>CM038218.1:40284927-41549400 GCA_021442155.1 Cymbidium sinense
ATATTTTTCGTACAAATAAATTCTTAGCTAAATTTTATTTTAAAATAATCCCTTTATGCGAAAGAATAGAGATGCGAGTAACTAAAAAAAATAGGGAGAACGACAATCTCGACCCAAAAAGGGCTTATCTTTTCAGTTATTTACACAAATGGCATCAGGGAATATATCTATATTTGGATGGTGCGATTGTAATTTTAGCCGCAAAATGGTGACAATGGCAGGTAGAGGAAGGCGTGCAGTTCATAAAAGGCAATTTTAGTGCGGATGACCCTCTGCTTAATTCTATGCGAAACGTCCGATCAACCGTTGGCTCTTCAAATGAGGAAATCCGATACGGTTTGAGTTGGCTGCACTAATACTAATGGGACAACTGTACGAGCGATACGATCTCGTCTACAGAACTTTATGCGGGAAAAATGGCTTTGTAGGCTGAAGGTACGCACTACACAACCGTGGTCCCCGACGATTGGGCAATGGGCACACTGTATGGATGAAAATCGTGCAATTTCAGTGGTCCACTGAAGTCGGGGCCGTAATTGCATCTGAAGTGCGGTTCTTTATAGGTTTCAATGTATTTTTTTTAATGAGATTTTTATAATTTATATATATTACATCATTTTTATATATTTATATATCTAATATTAAAATTTATATATTTAATTCTTATCTAATATTTTTTTATACTTAAAAATATATATTTTATTTTTAAAAAATAAATAATGATAATTTTGATGTGATATTTTATGAGTTAATAATATGATAGTGACATTTTATGATATCCATTCATTTTATGAGCATCTTTAACAATGATTGCCTAAAGACTTATGCATTAACATTATTTTTTGTTTCTTTAGTTGATGGCTTCAAATAAATTGCCTTCCATTTTTAATGAAAGTCATCTTAGGCACTAGAAGAGTCATTTTCTGAACTCCCTTTAAAAAAATTATTATCAATTCAGAAATGAGTAATCTAATTTATACCATTAAAAATCTAATTATCTATGCACATGAATAAGGCTCTAAAATGCATAGTTCTCCATCTTGTCTTAATTTTAGAAAACTATCAATCTTATCCTTATCATCGGCGCACCTTTTAGAGTATCTTCAAAGAATGTTGCAAAAGAATTAGCATTTTCAGATGTGATATTCTTAACACTAGAGACATCTTTACTAACCCACTTGCATAATTGATGGTCTAACTTATAATCGCTTTTTTAATCTTCTCATTTTTTTTATTTTATTCAAGGCAATCTTTTATTACGAAGATTTGGGTATAATAGGAAAGATTTTCACTTATTGAAGTTTTTAAACCTTTCCAAATACCATTGATAATAGCAAAATCAAGCATATGCTTGAAATTTTATATAACTATAAGAAAAAAAAAACTCTAAAACAATTATAGATCAAAATTATAATTAACCACAAATACTAGATTATGAACCTCAAACTTATATGCATTATGTTGGTGCGTCAAATACATACTAAAAAATTGTTCATCCTATAAAGCCAACACTTATGATCAATCCATGCTTATGGCTTAAGTCACTTAGGTCAAGTAGAAAATCAGAAAATTTGTATATATTCAAATATTTTTATTGGATCGAATCAAATTATTATAAGATCTTAACTTTAGTTAAGAAAATCACTTATTTACAAAATAACTTGAACTACTTATAACTTAAAACTTGTCAACTTTAGAGTAACTGAAAGCCTTAGGTCTCCATAGATTTAGCTTTAGCTCAATCATTATAAATAATCTATTGAGATTGCTTGAGGAAATCACAAGCTTGTTCATTAAATAAGTTATTCAACCAAAATAATTATTTAACAATTCTAAAGTACTCGCCAACCAACTAAAAATTATTGTCATATAAACTATTCATGGGTAAATGCCCCCAGACGAGCAATCAAGTATTGTCTAACTCATCTATTATTTTACTAGCCACACCAAGTTTAGATTATTTTTCTTTATGTATTTTGTAATATGCAATGATCTATAAAATCAGCTATAATAGTATTATATAAACAAAATGCTATTTTTCAAGTACAAGCATATAATTATATAGAATTGTATTAAATTTATCTACAAAATTCACCCTTAAATTATTACTTTGCAACTCTATTTTGTTTGTCCTTTCTAAGAGTGTAAGTGAATTAAGCTAGCTTATGAGCTAACTCGAACTCAACTTATTAAGAAATAAGGTGCAACCTCGAGCTTGAGCGCAAATTACAACTTATATATCTCACAAGCAAGAACTCAAGTTTAGCTCAACTCAATTTATTAACTCATTTAATATCTCAGCAATAATGATTTAAGTCTACATTTGTTCAAGCATTGATTTACATCCCAAGTTTGTAATGTTAAGTCTACCCAAATCTTCTGATTTCTCCAAGCTATAACAAATTACCTTCTCTATTTTATTGAACTATTTCATAACTCATGTTCATGTATATTAGCAAATAAGAACACTGCACTCTTTCTCTCTCTTATATTTTCCATGGACCCATTTGTAAAACCAAAATTTTGCTACCTTTAGGCATTTGCTCCACCACCTTAAAGCTTGATCTTCAAGCCTTTACTAATAGCTGTCATTGACAACCCCATGGTGGTAGAGAAGAAAAATCTTCTTCTCTAATTTATTTATTTATGTTAGATATTCCTAGCTATTTTTACCCAACTTTTTTCATAAAATCAAAGTTGAATTTTAAGAATTTTGTGACACTTACAGTTTGAATTTTAAATTCTTACAGATCTATAAGATATGAGTGGAATTCAATTATTAATGCACAAAATAATATAGAAAAATGTCTAGAGCAAATTTAGGAGTAAACAAAGCGATCTAGAACTTTAGCAGCGAGTTGCCTAACTAATATGAACAATATAGAGAAGATAGTGTCTAAATACCAAATCCAATCCCAATAGTAATTCAAGATAGAGAACCTAGTGAGTAGTTGCCAGATCTAGAATTCAACAAATGCTCATAACAAAGAACATGGTGCCTTGGCACCAAACCAAGAATACACAGGCACGTGCAAATAGAGAACAAGACACCTACTATTGACTTGACGACTATCATGAATTAACCTAAATTCTTACAGATTTATTTTTACGACTATCATGAATTAACCTAAATTCTTAAAGATTTATTTTAAAATTTGGTAGATCTTGTGCAACCCTATGTAATTATTTTTTAGGATGAATTTGGGGGACTTCTTCAGCCTTTATTCTTAGGCTTTAGAAGGGTCTAAGAGAAGGGTATGTATTTTGTACTTCAAGGTGTTTGAAATAACCATTAAGTATATCTTAAGGGAAAAAAAGCCAAGGGGACTAAAAAAATATTTTTGGAACTATTTTCTTTGGGTTTATTCAATTTTCTCTTTTTCTTTATTGTAACAATGTTCATGTACAAGCTTTAAATGCTTTTTTCTTTTCTTTCTACATGAACTAAAGTCTCATATCTATGAGTTGGGTGGTACCCATATAGCTATTTTGATAATTTTAATTTTAATAAAGTTTAGAGTTTTATTTGTACTTAATATCGTGTATTTTATTTTGAGTTTTATTGTCTATTGATTTGAGTAGTCATCTTTTAATAGAATCAAGAGGTGAAAAATGAATCCATTGTGTATAAAATATCATAATAATGGATCCTAAGTTATAGATAACTTCAACAAAATTGTGTTATCCTTTTTGAGATGTAAAAAAGTTTTGACTTATTTTTCTTACATTGATTTTATCATTGAGAGGTGCATAGGTTATGTGAGAAAAATAAAAATCTTGGGCTTCTAAGAAGAAGGTAATAGTCATCTTGATCAGACTTCAGTAAAAAGTCAACATTTTAATTAAAATTTTAACATTGCAAAATAATAGTGGTGATGCTCAATCTTAAGTTTAATCATATTGAGATCAACCACAATTTCTTACTATTATTAGTTAATTAGATTTCTTGATAGATTTATAAAAAGGTTATGATTTTCTCTTCAACACTTCAATTTTATCATTCAAATGATAATTAATCAATCTAATTTCAATAATTAGCATGCAATCTTTGTGGGATGATATTCTAGTCACTCCTCAAGTTATTAAATGATAGCTTGATGGTGAAAAAGTTTTTCTTATAGTTAAGTTATTCCATGTGTATTATTATGCTTGTAATCAAAAGTTGTTGATGAAAGATGAAATTAAAAGTATTAGGTATGTAGTTGATAAGATTAGAGATAACCAGGGGCGGAACTAGTTCATTATTTCAGGGTGGGCAAAATTTTAAATATTTAAATAATATAATAATTAGATAAATAAATAATACTTAAATTTAATATTTTGAAAAATATATATATAAATAATTAATAAAATAATATCACTAAATTAATAAGAAAAAAATATATGTGAGCAAGATTATTAAACTTATAGATTTTTATTTTAATTAATTATATAGTCATTAGAGAGTAATAAGTTAAATTGATTTTTATGGAGAGAGGTTGATTGTATAAATTGTAAATTGAGGGTGAGCAAAAGATTAAAAAGTATTTTTTTAAGAGAAAAAAAAATAATTTGAAAAGGTAGGTCTGCCCCTGAGGATAATATTAGTTCTATGAATACCTTTGAAATAAGTTAGATGAGATTTGTTGATGTAGTTCTACAATTACAATTATCTAAAAAAAACTTATAATGGATCATCTTACTTGTTAGAGCTCTTCCTAATTTAAGTTTATTGGTGCTTCATAATTAAGAGAAACTCTCTTTTCATACAATGGAAGAGAGGGGATAATATTGAAAAGAATTGTTATGTATTGAGGTTCTTTAATGAAGTAATTAATAGCATTTTGAAATCTAAATACTCAACATCAAATTTAATTATATCTTAAATTCGTGCAATAAAAAAGTTGTTAGATGAAAACATAAATTCATTAATTGTTTTATCATGGAAATGAAAAGAAATTTTCATAAATGTTTGATTAATACAATCTTTTGATGGCCTTTTTCATCATTATGAATTCAAAAATGAAAATTATCTCTTAGCTTTTAAAAATCAAATAACTAAACTACTCTATTTATGAGTTATCAATGTAAGCTGAATTATAGAAAATAATTTGCTTAAATCATCCCCCACTCGATTTACTCATATTCAACATTTTTGCAAAGATGATTATAAAAATCATTGACATAGTTTTCAAGAAACTTAGAAACCAATGAAAGAAGGATTAAGTAAACATCATTTGAATCATAAATGCAAAAATCATTTTTGAATTCTAAGAATTCATCTATTCTATCACTTGAGTAATTGTTTACTATTTTTGATGAATTCCTTTAGTCTCTTACAAGACTGATCAAAGTGGATAAGATTTGGTTGAATATTTTTAAATGGATTAATTTTAAAAAATTAAATTTATCTTAAAATAACTATAATAAATGAATAATTAATTTACTTTTCTTATATACTCTCTCATCTCATAATAAATTTATAAAGTTTATAATTTTTCTAATCAAAATTTAATTGAGATATATTATTCAATATTTTTATTGAGAATATTAAATGATGAATTTTAAATATGATATAGATAAGATAAATATCAAAAACTTGAACAATAACTTTAACATCTCTTGCCCCTATTTTGATTGCCACTGCACAGCCACTTTTGATTTGCCGGGAAGACTCAAAGAAAGGGAAGTCCCGAGAAAGGAGGAAGAAAAGGTGTCTGTTCAGTAAATAAACAAATAATAAAAGTAAAGGCTAACGGCTAGTAGATTCAAAAGATAACTGGAGGGACCAAATTTGCAGTACACTGCAAGCAAGAATAATGGCGAAGGCAGCAGTTGGAAAGTATGAATGGTAGGCTTCATCTTTTCTTTCCTTCCAGTCAAAAAAGAAGCCATCATTAACAGCGTGTGTTCACTCTACAGCTACTCATCAGTACTGTTTTTTTTTTTTTTTTGATGTGAGGTGTCACCATCCCACTTTTGTGGCGTGTGACCGTAGACTAATCCCGGTCACCTCGGCAACCCCACAGTGCCAACAGTTCTTTTCACCCTACTTCGTTCATGCCAGAAGGGGATTGAGCAGGTCAGGGTTCCGGCCTTCATCCAGCTAAGCGGTGGGTTGTTTTCTTTTTTTCTTTTTTTCTTTTTTTATGATGGGATGTCCATCCAGAATTTCACTCATATTATGACGTGTTACTTCCAATATTAGATAATAACTTATTTTGAATATTGATATTACTCGATTAATATATTTTATGAAGCTTAATGTTTCTAGATGATAATAAGAAGAATGTTATAATTTATAAAAAAATAGTGGTGAATGTGCTACAAAAAAAATCAACTGTTTAGGAAGTTCCGATGGGGGCTATAAATTTTTTATTTTTATTTTCAAAAACACGACTTTTTCTCTGCGAGGGAAATCAAATTGAAAGACATAGCTTTCTTACTGCATATTCTTCAAAATATATACAGAATATAGTATCTCAAACAACACTGCGATGCGATACAGCACCTCACCACACGATGGTGCGACAACACATGCACCACAAATACCATACCAAATACACTCTTAATTTCTCTCTTCTTCTTGTTATTAAGATTAGATATATTTCTTTAATAAAAATTTAGAGATCTTTTCAAATCCTATTATAGTATTCACCTTGCTTATGATAAGGTGCACAATAAAAATTGTTTTTTGGTTCAATTAGTAACTCTTAGTTCTTACTTCAATTTAGTTTCATTCATTCTTTTTTTTTTACCATTTTTTAATTTGTTTGTTTTGCTCTTCATGATTTGTCTAAGGTGCCTAATGGTGTCTTATTTGTCCCTCCACTCCGTGCTCTCGATTCCATAGTCCTCACACCACTGATTTTTGTCTGTGTTGATATGTGTGTGTCGAGAGAGAGAGAGAGAGAGAGAGAGAGAGATTTTAAATTTATCTTAGCAAATAAATAAATATAAATATAAGTATTGCATGCTAGAAAACTAGTTACGGTAGAGTAAAAATTTATGACTTAGCTTTATTACGGAGTCCAGCACACATACAGATGTTTGAAAAATTAATGATAAAACTCCAAAATTTTTACGTGGAAAAACCTCAAAAATAGGGAAAAAATCACGGGGCCTAGCCCAGTAAAAATCTTCAACTATGTATATATTTTAGAGTACAAAATTTTCCTGATAACGGGATTACAGAATTGCATATGAAAAGAGCTGACAATAGGAATCCCAGAATCAGGCAACAACAGTTATATAACCATGGTTATAGTAGCAATTTAAGTAGTAGATGATTATGAACAACGAATCGGCCGATACGGTCGTCGGTGGTGGAGACCGCGGAGATGGCGGCGATAATTCGGCGATAACCAGTGTCAGATCAGTCGTGGTCAGCAACGATACCGCGGATGCAGCGATAGTGGTGCAGCGGTAACCGAGCAGCTGGTCAGCGATAACCGAGGGCGATGGTTGGCAACAGCAGATTGATAGTGGTAATACGATGGTGGTTAGCGATGGTAGCGGTAATGCTTAGCGGCAGTAATCGATATTAGCGCGGCGTCGTGTCAGCGAGATAGCCAGCGATGATAATGGTAGCCGGAGATGGTGGCGATAATTCAGCAGTGACCGAGCAATGTCAGCTGGCCGGGCATGCGTCGTCAAAATGATCGGCGTAATAGCCGTATGGCGGTAACGGAGGTGGCGACGGTGATCAGCGGCGTTGAGTGGTGGTACGATTATGCTTGGAGGATTTTCAAGCTTTAAAACTCTCTCCTCTCTTTAACTTGGTCTCCTCTCATGTGAAGAATGAGAGGCTATTTATAGATTAGATGAGTGGCGTCTCTGTAAATACATGCAAAATCCGAACCACTCCACTCCATCGGACGGCTCAAAATGATTCATTTGATCATTTGATGTATTTTAAGCATTTGAATGATCAAATGAAGTCAGAATTATGAGATCTTGGGATTGTTAGATCCGGCTCGTTAGGACGCTCGATTTTACTATAAGCACTTCATATTTAAGAGCTATTTAAGGATTTAACTGATATCCCAAAATTTCTCATGATATTTTAAGTACTTGATCATGACTAGTTTCAACTGAGGATTAACTTGCTTTTGGCATCAAGATTCGTGCTTTGACTAGTGGTATTTTAAGTGTCATATCAGTTACCCCCCTATTTTTGGATGACATTGTCTCAATCGTCCAAAAATATATACAACGAATACTTGAAAATAACAAATTATTTAATGAAATTTGTGGACCCATTAATCATACATTTTAAGAGAATAGATCTTCATGGGGTATCGATGAAAGCGGTGCGGGGCGGGGATGTATGCAGATGCGCACGCATAAGATTTCAAGGTTATGGACCCTTACGGGCTTTTCTGTGCCCCAGCGCACCCATGGCGATCCGGGGCTGTGGCGTCTGCTTGAACTGCAATAACAGCCGTGGCCAGCGCTGTGGTTAAGGTTCTTGGGTTGAACCTGAGACCCACGCCTTGAGATAGCGAGCGGCGGTTAAGCGCCTACAGACCATCACCTTGAACCATCGCGCATCGAACCTTGAGCATGTGGTAACGCCGTTCGATGATTTTTGGCTATTTTCCGTGATTTTTGAACTTTTTGCACCTATAGGGGTCTATAAAAACCCCCCTAGGCCAAAGGAGAAGACACACTCCTCATATGCTCTAGTGTTTCTCTTCTTCTTGAGAGAAGGTCATTCGGAGGTGATCAAGGCCCGTAGTTCATATGGCGAGGCTCCGGTTTTCCCTCGAAAAAGGTGTCAACTGCCCTTGTCGGACCGACCGGGTTCGAAGGCGATCAAGGCCCGTAGTTCATATGGCGAGGCTCCAATTTTCCCTCGAAAGAGCGTCAGCCACTTGTCGGACCGGGGGTTAGGAGGCGATCAAGCGTAGTTCACGGTGTAGCTCGGTTTTCCCTCGAAGAAGCGTCAGCCTTGTCGGACCAAGCAGTTGAAGCTCAAAGCCCGTAGTTCATCACGAGGCTCCACCTCGAAGAAGCGTCAGATCCTCGTCGGACCACCGGGTTGGGCGATCAAGCGTAGTTCATCTGGCGAAACTCACGATTGAAACGGTGCTCAGCGATGATGAAACAACCGGCTGAGCGGTGATGATGACCAACCAGTTAATAATGACAATGGTCGATGGTACGGCAATGGCGGCAGCGGGTGGCTACCGGAGGTGGTCAGCATGTGGCAACCAGCGCGCGTCGGTAATCAGCCAGGATGACCGGCGGATAGTGGTAACCGCGAGATAATTCAGCGATAATTCGATGCGATAGCCGGCAGTGGTCAGCGAGTGCGCCGGCGGTGGTTGGCAGCGTGAGTTCGGCAGCGGCGGCAATGGTCAGCAATGCGGCCGCGTCAGTAATCGGTGGTTAACCGATGCGATGGTTGATGATGACCGTTAATGGCAGCGGCGGTCGTTCTACTTCTTCTTGAAAGTGGATTTCTTGAAACTTCAATGGATGGTTCCAGTTGATCGTCAAGATGGCGGAAAGCGTTAATTGAAGCGTCATTCAGTAACTCGAAAGTCGATAGATAATTTTAAAGTATCATTCTCCATGATGTTACTTGATGTCGTTTACTTGCATGTGAGGGGTAGAATCGAATCAGCTGAGGATTTTTGATCCATCCGAGGTTATTTTTCAAAGTGTTACTTGATGATATTAACTTGCACAGAAGATGTCGAAATAAATTCGCTGAGGATTTTTGACCCATCTTAGGTTGTTTGTCAGAGTGTTACCCAGTGACATTAACCTATATGGAAGAGGTCGAATTAAATCCGCTGAGGATTTTTGATCTATCCGAGGTTATTTGTCAGAGTGTTACTCGATGACGTTAACCTGTATGGAAGAGGTCAAATTGGATCCGCTGAAGATTTTTAACCTATCTGAGGTTGTTTGTCAGAGTGTTACCCAATGACGTAAACCTGTATTGAAGAGGTCGAATTGAATCCATTGAGAATTTTTGACCTATCCGAGGTTGTTTATCAGAGTGTTACTCGATGACGTTAACCTATATGGAAGATGTCGAATTGAATTCGCTGAGGATTTTTGACCTATCCGAGATTATTTATGAGAGTGTTTCTCGATGACGTTAACATATATGGAAGAGGTCGAATTGAATCCGCTGAGGATTTTTGACCTATCTCAGGTTGTTTGTCAGAGTGTTACTCGATGACGTTAACCTATATGGAAGAGGTCGAATTGAATCCGCTGAGGATTTTTTACCTATCTGAGGTTGTTTGTTAGAGTCTTTGTTCAATGACGTTAACCTGTGAGGAGTAGGTGCGAAGTTTTGATCTATCCGAGGTTGTTCGTCAGAGTCTTTGCTTAATGACGTTAACCTATATGGAAGAGATCGAATTGAATCCGCTGAGGATTTTTGACCTATCCGAGGTTGTTTGTCAGAGTGTTACTTGATGACGTTAACCTATATGGAAGAGGTCGTGGGAAGTCCACCAAGGACCTTTTGACCTATCCTAGGTATTAGCCAAAGTGCTATTAGACTTCTTACATGTGTGGAGTAGGTGCGGAGTTTTGACCTATCCAAGGTTGTTTGTCAAAGTCTTTGCTCAATGACGTTAACCTGTGTGGAGTAGGTGCGAAGTTTTGATCTATCCGAGGTTGTTTGTCAGAGTCTTTGATGGCGACGTATGGAAGAGATCGAATTGAATTCGCTGATGATTTTTGACCTATCCGAGGTTGTTTGTCAAAGTCTTTGCTCGATGACATTAACCTGTGTGGAGTAGGTGCAAAGTTTTAATCTATCCAAGGTTATTTGTCAGAGTCTTTGCTCGATGACGTTAACCTGTATGGAAGAGATCGAATTGAATTCGCTGATGATTTTTGACCTATCCGATGTTGTTTGTCAAAGTATTACTTGATGACGTTAACCTGTATGGAAGAGGTCGAATCAAAACATCCATTTGTAGTTGTAGCCAAAGTTTCTCCTTAACCTTGGTCTTGTTTTTCCATGAGTATGATTGGAAAATCATAATTTGCAAAGCTATATCTCTTCTCAATGTTGAAATATCATCCAACTTTGACTTGTTTTTTGGGATGGTAATCGATTATATGCTTAACATATTATCATGGGCGATCTTTTGAGATTAAGAGTTGCCCTCCAGTTTTCGACAAAATTTGAAGGAACGAAGTTTGATGAATCTTCATTCTTCACTTACGCTCATTAAAGCTTGAAATGCTCCACCTCGATGGTGGTTTTGATCTTGTTGGAAAACTTGGTCGTCATACAAGATGAAATAATGGGAATCAGTTTCTCCGGCGTCAAGCATTGCGTCTTTAGAAAACCTTGGTAGACTAAAGTTTACGACGCTTTGTTGCGGTCCAAAGACACATAGATGTTTGAAGAATCAATGATAAAACTCTAGAATTTTTTAAAACTGGAAAAACTTGAAAAAACCAGGGGCTAGCCATAAAATCTTCTACTATGTATATGTTTTGAGTATAAAATTTTCCCGATAGGGATTACATAATTGTATATGAGAAGAGGCGACAATAGAATCTCGAATCGAGCAATACGTATATAACCATAGTTATAATTATCGATTCTTAGTGGAAGTAGATGATGGTGAACGATGGGGTTAAACCAACGATGTGATCGTCGGTGGTGGTGGCCGGTGGAGATATGGCGATGATTGGCGGCTATGCGGCAGTAGTCAATGGCAGCGATTGCGGCAGTGGTCACGGCAATACTGGCGGCGGTGGCGGCAACGATGGTGGCCAGCGGTAATGCAACGGTGGTCGGCGATAACCGTGGCGATGGTCACGATGATGTAGTGGTAATAGGTGGTTGGCGATGGTCAGCGGCAGCAGCGCGATTTGCGGTGGCGGCTAGCGTCGATAGTCAGCGAGATGACCGATGGCGATGGTGGTGACCGGAGATGGCGACAATGATGATCTGGGTGGCCGGCGTAGTCGGCGGCGATGGCCGGCGGTATCGATGATGGTTGGTGGCCCGAGGGTGGCGGCCGTCAGTGGTGGCATAATTATCTTTGGAGGATTTTGAGCTTTAGAGCTCTCTCCTCTCTTTAGCAGCCTCTCGCCATTATGAAGAATGAGGAATTTATAGATTGGAGGAGTAACGTCTCTGTAAATATATGCAAAATCAGAACCACTCCACTCTATCGGACGGCTCAAAATGATTCCTTTGATCATTTGATGTAGTTTAAGCATTTGAATGCTCAAATGAAGTCAGAATTATGAGATCTTGGGCTTGTTAGATCCGGCTCGTCAAGACGCTCGATTTGACTATAAACATTCCATGTTTAAGAGCTATTTAGGGATTTAACTGATATCCCAAAGTTTTCATGATATTTTAAGTCTTGATCTCACTAGTTTTAGCGAGGATCAACTTCGCTTCAAGATTATTACTTTGGTAGTGGTATTTTAAGTGTCATATCAATAAGAAAATATCATTTCATCACATTTGATTTGCATTTAGCTTAACAATCTCTAAAACTCAAAATCCTACATTTCTTTTTATTTTACATTTTAATCCAACAGGTAATAGCTCAAGGGCTATAATTTGCAATTAAATTTAACGCTCATAGTCATCGAATAAAAGTTTCTAGAAATAAAAATTGATGCAGTAGTAATTCTAGACATAAACTTATAAAGAGAAATAGAGAATGTAAAACAATGGTTAAAGTTGGCTTTTCTTCTAAAAATACGATATATTTTAATTAAATAAGCAAGATTTTTTTATTATTTGATAATAACTAAATTATTATTATAATAAAGTAAATTATATTTTTGTAATAATTTTTATAAAATAGCAATTTAGTCTTCAATCTGCACTCTTCATATTATTTTCTAGCAAGATCTATTAATGCAATTCTATTTCACAGTTTTTCATGATTTTCAAACTAATGCTCTACTCCACAAAATATCTAATTTATTTTTCTGCTTTCTTTTATCTTACAAAAATCTAGTGCAAATTATTTAATTTTTAAGTATTTTAAGATCCAATGTTACATCTAACACTTTCTTATACATCAAAAATATATATTTCATTTTAATAAAAGAGTGAAAATTATGCTTTTGATATGATATTAAAGTTTTAAATATTATTTATGTAAATACTCTTATGATATTAGATACAATATTATGGTCAAAATTTAATTAGAATTGTTTCTTAAAATATTAAATTTATTTTGAGATAATATACTCTTATCCTATTCTACGATGATTATTAGATAATTATAATTTAATTTTTTAAAATAAAAAATTACATATTCATCATAAATTTTTAAATAATATTTCTTCTATAATAGTTCTATCATTATATTTTTAATATTATTATAATTATCCTAAATAGACTCACATTGAGAAAACGTTGAACTTTTTTATTGATAATTTAGTCTTTAAAAATTTTTGAGGCTATGTTTGATTTGAAGGAATGGGAGAGTGAAAATATATTTTAATTCATAATTTAAAATTAGATTCTTTATTTTATTCCCATCAAGAAATAATTTTATTTAAAAATAAAATTTGAATAACTATTAATTTTATTTATAATTTCTTATTTAATTTATGTAAATAAATTTGAAATGACACTATTTATTCCTAAACAGATTCTCGTTGAAAGAACGAGGGAGGAATAAAACCCACTAATTTTCTGAAGTAGTGAAATTTAATTCAATTTTTGTAATGGTTTAAATATAATTTTTATTTCTCCATAATCTTCAGGTCCACTGTTTTTTCCTTTTTATCAATTTTGCCCTTAACTGTTATTGGGTTTCATATTCTGTTATTTAAAATAAGATTGAATTGAATTAATCATCAAATATAGATGCTAAAATTTAATTGGTAAGGGTGAAATTAAAACATTCTCAACTGTTTAATTCAGTACAACTTTGACAGTATAATTGATTTATTTTTGCAATTATGTCAAATATTTTTCTTTTAAAAAATTGTATTATTCAAAAATTTTAAAACCTAACGAATGTAATTGAAAGGCAAGGAGTAGATAAATTAAAAGAGAATAAAAATAGTAAAAGAATTATATTATTTTTTTCATCATATCCTATTATATATAGTATCACTATACATAAGAGTAACATAATATCATAGTAGGACAAGTTTCAAAGGTTTATTAGATATTTATGATCTTGATGATATTGGCAATTTCTTGTTTGTGGGGATAATGAATTGTAATGGGTAGTTATTGCTCCATTATTTAATATTTATATAGTTATTATTCCTCTGAAAAGGTGATGGTGTTGAAAGAAATTGTTAGAGAGTTTAGAAAATAAGGGTGTGTTTGGCATGATGGTGGTACTGCCGCACTGCACCGCGGTGCTACTTTAGATATCGCATTCCGCCAATGTTTTGAAGAATCTGCGATAAGAAAATTATTTTTTTTTAAATTTTACCTAGTTTCCTACAAAAGCAGTCATAAAATTATGATTTTACTTAAAAAAAAAAAAATTTATAGCCCCAACTTAGCTTCCTAAATAACAAATTCTTCTGCAGCATCTCTATTATTTTTTTCAGATAGTTGTAGCTGTCGGAAACAAACACTAAATTTTGAGTGTTAATGTAGAGTATCCCAATCTAGTTGAACATATGATTTCTAATAAAGTGGTAGTCTTTGGTTCAATCACGAAAACTCAGATTGCTAGGGTCTTGACAGAGATGTTATCATAGTAGACGAGTGTCGAGCTGGGTAGGGAGATACTAAACTCATGTAGAAATCAATAAAGTCATAAAGCATCTATAGGATGATCCCTACACAATAAATTATTTTTTAGTAGTTCAAAAAATGATCTTTTTTTTTTGTTGGAAGGGTATCCACCTAACACCCCACCCATCTTGTAGGTAGACGCTATTGTAATCGCAAAAGCATCACATTCATCATCCACGTATAACGGGTGATGTTTCCTCGCCTGATAGAATCGAACTCGATCCGGGAGATTCAGAGACGCCACCAACCGAGCTAAGAGACGGTGGGTCAAGAAATGATCATTTAATCAACAAATGAATAAAAGCTTATTGTGAATTTACGATATCGAATCTCACTATCCCAATCTAAAATAGACTTGCACACTTGAGTAGAGCTCTTTGCATAAATAGCCTGATTTGGAAGAAAGGAGGCGAAAGTAGTAATGACATCCTCAATGCCAACTAGCTCAATTGTTAATTCTAATTTCACCGACGCGAAGTCAAGGCTTGAATCTCTCCGACGGTTTAAGTTTGGCAAAAATTTTAAACTAAACATCTTTTAAATCTTAATTAATGAAATAGACTTAATAAAAAAAATTTCAAAATAAAAGACATGGCGACGGTACTGTATATTTGTATATGACAGCCCATTCCTAAAATATTTTTTTTTAAAAAAAAGGGAATTTATATACATATCACACAATTCTTATATATCTATATATCTAACATCACAGTTAGCGCGTAAAATATTTTTTTGGCCTGAAATAATTTTTTTTTAAAAAAGGTAGACTTTACATACATATCACACAATTCTTATTTATTTACATATTTTTTTTATTTAAAAAAAGAGAATTTACATACATATCACACAATTCTTATTTATTTACATATCTAACATCTAAAATTATATATTTACTTATTTAATATTTTTCTACGCTTAAAAAGATGCATTTCATTTTAAAAAGTGAATAAAGTGGTATTTTTAATATGATATTGAAGATTATAGTGTTATATATATAAAAATTAAAGTTTAGGTGTTAGATATATAAATACATAAGAATTGTGTAGTATTTATATAAATCCCCTCAAAAAAGTACAAATTTTATAATTTTGCTGAGAGACCTCAACTTTAATTTATCTTTTTTTAATAAATATCTAAATTTTATATTTAAAATATATTTATTTTTATATATATAAAAAATAAATTTTATTAAAATTTAATAATCTATTTTATATAAAATTAAAAAAATTTAGAATATTTATATAAATATGAAATTTTAAATTTAAATATATAAAAATACAATAATGAAGTTCTCTGTTAGATCAGGATACGTTTAAAAATATATAATAAATTTATAATAAAATTTAGCTTGTATATTATATAAAATATTTAGCTTAAAAATGTATAAATATTATATATATATATATATATATATATATATATATATATATATATATATATATATATATATATATTCAATATATAATATATATGTATAAATTTAGCTTCAATGTATAATATATATGTATAAATTTTTTATATAAATATGAAATTAACTTTTTTATTATAAATTTATTATATATTTTTAAACATATCCTAGTCTAACAGAGAACTTCATTCTTCATTCTTGTATTTTTACATATTTAAATTTAAAATTTCATATTTAAATAAATATTATAAATTTTTTTAATTTTATATAAAAAAAATTATTAAATTTTAATAAAATTTATCTTTTTATATATATAAAAATAATATATTTTAAATATAAAATTTATATATTTATTAAAAAAAGATAAATTAAAGTTGAGGTATAAAA
This sequence comes from Cymbidium sinense, assembly GCA_021442155.1. NCBI lineage: Eukaryota > Viridiplantae > Streptophyta > Magnoliopsida > Asparagales > Orchidaceae > Cymbidium > Cymbidium sinense. The sequence goes on from CM038218.1 coordinate 40,301,427, forward strand.
TTTGTATTTTTTTTTAGGAGATTTATATAAATATCATGCAATTCTTATGTATTTATATATCTAATACTTAAACTTCAATTTATATATATATAAGACTCTAATCTTCAATATCACATCAAAAATATCAATTTATTCATTTTTTAAAAATGAAATGTATCTTTTTAAGCATAGAAAAATATTAGATAATTAAATATCTAACTTTAGATGTTAGATATGTAAATACATAAGAATTGTGTGATATGTATATAAATTCCCTTTTTTTTTAAATAAAAAAAATATTTTACGCTCAGCGATGTTAGATATGTAAATAAATAAGAATTGTGTGATATGTATGTAAATTCTCCTTTTTTTTTTAATATTTTAGGTCAAAAAATATTTTAGGCGCTAACTGTGAGGTTAGATCTGTAAATATATAAGAATTGTGTGATATGTATGTAAATTTCTCTTTTTTAAAAAAAAATTATTTTAGACCCGCGCGCCAGTCGCCCGTATGCCTATTTTGAAATTTTATTTTTAAGTTTATTTCGTTAATTAAGATTTAAAAGATATTTAATTTAAAAATTTTGCTTTTATATTTTTTTATTTTTTTATTTGAATATAATTAATTTGATTCAACAAAAAATTATTTTGAATTTTGCTAAAAATTAATTTTTACGAGTTAAATTGAGTTGACTCAAGTAACAATATATTTTGATTTCAAGTTGAGTTAAAATTATCCTAGATTTTATTTGTTTAAAAAATATAAATACAATCTGATTCACTTCATTAGCTTACATGCATTTACCTAGAAGTTGAAGATAAAATTATTATATGTCAGAATATTTATTATAGTAGAGATAATTTTTATGTTTTAGTCTTGTATAAAGATCTCATGCACACATGTAAGATTCTAGTTCGCAATTTGGATTCGGATCTCTGATTCAAAATTGACTTGACCTGAACTACTTAACTCAAATCTAACCCGAATATTATACGAGTTGAAAATCTTGACTCGAACTCAATTTAACATGTACACAACAAATTAATTCTGACATAAATGACCTATTTAGATATGTATTTCAGGTCAAATTTAGGTCTAAGTTGAGTCAAATTTGAGTTTGTAAGTCAAAATCAAGTCAATCTAAGATTGGTGAGTTAGAATTGAGTCTAATTCGAGTTATGAGTCAAAATCAAGTCAATTTTGATTTGGCAGATCATCCCAAATCCACCAAAAAAAAAAAAAATTGAACAGGTTGAATACTTTGACCAAAACCTAATTCAAAAACTAATCGGCTGAACTTAATCTCAAATTTTTTATTGAGGTCGTATAGGGTCAATTATCGACACCGCTATACATATATAAAAAGATAAACATTAATTTTTAATATAAAAATCCCAAAAAAAGATAAAAAAAAAATATAGGGCCAGTCATACTAAAATTAGCTCATTATATAAGTTAAGTGAGATTACATAAATTTATCCTTCCCTTTAATAGAAAAAAAAATAGATTTTTAAAATATAAAATAGTAACTTAATCTATTATTATTATAGTAGCCGATGTTAGAAATATAGTGAAGGATAATAATAATTGTCAAGAGAAGATCACTGTGTGATGACACTTTAGGTACGGTAATTAAATATCATAGTTAAGTGACGGTAGTTTAATAAGAATAATGATAATTGGACAATGATAATTATATAATAATAATCAAATATTAACAATTAGATAATAATGATTATAAACCCTAAAATCGAATGATAATAATAGAGTGATGAACATTGATAACAGTAAGCCAACGAGATTGATTGATGATAATTACTATAGTGATTATTGTGTGAATTATCAAAAAAAAAAAAACACTCTAAAATTCTTCATATATCTAAGCTCCTTCACTTGGAGAGTAAAAAATCTTTATAATTTTTTTTAATTGCATTTAGATATATTTAACTAAAACTTTAAAATTATCATAGTTTTATTTAGCATAGAGCATTTTTTTTAAAGCATTTTAGCTTCTTAATAATATCAAAATTAAAAGATACAGTACGATCATTTTACTCTCAGGATTAAAAAATTATTTTATTATTGAGCCCACTTCTCGTCGTTTAAAGAATGCAAGATAATATATACAACGTGGCATAACTGGCACCACGACGAGTGGGCAGCCATCGACTGATTTCATGGCTATAAATCTCATCAGAGGCATCTTAGCCTAATAATTAATAGTTTATGTAAATTTATTATTAAATTAGTTAAAATATTCATAAAAAAAACCTCCGACAAAAATTGAGCATCCTTTCCTTAAATATTACGATTAGTCCTTATAAAAAAAAGTTAAATATAGTTAGATGAATATATGTACCAAATTACCACCAACTTTAAGGAATACATTTTTTTTATTTTTTATTTTTTGCAAAAATAATTATTAATACTTATGATAATTTTTTTGGTACAAAATAAAAGTGCATTTGTTGTAATTCAAAAAATATTTTACAATTATGAATACTTATGATATTTTATATGAAAAGTTATATTTTATTTTAAAAAAATTAATAATAATACTATTTATATAAATATAAAAGTTTAAGTATTATCTATATATATATATATATATATATAAGAATTATGGGTTTGTAAATGCTTCTAAAAAATAAAATATATTATATTTTGAGTTAAATTTAATTATAGTGGGAATTGAAGTTTCTCTTCATCTTGAAATCGTCAGCATAAATAATGAGATGATCAACATAAATTTAATATATTAATGCGATCGCGTACTTAAGAAAAAGTCACGTAAATGTATTTTTTTTTTTTAATATTTGAGTAAATTTAATTAGATGAGCTTAAATAAGCACATAAAATATGATTAAAATTTTCATGATATAAATAGATAAAGAAAATAATCTTTGAATCTTATGTACTTATAATCAAAATAAATTAAGATTAAACTAATAATAACAAGATCAAAAAAATCCAAAATTATTAAGATACTTAATATTAAAGAACAATTTTTTTAATCATAAAAATCAATTGATGAGATTTTTTGAGAATTTTTTTTATGAATTTATCAAAATGATATTCCAATAAATTATTAAGATAGTCACATTCTTCACATAAAATATCACTTACATTTAAGTTGAAATTAAAGAGAGTTTGAATATCTTAAGATTTTTAGAGCTTCGCTCGATAATTATCGCTGATAAATCACCAATATAATCACAATCACTCAATCGACATCATCTGATCACTATCTTCTAATTGATGTTACTTAATAATTATTTTTAAATGATGATTTAATTGTAATTACTTTACCAATGCCTCTTGATCATCGTTGTTCGGTCATTATAGCTTAATTATTATTGGTAAACTATTATCTCTCGTAAAATTCATCGCTTGTCATTATCATAATATCAACACATATCATTATTTATAAGGTCAAATACATATCATTGATATAAATGTCAGTACTCTTCAATTTTATAATTACTCTATCTTATAATTTGTATATATGATGTGAATTTATAATTAAATTCACTCAATTTTTTAAAAACCATCATTAATTCAGTAATTCAATGTGCAATTATCAAATTAAACTCTATTATTAAAAAAAAACTTCATATGATTTTTGTAATATGCATGTCCCTTCTTATGGAATATTATCTCCATGTATTTGATTATAATTTTTTTTTGTATTTTTTAAATAAGAATATTAAATATTTTTGTATTTTTATAGATTTTGTCGAAAACCAGCGGCGCCTCAAAATGGATTAGCTGGCAACAGCACGTGCGAATATTTGGCAACGTACACTGGGACCTGAATCACAAAGCGTAAGCTGTAAGCTTTGATTGCGTAAGCGCACGTGGCAAGAAAAAGACCAAACTATCCTTCCCTTCAAAATTTATGACTAAAATGAACCCGTTTCATTTTAAATATTTGGCTTTTTTTTTAACTTTTCTCAAATAATAATTAACACACAACAAAATCGGTTTCGTCTTCAAAAAAAATTAAGGAGACTTATATACATACCACACAATACTTATTTATTTACATATTTAATGTCTAAATTTTAATTTTTCATATATAATATCTTAATCTTCAATATCATATAAAAAATATTATCATCACTCACTTTTAAAAAGTGAAATACATCTTTTTCAATGACAGGAAAGTGTTAAATAAGTAAATATCTAATTTTAGGCATTAGATATGTAAATACATAAGAATTGTATGATATGTATTTAAATCTCCCAAAAATCAAGGAAGTTGAATGGCTCATTTGTTGAAAATTCATGATCGATATACTCATTACTTAAAATTACATATGATTTTATCGCATCAGAAAATTAATCATAGAATAAAAGTTTATTTTAAATTGTAATCCAAAGACACACACACATGTTTTAAGAATTAATAAAAAAACTCTAAAATTTTTACGTAAAAATACCTTGAAAAAGGAAAAAAATCACTGGGCCTAGCCTGATAAAAATCTTTCACTATGTATCTATTTCAGAGTACAAAACTTTCCCGATAACGGGATTACAGAATTATATATGAGAATGGCTGACAATGGGAATCCCAAAATCACGCGAACAACTATATATACCACCTGCTAGAAATAAAAAGACAGTAGTGATGATGAACAACGAAATCGAATCGATGCGACAAGAAGATGATGACGAGATGGTCGGTGATGAGCGGCAAATGACCGGCGATAGTGCGGGCGGTAACCGATGGTGGTCTGCGATGATGATACCCGGTGGTTGATGACAATGATGATCGATGGTGGTGGCGGCGATGGCTAATTTGGCGGTGGTTGGCGCAAACCCACGTGGTCGACGATGGTGGATTAGCGACGATGGTCGGCGGGGATGACCAGCAACGATGGTTGACGGTGATGATGATCGGCGATAGTGGTTGATGGCGATCAGAGACAGTGGCAGGTGACGATGTGATGACGACGGTGGTTGATGGCAATGCCCGGTGATGGTGGTCGGCGGTGATGATCGATGACGGAGATTGACGATGACGAGGATCGGCGGTGGAGGTGGTTGGCGGCCAATGGAGGTAGTCGGCGACCGTCGAGTGGTGGCATGATTATGCTTTTTTTTTGAGCTCTCTTCTCTTTAGCTTGGCCTCCCCTCATGAAGAATGAGAGGCTATTTATAGATTAGAGGGAGGACATTTTTATAAATACATGCAAAATCTAAACCACTCCATCGGATGGCTCAAGATGATTCTCTTGATCATCTGATGTATTTTGAGTATTTGAATGCTCAAATGAGGTCAGAATCAAGAGATTTTGGACTTGTTAAATCTAGCACGTCAAGACGCTCGATTTGATCATAAACACTCCATATTTATGAACTATTTATGGATTTAGCTGATATCTCAAAGTTTTCAATGATATTTTAAGTGCTTGATCTTGACTAGTTTCGACTTAGGATCAGTTTGCTTTTGACATCAAGATTCGTGCTTCGATTAGTAAGATTTTTAGTTCTATATCAGTTGCCCCCCTAATTTTGGATGACATTATCTCAATCATCTAAAAATATATATGCCAAATAATTGAAAATAGTAAATTCTTCAATAAAATTTACAGGTTTATTAATCATACAATTTGAGATCTCTCATGCACAAGATTATGATCACTGTGCATTATGCGATGTGCGCCGCAGTTCAAGGTTTCGGTTACCACCATCCGGACACTTACGGCACTTGACGCTCACGTGCAGCCGGCGATGGGCACATAGGACACGCGGGGAGCCGCCATGCCCACCTGCATGGTCCACACGCACCACGCACCAATGAGCATTTTTTTTCATTTTTTTCTATTTTCTCTCATTTTTTTTCATTTTTTTATTTTTTTATTTATTACCTTTTTGCCCCTATAGAGGGTCTATTAAAACCCCCTAGGATCAAGTGAGGAGACAGAATTCCCATATGCTCTAGGGTTCCTCTGTATTGGATGAGAAATTATCTAGCAGAAGTTCAAGAGCTAGGGTAAATAAAAAAATTTCTTTCCTTTCGTTAGCGAAGTTCTGACCTTCTTTTAAGAGAATGTCATTCACTTTGCTGATCAATGCCCGTAGCTCATACGACGAGGCCCCGATTTTCCCTCAAAAGAGGCGTCAATTATCCTCGCTTAACTGGGTTTGAGGCGATCAATGCCGAGTTCATACTGAGAGGCTGATTTTCCTCGAAAGAGGCATCAACTGCCCCTCGCCGGACCGACCGGGTTTGAGGTGATCAAAGCTCGTTCATACGAGGTTTTAATTTTCTCAAAGAGGTGTCAACGTCCGCCGAATCGACTGGAGGCCAAAGCCCGTAGTTCTAGTTCTTCTTGTAGAAAATTGGATTTCTTAAAACTTCAATAGATGGTTCAACAATTAATAACTGCCAAGATGGGGGGGAAGCGTCAATTAGGAACCATCCTTCGAATGACTCGAAAGTCGCAGTAATTTCGTGAGTATCATTAGAGGAATAACTTTTTTTTTTTGACCTCATATGTATGTATACTTTTTGTGAGATCAGAGTAAAAATTTTATCCAAAGTCGTCCATGAGCACGTGAGTCGAACAATATACCCAAGTATTGGGATGAGTGAGTTGCTTCATACAGTTCTCAGATTTTTGTCTTTTCCTCTCTCTTTTATTTATTTATTATGTATTTTCACAGGATGATGGCCGGAAGAAAACTCATAGCATGACATCTACAGACGATATATCATCTGCTATCACAACAAATAGTTTAATGATGCTCCGCAAAAAATTTCACTTCCCTAATGAGTTGTTGACTATTGTTTCCAAAAGTCTGATCGAGCCCGTTCACCTCTGCAAGGATACTTTACTATTTTTGAGATGATTCTTCGTGCGGGATGATTCCCTTTGGCTCTTGAATTGATTGAGATCTTTAAAATATGTGGTGTAGCTTTGTCACAATTTTCATTTCGAGCTTTAGTGATCATCGTTATTGACAGTCTTCTTTAGAGAGCGTGGTGTTACTTTGAACATTAAATACTTGTGTCGAATATGAAGAATCACATGTGATGCTCAGGGACATGTTTCTTATCGGGCTATAAAGAATTGGATAGAATTTTCAGCACAGGATCCATCTAGAAATTGGTCTAATGGATTCCTTTTGAAAAATGAGTGGGTTTTCCTCAGAGATGGGAAGATTGAATGACCATCCAAATGCATTGATGATTGAAGAGAATGAAATCTTAACGACTTTAATATTCGTGATATAGGAAGCTTACAGCATGACACGTCACATTGATAAATATATAATTGAAGATAGAATGTTCAAGGTTGGCATTTCCATTCAGGCAGGGAGATCTCATGCTCTTCCACTGAAGAGATCAAGTAAAGGTGATGAAAGGTCTCCTCATATTCACAGGATTCTTTCAAGAAGCCCACTACGAAGTCACGGTGATAACAATATTTCTTTTATAAAGAAAAATAATACATGTGCCGAAGTGACTACATAAAATATCTGTGGAGAAGATGTTTGCCTCCAATTGGCCTCTGAGAGTTTAGCTATCTCAACTCATAATAGAGGAATTCATTTCTCGAAGCTGCATATTCCTAAAGAGGTGTTAAAGCACGTAAGCATTGGACATCAACGAGCATACGAATTAGTACGTTGTCTTCTCCTCCTCCTTCTTTTTTCCTTTTCATTTTTTCTTTGTGTAATATTTATGATTTTTTTTATTGTAGGTAGCTCAAACATTAGGGCTGATGGCTCATTTGGGTGTCGCTCTGGACGAGTGGAATAATGAATTTGTGAAGGTAAAATATCTGCAAGACGAGTATGAGCAAAAGATGAGTGTTAAGGCCAAAGAAGTGGACTCTGGAGGATCAGCTAACCGAGTGTAGAACTGAGCTAGCGAACATGTCAACTTCTCTTTCTCTCCGAGGTGGACTCGCGTGATGAGTCGATTGAGAGGGAGACTCGAAAGAGAAAAGACTCAAGGCACTTGCAGTAGAGAAGAAAGCTCTCGAACTAGAGAAGAAAGCATTACATGATCGTCTTTCTGTGAATGAGCTTATAATGTTAGAAGCGGAAGCAAATGAAATCTCCTTGAAAGTAGTGGAAGACTTTAAGAACTCTCTAGCTTATCGCGATACTATCGAGGACCATGTTCAGGAAGCTCGTAATCATATTCTTGATGTTGAAGTGAAGGACTTGGAGCACCAATGTTTAGAGGAAGACTTCATCCGAGGATTCCTAAAAAGAATTCGCTTAGTGCATCGTAAAACTGGAGCTAGTATTGAGAATCTATCTCCCAGTCAAGTATCTAAAGACCCTTCGCCAGATTCAGGAGATGAAGGGGTCGAAGTGAGTTTAAGGGAGCATCTCCCAGTGGTGAGGAGGACGTTGATATCATGTAATATCACTTGAGAATGCATTTTTTCCTTTTATCTATGTATTGTTATTTATTATTATAATCCAAAATTTTGATTTTTTTCTTATATCATCATGTTAGTGATGTCAATGATATAAAAAAATTTTGGGTGATCTGCTCTTGTTTTATTTTTTACCTAGGTGATTGGTCAATATTAATAATGCTAACTCAGACGGATGAGGTGGGAAGCCCACCAAGGACCTATTGGCCTATCCTAGGTATTAGTCAAAATATTATTTGACGTCTTACATGTATAGAAGAGGCCATGAGATGTCCACCAAGGACCTTCCTATCCTGTAGCCAAAGTGTTACTTGACTTCTTACCTATGGAAGAGAATGTCCACTGGACTTTTCCTATCCTGCATTAGTCAAAGTGTTACTTGACTTCTTACATGTATGGAAGAGGTCCAATCAAGTCCCCTTGGGATTGATCATGCCCCGACTGAGATACAATGTGAGTTACGCATTTCTCAAGTGGGAGGATTAAATGAAGGAGATTATTTATATGCAACAAGTTTAAAAGAAAAGTTATAAACTCATTACTCTCATAAGGTCAGTGATACAATCATAAGATGATTTTAACACAGATATGAGTTTGAAGAGGAAATGACAACCGAGATAAAATAAAAATTGTAATAATTATGCAGTAGGAATTACTGATAATATTTTCGAGATTCTCGTATTCCAAGTTTGAGGTAAAGTTTTTCATCTAGATCCTTGAGCTTGAATGTTCCTGGCTTAACCATAGCTATAACCACATAAGGGCCATCCCAAAGAGGCAAGAGTTTATGAGCCGAGACTTTTCGGACCAAGTCACCGACAGATATGGGACTGGATTTTACTCTTCTATTGAAGTGACAAGCTACCCTTTGGTGATAGGAAGCAGTCCGAAGTAGGTCCATGTCACGAGTTTCGGGGAGTAGGTCCAGGTGATGTCGGATTTTTTCTTCATTACTATCGTGATCGAATGATTGAACTCTTGGACTTAAAATCCCGATACTGGTATAATAGCTTCTGTGCCGAAACACAAGTTATATGGTGTCTCACTAGTCGGGTTCACATGTAGTTGTAAGCAAAGAACATTAGAGAGCTCATCAACTCATTGCCCCCAGCCTTCTCAAGATGTGTTTTTAACCCTTTGAGTATAGTCTTGTTGGTAGCTTCAGTCTGTCCATTAGTTTGAGGATGGGCTACAGCCATATGCAACAGCTGAATGTGAAGATTTTTACAAAATGACGTAAAAATATTTCCAGTAAATTGGGTTCCATTGTCGGTGATGATCTTTGCAGGAAGACTGAATCGACATACTATATTTTTTAAAATAAATTATTTAGTATTTGCCTCCGTGATTTTAGCGAGTGGTTTAGCTTCCACCCATTTATTGAAGTAGTCAACAGCTAAAATGATAAACTTTCATTGCCCTGATGCTACCGAAAAAGGTCCCATGATATTAATTCTCCATTGAGCAAAAGGTCATGGACTTTGAAGGGATGAGAGCTCTACATGCGATGTATGAGAGAGGTTAGAGTGCAACTAACAACTTACATATTTTTTTGTGAACTCTACATGCCTTGCTTCATCAGAGGCCAATCTCCGCTTATAATTTTAAGGGGGCCTTTCCTCTTAGGTGTTCTCCACATATCCCCGAAAGAATCTCTCTTAATGCGTAATCGACCTCTAATGGTGAGAGGCATTTTATGACCCAGAAAAAACTCGTTTGTATAGTTCACTTATGATAATAATAAATTTTGAAGCTTGCCTTCAGAGATGAGTTGCAGCAATTGGGTCTTTAGGAAGGGTCTCTTCTTTTAGAAAAGATAGGATGGGGTCCATCTATGAAGGTTTTTTTATCTCATTAATTGCTTGTATTACCCATGACCTTTGGATACTAGAAAAATATATTTCTTCAACATGTCTTCTCTTAAATAGATCTCCAGAGGTAGAGGTGAAGGAGAGCTGAGTATTCTTCTCTCATAGTATGCGAATGATTTGATGTGTCTTGAAATGGGCAAGAAGTGACTTTACCAAGCTAAGGTATTGTGTCAGCTGAAGATTATGAGTATTAAAGTTTCCCCTAACTTGGGAGGTGACAAGTTAAGAGTCAGTGTGGAGCACTAAGTCTTGAGCTTCATAATCGATGACAAGTCTCAACCCTATGATGAGAGCCTCATATTTAGCCATATTATTAGTTGCAGGAAATTTTAGGTGAAGTACATACTCTAAGGTATCCTGTTGGGTAGAAATAAGTAAGATTCATGCTCGTACACCAGTATTAAAGCTCCATCAACATAGAAGGTCCACTGAGGAGATAAAATGGGTGTAGTAGATAGCTCATTTGTAGTTGAGGCAGTGCATTCCATTATAAAGTCTGCGAGTACTTGAGACTTTATATCTGGCCAGGGTAGAAAATGGATATCAAACTGTCCCACTTCTACAGACCATTTAATTAACCTCCTAGATGCCTCTGGATTCTGTAGAATGACCCTTAATGGTAAATAAGTAAATGCCGATGGTATGAGCTTGGAAGTATGGACGTAATTTTTGCATAGAGAAAACTGAAACCAAAGCCATCTTATCTATTAGTGGATAACGACTTTCTATATCAAAGAGAATTTTATTGATATAGTAAATTGGTCATTGTATCCCATTTTTTTTCTCGCACTAAAATTGAGCTTATCGTGTGGGAAGAGACTACGAGATATAAGTATAACCTTTCTCCTCAGATAAGCTTGGATAGTAAGGGTGGAGATGCTAAATACTCCCTTAGTTGCTCAAAAGTAGACTGACATTCATCCGTTCACTAAAAGTTATTATTTTTAGCTCCTTTTAGTATCTTAAAAAATGATAAGTATTTATCCCTGAACGCTAGAAGGATAAAGCAAGAATTCACCCATTCAAATGTTGAACTTCTTTGATATTCTTCGGAGGAGTCATATCTTTGATGGCTCTAATTTTTTAGGGATCGGCCTCATTCCTGTAGTGGGTTACCATAAACCCAATAAATTTTCCAACGTAATCCCAAAATCACACTTGGTCGGGTTAAGTCATATGTTATAACGTCGAAAAAGGTTAAAGCATATTTCTAAGTCAGAAATATGTTGTGATTCTTTCAAGCTTTTTACTAACATGTCATCCACATATATCTCCATTATGCGGCTTAAGAGGTCTTTAAAAATCTTATTCATGAGACGTTGATAGTTAGCACCAGCATTTTTAACCTGAATGACATAACTTGGTAACAGTATAAACCTTTATATGTTTGAAATGATATGACTTCTTCATCCGTTGAGTCCATTTTTATTTGGTTGTAACCAGTGTAAGCATCCAAAAAACTGAGCATTTGATGTCCAAACGTAGTATCGACCAATTGATCAATTCAAGGAGAGAAAACTATCTTTCGGGCAAGCTTTATTGAGATCAGTGTAATTAATACACATTCTCATATTCCATTTGCTTTCTTAACTATGACAACATTTGCTAGCCATGTAGGATAATGTACTTCTCGTATGAATCCTACTTCTAAGAGCTTGTTAACTTCTTATTCAATAACCTGGAGGTGATCAGGTGCAAAACTACGCTTCTTTTAGATGATCGATTTGAATGTTAGATCAATTTTGAGGGAGTGCATGTCACATTGGGGTCGACCCCCGACATATCTGTCAGATTCCAAGCGAGGATATCTTAATTTTTATGCAAGAAGTCTATGTATTTTTCCCTTTGTTTATCTGAGAACAGAGATCCAACTTACACTGTTCGTAGAGGTTGGTCATCTGATAATGAAACAGGGAGCAAGGCTTCTACAGGCGAAGCTTTCTAGGGTACTTCTTTATCTCAAAAATTAAAATTTTCGAAGCTGAAGGTCACTGAAGGACGTGATTGAGCTTGTCTAATATAACATGATTGTGTTATTTGTTGATTTTCACATACCACTCCAACCCCAATAGGGGTTGAAAATTTCATCTTAAGATGAGATCAAGTGACGACACCAAAATTGATTGGAGGTGCCTTCAAGATAGCATAGAATCAACTTGACCATGAATTGAATTGAATGAGTCACTTGTCGAGAAAATTCTCCGAGGATAATATGAAGGGTGATTGTCCCCTCTACTCGCACATAGCGATTATCAAATCCATATAATGGTCCTGCAGCGGGTTGGAGCTTTTCGCTAACCAAACTCATGCTAAGAAATGCGGAGTAAAATAAAATATCAACAGAACTCTCGTTGTCAATCAAAATTCTCTTAATATTATAGCATGGATCACCGATCCCTATGCTGATGATAAGTGGATCTTGATGGGAAACTTGGATTCCTTCTAAGTCCAAGTCATTAAAAGTGATGGAATGATCAATATGATATTTTTTTTAACTCTGGTTCTTCAGAGGTGGCAATGAGGACTTGATTAGATAGTAGTGGTCCTCCTGCGATTGTTTCAATTTCTCTAACTATTTGAGGTAATCAGTCCCCCCGAGTTACGCTAGAGTCGATTGATTCTTCACACGTAGATATCCTTGTTGAATGAGCCTATCAATTTCTTCTTTGAGTTGTTTGCATGCCTCAGTAGTATGTCCACGACTTCAATGGAAGTGACAATATTGCTTCAGATTTCTTGAATTTGGTTTCAGCGGATGTGGCCACTTGATGGTTTCTTCATCTCGAATGTCCATCAAAACATTAACACGATATGTATTGGGTGGTGTTTTCCTCGTGGGTTTACGTCATTGATGTGAGGGCCGTGGAGGGAGATCACGACTGTCATATTGCTTCTTTTGATGAGATTATCGATTTGCTTTCCCTGGGGTGCTCTTACATTTTCTAGTGAATTGTTCAAATTATTTACAATGAGCATTAATAGCCTCATCGGCAGAAATTTGTGCTTCCACATGATAAATCATGTCGACATATGAGCGAACCGTATCTTGCATTAGTGATGAGTAGAAGGACGGGCCCCAAGGAAAACTCATATTAGGATCTACCTGTGTATTTGATGAGCTTCTAAGGAGAACCTCTAGAAGTATTCCTTAAGTGATTCACGCTCATTTTGATGAATACCTGGGAGATGAGAGGAATCTTTAATGATCCTTCGAAATGAACCGTTTACAAAAAATCGAGTTCATCAAAGGTATGGATCCCCTTGGAAGGGAGTAGAACCAAGTGCAAGCTTGCCCTGAGGGTAATTAGAAAGACCGACAAAGCGATGGGAGCTCATTGGATATGCATGATAATCTGAATGATCGATGTGTTCATATGGGTCAGTTGTCCCATCATAAGAATCGATGCTCGGAAGCTTGAACCCTATAGGAATATGATGTTGAATAATAGCTTTAGTTAGAGGTGAATACTCCTGATAGTCGCAATGTGAGGAAAAATGATTTTCATCTTTATAATGGAATTCTTCTCACAAGCATTATAATCACATTATAACATGGCGGAGTCAACAGACAAGAACATGCTACAAGCAATAAATGGATTAGAGTGGAAATGAAGTGGATGAGAACTTGAGTGTCAGAGGTTAAGATCACTCCGAAGAGGAACCCCGATGGTGAAGGCCCAGATTAGCATTTTGACCTCCCCAGCTAACGATCGATCTTGGGCTGATGTGTCACGCAAGAAGGGTCGCCGTGTTCCTCGTAAAAGTCAGATTATCTCATTTTGAGACTCTTCTATTCGGCGCACACAATCTTCTAGAGAGATTCTTGTTGCACCTTCACCATAGGGTCATGCCTATCGGGAGAAGTGAGGCAGAAGCTTGACATCCTTGGTTCAAGGATTTGAGAGAGAGTTGGAGAAGGAAACTCAGTTACAGTATTGCCTATTGGCCATAATGCAATTGTTCAGAAATTGTGATCAGATATTCTTTTCCCATCCAAATTATTGTGCTAAAACCAATCGTAGAATAAAAGTTTGCTTTAGCTTTCAATAATCCAAAGATGTATAATGTAAAGAATTAATAAGAAAATTCCAGAATTTTTACGTGAAAAAATCTTGAAAAGAGGGAACAAATCACGGGGCCTAGCATAGTAAAAATCATCCACTATATATTTGTTTCAGAGTACAAAATTTTCCCAATAACGGGATTACAGAATTGTATATGAGAATGGCCAATGAATCCAATCGAAACAATATATGTAGCCATGGTTAGTTGTTACGTTGTACGGTAGTTGATGATGATGAATGGGGTCGGCAATGACGGATGCCGAAGTGATGACCTGGGGATGACCAACATGGTCAGCGAGGTGATCAACGATGGGTGGTTGGCGGCGTTGACCGACGCATGGTGATGACAATGATGATAGCGGGTGGGCCCTGGTAGCGCGATGGGCAGTGACCGCTGATCTGGTACAGACCGCGGCGATGGTGGTTGGCGAGGATGATCAATCCGGCGGTTAGCGGCGACCGCCGATCCGCGGGTCGGATGACCGGCGACGGTGACTGCGATGACCGACCATGGCGCGGCAATGAATGATCGCATGCACGAAATGCCCGACGCGGTGGCCGGTACGACCGATAACGACGAATCGGCGGCGGTGGTTGGCGGCCAGATGGCAAAACGCCGGTAAATGACATTATGCTTTGAGGATTTTCAAGTTTTGAGCTCTCTCTCTTTGGCTCCCAAGAATGACGAGCTATTTATAGATTAGAGAGAGCATTTTCATAAATATATGCAAAATCCAAACCACTCCATCAGATGACCCAATATGATTTTCTTGATTATCTGATGTATTTTGAGTTTGAATGCTCAAATGAAATAAGAGATCTTTGTTAAATCCGGCCAGTCAAGACGCTCGATTTGATCATAAACACTTCATATTTAACTATTTAGGATTTATGATATCCCAAAGTTTCAAATGATATTTTAAGATTGATCTCGAATTGGCCAATCTTGTGATTTTGACATCAAGATTCGTGCTTTGACTAATAAGATTTTTAGTGTCATATCAGGTTTGAGATGACACGAAAAGTATTATCAATTATTATAAAAAGAACCTAAATATTTTTTTTAAAAAAGGACTAAAAACTTGCATAGAGTTTCATATAATAATTGGGGAGAATAGATTGGATAATTATAATATGCCCAGAATTTATTTGTTTTTTCTTATATAATGATACAAAAATATATATAGGCCTTTGATAATTTGAGATAAAATACGGTGGCCCCATCAACTACTATGTGCATCTACTACCACGTGAGCAAATTTGAGCTGTTTATGTTTGTTATTAATATTAGTGTCACATGCTTTAAAATAAATGAATAGAAGCATAAATATAATTATTATCTTAAGAAAATCATAGGGTCCAAATGGTCATTATACAAACTCTACCACTACCAGGAAGTTGCCTCAGGAGCCACCATTGACCCTTCGCGCACACAGCAAAAAGCTGAAAAGATCGCTCGGCCAAAACCTTTTTCCCGACCAAAGAATTAGTATAACCCTAAACATTGACTTAATTATTCCGGTTCTGCCCTCCCCCTCCACCTTTAATAATAATAAAAAAACTCCTATTCCACCAGCTACCAATTAAGCATAGATCCAGAAGAATCTGAAGAGAAATCCAACAAAAAATTTATTCTTTTCTCAGTCTTGGTGTCTCCTCCCTCTGTATTCGAAGCTCTCCAGAGCCTCGCAAAAGATGGTTCTCGCCGGCCCTCCTTCTATCCTTGGTAGGTCTTCTCCATTCCCCGACCCCAAAATCATGGCTCTTGGAATGAAACGGAGCAGCGGCCTTTGTTCTTCCACTCCTTTGTTTCCGGCCAGACAGGGGAGGTTTGCCTCCCGTTCTTTGAGGGTTATGCGTCCACCGGTCGCCACGATAAGCGAGGAGGTGGTGAATTTGGTGGTGGGAAAGCCGGCGAAAATCAAGGTGAGAGCCGTGATTACAGTGAGAAAAAAGAGTAAGGAGGATTTCCGAGACGCCGTTGCCAACCAGCTCGATGCTCTGTCTGATAAGATCGGCAGAAATGTGGGTTTGGAACTCATAAGCACAGGGATTAATAGAAGTTAGTTTCCCTTATGCTTCTCTCTTTATCTTTGTATGTGTGTGTGTCTAATTTTCTGATGGGGATTTTCTTGATCTCAGGAACAAAGGCGCCGAAGAAGAGCGGAGAGGCAGTGATCAAGGACTGGTACGAGAAGACGAAGGCTAAAGGAGAGCGAGCGGTATACACGGTGGATTTCACAGTGGACTCCAGCTTCGGCGAGCCTGGCGCCATCGTCGTGGTCAATCGACACCTGCGTGAGTTCTTCTTAGAAAGCATCATCGTTGAAGGATTCCCCTGTGGTACCGTTTTCTTCCTCTGCAACTCTTGGGTGCAGTCAACCAAGAACCTACCTTCCAAGCGCGTCTTCTTCAGCAACAAGGTATTGCGCGTCTTCCGTGATTCGATATAGAGCTTTCAGAAAGTAAGTTTTTTTTGTTAGAATTGTTTATAAAATTGAATGATTGGTACTGGTTTATAGTCTTATCTGCCATGGGAGACGCCGGAGGGACTCAAGGAGTTGAGAGAGAAGGAGTTGATAGAGCTGAGGGGAGATGGTAAAGGTGTTCGGAAACTATCCGATCGGATTTACGATTATGCCACTTACAACGATTTGGGAAATCCTGATAAGGGGAAGGAGCACACCAGGCCGAACCTCGGAGGCGAGAAGATGCCGTATCCTCGTCGGTGCCGCACTGGCCGGCCGCCGACGGATACAAGTATGCTTCTTTACTCATTCGATTTTTTAAAAGTTCCTGAAGAAGATATATTTGGAATTTTGGATCCATTTGGTGTTGAGTCAATGAAAGAATACGGTCGGAAGTTGTTTGGGAATAAAGGGTTTATTTGGGATCAAGCTTATTATTATTATTATTATTATTATTATTATTATTATTATTATATATAAATTTTTCATTATTTTTTAGATTATATTTATTTGATGATTTTTTTATGTATTTTATTTTTTTATTCTTATGGTAAAATTTACCGAATTTTTAAAAGAAGTAGTTTTTAAAGATGATTTACATATATAATAATTTCTGTATTTACATATTTCACACCCAAACTTTAATTTTACTTAAATAGACTTAAATCTTTATTATTAAAAAATATCATACTTTTTTTTTTCCAAGTGAAATACACCTTTTTCGAGTGTAGTTTTGTAAATATTCAAGTTTTAGAAATATATAAACGATATATAAATATAGTTAATTGCAATTTTCAAATGAATAAATAGATAAGATACTACCCGTAGATTTCTATTCAGAACTTTAAATCTCGATGTAGAGTTTCAAAATTTAGATGACGAATTTATCATTTCAAATTAAATGATGAGGAATGATGACGCGTCTGATCAATGGTTACATCCAAAATTCCTACTACTTATGTAAGAGAATAATCAACCGACGATCATCATCAACACATGGGTTCGTCCAAAAAAATCCTTAGACTTGTAATGTTTATCTCGAGACAGTTTAAGTCACCTTAGTGACAGAGGTGTTTCATTTATATCTACGATACAACTCAGAGCCATTGAGACGAAGTTAGACATCAGAATATAATTTGAATGGACTCACAACCCCCATCGGGACTCTAGTGAATCGTTTCATCGCGATTTACCGCCAGTTACGCACAGAGTGACACGCCACGCCCTACCGGCAAGAGATTGAGAGTGAACATAAGGTAACACTTGATTTGACATCGGGCTCATGAAATTTTTGCTTAATTTGTCACTCAAACAATTACTAAAGGATAAATTGAGTTTGATTTTGCTTTAATAATAGTTTCGTTTAAGCGCTGAGATTTGAAATTTAATTGATTAGAATATGTTTAAGAGCGATCCTCAACTCGTAATGCTAATAGATGATTAAATCATCCACCGGTGTAATCAGCTTGGACAAGAATTTGAAACTCTTATTATAGTTTTAGGTTTTGTTAACTGACCCAAGACTAAAACCGAGAAGAACTTAAAGATCCTATTAATCAATTTAAACATTGATAATGCATACATGCGTATTTAAGATTTAGACAATTTTATTTTTGAGCATGAGATCGATTTGATTTTTTCATTTAATTCCAACTTGCCGCCCTTTTTACATTTAAAAATTTGCACTAAATCTCTACGTCCAAGATACGCAGACATTTACTACTAATTTCATAATTAATAAAATCATTGATTTTGAAAATAATAAATGAAATTCTTAATTTGATCGCTATCAGAATTTTTTAAGATCGTGATCGTTTGCTTTGACAAAGAGTGCACATCCGACGAAGAAGGCATTTGATTTAGATGTAGCAACATTACGACTTACTTTACTTATTGAGTTTTTGTAATTCTCTCAATTTGATTATGTTCAATTTACCCATTTTGATAAGTTATGTCGATTTAGTTTATCTAAAGACTATACTCACGCTTAGCAAGATTGTAATCACTTCCACATTCGTATAAAAGTTATTAAACCCAATTTAGATTTATCCTTAGATTTTGAGTTTATTACAAGTTTGTTATGAGTTTGGCATAAGTCACCCCTCAATTCCAATTAAAGCTTACTTAATTTTGAGGGATTTACAAGAAAATGGAATTCACTTTACCACTTCAATTTAAGCCATAAGGAATTGTAATTAAAGCTTGTGAGTTTAATATTAGTCTCCTCCAAGTTTGTGACTTTAATATTAGCCTTCCCCAAAGTTGTGAGTTTAATATTAGCCTCCCCCAAATTTCACTTAGATTTTAAATGAATATTCTATTCTTTCTAAAATTTGCTTTAAAGGTTTCCCTTTTTTCTTGTTTCCCGCTTTTTTAGTTTAAAATTAGCTGCAAGTTTTCCTATTTAACATTCTTAAGTCAGCTCATTTCACTCTTCCTTTTTTTTCTAAGTCAAATGATTTGACGCATTGCATCCTCCTGTCATCCAGTGTAGTTGCATTGAGGTGCCACTCTGACGCCTGTTGAAGATAATGGCGGTTGGACACCACAACCGCTTTATCCAATCTGTTGAGCGAGATCTTTAAACCGAAAGAAGACAATGATATATATACCCACCGTCTCTTGCTTAGGTACGGAACCGAAGTCAATCCTCTGTAGCTATTTTAAGGTGGGGACCCGAATGGGTGATGAATGTATGCCAGCTCTGATTAAATTATCGACATCCCACCCACAAGATGGTGTTGGGTGGATACCCATTCCAAAAAAATGCAATTTATATTCCTTCCCCCTCATCTTTTTTCTAAGTCTAGAATTTAGATAAAATTAGCCTCCCCCATATTCCCATATAAGTGGTCGATCGAGTATTTTACTACTGACGCTTGTTGAAAGATAAGGCTGCTCATGACACTAATTTTTTCATCTCACACGTGTTGAGCACAACTATATTTTAAACCCGAAGACATACAATGCAATATATATTCATCTCCTTTTTTTCTTCTAAATGGAAATTAGACAAAATTTCTGAAAGATTTTATCTGGTGAACGACATCTAACAGGTGGCTTTACTTGCACGTTGAAGCGTATGGGTCTCTTACTTCTAACCTGCTTTTTAATCTCATCGCATTTGAAGACAACTATCTTCAAACGCGAAAGAACAGCATATATATATATATATATATATATATATATATATATATATATATATATATATATATATATATATATATATATTCATTCACATTCACAAATCACGTGTTCACCATTTTTCGAATGCGTCTTTTGCAATAAAGGAAGCATGCAATTATGAATGTGCAAGAGTGAAAAACCTAGAAGTCGCTTGACGATATTCTTCCCGGTTTTGAAAAACGAACTAAAGTGAATAGTGCTAGAAAATCGAAGGAAGAATCGGCCGCCGACGATGTTCTTACGACAGCTTTAAACGGCTACGGGAAGCGAAAATGGACGAAGAAGAATCACCGTTGATGATGCTTTCTTCGATTCGGCGTATGTTTGGGGCTAAAGTAAAGAGTGACGCCGTGAAATCGAAGAATAATTCGTCTGTCGACGATTTTCTTCCCCCAACTACGGCATGACAAAAACGGGATAAAAAAATGTTGGGCGCGAACAGGCGGATTTGCAGCAGAATCCGCTGGCTTTGGGCTACGGGCTGGTTTTTGGGCTAGAACGGGTCAGATCAGCGCGGGTTGGATTGGTCAAACGGCTGAGGGATTGCGGGTCCGGGTGGAAGCGGGTTTGTGCGGTCGGCGGGTCAGCGCTGCATGGAGCGGCTGATCGGGTCGGTTTCAGGGCTCAGGAGCCGATGAGGGTCACATGGCGGCGGATCACGCGGAGTCGCCGCTGAACGCTTTGGGCCAGGACGCTGGTCGCGCGTGAATGCGAACGCTGGTCGATGGTGGATGCGAACGACGCGTTCCTGACGGTCGAGGTCGGATCGCACGGTCGCTGGATCGGCGTACTGGGTGGATGGGCAGGAGACAGGGTTGAATCACGGAAGGGCGGGTAGTGGAGGCGCGGGCCGCGGGATTTGTACCGGCGGAAGTGGGCCGGAGCGGGCTGGTCAGCGCGAATTTTGGCCGCGGGACGGCGGGTGCGGCCGAGGCTGGACACGGATCTAGCTGGATCACGCCGGCGGCGTGATTCGACTGGCAGGATTGGCCGAAACAGAGAAAATTCAGAGAGAAAAGGAGAAATTTTTTTACCTTTTTTTTCTTTTTCTGTTTTGATGACGGGAGAGAGAGGCAGGAGAGAGAATAGTGAAAATCAAGATGAGAGTAACGTGGGAGGGAAAAATGAGAGAGTGGGGAGAGAATCAGGGAAAAAAATTAGAATGATCATTTGAGAATTCATTTCCATCTATTTGTTGAGATTCTACAAAAGGAGACGTCAAACTTGCTTCATGAGTCACATTTAATGGCAGACGACAGATTGGGCATGATGATTGTTTCCTAAGCATATTGAACACTGAGCATCTCCCTTGGAGTGGAAAGCCTCGCGATGGTACTTCATCATGGGAATTGCGGCAACTTCAACTGGCTCTATACCATGAAATGCATGTTCTGTTGGGCACAGATCAGAGCGAAACTCATGCCCGAAGGCGGCGGGCTTGGTATCAGACGGATGAAAGCAGGCGACGGGAACAGTAACCAGATGATATTCCGATGGAGAGAATTCTCTGAATCGATGGTGCTACAATACCGGCTGGAGTGAGAGAACAGCCGGCGGGCACTGTAGCGCAGAGACCAGCGGCTCTGTTTGGAGCAGTCGGCTTCAAGAGGAGCAGCGAGAAGGGTAAGACGGGAAGAGCAAGTAGGGATCTCACGTAGCTTGGAGGGATATCTATTCCATGAAGTTGTTCAGGACTCTCGGTTTTTCTGGAGGAGGGAAGCGTTATGCGGCGGTTCCATGCACACAGCGCAAATCGCACCTTTCCAATCCATATCCATGGACGAAGACACTTGGCCGTCTTGCTTATGCTCGTCTTCTTCTTCCTGATGTGAAGGTGGAGATGGCAACGCCAAAACGTCGGAGCGTCGCTGTATGCAGGAGACGTGAATAGAGAGAGAGAGAGAGAGAGAGAGAGAGAGAGAGAGAGAGGGAGAGAGTCTTGCCTCTTTCGGTTTTTTGGATGAGGGAGAAAAGGCAGCCGATTTTATTTTGGGATTTTTACATACATAAAATCCGAAATATATCTATTTATCATTATTATTATAATGCTGTTAGAATTTTATTCAGATGCAGATCTTCATCGTACCAAAAATTATCCAACACACAGTTATGGATATGAACACGTGGGTTATACGGAAAACCCGCATGGAAAACCACGTACGGCCTGCCTCAGAACTTTCACTATGCAAAAGATACGCCCCGCTTCGTAGAGAAGAAGGTGTTACGGGCAAAACAATATTCCGAGTGTAACATAACAACAACTCCAACCCAAGGAGAAGTTTCCCAAAAGGAACCGATCTTCCTGAGCAACCTCGATCTTCGAGAGAAGAACTGGCCTTTTCTAGTCCTCGATCTCCTAAAAGAGCTCGATCTTGACACGCAGACTGCATGGTGGATAGATCGTCAAGATCAAGGCCGATCGGTCTCGAGCTCTGGTCTTCAAATCGATTCGGTCCCTCAAGAATGAGGCTCTATTTATAGTTTTTTTGGGAGTGGCGTTGAATTGCGGAAAAAACTCAACCACTCCCATCGGACTCAAGGCGATCCCCCGATCGACGGTGTATTTTGATGATCCGGTGCCTTAATGATGTCGAATTGGGTGATCATGGATTCGTTGGATTCGCCGACGAAATGCCGACTATAACCGCCGCCAGTGACCATTGGCGATCGATCCATTACGCTCCGATATTGACCGAAATGGTTCGAGCTCGATCGACTACGCTGATGTTCATGTTCGTCTCATCAGACGCTGATCAGAAGTTCTGAAATCGGTGATTGGGATCAAGATTAAAATGCCTCGAGATTCGGTTGATCGATTAATTTTCTAAGGATGTATCGTTCTATTTTGGGTGACATTATCTCGCCATATCCAAAAAATATATGTCAAATACTGAAAATAGAAATTCTTCAATGAAATTTGAGTCCATCAACCGCGATTTTGAGAGAACAGATCTTCATAACAACACAAGATTATAACCGCGTCGACGCGTAGCGAATGCGCAGATGCTACGGGCGCCGACATTTTGAGGTTTTTGATCGATCCCGCGAATAGAGTCATCGCGGCTGGCGCTAAGGCGTGGCTGCGAGGCACAGGCTAAGACATTGGCCATGGCGCCACGGGCATCGGGCGGCAGTATGGTCACGTCGGCTTCGGCTGGTCGGGCCGGCGCGGTCTGGGTTCAAGGCCAGTTCATGCATGGTCAAGGCTCAGGGCGGGGTCAGGGCACGGGTCGGATGGGCAGAAGCCGGTTCGCATGGGCCAGGTTTACCGTGTTCATGGCCACATGGCATGCCTCATGACAAGCTGGCGACCCAGACCTGCAGAATTACGGTTATATACATATGCTACGGCCATGGGTCACACGTCCACCGACGAATGAGCTGGTTTTGGGCGATTTTGGGCAGTTTTACGCTTTGCCCTGAAGGGTCTATAAAACCCCTAGTAAGAGGAAAGGCACTTTTTCTCATCTCCTTTTCTCCTCTTAGATGCATGCCTCCCTGGAGAGTTTCACTCTTTTGGATCCACCTCACCCCTCGAGCCGAGTGCATACCTCCCTGGTGAGTTTGGCACCTTCTGGATCAACCTCACCTCCTTCTCCCAAGAGTGCTCTCACCCTGGAGTTTGCACCTCCCTTGAATAATTTTCATCTCGATCGACGAAGGTTTGGGCGGATGGCAGAAGACCCATGATGGTGGTGACCCCATGTGGCATGCAGACCCATAAGTGGTTGGCTACCGACGGTGGTCAATGACGAATGGTTACGACGGTATAATAACGCCTAGTAGTCGATGACGACGAATGGCCTGTATGATGACATGATGACGTATGCGGACCGATTAATACCGGGACATAACGGTGGACGTCGGACCACAATAAAGACCGGAGAATCGACGGGAAGCATACCACCATCGGCAGTAGTGACGCGAGCATCGGGCGCCGTAGTCGGTAGTAGGGATGACCGGCGACCATGACCAAAAGATGGCGATGGCCTGCATGCGGTCGGCCGACGGGTTTTGACTATCCGGTTGTGTTTGAGTGACTCACGACGTTAACTGTATGGAAAGGTGGAATCAACGCTGGATTTACCCATCCGAGTTGTTGTTGAGCTACTGATTTAAGGGAATTAATGCCGAGATTTTGACCCATCCGGTGTTGTTTGTCGAGTCTTTACTCACGACATTAACGTGGAAGAGGAATCAACTGGCGGATTTTGACCCATCCGGTTGTTTGTCAGTCTTTACCGACATTAACAGGCAATTGAATCAATCGCCGGGATCTTTGACCCATCCGGTTGTTTGCCTTTACTCATCGATTAACCCGCGAAGAGGAATCAATCGCCGGGATCTTTGACTCATCCGTTGTTGTCGTGGTTACCATGACGTTAACCTCGGAAGAGGTTGACTTGAATCTCCGAATTTTGGCCCATCCAAGGTTGTTTGTCGAGGACGACGTTAACTGCGCGAGTAGTAAAAGTTTTGACATCCGCGTTGTCGAGGTGACTCGACATTAACCTATGGAAGAGATCGCAGTCCACCGCGACGCTTTGACCTTTCCGGGTTGTTTGTCGAGGCTGATTAACCTGCACAAGAGGTCGCGGAAGTCCACCGCGACCTTTTGACCTTTCCCGGGTTGTTTGTCGGTTTTGCACATTAACTAAGAGATCGCAGGAAGTCCACCAAGGACGCTTTGACCTCTTGTTTGTCGAGCTTTTGTTCATGACATTAACCCGCATGGATCGCAGGAAGTCACCAAGACCTTTCCTCGGTTGTTTGTCGAGCTTTTGCTCGACATTAACCCGCATAAGAGATCGCAGAAGTCCACGCGACGCTTGACCATCTGCTGTTTGTCGAGTGTTTACCGACATATTAACCCGCATGGAAGAGGTTAATTGAATCACCGAGGATTTTGACCCATCCGGTTGTTTGTCGGTGTTACCCACGACGTTAACCTCGTATGGAAGAGGTTGAATGAATCCGAGGATCTTTGACCCATCCGAGGTTGTTGTGCCGTGTTACCCGGCGCGACGCTAACCTGTATGGCGGAATTGAACGGCGATCTTTGACCCATCCGGTTGTTTGTCGAGTTTTGCTCGATCGCTAACCTATGGAAGAGGTCGCGAAGTCCACCAAGACGTTGACCTATCCCGGTTGTTTGTCGAGTGTTTACTCACGACGTTAACCCGCATATGGAGGCAAGTCCACCAAGGGACGCTTTGACCTATCCCGAAGTTGTTTGTCGAGTGTTTACCACGACGCTAACCCGCATGGAAGAATATTTGTACGAGCAGAAATGAGTTGACCATCGATCTTTGCCTTTTGTTGTCCGACTTGCTTATCTTTGAGATTAAGAGTTGCCCCGCCGGGTATGTTCGTATGAGTCGATTGATTCTTTCCAATTTGGATATCCTTATTGAATGGGTCTTCGATTTCTTCCTTCAGGTGCACTCTCTGGTGTCTCTACCGTGAAAGTGGCGTAATTTCTCTCGATTTCCAATTCCGTGTTTTAAAGTGTCGCCACTGACGCCATCCTCTTCCCGGTAAGTAGGATGTTCGCATGACGTTGAGAGTCGATATTTTCCTCCCATGAGTCATCCGAGGTCGCCGCTGAGAGGTTTTGGGGAGGTTGTCGCCTCTTCTTTTTTTTTTGAGATATTTGAACATCACCTTTGGGAACCTTCTGCTTGTCGGGGTTCAAATCTATGAGCACCGCTTCATCACGGAGATTTGTGCCTCTATTCGGTGGACCAGTCGATAGAATGGACTGCCTCCGCATTAATGATGAATAAGTATCCGGCCGAGTCCTCCGAGAAGCACGCCTCTCAAAAGTTCTATCTACGACTGTCGCTTCGAGGAGAACCTCGAAGTATTCTTTGAGGACTCCATCGCTCGGGCGATTCGAGAGATGTGATGAATCCTCGATTCTCTTGTTCGCCAGAACCGCTCTACAAAAAATCTGACGGAATAAACTGAGCTTTTACCGGACGGAGTCTCAGTGACCTGGCGTTTCTGCACGGACGGCGAAGCATCGTAGGGTCCATGCCGGAAGCTTGAATTCGCCTAATTCCGTATTGTAGATGATCTCGCCGAAGCGGGACGAAGGAAGAGGCGGAGAATGGATCATTCGATTGTTTCCGGAACTCTTCCCCACCGCCGTAGTTCATCGCGATAAGATGACGATGAGTTTCACCGACAGGCCGGTGCCATTCGTGGTGGGTGAGTAGAATCCGTATCCGGTTCAAGATCTGGATGTGGCGCCGGGTTCTCTACTTGTTGATCCCAAGATTCTAATCATTCTCGTGAAGAAAATCGATTAGCCGAGGGTCGTATGAACTCGTGGGCTCTTCCAGTGTTGGAACGCTTTTGCCCCTCTTGCAGAGTCGAAGAATTTCGCTCGGGAATCCTCCATCCTTTGAACGCGATCCAAAGAGGGGCTTGACTGCTCACCCGGGATAGAAGTCCGTTATGTAGAGAAGTGTTGAGACTTCCCTGATCCCGAGAATGAGGAGTTGGAGAAACCCCGCTACCAACCATATTGGAGATATAGAATGGGGAACTTTTTCCCACAGACGGCTAAACTGCTACGCTTGAGAATTTTATTCCTAGATGCGAGATCTTCGCCGTAGCTCCATCCAACACAAGAGGATATGAACAGGGGGTTATACGGAAAACCCGCATGAAAACCACCTCACCAGAACTTTCACTACGCGTTCAAAAGATACGCGCCCCGCTTCGAGTTCGAGGTGTACAAGGGCTAAACAATATTTCGAGTGTAAAAAATAAATATCTTACCCAACCCAAGGGAGAAGTTTCCCAAAAGCTGAACCGATCTTCCTGGGAGCAACCTCGATCTTCGTGAGAAAGAAGCAAGAACTAGTCTTTTCTAGTCCTACATCTCCTAAAAGCGAGCCCGATCTTCGACACCACTGGTGGTGGCAGGTGAGTGATAGATCGGCTGCCAACGACCGGTTCTCGAGCCTCCTGGCCTTCAAATCGATTCGGCCCCCTAAGGTGAGAATGAGGCTCATTTATAGTTTTGGGAGTGGCGCCTTGTAAATTGTGGAAAACTCAACCACTCCCATCTGACGGCGCGCGATCGACGACGGTGTATTTTGATGATCCGCCTTAATGATGAATTGGGGTGATCTTGATGTTGATTCGGCCTCGACGAAGCCGCCGACCGTATATCCGCCGGGTGACCATTTGCGGATCGCGATCCATTTTCACGTTCCGATACTGATCCGAATGATTCGTTCTGACGACTACGCTGATGTTACATGCTCGTCATCGTTCCGGCCAATCGTAGTTTCAATAAATCGCGGATAGATCAAGATTTCTAAAAATGCCAGATTCGCTGATCGATTAATTTTCGGCGATGATCAATTATTATTATTATTTTTTAAACTAATAATTTTTTAAACCGAGAGAGGGAGAAGTTATCATTCTTCGGCTGGAATGATTTGAACGCTTGAACGAAGATGATTTGCATGCTAATCGTGAGGAGCATAGTGCATTTATTTGATTGATCGTTTTTTTAATTTGCTAATCTGTTTGAAAATACAATCCAAAATCCGATCCTTATAAGATTTAATATAATCTAAATCAATCCAATCCAAAAAAAATTTGGATTTTCAGTTCGGTTTTTAAAATACCGAAAATAATTAAAATAAAAAAACCTTTTATTTAATTAAAAAGGCAGATTTCACAATTTTTCCTATTTCCACGATTCCACACTTTCACTACAGGTAGATTTCAAAATTCCTAGACAAGAACAGGCCGTCAGAGTCAAAGACTCAAAATAGCTTCTGTAGCACAACATCACAGCATGTATTCCATTTCCATGTACAGTACAACAGTCCTATCCCATTGAAGAAAAACCAAAGAATTGAAGGAAATGCAAACATAGCAGCCTTACAGAAAACATAGTTGATCAACTGTTAATCTTAGTCACAGGGACTGTCGAATTGAAGCTAACCAAGGCACCAAGCATCAATCAACATAACAAATAGCCATATAGAAAAACAACAACAAGTCAGAACGAATCAGTCAGCATAACAAAATAATCCATTACTCCATTTAGATTTCAACCGATACAATAATACCACGTAACAAAATTACAAACCTACCCTAATAGTAAACAACTCAAGTCTCCAAAGTAAAACACTAAACAAAGATAAAAAAGAATCCATGAGAATCGAGACAAAACTTCGCATTCTTGAATGCTATTACGAAGCGGAATCCATGAGAACTGGAATCTAAATTACAGAGCGAAGAGCAGAGAAAAACTTGGAAGAAGAAGAAGTGAAAGTTTCTATGCTGAGACGAAGGCAGAAGGGAGAAGTCGAGAAGTGAAGCAGAATGATAACGAAGTTACAGAACAAAACCGACAACTACAACGAAGAGTCGAAGAGAAGTTGAAGAGAACTAGAGAAGTAGAGAACCACCACCACGATGATGCTTGCCGCTTTGCCTCCCTAATCGCTTTTGGGTTTAGTCCTAGCCTAGGTTTTAACTTTTGAGGAATGAGAATTTATTTTTGACGCACGGGCCAAGACATCACGGGCGACGACGGAGTCGGGACTCGACGACTAACTGCTATGCTTAAGCCGCTAAATTTCAGATTTTTGATTTTTTTGGATTATAAATTTTTAAATCCGATCCATAATCCAAAAAACCAAATTTAGCTAAAATTAAATCCAAAATCCAAAATAAATTTAAAAAATCGATCCAAATTTAAAATTTCGGTTCGGTTTTAATCGGATTTTCGGTTTAAACTGAATTATGCACAACCCTAGAGGAGCGGGGTCGAGTGGCTGTGCACATTAGGATTTGGGACGATTTGAGTTATTGGGAATAAATAGACTCTTTTAATTAATTTTTCAAATATTAATCAATCTTAAAATGAATTTTATGCCGACATCATTATATGGTCAATATATATGTTGATTGAGTTATTTTGATTTCACGAATGCAAATCGTTTAGATGACGCTTCGAAGTACCAAAGTGAATCAATTTCACCAAAATGCGCTGACCGATTTTCACGATACTTGTCCGGAATTGAGCGCTAATACCTCACTGAGATTTCGACGCTTTCTAAGCTAATGACGCTGATCAATTTCAATGAACGAGTTTGACTTGCGTCGGTGCCTCCTAACCTCGATATGCGTGTAGGCGCATTGACGACTCGAGCGCTTGATCGGTTGCTCATCAAGTCGTGTAATATTTATATCCTGAACAATTTCGACATTATGAATGTGATGGCGAAGTCCGTTCATCGATCGGAGGTCATTTGGGTTGATTTTGACGACATCCAATATATTTCAAAGATCGATTTGGGTTACTTCAAATCACTCAACATTTCACAAACTCGTCTCGAATTGAGCAGCCTTATTTGATAGATTTTGATATTTTGAAGTTTAACGGCCAATTTCATAACATAGCGCTGGCCATCATCGCAGTTTCTAACTTGACATGCGCCGACAATTTGATAAATTTGATCGCTTAATCGATTGATCGTTAGATTTTAAAGATTTATATTCTAATCGATTTCGACATTCAACGAACGCAAGTCGCTCATCGATCGGAGGTCGGTCATTTTGAGCAACCGATTTCAATACTATCGACTTACGAAGTCTGTCGAATTTAGGAGCATTGAGACTACTTCGACTGTAAACGTATGTGAAGGGTCAAATATTAAAATAAATATATTATTTTTAAAAATCCTTAAAACTTTTAAGTTTTAAATATTTAAAAAATAATTAACATAATTCAATATATTTTATTTTAAATTAAAATATAAATAAAAAATAAAAATGATCCCAAATACTTTTTACATTTTATAATTAAAATATTTACCCATATACCCCACAATTCATACATTTATATATATAATTTTTTTTCTATGTATAAAAATGTTTATTTCATTAAAAAAATTAGTGATAATATTATTTTTAATATGATATTAAAGAATTATGTATTATTTATATAAATATTAGTTATATAAGCATATTAGAGTTGTGTGATATGTATGAAAATTTCTTATTATAATTTTGTAAGAAAATATTTTGTTAACAGCTTCGTTTTATTATACTTTATTTTTTTATCATAAAAAATATTGTACAGTTAAGTGATTTTATTACTCTATATTAAATAATTAAATATTTATATATAATTTAAATAAATGATAATTTTCAAAGAAAATATAAATTTTTTATACATTTATATACCTTTATGAACTTCATATTTATTTATGTATCATATTATTGTATAAATTATATCAAAATATATGTATAAAAATTTATATTTTATAAATTAATGTTGTGATATTTTTATATAATTTTTTTATTAAAATGTTTTAAAATAAATAAAATATATTAAATATTAGATATATAATTACATAAAATTTTGATGATATTTATGAAAATCTCTTTTTTTTTTTAATGAGCATATTTTTCTTGATGGATAGTGCTTGAACTTAGTAGCATGAGATTTGTACATATTTCATGATTAGAAGAAGAAACCTAAGATATTTTAGGAGATTTACATATATATCATATAATTTTATGATTTTATATACCTAATAATAAAAATTTAATATTTATATATATATATATTAGATTTTTTATAAATGAAAAGATTTGTTTGATTTAAAAATATTTTTATTCATAATTTATAAAAATTGAATTATCAAATTTAAAAGTAATTAGTTTTCCTAATTTTTGTTTCTCCATTTCATACAATCCAGTTAATGTAAAATCTTGAAGTAAAATCATTCAATTCAAACATAACTTAAAAAGTTGGATAATTAATTTATCATCATCATCATCATCATCATCATCATCATCAACATCAAAGAAAGGATTCTCAAAGAAACATAAACGAGCTGAATCTTTGGCGCAGATTTGTCGAGCGAGAGCAGAATAGAGAAGCCCCATCCAGTTTACGTGCCGAGAGACGAAGCCTTTGAGGAGCTGAAGCAGGATGCTTTCTCGTCGGGGAGACTGAAGGCTGTGCTCCACAACCTGATTCCTTCTCTCATCGCTTCCATTTCCGAAGATAATTTTGACTTTCAGTGTTTTCATGACATCGATAACCTTTACAAGGAAGGTCTGCTTCTGAAGCTCGGAATTGAGGGCCATCTTCTCCACAAGATTCCTCTGGTCAAGAAGATCCATGAGTCCAGCCACGGCCTTCTTCGATATGACACTCCAAGCATTCTCTCCAGTAAGCAGCCATGAAAGCATTAACCTCTCTTAATGTATTTTGCCTTATTATTATTATTTTTTAAATCCTGCCCTAATCTCACGCGCAGAGGACAAATTCGCGTGGCTCCGCGACGACGACCTGGGCCGCCAGGCCGTCGCCGGCATCAACCCGATCAACATCGAGCGTGTCCAGGTAATTTCTGATTGTCATGTTCAGTTTTCTCTAATCACACCCAAAGGATTTCGTAATTACTAAGAACTCCATGGCCAGGTCTTCCCGCCAGTCAGCGAGCTCGACCCCGACCTGTACGGGCCTCCCGAATCCGCCATCACCGAGGCCCACATCGCCGGCCACCTCAACGGCATGTCCGTCAACCAGGTAATCAATTTGCCCAAAGCACCCCCATTTCCAAATCAAATTTGCGTTTCATGCCATTTATGATTAAATTAATTAATTTCTCTCACTTAAAAATAGGCAATTGAGGAGGAGAAGCTCTTCATGATTGACCACCACGACACCTACCTCCCATTCGTCGACCGGATCAACGCACTCGATGGCCGGAAGTCCTATGCGACCCGCACAATCTTCTTTTAAGTCCGCTAGGGACTCTTCGGCCGGTGGCTATCGAGTTAGCGTTGCCACCAGAGGTCGCCGGTGGCGAGCGGCGAAGCCGCGTGCTGACTCCACCGTGGGACGCTACGACAAGTTGGCTGTGGCATCTGGGGAAGGCGCACGTGTGTGCTAACGACTGTGGGGTGCACCAGCTGGTGAACCATTGGCTGAGGACACACGCGTGTATAGAGCCTTTTATACTGGCGGCGCACCGGCGGCTGAGTGTCATGCACCCAATTTTTAGATTGCTACATCCGCATATGAGGTACACGCTGGAGATCAACGCGCTCGCAAGGCAGAGTTTGGTCAATGCCGGCGGCGTTATAGAGGCGTGCTTTACACCTGGGCCTCTCTGTATGGAGATCTCGGCTGAGTATTACTGCCGCCATTGGCGTTTGGATAAGGAAGGTCTCCCTGCCGATCTAATCCGAAGGTAACATGTTTGATTTGAAGTCAAATGCCAATGAAAGTATGTCATGATATCATTTAAACAATAATTTTTAAGATGAAATAAGCTTCAAAGTCCTTAGATTTATTTGTTTATAAGGAAAATTTAAGGTGAAATAAGCTTCTAATATTTAAAATTAAATATTTATAAATTATATATATATATATATATATATATATATTTCATATATATATATAATAATAATAATGATATTATTTTTTATGTAATATTAAATATTTAAATGTAATATTAAAAATTTAGATGATATTTAGTAAAATTAAGTAAATATGAAAACTTAGGTATTAGATATGTAATTATGTAATTATATAAAAAAATTTGTACTATGTATATGATTTCCCTAAATTTTAATAGATAAATTAACAACTTTGAAATGAATTCTATCAAATAATTAATGATGGCATTTCCATCAACTATTTTCATGATTACATTTAGAGGAATTTACTTACATTATATTGAATTTTTTCTATATTTATATATTCAAATAACATCTTAATTTCTTAATAATATTAATAAATAGAATGCATATTTTCATGAATGTTAAAATTTTAATATTTAAATTTTTAACCTCATATTAAAAAAATATTATTATTTTTCAAGAGTTAATATATATATTCATGTATAAATATCAAATATTAGAGGTTATATATTTAAATATATAGAAATTTTATAGTATATGTATAAATATTTCTAAATTTAAATATTTAAATATTGGATATATATTTACAAAGGAATTTAATGTTATATGTGAAGATGTTATTAACATTTTACACGAATCTCATAGTTTTCTCTTCAAAAAAAATTCCCAAAATGCAGGGGAGTCGCCGTGGAAGATTCATCCCAGCCGCACGGCCTCCGTCTCCTCATCCCCGACTACCCCTATGCCGAAGACGGTCTTCTAATCTGGTCCGCCATCGAACGTTGGGTCAGCCGCTACACCAGCCATTTCTACCCTAACCCTACCTCCATCATCTCCGACACCGAACTCCAATCCTGGTACTCCGAATCCATCAACTCCGGCCACGCCGACCTCCGCCACTCCCATTGGTGGCCCCCACTCTCCACCCCCATCGACCTCTCCTCAATCCTCACCACCCTCATCTGGCTCTCCTCCGCCCAACACGCCGCCCTAAACTTCGGCCAATACCCTCTCGGCGGCTACGTTCCAAATCGTCCTCCGCTGATGCGCCGCCTCCTCCCCGACGATAAAGATGCCACCTTTGTCGCCGACCCGCACCGATTTTTTTTATCAGCGATACCGAGTGTTTTGCAGGCGACCAAGTTCATGGCGGTGGTGGATACATTGTCTACGCATTCGCCGGATGAAGAGTATTTGGGCCAAAGAAGGGAGGGGGTTGCATGGACAACGGATGAAGAGGTTTTGGAAGGGTTTAAGGAGTTTGCGGCGGAGATGGAGAGGATTGAGGAGGAGATTGGAAGAAGGAATAGGGATTCGGAGAGGAGAAACAGGTGTGGTGCTGGTGTTCTGGGTTACGAGTTGCTTATGCCTAGTTCAGGGCCGGGTGTCACTGCTAGGGGAGTTCCCAATAGCATTTCTATATGAATATTTTTTTTTTTAGGGCGGATTGTACAGTAAATGTATTAAATTTTGTTCCTTTTCTTTTATGGCCTGAGCTGTTAGAGAGACGGCTCTACTTTGTAAAACCAGCTGTGAAATTATTATGATAAAAAACAAATTTTCAAAAATGTATTGTGAGTATTAGTGATTTTTAATTAAAATACTCCAACACTAATTTTTTATAATTATCATACTCTAATAATTCTCGATATATTTTTTTGCATCATATAATTTTGACAACTAATTAAAATTATTGCATGCTAGAAAATCAGTTACGATAAAGTGAAAGTTTTCTTATTTGAAATCTAGCACGATTTAAAGAGTGAAACAAAAAATTTCGAATTTTACGTAAAAATCTCGAAAGAGGGAAAAATCACTAGTCAGAAAATCTTTCACTATGTATTTGTTTTGGAGTATAAGTTTTCTCGATACGGGATTACAAAATTGTATATGAGAAGGGTTAATAATAGGAATCCCAAAATCGAAAAAACATCATATAGTAATAAAACAACAAGAATCGGCAAACGATGAAGTCGTCGGATGATGGTGGCCGAAATGCCGTCGAGATTATGGCGGTAAACGATAGTAGTCGGGTACCACGTCGATGGTCGGCGATGATAACCGGCGGCGACAATGGTTGGCAGCGATGCCGGCAACGGCGGCGAATAATTCAGCGGCGACCGGCAGAATCGCGGCGCGCAGTGGTGGCGGTTGATGGTGGCGGTGGTTGGTAACTGGTGGTCGCACCCTCGAGTGGTACGATTATGGAGGATTTTCGCTTTAGAGCTCTCTCTCTCTCTTGCTGCTCTCATATGAAGAATGATTTTATTTATAGATTGGAGGAACATCTACGTAATACAAAAATCGAACCACTCCTCTCATCGGATGGCTCAAAATAATTCTTTGATGATTATTTTTGCATTTAAATGCTCAAATGAAGTCGAATTAGATCTTGCTTGATCATCATCGAGACGCCGATTTATAAACACTCCATGTTTAAGAGCTATCTAGGATTTAATTGATATCCCAAAGTTTCCAATGATATTTTAAGTGCTTGATCTCGACCAATTTCACTTAGATCAACTTGCGTTTGACATCAAGATTCGTCTTAGTGGTATTTTAAGTCATTTATTTTGGATGACATTATCTCAATCATCCAAAAATATATGCCAAATACATGAAAATAACAAATTCTTCAATGAAATTTCGTCCATCAACCATAATTTGAGAGAAACAGATCTTCACGAACAAATGAGCGGGCGCGGATGGGCGCGTAATATGATCTGGCAGATTTGAGTTATGGACACATTCAGGCGTTATAGCTTGCGCCGTGGCGAGAGCTTGTGTTTTCTTATGTGCGGCGGGGTTTTGTGCTCGCAGGAACGGCCGAAACTGC
The DNA here is from genome assembly GCA_021442155.1 of Cymbidium sinense. NCBI lineage: Eukaryota > Viridiplantae > Streptophyta > Magnoliopsida > Asparagales > Orchidaceae > Cymbidium > Cymbidium sinense. The sequence continues at coordinate 40,336,654 of CM038218.1, forward strand.
CGGGAAAAAGTGGCGTGCCGCTCGATCACGGATCCGCTGGCGGGTCTGCGGTTCTGTCTTTCGCAGTCGGAGTTCGGTCCATGAGCCGTTTGGGTAGCGATGGGATGCTGGGCGATTGCGGGGCGAGCGGGCTCATGAGGGTTTTTTTGTCTGTTTTTTCCCGTTTGGCCTGTTTTCGCCCGTTTTAGGCTGTTTTGAGCGGGTTTTTGCAATTTTTCTTCGATTTTTTACCTTTTTGTCCTTATAGGCTATAAAACCTCAGGGCCAAGGAGAATCGCCTCCTCAAATCTTTGGAGTGTCCCTCTTCTTAAGAGGAGGTGGTCGTTCAGGCGGGCTACATTCGTGGTTCGGTTTTCCTTGAAGCGTCAACTCGTCGGACCGGCAGGTTTGAGGCGATCAAGGCCCTGACAATGTCATCTGATTTTTCTCGAAGAGGCGTCAACGGCCTCGTCGGACCGGCGATCAAAGCCGCGATACGTCGTGGTTCTTGTTTTCTCTCGAAAGAGCGTCAATAGGCCTCATCGGACCGAGCGGGTTTGGAGGCGATCAAGGCCCACGGTACATACGTCGTGTCTACAATTTTCCTCGAAAGATGTGCCAATTGTACTCGTCGGACCAACTGAGTTCAGAGGCGTTCAAGGCCTACGATACATATGGCGTGTCTACATTTTTCCCTCGAAAGAGGCGTCAACTGTATTCGTGGGACCGACTGGATTCAGAGGCGATCAAGGCCCGCAGTACATACATCGTGGTTCCAGTTTTCCCTCGAAAGAGGCGTCAACTGGCCTCATCGGACAGACCGGGTTTGGAGGTGATCAAGGCCCGTGGTACATACGTCGTGTCTACAATTTTCCCTCGAAAGAGGCGTCAATTGTACTCGTTGGACCGACCAGGTTCGAAGGCGATCAAGGCCCGCAGTACATACGTCGTGTCTACAATTTTCTCTTGAAAGAGGCGTCAAATGTACTCGTCGGACCGAACGGGTTCGGAGGCGATCAAGGTCTGTCTACGTGTCTGATTTCCTCGAAAAGAGCGTCGAGTGTCTGGATCGACCGGGTTGAAGCGATCATATGGCGTGTCTGGTAGTCAGCGCGGTGGCCGACGATGGTGGTTAGCGTGCCAAGTGGTAATGGCGTGGCGGCAGTAGTCGATGTCGGTATGGAGATGACGGGTGCGTTAGTGGCCAAACGAGCATGAGCGATAGTGGCGATATGATGGTTGGCATGCAGAGGTGGTCAGCGGCAACCATGGCAGTAGTCGATGGTATGGCCGGTTCAGCGGGATGGCAATGGATGTGGTACCGGCGGATGCTAGCGATAATTGGCAGCGATGACCGGCGATGGTGGTTTGGCCAAACGAAGTGGTTAGCTATAGCCGCGATAATTGCGGCGTCAGTAGTTAGCGGGATAATAATGCGATATGCAGGTAGCCAGCCGGCAATAATTAAGACAGTGGTTAGCGACGAGGTGGTGGCAATGCAATAGCGATAATGTCAACAGTGAAGCCGGCATCAGTAATGGAGATGGCCACGATGGTAGACCGGCGAGATGCGAATCACAATGTAGACCGCGATAGTGTCAGCGGTAATGCCCGGCAGCAGTTGTCAGCAGCGTAGCCGGCAGCAGTTATCAACAGCTGCCAGCGATAGTGGTTGAGGCCAGCAAGGTGGTCGAGCCAATCTGCCGGCAACCAGCAATGCGCGCGTCATGTAACGGGATAACCGGCACGATGGTAGTCGCGGAAATTCGGTGATGGTGATTGCGGTGACCGCAACGTGGTTCAACGGTGGTCGGCGTCAATAGCCAGTGGCGCAGCGGTAATAAGCGTCGATAGTGCGAGATGGCCGTCGGCGATGGTGGTGACCGGAGATTGCCGGCGATGGTGGCCAGCGGTGGCCGGCACGGCGGTTAGCGGCCGATGAGGATCTTTGACTATCGAGGTTGTTTGTCGAGTGTGACTCGATGCGTTAACTGGAAGAAGAGATCAATTGAATCTGCGAGATTTTTGACTATCCGAGGTTGTTTGTCATAGTATTTACCCGGACGTTAATGTATGGAAGAGGTTGAATTAATATCTGGCGAGGATTTTGACCTATCCGGTTGTTTGTCAAAGTGTGACTCGATGACGTTAACCTGTATGGAAGAGGTCGAATTGAATCCGTTGAGGATTTTTGATCTATCCGAGATTGTTTGTCAGAGTGTGACTCGATGACATTAACCTGTATGGAAGAGGTCGAATTGAATCCGCTGAGGATTTTTTACCTATCCGAGGTTATTTGTCAGAGTGTTACGATAATATTAACTTGTATGGAAGAGGTCAAATTGAATCCGAAAATTTTGACTCGTTTGTTAGAGTGACTTCGATGGCGTTAACTTATGGAAGAGGTTGAATTGAATCGATTTTGACCTATCCGAGGTTGTTTGTCAGAGTATGACTCGATGACGTTAACCTGTATGGAAGAGGTTGAATTGAATCCACCGAGGATTTTTGACCTATCTGAGGTTGTTTGTTAGAGTGTTACTCGATGACGTTAACCTGTATGGAAGAGGTCAAATCAAAACGTCCATTTGTGGTTGTAGTCAAAGTTGCTCCTTGGTCTTATTTTTCTATGAGTATGATTAGAAATCATAATTTGCAAAGCTATATCTCTTCTCAATGTTGAAATATCCTCAACTTTGACTTGTTTCTTGGGATGGTAATCGATTAGATGCTTAATATATTAACATGGGCGATCTTTTGAGATTAAAAATTGCCCTTCAGTTTTCGACAAAAATCTGAAAAAATGAAGTTTGATGAATCTTCATTCTTCGCTTGCGCTCCTTAAAAGCTCGAAATGCTCCACCTCGATGGTGGTTTTGATCTTGTTGAGAAACTTGGTCGTCATACAAGATGAAATAATGGGAATCAACTTCACACAACGGGCAGCTGCGTCTAGAAAACCGGTCGCGGTCGAAAGTTTATGCCTTGCTTATTGAAATCCAACACACAGTATTTAAAGAGTGAACAAGAAAACTCAGAATTTTACGTGAAAACCTAAGAGAAAAATCGGCTGCCAGTAGAAATCTTCCACTATGTATTTATTTTTATTGTTTTCCGTCACGGATTATATAATACATGAGAAGAGTATGAATCCCAAACAACAATGCAATATAATAATGGTGAAACGAAATTCAATTCTGATGAAGGTCGTCGGATGGTGGCCAGCAAAAGATGGTCGAGATCAGCGTGATGACGATAGTGGTAATGATACGGCGTGATGGTGGCATGATCCGGCGATGGTGGGCGACGATGGCGGGTAGATCGATGACGATGGAGATTCGATGGCAAAGATCACGGTGGCGGGTGGTTGTATATGGGGTGGTGGCGCCGTCAGTGGTAACCTGATGCTGAAGGATTTTCAGCTTTAGCTCTCTCTCTCTTTCTTGGCCTCATCGTATGAAGAATGAGGCTATTTATAGATTGGAGGAGCGTCTGTAAATACATGCAAAATCAACCACTCCCTCGAATGACTCAAAATAATTCATTTGATCATTTGATGTATTTTAAGTATTTGAATGCTCAAATGAAATTATGAGATTTTGGGCACATTAGATTAGACAGGCTCGATTTAACTCTAAACACATCATGTTTAAGATCTATCTAGAGATTTAATTGATATCCCAAAGTTTTCAATGATATTTTAAGTGCTTGATCTCGACCAGTTTCAACTTAGATCAACTTGCTTTTAACATCAAAATTCGTACTTCGACTAGTGATATTTTAAGTGTCATATCAAAAATAAATATGGATATTAAATATTTTTTAATTGATAAATACTAATTGTAAAAATTATAAATTTAATGCAACAAACCTAATGATCTGAATTTGTATATTCTCTCACTTTCTTCCTCAAATCTCTCTGTGAAAAAATAAGTGTGGAAATCATTATGGGTGCTTGATGATCGTTGCAACATCCCTCCGCCGCCACTGCCACGGGCACTTTCTCCTCTTCCTCGCCTCTTCAGTGGCCTCGGTGGCTTTGTTTCTATGTCGTCAACTGGAACGGAGGATTCAACAGGAAGTCTATTTTTGAGAAATTTATGCAATTTTAAGTGTGATATGAAGTTTTGTGTTCTATATATGAGAATAAACTAATTGCAGGTGTTATTTATGTAAATCCCCCTTTAAAGAATTACTCATATAACAGTTGGCTCTTGAATATAGTTGTACTTTGGGTATTACTAAGGGACACCGACTAGTGCTGAATCGTACGGGACCATCAAAGAGTTAATCAATAAATTGCCATGAAAGGAGCTGTCGACTTGGGAGACATAAAGCTCAGAGCGTTGATCGAAGGGCAGCCGACGGAACAAGTTAGGTTGAGTCATTGGCTGAAAGGCCCAAAGTTATCCGACGAATTGCCAGCAACGACGCCGTCGGAAAGAGCACTGATGAGCGAATGTTTTATGAGGAGAATCCAAGGGAAGGTAAATTCAATCTTGGAGGAGCTGAAAAGACTTCAGAAAGTCTGGGATAAATCCATCAATTTCAGTCGCTCATGTGAGTCCTTATAGGCGACAACTTTCTTTGAAGTTGTCAGCTCAACTTACTAGCACATAAAATCATGGCTAAGTATAAAAAACAGGCCTTTTAATGATGTTAGAGACTATTTCGCTTAAAATCAATTCTACATTGATGGATGTTATCGGCCTTATGGCTGGAATTTTTATTTATATTTATTTTTTGGTTACTATCATTTTGGCTTTGGTCTCGATGCACTGATCTTGCCTGTAATGCTGTATGCTGCATCTCTATATTGATTTTGATAATTTGGACCCTCGTTCAGTTCTTGACCGTTGATTAGATCATTTGATTTGTATTATATGTGCTCATGATTTTAACAAATAGAGCTTTTATTTGTTGTTATATATAACTAGTGTTTTAGTCTTATAATATATTTATTTTTAATATAGTTGAGCTGTCTTCATCTAATTATGAAAGACTGAATATTCGTTTCCATCGTCACATCATCTCATTATTTCTTGATTGAAATGATAGAAAAAATAAACAGCACATTTAATAATTACGGTACAGGATAGAGATCCTCCGACTCCACTCCGCCCAAGAGACTGTTTGGTTGGAAGAATTTGAAATACAATAATAAATGCATGAATTTTAATTTTTTTTGGTGTTTGGCTTGAAATAAAGTAAATTTCTAAGGTAATGTAATGTATTCTAAATACATTATATAGATCATTTTTGTCTTTGGAATTGGCCGTTGGGTAAATTCAAAATCTGGCACCGATATAAAGTGATCGGTAGTCATTACCCCCGTTCTTTCCGTTCTGCCGCCCACCCGTCGCCATGCCCCACGCCTGTCTAGCCATCTCGTGTCGTATCATCGTCGGGCGTCAAAACTTTCAAAATATTTTACGTTACATTTTTTTACCAAATAGAAAAAAATAAAGTCATGAATTCATAAAACTCTCAACCAAACAATTGTAAAATAATCATTTTATATTGTATTCATTTTATACTGCATTATTTTTATATTATATTCCTTTTTCAGCCAACCAAACAGCCCCTAAAAAGTTCATACTTTCTTTTTTGGAAAAAATTAAGGCTAATATGATTTCAAAGAGAAGGTAAAAAAAATTATGTGTGGTCCCTAAGTGACAACAAAATATCAACGAGGAAGATCTTTTTGTTTCGGTGAAAAAGAAATAGTGTAAAAGAAATGCATTATAAAAGAATTACTTTACAGTTATTTTGTCGAGAGTTTTACAAATTTATAAGTTTAATTATTTTTGTTTAGTAAAAAAATATAATGTAAAGTTTTTTGAAGGTTTTGGCCAGTGGCCGGCTGGTATGGCGTGTGAGTGTGGCATTCGGTGAAGCGACAACAAGCCAGCGACCAGTGGTCTGAGATGAGACAGGGACAGGGACACGCGACTACTTTGTCGGTGTATTTGGAATCGCCTAAATTTCGACGAATTCAAAATACACCAAAATATAACTAAGAAGTAAATTCTAAATAATTTAGTTTACTTTTACTTTACTTTGTATACCATCCAAATGCCAAAATTTTCAAAATCCCGTATTTACTTTATTTTATTTTGTATTCCAACCAAACAGCTCTAAATGTAAAAGAACAATGAGACTACCATAATATAAACTGGATAAAAACATTACAAGTGTTATCCTAGATAAAAGCTTAACTGGATTCAAAGGCTGGCCAAAAACCACCTAGAAATTATGCAAAATGGGGCAGATTACCTTTATAGGGAAAGGAAAAGGCAAACTTGTGGTTATCGATGCTGCCATCTAGGGGGTGAGGCAAAAGAGTTCCTCATCCACGGTTGCAATGGGGGTCGTCCTGATAGAGCCTTAACATGACATGATTTCTTAGAAATCAAAAATTACACAGCCCAGCCTAATCATCATCATCCAGTCTGTCCTAAAAGTAAAAAAGGAGCAATTTCCAATTGTAAGTCAAGAAGAGAGAACCGATAAGGGAGAAGAGTGAGCTGACTATAACTAGAGTGACTCAATGTCTCTCCAAGCAATCAACAACTTATAAATATGGATTGGCCAAAACTCTTTAAATTTCTAATGAGTAATCTTGTATGCCAGCAGTCTTCTTACCTGGTCCAGTAGAAGGGGGAATGGGGAGGAGATTGAGGAGAATAACCTGTTATTTCTTTTCCACTATAATGTGTAAACCATGGCCACCGTGATTAGATAATAGAGCCTCTTTATTACTTTATGTGAAAAAAATATAAGCATAACTAATAACCTAATGGAGTGAGGACTGCATTATGAAGAGGTTGTCATTAGAGAGCAAGGTTCTTATCATTTTCAATGAGAAGGGACGCTCAAAGAAGAGATGTGAGTGTGATTCTAAAAAATTATTGCACAAATAACAGAGTTTAATATATCCCAATCCTCTACGAGATAATATGTCAGAGGTTTTTAGACCTCCAATATAAGCCATCCAACAGTAAAGGGCAAAAGTTACAGCATGTCCCTTAAATCATATTTCACCATGTCTTTTCTTAGTGAGGTAGAAGTCAAATATTGCAATTCTGATTTCCATGTTAGAGGGTTATTTGCTATTGCATCAAAAAATCATATCATTTCCACCTGATAGGTTAGTGCAGAGAATATGTTGATAGCATTGAGGGTTTTTCTAGTATAGGCTCACAGGGATTCTCCACTTCCTCTCATATAGAATGGTGCAAAGTTTAGCATCTGACAACAAATCTAGAGTATGGTATTCTATTAGGACCAAGGATTTTTGAGAGGGAGCTCCCTCCACACCAAGGGTCATAAAATAAGGAGATTGATTTTCCATCCCTGACATAATAGATAAACTTATCTCTGAATTTAGGGGTGACTGACTTTAGTTCCTTCTAAAAGGGTGAGGCCTTATTCTTAGATTTATCCCAAATCGACCCATATTTATAAGAATACCATTTTGGAAAAAGAGACTGTGATTACAGAGTTTCCAGAGAGATTTCAACTTGCAAATTAGGTTAAGGGAGGATGCTGAAAGAAGCCCAATGCCCCCCTATCTCTAGGAAGAGTGGTACGAGCCTAAGAAATGATATGCAACTTCTTGGCCTCCCCATTACGGTGGAAGAATTTAGAGGTGAAAGAATATATATGTTTGATAATTTCTTTAGGGATAGACACTGCTCTAAACCAGTAGAAAAAATAATTGTTCATTGAGGACCGAAATAATTGGAATCTTTCATCATAGGAAAAGAATTTATACTTCCATCCAGTTCTTACTTGAAATAAGTTTTTTATTATTTATATGAGCTATATATATATATATATATAATATTAGAATTATCATTTTTAATAATTTATATGACCAATTTTTTTTTCGGGAAAAAAGTTTCTGTAGACTCAACGATGGTTCACAAGAGAGATAAGCAACAGGAGATTGCTCTGCAAATGTTAGATGTGATTGTAGAAAGCAATGTCATTAACTTTGAGTGGGAACTTATAAGGAATCTGATTTGACACGCAGTGAATTGAACTGATGATCATCTATCTCCACTATCAGTTAAAAGAAAAGCAGAAATTATATCAAGGCTCTTTGAGTTTCTGTGGATAGAAAACAACTTTAAAAAAATATTTATTTATTTATTTATTTTTTTATTGAAAATGAATTACTGCAATTAGAGTTTTGATGGGTTTGTATTCTACATTATTCTGAAGCTTGATATAACAAAATATGTTCAAGTAGACAGTTAGAACAAACAAACTTAATATCAAAAATTAAATTTTTATGAAGAAATTGGCATATGGAATTTACAAATTAAGATATTTCAACTGCAGATTGATTGAGAACTCTCAACCATCACTACTATTGATTTCATACAGCCACCACTTACAGCAACATAACTATTAATTAATGCTCGAACTTCTACTGTTATTCTCAACTTGAACACTATTCTCACATCCTTCAATTCCAAGTTTATCAATTCATTACCCAGTTTTCTCACATCCTTCAATTCCAAGTTTATCAATTCATTACCCAGTTTTACTCCTCAAAAATGGCCATTGTTAGATTTTATTTTAATGTTTACAAAGCATGTTATAAATGAAAAAAAAAAAAGCAGAAGAAGATAAATGATAGTCTTCAAAAAGTTTAGACTCAATTTGTAGTATAATCTTCTAAATAATAAAGTTCACTAATTTAATTTATATATTTTTTCCAATTTAACATTTACAATTGAAAACTTGCCAATCTCTATCACTGATTGTACTCAATCCTAATAAGAGAGATCTTCAGCTTTGCTTTAGATGACCTTAAAACCCAGCATATTCCCACAATAATGTCGGCCATAACCAGCTTTAATCAATTTACCATTGCTAATATCTCTGAGATCAGCTGAATCTGATATCCATTTAGGATGTTGGATTTTCCGAGAGAATCTACCATCATGCATGGAGCTTGCTCAGGAGAACGAGTATTCTTAAAAATTTCATGCTCAAATAATTTTTGATAGAGAAATTTTTACATACATTGTCCGATGCATCCGAATTAACTGTATATTGAGAGACAATCAATGTATTATATATTTTTTTTTTTAGGTTTTAGGAGGTAGTTTTATCGCTCTATATATTAGTACGCAGTGAGTGTAAAATATTTTGAGCATAATTTAAAAAAATAAAAAAAATTACTATATATTGATAGTTTTTTTCTATTTTCTTAAAATTAAGCTCGAAATATCTTATGCATTCACTACATAGATGAATAGAATGCTAAAATTATCTCTAAACTTTTTTTTTTTAATTTTAATAGACTCACTGTGTACCTCAATATACAGCAAATCTAAATGCATTCGAACAACATATGTATAATCTCTCTTTTTATATGCCAATGTTCATACATAGATATTATTACATGCTACCAGTTGTGATAGAATAAGAGTTTACGTCTTAGCTTTGTTGTGAAATCCAAAGACACATGCGTAGATGTTTGAAGAATTAATAAACTCAAATTTTACGTCGAAAAATCTCGAAAAGAGGAAAAAATCAGGCTTTAAGAAAATCTTCCACTATATATCTTTTGAGTACATAGTTTTCCGTCTGAATTATAGAATTATATGAAAGAAAGAATCGAATGGGAATAATAAATAATAGCTATCGGCGATGGTAAACTCAGCGTTGTTGTGGTGGTGATGGTGGCGGCGATGGTTGATAATAATGATGATTGATGGTGGTGGTTGACCGGCGTCACTGGGTGATAGCCATGGCGGAAGCGTAGCGATAGTGGCGAGATGAATGGATAATGATGGTTGGCAGCGATGATAGGCGGTGGCGCCAGTAGTGGTTGGCGGCAAGCGGAATGGTCCAGTGGTGACGATTATGCTTAGAGGATTTTGAGCTTCTTTCTCTCTTTAAACCTCATGTGAAGAATGATTAGTATTTATAGATTAGATAACATTTACGTAAATACATGCAAAATCGAACCACTCCGGACTCAAAATGATTCCTTTGATCATTTGATGTATTTTAAGTATTTAAATGCTCAAATGAAGTCGGATTATGAGATCTTGGGCTTGTTAGATCCTAGTCAAAAGCTTCGATTTGTATAAACACTCAATGTTTAAGAGTCGATTGATAATAAGCGTTTGATCTGAGTTAGTCTTGATTAAGAATCAGATTGCTTTCGACATCAAGATTCGTGCTTCGACTAGTAGAAGTTTTAGTGCCATATTAGATATAGATACTTATGATAGTTTTTTAAGAATCGGGTCAAATCATGCCCAAATGAGCTCAAATTAAGCTCAAAAGTTATATATAAAATTTTGAACTGACTTGATAATCAAATGACTTTCAAATTTGAAGTGCTTATAGTTGAATCGAGCGGCTCGACGAGGCGAATCGAATGAGCCTAAGATCACTCAAATCGAAGATTGTTTGGACGGTCAAATGACCAAAAAACTATCTATGATCAAGTGAATCAATATACATCGTCCGATGGAGTGTTTTGAGATAATGACTAAAATGCCCCTCTCAAAATCTTATAAATAGGACTACATTCTTGTCATGAAAAGAGAGTAATGAGCTAGAAGTGAACTTGAAAGAAAGTTGGGAGAGAGCTGTAAGTTCAAAGTTCGTCATCACCACCATTGTCGTCGATCGCTATTCATTCTTAGATTGTCGATAATCGTTCTATTTCGATTATCGTTCATACACTTTACGATTCTGAATTTTCGATTTCTCACATGATCTTGTAATCCCGCTATTAGGAATACTTAAACTATGTATTCCAGCGGATATATAATGAAGCATTTTCTTCTTTTAGTGGTTTTCTCTTTCGCATTTTTTTAAAAATTATGGAGTTCTTTATTTTCTTTTCTGTATGAGTGTTAGATTTATTCAAATTTAAGGCGTGAAGATTTATTCTATAAATTTTGACGATGCAAGAAAATTAAATAATTGAGAGAAGATTATACCCAAAATCAAATGCAGCTCTTTTATTTTGAAATTTTGATGAAAATTTTCTTTATTATGGCTTAAAAAACATACAGAATAAATTAACATATGACACATGCAAAGATGCATTATGTATAATATAGTGATTTAATTAGTTGTGTTACATAATAATTTCAAAAAAAATAAATAAATAAAATATTTATTTCATTGTCATATTCAACATATGAGTTTATTTAAAAACGATAACAGATACATAATTATCCTATTTTTTTAATAAAAGATTAAATTGCTAATATTAATAATCAAGTTAGCAAATAATTAATTTAATCAATTTAAAAATGATCTTATGTAAAATTAAATCACTAATTAAAGTCACACCTTTAAATTCATTAATAGTTATAATTATCTTCGCTATTAATTTAAGCCTTTTTTAACATAAATTCAATTATATTATCTGTAGTAATTAACTATAGATTTTGAAAGAAATATTAAATAGTATATTAGAACAGGCAAAACATTAATTACAAACACATAAACTTCATGCGCATACAAGCAGCCAAAAGCACGGCAGATTAACCTTAATCAAGCTCGCAATGGAGATCTCCAACCCGAAAACTAGAGAACATTAAGACTGTAAGTTTAGCTCAAAAATCGAGAATCATTGGAAAACCGAATCCAAATTTAGATCTGATTAAGATCAAATCAATTACATTGCCGAGAAATGAGCTAAAGATTTGAATCGAATTTTTTTTCTAGCCGAGCACAGATCAGATTGAACCAGCTCGAGATCTGATCGAATTTATCTATAATTAAAATTTTTAAATTTATATATAATACTTCTAAGTTTATAATAATAAAATTATATCTAAAATTAAATATATAGAATTATAACTTATAATTTTTTTAAATAAATATAATATATTTATAAATATAAATATTCTTTCTTTGAAAATCATATATTTTTTTTATTTGACGCACTTAATTAATTAAATTTTTTTAAAAATTTTGTAATAATTATTTTTATTAAAATCAAACTATTGGATCAAAATGAGATAACTCTATTCGAATTTGAGTTAAAAAAATTGAAAATATTCAATTAGAGCTGGCGAAATCAAAATGAGCCACCTCGAAAGTGATTAGAAAATGAGTTAAGCTGACTTGAAATCCAATAATTCGAGTCATGAGCCGATCTCGAACCAGACTCGGATCAGCCCAAAATCATTTCGTTAACAATCCTAGAGACAACACCCCTTGTAACAGAGCTCATTGGCATCTGATGCCCGTTTGATAAAGTGTTTGAGAGACAAATAGAAGCACTGAGATTTCTGAGAATTCATTCTGCTATCACAACAATAAAAAGAAAATAAGTGCTTAAAAAACCTTAAAAATTCTTCCCATATATATCAGTCAAATGCACCGAGGATTAGATGGAGAAGCCACGGAATTTTAAGATCCGGTTCTGAATGAAGCCACCTTGCCAGCTGCATACTGCAAGTATAAATATTATAATTTCACTGAACCGTTAAACAGCAGACTCTGTCAGTTGGGTTCCCAGTCGTTGTATTTAATTGAATATATATTTTAATTTAAAAATTATGCTTGATTTATAAATTTAAATAGATATATTATTTGTCTCTTTATTTTTGAATGAAAAAATTTATTTCATTCAAAAATATATAAAATCACTTTTAAATAAAAATTATTAAGATTTATAATATATATATTACGTATATCAAATTTATTTATTTATTAGTTATTAATATTTATTTATTTTATTATATATATATATAAAGTAATAATATATAAATTATTTTATTATTTTATATTATTATAGATATTTTTTGGGTGGCTATTTGATTTAAAAGAGAGGGGATCTTAGGCCCCCTAATTTTCTTCTTATTTTTTTCTTCTTTTTGATGTGAGTGACTTAGAGAGAGAGAGAGAGAGAGAGAGAGAGAGAGAGAGAGAGGAGATAAAGACTTTATTTATTTATTTTTTATTTATGAAGAATATAAAGAATTTTTTTTTCAAATGAGAAATGTGAAGAATTTTTATTTCTTTTTTTATTAGTAATGTGAAGAGTTTTTTTTTCTTTTTTTTTTAAATGAGATATATGAAGAGATTATTTTTTAAAAAATAAGGAATACAAAGAGTTTTTTAAATTTAAAATATTAGTAATTTTCTCTTTTCTTTTTTTTAGGAAGCTGAAAAGTATTTTTTAATAGGATATATGAAGAGTTTTCTTCTTTTTTTTATTTTTATTTTATTTTTTAAAATAATTTGAAGACTCATTTTTTCTAGTATAAATACCCCGAAAAGAGTAATGGTAAACTCGCACCTTTCTCATCGGATTTAGAGGCGATCAAAGCCCGTAGTTTATACGACGAGGCTCCAATTTTCCCTCGAAACTGGCATCAACTGTACTCGTCGGATTGACCGGGTTTGGAGGCGATCAAGACCCGTAGTTCATACAGCGAGGCTCCGATTTTCTCTCGAGAGAGGCGTGAACTATCCTCGTCGGACTGACCGGATTTGGAGGCGATCAAGGCCCGTAGTTTATGGAAAATTGATTTTCTTGAAACACCAATAGATGGTTCAACATTTGACAACAAGAGAGTAGGAGATCCGATGATGTAACGCCAACTATCAACAGTGATACTTTGATAATCTTCTGGAAGAAATTTTATTTTATAAATGATTTGATGGCTATTTCTCATAAAAGATCATAGCAAGTTTATCCTCCTCCGTCGTTGCTCCTATACCTTCTGAAGCTTTTGCCTTCTAAGAATTGTGATGTACATGTACTTTCTGAGGCTTTTGCCTATTAAGATTTTTGATGTACATGTACCTTCTGAGGCTTTCGCCTACTGAGATTTTTGATAAATCTGTACTTTTTGAGGCTTTTGTCTTCTAAGATTTTTGATGTACATGTACCTTCTGAAGCTTTCACCTACTGAGATTTTTTATATACATGTACCTTCTGAGACTTTCGCCTACTAAGATTTTTGATATACTTGTACCTTCTGAGCCTTTCGTCTACTAAGGTTTTTGATGTACTTGTACCTTTTGAGATTTTCAATTTACCTATACCTTTTGAGGCTTTTACCTTCTGAGATTTTTGATGAGTGGAGATATTGTCAATCACTTGCTCTCTTAGAGTCTTTCTAGTGAGGATCTTGTCCACTACTAGCTTCTCATCGAGGCTTCCTCATGGGTGTGCCTTCCAGAGGCTATTAGTGGAGACTTTGTCTACCACTTGCTTTGTTGAGGTCTTTCTAGTGAGTACCTTATCCAGTAACTGCTTCCCATATAGGCCTCCTCATGGGTATGCCTTTTAAGGGGTTTTATTGAATGCAACAACGGAAGATTTCATTGATAATAAAAACTTATTTTAGAAAATAAAATCTTATAAACTTTTCAATAGAGTAAAGTAGAAATTTAACTTTCTTTAGTCACTTGCCTTAGTGAGATCTTTCCTTAGATAAGTATTGGTGAAATTTCTTACTCAATAACTTCAACAATTTCCTTACCATGATTCCCCTAATCTCCTTTTGAAGATCTGTTCGTTGTTCCAACAAATAGTGTCCCAGATGTCCTTGTCGTATTAAACGTTCAATTTCTTTCTTTATATGAATGCAGCTTTCAGTTGAATGCCCTTTCGAATGATGAAAGTGACAATATTGTGATTGATTTTCTCCATTTGGATTTCTCAATGGGTTTGGCCATTTGAGATATTCAAAATTCTGAATCTCTATTATGATATTAGTTCTAGATGTATTTAGTGGAGTATATCTAGAAGTGTCGTAATGTCATCAATCTTTTGAATATTTTTCTTTTTTATTTTGAGATGCTGTTGTAAGTTCTTCTGATGTGTACTTACGCTTAGAGTTATTCTTGATATGACACTTAAAATACTACTAGGCGAAGCACGAATCTTGATGCTAAAAGTAAACTGATCCGAAGTTGAAACTGGTCGAGATCGAGTACTTAAAAATCATTGGAAATTTTGGGATATCAGTTAAATCCCTAAAAAGCTCTTAAACATAGAGTATTTATAGTCAAATCGAGCATCTCGATGAGCCGGATCTAACTAGCCCAAGATCTCAAAAATTCTAACTTCATTTGAGCATTCAAATATTTAAAATACATCAAATGATTAAAGGGATCATTGTGAGCCGTCCGATGAAGTGGAGTGGTACGGGTTTTGCATGTATTTACAAAGATGCCACTCCTCCAATATATAAATAGCCTCTTATTCCTCATATGAGGGGAGCCCAAGCAAGAGAGAGGAGAGAGCTCTAAAGATCCTCCAAGCACAAATCGTGCCGCCACTCGGCCGTGTCAACCACTCACGGCGCATGTCTCGCCACCGATCCTCGCCATCGTCGACCACTGTTGCCGGTCATCATCACCGACCACTATCGTTGGTCATCATCATCAACATCGTCGTCAACATCATCATCAACATCATCTATTACTAGCAACTGTTATCCCTTTCTCATATATAATTTTGTAATCCCGGTTTCGGGAAGATCTTGTACTCTGAAATAGATACATAGTGGAAGCTTTTCTTGGGCCAGTGGTTTTCCCTCTTTTGAGATTTTTCACATAAAATTGAGTTTTATTGTTCACTCTTTAAATACGTGTGTCTAGATTTCACAAGCAAAACTTTTACTCTGGTTTTCAAGACGCATTTGGCCGTCTGGGAAAAGAACCCTCAATCACAATTTTGTGAACATCGCATTATGGTTGATAGTAATACTGCCACCGAGCCTCCGCTCCAACTCGGTCACTCAAAACCAATCCTTGACCAAGGACGCCAAGCCTCACTCCCCCCTGATAGATGTGACCCTGTCGATGAAGGAGCGATAAGAATCTCTTTAGAAGATCGTGTCTGCCGAATGAAAGAGTCTCAAAATGAGATGATCCGACTTTTGTGAGGAATACAACAAATTACCGCCGCTGCCAACACATCCCCCAAGATCGGCACCATGGGAGGTCAAAATGCTAATCTCTAATCAAGTTCCTCCGCTGGAGACTGTGATGTTGATATCGACACGCTAGTTTATCATCCATCAATGCAAAACCAATCAATCGCTAAGCTACTAATTATGGTAGCTGACACATTCTCATTGACCCCACTCACATCTTATACATGCGTAATTATGATTTTAATGCAAGATGAATTTCACTTTCAAGATAAATCATCCTCCTCTCACCGTGCTATGAGGAGTCCTCACCTTTAGTCAAGCTATTCTTCAACATCCTATTCTAGGTTTCAAGCTTCCAAGCATTGATTCCTATGATGGGGCAACCATATGAACACATCGACTATTACAGACCATCATGCATATCCAACAGCCTCCCGACACACTACTTTGTCAAGTCTTTCCCTACTTAAGGCAAGCTCGACTTGGTTCTACTCCCTTCCAAGGGATCCATCCATACCTTTACCTAACTCGCCAAGGTTTTCGTAGAACAATTCATTGCAAACCGGAGGATCATTAAAGATTCCTCCTATCTCTCTGGCATTCGTCAAAATGATGGTGAATCACTTAAAGACTACTTCCAGAGATTCTCCTCAGAAGCTCGCCAAATACCTGGGGTAGACCTTGAATTACTAAGAGGAGTTTTCCTTGGATGGCTAAGTCATGGACCTTTCTACTCATATCTAATGCGAGATACGGTCCGCTCATAAGCCGACTTGGTTCACCGTGTGGAAGCGCAAGTTTCTGTTGATGATGCTATTAATGCCCACCGAAAATAATTTGAACAATAAAGAGTGCTCAAGGAAACATGATCAACAATCCCATCAAGAAGCAAGACGCCGTGATCTCCTCCACGGCCTTCACGCCAACTACCGGAATACATGCCATGCCAACACTAAGTTAATGTCTTGATGGCTATTCTGGATGAAGAGACCATTAAGTGGCTACACATCCACCAAACCAACTTCGGAAATCAAGAGCAATATTGTCACTTCCATCAAGTCATGGACATACTACGAGTGTAAATAACTTAAAGAAGAGATTAAGAGGCTTATTCAACAGGATATCGCAATTTGTGCAAAACCAACCAACTAAAACATAGCTCCAACCCAACCGGGACAATCATCACGTAAATAACATTATAGTTGCCAAATAGTTGGAGAAATTGAAACGATTGCAAGTGGGCCACTACTATCTAATCAAGTCTTCATCGTTGCCTTTGAAGAGCCGGAGTTAAAAAAATCTAGTATTAATCATCCCATCACTTTTAATAACTTAGACTTGAAAGGAGTCCAAGTTCCACATCAAGATCCTCTTGTCACACGCGGTAGATGGTGACCCTATGTTATTAAGAGAATTTTGATTGATAATGGGAGTTCCGTTGATGTTTTATTTTACTCCACCTTTCTTAGCATGGGTTAAGGAAATACTTCAACCCGCCCAGACCTATATGGGGTTTGATAATCAGGATGTGGAGGCGACAATCACCCTTCCGCTATAGAATTTCTCAACAAGTCACTCACTACCCAATTCATAGTGGTCAAGTCAACAACGCTATATTTGGAAGAGCCCTCCAATCAATCTTTGGTGTTGTCACTTCGGTACCTCATCTTAAGATAAAATTTCAAACTCCCATTGGGGTTGGAGTGATCTGTGGAAATCAACAAATAACACAATCATGTTACCTCAAACATGCTCAACCAGGCCCTTCGGTGACCTTCAACATCGAGAATTTTAATCTTCAAGATAAAGAAGTACCTTAGAGGGTTTTTCCTGTAAAAGACCTACTCCCCACTTCGTTATCAGATGACCAACTGTCAAGCTATAACTAATGATCCATAGGAAAAAATCATCCCTAGAACTTGGAACATGGAGGGTCTTTAAAAAATATTATCTGTAATCCTGGGTGTATAAATATTATAGTTTTTAATTTATCCTGTTTATCTTTTTCTCTCCATCTCTTATCTTTTATTAACTTTCTCTAAAAATGTATCTCGTCCCTTTTGTTAAGTTATTATATGACAATATTGTATCACCAACATTATTAAAGTAATGAGTTTATGGATTTTTCTTACAAGTTTGTTTCTTCTTCATTTAATCCTCCCACTTGAGGAATATACAACTCACGCTTGTCTCTCTGCATGATCAATCCCAAGGGGACTTGATCGGACCTCTTCCATACAGGTTAACGTTATCGAGTCACACTATGAAAAACAACCTTGGTTAGGTCAAAAATCCTCAGCCGATTCAATTCGACCTCTTCCATACAGGTTAAGGTCATCGAGTCACACTATGACAAATAACCTCGGATAGGTCAAAATCTTGGATAATTCAACCTCTTCCATATAGTTAACGCTATCGAAGTCACACTCGACAAACAACCTTGATAGACAAAATCACCACCATCATCGGCCGGGCCGCCAACCACTATCACCACACTACCGCTCCATACCGCCACCAATTGACATCGCCGCGACTCTCTGATCATCTCAACCATCTTCCGGCTACCACCATGATCGCTGCTATCCTGAACTATCGACGCTGGCCACTGCTGACATTGCTGCGATTGCTGGCTGCTGATTACCCAGCCAATATCATCGCTGGCTATGCTGCTGATTATGCTGTTGGTTACCGCCGGCCATCGGCATCTTGCCTACCACTATCGTTGCTGGTTATCTCGCTGATTACTGACGCTGGCCACACTGCTGAAAATTTGTTAAGTACCGCTGATTACCTCAGAAGCCGCCAACCATTTTTTTACCGCTGGGCACATCGCGCTTAACCTTCGCTACTACTATCGTTGCCGGCTATTCCGACTACGATTTGCACTGGACTACTATCGCCAAGCATTACTACCGACCACCCCGGTTGACTCAACCGCCGTATCACCGCCGAATATCATCACCGCATCCGCCAGAACCATCGCCAAGAATCGCCGGCTTCATCACCATCGTCGTTGATTTTTACCGCCGCAGAGTCACCGCCACAACACTGCCGGCCACCATTGAGCATCGCTGCCAACCCATCTCCATCTCCGCAGTTGATCGCCTCCAAACCCGGACGGTCCGACGAGGTCGGTTGACGCCTCTTTCGAGGGAAAACTAGAACAACGGCGTAAGTACCGCGGGTCTTGTTCTCCAAACCCGTACGGTTCGACGAGGCCGGTTGAAGCTTCTTTCGAGGGAAAACTACAATAATGACGTATATACCGCGGGCCTTGATCGCTCCCCAAACCGGCGCCGACGGCGACGCTCTTCGAGGGAAAACTGGAACAACGACGTATGTACCGCGGGCCTTGAACACCTCCAAACCCGGACGGTCCGACGAGCGCTTCTTCGAGGGAAAGCCAACAACGACGTAGCGGCCTGATCACCAACCGGACGGTCCGACGAGGCCGACGCCTTCTTCGAGAGAAAACCGAACAACGTACGCTGCCTTGATCGATCAACGACCTTCTCAAGAAGAGAAGGTGACTTCTCCTCGCCCTGTGGGTTTTATAGACCATTCTATGGGCAAAAAAAAATTGTCAAAATCGCTCAAACCGCCAAAATCGTGATTTGGGATGAGCACGCTGCCGCTTCAGAAGACGCTGGCGTCGTGGTGGTCTCGTAGCTTTCGCAGCTCATATACGCTCGCGCTTAAACCTGACCCGCTCCGCACGCGGCGCCGCCAAACGCACGTCATATTCCACGCGACCCGGCTGCGGATCCACTCGCTGACGCTGCGCGATGACCCGGCTCAGCCTCAATCGCCCATAACCCGCTCAGGAGTTTGCCGCCGCTGCACAATTCGCCGCACTAGTGCTTCGAGCTCCACGCCGCCATGAGGCGCCTGCACGCTTTGGCTGATGCAGACCATGGCGATGGCGCGCATGGCGCCAGAGACGGATGGATCCAACCTCAAATTTTGCGCAGCCTACCTACACATTTTTGTGGTCGTGCATCCGCTCAGAGTCATAATCTTACAAGATCTGCTCTCAAAATGTGTGGTTAATGACCTGATTTGAAGAATTTACTATTTTGAAGTACTTGGCACATATATTTTTTGATGATTGAGATAATATCATCCAAAAATAGAGGGACAACTGATATGACACTTAAAATACTACTAGGCGAAGCACGAATCTTGATGCTAAAAGCAAACTGATCCGAAGTTGAAACTGGTCGAGATCGAGTACTTCAAATATCATTGGAAACTTTGGGATATAGTTAAATCCCTAAAAAGCTCTTAAACATAGAGTGTTTATAGTCAAATCGAGCATCTCGACGAGCCGGATCTAACAAGCCCAAGATCTCAAAATTTTGATTTCATTTGAGCATTCAAATATTTAAAATACATCAAATGATCAAAGGGATCATTGTGAGCCATCCGATGAAGTGGAGTGGTGGGTTTTGCATGTACGAGACGCCTCCTCCAATCTATAAATAGCTTATCATTTCTCATATGAGGGGAGCCCAAGAGAGAGGAGAGAGCTCTAAAGATCCTCCAGCACAAATCGTCGCCACTGACGGTCGCAACCACCGCCACCGCCACCGTTGATCCTCGCCGCCACCACCGTTGTCATCATCACACCACTATCGCCATCATCATCAACATCATCGCCAACATCGTCTAACATCGCCTATTACTAAGAATCGTTGTCCCTTTTCATATACACTCGTAATCCCAGACGGAAGATCTTTAATCAAACATACATAGTGGAAGCTTTTATCAAGGCTGGTTTTTTACCTCTTTTTGAGATTTTTCACATAAAAATTCTGGAGTTTTATTGTTCACTCTTTAAATACCTGTGTGTGTGCTGGATTTCACAGCGAAGCAAAGACGAAAACTTTTACTCTACTGCAACTAGTTTTCTAGCACGCAATAATTCTCAAATTATCTTTTATGAGCAGTAATAGCTTCATCAGCTGTAATTTATGCCTATACTCGATGAATAAGATTAGTGTAAGATCGCACTATATCTCGCATTAATGAAGAGTAGAAAGGCCCAAATCGAAGACCTCCAAGGAAGACGCCTCGGAGTAGCTCTGGATCCACTCCTCGAATTTGACGAGCTTCTGAAGAGAATCTTCGAAAGTATTCTTTGAGGGTTTCTCCTTCATTTTGGCGAATTCCAGAAAGATGAGAAGTGCCTTTGATGATTTTTCGATTTGAGATAAATTGTTCAACAAAGAGTTTAGCCAAATGAGCAAAGTTGAGAATGGTCCCTTGGGGGAGAGAATAAAACCATGTACAAGCTTGCCCTTTAAGAGTGATAGGAAAAACTTGGCAGAGCAAAGCAACGGGGGCTTGTTGAATATGCATAATAGTTCTATAATGATCGATGTACTCATAAGGATTAGAGATTCCATCATAAGGTTTAATGTTATGTAGTTTAAACCCCACCAGAATCGGTTGTTGAAGAACCATATCATGCAAAGGAGAAGATTTTTGAATACTGACGAGGGATGAACTGTTTACCTCGTAACGAAAATTTGCCTCGAACAAGGCATTGTATTTCATCTTGAATAACTTCACGAGTTATTTCCATGAAATGGGGGTGATTCAATCCCATCAAAGAGGTAGAGGGATTCAAAGTTGGTTGAGCAATACAAGTATGATGAGTTGAGCTGACAGTATAGTCATGATCCATATTAGGATGATGCACGAAAGAAATTTTTATATGATCATGAGGGGGTTCATCATTAACTCTATCATGTTGTTGATAGGGTCGATTTTCTCGAGTTTGTGGTGGTATTCTCGATTGTTCAGTTTATAGTAAGAGCTGAAGGATTTAAGCTTGATGTTCCTCCATTATTCGCATGTGCTCCTCAAAAGTTTGAAGTGCTCCACCTAGCTGGTGGTTTTGATCTTGTTGAGAAACTTAGTTGTTTGACATGATAATGTAATAGAAATCTCTTTCTCATAGAAGATGTCAAACTGTTGCGTGTTAGAAAACTTGTGATGATAGAATAAACCTTCATACCTTAGCTTTGTATAGAAATCTAACACGCACACAGATAGTTGAAAAGAAAATAAGGAACTCTGTAACTTTTACGTGAAAAAATCTCAAAAAGATGGGGAAAAAAATCAAGGGGCCTAGACCAGTAAAAATGATTCACTATATATCTGTTTTGGAGTATAGAGTTTAAGTCTTCTCGATAGCGGGAAACAAGATTTTATGTGAGAAATTCTGATAATGGGAATTAAAATTCAGAAATTTATGCAACGATAGTTGTGAATCGTATTGACAATCAACAATGATAATAGCGAATCTAAAAATGATGATGACGAACTTCGAACTTCTAGCTCCTTCCTCCCTTTCATGACAAGAATGTGGTCCTATTTATAAGATTCTGAGAGAAGCATTTTGGTCATTATAGCCAAAATTTCAAAACACTCCATCGGATGGTGTATATTGATTCATTTGATCATAGATATTTTTTGGTGATTTGACCGTTCAAACGATCTTCGATTTGAGTGATCTTCGCTTTTATTCGCTTTGTTAGATTCAACTATACGACGCCAAATTTGGAAGTCATTTGATCATCATCCGTCAAATTTCATATATAACTTTTGATTTGAGCTCATTTTTTCCTCAATTTGATGATTCTAGACTCATCTCATTAAGTCGTTGAATTTGATTGAATATATGCTTTAACTTGAAATCTATGTTGATTTATAAATTTTAGAAGAATATATTATTTCTTTTATTTTTAGCGAAAGAAAATTTATTTTATGTTTGTCTGTCCATATACATTATTATTATAAAAGCATATTTTTCTTCCAATACGATGTAATAAATTTTTATTTATTTATTTTTGTTTTGATGATTTCAATTATAACCATACAATATCAAATAGTTAACAAAAATTTTTAATTAAAAATGATTATTAATTAATAAATTATATTATAAATTCAAGATATTTAAATTTTTGATTGATTTTTAATTATTGCTGAGTTAAAGATATGCAACGATAAATTGCTATATTAATCCAGCTTTTAATTATTAACAGTTAAATTGATAATTATTAGCGGTAAGTGGTTCAAAGAAATGTACCTCTTAATTATTAATTCTACATCAATCTAGCTTTTAACTATAAAAGGTTAAATTCCTAATTAATAACGATATGCTTGGTTAAATTAATTTACCTCTTAATTATCAATTTTTTATTTAATCCAACAATTAATTTCAAACTCATATGTTATGCTAAATTGTAGGATTAAATGCAGAATTTATTTTTTAATATTTGAGCAAATTTAATCTTAAATTAACTTGGAAGAGAGCTAGAAGTTAATCATCATCATTAATCGCTTATTATCATTGATCACACCCAAATGTAACTTCAACCACCTATATATATATAGTTGTTGTTACCTGATTCTAAAATTTCTATTATTAGGTTTTCTAATATATAATGTCGTTATTGAAAAAACTTAAACTTTGTACCCAAAACAAATATATAGTAGAGTATTTTTTACTGGATTAAACCTCGTGATTTTTTCCTCTATTTCTGGAATTTTTCTATAGAAAAATTCCGAAGTTTCTTATTCTCTTTGCAACAATCCGTGTGTATACTGGATTTTCATACGAAGCTACGACGTAAAATTTTATTCTACCGCTAAATAATCTAAAAATATTTCAAATATTTTCAATCAAATAATCTAAAAATATTTCAAATATATTGCTTTCACTTCACAATATATTCATTCTACATTGATCTTTTTTAACCAACCAAATAACCTTTAAATAGTTTATGAATTAATTATGAATATATAATTATCGATTTTAGTTTTGAAGTTTTTTTTTTTAAATTTCCTTTCATACTAAATACTAGCATACAACCTTAAGAGTTACTCGTAATTTCCAACCGTTTGTATGTCGTCTTTATTTATTAATAACTTTATGTCTATTTATTTGTAATTGATTTTCTTCATATTTATAATTAATAAAATAGTTTAGATAAATTACAAAAATAATAGAAAAAAAATATGCTAGGATATATTAATTTAAATTATATCAAAAATAGACTTTAAAATTATTAGATTTAATGAAGATTGCCCAATACAAACTCTTTCTATGCAACACAAATTTTAAAATAAATCAAATAATTTAAAAAATAAAAGATAAAAATACTTAAAAATTACATTAAATAAATATATTTTAAAAATAATATAAATACAAAAAATATAAAAAATAAAAAAAATACAGAACAAAATTGATCTCAAACAAACTCTTATGAACTTAATAAATCTAAAATGAGAAGCCAAGACTATAATTTCCATTTATAAAAAAGAAATCAATATGAAACTTTTTTTAACATTAAAATGCTAAATATTCAGTAACATAAGAAGAAATATAAGCAATTAGACATACATAACACTTATCTTCTCATTTAGTTACAATTGGTTTAGATCTTCAATATCTGTCTTAAACGAAAGCTATAATTGGTTTGCCTCTTCTTGCAAATGATTTACTTTCTTATTGCTTGAATATAAGAACTTATGACAAAGAAATATATAATCTTCTCTTTTTACCCCTTTGTTGCACGTCCTAATCATCTTTTTTAATGACTACAATTTCCTGTTATTGTCCCTTAAAAGATATAAGAAAATCGATGCAGTAGTAGACATGTAAGAGAGTTGATTTCCAAACCACAATAAGATCTCTCTCTATTTTTTCGGGTCTTCCATTTTATTTCTCTATTATTTTTAGCCCTATCATACCTATTTCTCATTTATCTTCTATAATTTCATCACATATTATGTTAATTTTTCTTTCAATTTCTTAAACTCTATTTAGGATGCATTTCACACAATTTGTTTCATTTAGCTACCTTTTTTTGCTTTTTTTTTAGAAAATTTTGTATAAAAAACTGTTTCGAATCGAGTTAGAGTGTGTCAAAAAAAATTATTTTTTATATTTTTAAAAGAAAAATATTTGTAAATAATAATAGAAAGTATTTTCTCCACAACTTTTTTACAATCTTTTTAAAACCAGATGCCCTAAACAGACCTTTAATTATCAATAGTATTTGCTAACACAGTTTCGTCTATATATATCTCCCTCTAAAATTTATAAATGATGCACGGATCTCAAGTTAAAGCATGTATATAATCAAATTAAACGACTCAAAGAGTTCAACAACGCTATAAAATAAATCCAAATTGTGCTCAAATTAAAAGTTATATATGAAAACTTCAAACACTAACCGAATGATCAAATGACTTTCAAATTTGGTATGCTTATAATGAATTGAGTTCAAGAAATGAATCCAACTAAATCACCGATCGAATGTCATTTGAATGGTCAAATCACCAAAAACCGTCATGATCAAATGAATCAATAACCGCCGATGGAGTGTTTGAGATTTTGGCTACAATAATCAAAATACTCTCATAATCCTATGACTTCATTCTACATGAAGGAGAGGAGCTATGAACTTGAGAGAAAAGAGAGAGAAGTCAAGTTCACATCATGTCACCGATCGCCGCCTATTACATGCCGACCGTCACCAACAACCGCTATGCAAACTACCATTACATAGTTGTTGCAACCTGATTCTGAAATTTTCATTATCACGATTTCTCACATACAATCTTATAATACCACTGTAAGAAAAACTTAAATTTTATACTTCAAAGCTGATATATAGTAGAACATTTTTACTGGGCTAGGTCCCATAATTTTTTCCTCCTCTTTCTGAGGGTTTTCAACGTAAAAATTCTGGAGTTTCTTGTTCAATTTTTAACCATCTGCATGCGTGTTGAATTTTCCAACAAAGCTAAGACGTGAAGTTTTATTCTACCGCTATAAGTTTTGTAGCATGAAACATTTCATTTACATCTTTACAATGATTGATAATATGACTTCAAGTTATGAGTAATACCATCTATATGATGTAGAGAATTCTACTTTGGAATAATACATATGATGAATGAAGAAACATCATATATTGATCATTCAGTTCTTATCAGAAGCTGGGGGTAACCCCTTATCTCAAAAATCATCCAAATTAATATTCTGAATATCTAATTGATTATCAGTTCAAGAAGCAAGTCAATGACGAGGAGTAATTTCAACATTGAAAATTTGGCTACAGCTTCAAACGGATGTTTTGATTTAACATCTTCCACACAGGTTAACGCCATCGAGTAATACTCTCACAAATAATCACGGAAGAATCAAAATATCTAACATTTTTTCACACAGGTTAACGTCATACTTTGACAAAACAATCTCATATGAGAGTTAAAACTATTGACTTCTTCCACATAGGTTAACTATCACAGAGTAACACTCTAACAAGTAATCTCGGATTGGCCATAACTTTGTACTACCACACGTTAAATATCACCGAAAACACTCGATAAACAACCTCGGATAGGTCATAACCTACTCCACACAGGTTAACGTCATCGAGTAATACTCTCACAAATAATCTCGGAAGAATCAAAATGTTTAACCTCTTCCGCACATGTTAACATCATACTTTGACAAAATAACCTCTAATGAGAATTAAAACTATTGACTTATTTTACACAGGTTAAATGTCACCGAATAACACTCTAACAAACACCCTCGGATAGGTCATAACTTTATACCTACTCCACACATATTAACGTCATCGAGTAATTTGATTTAACCTCTTCCACACAGGTTAACGTCATCGAGTAATACTCTCACAAATAATCACGGAAGAATCAAAATATTTAACATTTTTTCACACAGGTTAACGTCATACTTTGACAAAATAACCTCATATGAGAGTTAAAACTATTGACTTCTTCCACATAAGTTAAATGTCACAGAGTAACACTCTGACAAGCAATCTTGGATAGGCCATAACTTTGTACCTACTCCACACAGGTTAAATGTCACCAAGTTATACTCTGATAAACAATCTCGGATAAGTCATAACTTTGAACCTACTCCACACAGGTTAACGTCATCGAGTAATACTCTCACAAATAATCTCGGAAGAATCAAAATGTTTAACCTCTTCCACACATGTTAACATCATACTTTGACAAAATAATCTCTAATGAGAATTAAAACTATTGACTTATTTTACACAGGTTAAATGTCACCGAGTAACACTCTGACAAACAACCTCGGATAGGTCATAACTTTATATCCACTCCACACATGTTAACGTCATCGAGTAATTCTCTAACAAATAATCTTGGAAGAATCAAAATGTTTAATATCTTCCACACAAGTTAATATCATACTTTGACAAAATAACCTCGAATAAGAATTAAAACTATTGACTTCTTCCACACATGTTAAATATCATCAAATAACACTCTCACAAATAACCTCAGATAAGTCAAAAATCCTTTATGGATTCTTCTCCTAGAAAGCACGCCCTTCATGATGCCTCGACAGAAAGCTAGTAGTGGACAAGGTCCTCACTAGAAAGACTCCAACAGAGCAAATGAGTGATAGGGTCTCCACTCATCAAAAATCTCAGTATGCGAAAGCCTCAAATGGTACATGTACATCATAAACCTCAGAAGGAAAATGCCTCAGAAGGTACAGATACATAAAAAATTTTAGTAGGCAAAAGCCTCAAAAGGTATAAGTACATCAAAAATCTCAGAAGGCGAATGCCTCAAAAGGTACAAGTATATCAAAAACTTCAGCAAGCAAAAGCCTCAGAAGGCAAAAGCCTAAGAAGGTACAGGTACATCAAAAATCTCACAAGGCAAATGCCTTAGAAGGAATATGTACATCAGAAATC
The DNA here is from genome assembly GCA_021442155.1 of Cymbidium sinense. NCBI lineage: Eukaryota > Viridiplantae > Streptophyta > Magnoliopsida > Asparagales > Orchidaceae > Cymbidium > Cymbidium sinense. Next base: position 40,364,306 of record CM038218.1, read on the forward strand.
TCATAAGGAAAAAGCCTCATATGGTACAGCTACCCCAATGGAGGAGAATAAGCTCGTTGCGATCTTTTAGGAGAAATAACCACCAAATCATTTAAAAAAATGAAAGTTTTTCCTGAAGATTATCAAAGTATCACTGTTGATAGTTGGCGTTACATCGTCGGATCTCGCCGTCCCCTGATACTTCTGCAACCCATCATCTTGTATCTTTAGACATTGGGATGCTTGTTGAAGGATGCTCACCCATGAAGATACTCTCTATTTTTCAAGGTTGGAATCACATTGGAGCCTAAATTTAGGATGCGCACCGCCTAACCAGGTCAGTCGGAAATCCCGAGATCGGGGAGAACTAGAGCTTACAAGGGCGATCGGCACCGTTATACAGGTTAGTGGAGACTACTAAAGAGAAGAAAGAAGAAGCATACTCGAGCTTGCATTTGGGATGCGCACCACCTAACTGCACATTGAAAACGATCGTGGAGAATTGAAGCTTGTGAGGGTTGGCAAGCATAAGTTAGGAGACTACCAAAGAGAAGAAAATAGAATCACACTAGAACTCAGACTGAGATCTGGACGCCAACCAAGTCAAACAAAACCCCAACACGAGAGAGAGAACCTGAGCCCAGGGGATCAACACTATTATACGCCTCAAATGAGGATATACAGTAAAGGAATGTGCAAATTTTTCATTACCCTTTAGGGGGTATTTATACTAGAAAAAATGACTTTAAATTTTTTTAAAAATTAAAAAAAAAAAAATTAAACTTTTCATATTCTTTTAAGAAACAAGAAAAAACAAGAAGAAAATTCTTCATATTCTTAAAAATATATATATATAAAAACTCTTCATCTTTCTAAAAAAAGAGAGAGAAGAGAAAATTATTGATATTTTAAATTAAAAAAAATACTCTTCATATTCCTCATTTAAAAAAAACTCTTTATATTCTTCATTAAAAAAAGGAAGTTTTTACGTCTACTCCTCTCTCCTCTCTCCTCTCTCTCCTCTATTCTCTATCCTCTCTCTTTGCCTCTCTCTCACACTCTCTCACGTCAAAGAAAAAAAAATTTTTTAATATGGGGCCCATGGCCCCCTCTCATTGAAGCCAAATTTGAGGTATAAAAAAAGAGAGAAGTTAGAGAACCCACAACCCTCTCTTTAAAAAGAAAAAATATATATATATAATAAAATAAAATAAATAAATATTAATAACAAATTAATAAATTAATAAATAAATTTGATACACAAAATATATATAATTATAAATCCTAATAATTTTTACCTAAAGTGATTTTATATATTTTTGGATGAAATGAGTTTTTTCATCTAAAAATATAGGGCAAATGATATATCCCTCTAAAATTTATAAATAAAGTATGAATCTCAAGTTAAAGCATGTATACAATCAAATAAAATGACTTAATGAGACAAGTTCAACAATGCTAGAAGCGGGTCAAATCGAGCCAAAATGTGCTCAAATTAAACTCAATAGCTATATATGAAAACTTCGAAACACTGACTGAATGATCAAATGACTTTCAAATTTGACATGCTTATAGTTGAATCGAGCGACTTGACAAGACGAATCCAACGAGTCTAAGATCACTCAGATCGAAGGTCATTTGAATGGTCAAATCATCAAAAAAATTATCTATGAACAAATGAATTAATATGAACCGTCCGATGGAGTGTTTTGAGATTTTGGCTACAACGACCAAAATACTCCTCTCAGAATCCTATAAATAAGATTGCATTCTTGTCATGAAGGAGGAGCTAAAAAACTTAAAAGAGAAAACCGAGAGACAAGTTCAAGTCATTATCACCATCGCATCGCCGCCTATTACCGTCGCCGACTATCACCAATAACAGTTACAAACTAACTACCGATGCATAGATGTTGTAACCTAATTCTGAAATTTTCATTTTCATGATTTCTCATATAAAATCTTGTAATCTCACTGTCGGGAAGACTTAAACTCTGTATTCCAAAGCAAATATATAATGAAACATTTTATCCAGTTCTGATTTTTCCCTCTTTCTGGATTTTCACGTAAAAATTATGAAATTTTTTATTCACTTTTTGATCATTTGCATGCATGCTGAATTTCCTAACAAAACTAAAACGTGAAATTTTATTCTACAGCTATAAATTTTTTAGCACACAATAATATATATATATATATACACACACACACAAACACACACACACACACACACACACACACACACAGAGAGAGAGAGAGAGAGAGAGAGAGAGAGTGGGGTGGGTCGTGGAGGCTTAAGAAGAAAACAAAACTCAAAATCTCAAAGTACTTTGATTTAAGTCTTGATAGTTTGGTAGCCTTTTTTAGATGTTTCACTGATTTGAAACTCATTTTATGGGTTTTTAGGTTTTGTTAACTCAACCCCAAACTAAACCAGAATCAACCCGCAGATCCTCGCATTACTGAATTTAGGCATTCAAAGATAGGTCGTGACACATGCCGATATACAGTAATTTTATGTAATTTTTTGTTTAAATTATGAGGTTAATTTTGTATTTACTTAATTCCAATTTAGCCTGAGCAGCCTTTTCAGACATTAAACTTGTACTTGAAATCTCTATATCTGAGCACATGCAGGAATTTATAGCTTAACTAATTTCATCTAATTAATAAAATTTTTGATCTTGAAAATCCTAATTATAATGAAATTCCTTAATTTTTTTGGTGAAAGGAAGCCCTATGACTTTTGTAGATTTTGATTTAGTATCGTCTTCTATTTCTATATATTTTGATTTAGTATCGTCTTCTGTCTGCTTGTACAAAGGGTTGTAGATTCGGTGGCGAAGAAGGCATTTTGATTTAGATTATGATTTCACACACTACTGGCACTTAGTTTGCTTGTTGAGTTTTTGTAATTCTCCCCGATTTGACTATGTTTAATTTACATCAATTTTGGTGAGTTATGCTGATTTCAGTGTTTGTTGCTTTAGCCCCACTCATGCTTATTAGCAAGCATAGTAAGCACCTCCACATTCGTATAAAAGTTATTAAACCCAATTTGAATTCATCCTTAGATTTTGAGTTTATTTCAAGTTTGTTGTGAGTTTGGCATTAGAACCCCCTAATTTCTAATTAAAGCTTGCTCAATTTTGAGAAATTTGAAAGAAAAGAGAACTCACTGTACCTCTTCAATTTAAACCATAGAGGATTGCAATTAGAGTTTGTGTGTTTAATATTTGTCTCCCCCAAAGTTTGTGAGTTTAATATTAGCTTCTCCCAAATTTCACTTGCATTTTGAATGAATATTCTATTCTTTTTTTTTTTTCAAAATTTGCTTTAAAGGCTCCCCCCCTTTTTTTTTTCTTGTTCAATGCTTTTAGTTTAAAACTAACTGCCAGTTACCTACTTAGCATTCTTAAGTTAGCTCATTTTATTCTCCCCTTTTTTCTAAGTCAAAAGATTTTGACAAAATTTCGGCAGCCTCCCGGCGCCATCCGCAGGGTATCGAGGTGTTTTGGCTACCTGACACGCCTGCTGAGATATGAGTGGTGTCTTGACACCGAACCGCTTTTATCTCATCGCACGCTGTTGAGCATGACGAGGCATTCAGACCCGAAAGAAGACATACAATGCAATATATATATTCATCATACCTTTTTTTCTAAGTTTGGAAAATAAACAAAATTTTGGCAGCATTTCATCTAGGGGGAGCGACATCTAACAAGTGGTGGCTTACTCAGTACGCCCTGTTGAGCGTAGCGAGTGGTGTCTTATGACACCACAACCTATTTTATCTCGTCGCGCCTTGTTGAGCACAACGAGGTCTTCAAACCTGCAAAGAAACACAAGCACATATATATATATATTCACATTCAAAAATCTCACATGTTCTGATGCATTTTTCGGTGCGCTGCAAGGCTAGGCGAAGAAATGAGTTTGGGTGGGTAATTGGGAATGTAAGGTAAGGAGTGCAACATCGAAAACCGAAAGAAGAATTTACCTGTTGATGATGTTCTTCCCCGATTTGCGGCGCAGCGAAAATAGGATGGCAAAAGCGAGGGTGCAATGCCGAAAATCGAAGGAAGAATTCACCTGTTGATAATCTTTTTCCCCGATTTACGGTGCATCAAAAACGGGACGGCTAAAGCGAAGGAAGCTACGCCAAAAATCGAAGGAAAAATTCATCTGTTGACAATGTTCTTCCCCTATTTGCGGCGTAGTGGAAATGGAAAAATTTGGATGGGTTGCGGGATGGATCGGGTCAGTTTGAAGGCTAGATGGGCTGGTTTCAAGCTGGATACAAGTTGGGTCAGCTAGGCAAGCGGGTCGAATGGATGGTAGGTTCTACCGGCTTGGCGGGTCGAACGGCCTACAGGTCGGGTAGATGCGGAACATGGGATGCCGCGGAGTAGTTTCGTCACGTGGGTTGGGCGCGCGGAAGAGGAGCGGGAGCGCAGGTTTGGTCCGCAGGTTGGAGTCCGTAATACATTTCTCTTTGCTCTCTAGCTAGCGCCATGGCGTCAATTAGTACAGGTTCTTCTTCTTCTTCTATTTCTTATTGCTGTTCTGCTCTTTACTCATTTTCAGGAGGAGAACTTAACTTCCCTTCTCCTTGTACATTTGCGAGACGATTGTTGCTATCCGACGCCGATTATAAAATGTGTGTCGTGATCATTTTTGGTTCAACCATATAGATAGCTTCGACATCCATGATCTCATTCTCATTCTGGTCTTCTTCTTCTTCATCTTCAGCAAAGATTAAAGATCCATCCTCTACTTGCTTCTGTGCAAAATTTTCCTCATAAACGTCAAATTCAGTTCAGATTCTGGATTCGCATTGCTGCTGATCATGTAGATGACTTCCACCTCCATAGAATCTTCTTCATTATTTTCTTCCTGCACACAAATTTCTGATCGACGTTTCCAGTGGATCTCTGGTACAATATGCAGAACAACCACCTCTTCTATTAAAGGACCACGATCAACATCAACCTTCTCTTGTAGGGGTGAAACTGATCAGTGATGTGATCCCCTAGAGGATTCTCCAGGGCGTCGACCATTATATCTTTCATCATTGATATCCCTTCTTTTGGGTATCCACTTCTGATGAGTTGATTTTGAGGCAGATTTTTGAGTATATGTATCAAATGTCACACCCCTTCTATTACTCAAAGTTTCATTATGGGGCCTTGGCCTCCATATTTGCTTACCCTTTCGCCGTGACCTTTCGGCAGTGGATTCTTGGGCAAGAGGTCCAAGTGTCACGCTCTGATGCTCACCATGCGAAGTGTATTGGGCTCGCTGGCCAGTTATCAGAAGAGATGACAACTTTCTTGGTGGAGCTTTGGTATTTTCCCTCACCACAGGCTTTTGAAATCTTCTTTTCATTAGGCCTCTGTCCTTGGCTACTTTGAGAATTTTATGTATCCAAGCAGACAATGTTTCAGGCTGTCTCTTTTGTGGTGGTGGAGCTTGATGTGGTTGCTTCTAGAAGGACTGCTTTATTTCGTCAATAGAGCTATTCATTTTTACCCACTTTAGATTGTCAAAGTTGTTGTGGGTAGGAATACTCACTTCTCAAGCAGATCGCTCACTAGTCGCTCAAAGGAGATCTCACGAGCCCTCACCTCGCTTTCTCCTTCTTCTATCTTCGGTTAATTTGTTTTCGATGAGGAAGCTTCATGATCATGCTTTCCGTGAGGTTCAAGAGTACGCAAATGCACCATGAGAAATTAGAGACACAGTTTGTCCCTTGACGATTCTTTTCATCACGGGAGCTTCAGATGGACCTAGCCTCTTAAAAACTGAAGTTCTCTATTGGGAGAACTCCTGACAACAGCTTGGCTATTGAACTGCGGGTATGGCTAGTAGGAGTTTTAGTAACTTGAGGCCTTCCAAAGATGGCCTCGGATGATTGTACCACGGTGGGTATTTCAGAGTTGCCACGATGCGGAAATTTAAGCTACCAAATTGGATGGTACCACATCTCCGATTGATGATGGCATTAGCAGATGTTCACACCACCACAACGGAAAGGAGTACTTTGTAGATCCATTTCTGTAAAAGTGAAAGATAGGGATTAGTAATTATTATTTCACCCCATACTTTTAAGATGCTGAGGTACTACAAAACCAATAATGGTGCAATGAAAATATGCTCTACGGAATGATTCATTCTACATAAAGCCTCATAGCGAATTTATTACACGCTTAAATCATCATTTTTGTTATTTTAAATTTTTAAAGATTTTATTGCTACTATATCACATATATGACTAGCCAAAGATGAAAAGAGAATCTTGTCCTCAGTGGAGTCGCCAGAAATCTATGGGCTCCAAAAATTCGCCACCGACCGCTTTGATGAAAAGAGTGTTTTAAATATCGGTGTAATTTTCAGAAGGCCGATAAGATAGTAGATAAGACACTACCCATAGATTTCGTTCTCATTTGATGAGAACTTTAGATCTAGTTCCAGGTTTCCTATAGGTGCAAGCCCCTATAGTTAATTACCCCTCCCAGTAACTGAGAGAGAACTTTCGATTAAGGTTGGTCGTTAGATCGCTTAATGCGTAGCATATAGTAGCAGCATGTAGAGTTTCAAAATTTAGATTATGAAATTTATCGTTTCAGCTTAAACCGGATGGTTGAGGGAATGATGATGTGCCCGATCTAGATCCCATGGTTCTGTCATCCCGAGCAGTCGCAACCCCTAGTCTACTTAGTCAGAGGAGGTAGTCGACCCAACTGTGAAGGATCCTCATCGAACACATGGGTTACGCCGCCCAAGAAATCCTTGTAGACTGGTATTTGTCGGAGACAGTCTTAAGTCTACCTTAGTGATGGTTGTTTGTCCTATCAAGTATACCCTATGATTCACAACTCAAAGGGCAGAGCCATTAGGGAGCATACGGGCTACGATCGTGATCGTAATATAATGGAGCCGGACTGGCCAAACCATCCGATCAGAGGACTCTAGTCATAACTGCTTCATCTGTGGAGCCTACTGGCCAAGCCACACAGTTCAGAGAACACGGGTCACATCCTTACTGACAAGAGATTGATTGAGAGTAAACATATCAGAACACTTGATTTGACATTGGCTCCTTTGTGAGCTAGAGTTTTCTTAATTTGTCACCCCCGATAAATAGTTGTAGAAGGTGGATAGATTGAGTTGGTTTAAATTTTTAATGATAGAATTTCATTTAAGCATTTTCAGATTGATATTTGATTTGAGTTCAAAATTTTGATTAATTGATTAATTTGAATATGTTTAAGAGTTTTAGATCCTGTTAACTCTGTTTAGCTGCTAACAGAGGATTAGATCTACTGTCATCTGATAGAACCAATTTTTTTAGATGTTTCACTAATTTGAAACTCATTTTATAAGTTTTTAGGTTTTGTTAACCCGAACCCAGTCCTAAAACTAAATCGGGAATCAACCCACGCAACATCCTCAGACACTTGAATTTAGGCATTCAGCATAGTGTCGGGGCACATGCGAGTATACAATAACTTTATGTAATTTTGTGTTTGAATTATGAGGTTAATTTTGTATTTACTTAATTCCAATTTAGCCTGTGCAGCCTTTTCAGGCATTAAACTTACACTTGAAATCTCTATGTCTGAGCACATGTAGAAATTTATAGCTTAGCTAATTTTATCTAATTAATAAAATTATTGATCTTGAAAATCCTAATTAGAATGAAATTCCTTAACTTTTTTGGTGAAAGGAAGCCCTATGGTTTCTATAGATTTTGATTTAGTATCATCTTCTTTTTCTATAGATTTTGATTTAGTATCGCTTCTTCATCCGCTATAAAGGGTTGCTGCATTCTGTTAAGAAGACGTTTTGATTTAGATTATGATTTCACACACTACTGGCACTTAGTTTGCTTGTTGAGTTTTTATAATTCTCCCTGATTTGATTATGTTTAATTTACATCAATTTTGGTGAGTTGTGTCGATTTCAGTGTTTGTTGCTTTAGCCCCACTCATGCTTATTAGCTAGCATAGTAAGCACATCCACATCGTATAAAAGTTATTAAACCTAATTTGAATTCATCATTAGATTCTGAGTTTATTTCAAGTTTGTTGTGAGTTTGGCATTAGAACCCCCTAATTTCTAATTAAAGCTTGCTCAATTTTGAGGAATTTGCAACAAAAGAGAACTGACTTTACTGGTTCAATTTAAGCCATAGAGGATTGCAATTAGAGTTTGTGTGTTTAATATTAGCCTCCTCCAAAGTTTGTGTGTTTAATATTTGTCTCCCTCAAAGTTTGTGAGTATAATATTAGCTTCCCCCAAATTTCACTTGCATTTTGAAAGAATATTCTATTCTTTTTTTTTCAAAATTTATTTTAAAGGCTTCCCCCCTTTTTTTTTTCTTGTTCGATGCTTTTAGTTTAAAACTAACTGTCAATTTTCTTACTTAGCGTTCTTAAGTCAGCTCATTTTACTCTCCCCTTTTTTCTAAGTCAAAAGATTTTGAAAATTTCCTCCCGTCATCCGTAGTCAGATCGGTATTACCTTACCCCTGCTGAGAGGAGTGGTGTCTTGCATGACAGCTTTTCATCCCATCCCCTATTATAAAGCCTTGGGACTTAAAAGAAGACATACAATATATATATATATATATATATATTCATCCCCCTTTTTTAAGTCTGAAAATTATATAAAATTTCAGCAGCATTTCATCTGGGGGGAGCGACATCTAACAAGTGATGGCTTACTCGGTACGCCTTGTTGAGCATAGAGAGCGGTGTCTTGCGACATCATAGCCTGTTTTCATCTCGTCGGGTCCTGTTGAGCACAACGAGGTCTTCAAACCTGCAAAGAAACACAAGCATAACTAGAGTGAGCTGACTATAACTAGAGTGACTCAATGTCTCTCCAAGCAATCAACAAATTATAAATATGGATCGACCAAAACTCTTTAAATTTCTAATGAGTAATCTTGTATGCCAGCCGTCTTCTTACCTGGTCCAGTAGAAGGGGGAATGGGGACGAGATCGAGGAGAATAACCTGTTATTTCTTTCCCTCTCTAATGTGTAAACCATGGCCGCCGTGATTAGATAATAGAGCCTCTTTATTACTTTATGTGAAAAAATATAAGCATAACTAATAACCTTATGGAGTGGGGGCTGCATTATGAAGAGGTTGTCATTAGGGAGCAAGGTTCTTATCATTCTCATTGAGAAGGGATACTCAAAGAAGAGATGTAAGTGTGATTCTAAAAAATTATTGCAGAAATAACAGAGTTTAGTATATCCCAATCCTCTATGAGATAATATGTCAGAGGTTTTTAGACCTCCAATATAAGTCATCCAACTGTAAAGGGCAAAAGTTATAGCATGTCCCTTAAACCATATTTCACCATGCCTATTCTTAGTGAGGTAGAAGTCAAATATTGCAATTCTGATTTCCATGTTAAGAGGGTTATTTGCTATTGCATCAAAAAATCAGATCATTTCCACCTGATAGGTTAGTGCAGAGAATACGTTGATAGCATTGAGGGTTTTTCTTGTATAGGCTCACAAGGATTCTCCACTTCCTCTCATATAGAATGGTGCAAAGTTTAGCATCTGACAACAAACCTAGAGTATGTATTCTATTAGAATCAAGGATTTTTGAGAGGGAACTCCCTCCACACCAAAGGTCATAAAATAATGAGATTGATTTTCCATCCCTGACATAATAGATAAACTTATCTCTGAATTTAGGGGTGACTGACTTTAGTTCCTTCCAAAGGGGTGAGGCCTTATTCTTAGATTTATCCCAAATCGACCCATATTTATAAGAACACTATTTTGCAAAAAGAGACTGTGATTACAGAGTTTTCAGAGAGATTTCAACTTGCAAATTTGGTTAAGGGAGGATGCTGAAAGAAGCCCAATGCCCCCCCTATCTCTAGGAAGAGTGGTATGAGCCTAAGGAATGATATGCAACTTCTTGGCCTCCCCATTACGGTGGAAGAATTTAGAGGTGAAAGAATAGATACGTTTGATAATTTCTTTAGGGATAGACACTCTTCTAAACCAGTAGAAAAGATAATTGTTCATTGAGGACCGAATCAATTAGAATCTTTCACCATAGATAAGGAATTTATACTTCCATCCGGTTCTTACTTGAAATAGTTTTTTTATTATTTATATGAACTATATATATAATATTTGAGTTATCATTTTTAATAATTTATATGACCAATTTTGTTTCGGGAAAAAAGTTTCTGTAGAGAGATAAGCAACAGGAGATTGGTCCGCAAATGTTAGATGTGATTGTAGAAAGCGAAGTCATTAACTTTGAGTGGGAACTTATAAGGAATCTGATTTGACACGCAGTGAATTGAACTGATGATCATCTATCTCTACTATCAGTTAAAAGAAAAGCAGAAATTATATCAAGGCTCTTTGAGTTTCTGTGGATAGAAAATAACTATAAAAAAATATTTATTTTATTTTTTATTTTTTTATTGAAAATGAATTACTGCAATTAGAGTTTTGATGGGTTTGTATTCTACATTATTCTGAAGCTTGATATAACAAAATATGTTCAAGTAGACAGTTAGAACAAACAAACTTAATATCAAAAATTAAATTTTATGAAGAAATTGGCATATGGAATTTACAAATTAAGATATTTCAACTGCAGATTTATTGAGAACTCTCAACCATCACTACTATTGATTTCATACAGCCACCACTTACAGCAACATAACTATTAATTAATGCTCGAGCTTCTACTGTTATTCTCAACTTGAACACTATTCTCTCACATCCTTCAATTCCAAGTTTATCAATTCATTACCCAGTTTTACTCCTCAAAATGGCCATTGTTAGATTTTATTTTAATGTTTACAAAGCATGTTATAAATGAAAAAAAAGAAGCAGAAGAAGATAAATGATAGTCTTCAAAAAGTTTAGACTCAATTTGTAGTATAATCTTCTAAATAATAAAGTTCACTAATTTAATTTATATATTTTTTCCAATTTAACATTTACAATTGAAAAGAATTACTCTGGTGTGAAAACTTGCCAATCTCTATCACTGATTGTACTCAATCCTAATAAGAGAGATCTTCAGCTTTGCTTTAGATGACCTTAAAAACCAGCATATTCCCACAATAATGTCGGCCATAACCAGCTTTAATCAATTTACCGAGAGATCAGCTGAATCTGATATCCATTTAGGATGCTGGATTTTCCGAGAGAATCTACTATCATGCATGGAGCTTGCTCAGGAGAACGAATATTCTTAAAAATTTCATGCTCAAATAATTTTTGATAGAGAAATTTTTACATGCATTGTCCGATGCATCCGAATTGACTGTATATTGAGAGACAATCAATGTATTATATTTTTTTTTTTTTAGATTTTAGGAGGTAGTTTTATCGCTCTATACATAAGTACGCAGTGAGTGTAAAATATTTTTAGCATAATTGAAAAAACATAAAAAAAATACTATATATTTATAGTTTTTTTCCTATTTCTTTAAAATTGAGCTCGAAATATCTTATACATTCACTACATACTGATGTATACAATGCTAAAATTATCTCTAAACTTTTTTTTTTTTAATTTTAATAGACTCACTGTGTACCTCAGTATACAACAAATCTAAATGCATTCGAACAACATATGTATAATCTCTCTTTTTATATGCCAATGTTCATACATAGATATTGTTACGTGCTACCAGTTATGATAGAATAAGAGTTTACGTCTTAGCTTTGTTGTGGAATCCGACACACAAAGAATTAATAAGAAAACTCGGAATTTTACGTGAAAAATCTCGAAAGAGGAAAAATCACTGCCTAAGTAAAATCTTCCACTATATATCTGTTTCAGAGTACATAGTTTTCCCAATACGGGATTACAGAATTGTATATGAGAAAATCTAACAATGAGAATCCTAGAATCGCAGCAACAACAATGTGTGGCATGGTTATGATGTAATATTGTAATAATTCATGATGTTGATTGATTGGATACAATGATTACCGGCACAATGCAACCGGCAATTGGTCAACCAACGATCGGCATAACCGCGACGATGGTCGACGGCACGATCTACCGAATGACACAATGGTCGACGAACGCTAATAACGAAATATGATGCGTCGACACCTACTACGGAGATTAACGATGAGGTGTGGGGTGATGGATGGTTGGCGCCCGACGGAGATGGTCGGCGACCGTTGAGTGGTGGTACGATTATGCTTAGAGGATTTTCAAGACTCGCTTCTCTTTTCTCTTAGGCTCCTCATGAAGAATGATTTATAAATTAGAGTAACATTTGTAAATATATGCAAAATCCAAACCACTCTATCGGATGGCTCAAAATGATTCATTTGATCATTTGATGTATTTTAAGTATTTAAATGCTTAAATGAAGTCAGAATTATGAGATCTTGGGCTTGTTAGATCCGGCTTGTCAAGACGCTCGATTTGACTATAAACACTCAATGTTTAAGAGTCGATTGATAATAAGTGTTTGATCTGGGTTAGTCTTGATTAAGAATCAGATTGCTTTTGACATCAAGATTCATGCTTCGACTAGTAGAATTTTTAGTGTCATATTAGATATAGATATTTATGATAGTTTTTTAAGAATCGGGTCAAATCATGCCCAAATGAGCTCAAATCAAGCTCAAAAGTTATATATGAAATTTTGAACTGACTTGATAATCAAATGACTTCAAAATTTGAAGTGCTTATAGTTGAATTGGCTCAGCGAGGCGAATCGAGAACTAAGATCACTCAAATCAAAGATTGTTTGGATGGTCAAATGACCAAAAAACTATCTATGATCAAATGAATCAATATACACCGTCCGATGGAGTGTTTTGAGATAATGACTAAAATGCACCTCTCAAAATCTTATAAATAGGACTCCATTCTTATCATGAAAAGGGAGGAATGAGCTAGAAGTGAACTTGGAAGAAAGCTGGGAGAGAGCTAGAAGTTCAAAGTTCGTCATCACCACCATTGTCGCGGCCTTTATTACCGATTGTCACCAATAATATTCTGACTCATCATTTGCATAGCTTTAACTGATTACGAATTCTCATTTTCATGATTTCTCACATACAATCTTGTAATCCTATTAAATACTTAAACTATGTATTCCAAAGCAGATATATAGTGAAGCATTTTTACTGGGCTAGACCTCGTGGTTTTTCCCCCTCTTTCTAGATTTTTTCACGTAAAAATTATGGAGTTCTTTATTTTCTTTTCAACTATCTGTATGCGTATTAGATTTCCATACAAAGCTAAGATGTAAAGATTTATTCTACAATTATAAGTTTTCTGACACGCAACAAAAAAATTAAATAATTGAGAGAAGATTATACCCAAAATCCAAATGCAGCTCTATTTATTTTGAAATTTTGATGAAAATTTTCTTTATTATGGCTTAAAAAACATACATAATAAATTAACATTGATATGACCCTGAAAATTCCTCTAATTGAAACGAATCTTGATGCACAAAGCATTGTCAAAATTGGCGAGATCAAGCACTTAAAATATCATTGGAAACTTTGAAACATCGGTTAAATTCCTAAAAGCTCTCAAATATGGAGTGTTTATAGTCAAATTGAGCGTCTTGCGTTCCAACAAGCCAAAGATCTTACAATTGACTTCATTTGAGCATTCAAATACACAAAATACATCATATGATCAATTGAATCATCATGGTGGTACGCCACGGATCCTCCGTCGTCATATGCCCCAAATTCGTCAAATCGTCGTCGTCATCGTCATCACGTCATCGTCACGTCAATCATCCTTTCTCATGTATAAGATCTTGTACTCAAGACGATACATAGTGGAAGCTTTTTACTGGGCTAGGCCCCGTGGTTTTCCCTCTTTTTGAGATTTTTCACGTAAAAATTTTGGAGTTTTATTGTTCACTCTTTAAATACCTATGTGTGTGTTGGATTTCACAATGAAGCTAAGGCGAAAACTTTTACTCTGTGGTTTTCTAGCAATGATTTGGCGTCGTCGTGGGAAAAGAACCCCTCAATCACAATTTATGTGAAAACCCGCGTCATGGCCAATAGGTGCGATTACTACCGAGCCTCAGCTCCAACTCCCACTTCCAATCCTTGAACCAAGGATGCCAACCTTCACCTCGCACTTGTGATCGTGTCATGTGAAGCCGGTAGGAATCTCTTTAGAAGATGTGTAGAATGAAAGAGTCTCAAAATGAGATGATCGACTTTTGCGAGGAACACAACGACTTCTGAGAAAACATATCTCCCCAAGATCGATCGTTAGGAGGGAGGTCAAAATGCTAATTTTCTTGTGGAAGTTCCTCCAGAGGCATGATCTTGATCTCCTTGACACCGAGCTACTCATCCATCATGTGCAACTCAACTAAATGCTAATCTGGTAGCTTGACACATTCTCATCTACCCCACTTGTCATGTTATACATGCGAATTACGCTTAATGCAAGCAATTTTACCTCCAAGATAGAAATCATATTCCCCTCACCGGTATGAGGAATCCTCACCTTTAGCTATTCTTCAACATTCTATTCTGTGGGTTTCAAGCTTAGAACATTGATTCTATGATGGGCCCACATGAACACATCGACCATTACTGGGATTATCATGCATATCCAGGCTCTAACACGCTTTGTCGTCTTTCCAGTTACCCTCGAGGACAAGCTTCCTTTTCGGTTACTCCCTTCCAAGGGAATCCATCCATACCTTTGATGAACTCGCCAAGATTTTTGTAGAACAGTTCATTGCAAACTAGAGGATTATTAAAGATTCCTCCCATATCTCCGGCATTCGTCAAAACGAGGGTGAATCACTTAAGGAATACTTCCAGAGGTTCTCCCTAGAAGCTCACCAAATATCTGGAGTAGACCCTGAACTATTAAGAGGAGTTTTCTTTGGGGACTCTCAGGCCACTACTCTCTAATCAGAGACACGATCCTTCATGCCAACTTGGTTCATCGTGTGGAAGCACAAATCTCTTTGATGAAGCTATGCCATCGCAAACAATTTGAGCAATCTACTGAAAACATAAAAGCACCCAGAATCTTGGGAGTCTATCAAAAGAAGCAACAAGGTAGTCGCGATCTCCCTCCACGACCCCCATATCAATGATGTGAACCACGACCCGAAAAGGAAAACACGCCGCTGAACACATCTCGTGTTAACCTCCTAATGGCTATTCGAGAAGAATAAAATATCAAGTGACCGTATCCACTGAAACCAAATTCGTGAAATCGAGCAATATTGTCACTTCCATCAAGTCATGGACATACTCTTGAGGCATGCAAATAACTCAGAAGAAGAAATTGAGAGGCTCATTCGAAAGATATCTACGTCGATTTGTGAAGAATCAATCGACTCAAACAAATATACCTCCAAGCTGGGGCAAGGACAATCATCATAGATAATAAAACAATCATCAAGCGGTTGGAGAAATTGAAACAATTTGCGGAGGATCTCTTATCATTAGTTCTCATTACCATCTCTAAAGAGTGAGTTAAAGAAGTCTCATTGATCATTCCATCACTTTTAATTCGGACTTGAAAGGAGTCCAAGTTTCCCAACAAGATCAAAACACCATCGAGGGCATTTCAAGTTTTAAAGCGATGGCGAAGAATGAAGATTCATCAAACTTCGTTCCTTCAGATTTTGTCGAAAATTAGGGGGCAACTCTTAATCTCAGAAGATCGCCCATGTTAAGCATCTAATCGATTACTATCCCAAGAAATAAGTCAAAGTTGGAGGATATTTCAATATTGAGAAGAGATATAGCTTTGTAAATTATGATTTTTCAATCATACTCATGGAAAAACAAGAACAAGGTTAAGGAGCAACTTTGGCTACAATCACAAACGGATGTTTTAATCAACCTATTCCATACATGTTAACGTCATCGAGCAAATACTCTGACAAACAACCTAGGATGGGTCAAAAAGTCCTTGGTGGACTTCCTACGACCTCTTCCACACAGGTTAACTTCATCGGGTAACACTCTGACAAACAATCTCAGATGGGTCAAAAATCCTCAGCAGATTTAATTCGACCTCTTCCATACAGGTTAACGTCATCGAGCAAAGACTCTGACAAACAACTTAGGATATGTCAAAAGATCCTTGGTGGACTTCCTACGACCTCTTCCACACAGGTTAACGTCATCGAGCAAAGACTCTGACAAACAACTTATGATAGGTCAAAAGGTCCTTGGTGGACTTCCTACGACCTCTTCTACATAGGTTAACATCATCGAGCAAAGACTCTGACAAACAACCTAGGATAGGTCAAAAGGTCCTTGGTGGATTTCCTACGACCCCTTCCACACAGGTTAACATCATCGGGTAACATTCTGACAAATAATCTCGGATGGGTCAAAATCCTCAACGAATTCAATTCAACATCTTCCATACAGGTTAACGTCATCGGGTAACACAATGACAAACAACCTCGGATGGGTCAAAATCCTTAGCGGATTCAATTCAACCTCTTCCATACAGTTGCGTCATGGGTAACTCGACAACCTCGGATGGGTCAAAATCCTCGGGGTTGATTCACCTCTTCCATGGGTTAACTTCATCGAGCAAGGACTCTGACAAACAACCTAGGATATGTCAAATGGTTCTTGGTGGACTTCCTATAAGCTCTTCCATATAGGTTAACGTCATCGAGCAAAGACTCTGACAAACAACCTAGGATAGGTCGAAAGGTCCTTGGTGGACTTCCTACGACCCCTTCCACACAGGTTAACGTCATCGGGTAACACTCTGACAAACAACCTCGGATGGGTCAAAATCCTCAGTGGATTCAATTCAACCTCTTCCATACAGATTAACGTCATCGGGTAACACTATGACAAACAACCTCGGATGGGTCAAAATCTCAGCGGATTCAATTCACCTCTTCCACACAGGTTAATGTCATCGGGTAACACTCTAACAAACATCCTCGGATAGGTCAAAAATCCTCATCGTCATCCGCCGACTCTGTCGATTGCCGATTCATTTGCGATTCGCGGATCTTGACCACCCCGTTGGAATTCTTATCGTCCGCCGCGCCGCTACTTGTCGCCGCCGTCGCCGCCGCGTAGCCCTCGTTGGGTCACTACCCCAACGCCGCGGTCACCATCGTCGGCCGGTCCGTGCCGCCGGTTATTGCCATCGGCGTGATTTCTTAGTCGGTAACCTCGTGGTCGGTCATCATTCGCGTCGTTGATCCATTTATTGCGATCTTATTTCATCCCCGTGCCCGCCATTCATGCCGTCGACTATGCCGTTTTTGCATTGTACCGCAATGCTAGTCACCCGTCGCTATGCGCCGGTACTGCTGTTCATCTGGCTCTTATCACTGATCTCGTCATCTCACTACCGCCGTCATTCGACTACCGGATTCTTGCATGTCGACCTCCCGTCGGCTACATTATCGCTGGTCTGCCGCCGAATTCATCGTCGACAGCCCGCATTCTTGTCGGTCGCATTCGGCCGCTACTTGTCGGTCGCTCCGACCATCGCAGCGATCTTCCCCATCACCACCATGGTCGGTCATCGATTCATTTCGCTTCGCTCACGTCACGGTTCTTTTCTTTGCCGTCGTACCGCATCTGTCGGTCACCGCCAACGTCGTGTCATTTGATCATCGCTTACCGCGGTCGCGTCGTCGGTCATCCCGTCATTCTGGCCCGCATCATCGTATTCATTGATTTGCGCAGGCAACCCCATCGGTAACCCGCGGTCGTCCGCGCGGCGCTAATTCGGCCTCGCGACCATCGTAATTTTCGCGGTCGCTACGTCGCCGGTCATCCCGTCATTGCGGCCGCTGCCATCGTCACCGCGATTCCTGCCGCCGCTGCAGGTTGCGGTTGCCGTCATTGGTCGCCGACCATCAGCATTTTCGGTCCGCAACGTCGCCGGTCATCCCGATTCGGCGGCTAACCATCATCATCGACCTGCCCGTTACCCTTACGGTGCCAACCCGGTGTAGCCGGTCGGACCGTCGCCGTCACCACCTGGCACCATCGGCATCTTTCTAGCGGTCTCGGCCGATCTCCATTCGCCGTTGCGTCCGTCGCGTCACTATCGTCGGTCCTGCCGCCGACCATCTCGATCTTCGGTCCGCCCACCATGGTTATCTTCCGTCCAGCAGGTCGTCGCCGATCATCGTCGCATCAACCCCGCTCTCGTCTCGCGAGCGCCTCCAAGCCGGTCGATGAGGTTAGTTGACACCTCTTTTGAGGGAAACTAGAGCTGTATGAACTATGGGTCTTGATCGCTCAACCCGATCGGTCCACGAGATCGATTAACACCTCTTTGAAAAGCGGAGCGCACTGTATGGATGGGTCTTGATGCCCGTCCGGTCGGTCACGAGGTTAGTTAACTCTTCGAGGGAAAAGGAGCCAGTATGAACTATGGGTCTTGATCGCCTCAGATCTCGGTCCGAGGTTAGTTAACACCTCTTTCGAGGGAAAATGGAGCCTTGTCATTGAGTATGGGTCTTGATCGCCTCAACCGGTCCGGTCAGAGGTCGGTTAACACCTCTTTCAAGGGAGCTCGGAGCATTGCTACGGGTCTTGATCGCCTCCATTCCGGTTGGTCCCGGAGGTTAACTCCTCTTTCGAGCTGGAGCACATGAACTGGTCTTGATCGCCTCAACTTCTCAAGAAGAAGAAGGTGCCTTCTCCAGCCTGGGAGTTTTAGACCCCATAGGGACAAAAAGTAAAAATTCAAAGAAAAACCGTCTAAAATCATCCAAAACCAAAAACAAAAAACCAGCAAAAAATAAAAACAAAATCGTCTTGGGTGTTCGAGCGTTGCTGTGGCGTGCTGGTCATGCGCGTGCCACCAGCGCATCCATGACGCTCATGTGCCATAGCGCCCGTCGCCATTCCCGCGACCAGCTGACCCAGCTCAGCGACCCACGTCGGCGACGATAGCTTAGTGCACGACCCACGGCCAAGAGACCAGCGTGGTTTCTGGCCGTGCCGCCGACCGCGACCCGGCCACAGGTAGCCTGCGTCACCACGCCACCGCGTAGGCAGGTCTTGGCGCTTCAGCACTCCGTAGCAGCTGTGCTCGAGGCGCCCGCGAGCACCCCGATGGATGGGTCCAGTAACCTCAATTTCGCAGCTCGCGCATACATATTTGTGGCGTCTACTCGTAGTCGTAATATTGTGCTTACATGAAGATCTGTTCTCTCAAAATGGTTAATGGACCTGATTTAGTTGAAAAATTTGCTATTTTGAAGTACTTGACACATATACTTTTGATGATTGAGATAATATCATCCAAAAATAGGGCAGCGATATGACCGAAAATTACTCTAAACCGCGAATCTTGATGCCAAAAGCAAGTTAATCGAATTGGCCCGATCAAGCACTTAAAATATCATTAAAACTTTGAAACATCGGTTAAATTCCTAAAAGCTCTCAAATATGGAGTGTTTATAGAAATCGCGTCTGGCCCGGTTCAAGCCAAAGATCTTCGACTTCATTTGAGCATTCAAATACACAAAATACATCATATGATCAGGGAATCATCATGAGTCGTCCAGATGGAGGAGTGGTTGAATTTTGCATGTATTTCTGAGGCCACTCCTCCGATCATAAATAGCCCTCATTTTCTCGTATGAGAGGCAGAGAGAGAGGAGAGAGTCAAAGATCCTCGCCACGATCGTCACCGGCGGTCGTCGACCGCCAGCCGTCGTCGGTGATCACGTGATCCTCGCTCGTCGACGTCATCATCATCAAATTATCGTCATCATCATAAATCACATCATTATCATCGTCAAGTCATCTCCTTTTCTTATATTGATCGTAATCCCTGGGAAGATCTTTGTACTCAACGATATATAGTGGAAGCTTTTTAGGCAGTGATTTTCCTCTTTTCGAGGTTTTCCACATAAAATTTTGCTTTATTGTTCTCTTTAAATACCGTGTGTCTTTGGATTTTAAGGCTAAGTAAAACTTTTACTACCATTTGGTTTTCTAGCGAACAAACATATGAACATGCAAAGATGCATTATGTATAATATAGTGATTTAATTAGATGTGTTACATAATAATTTCAAAAAAAAATAAATAAATAAATAACCAAATAAAATATTTATTTCATTGTCATATTCAACATATGAGTTTATTTAAAAACGATAACAGATACATAATTATCCTATTTTTTAATAAAAGATTAAATTGCTAATATTAATAATCAAGTTAGCAAATAATTAATTTAATCAATTTAAAAATGATCTTATGTAAAATTAAATCACTAATTAAAGTCACACCTTTAAATTCAATAATAGTTATAATTATCTTCACTATTAATTTAAGCCTTTTTTAACAAAAATTCAATTATATTATCTGTAGTAATTAACTATAGATTTTGAAAGAAATGTTAATAGTATATTAGAACAGGCAAAACATTAGTTACAAACACATAAACTTCATGCACATACAAGCAGCCAAAAGCACGGCACATTAACCTTAATCAAGCTTGCAATGGAGATCTCCAACCCGAAAATTAGAGAACATTATGACTGTAATTTTAGCTCAAAAATCGAGAATCATTCGAAAATAGAATCGAAATTTGGATCGGATTAAGATTAAATTGATTACATTGAGCCGAGCAATGAGCTAAAGATTTGAATCGAACTTTTTTTCGAGCTGAGCACAGATCGGATCAAATTTATCTATAATTAAAATTTTTAAATTTATATATAATACTTCTAAGTTTGTAATAACAAAATTATATCTAAAATTAAGTGTATAGAGTTATAACTTGTAATTTTTTAAAATAAATATAATATATTTATAAATATAAATATTATTTCTTTGAAAATCATATATATATATATTTTATTTCACTTAATTAATTCAAATTTTTTTAAAATTTTGTAATAATTATCTTTATTAAAATCAAACTACTGGATCAAAATGAGCTAACTCTATTCGAATTTGAGTTAAAAAAATTGAAAATATTCAATTCGAGCCGGCGAAATCAAAATGAGCCATCTCGAAATCGATTAGAAAATTAGCCGAGCTGACTCGAAATCCAATGATTTGAGTCATGAGCCGATCTCGAGCTGCTCAAAAATATTTTGAGCCGATCTCGAACCAGACTAAGATCAGCTCGAAATCATTTCGTTAACAATCCTAGAGACAATACCACTTGTAACAGAGCTCATTGGCATCTGATACCCGTTTGATAAAGTGTTTGAGAGACAAATAGAACCACTGAGATTTCTGAGAATTCATTCTGCTGTCACAACAATAAAAAGAAAATAAGTGCTTAAAAAACCTTAAAAATTCTTCCCATATATATCAGTCAAATGCACTGAGGATTAGATGGAGAAGCCATGGAATTTTAAGATCCGGTTCTGAATGAAGCCACCTTGCCAGCTGCATATGCAAGTATAAATATTATAATTTCACTGAACGGTTAAACCGCAGGCTCGGTCAGTTGAGTTTAGAGTCGTTAAATTTGATTAAATATATATTTTAATTTGAAGTTTATATTTAATTTATAAATTTTAGAAAAATATATCATTTGTTTTTTTATTTTTGAATAAAAAAATTTATTTTATTCAAAAATATATAAAATCACTTTAAGTGAAAATTATTAAGATATATAATATATATATTACGTATATCAAATTTATTTATTTATTAATTATTAATATTTATTTATTTTATTTTATATGTATAAATTATTATGTTATATTATTATAGATATTTTTTAAGTGGCTATTTGATTTAAAAGTGAGGGGATCTTAGGCCCCCCAGTTTTATTCTTATTTTTTTTCTTTTTTTTTGATGTGAGTGACTATAGAGAGAGAGAGAGTGAGAGGAGGTAAAGATTTTATTTATTTATTTATTTTTTATGAAGAATATAAAGAATTTTTTTTCAAACGAGAAATGTGAAGAGTTTTTTTTTATTAGTGTTGCGTGCTAGAAAACTAGTTGTGGTAGAGTAAAAGTTTACGTCTTAGCCTAGTTGTGAAATCTAGCACACATACATATATTTAAAGAGTGAACAAGAAAACTCTAGAATTTTTACGTTGAAAATCTCGAAAAGAGGAAAAAACTACGGGACGAAAAGCTTCCATTATGTATCATGTTTCATAGTACAAAATCTTTTTTGATAAGGATTACTGAATTGTATAAAGGAACAACGTATAATTAGTTGGTGATAACAATTCTTAGTGGTAGCGGATGATAACAACGAGGACTGGCGATGAAGGTCGTCATGATGGAACCGGAGAGGTTGGCCGGCGAGTGTGGCGATGGGGTGGTTGGGTCAGTGGTGGCCTGATTATAGAGGATTTTCAAACTTTAGAGCTCTCTTTTCTCTTTTGCTTGGCCTCCTCTCATGTGAGGAATAAGGAGCTATTTATAGATTAGAGGAATGGCGTCTCGTAAATACATACAAAAATCCAACCACCATCGGACGACTCAGAATGATTCCTTTGATCATTTGATGTATTTTAAGTATTTGAATGCTCAAATGAAGTCGGAATTGTAATATCTTAAGCTTGTTGGATTCGGCTCGTCGAGACGCTCGATTTGACTATAAACATTTTATATTTGAGAGCTATTTAGGGATTTAACTGATATCCCAAAGTTTTCAAGAATATTTTAAGTACTTGATCTCAACCAGTTTGATTTGGATCACGCATCAAGATTCGTCTTACTAGTAGTATTTTAAGTGTCATATCAATTAGTAATGTAAAGAGTTTTTTTCTTCTCTTTTTCTAAATGAGGTATATAAAGAGATTTTTTAAAAAAATGAGGAATATGAAAAGTTTTTTAATTTAAAATATTAATAATTTTCTCTTCTTTTTTTATGAAGATGAAAAGTTTTTTTTTAATAAGGTATATGAAGAGTTTTCTTCATTTTTTCTTATTTTTATTTTATTTTTTAAAAGAATTTGAAGAGTCATTTTTTCTAGTATAAATACCCCCAAAAAGGTAATGGAAAGCTGGCACCTTCCTCATCGACCATCGGTTGGAGGCAAAGCCCGGTATTTCATCTGTGAGGCTCGTTTTCCCTCGAAGAGGCATCAAATTCTCGTCGGGATGGTTTGGGTGATCAAAGCGTTCATCTGACTCAGGTTTTCCCTCGAGAGAGGAACTATCCTCGTCCGAACGGGTTTGGAGGCGATCAAGGCTAGTTTATGAAAAATTGATTTTCTTGAAACTCCAACAGATGGTTCAACATTTGACAACAGGAGACTACGAGATTCGATGATGTAACGCCAACTATCAATAGTGATACTTTGATAATCTTCTGGAAAAAAATTTCATTTTATAAATGATTTGGTGGTTATTCCTCATAAAAGATTGCAACAAGTTTATCCTCCTCTGTCGTTGCTCATGTACCTTCTAAAGCTTTTGCTTTCTGAGATTTGTGATGTACATGTACTTTCTGAGGCTTTTGCCTATTGAGATTTTTGATGTACATGTACCTTCTGAGGCTTTCGCTTATTGAGATTTTTAATGTACTTGTACCTTTTGAGGTTTTGCCTTCATTTTGATATACATGTATTAGGCTTTTCTTGAGATTTTATGTACTGGACCTTGACTTTTTACTACCGAGATTCTTGATATACTTGTACCTTCTGAGACTTTCGCCTATTGAGGTTTTGATGTACCTATACCTTTTAAGATTTTCAATTTACCTGTACCTTCTGAGGCTTTTGCCTTTTGATATTTTTGATGAATGAAGACATTGTCAACCACTTGCTCTCTTAGAGTTTTTCTAGTGAGGATCTTGTCCACTACTAGCTTCCCATCGAGGTTTCCTTAAGGGTGTGCCTTCCAGAGGCTATTAGTGGAGACTTTGTCTACCACTTGCCTTCTTAAGGTCTTTCTAGTGAGTACCTTATCCAAGATCGCCTTCCCATATAGCCTCCCATGGGTATGTCTTTAAGGGGTTTGACAATGCAACAACGGAAGATTTCAAACTTATTTTAGAAAATAAAATCTTATAAACTTTTCAATGTAAAGTAGTAAACTTAACTTTCTTTAGTCACTTGCCTTAGTGAGATCTTTCCTTAGATAAGCATTGGTGATATTTCTTACTTAATAACTTCACCAATTTATTTACCATGATTCCTCTGATCTCCTTTTTGATGATATGTTCGTTGTTCAAACAAGTAGCGTCCCAGACGTCCTTGTCGTATTAAACGTTCAATTTATTTCTTTAGATGAATGCAGCTTCCAGTTGAATGCCCTTTTGAATGATGAAAGTGACAATATTGTGATTGATTTTCGCCATTTGGATTTCTTAATGGGTTTGGCCATTTGAGATATTCAGAATTCTGAATCTCCATTATGATATCAATTCTAGACGTATTTAGTGGAGTATATCTAGAAGTGTCGTAATGTCGTTGATCTTTTGAATATTTTTCTTTTTATTTTATTTTGTAAGTTCTTGATGCGTTCTTACGCTTAGAGTTATTCTCAAATTGTCTTCTATGAAAGTATCTTCATCACCGTAATTTGTGCCTATACTGATGAATAAGATTAGGTAAGATCGATCTTCTTGCATTAATGAAGAGTAGAAAGGCCCAGGTCGAAGACCTCCAAGGAAGACGCCTCGGAGTAGCTCTGGATCTACTCCTCGAATTTGACGAGCTTCTGAAGAGAATCTTCAAAAGTATTCTTTGAGAGTTTCTCCTTCATTTTGGCGAATTCCAGAAAGATGAGAAGAGTCTTTGATGATTTTTTGATTTGAGATAAATTGTTCGACAAAGAGTTTAGCCAAATGAGCAAAGTTGAGAATGGTCCATTGGGAGACAGAATAAAACCATGCACGAGCTTGTCCTTTAAGAGTGATAGGAAAAACTTGGCAGAGCAAAGCATCAGGGGTTTGTTGAATATGCATAATAGTTCTGTAATGATCGATGTGTTCATAAGGATCAGAGATTCCATCATAAAGTTCAATGTTATGTAATTTAAACCCCACCAGAATCGGTTGTTGAAGAACCATATCATGCAAAGGAGAAGATTTTTGAATACTATGACGAGGGATGAAGTGTTTGCCTATTAATTAAAATTCGTCTCAAACAAGACATTGTATTTCATCTCGAATAACTTCACGAGTTATTTCCATGAAATGGGGGTGATTCAATGCCATCAAAGAGGTAGAGGGATTCAAAGTTGGTCGAGCAATACGAGTATGATGAGTTGAGCTGACAGTATAGTCATGATCCATATAAGGATGATATATGGAAGAAATTTTCATATGATCATGAGGGGTTTCTTCATTAACTCTATCATGTTGTTGATAGGGTCAATTTTCTCCAGGCATTCTCGATTGTTCAGTTTCTAGTAAGAGCTGAAGGATCTGAGCTTGATGTTCCTCCATTCTTCGTATGCGCTCCTCAAAAGTATGAAGTGCTCCACATGGCTGGTAGTTTTGATCTTGTTGAGAAACTTAGTTGTCTGATATGATAATGTAATGGAGATCTCTTTCTCACAGACGACGACAAACTGTTGCGTGCCAGAAAATTTGTTACGGTAGAATAAACCTTCACACCTTAGCTTTGTATAGAAATCTAACACGCACACAGATAGTTGAAAAAAATAAGGAACTCCGGAATTTTTATGTGGAAAAACTACAAAAAGATAGGGAAAAAAATCACGGGACCTAGACCAGTAAAAATGATTCACTATATATTTATTTTGGAGTACATAGTTTAAGTCTTCTCGATAGCAGGATTATAAGATTGTATGTGAGAAATCCTGATAATGAGAATTCTAAAATCGTGGTGCAGCCTATGGTATCATAGTTGAGTCAATTGTTGGCAATAATCGGCAATGATAATACCGATCGAACATAAGAATGACTAACGAACTTCTAAATTACTTGCTCCCTTTCATGACAAGAATAAGGTCCTATTTATAGGATTCTGAGAGGAACATTTTGATCATTATAGCCAAAATCTCAAAACACTCCATCAAACGGTGTATATTGATTCATTTGATAATAGATAATTTTTTGGTGATTTGATCATTTAAACGATCTTCGATTTCAGTGATCTTAGACTCGTTTTATTCGTCTCGTCGAGTCGCTCGATTCGACTATAAGCACGTCAAATTTGGAAATCATTTGATCATCCAGTCAGTGTCTCGAAATTTTATATGTAACTTTTGAGTTTGATTTAAGCTCATTTGGGCTCAATTTAACCCGATTATAGTATTATTGAACTCATCTCATTGAGTCGTTTAATTTGATTGAATATATGCTTTAACTTAAAATCTATGTTGGTTTATAAATTTTAGAGGAATATATCATTTCTTTTATATTTAGCGAAAAAAAAATTATTTTATGTTTGTGTGGGCATATATATTATTATTATAAAAGCATGTTTTTCTTTCAATACGATGTAATAATTTTTTATTTATTTATTTTTGTTTTGATGATTTCAATTATAACCATACAATATCAAATAGTTAACAAAAATTTTTATTTAAAAATGATTATTAATTAATAAATTATATTATAAATTCAAGATATTTAAAATTTTGATTGATTTTTAATTATTGCTGAGTTAAAGATATGCAACGATAAATTGCTATATTAATCCAGCTTTTAATTATTAACAGTTAAATTGATAATTATTAACGGTAAGTGGTTCAAAGAAATGTACCTCTTAATTATTAATTCTACATCAATCTAGCTTTTAACTATAAAAGGTTAAATTTCTAATTAATAACGATATGCTTGATTAAATTAATTTACCTCTTAATTATCAATTTTTTATTTAATCCAACAATTAATTTCAAACTCATATGTTATGCTAAATTGCAGGATTAAATGTAGAATCTTTTTTTTAATATTCGAAAATAATCTTAAATTAAATTGCAACAGCCAAGCTCGTCATCACCATCATCATGCCGACCGCCGCTTATCATTACATCGACCGTCACCGAATCAAGCTACCAACACCGCTTTATATTGCTACCTGACTCAAATTTCTATCAGCTTTTCTAACATATAATCCAGTTATTAAAAAAACTTAAACTTTGTACCCAAAATAGATATATAGCGGAGTATTTTTACTGGATTAAACCCCATGATTTTTTCTTCTATTTCTGGAATTTTTCTACATAAAAATTCTGGAGTTTCTTATTCTCTTTTCAACAATCCGTGTGTATACTGGATTTTTATACGAAGCTAAGAAGTAAAATTTTATTCTATTGCTACTGATTCTCTATCACGCAATAATGATAATAAAAAATAATAATATATAAAGTGGTCCCAAACAGATCCTTAGAGTAATAATAATTGTATCCTTTATATTAATATCAATATATGAAGATCGAAATAGTAAAGATATTTAAAAGTCTATTCTAGGCTTTGTTTATGAGGGCTCATTTGCTTGCTTACAAATAGTAAATTAATGCGTTTTAGAATATCATGATAGTTGATTAATATTATCAGAGTTTCATAAATCTTCGTCTATATTCATTTGGTGGCTTTTAAAATGAAATAATATTTTAGTACACGATAGATTTTTCTCACTCATTTAATGTGTGAAAATTAAATCATTATAATGAGAAGATTTGCTATTTAAAAAGGTTTATGGGGCTTAAAATCTATGTTAACATTTAAAATTATTTATTACTCCACATAGTCTATAACAAATCATGATCTCATTGGTGTAAATAAGAAGTTAATTGAATATTGCTTGTAAGTAATATTAATCTTAATTTTTCACACTCACTAAGCATTAAATCAATATTAGTAAAAATGGAAAAATAAATCCTCTTCTAAGCTCAAATATAAATTAAATAAATGAAGGTTTTTTTTGTGGAAAATCATTAATAAAGTTAAAATAATTATAATTTTTTAATTATATTCATTAGTATTTGATATGACTCTTAAAATACCACTAGTCAAAACACAAATCTTGATGTCGAAAGCGATATGATTTTGAGTCAAAATCGATCGAGATCAAGCACTTAAAATATCATTAGAATCTTTGGGACATCAATTAAATCCCAAAATAGCTCTCAAATGTGGAGTGTTTATAGTCAAATCGAGCGTCTCGACGAGCCGGATCTAACGAGCCTAAGATCTTATAATTCCGACTTCATTTGGGCATCCAAATGCTCAAAATATATCAAATGATCAAAGGAATCATCTGAGCCGCCTGATCGAGGGAGTGGTACGCTTTACATGAATTTAAGAATGCCTCCTCCCATCTATAAATAAGCCTTCATTCCTCAGGTGCCAAGTGAAGTGAAGTGAAGTGAGGTGAAGAAGAGAAAGAAGTGAAGAAGAAGAGAAGCAAGTAAAGAAGAGGAAGAGTCCAAGCAAGGAAGAAAAGGAAGGGCTGAGCAAGGAAGAAGAGGAAGAGTCAGCAAGGAAGAAGAGGAAGAGTCCAAGCAAGGAAGAAAAGGAAGAGTCCAAGCAAGGAAGAAAAGGAAGAGTCCGAGCGAGGAAGAAGAGGAAAAGCCCAAGTGAGGAGGAAGAGAGAGCTCTGAAGCTTGAAGATCCTCCAAGCAAGATCGCACCCCAAGCAAGATCGCACTCCCGCTCGGCGGCCATCAACCACCGCCACCGGCCACCGTCGTCACTAATTGTACCCTGTATTCCCACCAGAAGTTACCCCGCATCTCCACCATCAGTAACAATTACAACCTGATCATTGTTACATAGTTGTTATTCCTCTCTCATATGCAATTTTGTAATCCCGTTATCAGGAAGACTTTGTACTCTGAAACAGATACATAGTGGAAGCTTTTTACTGGGCTAGGCCCCGTGGTTTTTCCCCTCTTTCGAGGTTTTCATGTTAAAAATTGAGTGTCTCTTTCGCTCTTTAATTACTGTGTGTGACTAATCAACAAGGCTGTAAACTTTCACTCTACCGCTGACCGGGTTTTCTAAGACGCAATCAGCTTTACCGTCGTGGGAAGAAAAACCCTTTAACCACAATTTTTGTGAACATCCACATTATGGACAATAGGCACAACACTCGTCACAACGGAGCCCCCCGCTCCAACTCCCATCATTCTCAAAGCCCATCCCTGAACCAAGGACGCCAAGTTTTTGCCTCACTCCCTCGATAGTATGACCTTGTTGAGGAAACGGAATCTCTTTGGAAGATCGTGTCCGTCGAATGGAGGAGTCTCAAAATAAGATGATCCGCAAGACTACATACCGCTACTATGGCAAACATATCTAAGATCGGTGCTTGCCCTAAGAGGTCAAAACGCTAATCCTCTCGACACCGGAGTTCCTCCGCATGGAGACCGTAACCGATCTCCTTGACACGCTAGTTTCACTCATCCATCGCGCGCTCAACCGTTACTAATCCACCGATTGTTGTTGATAGCTTCACACATGCTCATCTTGTTAATTCCGCCACATGACATTCGCGTCGACGCTTAATACAAGATGAATTTCACCTTCAAGACAAATCATCTTCACCTACACGCGTGAGGAGTCTCCTCACCTTTAGTTGAAGCCATTCTTCAACATCCAATTCCGTAGGGTTTCAAGCTTCAGCATTGATTCCTATGATGGGGCAATCGACCCACACGAACACATATTACAGACTATCATGCATATCCAACAAGCTCCTGACACACTGCTTTGTCAGGTCTTTCCCGTTACCCTCAAAGGGCAAGCTCGCATTTGGTTCTACTCTCTTCCAAGGGGATCCATCCATACCTTTAACGAACTCGCCAGGTTCTTTGTGGAACAGTTCATTGCAAATAAGAGAATCATTAAGGATTCCTCCCATCTTCCGATTATTAACCGAGGGTGAATCACTCAAAGAATACTTCCAGAGGTTCTCCTTAGAAGCTCGCCAAATACCTGGAGTAGACCCTGAACTATTAAGAGGAGTTTTCCTTGGAGGACTCCGTCCAGGGCCTTTCTATTCGTCATTAATGCGGGACACGATTCACTCATATACCGACTTAGTTTAT
The DNA here is from genome assembly GCA_021442155.1 of Cymbidium sinense. Classification (NCBI taxonomy): domain Eukaryota; kingdom Viridiplantae; phylum Streptophyta; class Magnoliopsida; order Asparagales; family Orchidaceae; genus Cymbidium; species Cymbidium sinense. Next base: position 40,394,216 of record CM038218.1, read on the forward strand.
CGTATAGAAGCACAAATCTCCGCCGATGAAGCTATTAATGCCCATCGCAAATAATTTGAACAATATGCAGGGAAACACAAAAGCACCCTAGGAAATGCGGACCGACAGGCCTATCAAAAGAAGCGACAAGATAGTCGTAATCTCCCTCCATGACCTCCATATCAATCGACTCAAATGAACATGCCTCCAACTGGGGGGCAACTCTTAATCTCAAAAGATTATCCAAATCAAAATTCTGGATATCTGATTGATTATTAGTTGCGAGTCAACAATACCATTGAAAAGGCAAAGATCAATCACAACTCGCTACAAGCTCAAACAAATATTTAATTCGACCTCTTCCACACGGTTAGCCGAATAATATTCCGACCAACAACCTCGGACAGGTCAAAACGTCTTTGGTGGACTTCTCATGACCTCTTCCATACGGGTTAACGTCATCGAGCAAAAACTCTGACTAACAACCCAGGATAGGTCAAAACGTCCTTGGTGGACTTCCAGCGACCTCTTCCATACGTTAACGCCATCGGTAAAACTCGACTAACAACCCGGATAGGTCAAAACGCCCCGTGGACCTCTCGCGACCTCTTCCATACGGGTTAATGTCATCGAGCAAAAGCTCTGACAAACAACCCAGGATAGGTCAAAACGTCCTTGGTGGACTTCCCGCGACCTCTTCCATACGGGTTAATGTCATCGAGCAAAAGCTCTGACAAACAACCCAGGATAGGTCAAAACGTCCTTGGTGGACTTCTCACGGCCTCTTCCATACAGTTAGCATCGACGCGAATAATATTCGACCGAACCTGGAAAGGTCAAAACTTTATACCCACTCCACACAGGTTAATGTCATCAGGTAACACCCTAACAAACAACTTCGGATGGATCTAAAATCCTCAGCGGATTCAATTATATCCATAACGTGCAAGTTAACAACATCAATTATCAACTGTTGAACTGCCGCAAGCCACTCTATCGCCGCCGCAATCTTCGCTACCACCATAGTTGCCGGCCACGCCACTCACGGCCGACTACGTGCACATTGCCGCTGAACCTCCGGGCGCCAACCATAATCGTGGTCACGCTGCACACGCCGCCATTATCGCTGACTATCGCCGCCGACAATCTTTCGCTGACACCACTATCGCCGCCGGCATCGCCGGTCACCACCATATAGGTCACTCCGCCATCGACGTCTATCGACATCATTGCCGGTGTCGCCGCTGATTACCTCCGGCGCCAAACATAATCGTCGGTCACCGCCGCCGACTATCAATGCCAGTCGCCACCATCGCTGATTATCGCCGGCAATCTTCGCCGGTCACCACTATCATCGCTCCGCCGGTCACCACCATCGCCACCGGACATCGCTCGACCATCGCCTCTTCCATCGCTGCCATTCTCGGGCATCGCTGCGGAACCTCGTCTCCGTGCCGTGGGCCTTGATCCCCTAACCGGACGGTCCGACGAGCCAGAACTGGAACCACGACGATGTAGGGCCTTGATCGCCTTAACCTGGACGGTCCGACGAGGGGAACCGGAACCACGAGACATGGGCCTTGATCGCCTCCTAACCCGTGACGGCCCGACGAGGTCGAACCGGAACCACGACGATGTACCGCGGGCTGACGCTTCTAACCCGGACGATCCGACGAGCTGCGAACCGGACGAGCGGTAAATCGGAACCACGACGATGTAGGCCTGATCGCCTAACCCGGACGGTCCGACGAGGCTGCAACCGGACGAGGTCGAAACCGGAACCACGACGATGTACCGTGGGTGACCGCCCCGACGACGGTCCGACGAGGCCGCGAAATAACGCCGCGAACGGAACCACGGCGTGTACCATGGGCCTTGATCATAACCCGGACGGTCCGACGAGGCGAACCGACGAGCGAAACCGTAACCACGATATGCGGGCCTTGATCGCCTCCGGACGGTCCGGCGCCAATAAACCGACGAGGTAAACCGGAACCACGACGCATGTACCGCGGCCTTGATCGCCCTAACCCGGACGGTCCGACGAGGCGAAACCGACGAGCCGGAAACTGCAACCACGACGATGTAGCGGGTCGATCGCCTTCCTTCACGGTCCGACGAGGCCAGTAAATCGGACGAGGCCGGTAAACTAGAACCACGACGTATGTACCGTAGGCCTTGATCGCCTAACCCGACGGCCCGAGGTCAAGAACGACGCGGCCGGTAAACCAAACCACGACACATGTACCATTTTGATCCCTCCTAACGGACGGTCCGACGAGGCCGAATGACGAGAAACCGGAACTACGACGATATGCGCGACCGCCCTAACCCGACGGTCCGACGAGGCCGAACCGACGAGGCCGTAAACCGGAATCGCGACGTATGTGTGGCCTTGATCGCCCCCAACGCTTGATCGCCTTCCTTGACCGCTCCTCAATCGCCTCCCTCAACGCTTGATCCTTCTTGATTGCCTCCAAAGGACCTCACTAAGAAAGGGAGAGGGAAAGGTGTGCCTCTCCTCTCACCCTATGGGAATTAATAGCCCACAGGCAAAGGGTAAAACCCTCAAAATGGCTCAAAACCTTTCAAATCCCATGGGCGCTGGACGGGCGCTGAGCGACGACGGGCGAGACGCTCATGTACTGAGCGCGACTTTTCCGTACATTCGCCCGGCCGCATTGAACGCCACGCTGACCACCGTCGTGATGACAACTGCACGGACGCCATCCCGAACCGCTGTTGAACGTTCTGACGCTGCCGCAGGACGTCAGCGGCATGGTCAGCTGCCACCGGGCGAATCCACTCCACTGCTCATGACTGCCAGACGCCCGCTTCGCAGACGCCACCGACCGCCTGCGACGAATTCGCTCACGCCCGCTTCCCGCCAGCAATCGCGTCGCCGCCCGAGATTTTGACCCGACGGGTTCGCCATCGCTGGCCAGATCTAGACTCAGGCAAGGCTAGCCAGCCAAGCGCTACGTGCTGCCAGGGCGCCGCTCGCGCCTGGCGCTAGCGTCATGGTCCCCAAAATTCTGAAAACTTCCAATTCATTATTTTCGAGCATTTGGCACATATATTTTTGGATGATTAAGCTAATGTCATCCAAAAATAGAGGGGCAACTGATATGACTCTTAAAATACCACTAGTCAAAACACAAATCTTGATGTCGAAAGCGATATGATTTTGAGTCAAAATCGATCTAAAATATCATTAAAATCTTTGGGACATCAATTAAATCCCAAAACAGCTCTCAAATGTAGAGTGTTTATAGTCAAATCGAGCGTCTCGACGAGCCGGATCTAACGAGCCTAAGATCTCATAATTCCAACTTCATTTGGGCATCCAAATGCTCAAAATACATCAAATGATCAAAGGAATCATCCTGAGCCGTCCGATCGAGGGGAGTGGTACAGGCTTTACATGAATTTACAAGAATGCCCCTCCTCCCATTTATAAATAAGCATTCATTCCTCACATGAGGGGCCAAGTGAAGTGAAGTGAAGTGAGGTGAAGAAGAAGAGGAGCTGAAGCAAGTGAAGAAGAAGAGGAGCTGAAGCAAGTAAAGAAGAGGAAGAGTCCAAGCAAGGAAGAAAAGGAAGAGCCTGAGCAAGGAAGAAGAGGAAGAGTCCGAGCAACGAAGAAGAGGAAGAGTCCAAGCAAGGAAGAAAAGGAAGAGTCCAAGCAAGGAAGAAAAGGAAGAGTCCGAGCGAGGAAGAAGAGGAAAAGCCCAAGTGAGGAGGAAGAGAGAGCTCTGAAGCTTGAAGATCCTCCAAGCAAGATCGCACCCCAAACAATATCAGACTCCTCGGCCTACCATCAACCACCGCCACCGCCACCGTCGTCACTAATTGTACCAGTATTCCCACGTAAGTTACCCGATCTCCACCATCAATAATTACAACTGATCACTATTACATAGTTATTCTCTCATATGTAATTTTGTAATCTGTTATCGAAGACTTTGTACTCAAAGATACATAGTGGAAGCTTTTATCAAGCAGCTGGGTTTTTTTCCCTCTTTCGAGGTTTTCCACGTTAAAAATTCTAGAGTGTCTCCTGTTCGCTCTTTAATTACCTGTGTGTGTGATGGACTAATCGACAAGGCTAAGGTGTAAACTTTCACTCTACCGCGACTGGTTTTCTAGCACGCAACAGTATTTGTTGCACATGTAATTAAAATAATATATACAAATAAATGCGAGGGCTTGCTCATTAAGGGGTTGTTTGGTTGCCTGCATTTAGAATGCAGTGTAAAAGGATTACTTTACAGTTGTTTACTTGAGAGTTTTACAAATTCATGACTTTGTTTCTTTTCTATTTTGTTGAAAAAAATATAATGTAAAGTATTTTGAAGGTTTTGACGCCCGACCACGAATGTGACGGCGACCGCGGTGGGCGGCGATCGGCGGGTGGCCGGTGAGTGGCTCGGGGCGTGGACAACAATGAGGGAGGGCGGGGCTGCGCGGCGTCACGATCACTTTAGATATCGATGTATTTGAAATTCACCTAAATCGGGTGAATTCCAAATACACCAAAAATAATTTTTATAATGTATTTGAAATATATTATATTACATTGAAAATTTACTTTACTTTAAATCAAATACCTAAAAAAATTAAAATCCCTATATTTAATTTATACTATAAATACACGCAATTAAATAGCTCCTAAGGGGCTCTGATGGGCAATTAAACACGCTGCAAGGCTAGGCTAAGAAACGGGTTTGGGTGGGTAATTGGGAATGTAAGGCAAGAAGTGTGATGCCGAAAACCGAAAGAAGAATTCGCCTGTTGACGATGTTCTTCCCCAATTTGCGGCGCAGCAGAAACAGAACGGCTAAAGTGAGGGTGCAATGCCGAAAATCGAAGTAAGAATTCACCTGTTGACGATATTTTTCCCTTGTGGCGCAAAGAAAAACGCGGATCACTGAAGGAAGGATGCCAAAATCGAAGAAAAATTTCTGACGATGTTCTTCCCTTTGTAGAGTAGAAATGACAAAATTTGATGGTCATGAAATGGATCAGTCGTTGAAGGCTACCCGGTTTCAGTCGGATACAGGGCGGGCCGCCAGTAGTGCGGTCGAATGCAGGCTCGGTTCTGGTGGGTTTCTGGTCGAACGGCGGTGGGAGGCTGAACGGCGGATACGCCACGGCCGGAGGTGTTTCGGTCACGGGTCTGAAGACGCAGAGAGGAGCCTGGTTTGGTCCCAGTGGTCGGGCAAAGGGTCGCCGCTGTTCTCGAAGGCGGCCTGAGATCTCTGTGCTATCACCCGGATCTGGAGGTGGAGCAGATGAGGGTCGCTGCTGAGCGTGATACGGAGCATGAGCCAGAACGAGGTCGTCAATGCTGTTCACGAGATCTATGGCGTTTTTTTGCCTCAGATACGGCTCCGAAATAATGGATGGGTCGTCTGGAAGCCAGGCAGATTTTGTCAAACGGGGCTACCGTGGGAAAATAATTGGACGGAGGCTGAATTATCTGAAAACAAGGTATCAGAGAAGAATAGAAGAAAAAAAAAGGAGATTTACGCTTTTCCTTCTTCGTCACTGAGAGAGAGAGAGCAGAGAAACCGAAAATTGGAATGAAAATTAGAGGGAGAGAGAGAGAATGAGGGGAGGAAATTAATAGTTGTACGTTCTGCTGGAGGAACGCTGGGGTCACGCCATGGACAGGACGACGGGAGCTGAAGACGATCGCCTGAGACTCGGCGACGGTTTTTTGTAGAGCAGCTGATACATCGAAATAGCGGATTGTGTAGAAATCTCTGTAAACTTGAGAGAAAATGAGATAGAGGGAGAGAGAGAGAGAGAGAGAGAGAATAGATTCTCAAGAATAATATAAGTTCCTCACTGATTATTACGGTATAGTGTTGACTATATAGAGCGAAGGTATACGAGGAGGTTAATCGCATGGGTCGTGAGGTCGGTTCTAGGGTAACGGTGAGGATGAGAGCCTGCATGTGATAACGAGGAAGTCGTTAGAGAAAGGAATCACGCACGCGGGTTGCGGTGTCGTCCTGGGTGTGAGAGAGCGGTATATGTCGGCCCTCAACCGAATGATCCAATGTTTGGACCGTGAGGTTGCGCGTAGATGGATGAAGAGCGGTTGGGATTTGATCTTCCGGTTGATGGATTTGTATTTCTTTGGGCGTGATCTGTAGTGATAGTGATCTCGATGTGTTTCGTTCTTGCATGAAGGATGGGGTTTGTTGCGATTGCCATTGCGGAGGTGTTGTCGCAGTATAATGGTGTAGCTTGGTTTGGGATTCGAGTTGATGCTGGCGGCAATTATTTATTGTGGCGGCTAGGCTCTATACTGCCGGTGGAGGAACGTGCTATAGTGATCTATTTCTGAACTTTCCAGGAGATGAGAGTTGATCAAGGAAGATCTGGCGGTGGTGGAAGCGTCGGTCATTGGGTTTCAAATCGAATGAGTAGGCGAAGGTTGAATCCCCCTGTGTTATGGGTAGTCCATGATCGGATGTGCCTTGCAGGTAGCGTAGGACCCTTTTAAGTGATTGAGAGTGTGTTGTGTGCAGGTTGTGCATATGTTGGCATAGATGGTTGGCACTAGAAACAATATCGCGGGTTATGGTAAGATTGAAGGGATCCAACGATCGTCTGTACTGGAGGATTAGTACCTCCTGCTTGTAATGGTCGGTGACTTCGGTTGGAATAGTGTTAGGCGCTTTTACTTGTCATACCATACATTCGGAGATAGTGATATGTCGGTTTAGGTGAGAAGAGTTTGTTGTTGGTTGTATGTGAATTCGAGAAAGGTGGAACAGGCCGAGATCTTTTAGGTTGGCGATTTGAGTGTTGGAGGATAGAAATAGTTTGAGATCGAGCGGTGATAGTATATCATCCACGTAAGGAGGAGAATAAGTCTGTTGTTGTTGGATGTAAGTAGGAAGAGAAGCGAGTGTATGGTAGTGCTTAAATTTGTTTAAGGTGCTCAGTGAAGGTGGAGTACCATTACAGAGGATTACTTGAGTCCATAGATTGCTTTTGAAATAGGCACACATGATGTAAGTTGGTTGTCGGAAAACACAGTGGTTGAGCCATGTATATGGTGTCTTAGAGCCGTGGAGAAAGGCATTGGAACATCTAGGCTGAAGACCTTGATGATGGAGTCACGATTATAAGTAGAGAGGCGAATGGTGGGCATTTTGGGGAAGAAGGTTTCGAAATAGTGAATCCCGTATTCTTGCTTGAAGCCTTGTGCCACTAGACGGGCTTTGTAGCGAGCTATGGATCCGTCAAAATGGTGTTTGGTCTTATATGTCCATTTGCAACCTATGATTGTATGATTGGCTGGTGGTGGGACTAATGTCCAAGTTGCTTGTTGTTGGAGTGCTAGAAATTCTTCGGACATGGCTTTCCTCCATTCAGCGTGTTTTACGGCTTGGGTATAGCAGGTGGGTTCTGTGGTGGTATGCTGATGTAAGAGATCGAGGATGACTTTTGGTTTCCAGTGACCTGTTTGAAGTCTAGTTTTCATTGGGTGTATGGGTGGTGGAGTTGGAGATGTGATGTTCGTTTCCGTTGGTTGTGGTTTTTAGGGAACTTCGGTTGTTTGAGTGGTGGTGGATGGTTTGGTTGGTTGGGGTGTTAAATGCTGCTTGGGACGAAGGTGAGGGATGGGTGTTAGGAGTAGTGGTGGTGTGGATGGTGGTTTGGATTGTGGTGTTGGTTCAGATGAGTATGGGAAGTGTTTAGAAATGGGACATGGCGTGTCTCGAGATCACGATTAGTGGTAGGTTGTAGCATGTAGGTTTTGGGAGTAGCAAGAAAGAATCTGAGAGGAATACTTTAGGGAGGGATTTAATGAGTATTTGTAGGGTGATGGAGAGCGAGTTAGGAATACTTTGAGGTGAGAGTAGTTAGGGACTTTCTTGTAGAGGGCTTGATGAGGTGAACGAAGATTGAGTGTCTTTGTAGGTAGACGGTTGATGAGGTGTACGGCAGTGAGTGCGGCGTCTGTCCAGAATTGTGGTGGAAGGTTTGCAGTGTGGAGTAGAGTTCGCGTCAGTTCAATGATGTGTCGATGTTTCCTTTCGACCACGCCATTTTGTTCGGGTGTATAGGGGCAACTGCGTTGATGAATGATGCCATGATTAGTGAGGTAAGTATGAAGTGTATTGGAGAAATTAGCCTCCGTTATGCATGAGTGTTTTAATTGACTTGGAGAAGTGTACATATCATTTTATGTAGTTGTTGGAATTTGGAGGCTACTTCATGTTTGTGGGTTAGGGGAAACATCCATGTGAATCGAGAGTAATCATCAATGAAAATAATGTAATATTTATAGCCCTGTATTAAAATATTTGGTGATGGTCCTTATACATCGGAGTGAATTAGATCGAAAGGATGTTTAGCTTTACTAGTGGATTTAGGAAAAATAAGTTTATGACTCTTTGACCGAATACTGAGCGACGAGGGATGAGGTTGGTTGCGAAGGTGCTTGTTTTGTAGCGAGACAATTCGGAGAGTGTCTTTGTATGGATGACCGAGCCGTTGATGCCATAGGTTGGAGGATGTTCGGTCGGAATGGAGTGCTTGTATTGCTGTGATGTTGGGGAGGGAGTATAGTTCGTTAATACAGCGGCCCGTTAGTAGGGTTTGATGTGTTGTCCGATCCTTGATATGAACATCATTGGCGTTAAAGATGATTGAGCAATTATTATCTTTTGCAAGATGTGATGATAGAAGGTTGTGAGATAAGTGGGCGTGAAATATATGTTTGAGAAGCTTACCACGAGTGGTGTGGGAGGATGCCGTGGCCATGATGGAGAATAAGTGTTGTCCGCCGCAAAGGGACGGATTGACTACCTGAATAATCGGTTGGATTGTGGAGTGTGTCCAGGTTGTTGGTGAGATGGGAGGATGCTCCAGAGTCCAATATCCATTCGGAGGGAGGCGATGTGAGGTTGGCTTGAAGCGCTGAGGGAGGTTTGGAGGGGTAGTTTGTAGTGTCTGCTCGGTGCCAGCACGTCCGAGCCGAGTGTCCTACCTTTGCATATCCCACAGGAGATTGAGTTATTGTAGTTCATCCGGCCTTTTTTCCGTCCCACATCTGTTTGTGGGGGATATTGGTTTTGAGGTCTGCCATGGGATTTGTAGTGAGGTCGCCACGGTCTGCCTCGGTTGGCTTGGAGAGCAGTGATGGATGGGGTAAGTTCTTTGTCATGGTCGGTAGAGATGTTGATTTCTTCGCTGCAGAGAAGAGAGTAGAGGTCGTCAATGTTGATTGGGTCGCCGTGCGGGTTTTGAATCGTGATAGGTTGGTAGCTGAGTGTATATAGAATGATGTCTTCGGATCCAAGTTGGATCCGGCAATGAGATTTGATCAATCGATTTTGATTTCAGGTACTTGGTCATCGGTTTGTCTCTAAGGGATATGTGGTGAAGCTCATTTTTGAGTTGAATAACCTTGGAACGATTTGCCGATTGCAGTCTCTTTGCTAGGGTGGACCAAATGTCCGAGCAGGTGTCTAGATTGAGAATGTAGGGGAGGATGGAGGGTGAGATAGTTGAGTAGAGTGCTGCCAAGAGGTTTTGATCAATAAGCTGCCATATGTTGTATGGGTTGGGGTTGTAGTTGATTGTTGTTTAGGGAGTATTGAGTGGGACACGGTGTGGTGCCTTCGAGAAAACTGATGAAGCCGTTTGCTTTGAATAGCTTGTGGATTTGAGAGCTCCATATGGTGTAGTTGTCGGCCGTAAGTGTGGTGTTTGCTACTGACTTCATATTCCCTATGAGGAATTTCAGGGATGGTGGTATGGTTAGTGAGCTGAAGATCCCTTGCTGAGTATCCATTGTTCTGTCGGAGTGGGAGGAGGAGGATGCTGACATTTCTTACCCAGATTAGGGCTCTGATACCATGTAGAAATCTCTGTAAACTTGAGAGAGAACGAGATAGAGGAGAGAGAGAGAGAGAGAGAGAGAGAGAGAGAGAATAGATTCCTCAAGAACAATATAAGTTCCCACGATTATTACATGGTGTTGCCTATATAGAGCGAAGGTATACGTGAGGAGGTTACAGGTCGTACAGTGGTCGTGAGGTCGGTTCCAGGGTAATGGTGAGGATGAGAGCCTGCATGTGATAACGAGGAAGTCTAGAGAAAGGAATCGCAACCCTGCACGTGGTGGTTTGTCATCCTGGTCGTGGGAGGAGAGAGCGAGGATGTCAGATGGGTCAAGGCACAAGGCTGGGATTTTACCAAAATGGGGCTCCGATGGGACGCTGGATGGGGTCTGAGGGACTGAGGCGGAGAATGCCGGAAAACAAGTTTAACGGAGGAAGAATTTAGAAAAAAAAGATGAGATTTACCTTTTCTTTTTTTTCTTCTTTCATTTCTAGAGAGAGAGAGCAGGCAAGAGAAATTGAAAATTGGAATGTGAATGAGTGGGAGAGTGAGAGAGAATAAGCAGGAGGAAATTAGGAGGGTGTAATTTTCAGTTTTTTTTAATTATTCTTTTTTTTTCCAGAGAACTAAAAATAGGAGAAAAATGGGAGTAATTTGGGAATTTAAAATTAATTCAACAAGTTTTAATTTGAGTTTCACGTCAATAAATGCACATAGTCAATATATATATTGATTTAAGATAATTTCATTATTCTGAACCCAATGGCGCTGTCCGTTTCACGATCGGAGGCCGTTTGGTTCGAGTCGTCGCTAAATTGTATCCATTTCAGCTCAAAATGCGTGTCGTAGCTTTCACTCGCTCGATTTTCGCATGCACTCATCGAATCAAGTGTGAATAGCCTCATTTGATAGATTTCGGCATTTCAAAGCCAATAACGTGATCAATTTCATGAACGGATGTCATTTGACTTACGTCGGCACCTCCTGACCTTAATATGCGTGCAGGCGAGTTGACGACTCGAGCGTTTGATCAGTTGATCATTAAGTCATACAATATTTATATACTGACCAATTTTGATATTTTGAATACGATGGCGAAGTCCGTTCATCGATCGGAGGTCATTTGAGTTGATTTTGATGACGTCTTATGCATTTCAGCCTCAATTTGCGTATTGTCACTTCAAATCATTCGGTATTTGCACATACACGTCCGAATTATGCGCGGACAGTCTCATTTGATAGATTTTGATGTTTTGAAGCTAACGGCGTAATCAATTTTATGAACGGAGGTCGTTCGGATATCGTCGCAGCTTCTCGACTTCGATATGTGTGTCGATACATTGATAGCTAGAGCGCTTAATCGATTGATCATTAGATTTTTAAATATTAATATTTCGATCAATTTCAACATTCTGAGCATGATGGAGAAATCCTTTAGTCGATCAAAGGTCGTTTTGACCATTTTCGGTGACGTCCAATGCATTTTGAACCCCGATTTGTGCATTATCGCTTCCGAAGTCAATCGAATTCGATTTGTAGGCTTGTTTTGATTTATAGCACACATGTGGAGGTCAACACAAATGTTATCCTAGATAAAAGGTTAACTGGATTCAGAGGCTGGCCAAAAACCACCTAGAAATTATGCAAAATGGGGCATTTTATCTTTATAGGGACTCACATATTAAAGGGACTCACATATTATTTTACTTTGTATTCCAACCAAACAGCCCCTAAATGTAAAAGAAAAATGAGACTTCCAGAATATAAACAGGATAAAAATATCACAAATGTTATCCTAGATAAAAGCTTAACTGGATTCAAAGGCTGGCCAAAAACTACCAAGAAATTATGCAAAATGGGGCATATTACATTTATAAGAACTCACATATTAAAGGAAAAGGCAAACTGAGGTTATCGATCTGCCACCGGGGGGTGATGCAGAAGAGTTCCTCATCTATGGTTGCAATGGGGGTCATCCCTGTGAGCCTTAATAGGACATGATTCCTTAGAAATCAAAAATTACATGGCCCAGCCTAATCATCATCATCTAGTCTATCCTAAAAGTAAAAATGAGCAATTCCCAACTGTAAGTCAAGAAGAGAGAACCGATAAGGGAGAAGAGTAAGCTGAATATAACTAGAGTGACTCAATATCTCTCCAAGCAATCAACAAATTATAAATATGGATCGGCCAAAACTCTTTAAATTTCTAATGAGTAATCTTGTATGCCAGCCGTCTTCTTACCTGGTCCTGTAGAAGGGGGAATGGGGAGGAGATTGAGGAGAATAACCTGTTATTTCTTTCCCTCTGTAATGTGTAAACCATGGCCGCCGTGATTAGATAATAGAGCCTCTTTATTATTTTATGTGTAAAAAATATAAGCATAACTAATAACCTGATGGAGCGAGAACGGCATTATGAAGAGGTTGTCATTAGGGAGAAAGGTTTTTATCATTATCATTGAGAAGGGACACTCAAAGAAGAGATGTGAGTGTGATTCTAAAAAATTATTGCAGAAATAACAGAGTTTAGTATATCCCAATCCTCTATGAGATAATATGTCAGAGGTTTTAGACCTCCAAGCCATCCAACCGTAAAGGGAAAAAGTTTAGCATGTCCCTTAAACCATATTTCACCATGCCTATTCTTAGTGAGGTAGAAGTCAAATATTGCAATTCGATTTCCATGTTAGAGGGTTATTTGCTATTGCATCAAAAAAATCATATCATTTCCACGATAGGTTAGTGAGAATATGTTGATAGCATTGAGGGTTTTTCTTGTATAGGCTCACAAGGATTCTCCACTTCCTCTCTCATATAGAATGGTGCAAAGTTTAGCATCGACAACAAACCTAGAGTATGTATTCTATTAGGACCAAGGATTTTGAGAGGGAACTCCCTCCACACCAAGGGTCATAAAATAATGAGATTGATTTTCCATCCACGACATAATAGATAAACTTATCTCTGAATTTAGGGGTGACTGACTTTAGTTACTTCCAAAGGGGTGAGGCCTTATTCTTAGATTTATCCCAAATCGACCCATATTTATAAGAACACTATTTTGCAAAAAGAGATTGTGATTACAGAGTTTTCAGAGAAATTTTAACTTGCAAATTAGGTTAAGGGAAGATAGTGAAAGAAGCCCAATGCCCCCCTATCTCTAGGAAGAGTGGTATGAGCCTAAGAAATGATATGCAACTTCTTGGCCTCTCTATTACAGTGGAAGAATTTAGAGGTGAAAGAACAGATACGTTTGATAATTCCTTTAGGGATAGACATTCCTCTAAACCAGTAGAAAAGATAATTATTCATTGAGGACCGAATCAATTAGAATCTTTCACTATAGGGAAGGAATTTATACTTCCATCCAGTTCTTACTTGAAATAATTTTTTTATTATTTATATGAACTATATATATAATATTTGAGTTATCATTTTTAATAATTTATATGATCAATTGTTTTTCTGGAAAAAAGTTTCTGTAGAGAGATAAGCAACAGGAGATTGCTCTGCAAATGTTAGATGTGATTGTAGAAAGCGAAGTCATTAACTTTGAGTGGGAACTTATACACGCAGTGAATTGAACTGATGATCATCTATCTCCGCTATCAGTTAAAAGAAAAGCAGAAATTATATCAAGGCTCTTTGAGTTTCTGTGGATAGAAAACAACTATAAAAAATATATATTTTTTTTATTTTTATTTTTTTATTGAAAATGAATTACTGCAATTAGAGTTTTGATGGGTTCGTATTCTACATTATTCTGAAGCTTGATATAACAAAATATGTTCAAGTAGACAGTTAGAACAAACAAACTTAATATCAAAAATTAAATTTTTATGAAGAAATTGGCATATGGAATTTACAAATTAAGATATTTCAACTGCAGATTGATTGAGAACTCTCAACCATCACTACTATTGATTTCATACAGCCACCACTTACAGCAACATAACTATTAATTAATGCTCGAACTTCTACTGTTATTCTCAACTTGAACACTATTCTCTCACATCCTTCAATTCCAAGTTTATCAATTCATTACCCAGTTTTACTCCTCAAAAATGGCCATTGTTAGATTTTATTTTAATGTTTACAGAGCATGTTATAAATGAAAAAAAAAGAAGCTGAAGAAGATAAATGATAGTCTTCAAAAAGTTTAGACTCAATTTGTAGTATAATCTTCTAAATAATAAAGTTCACTAATTTAATTTATATATTTTTTCCAATTTAACATTTACAATTGAAAAGAATTACTCTGCTGTGAAAACTTGCCAATCTCTATCACTGATTGTACTCAATCCTAATAAGAGAGATCTTCAGCTTTGGTTTAGATGACCTTAAAAACCAGCATATTCCCACAATAATGTCGGCCATAACCAGCTTTAATCAATTTACCATTGCTAATATCTCTGAGATCAGCTGAATCTGATATCCATTTAGGATGCTGGATTTTCCGAGAGAATCTACGATCATGCATGGAGCTTGCTCAGGAGAACGAGTATTCTTAAAAATTTCATGCTCAAATAATTTTTGATAGAGAAATTTTTACATGCATTGTCCGATGCATCCGAATTGACTGTATATCGAGAGACAATCAATGTATTATAATTTTTTTTTAGGTTTTAGGAGGTAGTTTTATCGCTCTATACATAAGTACGCAGTGAGTGTAAAATATTTTTAGCATAATTTAAAAAACATAAAAAAATTACTATATATTGATAGTTTTTTTTCTATTTTTTTTAAAATTGAGCTCGAAATATCTTATACATTCACTACATACTGATGTATACAATGCTAAAATTATCTCTGAACTTTTTTTTTTAATTTTAATAGACTCATTGTGTACCTCAATATACAGCAAACCTAAATGCATTTGAACAACATATGTATAATCTCTCTTTTTATACGCCAATGTTCATACATAGATATAGATATTTATGATAGCTTTTTAAGAATCAGGTCAAATCATGCCAAATGAGCTCAAATCAAGCTCAAAAGTTACATATAAAATTTTGAACTGACTGGATAATCAAATGACTTCCAAATTTGAAGTGCTTATAGTTGAATCGAGCGACTCGACGAGATGAATCCAACGAGCTTAAGATTACTCAAATCGAAGATCGTTTGGATGGACAAATCACCAAAAAACTATTTATGATCAAATGAATCAATATATACCGTCCGATGGAATGTTTTGAGATCTTGACTACAACAAACAACAATAACAACAACAAGCCTTAATCCCACTAGGTGGGGTCGGCTACATGAATCCTTCGTCTCCATTGTATCCTATTATGTGTCAAATTCTCATTTAATTCGAGTATACTAAGATCATTTTTTATACATCTTAACCAAGTCTTTTTAGGTCTACCTCAACCTTTCTTAACATAAGGCAAATCTAATACATCTACTCTCCTAATCGGGTCATCGGACGTCCGACGCTTTATATGGCCAAACCATCTAAGGCGACTCTCCCTAATCTTATCTACTACTGGAGCTACTCCAACTTTTTCCCGAATATACTCATTTTGCATTCTATCTCTAAGGATAAAGCCACTCATCCACCTGAGCATCCTCATCTCTGTAACACTTAACTTAGTCTTATGTTTCTTTTTTATTGGCCAACATTCTAATAAGTCATCTGGGTCTTACCACCATCTTATAAAATTTTCCCTTAAGTTTAAGTGGAACTTTTTTATCACATAATAGGCCACATGCATTCCTCCACTTCAACCATCCAACTTGAATTCTACTAATAATATCTCCATCTATTTCACCATCATTTTGAACAATATAACCTAAATATCTGAATCGCTCACTCTTATTAATGACTTGATCACCTAAAGTCACAACACTACCACTAAAACTTTTATAACTAAAATTACACTCCATATATTCAGTTTTAGATCTGCTTAAACGAAAACCTTTAGACTCTAAAGTTGACCTCCATAATTCAAGTTTGAGATCTTGACTATAATGACCAAAATGTCCCTCTCAAAATCTTATAAATAGGACTCCATTCTTGTCATCAAAAGGGAGGAATGAGCTAGAAGTGAACTTAGAAGAAAGCTGGGAGAGAGCTAGAAGTTCGAAGTTCGTCATTACTATCATTGTCGCTTATTGTCATCATTTATTGTCACCAACAATCGTTATCCATTATCGCCGTGATATGTAACTGATGAATTCTCATTATCATTATTTCTCACATACAATCTTGTAATCCCTCTATCAGGAAGACTTAAACTCTGTATTCCAAAGCAGATATATAGTGAAGCATTTTTACTGAGTTAGGCCTCGTGATTTTTTCCTCATCTTTCTGGGATTTTTTTTCACTTAAAAATTATGGAGTTCTTTATTTTCTTTTCAACTATCTGTGTACGTGTTAGATTTCCATACAAAGCTAAGGCATGAAGATTTATTCTATAGTTATAAGTTTTCTGACACGCAACAAAAAAATTAAATAATTGAGAGAAGATTATACCCAAAATTCAAATGCAGCTCCTTTTATTTTGAAATTTTGATGAAAATTTTCTTTATTATGGCTTAAAAAACATACAGAATAAATTAACATATGACACATGCAAAGATGCATTATGTATAATATAGTGATTTAATTAGATGTGTTACATAATAATTTCGAAAAAAATAAATAAATAAAATATTTATTTCATTGTCATATTCAACATATGAGTTTATTTAAAAACGATAACAGATACATAATTATCCTATTTTTTAATAAAAGATTAAATTGCTAATATTAATAATCAAGGTAGCAAATAATTAATTTAATCAATTTAAAAATGATCTTATGTAAAATTAAATCACTAATTAAAGTCACACCTTTAAATTCAATAATAGTTATAATTATCTTCACTATTAATTTAAGCCTTTTTTTAACATAAATTCAATTATATTATATGTAGTAATTAACTATAGATTTTGAAAGAAATATTAAATAGTATATTAGAACAGGCAAAACATTAGTTACAAATACATAAACTTCATGCACATACAAGCAGCCAAAAGCACGGCACATTAACCTTAATCAAGCTCGCAATGGAGATCTCCAACCCGAAAATTAGAGAACAATAAGATTGTAATTTTAGCTCGAAAATGGAGAATCATTCAAAAATCGAATCGAAATTTGGATCGGATTAAGTTCAAATCGATTACATTGAGCCGAGTGATGAGGTAAAGATTTGGATCAAACCTTTTTTTGAGCCGAGCACAGATCGAATCGAACCAGCTCAAGATCGGATTAATAATAAAATTATATCTAAAATTAAGTGTATAGAGTTATAACTTGTAATTTTTTTAAATAAATATAATATATTTATAAATATAATATATCATATATATATATATATATATATATATATATATATATATATATATATATATATATATATATATATATATATATATTATTTCTTGCACTTAATTAATTAAATTTTTTTTAAAATTTTGTAATAAATATTTTTATTAAAATCAAACTACTAGATCAAAATGAGCTAACTCTATTCGAATTTGAGTTAAAAAAAAATTAAAAATATTCAATTCGAGCCAGCGAAATCAAAATGAGCCAGCTCGAAATCGATTAGAAAATGAGCTGAGATGACTCGAAATCCAATGATTCGAGTTATGAAAAGATCTCGAACCAGAGTCACATCACTTCGAAATCGTTTCGTTAACAATCCTAGAGACAACACCACTTGTAACAGAGCTCATTGCAATCTGATACCCGTTTGATAAAGTGTTTGAGAGACAAATAGAACGACTGAGATTTCTGAGAATTCATTCTGCTATCACAACAATAAAAAGAAAATAAGTGCTTAAAAAACCTTAAAAATTCTTCCCATATATATCAGACAAATGCACTGAGGATTAGATGGAGAAGTCATGGAATTTAAGATCCAGTTCTGAATGAAGCCACCTTACCAGCTGCATACTGCAAGTATAAATATTATATCACGGAACGGTTAAACCGCAGACTCTGTCAGTTGGGTTACTGGTAGTTGTATTTAATTGAATATATGCTTTAATTTAAAAATTATGATTGATTTATAAATTTTAGATAAATATATCATTTATCTTTTTATTTTTAGATAAAAAAATTCATTTCATTCAAAAATATATAAAATTATTTTTAAGTTAAAATTATTAGAATTTATAATATATATATATTACGTGTATCAAATTTATTTATTTATTTATTTATTAGTTATTAATACTTATTTATTTTATTTTATATCTATAATGTAATAATATATAAATTATTTTATTATTTTATATTATTATAAATATTTTTTGGATGACTATTTGATTTAAAAGAGAGGGGACCTTGGCCCCCCAATTTTCTTCTTGTTTTTTTTCTTTTTTTTTTTTTGTTGTGAGTGACTTTATTTTTTATTTATGTAGAATATGAAGAGTTTTTTTTTCACATGAGGAATGTGAAAAGTTTTTATTCCTTTTTTTATTAGTAATGTGAAGAGTTTTTTTTTCATCTCTTTTTTTTTTAAATGAGATATATGAAGAGATTTTTCTAAAAAAAATAAGGAATACAAAGAGTTTTTTTTTAATTTAAAATATTAATAATTTTCTCTTCTCTTTTTTTTAAGGAAGCTGAAAAGTTTTTTTTTATAGGGTATATGAAGAGTTTTCTTTATTATTTTATTTTCATTTTACTTTTTAAAAGAATTTGAAGACTCATTTTTTCTAGTATAAATACCCCCAAAAGAGTAATGGAAAACTGACCTTTCTCATTTGAATTTGATGATCAAAGTCAGTCATACTTAGGTTTTCTAGTATATGAAGAGTTTTCTTCATTTTTTTATTCTTATTTTATTTTTTAAAAGAATTTGTAGACTCATTTTTTCTAGTATAAATACCCCCAAAAGAGTAATGGAAAACTCGCACCTTTCTCATCGGATTGATCGAATTTGGAGGCGATCAAAGCCCGTAGTTCATACAGCGAGGCTCTGGTTTTCCCTCGAAATTGGCATCAACTGTTCTCGTCGGATCGACCGGGTTTGGAGGCGATCAAGGCCCGTAGTTCATACAGCGAGACTCCGATTTTCCCTCGAGAGAGGCGTGAACTGTCCTCGTCGGACCAACCGGGTTTGGAGGCGATCAAGGCCCGTAGTTTATGAAAAATTGATTTTCTTGAAACTCTAATAAATTGTTCAACATTTGACAACAGGAGACGAGGAGATCCGATGATGTAACGCAAACTATCAACAGTGATACTTCGATAATCTTCTGGAAGAAATTTTATTTTATAAATGACTTGGTGGTTATTTCTCATAAAAGATGCAACAAGTTTATCCTCCTCCGTCGTTGCTCCTGTACCTTATGAAGCTTTTGCCTTCTCAGATATGTGATGTACATGTACTTTCTGAGGCTTTTGCCTATTGAGATTTTTGATGTACATGTACATTATGAGGCTTTCTCCTACTGAGATTTTTGATCTATCTATACATTTTGAGGCTTTTGCCTTCTAAGATTTTTGATGTACATGTACCTTCTAAAGCTTTCGTCTACTGAGATTTTTTATGTACCTGTACCTTCTGAGGCTTTCGCCTACTAAGATTTTTGATATACTTGTACTTTCTGAGGCTTTCTCCTACTGAGGTTTTGGATATACCTGTACCTTTTAAGATTTTCAATTTACCTGAACCTTCTGAGGCTTTTTGCTTTCTGAGATTTTTGATGAGTGGAGACATTGTCAACCACTTGCTCTCTTAGAGTCTTTCTAGTGAGGATCTTGTCCACTACTAGCTTTCCATCGAGGCTTCCTCATGGGTGTGCCTTCCAGAGGCTATTAGTGGAGACTTTGTCTACCACTTACCTTCTTGAGGTCTTTCTAGTGAGTACCTTATCCAGTATCAGCTTCTCACATAGGCCTCCTCATGGGTATGCCTTTTAAGGGGTTTCATTGAATGCAACAACGGAAGATTTCTTTGATAATAAAAACTTATTTTAGAAAATAAAATCTTATAAAGTTTTCAATAGAGTAAAGTAGAAACTTAACTTTCTTTAGTCACTTGCCTTAGTGAGATCTTTCCTTAGATAAGTATTGATGATATTTCTTACTCAATAACTTTAACAATTTCTTTACCATGATTCCTCTGATCTCCTTTTAGATTATCTGCTCGTTGTTCCAACAAGTAGCATCCCAAATATCCTTGTCATATTAAACATTCAATTTCTTTCTTTAGATGAATGCAGCTTTCAGTTAAATGACCTTTCGAATGGTGAAAGTGACAATATTGTGATTGATTTTTGCCATTTGGATTTCTCAATAGGTTTGACCATTTTAGATATTCAAAATTCTAAATCTCTATTATGATATCAGTTCTAGACATATTTAGTAGAGTATATCTAGAAGTGTCGTAACGTCGTCGATCTTTTGAATATTTTTCTTTTTTATTTTGAGATGCTGTTGTAAGTTCTTCTGATGCGTACTTACGCTTAGAGTTATTCTCAAATTGTCTTCTATGAGCAATAATAGTTTTCTTACTTGTAATTTATGCCTATACTCGATGAATAATATTAGTGTAAGATCGCACTATATCTTGCATTAATGAAGAGTAGA
Organism: Cymbidium sinense; assembly: GCA_021442155.1. Classification (NCBI taxonomy): domain Eukaryota; kingdom Viridiplantae; phylum Streptophyta; class Magnoliopsida; order Asparagales; family Orchidaceae; genus Cymbidium; species Cymbidium sinense. The sequence goes on from CM038218.1 coordinate 40,414,667, forward strand.
AAGGCCCAAGTCGAAGACCTCCAAGGAAGACGCCTCGGAGTAGCTCTGGATCTACTCCTCGAATTGACGAGGTTCTGAAGAGAATCTTTGAAAGTATTCATTGAGTGTTTCTCCTTCATTTTGGCGAATTCCAGAAAGATGAGAAGTGTCTTTGATGATTTTTTGATTTGAGATAAATTGTTCGACAAAGAGTTTAGCCAAATGAGCAAAGTTGAGAATGGTCCCTTGGGGGAGGGAATAAAACCATGTACGAGCTTGCCTTTTAAGAGTGATAAGAAAAACTTGGTAGAGCAAAGCAACGGGGGCTTGTTGAATATGCATAATAGTTCTGCAATGATCGATGTGCTCATAAGGATCAGAGATTCTATCATAAGGTTCAATGTTATGTAGTTTAAACTCCACCAGAATCGGTTGTTGAAGAACCATATCATGCAAAGGAGAAAATTTTTTAATACTATGACGTGGGATGAACTGTTTACCTCGTAACGAAAATTCGCCTCAAACAAGGCGTTGTATTTCATCTCGAATAACTTCACGAGTTATTTCCATGAAATGGGGGTGATTCAATCCGATCAAAGAGGTAGAGGGATTCAAAGTTGGTCGAGCAATACGAGTATGATGAGTTGAGCTGACAGTATAGTCATGATCCATATCAGGATGATGTACGGAAGAAATTTTCATATGATCATGAGGGGGTTCTTCATTAACTCTATCATGTTGTTGATAGGACGATTTTCTCTAGTTTGTGGTAGCATTCTCGATTGTTCTAGTAAGAGGATTTGAGCTTGATGTGTTCCTCCATTGTGCATGTGCTCCTCAAAGTTTGAAGTCTTTGCAGGTAGTGGTTTTGATCATGTTGAGAAATTTAGTTGTCTGACATGATAATGTAATGGAAATCCCTTTCTCACAGACGATGTTAAACTGTTGCGTGCCAGAAAACTTGTGATGGTAGAATAAACCTTCACGCCTTAGCTTTGTATAGAAATCTAACATGCACACAAATAGTTGAAAAAAAAATAAGGAACTCTAGAATTTTTACTTGAAAAAATCCCAAAAAGATAGGGAAAAAAATCACGGGGCCTAGATCAATAAAAATGATTCACTATATATCTGTTTTGTAGTACAGAGTTGAAGTCTTCCCAATAGCGGGATTACAAGATTGTATGTGAGAAATCCTGATAATGAGAATTCCAAAATCAAGTTACAGCAGCTATGCAACGATAGTTGGGCTGTAACGGTTGTTAGTGACAATCAATAATGACAATAGGCGACGATCGACGATAATGATGGTGATGATGAACTTCGAACTTCTAGCTCCTTCCTCCCTTTCATGACAAGAATGTGGTCCTATTTATAGGATTCTGAGAGGAGCATTTTGGTCATTATAGCCAAAATCTCAAAACACTTCATCGAACGATGTATATTGATTCATTTGATCATAGATAATTTTTTGGTGATTTGACCATTCAAATGATCTTCGATTTGAGTGATCTTAAGCTCGTTTTATTCGTCTCGTCGAGCTGCTCGATTCGACTATAAGCACATCAAATTTGAAAGTTATTTGATCATCCAGTCATGTCTCGAAATTTCATATATAACTTTTGAGCTTGATTTGAGCTCATTTGGGCTCAATTTGACCCGATTCTAGTATTATTGGACTCATCTCATTGAGTCGTTGAATTTGATTGAATATATACTTTAACTTGAAATCTATATTGATTTATAAATTTTAAAAAAATATATCATTTCTTTTATTTTTAGTGAAAGAAAATTTATTTTTTGTCTCCTTCTATCCATATATATTATTATTATAAAAGCATATTTTTCTTCCAATACGATGTGATAAATTTTATTTATTTATTTTTGTTTTGATGATTTCAATTATAACCATACAATATCAAATAGTTAACAAAAAATTTTAATTAAAAATGATTATTAATTAATAAATTATATTATAAATTCAAGATATTTAAAATTTTGATTGATTTTTAATTATTGCTGAGCTAAAGATATGCAACGATAAATTGCTATATTAATCCAGCTTTTAATTATTAACAGTTAAATTGATAATTATTAACGGTAAGTGGTTCAAAGAAATGTAGCTCTTAATTATTAATTCTACATCAATCTAGCTTTTAACTATAAAAGGTTAAATTTCTAATTAATAACGATATGCTTGATTAAATTAATCTACCTCTGAATTATCAATTTTTATTTAATCTGATATGACCCCAAATACACATATAGATAACAGAAGCAAAAGAAATAGAAAAACTCCAAATTGGCTAAAGGATTACACTCAGTAAAACAGGAAGATAACAGAACATCAATCACTATAAGCAATAAAAGAGATTTTTCCACAGATACAGACTATTTGGACATCACAGAATAATATTCAACCAAGTGAACAACTTAAACTTTACAGACAGATAAATAACAAAAGCAAGTAATGCCAGAATAACTACTTCAACAGCATCCAGAGAAACAAATAATTCCAGAGACTTCAAATAACTGAAAAATAAGAAACAAGATGAGTGTTTGCCAGATCAACTAACTCATAACTGAAAAACTAAGTGAAGACATCAAGAACAACTCAAGCTCAAGTCCAAACATCAAGAAAAAACACATCCTAAAATAGAAAAGAACATAGCTGTAACAGAAAACAATTAGACCTTAAAGTACTTTCTTGAATCATGTAAAGAACAAATAGATCTAAAGAATAGTAGAAAAAAAGGAAAGTATAAATAGAGAGAAAAGGGAAAAACCAGATATAATCCATATTTCTGAAAAGAAAACCTCTTTTTCTCTGCTCCTTCCTCTTCTCCTTCTTCTTCTGACAATTTCTTCTTGTTTACTCGTCGGAAGCATCATCTTCTCCGGCAGGAAACCCTAGAGTTTCCCCTCTGCTCCCCTCAACCTCCCCTTCTCTCTGGAGCCAATTCGGCCGCTTGAAGAGCCGAACCCAAGGAAATAACCCTCTTTCCATTCCTTTCCTGAGAATCTAAATCTAACGGCTGAAAAGAAAAGCAAAGGCGCACTTTAGACGGGTCAGATCCAATCTCCACGTTTAAAGTTCCCAGACAGATCGAAGGGTCGGTATTAAACTACGCTGATCAAACAGCTAAGATAGAGCCCATTTATATCATTGGATCAACGGCTCAGATCAACCTGGTTATCTTATTGGATAAGGGCTCAGATCAACCCGGTTCATATCATTGGTGCTTTCGTTGATTTTCCTACAAACATCAATGGCAGAAGGAATAAGGCACACAGCAAAATCCTTAGAAGAATGTGTTGGAAGATTAAACAAAAATGATGAACAAATGACATCTATTACTTTATTTTTGAATGAAATTCCAAGAAGATCATCTATAATTGAAGACAACTGGACAATTCAATTCAAGAACAATCACAAGGCAGCAAGGATTCACAGGTATGTAATTCCAATCCTGTAGAATTTACTCCCCAACTTAAAAACTACAATTAAAATGCTAGACCAGTTAAAGTAGATATGCCAAGATTTAATGGTGAAAATCCAAGAGGCTGGTTATTCAAGGCAGATCAGTTTTTTCAATATTACAATCTGTCTGAAGATCAGAAGTTTATCATAGCCTCAGTCTATATGGATGGACCTGCCTTAAGTTAGTATCAATGGATGCATTTAAATAAATAATTGCATTCATAAAAATAATTCAAAGATCAGGTCATTCAGAGGTTTGGATCTTCTCTCTACAGAGATTTAAGAGGAGAATTAGCCAAACTGTAATAGAAAACAACAGTACAAGACTTCTATAATGAATTTGAAGAATTGGCTAATCAGATTTCAGGAATTCCCCCTGAATTTCTTCAAAGTTGTTTTGAATGTGGCTTAAGACAATCAAAAGAGAAGTTAGAGCATTACAACCAAAATCACTACAACAAGCCTTACAATTAGCAAAACTAATGGAAGACAGATTAGCAGATGAGGTTCATACTGCAAGAACCCATCATTTTATGTAATTTTGTGTTTGAATTATGAGGTTAATTTTGAATTTACTTAATTCCAATTTAGCCTGTGCAGCCTTTTCAGATATTAAACTTGCACTTAAGATCTCTATATCAGAGCACATACAGAAATTTATAGCTTAGCTAATTTCATCTAATTAATTAAATTATTGATCTTGAAAATTCTAATTAGAATGAAATTCCTTAATTTTTTTGGTGAAAGGAAGCCCTATGATTTCTGTAGATTTTGATTTAGTATCATCTTCTATTTCTATAGATTTTGATTTAGTATCATCTTCTGTCTGCTTGTACAAAGGGTTACAGATCCGGTGGCGAAGAAGATGTTTTGATTTAGATTATGGTTTCACACACTATTGACACTTAGTTTGCTTGTTGAGTTTTTGTAATTCTCCCCGATTTGACTATGTTTAATTTACATCAATTTTGGTGAGTTATGCTGATTTCAGTGTTTGTTGCTTCAGCCCCACTCATGCTTATTAGTTAGCATAGTAAGCATCCACATTCGTATAAAAGTTATTAAACCTAATTTGAATTCATCCTTAGATTCTGAGTTTATTTCAAGTTTGTTTTGAGTTTGGCATTAGAACCCCCAATTTCTAATTAAAGCTTGTTCAATTTTGAGGAATTTGCAACAAAAGAGAACTCACTTTACCGGTTCAATTTAAGCCATAGAGGATTGTAATTAGAGTTTGTGTGTTTAATTTAACCTCCCCTAAAGTTTGTGTGTTTAATATTTGTCTCACTCAAGGTTTGTGAGTTTAATATTAGCTTCCCTCAAATTTCACTTGCATTTTGAATGAATATTCTATTCTTTTTTTTTAAAAATTGTTTTAAAGGCTTCCCCCTTTTTTTCTTGTTCGATGCTTTTAGTTTAAAACTAACTGCCATTTTCTTACTTAGCGTTCTTAAGTCAACTCATTTTACTCTCCCCTTTTTTCTAAGTCAAAAGATTTTGATGAAATTTCGGCAACCTCCGTCGTCATATAGAGATGCATCGAGGGTGTTTTAACTATCGATGCGCGTTGAAGCGTGGCAGTGGTGTCTTCGCAAGTAGCTGACATCTCGTCCGTCTATGAGCGACAAGGTTTTCAGACATGAAAGAAGACATGCAATGCAATATATATATTCATCCCCCCTTTTTTAATTCTGAAAATTATATAAAATTTCGACAGCATTTCATCTAGGGGGAGCGACATCTAACAAGTGGTGGTTTACTCGGTACGCCCTGTTGAGCATAGAGAGCGATGTCTTGTGACATCACAGCCTGATTTCATCTCGTCGCATCCTGTTGAGTACAACGAGGTCTTCAAACCTGCAAAGAAACACAAGCATGTATATATTTCCACATTCACAAATCACATGTTCTGATGCATTTTTCGGCGTGCTGCAAGGCTAGGAGAAGAAACGGGTTTGAGTAAGTAATTGGGAATGTAAGGCAAAGAGTGCGACGCCGAAAACCAGAAGAAGAATTCTCCTGTTGACGATGTTCTTTCCCGATTTGCGGTGCAGCGGAAACAGGACGACTAAAGCGAGGGTGCGACGCCGAAAATCGAAGGAAGAACTCGCTTGTTGATGGTGTTCTTCCCCGATTTATGGCATAGCGAAAACGAGATGGCTAAAGCGAAGGAAGCGACTCCGAAAATCGAAGGAAGAATTCGTCTGTTGATGATGTTCTTCCCCAATTTGCGGCGTAGTGGAAATGGCAAAATTTGGATGGGTTGTGGGCTGGATCGGGTCAGTTTGAAGGTTGGATGGGCTGGTTTCAGGCTGGATACAACCTGGCGGGCTGGGCTAGGCATGTGGGTCAAAATGGGCTGCAGCGGGTCGGTTCGGCGGGTTTACGTGGGTCAGAACGGGCCAACGGGTCGGGGAGCGCGGAACGGCGGGATTGCGTCGCGGGCCGGAGCGGGTTTCGGGTCACGTGTGTCGGGCGCGTGGAAGAGGAGCGGGAGCGCGGGTTTGATCCGCGAGCTCGGGTCGGGTCGCAGGTCGCGGCAGCGGGTCGCGCGGTTTTGCAGTGCGGGTCGGAGACGGGCTTAGTTTGCGCGGTTGCGTCGCATGCTGGGCCGGCGGTGGAGCGGAACGCGGGGGTCGCGCGGGCAGCGCGGACGCGGACGGCGGGAGCGACAGCGCGGTTCGGCCGGAGACGGGCCGGCGGCGGGTGTTTTGCCGGCGAGAGCAGTTGCACGGCGGCTGGAAATAGCGGATTGGGCCGTGCGGGCCGCGGCGAAGCGCGTGGATTTTGCCGAAAACGGGGCTCGGCCGATGGGACGCGGATGGGGCCCGAGGGACGCCGGAGGCGGAATTAGCACGTCGGAAAACAAGTGAACGGAGGAAGAATTTAGAAAAAAAAAAAAATGAGATTTACCCTTTTTTTTTTTTTTTTCCTTTTCTTCTTTCGTTTCTGCCGAGAGAGAGAGAGCAGGCAAGAGAAATTGAAAATTGGAATGTGAATGAGAGGGAGAGTGAAAGAGAATAAGGGGGAGGAAATTAGGTGTAATTTTCAGTTTTTTTTTTAATTATTCTTTTTTTTTTCATAAAACTAAAAATAGGAGAAAAATGGGAGTAATTTGAGAATTTAAAATTAATTTTGAATTAATTCAACAAGTTTTAATTTAGATTTCACGCTAATAAATGCACATAGTCAATATATATCGATTTAAAATAATTTATTATTCGACAAACGAAATGGCTATTTGTGTTTAGCGTCGAGTTTGGTTCAGTCGTCAATTGTATTTTAAATTAAAAATGTAGCCTTTCCTTCCTCGATTTTCAGACTCATCCGAATTAAGTGTGAATAGTCTCTTTTGATAGATTTCGGCATTTCAAAGTCAATAAAGCGTGAATTGATTTGAGCGGAGGTCGTTTGACTGCGTCGGCGTCACGACCTTAATATGCGTGCGGCGTTGGCGACTTCGGCGTTTGATCGGTTGATCATTAAGTCATACTGATATTTATATCGACCAATTTCGGCGTTGAATCACGATGGCGAATTCGTTCATCATTTGAGTTGATTTTGATGACGTCTTCTTGCATTTTATCGATTTGCGTATTGTCCAATCATTCGGTATTTGCGCATCCGTCCAATTATGGGACTCATTTGATATATTTTGATATTTTGAAGCTACGGCGTGATCAATTTTCATGAGCGGAGGTTGTTGAATATCGTGGTAAACTACCTCGATATCGTGTCGATACATTGATAGCGCGAGCGCTTAATCGATTGATTGTTAGATTTACAAATATTAATATTTCGATCAATTTCAACATTCTGAGCGTGATAGCGAAATCCGTTAGTCGATCAGAGGTCGTTTTGACCATTTTCGGTGACGTCCAATGCATTTTAAACTCGATTCGTCGCATCCTTCGTCAATTGATTTGTAGGTTTGTTTTGATTTATAGCACACATGTTGAGGTCAACACAAATGTTATCCTAGATAAAAGGTTAACTGGATTCAGAGGCTGGCCAAAAACTACCTATAAATTATGCAAAATGGGGCATATTACCTTTATAAGAACTCACATATTAAAGGAAAAGGCAAACCTGAGGTTATCAATGCTGCCAGCCAGGGGGTGATGCAGAAGAGTTCCTCATCTATGGTTGCAATGGGGGTCGTCTTGATAGAGCCTTAATAGGACGTGATTCCTTAGAAATCAAAAATTACATGACCCAGCCTAATCATCATCATCCAGTCTGTCCTAAAAGTAAAAAGGAGCAATTCCCGATTGTAAGTCAGGAAGAGAGAACCGATAAGGGAGAAGAGTGAGCTGACTATAACTAGAGTGACTCAATGTCTCTCCAAGCAATCAACAAATTATAAATATGGATCGGCCAAAACTCTTTAAGGGGCTGTTTGGTTCCGAGTAATTACGGTGTAAAGTAATCCAAATACGCGCATTTCTTCTTTTTTCGTGTTTGGTATGCGGTAATGTAATTCCCGTGTAAAATTTCCGGTATTTCGTTTTCCTGTTTAGCCTATTTTCGTGTAAGCGAAATTCAGCGGCGTGTTTGAAATGCTGAGTCTCTGCGGGCCGAGCGAGGCGAACCTGGGAAAAGAGTTTTTTTTCCGTCGATGGGCATAGCATAACAGGGCCATTCTTCGATGGGCACGGCCGTCTTCGCCTTTGAGGAAGCGGAAGCTGTGAGGGAGGAGGTGGAGGAATTAGAGCCGAGCACATCGACGAGGAAGCGGGTGCCTCTGCAAATGCTGCTGTATGATCTCGAGTATGATCTCGCCGGGTCCAATCTAAGATTTGGACAAATTTTTTTTTTTTGTCAACTGTGTTTGTAAATCTTCCAAAAAAATTGTAGAGCTTAGAGAGATGAGATGTTCTATCTATTCTCTCCTGTATCTCTTGACCTTCATCATAGTTTCCTTTTCCGTTATGGCCGTGAGACGTAATTTCTGGTATGCTGAAAGGAACTTTTTTTTTCTCTTTACTTTTGAATTTGTGAATCCTTGGTTGGGTAATGTATCTGTTGACCTTCATCTTCTTTTCCTTTTCCGCTATGGCCGTGAGACGTAATTTCTGGTATGCTGAAAGTTTTATTTATATATTTATTTTATTTCTCTTTACGGTTATACTTATTTTATTTCGCTATGGCCCGAGCGCCATCGCAAGAAGACGAAGAATATCAAATATAAGAGGAACATTGGATAATTTTTTCTCTAATGTAATATTATTTTATCTAAATTCGGAAAATTTCAAGTGTGAGATATCCAGATAATAACATAAGAATTGTTTGAGAAATTTAATTTTATGTTTTTTATTTTTATTTGTTAAAAATACATTATTTAATTTATTTTTAAGAATATTTATTTAATTTATTTTTTATTATTGTTATTTTTTAATTTTATAATAAATTATATTATTTTAAAATATTTATAAAACTTAATTGTTTTGAATATTTTAAAAAATAAATATTTGACTTAAAAAGATTATGTAATTTTAATATATATATATATATATATATATATATATATATATATATATATATATATATATATATATATATATATATATGGCTTCCTGAAAGCAAAATAAAAAAAATATTTTAAAATAAATAATAGATATCATTAAAATAAATTTATTTATCAGTTATATAAAGGTATCATATTGTTCAGTTTTCTACTTTTAAAATAAATATATTATAATCTTTTTTTAACTAAATAATAAATTTTTATTTATAAAATATTTATATTTTAATATATAATTAATTTATTTATTTAATATTTCAATTAATGAAAAAAATTTTCACTAATTTCTAAAAATATAATAGAGTATTTACAATACATTTTCTTTCTTTACATATCTTTCATACCAAACAGAAAATATAGTTTACGTGTATTTCTTTCATAAAGCAAACAATAAAGTATTGATTCAGTATTCTTTTGTATTTACTTTCTACTAAATTCCCAAATCTAGACCATTTTCAAATTTAATGAGTAATCTTGTATGCCAGCCATCTTCTAACCTGGTCTAGTAGAAGGGGGAATGGGGACGAGATCGAGGAGAATAACCTGTTATTTCTTTCCCTCTGTAATGTGTAAACCATGGCCGCCGTGATTAGATAATAAAGCCTCTTTTTTTTTTTTCGAAAAAAAAAGCCTCTTTATTACTTTATGTGAAAAAATATAAGCATAACTAATAATCTGATGGAGTGAGGGCTGCATTATGAAGAGGTTATCATTAGGGAGCAATGTTCTTATCATTCTCATTGAGAAGGGATACTCAAAGAAGAGCTGTGAGTGTGATTCTAAAAAATTATTGCAGTAATAACAGAGTTTAGTATATCCCAATCCTCTATGAGATAATATGTCAGAGGTTTTTAGACCTCCAATATAAGCCATCCAACTGTAAAGGGCAAAAGTTATAGCATGTCCCTTAAACCATATTTCACCATGCCTATTCTTAGTGAGGTAGAAGTCAAATATTGCAATTCTGATTTCCATGTTAGAGGGTTATTTGCTATTGCATCAAAAAATCATATCATTTCCACCTGATAGGTTAGTGCAGAGAATACGTTGATAGCATTGAGGGTTTTTCTTGTATAAGCTCATAAGGATTCTCCACTTCCTCTCATATAGAATGGTGCAAAGTTTAGCATCTGACAACAAACCTAGAGTATGTATTCTATTAGGACCAAGGATTTTCGAGAGGGAACTCCCTCCACACCAAGGGTCATAAAATAATGAGATTGATTTTCCATCCTTGACATAATAGATAAACTTATCTCTAAATTTAGGGGTGGCTGACTTTAGTTCCTTCCAAAGGGGTGAGGTCTTATTCTTAGATTTATCCCAAATCGACCCATATTTATAAGAACACTATTTTGCAAAAAGAGACTGTGATTACAGAGTTTTCAGAGAGATTTCAACTTGCAAATTAGGTTAAGTGAGGATGCTGAAAGAAGCCCAATGCCCCCCTATCTCTAGGAAGAGTGGTACGAGCCTAAGAAATGATATGCAACTTCTTGGCCTCCCCATTACGGTGGAAGAATTTAGAGGTGAAAGAATAGATACGTTTGATAATTTCTTTAGGGACAGACACTGCTCTAAATCAGTAGAAAAGATAATTGTTCATTGAGGACTGAATCAATTAGAATCTTTCACCATAGGGAAGGAATTTATACTTCCATCCAGTTCTTACTTGAAATAATTTTTTTATTATTTATATGAACTATATATATAATATTTGAATTATCATTTTAATAATTTATATGACCAATTTTTTCGGGAAAAAAGTTTCTGTAGAGATAAGCAACAGGAGATTGGTCTGCAAATGTTTGATGTGATTGTAGAAAGCGAAGTCATTAACTTTGAGTGGGAACTTATAAGGAATCTGATTTGACACGCAGTGAATTGAACTGATGATCATCTATCTCCACTATCAGTTAAAGAAAAGCAGAAATTATATCAAGGCTCTTTGAGTTTCTGTGGATAGAAAACAACTTTAAAAAAATATTTATTTTATTTTTTACTTTTTTATTGAAAATGATTTACTGCAATTAGAATTTTGATAGGATTTGTATTCTACATTATTCTGAAGCTTGATATAACAAAATATGTTCAAGTAGACAGTTAGAACAAACAAACTTAATATCAAAAATTAAATTTTTATTAAGAAATTGGCATATGGAATTTACAAATTAAGATATTTCAACTGCAGATTGATTGAGAACTCTCAACAATCACTACTATTGATTTCATACAGCCACCACTTACAGCAACATAACTATTAATTAATGCTCGAACTTCTACTGTTATTCTCAACTTGAACACTATTCTCTCACATCCTTCAATTCCAAGTTTATCAATTCATTACCCAGTTTTACTCCTCAAAAATGGCCATTGTTAGATTTTATTTTAATGTTTACAAAGCATATTATAAATGAAAAAAAAAAGAAGCAGAAGAAGATAAATGATAGTCTTCAAAAAGTTTAGACTCAATTTGTAGTATAATCTTCTAAATAATAAAGTTCACTAATTTAATTTATATATTTTTTTCCAATTTAACATTTACAATTGAAAAGAATTACTCTGGTGTGAAAACTTGCCAATCTCTATCACTGATTGTACTCAATCCTAATAAGAGAGATCTTCAGCTTTGCTTTAGATGACCTTAAAACCCAGCATATTCCCACAATAATGTCGGCCATAACCAGCTTTAATCAATTTACCATTGCTAATATCTCTGAGATCAGCTGAATCTGATATCCATTTAGGATGCTGGATTTTCCGAGAGAATCTACTATCATGCATGGAGCTTGCTCAGGAGAACGAATATTCTTAAAAATTTCATGCTCAAATAATTTTTGATAGAGAAATTTTTACATGCATTGTCCGATGCATCCGAATTGACTGTATATTGAGAGACAATCAATGTATTATATTTTTTTTTTTAGATTTTAGGAGGTAGTTTTATCGCTCTATACAGAAGTACGCAGTGAGTGTAAAATATTTTTAGCATAATTTAAAAAACATAAAAAAATTACTATATATTTATAGTTTTTTTCTATTTTTTTAAAATTGAGCTCGAAATATCTTATACATTCACTACATACTGATGTATACAATGCTAAAATTATCTCTAAACTTTTTTTTTTTAATTTTAATAGACTCTCTGTGTACCTCATATACAACAAATCTAAATGCATTCGAACAACATATGTATAATCTCTCTTTTTATATGCCAATGTTCATACATAGATATTGTTACGTGCTACCAGTTATGATAGAATAAGAGTTTACGTCTTAGCTTTGTTGTGGAATCCAGCACACACACAGATGTTTGAAGAATTAATAAGAAAACTCCAGAATTTTACTGAAAAATCTCGAAGAAGCGAAAAATCACGGGGCTGCAGTTAAAATCTTCCACTATATATATGTTTCAGAGTACATAGTTTTCCCAATCTGATTACAATTGTATATGAGAAAATTAACAATGGAATCGAGAATAACAATGTATGTGGCAGTGGTTAGGATGTAATAGTTGTTGATGGTGGTCGATGGTGACTGCGGCGGTTGATTAATGATGATGATTGATGGTGGCGTACGGCAACGGCATGGCGGTAGTGGCAATAGCGGCAATCAACGGCGGCCCGGCAATGGTAGTCGGGGATAACCATAGCGATGGTTGAGCGATATGGGGCGGCAGTGGCAACAGCGAATCGTAGTCGATGATAGTGGTCGGCGGTAACTACCGGCGGCGGAGATTAACGACGATGAGGGTCGGCGCTGGTGGGTGACGGCGGCGATGGTTGGCGCCACGATGGAGATGGTCGGCGACCATCGAGTGGTGGCACGATTATGCTTAAAGGATTTTCAAGACTCAGAGCTCTCTCTTCTCTTTTGCTTGGGCTCCCCTCATGTAAAGAATGATTGGTTATTTATAGATTAGAGGAGTAACATTTCTGTAAATACATGCAAAATCCAAACCACTCTATCGGATGGCTCAAAATGATTCATTTGATCATTTGATGTATTTTAAGTATTTAAATGCTCCAATGAAGTCAGAATTATGAGATCTTGGGCTTGTTAGATCCGACTTGTCAAGACGCTCGATTTGACTATAAACACTCAATGTTTAAGAGTCGATTGATAATAAGTGTTTGATCTCGGTTAGTCTTGATTAAGAATCAGATTATTTTTGACATCAAGATTCATGCTTCGACTAGTAGAATTTTTAGTGTCATATTAGATATAGATATTTATGATAGTTTTTTAAGAATCGGGACAAATCATACCCAAATGAGCTCAAATCAAGCTCAAAAATTATATATGAAATTTTGAACTGACTCGATAATCAAATGACTTCAAAATTTGAAGTGCTTATAGTTGAATTGAGCGGCTCAACGAGATGAATCGAACGAGCCTAAGATCACTCAAATCAAAGATCGTTTGGATGGTCAAATGACCAAAAAACTATCTATGATCAAATGAATCAATATACACCGTCCGATGGAGTGTTTTGAGATAATGACTAAAATGCTCCTCTCAAAATATTATAAATAGGACTCTATTCTTGTCATGAAAAGGGAGGAATGAGCTAGAAGTGAACTTGGAAGAAAGCTGGGAGAGAGCTAGAAGTTCAAAGTTCGTCATCACCACCATTGTCGTCGAGCGCCGCCTATTGTCATTGCCGATTGTCACCAATAATCGTTACAGCTCAATTATCGCTGCATAGCTGCTGTAACCTGATTCTGGAATTCTCATTTTTCATGATTTCTCACATACAATCTTGTAATCCCGCTATTAGGAATACTTAAACTATGTATTCCAAAGCAGATATATAGTGAAGCATTTTTACTGGGCTAGACCTCGTGATTTTTCCCCCTCTTTCTGGGTTTTTTCACGTAAAAATTATGGAGTTCTTTATTTTCTTTTCAACTATCTATATGTGTATTAGATTTCCATACAAAGCTAAGATGTGAAGATTTATTCTACAATTATAAGTTTTAGACCATGACAAAAAATTAAATAATTGAGAGAAGATTATACCCAAAATCAAATGCAGCTCTATTTATTTTGAAATTTTGATGAAAATTTTCTTTATTATGGCTTAAAAAACATACATAATAAATTAACATTGATATGACCCTGAAAATTCCTCTAGTCGAAGCACGAATCTTGATGCCTAAAGCAGTAATCGAAATTGGCGGTGAGATCAAGCACTTAAAATATCATTGGAAACTTTGAAACATCAGTTAAATTCCTAAAACGCTCTCAAATATGGAGTGTTTATAGTCAAATCGAGCGTCTCGACTAGCCGGTTCCAACAAGCCAAAGATCTTACAATTCTGACTTCATTTGAGCATTCAAATACACAAAATACATCATATGATCAATTGAATCATCATGAGCCGTCCGATGGAGAGGAGTGGTTGGATTTTGCATGTATTTATAGATCGCCACTCTCCAATCTATAAATAGCCCCTCATTCCTCATATGAGGGGAGGCCAAGCAGAGAGAGGAGAGCTCTAAAGATCCTCCAGATCGTGCCACCACTCGAAGGTCACCGCCACGCCGCCGCGCCACCGCCACGCCGATCCTCGCCGTCGTCGACCACTATTGCCGGTCATCATCACCGACCACTATCGTCGGTCATCATCGTCAATATCGTCGTCAACATCGTCGTCAACATCGTCTATTACTAGCAACTGTTGTCCCTTTCTCATATCTTGATACGTAATCCAGATATAAGATCTTGTACTCTGAAACAAATACATAGTGGAAGCTTTTTACTGGGCTAGGCCCCGTGGTTTTTCCCTCTTTTCGATATTTTTCACGTAAAAATTTTGGAGTTTTATTGTTCACTCTTTAAATACCTATGTGTGTGTTGGATTTCAAAATGAAGCTAAGGCGAAAACTTTTACTCTACCGCAACTGGTTTTCTAGCAGGCAACAATTTGGCGTCGTCTGTGGGAAAAGAACCCCTCAATCACTATTTCTGTGAAAACCCGCGTCATGGCCAATAGGCAGACAGATTTCGGCCTCCGCTCCAACTTCCATCACTATCGAAACCAATCCTTGAACTAAGGACGCCAACCTTCTGCCTCCCCCGATAGGCGTGATCATGTCAGTGAAGCCGCGGTAGGAATCTCTTTAGAAGATCGTGTGCGCCGAATGGAAGAGTCTCAAAATGAGATGATCTGACTTTTGCGAGGAACACAACAGCCACTACCGCAGAAAATATATCTCCCCCAAGATCGATCGTTAGCCGGGAGAGGTCAAAATGCTAATTTCCTTGGCAAGTTCCTCATAGAGGAGACCGTGTCGATCTCCTTGACACCGCTAGTTCTACTCATCCATCATGTGCAGCTCAACCAAATGCTAATCCACCAATTATTGCTGGTAGCTTGACACATTCTCGTCCTGCTGACCCCACTCGTCATGTTATACATGCAGAATTACGACGCTTAATGCAAGATGAATTTCACCTCCAAGATAGAAATCATATTCTCCCTCACAGCAGCTATGAGGAATCCTCACCTTTAGCTGAAGCTATTCTTCAACATTCTATTCCTGTGGGTTTCAAGCTTCCGAACATTGATTCTTATGATGGGGCGACTGACCCACAAGAACACATCGACCATTACAGGATTATCATGCATATCCAACGAGCTCCTAACACACTACTTTGTCAGGTCTTTCCAGTTACCCTCAAGGGATAAGCTCGCACTCGGTTCTACTCCCTTCCAAGGGAATCCATCCATACCTTTGATGAACTCGCCAAGATTTTTGTAGAACAGTTCATTGCAAACTAGAGAATTATTAAAGATTCCTCCCATCTCTCCAGCATTCGTCAAAACGAGGGTGAATCACTTAAGGAATACTTCCAGAGGTTCTCCCTAGAAGCTCACCAAATACAGGTAGACCACGAACTATTAAGAGGAGTTTTCCTTTGGGGACTCCGTGGCCTTTCTACTCATCATTATCACGAGGCTCATATGCCAACTTGGTTCATCGTGTGGAAGCACAAATCTTTCGATGAGGCTATGCGCCCATCACAAACAATTTGAGCAATCTACGAAAACGTAAAAGCACCCAGAATCTTGGCGGCAGTCTATCAAAAGCAACAAGGCGATCTCCCTCCACGACCCCCATATCAATGACGTGAACCACGACCCGAAAAAAAAAACACGCCGCTGAACACATCTCGTGTTAACCTCCTAATGGCTATTCGATAAGAATAAAATATCAAGTGGTCGTATCCACTGAAACCAAATTCAGGAAATCAGGAGCAATATTGTCACTTCCATCGAAGTCATGGACATACTACTGAGGCATGCAAACAACTCAAAGAAGAAATTGAGAGGCTCATTCAGCAAGGATATCTACGTCAATTTGTGAAGAATCAATCGACTCAAACAAACATACCTTCAACTGGGGGGCAACTAGGACAATCATCATAGAAACAACAAAACAATCATCAAACAGTTGGAGAAATTGAAACAATTGCAGGAGGATCAATACTATCTGATTAAGTTCTCATTACCATCTCTAAAGAGCCGGAGTTAAAGAAGTCTCGTACTGATCATTCCGTCACTTTTAATTACTCGGACTTGGAAGGAGTCCAAGTTTCCCAACAAGATCAAAACCACCATCGAGGCGGAGCATTTCAAGTTTTTAAAGAGCGCAAGCGAAGAATGAAGATTCATCAAACTTCGTTCCTTCAGATTTTATCGAAAATTAGGGGGCAACTCTTAATCTCAGAAGATTGCCTATGTTAAGCATCTAATCGATTACTATCCCAAGAAACAAGTCAAAGTTGGAGGATATTTCAACATTGAGAAGAGATATAGCTTTGTAAATTTTGATTTTTCAATCATACTCATGGAAAAACAAGACCAAGGTTAAGGAGCAACTTTGGCTACAATCACAAACGGATGTTTTAATCAACCTATTTCATACATGTTAACGTCATCGAGCAAATACTCTGACAAACAACCTAGGATGGGTCAAAAAGTCCTTGGTGGACTTCCTACGACCTCTTCCATACAGGTTAACGTCATCGGGTAACACTCTAACAAACAACCTCGGATGGGTCAAAAATCCTCAGCAGATTCAATTGGACCTCTTCCATACAGGTTAACGTCATCGAGCAAAGACTCTGACAAACAACTTAGGATATGTCAAAAGATCCTTGGTGGACTTCCTACGACCTCTTCCACACAGGTTAACGTCATCGAGCAAAGACTCTGACAAACAACTTAGGATAGGTCAAAAGGTCTTTGGTGGACTTCCTATGACCTCTTCCACACAGGTTAACGTCATCGAGCAAAGACTCTAACAAACAACCTAGGATATGTCAAAAGGTCCTTGGTGGATTTCCTACGACCCCTTCCACACAGGTTAACATCATCGGGTAACATTCTGACAAACAACCTCGGATGGGTCAAAATCTTCAACGAATTCAATTCAACATCTTCCATACAGGTTAACGTCATCGGGTAACACTATGACAAACAACCTCGGATGGGTCAAAATCCTTAGCGGATTCAATTCAACCTCTTCCATACAGGTTAACGTCATCGGGTAACACTTTGACAAACAACCTCGGATGGGTCAAAAATCCTCAGAGGATTCAATTCGACCTCTTCCATACAGGTTAACGTCATCGAGCAAAGACTCTGACAAACAACTTAGGATAGGTCAAATGGTTCTTGGTGGACTTCCTACGACCTCTTCCACACAGGTTAACGTCATCAAGCAAAGACTCTGACAAACAACCTAGGATAGGTCAAAAGGTCCTTGGTGGACTTCCTGCGACCCTTCCACAGTTAACGTCGCCGGGTAACACTCGACAAACAACCTCGGATGGGTCAAAATCTCGGATTGATTCAACCTCTTACATGTTAACGTCATGGGTAACACTATGACAAACAACCTCGGATGGGTCCTCAGTTCAATTCAACCTCTTCCACAGTTAACGTCGCCGGGTAACACTCAACAAACATCTCGGATTGGTCAAAATCCTCATCGTGCGGTCATCCCGGCCGACTACCGGCGTCGATTGCCACACTTTCATTACGTGCCGGTTGCGATCGACCACCCCATCGGCTAACTCTTTCGTCGCATCACATTACCGTCGTCGGTCGCTTGACCGCGGTCACCACCATCGTGCCGGTCATCCCCTAATTCACGGCGCCTGCCACCGTGACCGTCGTCTTCGCTGCGAACCCCGTCGTTGCCAACCTCAGAGTCGGTCACCGCCGCGCTATTCGTCGCTGCCACTGCGGGCAATCTTTCGGTCATCCCCCATACTGGCGCCCGTTGCCCGTCGACTACGTCTCCGGTTGCTTTGTCGACCACCGTCGTGCGCCAATTGCCGGTCACCACGCCGCTACGTCGTTGGTCATTTCGCTTCTTACCATCATCGGTCCTTCTGCCATGCGGTCATCCCGCTGATACGGCGTCATTCGCCGCGTCGACAACCGTCGCCATTCGCATTGTCGACCTCCCGTCGGCTTACAACCATCGCCGGTCATCACCGCCACTCTTGTGTCGACCACCGCCGCTTTCGTCGGTCGCGCCAGATAGTCGTCATCCGCCGTAGGCTGGATCTTCCCTGTCACCACCATCGTGGTCGGTCATCCGCGAATTCGAGCGCCAGTCGACTAGTCGCGGTTCATTGCACCACCCGTCGGCCGCCAGCATGCCGCCAACTACTGGTCGTCGGTCACGCCGACCATCATCGGCAATTTTGCGGTCACCGGTCGTCGTGGTCATCCCGTCGACTGGCGCTGGCCGCCATCATCGACTTCGTCGCCGATTGCCCTTGCGGCCAACCCGTCGGTAACCATTTAGTCGGTCTCCGTAGACCATCAGCCGGTAATTTTTAGGTCACCGACGCGTCGCCCGGTCATCTCCGTCGACTATCGGCGCTATGCGCTCGTCATTCTGATGCCGATTGCGCTGAACAACCCGTCGGTGCCAACCATGTAGCCGTCACGCCGTAGCCAAATCGTCGCCGGTCCGCCGCCCATCACCGGCAATTTTGCCGGTCACCGAACGTCGGCCGCCACCACCGTCACCGTATCGTCATTCGGTCTTGCCGGCCGACCATCACCGGCAATCTCTGTAGGTCACCACCATCGTCGGTTGGTTATCTCGCCGACCACCGTCAGAGTCAGCCGCCGCCATCGTCGAGCATCACTGTCAACCCCTATTTCGATTATCGTCTCCTTGAACGCCTCCAAACCCGGTCGGTCCGATGAGGTTAGTTGACACCTCTTTCGAGGGAAAACTAGAGCCTTGCCGTATGAACTATGGGTCTTGATCGCCTCCGAACCCGATCGGTCCGACGAGGTCAGTTAACACCTCTTTCAAGGGAAAACTGGAGCCTTGTCGTATGAACTATGGGTCTTGATCGCCCCGTCCGGTCGGTCGGCGAGGTTAGTTAACTCTTTCGAGGGAAAACTTGCGTATGAACTATGGGTCTTGATCGCCTCCGATCCCGGTCGGTCCGACTATGTTAGTTAACACCTCTTTCGAGGGAAAACTAGAGCCTTGCCATATGAACTACGAGTCTTGATCGCCTCTGAACCCGGTCGGTCCGATGAGGTCAATTAACACCTCTTTCAAGGGAAAACTGGAGCCTTGCCGTATGAACTACGGGTCTTGATCGCCTCTGATCCCGGTTGGTCCGAGGTTAGCACCTCTTTCGAGAGAAAACTGGAGCCTTGCCGTATGAACTACGGGTCTTGATCGCCTCTGAACGACCTTCTCTCAAGAAGAAGAGAATGTGCCTTCTCCTTTGGCCCTAGGGAGTTTTTATAGACCCCCTATAGGGACAAAAAGTAAAAAAATCAAACAAAAACCGTCAAATCGTCCAAAATCATCAAAAACCCGCTAAAAACTGTCAAAAATGGACAAAAAAACCCTCTTGGGCCCACTAGACCCGCGCGCGTGCCAGCGTGGTATACCTGCGCCACCCAGCAGCGTGCGATCCAGCGGCCGCGCCTGCATGACCCGATCGCGACCGCCAGCGACGACTCTGCTCACTGCGTCGACCGCCACGACGGCTTCCGTGCACCCGACCGCACGACAGACGACCCGCGTGGTTTCACGCCCGACCGCTTCGCCCCCGGCCCGTGCCACAGGGCCCGTGAGCCGGCCCAGCGCCCATGGCGTCGTCCAGCGAGCGCCGCAGACTCCCGGTGCCCATCAGTAGAGACCGGATGGGTCCGTAACCTCGAAATTTCACGCTCGCACATACCTATATATATTTGTGGCTGTGCATCTGCTTCCATAGTCGTAATATTGTGCTTACATGAAGATCTGTTCTCTCAAAATGTGTGGTTAATGGACCTGCAGATTTCTTTGAAAAATTTGCTATTTTGAAGTACTTGACACATATATTTTTTGATGATTGAGATAATATCATCCAAAAATAGGGGACAACTGATATGACCCTGAAAATTCCTCTAGTCGAAGCACGAATCTTGATGCCAAAAGCAAGTTAATCGAATTGGCGGTGAGATCAAGCACTTAAAATATCATTGAAAACTTTGAAACATCAGTTAAATTCCTAAAAAGCTCTCAAATATGGAGTGTATAGTCAAATCGAGCGTCTCGACGAGCCGGTTCCAACAAGCCAAAGAACTTACAATTCCGACTTCATTTGAGCATTCAAATACACAAAATACATCATATGATCAAGGGAATCATCATGAAGTCCAGATGGAGAGTGGTTGAATTTTGCATGTATTCTGAGAGGCCTACTCCTCCAATCTATAAATAGTCCCTTTTACGTATGAGAGGAAAGAGAGAGAGAGAGCTCTCAAAGATCCTCCAAACGCGATCATGCGCCACTCGGTCGTCAACCAGCCGTCGGCCGTCGCCGTGATCACCATCGTCGTCGATAGCATGCAGATCATCACCGACCATATCGTCGGTCATCATCATCAACATCATCGTCCGTCATCGTCATCGTATTCTGCTATTTGTTGTCCCTTTCTCATATACTATTCTAATTCGATGTGGGAAGATCTTTGTACTGAATATAGATTAGTGGAAGCTTTTCTTGGGCTGGCCGTGATTTTTCCTCTTTTCGAGGTTTTTTAAAAAATTTTTCGCTTTATTGTTCTCTTTAAATCACTTGTGTCTTTGGATTATTTAAAGCGAAAATTTTTTTCTCTCGAACTGGTTTTCTAGCACGCAACAAACATATGAACATGCAAAGATGCATTATGTATAATATAGTGATTTAATTAGATGTGTTACATAATAATTTCAAAAATAAAAATAAATAAATAACCAAATAAAATATTTATTTCATTGTCATATTCAACATATGAGTTTATTTAAAAACGATAACAGATACATAATTATCCTATTTTTTAATAAAAGATTAAATTGCTAATATTAATAATCAAGTTAGCAAATAATTAATTTAATCAATTTAAAAATGATCTTATGTAAAATTAAATCACTAATTAAAGTCACACCTTTCAATTCAATAATAGTTATAATTGTCTTCACTATTAATTTAAGCCTTTTTTTAACATAAATTCAATTATATTATCTGTAGTAATTAACTATAGATTTTGAAAGAAATGTTAATAGTATATTAGAACAGGCAAAACATTAGTTACAAACACATAAACTTCATGCACATACAAGCAGCCAAAAGCACGGCACATTAACCTTAATCAAGCTTGCAATGGAGATCTCCAACCCGAAAATTAGATAACATTAAGACTGTAATTTTAGCTCGAAAATCGAGAATCATTCTAAAATCGAATCAAAATTTGGATCGGATTAAGATCAAATCGATTACATTGAGCCGAGTAACGAGCTAAAAATTTGAATCGAACTTGTTTTCGAGCCGAGCACAGATCGGATCGAATTTATCTATAATTAAAATTTTAAATTTATATATAATACTTCTAAATTTATAATAACAAAATTATATCTAAAATTAAATATATAGAATTATAACTTATAATTTTTTAAAATAAATATAATATATTTATAAATATAAATATTATTTCTTTAAAAATATATATATATTTTTTATTTCACGCACTTAATTAATTCAAATTTTTTTAAAATTTTGAAATAATTATTTTTATTAAAATCAAACTACTGGATCAGAATGAGCTAACTCTATTCGAATTTGAGTTTAAAAAATTGAAAATATTCAATTCGAGCAGGCGAAATCAAAATGAGCCACCACGAAATCGATTAGAAAATAAGCCGAGTTGACTCAAAATTCAATGATTCGAGTCATGAGCCGATCTCGAGCTGCTCAAAAATATTTTTAGCCGATCTCGAACCAGACACGGATCAGCTCTAAATCATTTCGTTAACAATCCTAGAGATAATACCACTTGTAACAGAGCTCATTGGCATCTGATACCCGTTTGATAAAGTGTTTGAGAGACAAATAGAACCACTGAGATTTCTGAGAATTCATTCTGCTATCACAACAATAAAAAGAAAATAAGTGCTTTAAAAACCTTAAAAATTCTTCCCATATATATCAGTCAAATGCACTGAGGATTAGATGGAGAAGCCATGGAATTTTAAGATCCGGTTCTGAATGAAGCCACCTTGCCAGCTGCATACTGCAAGTATAAATATTATAATTTCACTGAACGGTTAAACCGCAGGCTCGGTCAGCTGAGTTTAGAGTCGTTGAATTTGATTAAATATATATTTTAATTTAAAATTTATATTTAATTTATAAATTTTAGAGAAATATATCATTTATTTTATTATTTTTGAATAAAAAAATTATTTTATTCAAAAATATATAAAAGTACTTTAAGTGAAAATTATTAGGATATATAATATATATATTACGTATATCAAATTTATTTATTTATTTATTAATTAATTATTAATATTTATTTATTTTATTATATATATATAAATTATTATGTTATATTATTATAGATATTTTTTAAGTGGCTATTTGATTTAAAAGTGAGGGGATCTTAGGCCCCCCAGTTTTCTTCTTGTTTTTTTTCTTTTTTTTGATGTGAGTGACTAGAGAGAGAGAGAGAGAGAGAGAGAGAGAGAGAGTGGGAGGAGGTAAAGATTTTATTTATTTATTTATTATTTATGAAGAATATAAAGAATTTTTTTTTCTAACGAGAAATATGAAGAGGTTTTTTTTATTAGTGTTGCGTGCTAGAAAACTAATTGCGGTAGAGTAAAAATTTACGTCTTAGCCAGTTATCAACCGCATGTATTTAAAAGTGAAACAAGAAAACTACAATTTTACGTGAAAATCTCGAAAGAGGAACCAAATAGTAAAACTTCCACTATGTATCTGTTTGAGTACAAAATCTTCCCAATAACGGGATTACTGGTGTATATGAAAGGAACAACGACTATGTAGTCACGTTCAGGTGATAACAATTGCTAGTGGTAGCAGATGATGAAACAACGGCAATGACGATGAAGGTTATGATGGAGACCCGAGAGGTTGGCGGCGAGGTCGGCGGCGCGATCGGCGGTGGTTGGCGGCCGTCAGTGGTAATGATTATGCTGAGGATTTTCAAACTTTAGAGTCTCTCTCTTTTGTGGCCTCATCCTGAGGAATGAGGTGGTGGAGGAATGGCGTCTCGTAAATACATGCAAAATCGAACCACTCCACTTCATCGGACGGCTCAGAATAATTCCTTTGATCATTTGATGTATTTTAAGTATTTGAATGCTCAAATGAAGTCAGAATTGTAATATCTTAAGCTTGTTGTATTCGGCTTGTCGAGACGCTCGATTTGACTATAAACATTTTATATTTGAGAGCTATTTAAGGATTTAACTGATATCCCAAAGTTTTCAAGAATATTTTAAGTACTTGATCTCGACCAGTTTCAATTTCGGATCAGCTTGCTTTTATCATCAAGATTCGTGCTTCGACTAGTAGTATTTTAAGTGTCATATCAGTTATCCTCCTATTTTTGGATGACATTATTTCAATCATCCAAAAATATATATGTCAAATACTTGAAAATAGCAAATTCATCAATGAAATTTGAGAGTCTATTAATCACACAATTTGAGAGAACAGATCTTCATGAAAGATTATCACAGCGAGCATGATGTGTAGGTATCTGTAGCGATATTTGATTCTGGACCCATCCAGTCCTGAAACAGCGTTGGCGCGCTCGCGTCGATGAAGCTCTGTAAGCCCTAGCAACTGGCCGCGTCAGTTGGATAACCGGCGTCGATAAAATTATAATGGCAAAACCGATAGTCGGCTGATGACACGATGATAATCAGTGTAATCTAATGTCTGGCAGTAATAGCAATCGGTATCATTTATGGATGACCAACATGATGATCGAGGTTATCGAGTGTGACTTCGATGGCGTTAACTGTATGGAAGAGGTTGAATTGAATCCGGCGAGGATTTTTACCTATCGAGGTTGTTTGTCGTTACGATGGCGTTAAAGCGTATGGAAGAGGTCGAAAGAATCACGAGAATTTTGACCCATCCAGGTTGTTTGTGAGTGTTACCCGATGGCGTTAACTATGGAAGAGGTTGAATGAATCGGCGAAATTTTGACCTATTCGAGGTTGTTTGTCGAGTCTTTGCTCGTTGGCGTTAACCTGTGGAAGAGGTTGAATCAAATCCGGAGGATTTTGACCCATCCGGGTTGTTTGTCGAGTGTTACGATGGCGTTAACTATGGAAGAGGTCAAATTGAATCCGCTGAGGATTTTTGACCTATCCGAGGTTGTTTGTTAGGGTGTTACCCGATGATGTTAACCTGTATGGAAGAGGTCGAATTGAATCTGCTAAGGATTTTTGACCTATCCGAGGTTGTTTGTGAGGGTGTTACCCGATAACATTAACCTGTATGGAAGAGATTGAATTGAATCCGCTGAGGATTTTTGACCTATCCGAGGTTGCTTGTCAGGGTGTTACCCGATGACGTTAACCTGTATGGAAGAGGTCGAATTGAATCCGCTGAGGATTTTTGACCTATCCGAGGTTGTTTGTCAAAGTATTACTTGATAACGTTAACCTGTATGGAGTAGGTCGAATCAAAACATCTATTTGTGATTGTAGCCAAAGTTGCTCCTTAACCTTGGTCTTTTTCATTGGTATTGCTGACTTGCTTCTCTAACTGATAATCAATTAGATATCCAGAATATTGATTTAGATAATCTTTTGAGATTAAGAGTTGCCCCCCAGTTTCCGACAGAATCTGAAGGAACTAAGTTTGATGAATCTTCATTCTTCCCTTGCGCTCCTTACAATCTTGAAATGCTCCACCTCGATGGTGGTTTTAATCTTATTAGAAAACTTGGTCGTCATACAAGATGATAAAATGGGAATCAATTTTTCACAAATCAATCTGCGTCTTTGAAAACCAGGGTAGAGTAAAAGTTTACGCCTTAGCCTTGTTGTGAAATCCAGCACACATACAGGTATTTAAAGAGTGAACAAGAAAACTCTAGAATTTTTACGTGGAAAACCTCGAAAAGAGGGAAAAATTACGTGGCCTAGCCCAGTAAAAAGCTTCCACTATGTATTTGTTTCAGAGTACAAAATCTTCCCGATAATGAGATTACAGAATTGTATATGAGAAAGGAACAATGACTATGTAGTCACGTTCAGGTGGTAACAATTACTAGTGGTAGCAGATGATGGCGAACAATGAGGAACAATAAGCGACTGACGATGAAGGTCGTCATGATGGAGACCGGCAGAGGTTGACGACGGCAAGGATCAGCGGCAGCGACCGGTAGCTGTGGTTGATGACCGTCAAGTGGTGGCACCATTATGCCTGGAGGATTTTCAAACTTTAGAGCTCTCTCCTCTCTTTTGCTTGGTCTCCTCTCATATGAGGAATGATGGGCTATTTATAGATTGGAGGAGTGACGTCTCTGTAAATATATGCAAAATCCAAACCACTCCACTTCATCGGACGGCTCAGAATGATTCCTTTGATCATTTGATGTATTTTAAGTATTTGAATGCTCAAATGAAGTTGAAATTATAATATCTTGGGCTTGTTGGATTCGGCTCGTCGAGACGCTCGATTTGACTATAAACACTTCATATTTGAGAGATATTTAGAGATTTAACTCATATCCCAAAGTTTTCAAGAATATTTTAAGTGCTTGATCTCGATTAGTTTCAATTTCAGATCAGCTTGCTTTTATCATCAAGATTTGTGCTTCGACTAGTAGTATTTTAAGTGTCATATCAATTAGTAATGTAAAGAGTTTTTTTTTCTTCTCTTTTTTTTAAATGAGGTATATGAAGAGATTTTTTTAAAAAAATAAGAATACAAAGAGTTTTTTTAATTTAAAATATTAATAATTTTCTCTTCTCTTTTTTTATTTAGGAAGCTGAAAAGTTTTTTTTAATAGTGTATATGAAGAGTTTTCTTCATTTTTTTTAATTTTTATTTTATTTTTTAAAAGAATTTGAAGACTCATTTTTTCTAGTATAAATACCCCCAAAAAGGTAATGGAAAACTCGCACCTTCCTCATCAGACCGATCGGATTTGGAGGCAATCAAAGCCCGTATTTCATACGGCGAGGCTCTGGTTTTCCCTCGAAAGCGGCATCAACTGTTCTCGTCGGACCGATCGGGTTTGGAGATGATCAAAGCCCGTAGTTCATATGGCGAGACTCCGGTTTTCCCTCGAGAGAGGCGTGAACTATCCTCGTCGGACCGACTGGGTTTGGAGGCGATCAAGGCCCGTAGTTTATGGAAAATTGATTTTCTTGAAACTCCAATAGATGGTTCAACATTTGACAACAGGAGACTACAAGATTCGATGATGTAACGCCAACTATCAATAGTGATACTTTGATAATCTTCTGGAAAAAAATTTCATTTTATAAATGATTTTTTGGTTATTCCTCATAAAAGATCGCAACAAGTTTATCCTCCTCCGTCGTTGCTCATGTACCTTCTAAAGCTTTTGCTTTCTGAGATTTGTGATGTACATGTACTTTCTGAGGCTTTTACCTATTGAGATTTTTGATGTACATGTACCTTCTGAGGCTTTCGCTTACTGAGATTTTTAATGTACTTATACCTTTTGAGGTTTTTTCCTTCTATGATTTTTGATGTACATGTACCTTCTGAGGCTTTCGCCTACTGAGATTTTTATGTACCTGGACCTTCTGAGACTTTTGTCTACTGAGATTCTTGATATACTTGTACCTTCTGAGACTTTCGCCTACTGAGGTTTTTGATGTACCTATACCTTTTAAGATTTTCAATTTACCTGTACCTTCTGAGGCTTTTGCCTTTTGATATTTTTGACGAATGAAGACATTGTCAACCACTTGTTCTCTTAGAGTTTTTCTAGTGAGGATCTTGTCCACTACTAGCTTCCCATCGAGGCTTCCTTAAGGATGTGCCTTCCAGAGGCTATTAGTGGAGACTTTGTCTACCACTTGCCTTCTTAAGGTCTTTCTAGTGAGTACCTTATCCAGTATCAGCTTCCCTTATAGGCCTCCTCATGGGTATGCCTTTTAAGGGGTTTTATTGAATGCAACAATGGAAGATTTCAAACTTATTTTAGAAAATAAAATCTTATAAAGTTTTCAATAGAGTAAAGTAGAAACTTAACTTTCTTTAGTCACTTGCCTTAGTGAGATCTTTCCTTAGATAAGCATTGGTGATATTTCTTACTCAATAACTTCACCAATTTCTTTACCATGATTCCTCTGATCTCCTTTTTGATGATATGTTCGTTGTTCAAATAAGTAGCATCCCAGACGTCCTTGTCGTATTAAACGTTCAATTTATTTCTTTAGATGAATGCAGCTTCCAGTTGAATGCCCTTTTGAACGATGAAAGTGACAATATTGTGATTGATTTTTGCAATTTGGATTTCTCAATGGGTTTGGCCATTTGAGATATTCAGAATTCTGAATCTCCCTTATGATATCAATTCTAGACGTATTTAGTGGAGTATATCTAGAAGTGTCGTAATGTCGTTGATCTTTTGAATATTTTTCTTTTTTATTTTGAGATGCTGTTGTAAGTTCTTCTGATGCGTTCTTACGCTTAGAGTTATTCTCAAATTGTCTTCTATGAGAAGTAATAGCTTCATCAGCTGTAATTTGTGCCTATACTCGATGAATAAGATTAGTGTAAGATCACACTGTATCTTGCATTAATGAAGAGTAGAAAGGCCCAGGTCGACCTCCAAGGAAGATGCCTCGGAGTAGCTCTGGATCTACTCCTCGAATTTGACGAGCTTCTGAAGTGAATCTTCAAAAGTATTTTTTGAGAGTTTCTCCTTCATTTTGGCGAATTTCAGCAAGATGAGAAGAGTCTTTGATGATTTTTTGATTTGAGATAAATTGTTCGACAAAGAGTTTAGCCAAATGAGCAAAGTTGAGAATGGTCCATTGGGAGACAGAATAAAACCATGTACGAGCTTGCCCTTTAAGAGTGATAGGAAAAACTTGGCAGAGCAAAGCATCAGGGGTTTGTTGAATATGCATAATAGTTATGTAATGATCGATGTGCTCATAAGGATCAGAGATTCCATCATAAAGTTCAATGTTATGTAATTTAAACCCCACCATAATCGGTTGTTGAAGAACCATATCATGCAAAGGAGAAGATTTTTGAATACTATGATGAGGGATGAAGTGTTTGCCTATTAATTAAAATTCGTCTCAAACAAGGCATTGTATTTCATCTCGAATAACTTCACGAGTTATTTCCATGAAATGGGGGTGATTCAATGCCATCAAAGAGGTAGAAGGATTCAAAGTTGGTCGAGCAATACGAGTATGATGAGTTGAGCTGACAGTATAGTCATGATCCATATCAGGATGATGTATGGAAGAAATTTTCATATGATCATGAGGGGGTTCTTCATTAACTCTATCATGTTGTTGATAGGGTCAATTTTCTCCAGTTTGTGGTGGCATTCTCGATTGTTCAGTTTCTAGTAAGAGCTGAAGGATCTGAGCTTGATGTTTCTCCATTCTTCGTATGCGCTCCTCAAAAGTATGAAGTGCTCCACATGGCTGGTAGTTTTGATCTTGTTGAGAAACTTAGGCTCGATATGATAATGTAATGAAGATCTCTTTCTCACAGACGACGACAAACTGTTGCGTGCCAGAAAATTTGTTACGGTAGAATAAACCTTCACACCTTAGCTTTGTATAGAAATCTAACACGCACACAGATAGTTGAAAAAAATAAGGAACTCCGGAATTTTTATGTGGAAAAACTACAAAAAGATAGGAAAAAATCACGGGACCTAGGTAAAAATGATTCACTATATATTTATTTTGGAGTACATAGTTTAAGTCTTCTCGATAGCGGGATTACAAGATTGTATATGAGAAATTCTGATAATGAGAATTCTAAAATCAGGGTACAGCAGCTATGCAGCGATAGTTGAGTTGTAACGGTTGTTGGTGACAATCGGCAATGATAATAGGCGACGATCGACGACAATGATGATGATGACTAACTTCGAACTTCTAGCTACTTGCTCCCTTTCATGACAAGAATAAGGTCCTATTTATAGGATTCTGAGAGGAACATTTTGATCATTATAGCCAAAATCTCAAAACACTTCATCAGACGGTGTATACTGATTCATTTGATCATAGATAATTTTTTGGTGATTTGATCATTCAAACGATCTTCGATTTCAGTGATCTTAGACTCGTTTTATTCGTCTCGTCGAGTCGCTCGATTCGACTATAAGCACGTCAAATTTGGAAATCATTTGATCATCCAGTCAGTGTCTCGAAATTTAGCTTGGGTTTGATTTAAAACTCATTTGGGCTGATTTGACGTTATAGTATTATTGAACTCATCTCATTGAGTCGTTGAATTTGATTGAATATATGCTTTAACTTGAAATATATGTTGGTTTATAAATTTTAGAGGAATATATCATTTCTTTTATTTTTAGCGAAAAAAAATTTATTTTATGTTTGTGTGGGCATTTATATTATTATTATAAAAGCATGTTTTTCTTTTACGATGTAATAATTTTTTATTTATTTATTTTTGTTTTGATGATTTCAATTATAACCATACAATATCAAATAGTTAACAAAATTTTTTATTTAAAAATGATTATTAATTAATAAATTATATTATAAATTCAAGATATTTAAAATTTTGATTGATTTTTAATTATTGCTGAGTTAAAGATATGCAACGATAAATTGCTATATTAATCCAGCTTTTAATTATTAACAGTTAAATTGATAATTATTAACGGTAAGTGGTTCAAAGAAATGTACCTCTTAATTATTAATTCTACATCAATCTAGCTTTTAACTATAAAAGGTTAAATTTCTAATTAATAACGATATGCTTGATTAAATTAATTTACCTCTTAATTATTAATTTTTTATTTAATCCAACAATTAATTTCAAACTCATATGTTATGCTAAATTGCAGGATTAAATGTAGAATCTTTTTTTTTAATATTTGAGCGAATTTAATCTTAAATTAAATTAGGAGAGAGCTACAAGTTTGAAGTTATCCAAATCATTATCGTATTTATTGTTGTCGTTATCAACAATTACGTCCATTCTATTTTATAGTTGTTTATTCTGCGATTAGAAATTTATTGTTAACATATAATCCAGTTATTAAAAAAACTTAAACTTTGTACCCAAAATAGATATATAGCGGAGTATTTTACTTTGATTAAATGATTTTTTCTTCTATTTCTGGAATTTTTCTACATAAAAATTCTGGAGTTTCTTATTCTCTTTTCAACAATCCGTGTGTATACTGGATTTTCATATGAAGCTAAGACGTAAAATTTTATTCTACCGCTACTGATTCTCTATCACGCAATAATGATAATAAAAAATAATAATATATAAAGTGGTCCCAAACGGATCGTTAGAGTAATAATAATTGTATCCTTTATATTAATATCAATATATGAAGATCGAAATAGTAAAGATATTTAAAAGTCTATTCTAGGCTTTGTTTATGAGGGCTCATTTGCTTGCTTACAAATAGTAAATTAATGCGTTTTAGAATATCATGATAGTTGATTAATATTATCAGAGTTTCATAAATCTTCGTCTATATTCATTTGGTGGCTTTTAAAATGAAATAATATTTTAGTACACGATAGATTTTTCTCACTCATTTAATGTGTGAAAATTAAATCATTATAATGAGAAGATTTGCTATTTAAAAAGGTTTATGGGGCTTAAAATCTATGTTAACATTTAAAATTATTTATTACTCCACATAGTCTATAACAAATCATGATCTCATTGGTGTAAATAAGAAGTTAATTGAATATTGCTTGTAAGTAATAATATTAATCTTAATTTTTCATACTCACTAAGCATTAAATCAATATTAGTAAAAATGGAAAAATAAATCCTCTTCTAAGCTCAAATATAAATTAAATAAATGAAGGTTTTTTTTGTGGAAAATCATTAATAAAGTTAAAATAATTATAATTTTTTAATTATATTCATTAGTATTTGATATATTTCTTAAAATCTCAAAACACAAATCTGTAAGCGATATGATTTTGAAGTCAAAATCGATCAGATCAAGACTTAAAATATTCAAATCTTTGGGGCATCAATTAAATCTCAGCAAACAAATGTGGAGTGTTTATAGTCAAATCGACGGGATCTCGAGCCAAGATCTCATAATTCGACTTCATTTGGGCATCCAAATGCTCAAAATACATCAAATGATCAAAGGAATCATCCCGAGTCCGTCCGTCGAGGGGAGAATGCAGACTGAATTCTGAGAATGTCCTATCTCATAAATAGCCCCATTCTCCAGCATGAGGAGAGGCCGAAGTGAAGTGAGGTGAAGAAAGAAGAGGAGGAAGTAAGTGAAGAAAGAAGCAGTAAAAGAAAAGAAGAGAAAGGAAAAAAGAAAACCTGAGTGGGTCGAAGGTTTCAGGTCACGTGGGTCAGCGAAGCGGAGGGGAGGTTTGTCCGAGCTGGGTCGGGTCGCGGCAGCGGGTCGCGCGGTTCTGCAGTGCGAGTCGGAGACGGGCTCGGGTTGCGCGGTTGCGTCGCATGCTGGGCAGCGGTGGAGCGGAACGCGAGGGTCGCGCGGGCAGCGCGGACGCGGACGGCGGAGCGGCAGCGCGGGAGGCTGATCAGCGCGGTTCGGCCGGAGACGGGCCGGCGGCGGGTCTTTTTGCCGGCGAGAGCAGTTGCGCAGCGGCTGGAAATAGCGGATTGGGCCGTGCGGGCAGCGGCAGAGCGCGTAGATTTTGCGGAAAACGGGGCTCGGCCGGCGGGGAAAATGGGGCCCGCGGGACGCCGGAGGCGGAATTAGCACGTCGGAAAACAAGCAGAATAGAGGAAGAATTTAGAAGAAAAAAAAAAGGAGATTTACCCGTTTTTTTTTCCTTCTTTCGTTTCTGCCTGGAGAGAGAGAGAGCAGGCGAGAGAAACTGAAAATTGGAATGAAAATTAGAGGGAGAGTGAGAGAGAATGAGGGGGAGGAAATTAATAGTTTGCCCGGTTGCGTCGCATGCGGGGCCGGCGGTGGAGCGGAACGCGGGGGTCGCGCGGGCAGCGCGGACGCGGACGGTGGGAGTGGCAGCGCGGATCGGCCGGAGACGGCCGGCGGCGGGTTTTTTACCGGCGAGAGCAGGCACGGCGGCTGGAAATAGCGGATTGGGCCGTGCAGCAGCAGCAAGCGCGTGGATTTTGAAAACGGGCTCGGCCGATGGGACGCGGATGGGGCCCGAGGGACGCCGGAGGCGGAATTACCACGTCGGAAAACAAGTGAACGGAGGAAGAATTTAGAAAAAAAAAAAAATGAGATTTACCTTTTTCTTTTTTTTTTCTTCTTTCGTTTCTGCCGAAAGAGAGAGAGCAGGCAGGAGAAATTGAAAATTGGAATGTGAATGAGTGGGAGAGTGAGAGAGAATAAGCGGGAGGAAATTAGGAGGGTGTAATTTTTAGTTTTTTTTTTAATTATTCTTTTTTTTTCCAGAGAACTAAAAATAGGAGAAAAATGGGAGTAATTTGAGAATTTAAAATTAATTCAATAAGTTTTAATTTGAGTTTCACGTCAATAAATGCACATAATCAATATATATATCAATTTAAAATAATTTCATTATTACGACATGATGATTTGTCGTTTACTGATGGGCCGTTGGTTAAAATCAAGGCCCATTTCGCCTCAAATGCGCGGTCGCAGCCTTTCACTCACCGATTTTCACGCAGACTCATCCGACCGTTAATAAATTTCATTTGATAGATTAGATTTCAAAGCCCAATAACACGATCAATTTCATTAACGGACGTTATTCGACTTACGAGACCTCCCGACCTTAATATACGCGGCAAGGCGGCTGACGACTCGAAATGCTTGATCGGCCGATCATTAAGTCATATAATATTTATATACCGACCAATCGACGCTTTGAATACGATGGCGAAAGTCCGCTCATCGACGGAGGTCATTTGAGTTGATTACGACGCCTTACGATTTCGCCTCAATTTATGTCACTTCAAATCATTCGGATTTGCATACACGTCCAATTATGCACGGACAGTCTCATTTGATAGATTTCGACGTTTTGAAGCTAACGGTGATCAATTTTATGAACGGAGGTCGTTCGGATATCGTCGCAGCTTCTCGACTTCGATATGTGTGTCGATACATTGATAGCTTGAGCGCTTAATCGATTGATCATTAGATTTTCAAATATTAATATTTCGATCAATTTCAACATACTGAGCGTGATGGAGAAATCCTTTAGTCGATCAAAGGTCGTTTTGACCATTTTCGGTGACGTCCAATGCATTTTAAACTCCGATTTACGTACTGTCGCTTCCGAAGTCAATCGAATTCGATTTGTAGGTTTGTTTTGATTTATAGCACACATGTGGAGGTCAACACAAATGTTATCCTAGATAAAGGTTAACGGATTAGAGGCCAAAACCACCTAGAAATTATGCAAAATGGGGCATTTTATCTTTATTAAAGGATTTTACTTTGTATTCCAAGCAAAATGTAAAAGAAAAATGAGACTTCCAGAATATAAACAGGATAAAAACATCACAAATGTTATCCTAGATAAAAGCTTAATTGGATTCAAAGGCGGCCAAAACCACCTAGAAATTATGCAAAATGGGGCATATTACCTTTATAAGAACTCACATATTAAAGGAAAAGGCAAACGAGGTTATCAATCGGGGTGATGCGAAGAGTTCCTCATCTATGGTTGCAATGGGGGTCGTCTTGATAGAGCCTTAATAGGACGTGATTCCTTAGAAATCAAAAATTACATGGCCCAGCCTAATCATCATCATCCAGTCTGTCCTAAAAGTAAAAAGGAGCAATTCCCAATTGTAAGTCAAGAAGAGAGAACCGATAAGGGAGAAGAGTGGTGACTATAACTAGAACTCAATGTCTCTCCAAGCAATCAACAAATTATAAATATGGATGAAAACTCTTTAAATTTCTAATGAGTAATCTTGTATGCCAGCCATCTTCTAACCTAGTCCAGTAGAAGGGGGAATGGGGACGAGATCAAGGAGAATAACACATTATTTCTTTCCCTCTAATGTGTAAACCATGGCCTTGATTAGATAATAAAGCCTCTTTATTACTTTATGTGAAAAAATATAAGCATAACTAATAACCTGATGGAGTGAGGACGACATTATGAAGAGGTTGTCATTAGGGAGAAAGGTTCTTATCATTCTCATTGAGAAGGGACACTCAAAGAAGAGATGTGAGTGTGATTCTAAAAAATTATTGCAGAAATAATAGAGTTTAGTATATCTCCTCTATGAGATAATATGTCGAGGTTTTAGACCTCCAATATAAATCCAATCCAAGTAAAGGGCAAAAGTTATAGCATGTCCCTTAAACCATATTTCACCATGCCTATTCTTAGTGAAGTAGAAGTCAAATTTTGCAATTCTGATTTCCATGTTAGAGGGTTATTTGCTATTGCATCAAAAAATCATATCATTTCCACCTGATAGGTTAGTGCAGAGAATATGTTGATAGCATTGAGGGTTTTTCTTGTATAGGCTCACAAGGATTCTCCACTTCCTCTCATATAGAATGGTGCAAAGTTTAGCATCTGACAACAAACCTAGAGTATGTATTCTATTAGGACCAAGGATTTTTGAGAGGGAACTCCCTCCACACCAAGGGTCATAAAATAATGAGATTGATTTTCCATCCCTGACATAATTGATAAACTTATCTCTGAATTTGGGGGTGACTGACTTTAGTTACTTCCAAAGGGGTGAGGCCTTATTCTTAGATTTATCCCAAATCGACCCATATTTATAAGAACACTATTTTGCAAAAAGAGATTGTGATTACAGAGTTTTCAGAGAGATTTTAACTTGCAAATTAGGTTAAGGGAAGATGCTGAAAGAAGCCCAATGCCCCCCTATCTCTAGGAAGAGTGGTATGAGCCTAAGAAATGATATGCAACTTCTTGGCCTCCCCATTACAGTGGAAGAATTTAGAGGTGAAAGAACAGATACGTTTGATAATTCCTTTAGGGATAGACATTCCTCTAAACCAGTAGAAAAGATAATTATTCATTGAGGACCGAATCAATTAGAATCTTTCACCATAGGGAAGCAATTTATACTTCCATCCAGTTCTTACTTGAAATAATTTTTTTATTATTTATATGAACTATATATATAATATTTGAATTGTCATTTTTAATAATTTATATGACCAATTTTTTTTCGGGAAAAAAGTTTCTGTAGAGAGATAAGCAACAGGAGATTGCCCTGCAAATGTTTGATGTGATTGTAGAAAGCGAAGACATTAACTTTGAGTGGGAACTTATAAGGAATCTGATTTGACACGCAGTGAATTGAACTGATGATCATCTATCTCCACTATCAGTTAAAAGAAAAGCAGAAATTATATCAAGGCTCTTTGAGTTTCTGTGGATAGAAAACAACTATAAAAAATATTTATTTATTTATTTATTTTTTATTGAAAATGAATTACTGCAATTAGAGTTTTGATGGGTTTGTATTCTACATTATTCTGAAGCTTGATATAACAAAATATGTTCAAGTAGACAGTTAGAACAAACAAACTTAATATCAAAATTAAATTTTATGAAGAAATTGGCATATGGAATTTACAAATTAAGATATTTCAACTGCAGATTGATTGAGAACTCTCAACCATCACTACTATTGATTTCATACAACCACCACTTACAGCAACATAACTATTAATTAATGCTCGAACTTCTACTGTTATTCTCAACTTGAACACTATTCTCTCACATCCTTCAATTCCAAGTTTATCAATTCATTACCCAGTTTTACTCCTCAAAAATGGCCATTGTTAGATTTTATTTTAATGTTTACAAAGCATGTTATAAATGAAAAAAAAAAAGAAGCAGAAGAAGATAAATGATAGTCTTCAAAAAGTTTAGACTCAATTTGTAGTATAATCTTCTAAATAATAAAGTTCACTAATTTAATTTATATATTTTTTCCAATTTAACATTTACAATTGAAAACTTGCCAATCTCTATCACTGATTGTACTCAATCCTAATAAGAGAGATCTTCTCAATTGCGGATCCTAGTTAATGCCCTCAGCTTTTCTTTAGATGACCTTAAAACCCAGCATATTCCCACAATAATGTCGGCCATAACCAGCTTTAATCAATTTACCATTGCTAATATCTCTGAGATCAGCTGAATCTGATATCCATTTAGGATGCTGGATTTTCCGAGAGAATCTACTATCATGCATGGAGCTTGCTCAGGAGAACGAGTATTCTTAAAAATTTCATGCTCAAATAATTTTTGATAGAGAAATTTTTACATACATTGTCCGATGCATCCGAATTAACTGTATATTGAGAGACAATCAATGTATTATAATTTTTTTTTTTTTTAGGTTTTAGGAGATAGTTTTATCACTCTATACATCAGAACGCAGTGAGTGTAAAATAATTTGAGCATAATTTAAAAAACATAAAAAAATTACTATATATTGATAGTTATTTTTTCTATTTTTTTAAAATTGAGCTTGAAATATCTTATACATTCACTACATACTGATGTATACAATGCTAAAATTATCTCTAAACTTTTTTTTAAAAATTTTAATGGACTCAATGTGTACCTCAATATACAGCAAATCTAAATGCATTCGAACAACATATGTATAATCTCTCTTTTTATACGCCAATGTTCATGCATAGATATAGATACTTATGATAGTTTTTTAAGAATCGGATCAAATCATGCCAAAATGAGCTCAAATCAAGCTCAAAAGTTACATATGAAATTTCGAACTGACTGAATAATCAAATGACTTCCAAATTTGAAGTGCTTATAGTTGAATCGAGCGGCTCGACGAGACGAATCCAACGAGTCTAAGATTACTCAAATCCAAGATCGTTTGGTCAAATCACTAAAAAACTATCTATAATCAAATGAATCAATATACACCGTCCGATTGAGTGTTTTTAGATCTTGGCTATAATGACCAAAATGCTCTTCTCAGAATCTTATAAATAGAACTTCATTCTTATCATGAAAGAATGAGCAAGTGAACTTAGAAGAAGGTAGAAGCTCAAGTTCATCATCACCACCATCGTCGCCGACATCACTATTGTCATTGCCGATTGTCACCAACAATCGCTATCTCAATTCATCGCAGAAGCTACCAGAATCGACTCGAATTTCATTATCACGATTTCTCGCATACAATCTTGTAATCCCGCTATCAGGAAGACTTAAACTCAGATTCCAAAGTTAGATAAAGATTTTACCTGCCAGCGACTTTTTCTTCCTCTTTCTGGGGTTTTTTCATATAAATATTATGGAGTTCTTTATTTTCTTTTCAACTATCTATATGCGTGTTAGATTTCCATACAAAGCTAATGAGTGAAGAATTTATTTTACACTTATAAGTTTTCTGACACCCAACAAGAAAATTAAATAATTGAGAGAAGATTATACCCAAAATCCAAATGCAGCTCTTTTTATTTTGAAATTTTTATGAAAATTTTCTTTATTATGGCTTAAAAAACATACAGAATAAATTAACATATGAACATGCAAAAGATGCATTATGTATAATATAGTGATTTAATTAGATGTGTTACATAATAATTTCAAAAAAAATAAAAAAATAAAAAAATAAAATATTTATTTCTTTGTCATATTCAACATATGAGTTTATTTAAAAACGATAACAGATACATAATTATCCTATTTTTTAATAAAAGATTAAATTGCTAATATTAATAATCAAGTTAGCAAATATTTCATTTAATCAGTTTAAAAATGATCTTATGTAAAATTAAATCACTAATTAAAGTCACACCTTTAAATTCAATAATAGTTATAATTAGCTTCACTATTAATTTAAGCCTTTTTTAACATAAATTCAATTATATTATCTGTAGTAATTAACTATAGATTTTGAAAGAAATGTTAAATAGTATATTAGAACAGGCAAAACATGGCAAAATTTTTAAAATAAGCACGATTAAAACTTTAATTAACGGATTAGACATATTTTTTAAAAAAATTAAAAAGTACAAATCCGCCTAACGGCGACTGACTCATAAATATATTTTTTTAAAAGTATGAACCGAGAGATCGGACATAACCCCGATCTCGGCTTTCTCCTATAAAGACGAAGCTTCTACCACGGCACTTCTACTTGCGTCGCCTTACTGCAATTTTAGCCATGCCCCGCCTTACTCGCCGCCTCCATGGATCCGACAGCCTTTTGTGGGAAAGAAGGTTTATTTTGCCTTTTTTTTTTTCTGAAAATAAGTGAATAATATGTGAATGTGACATGTATATATTATATTTTATGGTGTCTGTATGCAAACTTAATGTTGATTTAGAGTGTGTAGCAAATTTGGATTTTCTTTAGATATAGTGTGACATGCTTTTCTTTGTGAATGTGATATACTTTTTTGTAGGTATATCTTTATAGGTTTTGTTATATTCAGTTGACCTATTTCACTTGAATGAACATGATTGGTTCAATTAGATCTTACTTTGAAAGGATGGAATGTCCTATTAAACCTTTTTTTTTCTTGTTTTAATGGCATATTGTTAGCACCATATAATTGACTTCTAAAAAGGTCAATAATTGTAGGATACATAATCTTATTATATTAATATGTTGATACTCAACTTTCATTATTAAAGTTGTTTTAACTCTTCTTGTCCTAGTGATGGACTCTTAGGGGTTATTTGGGATCAATTTTATATTTTTATTTGATTTTATTTTTTATTTTATTTTATTTTATTTGTATTTTGATTTGAAATAAAATATGTTTCATTATAATAATAATTTTTAAAAATAATATAATTTTCTTTTAAAAATAAATAATAAAAATAGTTTAAAAATGCACATGATAAATATGCTTTTAAAAACAATATTATTATAAAAATAAAATTTATAAAATAAAATTAATCCCAAACAAGCCTTTAATATTTCTCTTGCTTGTTCCTTCTGCTAAGAGTTTTCTAAACACTGAGGCTCTTTCTATCCACTCATTTCTTGAACTTATGTTCCTTGGCACATGAAAATGGGAATAAAGAAAGGATGAATGATTAATTAAGAGAATTAGGTTTTAATACTTCCTAATTTATTAAGGGTGAAAGATATATGTATTAGTTGATCAAGGAAAGAGATAGGAGAAATAAATTTTAGTTCAAGTGAAGTGTGTTAAAAATAAAAATTAATAAATATTTTTTTAAAAGAGGATATTTAAAATATATGA
Source organism: Cymbidium sinense (assembly GCA_021442155.1). Taxonomy (NCBI): domain Eukaryota; kingdom Viridiplantae; phylum Streptophyta; class Magnoliopsida; order Asparagales; family Orchidaceae; genus Cymbidium; species Cymbidium sinense. Next base: position 40,454,367 of record CM038218.1, read on the forward strand.
TGAGATATTTTGACAAATTTTTTAATGATTGTTGTGAGAATATTGTTGATTTTATTGATTTTAACATTTTAAATAAAAATAAATATTTTATTTTTATCATAATATTAATAAAATTAAAGTTGGAGAGATTTTAAAAAAATTAAATATAAAAAAAAGATCTAATAATATTTTAAAAGTGTAAAAATGTTTAAAAGATTTAGTGATTTTTTGCCTTACCAATCATTTCGTAAGTTAGATCTTTTATTTCTTTGATCTTTTTTGTTCGTGAGACGAAGATTAATTTAGATAATTTAAACAGGTCTGCTCTTCAGTATTCCTGCCTCCGATACACATTATATTCGAATATGAGTTCAAGCATAGTATGTTTAGTGCTATATTATAGTGACCAACTTACTGTTAGTGACGATTTCTTCCCAATGTATAAAAAAAATCCCCTATATTAATTTCGGTAGATTTTAGTGCATAAAATCGAATCATGCAAATACTAAAAGTTGATTCTAAGTTCGTGATTAATCTCATATGTAGGTTTCCTGTTGGTGCCAGTTTCATTGCTACACCATTAAATGATGACAAAGTTTGAGTCGGTCATCAATGCAGCAAGTGTATAACCTGTTGTTGTATACGTTGAAATTGAATTGAAACCAGTAGATGATACCGAAGCCCATAATTTTATTGAAGATGAATTTCAGCCTATCAAAACTTTCCAGCACCATATACCGCCACAGGAACCATATCATTGGTAAGTTGTTTGAACTATTTATCTGAGCACATATTTTCATCTTAATCTTATACACTACATTCAAATGCGCAGCACTGATGATGTAGACGTATCTGCATCTCCTATTCATGATCCTCATATAGCCTCAACTTCTGCAACTATGGGTGAGAATTGTTGTGATCAGGTTGCTCCATTGGAGGGCTAGAAACAATGCCCAAGGCAACCAGGCATTAGTGATGACAACGAAGGTGATATGAGAGAACAACACCATCCAAATGCTAGAACTAGTTAGATATTGAGAGATTATGCTAACAAAATAGTGACCGTTGAAGAAAATATGTTTAGTAATAATGACTACATTCGAGCTTGTCAGTCAACCCAAGAATGGGATGAAGAACTAAACTTTGATGGCCTCCCAACAAATTCTATTTTTCTATAAGAAAATTTCATTCCAACTGACCTAAATGAAGGAATGTGTTTCCATGACAAGAGGCACCTTAAATTTACCATCGGTTGGTCAATAATAAATAATGTGGAATATATGACAAGTGATTCTAATAAAATAAGGTTCAGATACTTTGCATTCATAGCATCTCCTAGTAAGCCATGTTTGTGGCGGCTACATCGCAGAGAGGGCTTGATAGTGTCAGGCGATTTCCGATGTCAAGGCCACACACATGTTCTTATTCCATATTGAAGACATAGGCGTGCACTCTCAATTTATTAGCTACTACATCCGTATTAGATGTCAGTTAGATTTGAAACTCAGGGAAATTATTGGTCGCATAGAATCAAAATTTAAAATTAAAGTTTCCTATATGAAAGCATGGGATGCCCGCAGAAAGGCTATACAAGTTATATTTGGCAACTAGGAGGAGTCATACCGGGTAATGGATCACTTCATAATTGTTGTATGTTCAGTTATGCCTAGCACTGTGTATCGCATCCAGTCAAGCGATTCTGGCCATTTTCAACGTATTTTCTGGGCATTTGGACCATCTATATCAGGTTGGCAATTCTATAAACCGTCTTAAGTCTTGATGGTACTTTCCTCCAGGGAAAGTATAGAGGTACTCTGCTAACCGCTGTTGGTATTGATGCTAATAATGGTTTGTTCCCTTTCGTATTTGCAATTGTAGAGACAGAATGTAATGATTCATGGATTTGGTTTATCATGGCATTGCGGGAGTGGGTTCCATTTATATGCACGCGACTTGATTTATGCATTATATTTGACCGTCATTCTAGATTAGTGTGTGGATGCCATGAAATTTTACATTGGGCAAAACACTGGATTAGTGTGTGGATGTCATGGATGCACTATATCTGACCATCATCTCTAGTCTTCAACAAATGACTAGAGATAACTTCTCACCTTATCCAAATGAATGATTCGATTTTCGCTCCACGTGTGAAAGCTCGACTGTAACAAAATGAGCGTGAAGCACGAAGATGCTCAAATCCTACAAGAATAAACGTAACTAATTCTCCATGTCATTCAAGGTTGTATTGAAAGACCAAGCTCGTTGTACTTGTACATGCAGGCAACCCCAGTTATAGCACATTCCATGTCCACACATCATTGCTGTAGTGGGGCAACATCATGTAAATCATTAAGAATATTTTTTCCCGTACTACACTCTACAAATGTACCACAGCACATACGAAGCTCATTTTCATGTCATTCCGACGGACCGATAATGTAATTATCGGTCATCGCATACAATTCGCACCACCAAATGTTAGAAGGCGCACTAGCAAGCCTAGGACATGATGATATGCAAATATAATGGATGAGAACATTCAGCGGTCCAACAGAATCTGTGGAGTATGCAAAAATTATGGGTATAACAGGACTACCTGTCCATAAAGGTGACACTAGTGTTGTTTCGTTAGGCTGTTTGTTTCTTTTAGACTTATGTACAAGAAGTGTATTCTGGCTGTTATTTTCTCTCAGACTTATGTACTTGAAATGTATTCTGTGTATTAGTATTTTTTTATCAATATATGACCTTCATGGATATAATCATGTATGCTGGAATGTTTTCCTATTTTCCATATTTATATGAGATTAGCTGTTATCGGCACCATGTCATCTATTATTCATGATGTGCTTAATTGTTAGTGCTATCAGATAAACTTACGTAATGTATAATTAATTGCACTATGTCTCTCGACTTAGTGTTAACCGAAAAGAAATCAAGAAAAAATCAATCTGTAATGTATAATTAATTGCACCGAGACTATATATGTGAATTTACCAAACAAGATAAATTCTGTCTTTTTTATGCACCATGTACTAAAATTTGTTGTAAATTTAGCTGCACTAATGAATTTGTAATGCCACATTTACTGACATCCAATCCCAAATATTGTTTACAATATAGGTGACATGACGACGGAGGAAGGAGGAGCTACTAGACATCGGCGATGGCACCGATGAGCCCCGTCGATTATGGCGCACTTGGAGGTTCACCCCAAAGATCGGTCACGTGGCGATATTTAGAACATCCCGATCTGATATGTTTTACTTTATTTGTTGTAATATTTATGTCTTAATTCATTTGTTGTAATATTAGTACCTTAGATGTCATTTTGATCAAATAAATAATTTGTCTTATGCAGGCGACCATTTTAAAGGCTGCGCCGCATCTACTTATGTTCAGAGAATGGCCAGTTCATTGCCCATGATTTATGGATGGACTACGAGATGCTAAGTTGATCGCTTACATGTGATCTCGACTTGATCACCACTTGCTCACTTTGGGTTGGCGGTCACCGAAAATACATTTAATTTGATAGTTGGTGAGATGACAATTACATTACAGGACATTGCTATGATTCTCGGCCTATGGATTGACAGACCACCTATTATAGGACCACCGGTGGTTGGGGAGGGTAGACGATGGCTATCTTGGGTTGATTGTGATGAGCATCTGGAGACATCAGATGTGATATACCATGATCCTGAACTACATGTTACATTGACATTAGGGGCGCATGGGACTACATTTACCGGTTGCGATGGACATTTTATAGGGATTCATATTTGGATCTACGAGATGCCGACTTTCTGATGCACATTAGAGCATATATACTATTCACCATTGGCTTCTTCCTCATGCTAGATACTTCTGGGTCAGAGATACATCTACAGTACTTACCACTGCTAGATGATTTGAGCATGTTTAGTAGATACTCCATTGGAGCAGAGTGTACACTATACAGAGAGTTGAATGAGGCTACTAAGCCAAAGCAGATGAACATAGCAGTTATCGCATCTACTGTGTCCGATCAGCATATACATGTTGGCACCCATAATAGAGGTACCCTTTCCATCAGAGTTAGAGGGTCTGAGCATTGGATGCAGGTGGAATGAGGGTTACCTGAGGGAGATGACACCTGCTCATGTTAGAGTGTACAAAGATGAGCTTGATGGTTTGCTACAGAGTCAAGTATGAGTAAGTGCACTTTTGATTCATTTTTTTACTGCTCTAATCTTACATATGGCATATATTCCTTAATATGATGTTGCAAGTGATATGGGAGCCTTACGCAATGTATATGCACGAGTGTGATATTTGTTTGGCGTGAAATTTAGCTCGCTTCGTATACCATTCTTGGAAGAGAATTGAGTGGTACCTCGATCATGTCCTGCATTTGGTCTGCCACCGGTGACGCCGAGCCTATAAATCCTGCATTTCAGCGAGTCGATGGTCGGGGGAAGGTTGACGTTGACTAGGTTGAGTACCACCAGGGTTACATAACCTAGTGGGAGGCTAGACATTTTGCAGTTGTACCTACGGTTCCCCAGAGTTGACCAACGCATTGGTACTAGGTGGTATACCCAGCCTCCTTATACATGCTTGGCACCATTCCGCTACCACCTACTATCCTCGAGCCCCGGAGAGAGACTGATAGTGAGTACTGAAAAATTGTAAGCTATTCAAATTTTGATATGTTATGAGAACTAAATTATATAATTGCTTCAACAGCGGGAGCATATCTTAGACACACAAGATATTTTCCAGGAGAGATATAGATATCGATTTTTAGCATTCAATCAATACCTATGAGGAGATATGCAGAAAACTATAGAGAGACATGCACATATCAGATAGGATAGAGATTCGATGATGCCGAATTCTTACAGACCTTCATCTTCCCAGCCACATACTGTAGGATTTGACGTAGGTCCATTGTATATACCAGATGTCGGTCCATATAGTTATCCATATGACACACATACTCCGTACCCTTATCAGGAAGCCATGTTCAATCCATTTCAGTCATGGCCATCTCCCTATCCTCACCACCAGTGCAAAATACACGCGGTACCCCATCCCCCCTTCGGCGGGGACTATCACGAGATACCGATGTTACACCTCCGATGATCTAGAGGCCAGACCAGCAAATGAAGTGCGACATGACACATCGGAGACCGTCTGACGACTTCGACAAGACATTACTTGAGTGATGCACTTCCACCACGGAGGCACCGCCGTCGTTAGATATCCTTAGTTGTCATCTGTGGTTTTGGATCATCTAATACGATATACTACTCATTATTTTATATTTTCTATATTATCGCATAGACACCGTTTATCTATGTTACATATTTCTAGTTTAAGTGAATTGTATTTTTTGTGCGAAGTATGAGATATATTTTTTTTGATATTGAACTGTCCTTTTTTAAAAATTTTAGAGAATTAGATAAGTTCAAGTGAAAATATTTTAAATTAGTAAATATCTAACTTTAAATATTAGATATGTAAATACATAAGAATGTGTGTGATATGTATGTGTGATATGTATGTAAATTCCTTTTTTTTAAAAGAAAATATTTTACGCTGTGATGTTACTCATGTAAATACATAAGAATTGTGTGATATGTATATAATTTCGAATTTTTTTAAAAAAAATTATTTTACCCAATCATGAAATGAACGTAATACGCTTAACTCAGCACTCGCCTGCTGAGGACTGTCTATTTTAAAAATTTTTTAAGCATATTTCACTAATTACGATTTAAAAGGTACTTTGTTTAAAAATTTTGCGGCAAAACATTAGTTACAAACACATAAACTTCATGCACATACAAGCAGCCAAAAGCACGGCACATTAACCTTAATCAAGCTCAAAAATTAGAGAACAATAAGAATGTAATTTTAGCTTGAAAATCGAGAATCATTCGAAAATCGAATCGAAATTTGGATCAGATTAAGTTCAAATCGATTATATTGAGCCGAGCAATGAGCTACAGATTTGGATCAAACTTTTTTTGAGCCGAGCACAGATCGAACCTAACCAGCTCAAGATTGGATCGAATTTATCTATAATTAAAATTTTTAAATTTATATATAATACTTCTAAGTTTGTAATAACAAAATTATATCTAAAATTAAGTGTATAGAATTATAAGTTGTACTTTTTTTAAATAAATATAATATATTTATAAATATAAATATTATTTCTTTGAAAATCATATATATATATATTTTATTTCATACACTTAATTAATTAAATTTTTTTTAGAATTTTGTAGTAATTATTTTTATTAAAATCAAACTACTGGATCAAAATGAATTAACTCTATTCCAATTTGACTTTAAAAAATTGAAAATATTCAATTCTAGCCGGCGAAATCAAAACAGAGCTCATTGCAATCTGATACCCGTTTGATAAAGTGTTTGAGAGACAAATAGAACCACTGAGATTTTGAGAATTCATTCTGCTATCACAACAATAAAAAGGAAAAAAAGTGCTTAAAAAACCTTAAAAATTCTTCCCATATATATCAGTCAAATGCACTGAGGATTAGATGGAGAAGCCATGGAAGTTTAAGATCCGGTTCTTAATGAAGCCACCTTGCCAGCTGCATCTGCAAGTATAAATATTATAATTTCACCGAACGGTTAAACAGTAGACTCTGTCAGTTAGGTTCCTAGTCGTTGTATTTAATTCGATATATGCTTTAATTTAAAATTTATATTTGATTTATAAATTTTAAATAGATATATCATTTATTCTTTTATTTTTGAACAAAAAGACTCATTTCATTCAAAAATATATAAAATCACTTTTAAATAAAAATTATTAAGATTTATAATATATATTATATGTATCAAATTTATTTATTTATTTATTAGTTATTAATATTTATTTATTTTATTTTATATGTATAAAATAATAATATATAAATTATTTTATTATTTTATAATATTATAGATATTTTTTGGAGGCTTAATTTTTAAAATAGGCCTGTTTATAATACTAATTATGTGATTAGGTACGCTAAAAAAATTTTTAAAATAGTAAGTACGACTGGCGATGTAAGACTGGTTCATAAATAATTTTAAAAAAAAATCAACAAATGGCGCAGGAATCTCTCTCTCTCTCTCTCTCTCTCTCTCTGTCCGCATACTTCTTAAAATCATGAAAAAAAAATATTTATATAAATTTATTTAGTTATTTATATATTTAAATTATATAAATATTTTTAAGTTATATAAATAATTTAAAAATATTTAAAATATTTAAATAAATAATTAGTTATATATATATTAATTTATTTATTTCTTTATTTATTTATTAAAAATTATTTATTTATATATTTTAAATAGTTTTAAATTATATATTAACAAAAATTAATAAAAATTATATATTTTAAGTAATTATATTAATTAATAAAAAATTATTAAATAAATTTCTAAATTTATATATATAATTAAAATATTTTTAAATTATATATTTAATTATATATATATAACAATAAATAAATAACTAAATATATAAATATTTAGTTATTAAATATTTTATAAAAATATTTTTAAATTATATATTTTAATAATTTTAAATAATTATATTAATTAAAAAAAATTAATAAAATCTCTCTCTCTTCCTCTCTGCTCCTTCCTAAAATTACGGAAAAAAGTAATTATATTTATTTATTTAAAATATACAATTACTTAAATAAATTAAAAAAATTTAAATTATATAGATATTTAGTTATTTATATATTTATAAAATATTTAGTTATTTATATATTTAAATTATATAAATATTTTAAAGTTATTTAATTATATATATATATATATATATATATATATTTATATAAGTCTATAATAATAATATTATCAAAATATAAAATATTTTTAATTATATATATATATATATATATATATATATATATATATATATATATATATTTATATAAGTCTATAATAATAATAATAATAACAATAATAAAAAAAATAAAAAAAAAATAAATAAATAAATAAATAATTTTTAATAAATAAATAAAAGAAAGGAATAAATATATATAATAAATAAAATATTTTATAAATATATTAAATAACTAAATATTTATATAATTTAAATTTTATTTATTTATTTATTTAACTAATTATATATTTTAAATAAATAAATATTTTTAAATAAATAAATAACTATATATATATATATATATATAAAACTAATTTTTAATAAATAAATAAAAAAAGAAATAAATTAATATATATATATAACTATTTATTTATTTAAATATTTTAAATATTTTTAAATTATTTATATAACTTAAAAATATTTATATAATTTAAATATATAAATAACTAAATAAATTTATATAAATATATATATTTTTTTCGTGATTTTAAGAAGTATGCAGAGGGAGAGAGAGAGAGAGAGAGAGAGAGAGAGATTCCTGCGCCATTTGTTGATTTTTTTTAAAATTATTTATGAACCAGTCAATTGACTCGACTTTATTTTAAATTTTTTTTGATAATCACATAATTAGTATTATAAATAGGCCTATTTTAAAAATTAAACTATTTTTTGGATGACTATTCTTGTTTTTTTTCTTTTTTTTTTTATGGGAGTGACTTAGAGAAAGAGAGAGAGAGAGAGAGAGGAGGTAAAGACTTTATTTATTTATTTTTTATTTATGAAGAATATAAAAAAAATTTTTTTTCAAATGAGGAATGTGAAGAGTTTTTATTCTTTTTTTATTAGTTATGTGAAAAGTTTTTTTTCTTCTCTTTTTTTAAAATGAGATAAATGAAGAGATTTTTTTTAAAAAATAAGGAATACGAAGAGTTTTTTTTTAATTTAAAATATTAATAATTTTCTCTTAATTTTTTTTAGGAAGCTGAAAAGTTTTTTTTAATAGGGTATATGAAGAGTTTTCTTCATTTTTTATTTTTATTTTATTTTTTAAAAGAATTTGAAGACTCATTTTTTCTAGTATAAATACCCCAAAGAGTAATGGAAAACTCACCTTTCTCATCGACCGATCGGATTGGAGCGATCAAAGCAGTAGTCACGGCAAGGCTCGATTTTCCCTCAAACCGACATCAATGGGACCAAGTTTGGGCGATCAGGCCCGTAGTTCATACAAATAGGGCTTGAGAGAGGCGTGAACTCTTCAAACCGTGCGAGGTTTATCAAGGCCCGTAGTTTATAGAAAATTGATTTTCTTGAAACTCCAATAGATGGTTTAACATTTGACAACAGGAGACAACGAGATTCGATGATGTAACGCCAACTATCAACAGTGATACTTTGATAATCTTCTGGAAGAAATTTCATTTAATAAATGATTTGGTGGCTATTCCTCTTAAAAGATCGCAACAAGTTTATCCTCCTCCGTCGTTGCTCCTGTACCTTCTGAAGCTTTTGTCTTCTGAGATTTGTGATGTACATGTACTTTCTGAGGCTTTTGTCTATTGAGATTTTTGATATACATGTACCTTCTGAGGCTTTCGCCTACTGAGATTTTTGATGTATTTGTACCTTTTGAGGCTTTTGCCTTCTAAGATTTTTGATGTACATGTACCTTCTGAAGCTTTCACCGACTGAGATTTTTTATATACATGTACCTTCTGAGGCTTTCGCCTACTAAGATTTTTGATATACTTGTATCTTCTGAGACTTTCTCCTACTGAGATTTTTGATGTACCTGTACCTATTGAGATTTTCAATTTACCTGTACCTTCTGAGGCTTTTACCTTCTGAGATTTTTGATGAGTGGAGACATTGTCAACCACTTGCTCTCTTAGAGTCTTTCTAGTGAGGATCTTGTCCACTACTAGTTTTCCATCAAGGCTTCCTCATGGGTGTGCCTTCCAGAGGCTATTAGTGGAGACTTTGTCTACCACTTGCTTTCTTGAGATCTTTCTAGTGAGTATCTTATCCAGTAACAGTTTCCCAATTAGGCCTCCTCATGGGTATACCTTCTAAGAGGTTTTATTGAATGCAACAACGGAAGATTTCATTGATAATAAAAACTTATTTTAGAAAATAAAATCTTATGAACTTTTCAATAGAGTAAAGTAGAAACTTAACTTACTTTAGTCACTTGCCTTAGTGAGATCTTTCCTTAGATAAGTATTAATGATATTTCATACTCAATAACTTCAATAATTTATTTACCATGATTCGACTTATCTCATTTTTGATGATCTGTTCGTTGTTCCAACAAATAGCGTCCTAGATGTCCTTGTCGTATTAAATGTTCAATTTTTTTCTTTAGATGAATGCAGCTTTTAGTTGAATGCCCTTTCGAATGGTGAAAGTGATATTGTGATTGATTTTTGTCATTTGAATTTCTCAATGGGTTTGGCCATTTGAGATATTCAAAATTCTGAATCTCTATTACGATATCAATTCTAGACGTATTTAGTAGAGTATATCTAGAAGTGTCGTAATGTCATCGATCTTTTGAATATTTTTCTTTTTTTATTTTGAGATGTTGTTGTAAGTTCTTCTGATGCGTACTTATGCTTAGAGTTATTCTCAAATTATCTTTTATGAGCAGTAATAGCTTCATCAGCTGTAATTTATGCCTATACTCGATGAATAAGATTAAAAGATTATATATCGCATTAATGAAGAGAAAGGCCTAAGTAAGACCTCAAGGAAGACCGAGTAGCTCTAGATCTACTCCTCGAATTTGACGAGCTTCTGAAGAGAATCTTCGAAAGTCTTCTTTGAGGGTTTCTCCTTCATTTTGGCGAATTCCAGAAAGATGAGAAGTGTCTTTGATGATTTTTCGATTTGAGATAAAATGTTTGACAAAGAGTTTAGCCAAATGAGCAAAGTTGAGAATGGTCCCTTAGGGGAGGGAATAAAATCATGTATGAGCTTGCCCTTTAAGAGTGATAGGAAAAACTTGGCAGAGCAAAGTAGCGGGGGCTTGTTGAATATGCATAATAGTTCTGTAATGATCTATGTGCTCATAAGGATCAGAGATTCTATCATAAGGTTCAATGTTATGTAGTTTAAACCCAACCAGAATCAGTTGTTGAAGAACCATATCATGCAAAGGAGAAGATTTTTGAATACTATGATGAGGGATGAATTGTTTACCTCGTAACAAAAATTCGCTTTGAACAAGGCATTGTATTTCATCTCGAATAACTTCGCAAGTTATTTCCATGAAATGGGGGTGATTCAATCCCATCAAAGAGGTTGAGGGATTCAAAGTTGGTCGAACAATACGAGTATGATGAGTTGAGCTGACAGTATAGTCATGATCCATATCAAGATGATGTACGGAAGAAATTTTTATATGATCATGAGGGGGTTCTTCATTAACTCTATCATGTTGTTGATAGGGTCGATTTACTCCAGTTTGTGGTGGTATTCTCGATTGTTCAGTTTCTAGTAAGAGCTGAAGGATTTGAGCTTGATGTTCCTCCATTATTCGCATGTGCTCCTCAAAAGTTTGAAGTGCTCCACCTGGCTGGTGATTTTGATCTTGTTGAGAAATTTAGTTGTTTGACAAGATAATGTAATGGCAATCTCTTTTTCACAGACGACGTCAAACTGTTGCGTGCTAGAAAACTTGTGACGATGGAATAAATCTTCACGCCTTAGCTTTATATAGAAATCTAACACGCACATAGATAGTTGAAAAGAAAATAAGGAACTCCAGAATTTTTACGTAGAAAAATCCCAAAAAAAATAGGGAAAAAAATCAAGGGGTCTAAACCAGTAAAAATGATTCACTATATATCTGTTTTGGAGTATAGAGTTTAAGTCTTCCTGATAGCGGTATTACAAGATTGTATGTGAGAAATTCTGATAATGGGAATTCCAAAATCGAGTTCTGATATATCGGCGATAGTTGGTATAGCGGTTGTTGGTGACATGATCAATGATAATGACGCGACGATCGGCGCAATGATGGTGATGACGAACTTCAAACTTCTAGCTCCTTCCTCCCACAAGAATGTTATCCTATTTATAAGATTCTGAGAGGAGCATTTTGGTCATTATAGCCAAAATCTCAAAACACTCTATCGGACGGTGTATATTGATTCATTTGATCATAGATAGTTTTTTGGTGATTTGACCATTCAAACGGTCTTCTATTTGAGTGATCTTAGGCTCGTTTTATTCGTCTCGTCGAGCCGTTCGATTCGGCTATAAGCACGTCAAATTTGGAAGTCATTTGATCATCCAGTCAGTGTCTCGAAATTTCTTATGTAACTTTGAGCTTGATTTGAGCTCCTTTGGGTTTAATTTGATCCGATTCTAGTATTATTGGACTCATCTCATTGAGTCATTGAATTTGATTGAATATATGCTTTAACTTGAAATCTATATTGGTTTATAAATTTTAGAAGAATATATTATTTCTTTTATTTTTAGCGAAAGAAAATTTATTTTATGCTTGTGTCTGTCCATATATATTATTATTATAAAAGCATATTTTTCTTCCAATACGATGTAATAAATTTTTATTTATTTATTTTTGTTTTGATGATTTCAATTATAACCGTACAATATCAAATAGTTAGCAAAAATTTTTAATTAAAAATGATTATTAATTAATAAATAATATTATAAATTCAAGATATTTAAATTTTTGATTGATTTTAAATTATTGCTGAGTTAAGGATATGCAACGATAAATTGCTATATTAATCCAGCTTTTAATTATTAACAGTTAAATTGACAATTATTAACTGTAAGTGGTTCAAAGAAATGTACCTCTTAATTATTAATTTTACATCAATCTAGCTTTTAACTATAAAAGGTTAAATTTCTAATTAATAACGATATGCTTGATTAAATTAATTTACCTCTTAATTATCAATTTTTTATTTAATCCAACAATTAATTTCAAACTCATATGTTATGCTAAATTGCATGATTAAATGCGGAATTTTTTTTTTTAATATTTGAGTGAATTTAATCTTAAATTAAATTGGGAGAGAAATTTAGAAGTTTGAAGTTAAATCCACCATGTCGTATTATTGTCGTTATTTGTGCCCATTTATAAACACATTCTAGATGTATGATTCTAAAATTTCTATCACAGCTTTCTAACATATAATCTCGTTATTGAAAAAACTTAAACTTCAGACTCCAAAACAAATATATAAAAGTATTTTACCTGATTAAACCCCGTGATTTTTTTATCTATTTCTGGAATTTTTCTATATAAAAATTCTGGAGTTTCTTATTTTTTTTCAACAATCCGTGTGCATAATGGATTTTCATACGAAGCTAAGACTTGAAATTTTATTCTACTTCTATTTATTCTCTATCACACAACAATGATAATAAAAAATAAAAATATATAAAGTGGTCCCAAACAAATCCTTAGAGTAATAATAATTGTATCCTTTATATTAATATCAATATATGAAGATCAAAATAGTAAAGATATTTAAAAGTCTATTCTATGCTTTGTTTATGAGGGCTCATTTGCTTGCTTACAAATAGTAAATTAATGCGTTTTAGAATATCATGATAGTTGATTAATATTATCTGAGTTTCATAAATCTTCGTCTATATTCCTTTGGTGGCTTTTAAAATGAAATAATATTTTAGTACACGATAGATTTTTCTCACTCATTTAATGTGTGAAAATTAAATCATTATAATGAGAAGATTTGCTATTTAAGAGGGTTTGTGGGGCTTAAAATCTATGTTAACATTTAAAATTATTTATTACTCCACATAGTCTATAAGGGGCTGTTTGGTAGCGACTGCATTCCAAATACAAGCTTTTGAACATTTCAAGCATTTAGTTCCAAGTAAAGTAAAATTCCACTGCATTTCAAATACACCAGAAAGGCCAGTTTAAGTGTATTTGGAATTCACCAGATTTGGGCAAATTCTAAATACACAGGCCAATATAAAGTGATGCGGGGGTTCGCCGCCGCCGTCGCCGCCACGCGCATCGACAGCCACCACACGTGCCACCGCCGCCGCCACATGCCACGTTTGGTCGGGCCGACGCCGCTGGCCGGCTGTCGAGCCGCACACCGCGACGTCCAAACCTTCGATTTACTTTATATTATATTTTGTCAACCAAACAAAAAAATACAAAGTCATGAATTTGTAAAGCTCAACTATAAAGAATTTTTGCATTCTTTTACTGTATTAATCTGACAACCAAATGACTAACAAATCATGATCTCATTGGTGTAAATAAGAAGTTAATTGAATATTGCTTGTAAGTAATAATATTGATATGGCTCTCAAAATACCACTAGTCAAAGCACAAATCTTGATGTCGAAAGCGATATAATTTTGAGTCAAAACCGATTGAGATCAAGCACTTAAAATATCATTGGAATCTTTGGGACATCAATTAAATCCCAAAGCTCTCTCAAATATGGAATGTTTATAGTCAAATCGAGCGTCTTGACGAGCCGGATCTAACGAGCCTAAGATCTCATAATTACGACTTCATTTGGGCATCCAAATGCTCGAAATACATCAAATGATCGAAGGAATCATCCTGAACCGTCCGATTCAGGAGAGTGGTACGGGCTTTACAAGAATTTACAAGAATGCCCCTCCTCCCATCTATAAATAGGCCTTCATTCCTCACACCAAGGGGGGAGGCCAAGCTAAGTGAAGTGAAGTGAAGTGAAGTGAAGAAGAGGAGCCACCGCTCGACGGTCGTCAACCACCACCACCGGCCACCCCCATCGCTGATCCTTGCCAGCCACACCCCAAGGAAGAAGAGAGGAAGAGTCCAAGCAAGGAAGAAGAGGAAGAGTCCAAGCAAGGAAGAAGAGGAAGAGTCCAAGCAAGGAAGAAGGAAGAGTCCGAGGGAAGAAGAGAAAAGCCCAAGTGAGGGAGAGAGAGAGCTCAAGCTCAAGATCCTCAAGCAAGATCGCACCCCAAGCAAGATCGCACTCGCCGTGACCATCAACCACCGCCACCGCCACCGTTGTCACTAATTGTACCGTATTCCCAGTTACCCCCCATCTCAAGGACAATTACAACTTGATCGTTACAGTTATTTTTCCTCCCTCATATGCAATTCAGTAATCTTATCGGGAAGACTTTGTACTCAAAACAGGATACATAGTGGAAGCTTTTACTAGGCTAGGCCCTGGTTTTTTTCCCTCTTTCGAGGTTTTCCACGTTAAAATTCTGAGTGTCTCTTGCTCTTTAATTACCTGTGTGTCTTTGACTGCAAGCGCGTAAACTTTCACTCTACCGGTTTTTTCTAGCACGCAGTTTGCGTGGGAAAGCGATTCCCATTATTTCATCTTGTATGACAACCAAGTTTCAACAGATCAAAACCACCATCGAGGTGGATCATTTCAAGCTTTTAAAGAGGGCGAAGAATGAAGATTCATCAAACTTTGTTCCTTGGATTCCGAACGGGGCAACTCTTAATCTCAAAAGATAAGCAAGAACACCAATGAAAAGGCAAAGATCAATAAACTCGCTACAAGCTCATACAAATATTCGACCTCTTCCATAGCGGGTTAACGCCATCGGTAAACACTCGACAACGGATAGGTCAAACGTCCTCAGTGGACTTCCCACGACCTCTTCCATAGGTTAACGCGTCAGTAAAAACTCTACTAACAACCGGATAGGTCAAAGCGTTTGGTGGACTTCCGCGATTCCATACGCGCACGCCATCGAGTAAACTTCGACTAATAACCCAGATAGGTCAAAACGCGTCCTTGGTGGACTTCTGCGATCTCTTCCCAGTTAATGTCATCGAGCAAAACTCGACAAACAACCCGGAAAGGTCAAAGGTCCTGGGCTTCACTCTTCCACGGTTAACGCCACCAGTAACACTCCGACAAACAATCTCGGATAGGTAAAACTTTATTTCCTACACGTTGACACGGGTAACACTCGACAAACAACCCGGATGGGTCAAATATCTCGGGATTCAAATCAACCTTTTCCACAGGTTAACATCATCGGTCAAAATCTCATCGCATGCTGATTACTGCGGCGCTACTACCATATCGAGCTATCGCCATTGCAGACCACCTCGCCGCCCATGCCGGCATCGGCCGGTCATCCCGCTACACTATAATGCCGTGAACCCTCGTGATACTGTGCCGGTACTGTCGCTGCCACCATCACCGAGATAATCTCGGCGGTCATCTCCGGTGAACCTCGCGGTCACCACCATCGTTGTCGGTCATCAAATTGACGCTGCCGCATCTTGACAACTGCTGCTGATTATCATATGGTCCGCTGGCTGACCATCGCCATTCTCTCATTATCTCCGGCAGAATCCGGCTCACCACCATTTGTCGGTCATCCGATTACTGACGTCACCACTGCGTTACCACTCGCTGACTAACCCCGGTGGCCACAATAATAGCGGCTGCCGCCATTCTACTGCTGCAATCCGGTTACGTATTGCTGTAGTGGTCCTCAAAGCCAAAATTCTACATACCGGGATCTTTTAACCGTCATAGGTAGATCTTCGCAGGTGAGCAATTAATCGCAGGTCATACGATTCTGCGCTTCGGTCACCGAATCGACTACACCGGCCAGTTGATTCAACCTGCTTCACGGGTTAATGTCATCAGCTCGGCGAACAACCCAGGAAAGGTCAAAACGTTCTTGGTGGACTTCCTGCGATCTCTTCCATACGGGTTAATGTCATCGAGCAAAAGCTCTGACAAACAACCTAGGAAAGATCAAAACGTCCTTGGTGGACTTCTTGTGACCTCTTCCATACAGGTTAATGTCATCAAGCAAAAGCTTTGACGAACAACCCAGGAAAGGTCAAAACGTCCTTGGTGGACTTCCTGCGATCTCTTCCATACGGGTTAATGTCATCGAGCAAAAGCTTCGATAAACCGAGGGAAAGGTCAAAAAGGTCAATGTCGTGAGCAAAAACTTCGACAACCCGGAAAGGTCAAAAGTCCTTGGTGGACTTCCGCCTCTTCCATACGGTTATCGTCGGCGAATAATATTGACCAATAACTGGAAAGGTCAAAACTTTGTACCCTCATACGAGGTTAATGTCGTGGATAACACTCGACAACAACGCCGGATGGGTCAAATCTCGCGGATTGATTATATCTCCATGCAAGTTAACATCAATTTCAGCATTGAACCATCCATTGAAGTTTCGAAATCTTATTTCTACAAGGAGGACTGAGACCATCTCTCCGTCAGGTGGCCATCATGACCGACCATCTTGGCCGGTCCTGCCACCACGATCCGGTCACCACCGCGATCGCCGATCATTGTCGACACTGTGGCCGTAGAAATCTCGTTGGTCATCTCAAAACCTCTGATCACCACCATCTTAGGCCATCCCGTGAATCTGATTCGGCCGTAGATTCTGTGCCGGTTAATGGTTCTTAGAAGCGTCCTTTGAGCGGGAGAGGAGAAGTGGTAATATTGTTGTGTTAGAATGTTTTAGGTGTTAAAATTGTAAAATAGTAAGTTTAGGTGTTAAATATGTAAATAATGATGTTTGATGTGGTATGTATGTAAATCCCCCAAAATTTTAATATGGGGCCGAACCCGAGGTATAAAAAAAGAGAGAAGTTAGAGGACCCACAACCCTCTCTTTAAAAAGAATATATATATATATATAATAAAATAAAATAAATAAATATTAATAACAAATTAATAAATAAATAAATAAATTCGATACACAAAACATATATAATTATAAATCCTAATAATTTTTACCTAAAGTGATTTTATATATTTTTGGATGAAATGAGTTTTTTATCTAAAAATATGGGGCAAATGATATATCCCTCTAAAATTTATAAATGAAGTATGGATCTCAAGTTAAAGCATGTATACAATCAAATTAAATGACTCAATGAGACAAGTTCAACAATACTAGAAGCGGGTCAAATCGAGCCAAAATGTGCTCAAATTAAACTCAATAGCTATATTTATGAAAACTTCGAAACACTGACTAAATGATCAAATGACTTTCAAATTTGACATGCTTATAGTTGAATCGAGCGGCTCGACAAGACGAATCCAACAAGTTTAAGATCACTCAAATCGAAGGTCATTTGAATGGTCAAATCATCAAAAAAATTGTCTATGATCAAATGAATTAATATGAACCGTCCGATGGAGTGTTTTGAGATTTTGGCTACAACAACCAAAATACTCCTCTCAGAATCCTATAAATAAGATTGCATTCTTGTCATGAAGGAGGGGGGGAGCTTAAAACAAACTTGAGAGAAAACTGAGAGAGAGCTAGAAGTTCGAAGTTCATCATCACTATCGTTATCGCCGATCGTCACCTATTACCGTCGTATATCAACAATAATTCAAAAACTACTACCCTTTGCATAGATGTTGTAACCTAATTCTGAAATTTTCATTTTCATGATTTCTCATAAAATCTTGTAATCTCGGAAGACTTAAACTCACTTGGCGGATATATAATGAAACATTTTTACTGGGCTAGGCCCCATGATTTTTTCCCCCTCTTTCTCGAGATTTTTCACATAAAAATTATGGAATTTCTTATTCACTTTTTGATCATTTGCATGCATGCTGAATTTCCCAATAAAACTAAAACGTGAAATTTTATTCTACAGCTATAAATTTTTTAGCACACAATAATACACACACACAGAGAGAGAGAGAGAGAGAGAGAGAGAGAGAGAGTGGGGTGGGTCGGGGAGGCTTAAGAAGAAAACAAAACTCAAAATCTCAATGTACTTTGATTTAAGTCTTGATAGTTGGGTAGCCTTTTAGATGTTTCATTGATTTGAAACTCATTTTATAGGTTTTTAGGTTTTGTTAACTCGGACCGTCCCACTAGAGAATCAACCAGACATCCTCAGTTCTTGAATTTAGGCATTCATAGTGTCGGGGACACATCTTGTATCTGATAATTTTATGTAATTTTGTGTTTGAATTATGTGGTTAATTTTGTATTTACTTAATTCCAATTTAGCCTGCACAGCCTTTTCAGACATTAAACTTGCACTTGAAATCTCTATATCTGAGCACATGCAGGAATTTATAGTTTAACTAATTTCATCTAATTAATAAAATTAATGATCTTGAAAATCCTAATTAGAATGAAATTCTTTAATTTTTTTGGTGAAAGGAAGCCCTATGATTTCTGTAGATTTTGATTTAGTATCGTCTTCTATTTTTATAGATTTTGATTTAGTATCATCTTCTGTCTGCTTGTATAAAGGGTTGTAGATTCGATGGAGAAGAAGGCATTTTGATTTAGATTATGATTTCACACACTGGTGGCACTTAGTTTGCTTATTGAGTTTTTGTAATTCTCCCCGATTTGACTATATTTAATTTACATCAATTTTGGTGAGTTATGCTGATTTTAGTGTTTGTTGCTTTAGCTCCACTCATGCTTATTAGCAAGCATAGTAAGCACCTCCGCATTCGTATAAAAGTTATTAAACTTAATTTGAATTCATCCTTAGATTTTGAGTTTATTTTAAGTTTGTTGTGAGTTTGGCATTAGAAGCCCCCCCCCCCCGATTTCTAATTAAAAGCTCAATTTTGAGAAATTTGAAAGAAAAGAGAATTCACTGTACCGCTTCAATTTAAGCCATAGAGGATTGCAATTAGAGTTTGTGTGTTTAATATTTGTCTCTCCCAAAGTTTGTGAGTTAATATTAGCTTCTCCCAAATTGCATTTGCATTTTGAATGAATATTCTCTTTTTTTATTTTCAAAATTTGCTTTAAAGGCTCCCCTTTTTTTTGTTCAATGCTTTTAATTTAAAACTAACTGCCAGTTTTCCTGCTTAGCATTCTTAAGTCAGCTCATTTTATTCTCCCAATTTTTCTAAGTCAAAAGATTTTGACGAAATTTTTACGACCTCGGCCATCCGTGTGAGCGCATCAGGGGTGTTTTGCTTTCGGCTGTACGTTGAGCGTATGAGTTATTGTCTTCTGCAATTTTTTTATCTCGTCATATTGAATACAGAATATATACCATATATATAGACATATATATATATATATATATATATATATATATCTCCCTTTTTTCTAAGTTTGAAAATTAGACAAAATTTACGTCATCTGGGGGCGACATCAACAAGTGGTGACTTTCAGTGCACTTGGCGTGGCGGTGATTGTCTTAATGACACGCAGCATTTTATCTCGTCACTCCACTGTTGAGCCGGTCTTCATGTAAGCGTATAAACACAAGCATATATATATATATATATATATATATATATATATATATATATATTCACATTCACAAATCTCACATATTCTGATGCATTTTTTGGCTACGGAAGGCTGTAAAAGAAATGAGTTTGGGTGGTAATTGGGAATGGCAATGAGTGCGACGTCCAAAATCGAAAGAAGAATTCTTGACGATGTTCTTCCCCGATTTATGGCAGAACGAAACGAATGGCTAAAGAGGGTGCGATGCAAAATCGAAGGAAGAATTACGCATGTTTTTTTTTTCCCGCCAGACTATAACAAAATGGAATGGCTAAGGAAGCATCAAAAATGAAAAAATCAATGATGTTCCCCATTTGTGCGAGTGGAAATGGCAAAATTTGGATGGGGATGGATCGGTCAGTTTGAAGGCTAGATACTGGTGATGTGCTGGCGGGCTGGCTGGGTGCGCGGGTCAGAATGGCTGCAGGCGGGTCAGTTCGGCGGTTTGCGGGTCAAAACACGGCGGGGTCGGGGAGACGCGAACGGCGATGGCGACGCAGGAGCAGGTTCTCACAGTCAGTTGGGCGCGCGGAAGAGGAGCGGGAGCGCGGGTATGGTTCGCGGGCTGGGTCGGGTCGCGGGTCGCGGTAGCGGGCCGCAGCGGGTCGCGCGGTTCTGCAGTGCGGGTCGGAGACGGGCTCGGGTTGCGCGGTTGCGTCGCATGCTGGGCCGGCGGTGCAGCGGAACGCGAGGGTCGCGCGGGCAACGCGGATGCGGACGGCGGGAGCGGCAGCGCGGGAGGCGGGTCAGCGCGGTTCGGCCGGAGACGGGCCGGTGGCGGTATTTTTTTTTGCTGGCAAGAGGAAATTAGGAGGGAGTAGTTTTCAGTTTTTTTTTTTCAGAAAACTGAAAATACGAGAGAAATGATAATTTGAGAATTTAAAATTAATTTTGAATTAGTTCAACAAGTTTTAATTTGAGTTTTGCATCGATAAATACACATAGTCAATATATATTGATTTAGAATAATTTCATTATTAACGAATACCGTCCGCTTCTGATCGGAGGTCGTTCGATTTGGCACTAAATTATGTCCATTTCATTAAAATGCACATCCGCTTCGATTTTCACGCACTCATCCGAATCGAGTGTGAATGATCTCATTTGATCGATTTCATCATTTCGAAGCCAATGATATAATCAATTTCGATGAGATCATTTGACTTTGGCGCGCCTCCTGACTGATATGGCATGACATTGACGACTCGAAGCCAAGTCGCTCATCGATCAGAGGTCATTTGAGTTTATTTTAATGACGTACATATCGATTTGTGTCGGTCCTCAAATAATTCGATATTTGCACATACACGCCCAAGCGACGCCTCTCATTTGATAGATTTTGATGTTTTGAAGCTAATAGATGATCAATTTCATGAACGGAGGTCGTTCGGACATCGTCATAGCTTCTGACATCGTTGCAGCATCTCGACTCTAATATACGTGTCGACACATTGATAGCGCAAGCGCTTAATCAATTGATCGTTAGATTTTAAAATATTTATATTTTGATCAATTTCAACATTCTGAGCGTGATAGCGAAATCTGTTCGTCGATCAGAGGTTGTTTTGACCATTTTCAGTGACGTCCAATGCATTTTGAACCCCGATTTGCGCACTGTCACTTCTGAAGTTGATCCAATTCGATTTGTAGGCTTGTTTTGATTTATGGCACACATATGGAGGTCCACAAATACCCCCCAATAAATGTGATTCGCGCATGGAGCGATTCACATTTGTAGAAAACTGGTTGACCATTTGGGCTGGTCACAGAACTTGGATCATTTTAGCTTCTCTTGTAATAGCTTACGAAGCTTTGATAGGATTTGTCATTAGTATGCTGCCTTATTCAGGACATGCTAAATGACGGACTTGACCGATTTGTCTGAATCGACTTGTCGGACTGATAAGAGTTCTTACACCATATACTATATGTTTCAATGGCTTTGCTGAAGATCTCTTTCTTTTATATTCTTGCAGATTTGAGTCTCCTCCGACCCTAGCTTAATGCTTGGTTGGGTTTGATGGAGGAATTAGTCTACTTATTTTGATAAAGGACTCCGCTAGGGAATCGGTTTATCCATGCTTGATCGGATTTGAAATTCCTTCTGTCATAACTTTGAGCTTGACGAACTTGATGAAGGATTGACCTGATTTGTCAACATTGACTTGTCAAGAAGTGTATGTACACCATGAACCTTGTGCTTGCTGTTTTGACGGATTTGTTGAAGGATACAAACAGATGACCCAGCCTTCCAGCTTATATAGGATCAATGTTGAGTTACTAGTCTAGCAACGTGTGCTTTAACAGATTGAATAACTATAAAATTCATTTAGTTCAACCATCGACTTTGTTTGAACTATGTTTCTTCCTCGGTCCTGTGCTTTTTGCATTGACAAATTTGATGAGGAGATAGGCTTTCATCTATGCTTTGAGCTTGATCAGATCATTTGAGAATAGATTGAAATATCATCTTGCAGGTAATATGAAGATTGATTTGAGGTAGCCTTGAATTGAGCATTCCTCATATTGCCTTGATCTATCGATCAAGTAGAGAGATCTCTTGGGATCCTGTTTGCTTGTAATCACTAAGTTGGATCTGATTTGAGATTGTACAGCTATCGTCATTGGACTGACGAGCAGGGGCTCTTTCACTGCTGCCTTTTCTTATGCCTGGTTGAGTGAGGAGAGCGTCAGCAACTCGCCACGGCTTGTTGAGAGTTCAACTTTAAAACCGTATCCTAGACTTCAGGATGTAGAGGTTGATGTTTCTCCAACTCAGTTGATTGAATTTTCTAAAATCAAGAGTTCTTTTGACTTGATCTCCAGAATTTGGCAAATCTAGGAGATAAATTTCTTGACATTTAAGGTTGTCTTTTCATGCATAGAAATAGATTTTTTTGTTTCTGCAAGAACATGCAACTTAATAATGATAATTATAGATATATTCAAAGATTTCGGCATGACGCTCAATGTCAACCTGAATCAGAATATATTTGAGGATATTGTCTTATGGCACGATGTCAACTCAAATAAATTTAATATAAACTAAAAAAAAATGCCCCATGTCTTACAGGGAGAATTCTAAAGTACATGTAGGAGAATTCTCAAGATGAAAATATACAAATATATTCATATTTGAATTGGTGTACTCTAAAAGAGATTTTAACATACATCATTAAATTTATTTTTATATATAAAAAAAATCTAAAAATGCCCCTTATGTAATAAGGGAATTTTCATGGAAAAGTTCTTCCATCTGGAGTATGTTTCTTTAGGGATCTTGGCATGAAGCACGATGTTAACCAAAATGAATATACTAAAAAAGGTCTGCTTGAGGGATTAGAGGTTGATGAGTTGATGCTTTCAATGATAAAAGGGTCTTCCCAATTAGGCTCAAATTTGACACCAAATTTTTGATTGAGAATAATTGGTCTTCTCAGCACCAGGATCAATTCTCTTTTTTGGAATGTTCGAGGCTGCACCGTATGGTCAAAAGCCCTAAACATCTTTGCTCGATAGACTTTCAGATTTTGATGAGCTTATAATCTAACTTCATCAAGCGCGTCAAGTTCTTCCATTCTCAGACGAGTATTTTGATCTTCAGTTAGATTATACTAGATGGCTACTCGAAGTGAAGGCAACTCAACTTCAAGTGGAAGAACTACTCAGCCCAAATGTGAGTGGCTTTTGGTCTTGTAGGTAATTTAATATGTCAATAGAGCCTCTACTAGCTTGGTATGTCATTCTCTCTTATTTTTGGTGAGAATCTTCTTGAGTAGCTTGACTAATGTCTTGTTTAAGGACCCGCTAAGCTATTTGCTCTTAGATTATATATTAAAGAGTATCGTCAATCAATTTTGTGTCGATCGATGAATCTATAAATCTTTGTACTTTTGAAATCTGTGCCATTATAAAAAATTATTCGGTGTGGCACTCCAAATATATAGACTACATTATGCGTGAAGAAGTTGATCACTTGGTCAGCAGTAACTTCTTTAAATGAGGTAGCTTCAGTCCACTTAGAGAAGTAATCGATGAAATGTCAAATGACGACGGTGGATCAATTGGTCCAATTACATCTGTACCCCAACATTCAAATGACCGGAATGCTATTGTTGAGTGTAATGGATTTGGAGGTTGATGGATGAGATCCCCATGTACTTGACACTAATGACACTTCTTAGCGTGGTTAATACAATCTCTCATCATTGACAGCCAATAATAACCAATTCTTTTTATTTTTACTGCCATCTTGAGACCTAACCGATGTGCACCATAAAATCCTTCATGAACTTCAACCATCATTTTGCTAGTTTCATCTACACTTAGGTATCGTAGCCACATTTATTCAAAGGATCTATGATATAAAGTGTTATTGTCGAAAGCATAATGTGACATTCTCTTTTCGATTTGAGCTGCCAGTGATTTATTACTTGATAATTTGCCTTCTTTAAAGAAGTCAATGAAGGGTTGCCTCCAATCATGTGGCTCTTCTACAATAAATGTTTCACATTACTTTCTGAGGCAATGTCATTCTTAGATCTTCTTGAAATAACTTCTTGTTGATTTTGGGGACCTGAGTCGCATCTTACTGGGTCAGATTTGGTAAACCCTCTACCTGTAGGGATTGATACTTTATTGGCTCTAAGACTCGTCGAGTAAATATGCCGATCATAACATAATCACCATTCATACTTGTCATTTCCTTAGCTAATTTTGCTAAGCAGTCAGCTTTACTATTCTCGGATCGAGAGACTCGAGTTAGTGTGATATTTGGCATCTACTTCATAAGCTCGAGAACTCGCTTGTGATAGAAAGCTAACTCAAGCATGTTGATTCTATAGATGCCAAGTACTTGATTTATAATAAGCTGAGAATCATCAAAAATATGCAAGTTCTGAATGCATATGAAAATAGCTTCTTCCAGACCTGCCACTAACGCTTCATATTCAGCTTCATTATTAGTTTTTGGCTCGGTCAATCCATATAATCATCTCATTATACCTCCTTCTGGTGTTATGAAGATGATGATGACTCCTACTCTTGCTCTTTGAATGTTTAGATATTGAACTTGTTTGATCGATGAGGCTCCATCGAAGTACATTTCTCAAATTTGTGATTTTTCTCTTTCATGAATGAGCATAATTTGCTCATTAGGTAAATCGTCATTAAGAGAAGAGTCTGCAGGGATAGGATGTGCAGCCAGAAAATTTGCTAAGACTTATCCCTTCACTGATTTCTGCGGAACGTATGTGATATCAAATTGCAAAAGCAATACTACCTATCTTGCCAAGCGACCTGTCAATGCTGGTCTTGTCATCACATATTTCAGCGGATCGATCCTTGAGATGAGTGTAATCTTGTGAGATAATATATAAAGACGAAGCTTTTGGACTACAAAAATCAATGTTAAACAGTGCTTCTCTATCAAAGAGTATATCATTTCTACTCTAATCAACCTTCGATTGATATAATAAAGAGTATTCTCTTTTCCTTCTTCATTGTGTTGTTCCAATAATGCTCTAAGGGACTCTTCTAATGCAGCTGTGTATAGAATGAAAGGCTTCCTAGGAGTAGGCGCTGCAAGGATTAGTGGATTTAACAAGTAGCTTTTAATGTTATTGAAGGCTTCCTGGCACTCATTGTCCCATTTGAATGGAGCATCCTTCTTCATTAACCTTACAAATGGTTGACAGCATCCTGATAAGTTTGATATAAATCGACGGATGAAAGCGAGTTGTCCTTGTAAAGAACGAGCGCAAACTCTTCGGTAGAGGCATCTCCATGATTACCTTGATTTTAGCAGGATCAATTTCAATACTTCTGTGACGTACAATGTACCCCAAGAATTTTCTAGAGGATACCCCGAATGCATATTTTAGAGGATTCATCTTAAGATCATATTTTTTTATTCTCTCTAGTACGATTTTCAAGTCTTGAAGTGATTTTCACGGCTTAAGCTCTTCACCACCAAATTGTCAACATAACATTCTACCTTTTGATGAATCAACTCATCAAAAATATGTGTCATGGCTCTTGGGTATGTAGCTCTAGTATTTTTCAGGCCAAAGGGCATGACCGTGTAACAATAGATGCCAATAGAGTTCTGAACGACGTATGCTTTTCATCTTCAGGTGTTATTTTGATTTGATTGTACCCTGATGATCCATCCATAAATGAGAACATGTCATAGTTGGAGGTGTTGTCCACTAGTAGTTCTGATATTGGAAACGGAAAGTCATCTTTTGGGCATGCTTTATTTAGGTCCCTAAGTTAATCTGAGACGTGATTTGACTTTCTTCTAGGGGATAATGTTAGCTATCCAATATGCATACTTCTCCTCCCGGATGAAACCTTCTTCAATTAGCTTTTTAGTTTCTGCAATCACCTGTTCTTCAATCTCCAATCTCATTCGTCTAGGAGCTTGCTTAATAGGCATTGCATATGGTTTGATAGCTAATTTATGAACTGTTACTTCAGGGGATAAGCTTAGCATTTCAGAATATGTCCAAGCAAAGCAATCCCTGAATTCACAAAGTAGCATTTTCAACTCTTCAACTTTCTCATCGTGAAGGGCAGATGAAAATTGGACGGATCATCCTGGTTGACTTCTTTAAGTTCATCCATAGTAGCTATTTGACCACCATCTTTAAGTTCTTCAGGTACAGGATTAGCTTCTACTTCTTCATCATTTTAAGAAGAATTTTATAGGAATCATCTTCTTCATCACTAAGACTCTCGATATTAGCTTCTATTATATTATAATAGGCTCTATCTTGATGAGGTTTGTGGATGAACCCCAGACTTTAATGATAAACTTATCACTTCTCCGCGATGCTTGAGGACTTCTTTGGCCCCACATCTTTACTCACCAGCTTTTCAGCCTGCTCTGAGACTATGACCACATTTATCTTTTCATTGATTATTATTTCTAGCTGAGCAACTATTACCGTTTCAGGTGTGCTAACCAAATTTTGAATTGTTGGCTGGAGAAGTGTTTGGTTAACTTCATGCCTTGCTTCATGCATAGCATATATTGTAGGAGCTTGAGATACCACAATAGTTAGTAGTATAGAAGTTGCATTTTTAGCTACCTGTTGGTTAGCAGACAAAATAGGTGCTGCACTTGATATGATATTCTTTTGTAACATCTCCATCATGATGTTCATTTGTACCATCATATCATTCATTTTGGTACCAAGTTGTGCAATCTCCTTTTCTTTTGCCTCCATTTGACGTGCATTTCTCTTTTCTCTCTAGTTAGCGCCATGGCGTCAATCAGTATAGGTTCTTCCTCTTCTTCTACTTCTTATTGTTGTTCTGCTCTTTGCTCATTTTCAGGGGGAGAACTTGACTGCCCTTCTCCTTATGCATTTGCAGAGACAATTATTGTTGGGGCTGTACAACGACGCTAATTATAAAAACATGTACCAGGCTGATCATTTCCTGGTTCAACCATATAGACAGCTTCGACATCCATGGTCTCATTCTCATTCTAGTATTCTTCTTCTTCATCTTCAGCAAATATTAAAGATCCATCCTCTACTTGCTTCAGTGAAGAATTTTCCTCATAAACGTCAAATTGATTGATTCTCGGATTAGCATTCTTCTTGTGTAGATGACTTCCACCTCCATAGAATCTTCTTTGTTTTCTTCACACCCAATTTGATCAACATTTCCAGTGGATCTCTGGTTCAATATGTGGAACAACCACCTCTTCTATTAAAAGATCACAATCAACATCAACCTTCTCTTGTAGGGGTGAAACTGATCGGCGATGTGATCCCCTAGAGGATTCTCCAGGGAGTCGACCATTCTATCTTTCATCATTAATATCCCTTCTTTTGAGTATCCACTTCTGATGAGTTGATTTTGAGGTAGATTTTTGAGTATATGTATCAGATGTCACACCCCTTCTATTACTCAAAGTTTCATTATGGGGCATTGGCCTCCATATTTGCTTACCCTTTTGCCAGGACCTTTTGACAGTAGATTCTTGGGCACGAGGTCCAAGTGTCACGCTCCGATGCTCACCATGCGAAGTGTATTGGGCTCGCTGGCCAGTTATCAGAAGAGATGGCAACTTTCTTGGTGGAGCTTTGGTATTTTTCCTCACCACAGGCCTTTGAAATCTTCTTTTCATTATGCCTCTGTCCTTGGCTACTTTGAGAACTTTATGTATCATAGCAGACAATGTTTAGGCTATCTCTTTTGTGGTGGTGGAGCTTGACGTGGTTGGTTCTAGAAGGACTACTTTATTTCGTTAGTAGAGCTATTCCTTTTTACCCACTTTAGATTTTCAAAGTTGTTGTGGGTAGGAATACTCTCACTTCCGGTGATATCACTTTACTAGGTCGCTCAAGGGGATCTCGAGCCCTCACCTCGACATTTCTCCTTCTTCTCTCTTCGGTTAATTTGCTTCACGATGAGGAAGCTTCATGATCATGCTTTCCGGTGCAGGAGGTTGATGAAACTGTAGAGGAATTAGATACATAGTTTGTCCTTTGACGACTCTTTTCCTCACGGGAGCTTCAGATGGACCTAGCCTCTTAAAAATTGAAGTTCTCTGTTAGGAGAACTCCTTGACAACAGTTGGCTATTGAACTAGTGGGCGCACATGTCTAGTAGGAGTTTTAGTTACTTGAGGCCTTCCAGCATGGCCTCGGACGATTATGTAGGGTACTTCAGAGTTCGCTCGATGGCAGAAAAATTTAAGCTACCAAATTGGATGGTAGCCCCGACATCTCCAGTGTTGATGACGATATTAGCTAGGCAGATGTTCGCACCACGACCTAACTGAACAGTGAAAGGAGTACTTTGTAGATCTATTTCTGTAAAAGTGAAAGATGAGGATTTGTAATTAGCAATTATTATTTCACCCCATACTTTCAAGATGCAGAGGTACTACAAAACCAATAATGGTGCAATGAAGATATGCTCTACGGAATGATTCATTCTACATAAAGCCTCATAGCGAATTTATTACACACTTAAATCATCATTTTTGTTATTTTGAATTTTTAAAGATTTTATTGCTACTATATCACATATATGACTAGCCAAAGATGAAGAGAGAATCCTGTCTTCAGCGGAGTCGATCTGTGGGCTCTGAAAATTCGCCACCGACTTCTTCGATGAAAAGAGTGTTTTAAATGTCGGTGTAATTTTCAGAAGGCTGATGTGATAGTAGATAAGACACTACCCATAGATTTCGTTCTCATTTGATGAGAATTTTAGATCTAATTCCAGGTTTCCTATAAGTGCAAGCCCCTATAGTTAATTACCCCTCCCAGTAACTGGGAGAGAACTTTCGATTAAGGCTGGTCGTTAGATCGCTTAATGCGTAGTGTATAGTAGCAGCATGTAGAGTTTCAAAATTTAGATTATGAAATTTATCATTTCAGTTTAAACCGGATGGTTGAGGGAATGATGACGTGCCCGATTTAGATCTCATGGTTCCGTCATCCCGGGCAGTCGCGGTCCCTAGTTTACTTAGTCAGAGGAGATAGTCGACCCAACCTGACAGAAGGATCCTCATCAGCAACACATGGGTTACGTTGTCCAAGAAATTTTTGTAGACCTAGGGTGGTGTTTGTCTAAAGAGACATTCTTAAGTCTACCTTAGCTAGCATATGGTTGTTTGTCCTATCAAGTATACCCTATGATTCCTCAAAGGCGAGCCATTGGGACATCATCGATCGTGATAATAATAATGGCCTGGCCAAACCACTCGATCAAAGGACTCTAGTCATAACTGCTTCATCATGGAGCCTTGTAAGCCACATAGTTGAGGACATGGGCCCGTCATCGACAAGAGATTGATTGAGAGTGAACATAACAGAACTCTTGATTTGACATTGGCTCCTTTGTGAGCTAAAGTTTTCTTAATTTGTCACCCCCAATAAACAGTTGCGGGAGGTGAATAGATTGAGTTGATTTAAGTTTTTAATGATAGAATTTCATTTAAGCACTTTCAGATTGATATTTGATTTGAGTTCAAAAATTTGATTAATTGATTAATTTGAATATGTTTAAGAGTTTTAGATCCTATCAACTCTGTTTAGCTGCTAACATAGGATTAGATCTACTATCATCTGATAGAATCAATTTTTTTAGATATTTCACTGATTTGAAACTCATTTTATAAGTTTTTAAGTTTTGTTAACCCGAACCCAGTCCTAAAATTAAACTAGGAATCAACCCACGCAACATCCTCAAACACTTGAATTTAGGCATTCAGTGAGCACAGCGGGTATACAATAACTGTAATTTTGTGTTTGAATTATGAGGTTAATTTTGTATTTACTTAATTCAATTTAGCGACCTTTCGACATTAAACTTACACTTGAAATCTCTATGTCTGAGCACATGCAAAAATTTATAGCTTAGCTAATTTCATCTAATTAATGAAATTATTGATCTTGAAAATTCTAATTAGAATGAAATTCCTTAAATTTTTGGTGAAAGGAAGTCCTATGATTTCTGTAGATTTTGATTTAGTATCGTCTTCTATTTCTATAGATTTTGATTTAGTATCGCCTTCTGTCTGCTTGTACAAAGGGTTACAAATCTGGTGGCGAAGAAGGCATTTTGATTTAGATTATAGTTTCACACACTACTGGCACTTAGTTTGCTTGTTAAGTTTTTGTAATTCTCCCCAATTTGATTATGTTTAATTTACATCAATTTTGGTGAGTTATGCCGATTTCAGTATTTGTTGCTTTAGCCCCACTCATGCTTATTAGCTAGCATAGTAAGCACATCCACATTTGTATAAAAGTTATTAAATCTAATTTGAATTCATCCTTAGATTCTGAGTTTATTTCAAGTTTGATGTGAGTTTGGCATTAAAACCCCCTAATTTTTAATTAAAGCTTGCTCAATTTTGAGGAATTTGCAACAAAAGAAAACTTACTTTACCGGTTCAATTTAAGCCATAGAGGATTGCAATTAGAGTTTGTGTGTTTAATATTAGCCTCCCCCAAAATTTGTGTGTTTAATATTTGTCTCCCTCAAAGTTTGTGAGTTTAATATTAGCTTCCCCCAAATTTCACTTGCAT
Source organism: Cymbidium sinense (assembly GCA_021442155.1). NCBI lineage: Eukaryota > Viridiplantae > Streptophyta > Magnoliopsida > Asparagales > Orchidaceae > Cymbidium > Cymbidium sinense. Next base: position 40,485,577 of record CM038218.1, read on the forward strand.
TTTGAATGAATATCCTATTCTTTTTTTTTCAAAATTTGTTTTAAAGGCTTCCCCTCTTTTTTTATTATTCGATGCTTTTAGTTTAAAACTAACTGTTAGTTTTCTTACTTAGCGTTCTTAAGTCAGCTCATTTTACTCTCCCCTTTTTTCTAAGTCAAAAGATTTTGACGAAACCTCTGCGTCATCCCGTGTATGGCCATCATTGGCTTACTCAGTATGCCTTATTGAGATAATTTGGTGTCTTGCAAGCTAGTTTTCATCTCTATTATTAAGCGTGATGACTTGACGAAAGAAGACATACAATCTATATATATATTCATCCCCTTTTTTAAGTCCAAATTATATAAAATTTTGGCAACATTTGTCAGGATGACACATGCATGCTTACTGTTACTCGCTGAGCATAGAGGTGTCTTGGACATCACCTATTTTCATCTCGCCCGGTCCTATTAAGCATAACGAGGTCTTCAAACCTGCAAAGAAACACAAGTATGTATATATTTTCATATTCACAAATCTCACATGTTATGACGCATTTTTTGGCGTGCTGCAAGGCTAGGCGAAGAAACGAGTTTGGGTAAGTAATTGGGAATGTAAGACAAGGAGTGTGACGCCGAAAATCGAAAGAAGAATTCATCTATTGACGATGTTCTTCCCGATTGCGGCAGCCGGCAGACAGCGAGTGGTCGAAGGAAGAACTCTCCGTTGATGATGTTCTTCCCGATTTGGCGTATGAGCAATAGCGAAAAAGCGGCGAAAATCGAAGGAAGAATTCGCCTGTTGACGATGTTCTTTCTCGATTTGCAGCGTAGTGAAAAAGGCAAAATTTGGATGGGTTGCGGGCTGGATCAGATCAGTTTGATGGTTGGATGGGCTGGTTTGAGGCTGGATACGACCTGGCGGGCTGGGCTAGGCATGCGGGTCATAATGGTCTGCAAGCGGGTCGGTTCGGCGGGTTTGCGTGGGTGAGAACGGGCCAACGGGTCGGGAGACGCGGAACGGCGGGATGGCGCCGCGGGCCGGAGCGGGTTTCGGGTCACGTTGGTCGGGCGCGTGGAAGAGGAGCGCGAGCGCGGGTTTGGTCCGCGAGCTGGGTTCGGGTCGCGGGTCGCGGCAGCGGTTCGCGCGGTTTTGCAGTGCGGGTCGGGGACGGGCTTAGTTTGCGCGGTTGCGTCGCATGCGGGGCCGGCGGTGGAGCGGAACGCGGGGTCACGTGGGCAGCGCGGACGCGGAAAGCGGGAGCGGCAGCGCGGTTCGGCCGGAGACGGGCCGGCGGCGGGTTTTTTGCCGGCGAGAGCGGTTGCACGGCGGCTGGAAATAGCGGATTGGGCCGTGCGGGCAGCGGCGAAGCGCGTGGATTTTGCCGAAAACGGGGCTCGGCCGACGGGACGCGGATGGGGCCCGAGGGACGCCGGAGGCGGAATTAGCACGTCGGAAAACAAGTGAACAGAGGAAGAATTTAGAAAAAAAAAAGGATGAATTTACTCTTTTTTTTTTGGAAAATTTACATACATACCACCCAATTCTTCTGCATTTATATTTCACATCCAAACTTGAATATTTACAGACTTTCTTCAAGTGTATTTCACTTAAAAAAAAAGTGGTATATTTTGATGTAATAATAAAGATTTAAGTGTTATTTAAGTAAAATTAAAAATTTGGTGTGAAATACATTAGAATAATGGTATGTATGTAAATCTTTTTTTTTCTTTTTTCTTCTTTCGTTTCTGCCGAGAGAGAGAGAGCAGGCAAGAGAAATTGAAAATTGGAATGTGAACGAGAGGGAGAGTGGAAGAGAATAAGGGCAGGAAATTAAGAGGGTGTAGTTTTCAGTTTTTTTTTAAATTATTCTTTTTTTTTCAGAAAATTAAAAATAGGAGTAATTTGTGAATTTAAAATTAATTTTGAATTAATTCAATAAGTTTTAATTTGGGTTTCACGTCAATAAATACACATAGTCAATATATATAGCGATTTAGGATAATTTTATTATCCTACGATCATCTGTCGTTTAGCGATGGGAGGTCGTATGGTTGTGGCCATCATTGTCCATTTCAAAATGTGCTTTGCTGGCTCGATTTTTCTCATCCGAATCAAGTGTGAATAGTCTCATTTGATAGATTTCAGCATTTCAAAACCAATAACATGATCAATTTCATGAACGGAGATCATTTGACTTGCGTCGGCACCTCCTGACCTTAATATGCGTGCAGGCGCACTAACGACTCGAGCGTTTGATCGGTTGATCATTAAGTCATACAATATTTATATACTGACTAATTTCAACGTTCTGAATGCGATGGCAAAGTCCGTTCATCGATCGGAGGTCATTTGAGTTGATTTTGATGACGTCTTATGCATTTGAGCCTCGATTTGCGTATTGTTACTTCAAATCATTCGGTATTTGCACATACACTTCTGAATTATGCGCGGACAATCTCATTTGATAGATTTTGATATTTTGAAGCTAACGGTGTGATCAATTTCATGAACGGAGGTTGTTCGGATATCGTTGCAGCTTCTCAACTTTGATATACGTGTCGATACATTGATAGCGCAAGCGCTTAATCGATTGATCGTTAGATTTACAAATATTAATATTTCGATCAATTTCAACATTCTGAGCGTGAAGACAAAATCCGTTAGTCGATCAGAGGTCATTTTGGCATTTTGTGACGATCCATTTTGAACCCCAATTTCTGCACAGGTCAGAATTCGATTTGTAGGCTTGTTTTGATTTATAGCACACATGTTGAGGTCAACACAAATGTTATCCTAGATAAAAGGTTAACTGGATTCAGAGGCTGACCAAAAATCACCTAGAAATTATGCAAAATGGGGCATTTTACCTTTATAGGGACTCACATATTAAAGGGACTCACATATTATTTTACTTGGTATTCCAACCAAACAGCCCTAAATGTAAAAGAAAAATGAGACTACCAGAATATAAACAGGATAAAAACATCACAAATGTTATCCTACATAAAAGCTTAACTGGATTCAAAGGCTGGCCAAAAATCACCTAGAAATTATGCAAAATGGGGCATATTACCTTTATAAGAACTCACATATTAAAGGAAAAGGCAAACGAGGTTAGCAATCTGGGTGATGCAAGAGTTCCTCATCTATGGTTGCAATGGGGTCAGAGCCTTAATAGGACGTGATTCCTTAGAAATCAAAAATTACACAGCCCAGCCTAATCATCATCATCCAGTCTGTCCTAAAAGTAAAAAGGAGCAATTCCCAATTGTAAGTCAATAAGAGAGAACCGATAAGGGAGAAGAGTGAGCTGACTATAACTAGAGTGACACAATGTCTCTCCAAGCAATCAACAAATTATAAATATGGATCGGCCAAAACTCTTTAAATTTCTAATCAGTAATCTTGTATGTCAGCCATCTTCTTACCTGGTCCAATAGAAGGGGGAATGGGGACGAGATCTAGGAGAATAATCTGTTATTTCTTTCTCTCTGTAATGTGTAAACCATGGCTGCCATGATTAGATAATAGAGCCTCTTTATTACTTTATGTGAAAAATTATAAGCATAACTAATAACCTGATGGAGTGAGGGCTGCATTATGAAGAGGTTGTCATTAGGGAGCAAGGTTCTTATCATTCTCATTGAGAAGGGATACTCAAAGAAGAGATGTGAGTGTGATTCTAAAAAATTATTGTAGAAATAACATAGTTTAGTATATCCCAATCCTCTATGAGATAATATGTCAGAAGTTTTAGACCTCCAATATAAGCCATCCAACCAGAAGGGCAAAAGTTATAGCATGTCCCTTAAACCATATTTCACCATGCCTATTCTTAGTGAGGTAGAAGTCAAATATTGCAATGATTTCCATGTTAGAGGGTTATTTGCTATTGCATCAAAAAAATCATCATTTCCACCGATAGGTTAGTGCAGAATACGCTTGATAGCATTGAGGGTTTTTCTTGTATAGCTCACAAGGATTCTCCACTTCTCTCATATAGAATGGTGCAAAGTTTAGCATCTGACAACAAACCTAGAGTATGTATTCTATTAGGACCAAGGATTTTTGAGAGAGAACTCCCTCCACACCAAGGGTCATAAAATAATGAGATTGATTTTCCATCCCTGACATAATAGATAAACTTATCTCTGAATTTAGGGGTGACTGACTTTAGTTCCTTCCAAAGGGGTGAGGCCTTATTCTTAGATTTATCCCAAATCGACCCATATTTATAAGAATACCATTTTGCAAAAAGAGGTTGTGATTACAGAGTTTTCAGAGAGATTTCAACTTGCAAATTAGGTTAAGGGAGGATGCTGAAAGAAGCCCAATGCCCCCTCTATCTCTAGGAAGAGTGGTACGAGCCTAAGAAATGATATGCAACTTCTTGGCCTTCCCATTACGGTGGAAGAATTTAGAGGTGAAAGAACAGATAATTGTTCATTGACACTGCTCTGAACTAGTAGAAAAGATAATTCTTTAGGGATGGACACTACTCTAAACCAGTAGAAAAGATAATTGTTCATTGAGGACCGAATCAATTGGAATCTTTCACCATAGGGAAGGAATTTATACTTCCATCCAGTTCTTACTTGAAATAATTTTTTTATTATTTATATGAACTATATATATAATATTTGAATTATCATTTTTAATAATTTATATGACCAATTTTTTTTCGGGAAAAAAGTTTCTCTAGAGAGATAAGCAACAGGAGATTGGTCTGCAAATGTTAGATGTGATTGTAGAAAGCGAAGTCATTAACTTTGAGTGGGAACTTATAAGGAATCTGATTTGACACGCAGTGAATTGAACTGATGATCATCTATCTCCACTATCAGTTAAAAGAAAAGCAGAAATTATATCAAGGCTCTTTGAGTTTCTGTGGATAGAAAACAACTTTAAAAAAATATTTATTTTATTTTTTACTTTTTTATTGAAAATGATTTACTGCAATTAGAATTTTGATAGGATTTGTATTCTACATTATTCTGAAGCTTGATATAACAAAATATGTTCAAGTAGACAGTTAGAACAAACAAACTTAATATCAAAAATTAAATTTTTATTAAGAAATTGGCATATGGAATTTACAAATTAAGATATTTCAACTGCAGATTGATTGAGAACTCTCAACAATCACTACTATTGATTTCATACAGCCACCACTTACAGCAACATAACTATTAATTAATGCTCGAACTTCTACTGTTATTCTCAACTTGAACACTATTCTCTCACATCCTTCAATTCCAAGTTTATCAATTCATTACCCAGTTTTACTCCTCAAAATGGCCATTGTTAGATTTTATTTTAATGTTTACAAAGCATATTATAAATGAAAAAAAAGAAGCAGAAGAAGATAAATGATAGTCTTCAAAAGTTTAGACTCAATTTGTAGTATAATCTTCTAAATAATAAAGTTCACTAATTTAATTTATATATTTTTCCAATTTAACATTTACAATTGAAAAGAATTACTCTGGTGTGAAAACTTGCCAATCTCTATCACTGATTGTACTCAATCCTAATAAGAGAGATCTTCAGCTTTGCTTTAGATGACCTTAAAACCCAGCATATTCCCACAATAATGTCGGCCATAACCAGCTTTAATCAATTTACCATTGCTAATATCTCTGAGATCAGCTGAATCTGATATCCATTTAGGATGCTGGATTTTCCGAGAGCTTGCTCAGGAGAACGAGTATTCTTAAAAATTTAGGAGCTTGCTCAGGAGAACGAGTATTCTTAAAAATTTAGGAGCTTGCTCCGGAGAACGAGTATTCTTAAAAATTTCATGCTCAAATAATTTTTGATAGAGAAATTTTTACAGACATTGTCCGATGCATCCGAATTGACTGTATATTGAGAGACAATCAATGTATTATAATTTTTTTTTTAGGTTTTATGAGGTAGTTTTATCGCTCTATACATCAGTACGCAGTGAGTGTAAAATATTTTTAGCATAATTTAAAAAACATAAAAAAATTACTATATATTGATAATTTTTTTTCTATTTTTTTAAAATTGAGCTCGAAATATCTTATATATTCATTACATACTTATGTATACAATGCTAAAATTATCTCTAAACTTTTTTTTTTAAAATTTTAATAGACTCAATGTGTATCTCAGTATACAACAAATTTAAATGCATTCGAATAACATATGTATAATCTCTCTTTTTATATGCCAATGTTCATACATAGATATTATTACGTGCTACCAGTTGTGGTAGAATAAGAGTTTACATCTTAGTTTTATTGTGGAATCCAGCACACACACAGATATTTGAACAATTAATAAGGAACTCCAGAATTTTTATATGGAAAAATCTAAAAATCTTCCACTATATATCTGTTTCAGAGTACATAGTTTTCGATCGGATTACGAATCATATTAGAAAGCATGACAATGGGAATGAATCGTAAACAAATGCCTACGTAGTGGTTTATGTAAATGCTTATCGATTCTGTGGTGGCGATGGTGACCGCGACGGGTTGATGACAATGATGATTGATGGTAGGCCGTCGGCGGCGGGCCGGCCAACCGACGCGGTCGACCAGCGACCGGGATGATTCGCTGGGATGACCGGCCAGCGATGATTCGCTGGGATGAATGATATCGACGGCGATGATCGGCGGTAATGACCGCGAACGGTATTCCAATGCCCGACGATGAAATCTGACGTGGTCGGCGACCATGGCGGGATTGACATAGCGGTTAATAGACAGCATTGGCGGCCGATGCAGGTTGGTCACACCGCCGAAAGTGGTGGCACGATTATGCTTAGATGATTTTCAAGACTCAGAGCTCTCTCTTCTCTTTAGCTTGAGCTTCCCTCATGTGAAGAATGATTGACTATTTATAGATTAGATAATTGACATTTCTATAAATACATGCAAAATCTGAACCACTCCATCAGACGGCTCAAAATAATTCCTTTGATCATTTGATGTATTTTAAGTATTTAAATGCTCAAATGAAGTAATATGAGATCTTATTTGTTAGATCCGTCAAGACGCTCGATTTGATTATAAACACTCAATGTTTAAGAGTCGATTGATAATAAGCGTTTGATCTGAGTTAGTCTTGATTAAGAATCGAATTTCGACAACAAGATTTACAAGAATTTTAGTGTCATATCAGATATAGATACTTATGATAGTTTTTTAAGAATCAGGTCAAATCATGCCCAAATGAGCTCAAATCAAGCTCAAAAGTTATATATGAAATTTTGAACTGACTCGATAATCAAATGACATCCAAATTTGAAGTGCTTATAGTTGAATCGAGCGGCTCGACAAGATGAATCCAACGAGCCTAAGATCACTCAAATCAAAAATCGTTTGGACGGTCAAATGACCAAAAAACTATCTATAATCAAATGAATCAATATACACAGTCTCATGGAGTGTTTTGAGATAATGACTAAAATGCCCCTTTCAAAATCTTATAGACCCATTCTTGATGAAAAGGAGGAATGAGCTAGAAGTGAACTTAAAGAAAACCGAGAGAAATTTAAAGTCAAGTCGTCATCACCTCCATCATTGCCGATCGCCTATTGTCATCCCGATTGTCACCATAATCACATGACTCAATTATCGCCGTGATACCCAGAACCTATTTGAATTCCATTTTCACGATTTCTCACATACAACCTTGTAATCCCGCTATCAGGAATACTTAAACTATGTATTCTAAAGCAGATATAGAGTGAAATATTTTTACTGGGCTAGATATTGTGATCTTTTCCCCCTCTTTGTAGGTTTTTTCAAGTAAAAATTATGGAGTTTTTTATTTTTCTTTTCAACTATCTCAGCGTTAGATTTACAAATTAAGACGAAAGATTTATTCTACAAGATAAGTTTTCTTGACACGCAACAAGAAAGTTAAATAGAAGATTATACCCAAAATCCAAATGCAGCTCTTTTTATTTTGAAATTTTGATGAAAATTTTCTTTATTATGGCTTAAAAAATATACAGAATAAATTAACATATGACACATGCAAAGATGCATTATGTATAATATAGTGATTTAATTAGATGTGTTGCATAATAATTTCAAAAAAATAAATAAATAAATAAATAAAATATTTATTTCATTGTCATATTCAACATCTGAGTTTATTTTAAAACGATAACAGATACATAATTATCCTATTTTTTAATAAAAGATTAAATTGCTAATATTAATAATCAAGGTAGCAAATAATTAATTTAATCAATTTAAAAATGATCTTATGTAAAATTAAATCACTAATTAAAGTCACACCTTTAAATTCAATAATAGTTATAATTATCTTCGCTATTAATTTTAGCCTTTTTTTAACATAAATTCAACTATATTATCTGCAGTTATTAACTATAGATTTTGAAAGAAATATTAAATAGTATATTAGAACAGGCAAAACATTAGTTACAAACACATAAACTTCATGCGCATACAAGCAGCCAAAAGCACGGCATATTAACCTTAATCAATCAAGCTCGCAATGGAGATCTCCAACCTGAAAATTAGAGAACATTAAGACTGTAATTTTAGCTCGAAAATTGAGAATCATTCGAAAATAGAATCGAAATTTGGATCGGATTAAGATTAAATTGATTACATTGAGCCGAGCAATGAGCTAAAGATTTGAATCGAACTTTTTTTCGAGCTGAGCACAGATAGGATCAAATTTATCTATAATTAAAATTTTTAAATTTATATATAATACTTCTAAGTTTGTAATAACAAAATTATATCTAAAATTAAGTGTATAGAGTTATAACTTGTAATTTTTTAAAATAAATATAATATATTTATAAATATAAATATTATTTCTTTGAAAATCATATATATATATATTTTATTTCACGCACTTAATTAATTCAAATTTTTTTAAAATTTTGTAATAATTATCTTTATTAAAATCAAACTACTGGATCAAAATGAGCTAACTCTATTCGAATTTGAGTTAAAAAAATTGAAAATATTCAATTCGAGCAGGCGAAATCAAAATGAGCCACCACGAAATCGATTAGAAAAATTAGCGAATGACTGAAATCCAATGATTCGGTCATGAAATGATCTCTCGCTCAAAATATTTTGAGCATCAACCAGACTAAGATCAGCTCGAAATCATTTCGTTAACAATCCTAGAGACAATACCACTTGTAACAGAGCTCATTGGCATCTGATACCCGTTTGATAAAGTGTTTGAGAGACAAATAGAACCACTGAGATTTCTGAGAATTCATTCTGCTGTCACAACAATAAAAAGAAAATAAGTGCTTAAAAAACCTTAAAAATTCTTCCCATATATATCAGTCAAATGCACTGAGGATTAGATGGAGAAGCCATGCAATTTTAAGATCCGGTTCTGAATGAAGCCACCTTGCCAGCTGCATACTGCAAGTATAAATATTATAATTTCACTAAACGGTTAAACCGCAGACTCTTTAAATTGAGTTTTAGAGTCTGTTGAATTAGATTGAATATATGTTTTAACTTGGAATCTATATTTGATTTATAAATTTTAAAAAGATATATCATTTGTCCACTTATTTTTGAATAAAAAAACTCATTTCATTCAAAAATATATATAAAATCATTTTAAGTGAAAATTATTAGGATATTATATATATATATATATATATATATATATATATATATATATATATATATATATATATATATATGATATATATATATATATGATATGATATGACGAAAAATTTATTAGAAGACAAATCTTGACGTCGAAAGAATCGATTCAATCAAGACTAGAGATCAAGCATTATCAATCGACTCTTAAACATGAAGTGTTTATGGTCAAATCGAGCATCTCGACGAGCCGGATCTAACAAGCCCAAGATTTCACAATTCTGACTTCATTTGAGCATTCAAATACTTAAAATACATCAACTGATCAAAGGAATCATTTTGAGCCGTTCGATGAAGTGGAGTGGTTCAGATTTTGCATGTATTTACAGAGATGTCACTCATCCAATCTATAAATTTCATTCCTCATGAGGAGGCAAAGCAACTGTTACAACATGAACGTGACTATATGGCTGTTGTTGTCTGATTTTGGAATTCTCATTGTAAGCCCTTCTCATATACAATTATGTAATTCCGTTATCGAGAAAACTTATACTCCAAAATAAATATATAGTGGAAGCTTTTTATGGGCTAAGCCCTGTGATTTTTTCCCTCTTTTCGAGATTTACCACGTAAAAATTCTGGAATTTTCTTGTTCACTCTTTAAATACGTTGTGTGTGTCGGATTTCACCAAGCTAAGTAAACTTTACTCTACCAAACCTGGTTTTCGCACAACAAGCGTCTGGAAATCGATTCATCATTTCATCTTGTATGGCACCAAGTTTCCCAACAAGATCAAAACCACCATCGAGGTGGAGCATTTCAAGCTTTTAAGGATGCAAAAGAATGAAGATTCATCAAACTTAGTTCCTTCGATTCTGAAAACGGGGCAACTCTTAATCTCAAAAATTATCCAAATCAATATCAATATCTAATTGATTATCGCTAAAGAAGCAAGTCACAATAATAGAAAAGGCCAAGGTTAAGGAGCAACTTTGGCTACAACCACAAACGGATGTTGATTCGATTTCTTCCATATGTTAACGCCATCAAGTAATACTTTGACAAACAACCGATAGGTCAAAATCCGATTTAATTCGACCTCTTCCATACAAGTTAACGCCATCTGTAACACTCGACAAACAACCGGATAGGTCAAAATCCTGATTTAATTGACCTCTTCCATACAAGTTAACGCCATCTAACACCGAAACAACCGGATAGTCAAAAATTCTCAACGGATTCAATTCAACCTCTTCCACATGTTAACGCCATCGAAAAGACTCACAAACAACCTAGATAGTCAAAAGGTCCGGTGGACTTCCCACCTCTTACTGTTAACGCCATCAAGTAATACTTTGACAAACAACTTTGATAGTCAAAATCCGATTCAATTGACCTCTTCCATGTGTTAACGCCATCTAACACTATGAAAAACAACCTCGGATAGGTCAAAAATCCTTAGCAGATTTAATTCAACCTCTTCCATACAAGTTAATGTCATCGGGTAACACCCTAACAAACAACCTCGGATAGGTCAAAAATCTTCAGCGGATTCAATTCAACCTCATCCATGTGTTAACGCCATCTGCAACACCCTAACAAACAACCCGGATAGGTCAAAATTCTCGGATTCAATTGACATCTTCCATACGTCGCCATTGTTACACTCGACAAACAACGAGATAGTCAAAATCCTGATTCAATTCGACATCTTCCATACGTTAACGTCAGTAACACTCGACAAACAACCTCGATAGTCAAAATCCTGGATTCAATTGACCTTTCCATATAGTTAATGTCATCGCAACACCGACAAACAACCTCGGATGGGTCAAAATTCTCGGATTCAATTCAACCTCTTCCACATAAGTTAAAGTCATCAGCAAAGACTCACAAACAACCCAGATAAGTCAAAGGTTCTTGGTGGACTTCCACGCCTCTTCCACACGTTAACGCCATTGGTAACACTCGACAAATAACCTCCTGATAGGTCAAAATCTCGCCAGATTCAATTTAACCTCTTTCATTAGTGTTAACGCCATCGGTAACACTCACAAACAACCTGGATAGTCAAAATCATCACGCCATTACCACTGTCGACATCGCCACCATCTCGCTACCACATCGCCATCCGGCTGTTACTACGCTGGCCGCATCATCGACTACTGCCGCTGAGCCGCTGCTGACATATTCGCTAACCGCTTATCGCGCCGGCTACCACTGCTGACTACCGATGTCGGTTTTGCCACCGTTGACCATTACATTGTTTGCGGCGACCACCCACGTTGCCGCCAACCATGCTGAATTATCGTTGAGTAATCTCCATTGGTCACTACTATCGCCGACATCTCGCTAAATTCCGATGCTTGCCAAGCACTGTCGACTACCGCTTAACCGGCTACGCTGCTGACCACCCCATTGGCCGCCGACCACTCGATCACGGCCACCGCTTCATCACTCGCGAATTCCGCATTATCCCCGCCATCGACGCCGCCACCACCGCGCTATCACCGTTGCCGATATTGTCGCCGATCACCCTCCAAACCAGTCGGTCCGACGAGGCGATATACTTTTCGAGGGAAAATGAGTTCACCATATGAACTACGAGCCTTGATCGCCTCCAAATCCGGATGGTCCAACAAGGGCAGTTAACACCTCTTTTGAGGGAGAACCGGAGCCTCGCCGTATGAACTACGGGACTTGATCGCCTCTAAACCCTGTCGGTCCGACAATGGTAGTTAACACCTCTTTCGAGGGAAAATCAAAGCCTCGCCGTATGAACTACGGGCCTTGATCGCCTCCGAACTCGGTCGGTCCAACAAGAGCAGTTGACGCCTCTTTCGAGGGAAAACTGGAGCCTCGTCGTATGAACTACGGGCATTGATCACCTTCGAACCCGGTCGGTCCGACAATGGTAGTTGACATCTCTTTCGAGGAAAAATTGGAGCCTCGCTGTATGAACTATAGGCCTTTATCACCTCCAAATGACCGTCTCTCAACAAGAAGAGAATGTGCCTTCTTCTCCTCGCCTGTGGGGTTTTAAAGACCCTTATAGGCAAAAGGGAAAAATCGCTAAAATCGCTCAAAAGGGCGCGTAAACGGTCAAACGGGCGAAAACATCTAGGACTAACGCGCTCATGCTGAAGGTGGTTCGCCGGCTTCCGGCCTCCCGCCATGCAGCCTCCGCCGACTCAAGGCTCAACTCCTGCAAACAGAACATGACTGGAACCGACCCATTCGCCATTCACATGAATTGAACCTCGACCTGGCACCGGCCAGTGATTTACGACCGGCAGGCTCAGGTTCACTGGCCCATGGCCTGATGAGACTGCGTTCTTGGACTGCCCTCGCGACCATGCGACGGCCGATCTTCATGCTTTCATGACCCATTCCGCAACCCGCCGACCCATTTTCGTGACTCGTTCAACCCGCTATCGCAAAACCGCCGGCCATCAACCCTTTCCAGCCATCCCTATATAAGCCGCAGCGCCTTAAGCCAGTGCCCAAATGGGTCCATAACCCGGCAATCTTACATAGCGTATTCGCACATCCGCTGCCCTCAGATCGCTTCGGGATCATAATCCTATGCTCCCATGAAGATATGTTCTCTCAAAATGTATGGTTAATGGACCCACAAATTTCATTGAAGAATCTGCTATTTTCACGTATTCGACATATATATTTTAGGATGATTGAGATAATATCATCCAAAAATAGGGGGGCAACTAATATGACCCTAAAAATTCTACTAGTCGAAGCACAAATCTTTATGTTGAAAGCAATCTGATTCTGAATCAAGACTAACCGAGATCAAGTGCTTATTATCAATCGACTCTTAAACATGGAGTATTTATAGTCAAATCGAGCGTCTCGACGAACTGGATCTAACAAGCCCAAGATCTTACAATTCTGACTTCATTTGAGCATTCAAATACTTAAAATACATCAACTGATCAAAGGAATCATTTTGAGCCGTTCGATGACGTGGAGTGGTTCGAATTTTGCAAGTATTTACAGCGATGCCACTCCTTCAATCTATAAATAGCCCCTCATTCCTCATATGAGGGGAGGCCAAGCAAGAGAGAGGAGAGAGCTCTAAAGCTTGAAAATCCTTCAGGCATAATCGTGCCACCACTCGACGGTCGCCGACCACCCCCGTTGGTTACCAACCACCGCCGCCGGCCGCTGCCGTCAGCCGCCACCACTGATCCTCGTCGTCGTCAATCTTCATCGGTCTCCATCATGACGACCTTCATCGTCAGTGGATGTTCCCCGTTGTTCATCATCATCTGCTACCACTAGCAACTGTTACAACTTGAACGTGACTATATGGCTGTTGTTGTCTGATTTTGGGATTCTCATTGTCAACCCTTCTCATATACAATTATGTAATTCTGTTATCGAGAAAACTTATTGATGTAGAACATCAAGAGGAACCAAAAATTAGAGCCCAAGGTCCATTTACAAGATCTCAAGCTAAAGCCCAAGAACATTTAGCCCAAGGTCCATTTATAAGATCTCAAGCTAAAGCCTAAGAAAATTCAAGAAAGAAGTAGCAAATTACTGTTAAGGCCCATTTCATGATTTCATCTTTTTCTTATTTATTTATGTAATTTTAATTTTCTTCTAGAAACTCCATGTTTGAAATTTTGCATTTAAAATTCAAAGCATGACATGTGAGGTGGTTGAATCCACATAAAAAAATGCATGACATGTGTGGTTGACATAAAATAATGAGGCAATTTAATGCTTCACATTAATGTGGCCACCCACTTTTCCCTCCATGTTTTGAATTATTTTCTTTTGAAATATGCTTGTAATGGCTATAAATAGCCCTCTTACTTGAATGAAAGGAACTTTTGGCAATTGCAAAATTTTGAGTTATTCTTGTGGTTTGAGAGCTTGGTGGCCAAACCTTGGCAATCATGGGGCCAGTTATCCAACATATCTTCTTCCTTCTCCCCCAATACCCACGTTCTCTCAATCTCATCAAAAGAAAGAAGCCCACCTCCATCACTTATACTCCAAAACAAATATATAGTTGAAGCTTTTACAGTGCATCGTGATTTTTTCCCTCTTTCGAGGTTTTCACGTACGGAATTTTCTTGTTCACTCTTTAGATACCTATGTGTGTGCTAGATTTCACAACGAAGCTAACGCGCAAACTTTTACTCTATCGCAACTAATTTTTTAGCACGCAATAATATATATATATATATATATATATATATATATATATATATATATATAATATTACGTATATCAAATTTATTTATTTATTTATTAATTAGTTATTAATATTTATTTATTTTATTTTATATGTATAAGGTAATAATATATAAATTATTTTATTATTTATATTATTATAGATATTTTTTGGATGGCTATTTGATTTAAAAGAGAGGGGACCTTGGGCCCCCCAATTTTCTTCTTTTTTTTTTTTGATATGTATAAGCGAAAATTTTTTTTAATAGGATATAGGAAGAGTTTTTTTCATTTTTTATTTTTATTTTATTTTTTAAAAGAATTTAAAGAGTCATTTTTTCTAGTATAAATACCCCAAAAGGTTAATGGAAAACTCGCACCTTCCTCATCGGACCGATCGGATTTAGAGGTGATCAAAGCCCGTAGTTCATACGGCTAGGCTCCGATTTTTCCTCGAAAGAGGCATCAATTGTCCTCGTCGGACCGACCGGGTTTAGAGGCGATCAAGGCCCGTAGTTCATACGACGAGGCTCCGATTTTCCCTCAAGAGAGGCGTGAACTGTCCTCGTCGGAACGACCGGGTTTGGAGACGATCAAGGCCCGTAGTTTATAAAAAATTGATTTTCTTGAAACTCCAATAGATGGTTCAACATTTGACAACAGGAGACTACGAGATTCGATGATGTAACGCCAACTATCAACAGTGATACTTTGATAATCTTCTGGAAGAAATTTCATTTTATAAATGATTTGGTGGCTATTCCTCATAAAAGATCGCAACAAGTTTATCCTCCTCCGTCGTTGCTCCTGTACTTTCTGAAACTTTTGTCTTCTGAGATTTGTCATGTACATGTACTTTTTCAGGCTTTTGCCTATTAAGATTTTTGATGTACATGTACCTTCTGAGGCTTTCGCCTACTGAAATTTTTGATGTACCTGTACCTTTTGAGGCTTTGTTCTTCTAAGATTTTTGATGTACATGTACCTTCTGAATCTTTTGCCTACTAAAGTTTTT
Source organism: Cymbidium sinense (assembly GCA_021442155.1). Taxonomy (NCBI): domain Eukaryota; kingdom Viridiplantae; phylum Streptophyta; class Magnoliopsida; order Asparagales; family Orchidaceae; genus Cymbidium; species Cymbidium sinense. The sequence goes on from CM038218.1 coordinate 40,501,373, forward strand.
TATGTATCTCAGTCTTCCGAGGCTTTAGAGATTTTGATATACTTGTACCTTGATTTTACTCGAGATTTTGATGTACTTGTACCTTTTGAGATTTTCAATTTACCTGTACCTTCTGAGGCTTTCTCCTTCTGAGATTTTTGATGAGTGGAGATTTTGTCAACCACTTGCTCTCTTAGAGTCTTTCTAGTGAGGATCTTGTCCACTACTAGCTTCCCATCGAAGCTTCCTCAAGGGTGTGCCTTCCAGAGTTTATTAGTGGAGACTTTGTCTACCACTTGCCTTCTTGAGGTCTTTCGTACACTTATCCGATCGCTTTCCATATAGGCCTCCTCATGGGTATGCCTTTTAAGGGGTTTTATTGAATGCAACAATGGAAGATTTCATTGATAATAAAAACTTATTTTAGAAAATAAAATCTTATAAACTTTTCAATAGAGTAAAGAAGAACCTTAACTTTCTTTAGTCAATTGTCTTAGTGAGATCTTTCCTTAGATAAGTATTGGTGATATTTCTTACTCAATAACTTCAACAATTTCTTTACCATGATTCCTCTGATCTCTTTTTTGATGATCTGTTCATTGTTCCAACAAGTAGCATCCCAGATGTCCTTGTTGTATTAAACGTTCAATTTCTTTTTTTAGATGAACGTAGCTTTCAAGTGAATGCTCTTTCGAACGGTGAAAGTAACAATATTGTGATTGATTTTTGCCATTTGGATTTCCCAATGGGTTTTGCCATTTGAGATATTCAGAATTCTGAATCTCCATTATGATATCAATTCTAGACGTATTTAGTGGAGTATATCTAGAAGTGTTGTAATGCCATCGATCTTTTGAATATTTTTATTTTTTATTTTGAGATGCTGTTGTAAGTTCTTTTGATGCATACTTGCGCTTAGAGTTATTCTCAAATTGTCTTTTATGAGTAGTAATAGCTTCATAAACTGTAATTTGTGCCTATACTAGATGAATAAAATTAGTGTAAGATCGCACTGTATCTCACATTAATGAAGAGTAGAATGGCCCAGGTCAAAGAACTCCAAGGAAGACGCCTCGGAGTAGCTCTGGATCTACTCCTCGAATTTGACGAGCTTCTGAAGAGAATCTTTGAAAGTATTCTTTGAGGGTTTCTCCTTCATTTTGACAAATTCTAGAAAGATGAGAAGAGTCTTTGATAATTTTTCGATTTGAGATAAATTGTTCGACAAAGAATTTAGTCAAATGAGCAAAGTTGAGAATGGTCCATAGGGGAAGGGAAAAAAACCATGTACGAGCTTGCCCTTTAATAGTGATAGGAAAAACTTGACAGAGCAAAGTATCGGGGGCTTGTTGAATATGCATAATAGTTTTGTAATAATCGATGTGCTCATAAGGATCAGAGATTCCATCATAAAGTTCAATGTTATGTAGTTTAAACCCCACCAGAATCGGTTGTTGAAGAACCATATCATGCAAAGGAGAAGATTTTTGAATACTATGACGAGGGATGAACTGTTTACCTCTTAATGAAAATTCATCTCGAACAAGGCGTTGTATTTCATCTCGAATAACTTCACGAGTTATTTCCATGAAATGGGGGTGATTCAATCACATCAAAGAGGTAGAGGGATTCAAAGTTGGTCGAGCAATACGAGTATGATGAGTTGAGCTGACAGTATAATCATCATCCATATCAGAATGATGTACGGAAGAAATTTTCATATGATCATGAGGGGGTTCTTCATTAACTCTATCATGTTGTTGATAGGGTTGATTTTCTCCAGTTTGTGGTGGCATTCTCAATTGTTGCTTTCTAGTAAGAAGAAGGATCGACGATGTTCCTCCATTCTTCGCATGCGCTCCTCAAAAGTATGAAGTGCTTCACCTAGCTGGTGGTTTTGATCTTATTGTGAAACTTAGTTGTCTAACATGATAATTGTGGGCTCTGAAAATTTCACCACCGACCTTTTTGATGAAAAGAGTGGTTTAAAATGTCGGTGTAATTTTCAAAAGATAGATGGAATAGTAGATAAGACACTACCGAGAGATTTCATCCTCATTTAGTGAGGACTTTAGATCTGTTCGGTTTCCTATAAAGCAAGCCCCTATAGTTAATTACCCCTTTCAAGAGAGAACTTTCGACAAGGCTAGTCAGTCACCAAATAGCATATAGTAGCATATGTAGTTTTAGAATTTAAGATATGAAACTCATCATTTAAAGCGGATGGTTGGGAAATGATGATGTCATCTAGATCCCATAATTCCATCCCTGGCAATGTCCCTCCACTTAGTTTAGAGGAGGTATTCACACAACCCGTGTGGGATCCTCATCAACAACACATGGGTTACATCGTCCAAGAAATTCTTGTAGACTTGGGATGATGTTTGTCTAAAAAGATAATCTTAAGTCTACCTTAGTTGACAGAGAGTTATTTTTCCTATCAAGTATACCATATGATTCACAACTCAAAGGGCAGAGTCATTGGAGCATATGCTACTACGTGATCATAATATAATAAATGGACCGCCAAACCACCGTCGAGGACTCGGTCAGCTTCATCGGAGCCTCTTACGCAATGGAGGACACGGCACGCCCCACCGATGTGAGATTGATTGAGAGTGAACATAGCAGAACACTTGATTTGATATTGACTCCTTTGTGAGCTATAGTTTTCTTAATTTGTCACCCCTGACAAACAGTTACGAAAGGTGGATAGATTGAGTTTGATTATAAGTTTTTATGATAGAATTTCATTTAAGTTATTTTAGATTGATATTTGATTTGAGTTAACAATTTGATTAATTTGCATGCATTTAAGAGCTTTAGATCCTGTAAACTGCTAGCTAACAGGATTAGATCTATCCACCATTAATCAATTTCTCAAATATTTTACTTATTTGAAACTCTTATTCTAGGTTTTTAAGTTTTGTTAACCCGGACCTAATCCTAAGACTAAACCGGGATGCAACCCACGCAGCATCCTCAAACACTTGAATTTAAGCATTCAACATAGTGTCCGGGCACATACAGGTGTATTTAAAAATTTAGGCAATTTTTATGTTTGAATTATGAGCTTGATTATGTATTCATTAATTCCAATTTAGCCTGCGCAGCCTTTTCAGGCATTAAAATTTGCACTTGAAATCTCTATGTCCGAGCACATGCAGGAGTTTATAACTTTAGCTAATTCCATCTAATTAATGAAATTAATGCTCTTGAAAATTATAATTAGGATGAATTTCTCAATTTTTGATTAAAAGACGTCCTATGATATTTGTAGATTTTAGTTTAATATCATCTTTTGTTTATGAAGGCTATCCAAAATCTAAAAGTACGTTTCAATTTAGATTGTAGCTTAGAACATTTCTTGCACTTAATTTATTTATTTACGCTTTTGTAATTCTCCCAATTTGATTATGTTCAATTTATATCACTTTGATAAGTTATGCCGATTTCAATGTTTGTTGCTTTAGCCCCACTTATACTTATTAGTTAGCATAGTAATCACCTCCACATTCGTATAAGAGTTATTAAACTCAATTTGGATTCATCCTTAGATTTTAGTTTGTCGCTTTATTATGAAATTGGCATTAGTCCCCCCCAAATTTATTAGTTTAATATTCACCTCTCTCAAATTTATCAGTTTAATATTCATCTCCCCCAAAATTTGTGATTTTAATATTCGCCTCTCCCAAATTTATGAGTTTAATATTCGCCTCTCCCAAAGTTTATGAGTTTAATATTCCCCTCCCTCAAATTTATGAGTTTAATATTCGTCTCCCCCAAAATTTGTGATTTTAATATTCGCCTCCCCCGAATTTTTGAGTTTAATATTCGCCTCCCTAAAAATTTATGAGTTTAATATTCGTCTCCCTCAAATTTATGAGTTTAATATTCGTCTCTCCCTAAGTTTGTGATTTTAATATTCGCCTCCCCCAAATTTATGAGTTTAATATTCGCCTCCCCCAAATTTATGAGTTTAATATTTGCTTCCCCTAAAGTTTATGAGTTTAATATTCGCCTCCCTTAAATTTTTGAGTTTAATATTTGTCTCCCTCAAATTTCACTTAGATTTTAAATAAGTATTTTGTTCTTCTCAAAATTTGCTTTAAAGGCTCCCTCCTCCCACCCTTTTCTTGTTTGACACTTTTTAGTTTAAAATTAGCTACAAGTTTTCCTATTTGGTGCTCCTAAGTCAGCTCATTTTACTCTCCTTTTTTTTTAAGTTTAGACAAATTTAGGTAGCTCCTGCATCATTCTTGTATACATCGGTATTTTATACTTGAGTCACTAATCAGAAGGAGTGGTGTCTAGTGACACCATGGCCGGTCTTTTTCATCTCTTCGCGACCTGCAGAGCACAATGAGGCCTTCAAACCTGCAAAGAATACATACAATGCAATATATAATCACCTCAACTTTTTTCTAAGTCTGAAAATTAGACAAAATTTCGGCAACATTTCGCCTAGGGGGAGCAACATCTAACAACTAGTGGCTTACTCGGTACGTCATGCTCAATAGATGATTTCATGACACACAACTACTTTTTCATCTTCTTCACTGTGAGCACAACAAGATCTTCAAACCTGCAAAGAAACACAAGCATATGTGTATATTCACATTCACAAATCCCCACATATTCTGACATATTTTGCAATAACAAAGGAATGTAATCGGGTATATGCGATTGAGAATGAGGTAAGGGGTGCAACTCAAAAAATCGAAGGAAGAATTCTCACGATGATTTTCTTTCCGATTAATACGCAGAAGGCTAAATGGAGTCGACGAAAATGAAAAGAATTCTGTTTGACGATTTTCTTCCCCGATTTACACTAAAGGGAAGGAAAAGCGAGAGCTATTGAAAATCGAAGAATTCTCCTGCTAACAATTTTCTTCCCAGATTCACAGTGCAGTGAAAACGGGACGAAAAAAGGTTGCATGCTGCGGGTAGGAGATTACGGGCTGGTGGGACGTGCGCAGCGGGCCGAATTATGCAGAACGGGCCGAAATAGCGGGCTAGTGGGCTGGCTGCTTGCGGGCTATGTGATTTCACGGGCAGCGGGCCTTTTTTTCCTCTTCGCGGTTTACGGGCTGGAGGAAGGCACGACGGTGGATTCCGACGGAAACGGCGGCAGAAGCGGCAAAAATGGCAGGATTTAGTGTGGAACGGAAGGATTCCGGCGGCAGGATCGCGAGTTTGCGCGGGTCGCTCGGGTCAAGCTGTCGGCGGGTCGCGGGACAGCGCGGGTCTCTCGGGTCGAGAGGGCGGCGGGTCGCGGCCGCGGGTTAGAGCGCGGGACGCGAACGGTGGGAGCGGGCCGGTGCGCGGGTGCTCGTGTCGGTGGGATCGAGTCAGCGGACGGGTTGCGGTCGCGGGTCAGGGTGCGGGACGCGAACGGCGGCGGGCTCACGCGCAGGTTTGCGCGGGTCGGACGGGCTCGGGTTGCGCAGTTGCATCGCATGTTGGGCCGGCGGTGTAGCGGAATGCGCGAGGGCTTGCTCATTGAATATTGCTTGTAAGTAATAACATTAATCTTAATTTTTCATACTCACTAAACATTAAATCAATATTAGTAAAAATGGAAAAATAAATCCTCTTCTAAGCTCAGATATAAATTAAATAAATGAAGGTTTTTTTTTGTGGGAAATCATTAATAAAGTTAAAATAATTATAATTTTTTAATTACTCTTCATTGATATTTTTTTATTTTTCATTAAATACAATCACAAACTCACAAATAGATCTATATAAATGAAATAGAATGAAATCTTATATGAGCTATGTAGCCGGCTGTATTAGCAATGTAAAGTACATTCATGCATTTTAGAAATACAAGTGTTTAATTGCTTACAATTCACATGCAATGTATTTCATCAATAAATTTCAAATTCGTATAGTTTATTGTTGATGTATTTGGAAGATATTTAAATTAGGTGATTTTCAAATATTTTGTAAATTCTATGTTGTTATTGTCATCCACTGTCGATTGTTGCTCGCCCATCCTCATCATTGATATTGCCTTCGTCTATTGCCATTGCCACTATCACAAGTTGACTCCTATGACCACCCTTCAATAGCCATTGGCAATTGATCATTGCTACTCTCCGCCCATCACTGACAAGTTGTCTACCAACCTCCATCAACCACCAGTCGTCGACCATCTACTGCTATTGTCTTACTCTGTATTACTTTACCGAGAAAAAAAACAAACTCGTATATTTATAATATTTTCAATCAAATAATCTAAAAATATTTCAAATATAATGCTTTCACTTCACCAATATATTCATTCTACATTCATCTTTTTTAACCAACCAAACAAACTTTAAATAGTTTATGAATTAATTATGAATATATAATTATCGATTTTAGTTTTGAAGTTTTTTTTTTAAATTTCCTTTCATACTAATACTAGCATACAACCTTAAGAGTTACTCGTAATTTCCAACCGTTTGTATGTCGTCTTTATTTATTAATAACTTTATGTCTATTTATTTGTAATTGATTTTCTTCATATTTATAATTAATAAAATAGTTTAGATAAATTACAAAAATAATAGAAAAAATATGCTAGGATATATTAATTTAAATTATATCAAAAATAGACTTTAAAATTATTAGATTTAATGAAGATTGCCCAATACAAACTCTTTATATGCAACACAAATTTTAAAATAAATCAAATAATTAAAAAAAATAAAAGATAAAAATACTTAAAATTACATTAAATAAATATATTTTAAAAATAATATAAATACAAAAAATAAAAAAAATAAAAAAATACATAACAAAATTGATCTCAAACAAACTCTTATGAACTTAATAAATCTAAAATGAGAAACCAAGACTATAATTTCCATTCATAAAAAAGAAATCAATATGAAACTTTTTTAACATTAAAATGCTAAATATTCAATAACATAAGAAGAAATATAAGCAATTAGACATAAATAACACTTATCTTCTTGTATTAGAAAACCGCAGAGCGGTGAAAGTTTACGTTTGTCGACAGTTAGACACACAGTAATTAAAGAGCAACAAGAGACACTCTGAATTTTAACGGAAAACCTCAAAAGAGGGAAAATCACTGGCCTAGCCCAAGAAAAGTTTTCACTATGTATCCGTTTTGAGTACAAAGTCTTCGATAACGGATTACATATGAGAGAATAACAATAACAATGATCGTTGTAATTCATCGATTGGAGAGAACTTCTGGAATACGGTACAATTAGTGACGACGGTGGTATGGTTGATGGCCGGAGGCGATCTTGAGTGCGATATTATTTGGGATCTTCAAGCGAGCTCTCTTCCTCCTCACTTTCTTCCTCGCTTGGACTCTTCCTTATCTTCCTTGTTGACTCTTCCTTTCTTCTTTTGGACTCTTCTTCTTTCCTTGTTGACTCTTCCTCATCTTCCTTGCTTGGACTCTTCCTTTTCCTTTGGACTCTTCCTTTTTCTTCCTTGCTTGACTCTTCCTTGTTTTGACTCTCTTCCTTCCTTGAACTCTTCCTCTTCTTTCGAACTCTTCCTCTTCTTCCTTGCTCGAGCTCCTTCTCTTCTTTACTTTTAGCTCTTCACTTCACTTCACTTCACTTGGCCTCCCTCATATGAAGGCTATTTATAGATGGGAGGAGATTCAAATTCATGTAAGCCCCAGACTCCTCGACGGACGACTCAGGATGATTCCTATGATCATTTGATGTATTTTGAGCATTTGGATGCCCAAATAAAGTCGGAATTTTGAGATCCTAGGCTCGTTAGATCCGGCTCGTCGAGACGCTCGATTTGACTATAAACACTCCACATTTGAGAGCTATTTTGAGATTTAATTAATGTCCTAAAGATTCTAATGATATTTTAAGTGCTTGATCTCGATCGGTTTTGACTCAAAATCATATCGCTTTCGACATCAAGATTTGTATTTTGACTAGTGGTATTTTGAGAGTCATATCACTTCTCATTTAGTTACAATTGGTTTAGATCTTCAAGATCTGTCTTAAACGAAAGCTATAATTGGTTTGCCTCTTCTTGCAAATGATTTACTTTCTTATTGCTTGAATTTAAGAACTTAAGACAAAGAAATATATGATCTTCTCTTTTTACCCCTTTGTTGCATGTCCTAATCATCTAATTTTTAATGACTTCAATTTCCTATTATTGTCCCTTAAAAGTTATAAGAAAATCGATGCAGTAGTAGTAAGAGAGTTGATTTCCAAACCACAATAAGATCTCTCTATTTTTTCGGTCTTCCATTTTATTTCTCTATTATTTTAGCCCTATCATACCTATTTCTCATTTATCTTCTATAATTTCATCACATATTATGTTAATTTTTCTTTCAATTTCTTAAACTCTATTTAGATGCATTTCACACAATTTGTTTCATTTAAATACCGCCTTTTTTTTTTTTAGAAAATTTTGTATTGAAAAAACTGCTTTGAGAACCAGAGCGGTTAGAGTGTAATGGCTGTCAAAAAATTATTTTTTTATATTTTTAAAAAAGAAAAATATTTGTAATACACAATAATTTTTTTCAAAAGCTATTTTCTCCACAACAGCTTTACAATCAGCTTTTCAAAAAACTACTGCTCCCAAACAGACCTATAATTATCAATAGTATTTGCTAACACAGTTTCATCTATATATATCTCCCTCTAAAATTTATAAATGAAGCACGGATCTCAAGTTAAAGCATGTATACAATCAAATTAAACGACTCAATGAGACGAGTTCAACAATGCTTTAAGTAGGTCAAATCGAGCCAAATTGTGCTCAAATTAAACCCAAAAGTTATATATGAAAACTTCGAAACACTAACTGAATGATCAAATGACTTTCAAATTTGGTATGCTTATAGTCGAATTGAGTGGCTGCCGAATCCAACTAGCCTAAAATCACTCAGATCGAAGGTCATTTGAATGGTCAAATCACCAAAAAATTATCTATAATCAAATGAATTAATACTAACCGTCAGATGGAGTGTTTTGAGATTTTGGCTACAATGACCAAAATACCCCTCTCATAATCCTATAAATAAGACTTCATTCTTATCATGAAGGAGTGAGGAGCTATAAGCGAACTTGAGAGAAAATTGAGAGAGAGCTAGAAGTTCGAAGTTCGTCATCACCATCGGTCATCCGATCGTCGTATTACCATCCTATCACCAATAACAGATTCTGACTACCATTGCATAGTTGTTGCAACCTGATTCTGAAATTTTCATTATCATGATTTCTTACATACAATCTTGTAACACCACTGTGAGGAAAACTTAAATTCTATACTTCAAAGCTGATATATAGTAGAACATTTTTACTGGGCTTGGTCCTATGATTTTTTCCCTCTCTTTCTGAGGGTTTTCAACGTAAAAATTCTGGAGTTTCTTGTTCACTTTTTAACCATCTGCATGTGTGTTGAATTTCCCAACAAAGTTAAGACGTGAAGTTTTATTCTACCGCTATAAGTTTTGTAGCATGAAACATTTCATTTACATCTTTACAATGATTGATAATCTGATTTCAAGTTATGAGTAGTACCATCTATATGATGTAGAGAATTCTACTTTGGAACAATGCATGTGATGAATGAAGAAACATCAAATATTGATCATTCAGTTCTTATCAGAAGCTGGGGGAAACCCCTAATCTCATAAGATCATCCAAATTAATATTCTGGATGTCTAATTGATTATCAGTTCAAGAAGCAAGTCAATGATGAGGAGTAATTTCAACATTGAAAATTTGGCTACAGCTTCAAACAGATGTTTTGATTTAACCTCTTCCACACAAGTTAACGTCATCGAGTAATACTCTCACAAATAATCACAAAAGAATCAAAATATTTAACATTTTTTCACACAGGTTAACGTCATACTTTGACAAAATAACCTCATATGAGAGTTAAAACTATTGATTTCTTCCACATAGGTTAAATATCACAGAGTAATACTCTAACAAGTAATCTCGGATAGGCCATAACTTTGTACCTACTCCACACAAGTTAAATGTCACCGAGTAACACTCTCATAAACAACCTCGGATAGGTCATAACTTTGAACCTACTCCACACAGGTTAACGTCATCGAGTAATACTCTCACAAATAATCTCGGAAGAATCAAAATGTTTAACCTCTTCCACACATGTTAACATCATACTTTGACAAAATAACCTCTAATGAGAATTAAAACTATTGACTTATTTTACACAGGTTAAATGTCACCGAGTAACACTCTGACAAACAACCTCGGATATGTCATAACTTTGTACCTACTCCACACAGGTTAACGTCATCGAGTAATTCGATTTAACCTCTTTCACACAAGTTAACGTCATCGAGTAATACTCTCACAAATAATCACGGAAGAATCAAAATATTTAACATTTTTTCACACAGGTTAACGTCATACTTTGACAAAACAACCTCATATGAGAGTTAAAACTATTGACTTCTTCCACATAGGTTAAATATCACAGAGTAACACTCTGACAAGCAATCTCGGATAGGCCATAACTTTGTACCTACTCCGCACAAGTTAAATATCACCGAGTAACACTCTGGTAAACAACCTCGGATAGGTCATAACTTCGAACTTACTCCACACAGGTTAACGTCATCGAGTAATACTCTCACAAATAATCTCGGAAGAATCAAAATATTTAACCTCTTCCACACATGTTAACATCATACTTTGATAAAATAACCTCTAATGAGAATTAAAACTATTGACTTATTTTACACAGGTTAAATGTCACCGAGTAACACTCTGACAAACAACCTCGGATAGGTCATAACTTTGTACCTACTCCACACAGGTTAACGTTATCGAGTAATTCTCTAACAAATAATCTTGAAAGAATCAAAATGTTTAATATCTTCCACACAGGTTAATGTCATACTTTGACAAAATTATCTCGAATGAGAATTAAAACTATTGACTTCTTCTACACAGGTTAAATATCATCAAATAACACTCTAATAAATAACCTCAGATAAGTCAAAAATCCTTTATGGATTCTTCTCCTAGAAGGCACGCCCTTCATGATGCCTCAATAGAAAGCTAATAGTGGACAAGGTCCTCACTAGAAAGACTCTAAGAGAGCAAATGAGTGATAGGGTCTCCACTCATCAAAAATCTCAGTATGCGAAAGCCTCAAATGGTACATGTACATCAAAAACCTCAGAAGGCAAATTCCTCAGAAGGTACAGATACATAAAAAATTTTAGTGGGCAAAAGCCTCATAAGGTACAGGTACATCAAAAATCTCAGAAGGCAAATGCCTCAAAAGGTACAAGTACATCAAAAACTTCAGTAAGCAAAAGCCTCAGAAGGCAAAAGCCTGAGAAGGTACAGGTACATCAAAAATCTCACAAGGCAAAAGCCTTAGAAGGAATATGTACATCAAAAATATCATAAGGAAAAAGCCTCATAAGGTACATATACCCCAATAGAGGAGAATAAGCTCGTTGCGATCTTTTAGGAGAAATAACCACCAAATCATTTAAAAAATGAAAGTTTTTCTTCAAGATTATCAAAGTATCACTGTTGATAGTTGGCGTTACATCGTCGGATCTCGTCGTCCCCTGATACTTCTGCAACCCATCATCTTGTATCTTTAGACATTGGGATACCTATTGAAGGATGCTCACCCATGAAGATACTCTCTATTTTTTAAGCTTGGAATCACACTAGAGCTTAAATTTAGGATGGGCGCCACCTAACCAGGTCAGTCGGAAACCCCGAGATCGGGGAGAACTGGAGCCTACGAGAGCGATCGACACCATTATACAAGTTAGTGGAGGCTACTAAAGAGAAGAAAGCGAGCTACTGCATTGGTTCTAACGATCGGTTAAAACTCAGATCAAGGAGAATTGAAGCTTGTGAGGGGTGGCAGTTATACGTTAGTAGACTAAAGAGAAAACAGAATCACCTGAGCTTGCATTCGAGATCGTGCCACCAAGTTAGTTAGAAACCGACATGAGAGAACCTGAGCCGGGAGGGATTATTATCTGATTTAGTGGAGACCACAAAAGAAAATAAAGAAATGAATGTGCAAATTTTTCATTGCCCCTTTGGAGGTATTTATACTAGAAAAAATGACTTCAAATTTTTTTAAAAAAATTTTAAACTTTTCATATTCTTTTAAAAAATAATAAAAAATAAGAAGAAAATTATTCATATTCTTAAAAATATATATATAAAAAACTCTTCATCTTTCTAAAAAAAGAGAGAGAAGAGAAAATTATTGATATTTTAAATTAAAAAAATACTCTACATATTCCTCATTTAAAAATATTTTTTTTATATTCTTCATTAAAAAAGGGAGTCTTTACATCTACTCCTCTCTCCTCTCTCCTCTCTCTCTCTCTCTCTCTGCCTCTCTTTCCCACTCTCTCACGTCAAATAAAAATTTTTTTTTTTAATATGGGGCCCATGGCCCCCTCTCAATGAAGCCAAACCTGAGGTATAAAAAAAGAGAGAAGTTAGAGGACCCACAACCCTCTCTTTAAATATATAAAATAATAATAAAATAAAATAAATAAATATTAATAACAAATTAATAAATAAATTAATAAATTCGATACACAAAACATATATAATTATAAATCCTAATAATTTTTACCTAAAGTGATTTTATATATTTTTGAATAAAATGAGTTTTTTCATCTAAAAATATGGGACAAATGATATATCCCTCTAATATTTATAAATAAAGTATGGATCTCAAGTTAAAGCATGTATACAATCAAATTAAATGACTCAATGAGATAAGTTCAATCTTAGAAAGCGGGTGTCAGTAAAAATGCTAAACTTCAAGCTATATATGAAAACTTGAACATGAATGATCAAATGACTTTTAAATTTGACATGCTTATAATTGAATCGAGCGGCTCGACAAGACGAATCCAACGAGTCTAAGATCACTCAGATCGAAGGTCATTTGATTGGTCAAATCATCAAAAAAAATTATCTATGATCAAATGAATTAATATGAACCGTCCGATGGAATGTTTTGAGATTTTGGCTACAATGACCAAAATACTCCTCTTAGAATCCTATAAATATGATTGCATTCTTGTCATGAAGGAGGGGGGGAGCTAAAAGCGAACTTGAGAGAAAACTGAGAGAGAGCTAGAAGTTCGTCATCACCATCGTTATCGTCGATCTTACCGACTATCACCGATATATTCTGAACTAGCTAAATTTGTATAGATGTTGTAACCTAATTCTGAAATTTTTATTTCATGATTTCTCACATAAAATCTTGTAATCCCACTGTCGAGAAGACTTAAACTCTGTACTCCAAAGCAGATATATAATGAAATATTTTTACTGGGCTAGGCCCCGTGATTTTCCCCCCTCTTTCTCGGGATTTTCCACGTAAAAATTATGGAATTTCTTATTCACTTTTTTATCATTTGCATGCATTCTAAATTTCCCAACAAAACTAAAACGTGAAATTTTATTCTACAGCTATAAATTTTTTAGCACACAATAATACACACACACACACACACACACACACACACACACACAGTGGGGTGGGTCGGGGAGGCTTAAGAAGAAAACAAAACTCAAAATCTCAATGTACTTTGATTTAAGTCTTCATAGTTGGGTAGCCTTTTTTAGATGTTTCACTAATTTGAAACTCATTTTATAGGTTTTTAAGTTTTGTTAACTTGACCCACTAAACCGAATCAACCATAGCGATATCCTCAGACACTTGAATTTATGCATTCAGCATATTGTCAGGACACAAGTGGGTATACAGTAATTTTATGAAATTTTGTGTTTGAATTATGAAGTTAATTTTGTATTTACTTAATTCCAAGTTAGCCTGCGCAGCCTTTTCAGACATTAAACTTGCACTTGAAATCTCTATATCTGAGCACATGCAGGAATTTATAGCTTAGCTAATTTCATCTAATTAATGAAATTATTGATCTTGAAAATCCTAATTAGAATGAAATTCCTTAATTTTTTTGGTGAAAGGAATCCCTATGATTTATATAGATTTTGATTTAGTATCGTCTTCTATTTTTATAGATTTTGATTTAGTATCGTCTTCTGTCTGCTTGTACAAAGGTTGTAGATTCGGTGGCAAAGAAGGCGTTTTGATTTAGATTATGATTTCACACACTACTGGCACTTAGTTTGCTTGTTGAATTTTTGTAATTTTTCCCAATTTGACTATGTTTAATTTACATCAATTTTGGTAAGTTATGCTGATTTCAGTGTTTATTGCTTTAGCCCCACTCAAGCTTATTAGCAAGCATAGTAAGCACCTCTACATTCGTATAAAAGTTATTAAACCCAATTTGAATTCATTCTTAGATTTTGAGTTTATTTCAAGTTTGTTGTAAGTTTGGCATTAGAACACCCCAATTTCTAATTAAAGCTTACTCAATTTTGAGAAATTTAAAAGAAAAGAGAACTCATTGTACCGCTTCAATTTAAGCCATAGAGAATTGCAATTAGAGTTTGTGTGTTTAATATTTGTCTCCCCAAAATTTGTGAGTTTAATATTAGCTTCTCCCAAATTTCACTTGCATTTTGAATGAATATTCTATTCTTTTTTTTTTCAAAATTTGCTTTAAAGGGCCCCCTTTTTTTTCTTGTTCAATGTTTTTAGTTTAAAACTAACTGCCAATTTTCTTACTTAGGGTTCTTAAGTCAGCTCATTTTATTCTCCCCTTTTTTCTAAGTCAAAAGATTTTGACGAAATTTGGCGACCTCCGGCCATCCCGTAATGAGTCATCGGGGTGTTTTGGCCTTCTGCGCCTTGTTGAGCGCAGAGAATGGTGTCTTCGCGACAGCAACTAGTTTTCATCTCGTCGAGTTGTTGAGCACCGAGGCCCTCTGACCGAAGAAGACACACAATGCAATATATATTCATCCCCCCTTTTTTTCTAAGTTTGAAAATTAGACAAAATTTTTGCAGCATTTCATCTAGGGGGAGCGACATCTAACAAGTGGTGGCTTACTCGGTATACCATGTTGAGCGTAGCGAGCGGTGTCTTGCGACACCACAACCTGTTTTTATCTCGTCGCACCCTGTTGAGCACAATGAGGTCTTCAAACCTGCAAAGAAACACAAGCATATATATATATATATATATATATATATATATATATATATATATATATATATATATATATATATATATATATATATATATATATATATATATAGGAGCACTGGCGGGGCACTGCCCGACACGCTGACCCTATTTTCAAACCCTCGTGACCCTCGCTCTTCTCCCGTCAGTCTCCTACTTCAAACCGCCGCCGCCTCCTTTAAGCTTTCCCCGGGAGCACTCACTCTCGCCCTCAAGTCCGGTCTTCTCCGCTCCAACCTCTTCGTCAGGGCTTGACTATGGGATCAAGGGTTGATCTGATAGAGAGAGAGAGAGAGAGAGAGAGAGAGAGAGAGAAGGATTGTGGAAAGGTGGGTGACAAAGGAGATGGGATCTTGAGTCGGCACGGCGTCAGGCGGGAAGCGGGGAGGATCCAGGAGGAGGAGGTCTACCTCGACAATTTCCATTCAAAGAGATATCTTAGTGAAGTAAGTTGTATAAGTATTTGAATGTCTTCTATTTCTCTTCCCTATTCTGATCTCGTGAAATCGAACTTTTTTTCCCTATTTGTTCTTTTAATAATTTTATTAATTCTTTTCCTCATTTTCCACTGGAATTCTAGGCGATAAAATGTGAGATTCAAGGAGAGTTTTGGTTTTAATCTTTGCTTTTTTCAAAATTGGTCATTTTAATTCTTTTGTTTGATTTCTGCTGTTTTTTCCTTAAAACAATGGCCTCATCGTCTCTCTCTTTTTCCCTTTCGCTCTGTTTGAATTACCCGTTTGCAATCTGTTTTGTTTTTAGTTTGAGCCACGTTGTCGATTTATTCCTTAAATTTCTTTGGTGATGGTTATTGTTTCCATTGTTTGAGATCTTAGTTTCTATAAGAGGAAGAAACTTCGTTTTGTTGGTCTTCACTTGCTATTCACCCCATTGTCCAAGTTCCCCTTTTATATTTATCTAATTAACAAAATGCTAGCCTTCATTTACTTGATGCTTCTCTTATGGTTTGAGCTTTGACTGAGCTATCAAGAAATAAGATTTATTTTCCCTTATGGTTTGGTCTGTTGGAAGATTTATGTATCTTCTTCCTTCTAATGCTTCCGGTGTTGCTCTTTCTTGTATCATTTGAATTTTTAAAGAATTTGATTTATGCTTCGTTTGAGATAATGGCTTCCAGTCTTAATGGACTAACGGTTGGTGACTCCTTTGAAATTCTCATGGAATCTCCTGAGGTCCGAAAGCATCTATCAAAGGTATTTCATTAATCTTTTTTTTTCTTCGTATTTTGTTGCTTATCTTTACTTCTTGATACTGAGATAAAAGAATGATGCTATTCTCGCTTTCCTCGATTACGACTGTTTTATATAAAAATATGTAATGGATACTGAGTTTGTTTTTTACTTGTAACTAAATCCCAAAATGATCTCCTTTAGTCAAGCATCACATTCTCCAATTTAGTCATTGACTATACAAAATTAATCTAAAATGGTCCATTGAGAAAGTCGGCACAAATTGTAATCGATTTTGTATCATTGTTTTTACATGAGGGACTATTTTAGATCAATTTTGTATGTCAAAGGCTAAATTGGAGAAATATGATACTTTGAGATTAAATTGACAGAGAAATAGTCGAGGACCATTTTGAAATTAGTGTCTATTTGTAGTGCAAGTCAAACTTCTATTGATCCAAAAGTGTAAGCCAATGATAGAAGTTGACCGATCTTAGTTTTCTCCATCAACATATTTGTCAACTATGTGATTAAAACTAATCACTATCTATAATGTGTCTTAACATGTGTTTAGGACCCGTGAGGCCGTGACTCCGTGAGGCCGTGATTCGTAGTTTGAGAGGTAAACTGAAGATTGTTACGCCATTGCCGGTTCCGCCTTTTGTTACGCCGAAGATTGCTACGCCATTCGGTGAGTTATAACGGTTCATTGTGCTCCTCTTTTTTCTTTTTTTCTTCCTGTTTTCATTTCAAATTTTGATATATATATAGTTTTCATTTTCTATTTTTCTTCCTCCCCACGATTTTAGGTAAACCGTAAACGCCCTGTTTTGAAGATCCTATTTTGACCGATCTTATTTTGTTTTTTGAAATATGTTCAAAAGCATGTCTTCTCATTTTTTATGCATATTAATCATTAAGACTTTACATCGATTTTAATCGTTCTTTTAATTAGATATGTTCAAAAATTTATGTTATTATAAGGTTTGATTTCTTTATTTTGTTATATGAGATGCTTTGATTTTAATTTTATATAAAATAAATTATTCATTATTTTATTGTGCCCCTCAGAAAAAATTTACGGATCCTGTATATATGTTCGACACATTTTTTATTTACGAGGTTAGGTGAAGAAATGAGTTGGGTAAGTAATTGGGAATGTAAGGCAAGGAGTGCGACGTCGAAAACCGAAAGAAGAATTCGTCTGTTGACGATGTTTTTCCCCGATTTGCGGCGCAGCGAAAACAGGACGGCCAAAGCGAGGGTGCGATGCCAAAAATCGAAGGATGAATTCACCTGTTGACGATGTTTTTCCTCGGTTTGTGGCGCAGCAAAAACGGGATGGCTAAAGTGAAGGAAGCGATGCTAAAAATCAACGAAAAAATTTGTCTGTTGACGATGTTCTCCTCTTATTTGTGGCGTAGTGGAAATGGCAAAATTTGGATGGATTGCAGGATGGATCGGGTCAGTTTGAAGGCTAGATGGGCTGGTTTCATGCTGGATACAAGCTGGCGGGCTGGGCTAGGCAGTGCGGGTCAGAATGGGCTACAGGCGGGTCGGTTCGGCGGGTTTGCGCGGGTCAGAACGGGCCGGCGGGTCGGGGAGACGCGGAACGGCGGGATGGCGCCGCGGGCCGGAGCAGGTTTCGGGTCACGTGGGTTGGGCGCGCGGAAGAGGAGCGGGAGCGCGGGTTTGGTCTGCGGACTGGGTCTGATCACGGGTCGCCGCAGCGGGCCGCAGCGGGTCGCGCAGTTCTGTACTGCGGGTCGGAGACGGGCTCGGGTTGCGAGGTTGCGTAGCATGCTGGGCCGGCGGTGTAGTGGAACGCGAGGGTCGCGCGGGCAGCGCGGACGCGGACGGAGCGGGAGCGGCAGCGCGGGAGGCGGGTCAGCGCGGTTCGGCCGGAGACGGGCCGGTGGCGATTTTTTTTTTTGCCGGCGAGAGAAAATTTGGAGGGACTAGTTTTCAGTTTTTTTTTTAATTATTTTTTTTTTTCAGAAAACTGAAAATACGAAAGAAATAATAATTTGAGAATTTAAAATTAATTTTGAATTAATTTAACAAGTTTTAATTTAGGTTTCGCATCGATAAATACACATAGTCAATATAAATATCGATTTAGGGTAATTTCATTGTTCTGAACGCAATGACATTGTCCGTTTCTCGATTGGAGGTTGTTTGGCTCGAGTCGGCACAAAATTGTTTCACTCAAAATGCGTCGCCACTTTTCGCCTTCGATTTTGAGCGGGCTGTCAATCGAGTGAATGATCTCATTTGATATATTTCGTCGTTTCGAAGCCAATGACATGATCAATTTCATGAACGGAGGTCGTTTGACTTGCGTCGGTGCCTCCTGACCTTGATATACGTGAAGGCGCGTTGACGACTCGAGCGTTTCGAAGTCCGTTCATCGATCAGAGGTCATTTGAGTTTATTTTGATGACGCATTGTGCATTTCAGCCTTGATTTGCGTGTTGTCTGTTCAAATAATTCGATATTTGTACATACACGTCTGAATTGGGCGCGAATAGTCTCATTTGATAGATTTTGATATTTTGAAGCTAACAGAGTGATCAATTTCATGAACGGAGGTCGTTCGGACATCGTCACAGCTTCTTGACTCTGATATGCGTGTCGACACATTAATAACGCAAGCGCTTAATCGATTGATCATTAGATTTTAAAATATTTATATTTTGATCAATTTCAACATTCTGAGCGTGATGACGAAATCCGTTCGTCGATCAGAGGTCATTTTGACCATTTTCGGTGATGTCCAATGCATTTTGAACCCCGATTTGCGCACTGTCGCTTCCGAAGTCGATCGAATTCGATTTGTAAGCTTGTTTTGATTTATGGCACACATATGGAGGTCAACAAATGCCCCCCAATAAATGTGATTTGTGCATGGAGCGATTCACATTTGTTAAAATTGGTTGACTATTTGGGGCGTAACTTGGATCATTTTAGCAGCAATAGCTACGAAGCTTTGGTGATTTATTCGTTAGTATCTTTATTCATGCTAAATGACGGACTTGACCGATTTGTCCGAATCGACTTGTCGGATTGATAGGAGTTCTTACACCATATACTATCTGTTTTAATGACTTTACTGAAGATATCTTTCTTTTATATTCTTGCAGATTTGAGTCTCCTCCTACCCTAGCTTAATGTTTGGTTGGGTTTGATGGAGGAATTAGTCTGCTTATTTTGATAAAGGACTCATTAGAATCGGTTTATCCATGCTTGATTGGATTTGAAATTCCTTCTGTCATAACTTTGAGCTTGACGAACTTGATGAAGGATTGACCTGATTTGTCAACATTGACTTGTCAGGAAGTGTTTGTACAACATGAACCTTGTGCTTGTTTTGGCAATTGGTTGAAGGATACATCTGAATGACCCGCCTTATATAGGATCAATGTTGAGTTATTAGTTTAGCAACGCATGCTTTAACAGACTGAATAACCACAAAATTCATTTAGTTCAGCCATCGGCTTTGTTTGAACTATGGAATTTCTTCCTCGATCTTGTGCTTTCTGCATTGGCAGACTTGATAAGGAGATTGGCTTTGATCTATGCTTTGAGCTTGATCAGATCATTTGAGAATAGATTGAAATATCACATTGCAGGTAATATGAAGATTAATTTGAGGTAGCCTTGAATTGAGCATTTTCTCAGATTGCTTTGATCTATCGA
Source organism: Cymbidium sinense (assembly GCA_021442155.1). NCBI lineage: Eukaryota > Viridiplantae > Streptophyta > Magnoliopsida > Asparagales > Orchidaceae > Cymbidium > Cymbidium sinense. The sequence goes on from CM038218.1 coordinate 40,521,359, forward strand.
TCAAGTAGAGAGATCTCTTGGATCCTGTTCGCTTGTATTCACTAAGTTGGATCTGATTTGAGATTGAACAGCTATCGTCATTGGACTAATGAGCAGGTGCTCTTTCACTGCGGCCTTTTCTTACGCCTGGTTGAGTAAGGAGAGCGTCAGAAACTCGGCCATTTGCGGCTTGTTGAGTTCAACTTTTAGAACTCATCCGTGTCTTAGACTTCAGGATGTAGAGGTTGATGTTTCTTCAACTAGTTGATTGAAGTTTCTAAAATCAAGAATTCTTCTGACTTGATCTCCAAAATTTGGCAAATCTAGGAGATAAATTTCTTGACATTTAAGGTTGTCTTTTCATGCATAGAAATAGATTCTTTTTGTTTCTGCAAGAACATGCAACTTAACAATGATAATTATAGATATATTAGGAGATTTCGGCATGACACTCAATGTCAACCTGAATTAGAATATATTTGAGGATCTCGTCTTATGACCCGATGCCAACTCAAATAAATTTAATATAAACTAAAAAAAATGCCCCATGTCTTACAGGGAGAATTCTAAAGTACATGTAGGAGAATTCTCAAGATGAAAATATACAAAAATATTCATATTTGAATTGGTGTACTCTAAAAGTGATTTTAACATATATCATTGATTTCATTTGTATATATAAAAAAAATCTAAAAATACCCCCTGTGTAATAAGGGAATTTTCACGGAAAAGTTCTTCCATCTGGAGTATGTTTATTTAGGGATCTTGGCATGAAGCACGATGTTAACCAAAATAAATATACTAAAAAAATGCGCCTATCTTGCAGGGGGATTTCTATTATACTTTGGGAAATTTGGATGGGTTGCAGGCTGGATCGGGTCAGTTTGAAGGTTGGATGGGCTGCTTTCAGGCTGGATACAACCTGGCGGGCTGGGCTAGGCTAGGCATGCGGGTCAGAATGGGCTGCAAGCGGGTCGGTTCGGCGGGTTTGCGTGGGTCAGACGGGCCAACGGGTCGGGGAGACGCGGAACGGCGGGATTGCGCCGCTGGCCGGAGCGGGTTTCGGGTCACGTGTGTCGGGCGCGTGGAAGAGGAGCGGGAGCGCGGGTTTGGTCCGCGAGCAGTGGTCGGGTCGCGGGTCGCGGCAGCGGGTCGCGCGGTTTTGCAGTGCGGGTCGGAGACGGGCTTAGTTTGCGCGGTTGCGTCGCATGCAGGGCGGCGGTGGAGCGGAACGCGGGGGTCGCGCGGGCAGCGCGGACGCGGACGACGGGAGCGGCAGCGCGGTTCGGCCGGAGACGGTCCGGCGGCGGGTTTTTTTGCCGGCGAGAGCAGTTGCACGGCGGCTGGAAATAGCGGATTGGGCCATGCGGCGAAGCCTTGGATTTTGCCGAAAACGGGGCTCGGCCGATGGGACGCGGATAGGGCCCGAGGGACGCCGGAGGCGGAATTAGCTCGTCGGAAAACAAGTGAACGGAGGAAGAATTTAGAAAAAAAAAAGATGAGATTTACCTTTTTTTTTTCTTTTTTTTTTCATCTTTCGTTTCTGCCGACAGAGAGAGAGAGCAGGCGAGAGAAATTGAAAATGGAGAGTGTGAAAGAATAAGGGGGGAGAAATTAGGAGGGTATAATTTTCAGTTTTTATTTATTTTATTTTTTTTCAGAAAACTAAAAATAGGAGAAAAATGAGAGTAATTTAGGAATTTAAAATTAATTTTGAATTAATTTAACAAGTTTTAATTTAGGTTACACATCAATAAATGCACATAGTCAATATATATATCGATGTAGGATAATTTCATTATTTTGACACATCTACGTCCGGTTTAGCGTCGGGTGTTTGGTTGGTTGGTCGGTCTTGAAATTGTTTATTTATCAAAAGTCGTCATTGCTTTATCTCGATTTTGGTGCCTCATCAGAATCGAATGAATAGTCTCATCGATAGATTTGCATTTTAAAGCCGATAACGTGATCAATTTTAGCGGAGTCGTTTGACTGCGTCGCACCTCGACCTTAATATGCGTGCGGTGCGTTGGCGACTGCGTTTGATGGTTGATCATTAAGTCATACAATATTTATATCCGACAATTTCGGCGTTACGAATGCGATGTCAAGTCCGTTCATAGATCGGAGGTCATTTGAGTTGATTTTGATGGCGTCGCTCATTTCACCGATTTGCGTATTGTCAAAATCATTCGGTATTTTGCATACACATCAATTATGCGCGGACGGTCATTTGATAGATTTTGATGTTTTGAAAGCTGGCGTGATCAATTTCAGCGAAGGTTGTTCGGTCGTCGCGGCTTCGACTCGATATCTCGATGTCGATACATTGATAAGCGAGCAACGCTTCGATTGATCGTTAGATTTACAAATATTATATTTCGATCAATTTCAACATTCTGAGCGTGATGGCAAAATCCGTTAGTCGATCAGAGGTCGTTTTGACCATTTTCGGTGACGTCCAATGCATTTTGAAGCCCGATTTGCGCATTGCGCTTCCGAAGTCAATCGAATTCGATTTGTAGGCTTGTTTTGATTTATAGCACACATGTGGAGGTCAACACAAATGTTATCCTAGGTAAAGGTTAAGCGGATTCGAGGAAAAACCACCTAGAAATTATGCAAAATGGGGCATTTTACCTTTATAGGGACTCATATTAAGGGACTCACATATTATTTTACTTTGTATTCAAACCAAACAGCCCCTAAATGTAAAAGAAAAATGAGACTTCCAGAATATAAACAAGATAAAAACATCACAAATGTTATCCTAGATAAAAGTTTAACTGGATTCAAAGGCTGGCCAAAAACCACCTAGAAATTATGCAAAATGGGGCATATTACCTTTATAAGAACTCACATATTAAAGGAAAAGGCAAACCTGAGGTTATCGATGTTGCCAGCCAAGGGGTGATGCAGAAGAGTTCCTCATCTATGGTTGCAATGGGGGTCGTCCTGACAGAGCCTTAATAGGATGTGATTTCTTAGAAATCAAAAATTACACGGCCCAGCCTAATCATCATCATCCAGTCTGTCCTAAAAGTAAAAAGGAGCAATTCCCAATTGTAAGTCAAGAAGAGAGAACCGATAAGGGAGAAGAGTGAGCTGATTATAACTAGAGTGACTCAATGTCTCTCCAAGCAATCAACAAATTATAAATATGGATCGGCCAAAACTCTTTAAATTTCTAATGAGTAATCTTGTATGCCAGTCGTCTTCTTACCTGGTCCAGTAGAAGGGGGAATGGGGATGAGATCGAGGAGAATAACCTGTTATTTCTTTCCCTCTGTAATGTGTAAACCATGGCCGCCGTGATTAGATAATAAAACCTCTTTATTACTTTATGTGAAAAAATATAAGCATAACTAATAACCTGATGGAGTGAGGGCTGCATTATGAAGAGGTTGTCATTAGGGATCAATGTTCTTATCATTCTATTGATTTCATACAGCCACCACTTACAGCAACATAACTATTAATTAATGCTCGAACTTCTACTGTTATTCTCAACTTGAACACTATTCTCTCACATCCTTCAATTCCAAGTTTATCAATTCATTACCCAGTTTTACTCCTCAAAAATGGTCATTGTTAGATTTTATTTTAATGTTTACAAAGCATGTTATAAATGAAAAAAAAAGAAGCAGAAGAAGATAAATGATAGTCTTCAAAAAGTTTAGACTCAATTTGTAGTATAATCTTCTAAATAATAAAGTTCACTAATTTAATTTATATATTTTTTCCAATTTAACTTTTACAATTGAAAAGAATTACTCTGGTGTGAAAACTTGCCAATCTCTATCACTGATTGTACTCAATCCTAATAAGAGAGATCTTCTCTATTGCAGATCCTATTTAATGCCCTCAGCTTTGCTTTAGATGACCTTAAAAACCAGCATATTCCCACAATAACGTCGGCCATAACCAGCTTTAATCAATTTACCATTGCTAATATCTCTGAGATCAGCTGAATCTGATATCCATTTAGGATGTTGGATTTTCCGAGAGAATCTACCATCATGCATGGAGCTTGCTCAGGAGAACGAGTATTCTTAAAAATTTCATGCTCAAATAATTTTTGATAGAGAAATTTTTACATACATTGTCCGATGCAGCCCAATTGACTGTATATTGAGAGACAATCAATGTATTATATTTTTTTTTTAAGGTTTTAGGGCGTAGTTTTATCGCTCTATACATCCGTACGCAGTGAGTCTAAAATATTTTGAGCATAATTTAAAAAAATAAAAAAATTACTATATATTGATAGTTTTTTTTATATTTTCTTAAAATTGAGCTCGAAATATCTTATACATTCACTACATACTACTGATGTATACAATGCTAAAATTATCTCTAAACTTTTTTTTTTTAATTTTAATAGACTCCCTGTGTACCTCAATATACAACAAATCTAAATGCATTCGAACAACAAATGTATAATCTCTCTTTTTATACGCCAATGTTCATACATAGATATTATACGTGCAGTAGAATAAAAGTTTACGCTCTAAATCCAACACACAGATATTTGAAGAATTAATAAGAAAATTCCAGAATTTTTATATGAAAAAATCTCGAAAAGAGGGATAAAAAAACGCGCTAAATATAAAATCTTCCATATATACGTTTCACATAGTTTTCACGATACGGGATTACATTGTATAGAAAAGCGACAAGGGAATCGCTAACAAACAATATGCAGCGGTTATTATCACAGTTATGGGTGGTATTGATGGTGACCGGCAGGTGATAGACAATGATTGATGGTAATTAAAATTATGATTGGACCAATGGGCATGGCAGATTTTACGGGCACAGGAAGCGGCAATGGATGACCAGCGGCGATGATGGCGAGACCGCGTGGTAATGAGCAGGTGAATTACCGTTACGGCAGTGGCGATGATGCAGATGACGGCGGAGATTGGCGAGATGACGAGGGCCTAAAGACGGCGGTGGTTGGCGGCCGATAGAGGTGGTCGGCACCGAGTGGTGCGATTATGCTTAGAGATTTTCAAGCCTCGAGCTCTCTCTCTTTAGCTTGCCCCCATGAGAATGATTGATATTTATAGATTAGAAGTGGACGCTTTAAATATACATGCAAAATCCAAACCACTCCATCGGACCTCAAAATGATTCCTTTGATCATTTGATGTATTTAAGTATTTAAATGCTCAAATGAAGTCGTATGAGATATTAGGTTTGTTAGATCTCGCTCGTCAAGATGCTCGATTTGACTATAAACACTCTATGTTTAAGAGTCGATTGATAATAAGTATTTGATCTGGGTTAGTCTTGATTAAGAATCCGATTGCTTTCGGCATCAAAATTCGTGCTCCGACGAGTAGAATTTTTAGTGTTATATCAGATATAGACACTTATGATAGTTTTTTAAGAATCGGGTCCAATCATGCCCAAATGAGCTCAAATCAAGCTCAAAAGTTATATATAAAATTTTGATCTGACTCGATAATCAAATGACTTCCAAATTTGAAGTGCTTATAATTGAATCAAGTGGCTCGACGAGACGAATCCAACGAGCCTAAGATCACTCAAATCGAAGATCGTTTGAACGGTCAAATGACCAAAAAACTATCTATGATCAAATGAATCAATATACACCGTCCGATGGAGTGTTTTGAGATCTTGACTATAATGATTAAAATGCCCCTCTCAAAATCTTATAAATAGGACTCCATTCTTGTCATGAAAAGGGAGGAATGAGCTAGGGTGAACTTGGAAGAAAGCTGGGAGAGAGCTAAAAGTTTGAAGTTCGTCATCACTAACATTGTCGTCGATCACGCCATTGTCATTCGTCACCAACAATCGTTATCGTTCTGATCGCCGAGCACCGTAACTGATTCGGAATTCCCATTATCATGATTTCTCACATACAACCTTGTAATCCATCTATCAGGAAGACTTAAACTTTGTATTCCAAAGCAGATATATAGTGAAACATTTTTACTGGGCTAGGCCTCGTGATTTTTTCTCCCTCTTTCTAGGATTTTTTTCATGTAAAAATTATGGAGCTCTTTATTTTCTTTTCAACTATCTGCATGCGTGTTAGATTTCTATACAAAACTAAGGCGTGAAGATTAATTCTATAGTTATAAGTTTTACACGAAAATTTAAAAATTGAGAGAAGATTATACCCAAAATTCAAATGCAGCTCTTTTTATTTTGAAATTTTGATGAAAATTTTCTTTATTATGGCTTAAAAAACATACAGAATAAATTAACATATGGCACATGCAAAGATGCATTATGTATAATATAGTGATTTAATTAGATGTGTTACATAATAATTTCAAAAAATATATATATATAATTATTTCATTGCCATATTCAACATATGAGTTTATTTAAAAACGATAACTGATACATAATTATCCTATTTTTTAATAAAAGATTAAATTGCTAATATTAATAATCAAGTTAGCAAATAATTAATTTAATCAATTTAAAAATGATCTTATGTAAAATTAAATCACTAATTAAAGTCACACCTTTAAATTCAATAATAGTTATAATTATTGTTGCGTGCTAGAAAACCAGTCGCGGTAGAGTGAAAGTTTACGCCTTAGCCTTGTTGTGAAGTCCAGCACACACACAGGTAATTAAAGAGCGAACAAGAGACACTCCAGAATTTTTAACGTGGAAAACCTCGAAAAGAGGGGAAAACCACGGGGCCTAGCCCAGTAAAAAGCTTCCACTATGTATCTGTTTCAGAGTACAAAATCTTCCTGATAACAGGATTACGAATGCATATGAGAGAGAATAACAACCGGTAACAATGATCAGTTGTAATCATATCTTATGGAGATGAACTCCTGCGAATCTGATACATGTGATTACAGGTGGCGGGCGATGGTTGATGGCCGAGCGTGCAATCTTGCTTGATGCGATCTTGCTTGGAGGATCTTTGAGCTCTCTCTTCCTCCTCACTGGCTTGTCCTCTTCCTCGGACTCTTCCTGTTCTTCCTTGCTTGGACTCTTCCTCTTCTTCCTTGCTCAGGCTCTTCCTCTTCTTCCTTGCTTGGACTCTTCCTCTTCTTCCTTGAAGGCGGTAAGGATCTGACCGGTGGCAGCGATGGTGGTTGATCGACGCCGAGGCGGGCTCCTCTTCTTCACTTGTTGCCTCCTCTACTGCTTAGGCCCCATGTGAGTGAGGGCCTATTTATAGATGGAGGGGTATTCTAAGAATTCATGTACCTGCACACTCCGACGGCTCGGGGATGACTCCTTGATCATTTGATGTATTTTGAGCATTTGGATGCCCAAATCGAATTATGAGATCTTAGCTCATTAGATCCATTCGTCGACGATTAATTTATAAACACTCCACATTTGAGAGCTTTTGAGATTTAATTATGTCAAAGATTCTAATGATATTTTAAGTGTTTGATCTCGATTGGTTTCGACTCAAAATCATATCGCTTTCAACATCAAGATTTGTGCTTTGACTGGTGGTATTTTGAGAGCCATATCAATTATCTTCACTATTAATTTAAGCCTTTTTTTAACATAAATTCAATTATATTATCTGCAGTTATTAACTATAGATTTTGAAAGAAATGTTAAATAGTATATTAGAACAGGCAAAACATTAGTTACAAACACATAAACTTCATGCACATACAAGCAGCCAAAAGCACGGCACATTAACCTTAATCAAGCTCGCAATGGAGATCTCAGATCTCCAACCCGAAAATTAGAGAACATTAAGACTGTAATTTTAGCTCGAAAATTGAGAATCATTCGAAAATCGAATCGAAATTTGGATCGGATTAAGATTAAATTAATTACATTGACCCGAGCAATGACCTAAAGATTTGAATCGAACTTTTTTTCGAGCCGAGCACAGATCGGATCGAATTTATCTATAATTAAAATTTTTAAATTTATATATAATACTTCTAAGTTTGTAATAACAAAATTATATCTAAAATTAAGTGTATAGAGTTATAACTTGTAATTTTTTAAAATAAATATAATAAATTTATAAATATAAATATTATTTCTTTGAAAATTATATATATATATATATATATATATATATATATATATATATATATATATATATATATATATATATATATATATATATATATATATATATTATTTCACGCACTTAATTAATTCAAATTTTTTTAAAATTTTGTAATAATTATTTTTATTAAAATCAAACTACTTGATCAAAATGAGCTAACTCTATTCGAATTTGAGTTAAAAAAATTTGAAAATATTCAATTCGAGCCGGCAAAATTAAAATGAGACTAAATCGATAGAAAATGGTAGTGACTGAAATCCAATGATTCGAGTCATGAGCCGATCTCGAGCTGCTCAAAAATATTTTGAGCCGATCTCGAGCTGCTCAAAAATATTTTGAGCCGATCTCGAAACAGACTAAGATCAGCTCGAAATCATTTCGTTAACAATCCTAGAGACAATACCACTTGTAACAGAGCTCATCGGCATCTGATACCCGTTTGATAAAGTGTTTGAGAGACAAATAGAACCACTGAGATTTCTGAGAATTCATTCTGCTATCACAACAATAAAAAGAAAATAAGTGCTTAAAAAACCTTAAAAATTCTTCCCATATATGGAGAAGCCATGCAATTTTAAGATCCGATTCTGAATGAAGCCACCTTGCCAGCTGCATACTGCAAGTATAAATATTATAATTTCACTAAACGGTTAAACCGCAGACTCTTTAAATTGAGTTTCCGAGTCGCTTAATTAGATTGAATATATATTTTAATTTGAAATTTATATTTGATTTATAAATTTTAGAAAGATATATCATTTGTTCTCTTATTTTTGAATAAAAAAACTTATTTCATTCAAAAAATATATAAAATCACTTTAAGTAAAATTATTAGGATATTATATATATATATATATATATATATATATATATATATATATATATATATATATATATATAAAATTCTACTAATGAAGATAAATCTTGATGTTGAAAGCAATTTGATTCTGAATCAAGACTAACCGAGATCCAGCGCTTATTATCAATCGACTCTTAAACATGGAATGTTTATGGTCAAATCGAGCGTCTCGACGAGCCGGATCTAACAAGCCTATAATCTCATAATTCTGACATCATTTGAGCATTCAAATACTTAAAATACATCAACTGATCAAAGGAATCATTTTGAGTCGTTCGATGAAGTGGAGTGGTTCGGATTTTGCATGTATTTACAGAGATGTCACTCCTCCAATTTATAAATAGCCCTTCATTCCTCATATGAGGGGAGGCCAAGCAAGAAAGGGGAGAGAGCTCTAAAGCTTGAAAATCCTTCAGGCATAATCATGCCACCACTTGACGGTCGCCGACCACCCCCGTTGGTTACCAACCACCGCCCGCCGGGCCACCGCCACCACTAATCCTCGCCGCCAATCTTCGTTCTCCATCATGACCATCTTCATCGTGGATGTTTTGTTCACCATCATTCGCTATCACTAGTGTACAACTGAACATGACTATATGGCTGTTGTCTGATTTTGGGATTCCCATTGTCAGCCCTTCTCATATACAATTACGTAATTCCGTTATCGAGAAAACTTGTACTCCAAAACAAATATATAGTGGAAGTTTTTTTAGTGGGCTAGGCCCTGTAATTTTTTTCCATCTTTTCGAGGTTTTTCACGTAAAAATTCTGGAATTTTCTTGTTCACTCTTTAAATACGTGTATGTGTGCTGGATTTCACAACGAAGCTAAGGCATAAACTTTTACTCTACCGCAACTGGTTTTCTAGCACGCAACAGTTTGACGCCGTCTGTGGGAAACTGATTCTTATTATTTCATCTTGTATGACGACCAAGTTTCCTAATAAGATCAAAACCACCATCGAGATGGAGCATTTCAAGCTTTTAAGGAGCGCAAGCGAAGAATGAAGATTCATCAAACTTAGTTCATTCAGATTCTGTTGGAAACTCGAGGGCAACTCTTAATCTCAAAAGATTATCCAAATCAATATTTTGAATATCTAATTGATTATCAGTTAAATAAACAAGTCAGCAATACTAATGAAAAAGACCAAGGTTAAGGAGCAACTTTGGCTATGATATGGCTCTCAAAATATGACTAGTCAAAGCACAAATCTTGATGTCGAAAGCGATATGATTTTGAGTCAAAACCGATCAAGATCAAGCACTTAAAATATCATTGGAATCTTTGGGACATCAATTAAATCCCAAACAGCTCTCAAATATAGAGTGTTTATAGTCAAATCGGCGTCTCGACGAGCGGATCTAACTAGCCTAAGATCTCATAATTCGACTTCATTTGGGCATCCAAATGCTGAAAATACATCAAATGATCGAAGGAATCATCCTAAGCGTCCGAGGGGGAGTGGTATGGGCCTTATATGAATTTCAAGAATGCCTCCTCCCATCTATAAAGCATTCTTCACATGGAGAAGGCCAAGTGAAGTGAAGGAGAAGAAGAAGAAAGAAGAGAAGAGTCCGAAATGAAGAAGAGGAAGAGTCAAGCAAGGAAGAAGAGGAAGAGTCCAAGCAAGGAAGAAAAGGAAGAGCGAAAGCAAGGAAGAAGAAGAGGAAGAGTCAGCAAGGAAGAAGAGGAAGAGTCAAGCAAGGAAGAAAAGGAAGAGTCAGCAGGAAGAAGAGAAAAGCCCAAGTGAGGAGGAAGAGAGTTGAAGATCCTCCAAGCAAGATTGCACCCCGCAAGATCGTGACTCCAGCCCCATCAACCACCGCCACCGGCCACCGTCGTCACTAATTGTACCCTGCATTCCCACCAGAAGACCAGAAGTTCCCCCGCATTTCCACCAAGAGAGCTCTGAAGCTTGAAGATCCTCCAAGCAAGATCGCACCCCAAGCAAGATCGCACTCCCGCTCGGCGGCCATCAACCACCGCCACCACCACGCCGACTAATTGTACGCATTCCACCGGTTACCCGCATCTCCACCATCGCGAATATTACAATTGATCATTGTTACAGGTTGTTATTCCTCTCTCATATGTAATTCTGTAATCCCGTTATCAGGAAGACATTGTACTCTGAAACATATACATAGTAGAAGCTTTTTACTAGGCTAGGCCCCATGGTTTTTCCCTTCTTTTCGAGGTTTTCCACGTTAAAAATTCTGGAGTGTCTCTTGTTCGCTCTTTAATTACTGTGTGTCTTTGACTAATCGACAAAGCTAAAGTAAACTTTCACTCTACGGACGGTTTTCAAAGACGCATACTACAACCATAAATGAATATAATATATATATATATATATATATATATATATATATATATATATATATATATATATATATATATATATATATATGCTGTATCAAATTTATTTATTTACTTATTAATTAGTTATTAATATTTATTTATTTTATTTTATATGTATTAAGTAATAATATATAAATTATTTTATTATTTTATATTATTATAGATATATTTTGGGTGGCTATTTGATTTAAAAGAGAGGGGATCTTGGGCCCCCCAATTTTCTTCTTGTTTTTTTCTTTTTTTTTATGTGAGAGAGAGAGAGAGAGAGAGAGAGTTAAAACATTATTTATTTATTTTTTATTTATGAAGAATATAAAGATTTTTTTTTCTAATGAGAAATGTGAAGAGTTTTTATTCTTTTTTTTATTAGTAATGTGAAGAGTTTTTTTTCTTCTTTTTTGTAAATGAGGTATATGAAGAGATTTTTTGAAAAAAATAAGGAATACATAGAGTTTTTTTTAATTTAAAATATTAATAATTTTCTCTTCTTTTTTTTAGGAAGCTGAAAAGTTTTTTTTAATAGGATATATGAAGAGTTTTCTTCATTTTTTTATTTTTTTTTTATTTTTTAAAAGAATTTAAAGAGTCATTTTTTCTAGTATAAATACCCCCAAAAGGGTAATGGAAAACTCGCACCTTCCTCATCGGACCGATTGGATTTAGAGGCGATCAAAGCCCATAGTTCATACGGCGAGGCTCCGATTTTCCCTCGAAAGAGGCATCAACTGTCCTCGTCGGACCGACCGGGTTTAGAGGATCACCGTAGTTCATCTGGCAGGCTCCCTCGAGAGGCGTGAACTGTTCTCATCGGACCGACCGAGTTTGGAGGCGATCAAGGCCCGTAGTTTATGGAAAATTGATTTTCTTAAAACTCCAATAGATGATTCAACATTTGACAACAGGAGACTACGAGATCCGATGATGTAACACCAACTATCAACAGTGATACTTTGATAATCTTCTGGAAGAAATTTTATCTTATAAATGATTTGGTGGCTATTCCTCATAAAAGATCGCAACAAGTTTATCCTCCTCCGTCGTTGCTCCTGTACTTTCTGAAGCTTTTATCTTCTGAGATTTGTGATGTACATGTACTTTCTCAGGCTTTTGCCTATTGAGATTTTTGATGTACATGTACCTTCTGAGGCTTTCATCTTACTGAGATTTTTGATGTACCTGTACCTTTTGAGGCTTTTATCTTCTAAGATTTTTGATATACATGTACCTTCTGAGGCTTTCGCCTACTAAAGTTTTTTATGTATCTGTACCTTCTGACGCTTTCGCCTACTGAGATTTTTTATATACTTGTACCTTCTGAGGCTTTTACCTACTGAGATTTTTGATGTACCTGTACCTTTTGAGATTTTCAATTTACCTGTACCTTCTGAGGCTTTTGCTTTCCGAGATTTTTGATGAGTAGAGATATTGTCAACCACTTGCTCTCTTAGAGTCTTTCTAGTGAGGATCTTGTCCACTACTAGCTTCCCATCGAGGCTTCCTCAAGGGTGTGCCTTCCAGAGGCTATTAGTGGAGACTTTGTCTACCACTTGCCTTCTTGAGGTCTTTCTAGTGAGTACCTTATCAAGTATCAACTTCCCATATAGGCCTCCTCATGGGTTTGCCTTTTAAGGGGTTTTATTTAATGCAATAATGGAAGATTTCATTGATAATAAAAACTTATTTTAGAAAATAAAATCTTATAAACTTTTCAATAGAGTAAAGAAGAACCTTAACTTTTAGTGAGATCTTTCCTGAGATAGAACTTCAATTTACCATGATTCCTCTGATCTCCTTTTTGATGATCTGTTAGTTATTCCAACAAGTAGCGTCCCAGATGTCCTTGTCATATTAAACATTCAATTTCTTTTTTTAGATGAACGCAGCTTTCAATTGAATGCCCTTTCGAATGATGAAAGTGACAATATTGTGATTGATTTTCTCCATTTGGATTTCCCAATGGGTTTGGCCATTTGAGATATTCAGAATTATGAATCTCCATTATGATATCAGTTCTAGACGTATTTAGTGGAGTATATCTAGAAGTGTTGTAATGCCATCGATCTTTTGAATATTTTTCTTTTTTATTTTGAGATGCTGTTGTAAGTTCTTCTGATGCGTACTTGCGCTTAGAGTTATTCTCAAATTGTCTTCTATGAGTAGTAATAGCTTCATCAACTATAATTTGTGCCTATACTAGATGAATAAGATTAGTGTAAGATCGCACTGTATCTCACAATAATGAAGAGTAGAATGGCCCAGGTCGAAGACCTCCAAGGAAGACGCCTCGGAGTAGCTCTGGATCTACTCCTCGAATTTGACGAGCTTCTGAAAAGAATCTTCGAAAGTATTCTTTGAGGGTTTCTCCTTCATTTTGGCGAATTCCAGAAAGATGAGAAGAGTATTTGTTGATTTTTTTATTTGAGATAAATTGTTCAACAAAGAATTTAGTCAAATGAGCAAAGTTGAGAATGGTCCCTAGGGGGAGGGAATAAAATCATGTACAAGCTTGCCCTTTAAAAGTGATAGCAAAAACTTGATAGAGCAAAGTATCAGGGGATTGTTAAATATGCATAATAGTTTTGTAATGATCGATGTGCTCATAAGGATCAGAGATTCCATCATAGGGTTCACTGTTATGTAGTTTATACCCCACCAGAATCGGTTGTTGAAGAACCATATCATGCAAAGGAGAAGATTTTTGAATACTATGACGAGGGATGAACTATTTACCTCTTAATGAAAATTCATCTCGAACAAGGCGTTGTATTTCATCTCGAATAACTTCATGAGTTATTTCCATGAAATGGGGGTGATTCAATCCCATCAAAGAGGTAGAGGGATTCAAAGTTGGTCGAACAATACGCGTATGATGAGTTGAGCTGACAATATAATCATTATCCATATCAGGATGATGTACGGAAGAAATTTTCATATGATCAGGAGGGGGTTCTTCATTCTCGATTGTTCAATTTCTAGTAAGAGCTGAAGGATCTGAGCTTGATGTTCCTCCATTCTTCACGCGCTCCTCAAAAGTATGAAGTGCTTCACCTGGCTGGTGGTTTTGATCTTATTGAGAAACTTAGTTGTATGACATGATAATTGTGGGCTCCGAAAATTTTTTCACCAACCTCTTTGATGAAAAGAGTGGTTTAAAATATCGGTGTAATTTTCAGATGGAATAGTAGATAAGATACTACCCAGAGATTTCATCCTCATTTGGTGAGGACTTTAGATCTGGTTCTAGGTTTCCTATAGGCGCAAGCCCCTATAGTTAATTACCTCTTTCAATAAGTGAGAGAGAACTTTCGATTAAGGCTAGTCATCAGGTCACCAAATGCGCAACATATAGTAGCAGCATGTAGAGTTTTTAGAATTTAAGATATGAAACTCATCATTTCGGCTTAAACCAGATGGTTGGAGAAATGATGATGTGCCCGATCTAGATCCCATAATTTCGTCATCCCAGGCAGTTGCAGTCCCTAGTTTACTTGTCAGAGGAGTAAGTCAACACAACCTGATAGATGGATCCTCATCAGCAACACATGGGTTACATCGTCCAAGAAATCCTTGTAGACTTGGGGCGATGTTTATCTAAGGAGACAATCTTAAGTCTACCTTAGCTGACAGAGGGTTGTTTTCCCTATCAGGTATACCCTATGATTCACAACTCAAAGGAAAGAGTCATTGGAGAGCATACGAGCTACGGTTGTGATCATAATATAATGGAGCCGGACTGGTCAAACCACCCGATCAGAGGACTCTGGTCATAACTGCTTCATCTGTAGAGCCTACTGGCCAAGCCATACAGTCAGAGGACACGGGTCACATTCTTACTGGCGTGAGATTGATTGAGAGTGAATATAGCAGAACACTTGATTTGACATTGACTCCTTTGTGAGCTATAGTTTTCTTAATTTATCACTCTCGACAAACAGTTACGAAAGGTGGATAGATTGAGTTTGATTTTAAGTTTTTATGATAGAATTTCATTTAAGTTATTTTAGATTGATATTTGATTTGAGTTAAAAATTTGATTAATTTGCATGCACTTAAGAGCTTTAGATCCTGTAAACTCTTTTTAGCTGCTAACAGATGATTAGATCTACTGTCACATGACAGAATCAATTTCTCAAATATTTCACTTATTTGAAACTCTTATTCTAGGTTTTTAAGTTTTGTTAACCCGGACCCAATCCTAAGACTAAACCGGGATGCAAGCCATGCAGCATCCTCAAATACTTGAATTTAAGCATTCAGTATAGTGTCGGGACACATGCGGGTGTATTTAAAAATTTAGGCAGTTTTTATGTTTGAATTATGAGCTTGATTCTGTATTCATTTAATTCTAATTTAGCCTGCGCAGCCTTTTCAAACATTAAAATTTACACTTGAAATCTCTATGTCCGAGCACATGCATAAGTTTATAACTTTAGCTAATTTCATCTAATTAATGAAATTATTACTCTTAAAAATCATAATTATGATAAAATTCCTTAATTTTTGATTAAAAGATGCCCTATGATATTTGTAGATTTTAGTTTAATATCATCTTTTGTCTACTTGTATGAAGAGTTGCAGATCCGGTGGTGAAGAAGGCGTTTCAATTTAGATTGTAGCTTAGCACATTTCTTGCACTTAATTTATTTGTTTACATTTTTTCAATTCTCTCAATTTGATTATGTTCAATTTATATCACTTTGATAAGTTATGTCGATTTCAATGTTTGTTGCTTTAGCCCCACTTATACTTATTAGCTAGCATAGTAATCACCTTCACATTCGTATAAGAGTTATTAAACTCAATTTGGATTCATCCTTAGATTTTGATTTTATTGTCAGTTTATTATGAAATTGGCATTAGTCCCCCCCCCCACCAAATTTATTAGTTTAATATTCACCTCTCTCAAATTTATGAGTTTAATATTCGTCTCCCCCAAAATTTATGATTTTAATATTCGCCTCCCCCAAACTTATGAGTTTAATATTCCCCTCCCTCAAATTTATGAGTTTAATATTTATCTCCTCCAAAATTTGTGATTTTAATATTCGCCTCCCCCGAATTTCTGAGTTTAATATTTGCCTCCCCCAAAATTTATAAGTTTAATATTCACCTCCCTCAAATTTATGAGTTTAATATTCGTCTCTCCCAAAATTTATGATTTTAATATTTCGCCTCCCCCAAATTTATGAGTTTAATATTTGCTTCCCCTAAAGTTTATGAGTTTAATATTCGCCTCCCTCAAATTTATGAGTTTAATATTTGCTTCCCCTAAAGTTTATGAGTTTAATATTCGCCTCCCTCAAATTTATGAGTTTAATATTCGTCTCCCTCAAATTTCACTTAGATTTTAAATAAGTATTTTATTCTTCTCAAAATTTTCCTATTTGGTGCTCCTAAGTCAGCTCATTTTACCCTCCTTTTTTTTAAGTCAAAAGTTTAGATAAAATTCTCCTCACATCATCATAGGGGCTACATCGGGGGTATTTTGCTTGCTTGGCCCCTCATCGAAGGAAAGTGGTGTCTAATGACACCACGGCTGGTCTTTTTCATCTCGTCGTGACCTGCTAAGCACAACGAGACATTCAAACCTGCAAAGAATACATACAATGCAATATATAATCACCTCCACTTTTTTCTAAGTCTGAAAATTAGACAAAATTTCGGCAACATTTCGCCTAGGGAGAGCAACATCTAACAATTAGTGGCTTACTCGGTCCGCCCTGCTAAGCGTAGCGAGCGGTGCCTTGCAACACCACAACCTACTTTTTCATCTGGTCGTGCCCTGCTGAGCACAACGAGGTCTTCAAACCTGCAAAGAAACACAAGCATATGTATATATTCACATTCACAAATCCCCATATATTCTGACATATTTTGCGACGCGCTGCAGTGCTAGGCAAACGAACCGGGTAACTGGGTTGGGTATGCGATTGGGAATGCAAGGTAAGAGGTGTAACACTGAAAATCGAAGGAAGAATTCGTCTGCTGACAATTTTCTTCTCTAATTTGTGATGCAGCGGAAGTAGGAAGGCTAAAGCGAGTGAGTGCGGCGCCGAAAATCGAAGAAAGAATTCGCCAATGATTTTTCTTCCCGATTCAGAATAAACGGGATGAAAAAAGTTGTCCGAGCAGGAGATTACGCGGTCGGTGGACAGCGAGTCGAATGGCGAATAATGAGCAAACAGCTATTAGTGGGCCGCTTTGCTATGTGATTTCACGCAGGGCCTTTTTTCTTTTTTTTTTTGAAATGGGGGTCGCATTTCTGGGCCGGAAGGAAGCGACTGGATTCCGGTGGAAACGGCCGGAAAACGGCGGATTTAGTGGATTCCGCTACGGATCGCTGGTTTGCTGGTCGAATGAGCGGGCGTCGCTGGCCGGGTCATGGGATGCGAACAGGGGAGCCAGTCGGCGTGTGCTCGTACTGGGATCGAGTCAGACGGGCATGGCGGCGGTCAGGTGCTGGACGCCGAACGGAGGGGCTCGCAGGTTCTCTCGCCGGCCATGTAATTTCGATGTCATCTAGCGGTAATGAATGAGCGGTCGCTGGCAACGTGGACGCGAATCCAAGAGCGGCGAGGCGTCGTAGGTTCGGCCGGAGACGGCAAGATTTTAGCCTGAACGGCATGGTACCGAGGGACGCCGCGAGGGTCTGGACGTTTGGAACAGTGGAAAGGAGAAAAAATTTTTGGGAAATTTACATACATACCACACAA
This sequence comes from Cymbidium sinense, assembly GCA_021442155.1. Classification (NCBI taxonomy): domain Eukaryota; kingdom Viridiplantae; phylum Streptophyta; class Magnoliopsida; order Asparagales; family Orchidaceae; genus Cymbidium; species Cymbidium sinense. The sequence goes on from CM038218.1 coordinate 40,539,330, forward strand.
TTCTTCTGCATTTACATATTTCACATCCAAACTTGAATATTTACAAAACTAGCACTTTTCCTATGCTCAAAAAAGTGCATTTCACTTGAAAAAAGTAATAAGGGTGGTATTTTTGATGTAATAATAAAGATTTAGGTGTTATTTAAGTAAAAATTAAACTTTGGGTGTGAAATACGTAAATTCATAAGAATTGAGTGGTACGTATGTAAATCCCCCAAAATTTTTTTGGGAAAAAGAGAGGAGGATAATTACCTTGTGTGTAGATAGGGGAATGCAGGAGAGAAAAAACGGGGGAGAGAATGAGAGGGAAAGGGGGGGGGGGGGACTTACTAAATGAAAATAGGGAGAGTGGTTTTCTCTTTCAATTTTTTCTTTTAAAAAAATTTTAAATTATGGTAGTTTTTTAGAAAATTGAAAATAGGAGGGAAATAGGAGTAATTTGGGGATTTTAAAATAATGTTTGAATTTATTAAATAATTTTAAAGATGATTTCATGCCGATAAATGCATATAGTTAATATATATATCGATGTAGGGTAATTCCATCATTCTGAACGCAATGACGTGGTCTGTTTCACGATCAGAAGCCATTTGGTTCGTGTCGGCACCACATTGAGTCAATTTTAACTCGAAATGCATGCCGCAATTTTTTGCTAGCTCGATTTTCGTGCAGGCTCGTCTGAATTGAGTACGAATAGTCTTATTTGATAGATTTTGGTGTTTCGAAGCTAATGGAGTGATCAATTTTACGAACGGAGGTCATTCGGACATCATCACAGCTTCCCGACTCTGATATACGTGTCGACATATTGATAGCTCAAGTGTTTAATCGATTGATCCTTAGATTTTGCAATATCTATATTCTGATCAATTTCGATGTTCTGAACGCAACGACGAAGTCTGTTTGTCAATCGGAGGTCATTTCAATTATTTTCGGTGTCTAGTGCATTTTGAGCCCCGATTTGCGCACTACCGCTTCCGAAGTCCGTTAAATTATACTTGCGAGCTTGACTTTGACTTTGTGGCACACATATGGAGGTCAACAATAATGTAATGGAAATCTCTTTCTCACAAACGACGTCAAACTGTTGTGTGCCAGAAAACTTGTGATGGTAAAATAAACCTTCATGTCTTAGATTTGTATAGAAATCTAACATGCACACAAATAGTTGAAAAGAAAATAAGGAACTCTAGAATTTTGACGTGGAAAGACCCTAAAAAGATAGGGAGGAAAATCACGGGGCCTAGACCAGTAAAAATGATTCACTATATATCTGTTTTGGTGTACAAACTTTAAGTTTTCCCGATAGCGGGATTACAATATTGTATGTGAGAAATCTTGATAATGAGAATTCCAAAATCAAGTCACAGTTATGCAGCAATAGTTGGGCTGTAACGGTTGTTGGTGACAATCGACAATGACAATAGGCGACGATCGACGACAATGATGGTGATGATGAACTTCGAACTTCTAGCTCCTTCCTCCCTTTCATGACAAGAATGTGGTTCTATTTATAGGATTCTGAGAGGAGCATTTTGGTCATTATAGCCAAAATCTCAAAACACTTCATCGGACGGTGTATATTGATTCATTTGATTATAGATAGTTTTTTGGTGATTTGACTATTCAAACGATCTTCGATTTGAGTGATCTTAGGCTCGTTTTATTCGTCTCGTCGAGCCGCTCGATTCGACTATAAGCACGTCAAATTTGAAAGTCATTTGATTATCCAATCAGTGTCTCGAAATTTCATATATAACTTTTGAGCTTGATTTGAGCTCATTTGGGCTCAATTTGACCCGATTCTAGTATTATTGGACTCATCTCATTGAGTCATCGAATTTGATTAAATATATGATTTAACTTTAAATCTATGTGTGCGTGCCCACGGGCGAAAACGTCCGTTTTGGCCCGTTTTCACCCGTTTTGGCCCGTTTTGAATGATTTTGGGTAGTTTTGAGCGGTTTTTCTTGAATTTTTAACCTTTTTGCCCCTATAGGGGGTCTATAAAAACCCCCCTAGGGCTAAGGGAGAAGGCACCTTCTCTCCTTCTTGAGAGAAGGTCATTCGGAGGCGATCAAGACCCGTAGTTCATCTGGAGGCTCAGGTTTTCTCGAAGAAGCGTCGGCCTGCTTGTCATGTCGAGGGTTTCAAGCGATCAAGACCCGTAGTTCATATGGCGAGGATCCAATTTTCCCTCGGAAGAGGTGTTGACTGCCCTTGTCGGACCGACCGGGTTTGGAGGCGATCAAGACCCGTAGTTCATATTGCGAGGCTCTGGTTTTCCCTCGAAAGAGGCGTTGACTGCCCGTCGGACCGACCGGGTTCGGAGGCGATCAAAACACGTAGTTCATACGGTGAGGCTCCGGTTTTCCCTCGAAGCGTTGGCGCCTTGTCGACCAGGCCGGGTTGGGCGATCAAGACTCGTATCATACAAGACTCGGTTTTCCCTCGAAAGAGGCGTTGAGTGCCTGTCGGGCGAACGGGTTGAAAGCGATCAAGACTCGTAGTTCATAAGCGAGCTCGGTTTTCCCTTAAGCGTTGGCCCTGTCGGACCGACCGGGTTCGGGCGATCACCGGAGCGGGTTAAGAAAATGCTCACGATGGTCCGATGACATTTCGGATGACTGCGATAATCAGCGATGATAACTGACGATGGTGGCCAGCGAGATTCCGTGATAGTCGGCAGCGGAGGGGACGGTAGTCAGCCGGTAATCTGATGGTTAGCGGCAAGAATGGTCAGCCAGCAGCAGTAGTCAGCAGTGGCGGCGTCAATGTCAGCGGAGATAGCCCGGCGGAGATGGTAGTGGCCAGCGAAAGATTGCTGATAATTCAGTGTGGCGGCAACGGTATCAGCAGCAGTGGCATTCTGATGGCAGCCGAAGTGGTCAGCGATGATGTAGCGAAAATCGTCAGCAGTAGCGGCCAGCGTTAATCGTCAGCGAGAGATAATAGCAGTGGTATGGTGTGGCGGCGGTAGCCAGCGATAGTAGCCAGCGGTAATACTTCTGATGGTTAAGCGGGCAACGAAATTGGTAGCCAACAATGCGAATCAACAGTAAGGGCGTCAAGTCAGCGAGATAACCAGCGATTACCAGCGATAGTGGCAACGAGTCGATGCGGTGGATCTGATGGTTATGGCGCCGCAGGGGTGGTCAGCGGTGCAACGCGTGCAGTAATCAGCAGTGCGGCAGCGTAATCAGAGATAACCAGCGGATAGTGGTAACCGGAAGATTATCAGCGATGGTCAGCGCTGACCGATAAATAATGGTAGTGGTAATAAACGATAATGGATTAGCGGTCAGCGATAGTATGTTCAGTGTCGATGACAATAATGATAGTCAGCGGCGTAGCCGGCTATTGTTAAGCGGCGGTAACCAGCGGCATACCGCAGTAACCAGCGTGGTAGCAAAGTGGTTGCGGCCGGCAGCAGGAAGTGTCACGATGCAATGGCGCGATCAAGTAACCAGCCAACATAATATCAGCGAGATAACCGACGGCGATGGTATGACGGCGATAGTCGGGTGACCACAGTAGTCAGCAGCAGTGGCCAAGATTGGCGCATCGCAACGGCGTAGCGGCATGAATCAGTAGTCAGCGGATGACCGACGATGAGGATTTTGACTCGAGGATGTTTGTTAGAGTGTTACGATGGCGTTAACGTGGAAGAGGTTGAATTAAATCCACGAGAGATTTTGACCCATCAAGGTTGTTTGTCGAGTGTTACGATGGCGTATGGAAGAGGTTGAATTGAATCCGGCGAGATTTTGACTATCCAAGGTTGTTTGTCGAAGTCTTTGCTCGATGGCGTTAACTATGGAAGAGGTTTTGAATCGGCGAGGATTTTGACCTATCCGAGGTTGTTTGCCAGAGTCTTTGCTCGATGACGTTAACCTGTGTGGAAAAGATTGAATCGAATCCGCTGAGAATTTTTGACCTATCCGAGGTTGTTTGTCAGAGTCTTTGCTCGATGGCGTTAACCTGTATGGAAGAGGTTGAATTGAATCCGCTGAGGATTTTTGACCTATCCGAGGTTGTTTGTCAGAGTCTTTGCTCGATGACGTTAACTTTGTGGAAGAGGTTGAATCAAATCCGCTTAAGATTTTTGACCTATCCGAGGTTGTTTGTCAGAGTCTTTGTTCGATGACGTTAACCTGTATGGAAGAGGTTGAATTGAATCCGCTAAGAATTTTTGACCTATCCAAGGTTATTTGTCAGAGTCTTTGCTCGATGACGTTAACCTGTGTGAAAGAGGTTGAATCGAATCCGCTGAAGATTTTTGACCTATCTGAGGTTGTTTGTCAGAGTCTTTGCTCGATGACATTAACCTGTATGGAAGAGGTTGAATTGAATCCGCTGAGGATTTTTGACCTATCCGAGGTTGTTTGTCAGAGTCTTTGCTCGATGACGTTAACTTGTATGGAAGAGGTTGAATTAAATCCGGCGATTTTGACCCATCCGGGTTGTTTGTCAGTCTTTGCTCGATGGCGTTAACAGTATGGAAGAGGTTGAATTGAATCCGAGGATTTTGACTATCAAGGTTGTTTGTCAAAGTCTTTGCTCGATGACGTTAACCTGTATGGAAGAGGTTGAATTGAATCCGCTGAGGATTTTTGACCTATCCGAGATTATTTGTTAGAGTCTTTGCTCGATGACGTTAACCTGTATGGAAGAGGTTGAATTGAATCCACTGAGGATTTTGACCCATCCGAGGTTGTTTGTCGAGTGTTTTGCGAAAGGTTGAATGATGGCCGAGGATTTTGACCCATCCGAGGTTGTTTTCGAGTGTTGCGATGGCGTTAACTGTGGAAGAGATTGAATTGAATCCGGCGAGGATTTTGACCATCGAGGCTTGTTTGTCGAGTGTTACCCGATGGCGTTAACGTGGAAAAGGTTGAATTGAATCCGAGGATTTTGACCCATCGATTGTTTGTCGAGTGTTAGATGGCGTTAACTATGGAAGAGGTGGGAAGTCCACCGGACCTTTTGACCTATCTAGGTTGTTTGTCGAGTCTTTGCTCGATGGCGTTAACGTATGAAAGAGGTCAAATCAAATCAAACATCCGTTTGTGGTTGTAGCCAAAGTTGCTCCTAACGCGGTCTTATTTTTCCATGAGTATGATTGGAAAATCATAATTTGCAAAGCTACATCTCTTCTCAATGTTGAAATATCCTTCAACTTTGGCTTGTTTTTTGGGATGGTAATCGATTAGATGCTTAATATGGGCGATCTTCTGAGATTAAGAGTTGCCCCCAAGTTTTCGACAAAATCTGAAGGAACGAAGTTTGATGAATCTTCATTCTTCGCTTCCGCTCCTTAAAAGCTTGAAATGCTACATCTCGATGGTGGTTTTGATCTTGTTCTGGAACTTGGTTACCATACAAGATGATATAATGGGAATCAGTTTCCCATAGACGGCGCCAAACTGTTGCGTGCTAGAAAACCAATTACGGTAGAGTAAAAGTTTTTGCCTTAGCTTTGTTGTGAAATCTAGCACACACATAGGTATTTAAAGAGTGAATAAGAAAACTCCAAAATTTTTACGTGGAAAATCTCGAAAAGAGGGAAAACCACGGGGCTGTAGAAAAAACTTCCACTATGTATCTTTTTCAGAGTACAAGATCTTCTCGATGGGATTACAATTGTATATGAGAAAGAACAACATCTATGTGACAACGATCAGGTTGTAATAGTTCTTTAGTAGCGAATGATGGTGGTATGCAAGCAATCACCGTGAAATGGGAACAATTACTGGCGAAATGTAACACAATCGGTAGAAATTATCATGATGGAGACGAGATTAACGGCAGGGATCAACGGTGATGGCGGCGGTGGTTGACGACCGTCGAGTGGCAACACGATTGTGCTTGGAAGATCTTTAGAGCTCTCTCCTCTCTCTTGCTTCGCCTCCCTCATATGAGGAATGAGGAGCTATTTATAGATTGAAGGAGTGGCGTCTCTGTAAATACATACAAAATCCGAACCACTCCTCTCCATCGGACGGCTCATGATGATTCCCTTGATCATATGATGTATTTTGTATATTTGAATGCTCAAATGAAGTCAGAATTGTAAGATCTTTGGCTTGTTGGAACCGGCTCGTCGAGACGCTCGATTTGACTATAAACACTCTATATTTGAGAGTTTTTTAGAAATTTAACTGATGTCTCAAAGTTTCCAGTGATATTTTAAGTGTTTGATCTCGACCAGTTTCAATTTCTGATCAGGTTGCTTTTGGCATCAAGATTCGTGTTTCGACTAGAGAAATTTTCAGGGTCATATCAATTATAATGAGAAGATTTGCTATTTAAGAAGGTTTATGGGGCTTAAAATATATGTTAACATTTAAAATTATTTATTACTCCGCATAGTCTATAACAAATCATGATCTCATTGGTGTAAATAAGAAGTTAATTGAATATTGCTTGTAAGTAATAATATTTGTTGCACGTGTAATTATAGTAATATATATAAATAAACGTGAGAGCTTTCTTATTGGTTGTCTGTATTTAGAATACAGTGTAAAATAAATGCAGTGTAAAAGAAATTCAGTATAAAATGATTACTTTACAGTTGTTTAGTTGAGAGTTTTATAAATTTATGACTTTACTTTTTTCTATTTGGTTGAAAAAATATAATATAAAGTATTATAAAGGTTTTGACGCTCGGCGATGGTGACCGCGGTGAAGCGGCGGCTATGCGTTGTGGCCGGTGGCGGTGGGTGATCGGAGTGGCGGTGGGTCGGCGAGGGCGGCGGTGGCGGCGATGACGACGCGGGCGGCGACGACACGGCGGCGACGGCCTGATAGATAATTACATTAGTTGATGTATTTGGAAATTTCAAGCAATTTAAATACATCAAAAATGATCTTTATAATATATTTGAAATACATTATATTATATTAAAAATTTATTTTACTTCAAATTAAATATTCAAAAAAATTAAAATCTCTATATTTAATTTATACTGTATTTTAAATATAGTCAACTAAACAGCCCGTAGTATAATTAATGAAGTATTGGTTGTCGAGTTCAACATTTGAAGTGCAAAAAATAATGTTTATGAGGTGGATAATGAGGCTACGTAGCCTAAAGCTTCTTCATAGTTTTTTCGAGAAAAAAGCTTCTTTATAGTTAGTTATCCTTGCTTTTAGACGGATCAAAATTAAATTTTGAAGGATATGATAGTTCAACGTGACACTCAAGCCAGTCAGTCCGACAATATGATGATTTCTTAATCTTTAACTATTATTTTTAAGATAACTAATCCTTAATGACCATCAAATTATAAATTAATGAGTTTAGGTTAGTTTGACGCAGCTTCAATTTTTGAAAAATGTGATTGTAATATTATTAATTTTATAAATAGATGAATTTTAAACATTTTATAAATAATTACTCTTCATTACTATTTTTTATTTTTCATTAAATACAATCACAAACTCACAAATAGATCTATATAAATGAAATAGAATGAAATCTTATGTGAGCTATGTAGTCGGCTATATTTGCAATGTAAAGTATATTCATGCATTTTAGAAATACAAGTGTTTAATTGCTTACAATTCGCATGCAATGTATTTCATCAATAAATTTCAAATTCGTATAGTTTATTGTTGATGTATTTGGAAGATATTTAAATTAGGTGATTTTCAAATATTTTGTAAATTCTCTGTTATTGTTGTCATCCACTGTCGATTGTTGCTCGCCAATCCTCATCATTGATGTTGTCTTCGTCTATTGTCATTGCCACTATCACAAGTTGACTCCTATGGCCACCTTTCAATAGCACATGTATCATTGGCATGATCATACTTCTTCTCATCGCTGACAAGTTGTCACCAATCATCATCATCCGCTATCTTTGTCATAATTTTACTCTGTATTACTTTACTGAATAAAAAAACAAACTCGTATATTTATAATATTTTCAATCAAACAATCTAAAAATATTTCAAATATAATGCTTTCACTTTACAGTATATTCATTCTATATTGATCTTTTTTAACCAATCAAACAACCTTTAAATAGTTTAAGAATTAATTATGAATATATAATTATCGATTTTAGTTTTGAAGTTTTTTTTTTAAATTTCCTTTCATACTAAATACTAGCATACAACCTTAAGAGTTACTCGTAATTTTCAACCGTTTGTATGTCGTCTTTATTTATTAATAACTTTATGTCTATTTATTTGTAATTGATTTTCTTCATATTTATAATTAATAAAATAGTTTAGATAAATTACAAAAATAATAGAAAAAAATATGCTAGGATATATTAATTTAAATTATATCAAAAACAGACTTTAAAATTATTAGATTTAATGAAGATTGCCCAATACAAACTCTTTACAACACAAATTTTAAAATAAATCAAATAATTTAAAAAATAAAAGATAAAAATACTTAAAAATTACATTAAATAAATATATTTTAAAAATAATATAAATACAAAAAATAAAAAAAATGCAGAACAAAATTGATCTCAAACAAACTCTTATGAACTTAATAAATCTAAAATGAGAAACCAAGACTATAATTTCCATTCATAAAAAAGAAATCAATATGAAACTTTTTTTAACATTAAAATGCTAAATATTCAGCAACATAAGAAGAAATATAAGCAATTAGACATACTTAACACTTATCTTCTCATTTAGCTACAATTGGTTTAGATCTTCAAGATCTGTCTTAAACGAAAGCTATAATTGGTTTGCCTCTTCTTGCAAATGATTTACTTTCTTATTGCTTGAATTTAAGAACTTAAGACAAAGAAATATATGATCTTCTCTTTTTACCCCTTTGTTGCATGTCCTAATCATCTAATATTTAATGACTTCAATTTCCTGTTATTGTCCCTTAAAAGATATAAGAAAATCGATGCACTAGTTGACATGTAAGAGAGTTGATTTCCAAACAACAATAAGATCTCTCTCTATTTTTTCGGGTCTTCCATCTTATTTCTCTATTATTTTTAGCCCTATCATACCTATTTCTCATTTATCTTCTATAATTTTGATATGAACACATATCCCCAAGCCATCAACAGAGACCCAAGAATAAGAAAAAGGCCAAATTGGTTAAAAGACTTCATCACCAACTAATCAGAAGAAGATCCGGAAAGAGAATAATTCAATAGGTAAATAAATAAAATAAATAGCTTTACAGAGGATTTGGACTACATAAAAGAAAATATCACAAAAGCATGTCCCAAGAGAGAAGTATAAACATATAACAAGCTTTAATAAGCAAGATTAATAAGCGAGATCAAGAAAAGCTTCCCGACATCCAAAAGCAGAAAACTAGCATGAAGATCAAGAAGTCTAACTAACTAACGAGACGAATTGAAATATCGTATCAAGCGAGCGAATACTATAAATAGAGATCGAGAGGAATGAAAAAGGTTGAAGAATTTATCTCAAGACTCTCGTTTCTCTCTTCTCGATCATCTCCTCCTTCTCCTGGTCTCTCTCTCCCTCTGTAACTCAATTCCCACGGTGGAAACCATAAAATACTAAACGGCCAATCTCCGGATCTCCTGCTCTATCTGAGCTAGTTCATCCTGCCCTTTTACTGGATCTTCCTTGGATCGACCATGCGGTAAGGATCTCCTCTTCCTCCTCCGATCTTCCCTCGAAAACTAGAGCGAGAGAAGGCGAAAGGAAAAGCAGAAATGAATTAGGGTTTGTGTTCATCCGTAATTGAATCGTCGACCTTGACATCTTTTCCACCACATCCGACGATCCACGATCAAAAAAGATCAAGCCGGACAACACCATCGTAATCCACTCAAATCTAGAAAGAAAGGCAATGTGATCAAGAAAGCATCAGGCGAGAAGATAACACGGTAATCCAACGGCTAAGCGGCAAGAAGACCAATCCAAGTGAGCCCATCCAGCGGCGAGATTAAAGCTAGATCCGGATCGGCTCCCAAACTTTTCTTTCCTTTACTCGGGGTTGACTCAATGGAAGGGTTTGACTCATGACTCAACTCACACCCAGACATTGGAGCGATGTATAACTCAATCCGAAACATTTAATCACTCAAGCTCATCGCTAATTACAGTTAATCACCCCTGTTAATTACTGCTATTGATACTTATCAAATTTCATCACATATTATGTTAATTTTTCTTTCAGTTTCTTAAACTATATTTAGGATGCCTTTCACACAATTTGCTTCATTTAGCTACCAGCTTTTTGCCTATTTTTTAGAAAATTTTGTATTGAAAATTTTTTTTTTTTTAGAACCAGAGCTGTTAGAGTGTAATGGCTGTCAAAAAATTATTTTTTTATATTTTTAAAAAAGAAAAATATTTGTAATACACAATAGTTTTTTCAAAAATATTTTCACCATGACTTTACAATCGACTTTTCAAAAAACTACATCAAAACGGACCTTTAATTATCAATAGTATTTCTTAACAGTTTAGCCATATATATATCTCCTCTAAAATTTATACATGAAGCACGGATCTCAAGTTAAAGCATGTATACAATCAAATTAAACGACTCAATGAGACGAGTTCAACAATGCTATAAGTAGGTCAAATCGAGCAAAATTGCGCTCAAATTAAGCCTAAAAGTTATATATAAAAACTTCGAAATACTAACTGAATGATCAAATGACTTTCAAATTTAGTATGCTTAAAGTCGAATTGAGTGGCTCGATGAGCCAAATCCAACTAGCCTAAAATCACTCAGATCGAAGGTCATTTGAATGGTCAAATCACCAAAAAACTGTCTATGATCAAATGAATCAATACGAACCGTTAGATGGAGTGTTTTGAGATTTTGGCTACAATGACCAAAATACCCCTCTCATAATCTTATAAATAGGACTTCATTCTTGTCATGAAGGAGTGAGGAGCTATAAGCGAACTTGAGAGAAAACTGAGAGAGAGCTAGAAGTTCGAAGTTCGTCATCACCATCGGTGTCACCAATCGCCGTCTATTACCGTCGTCGACTGTCACCAACAACAGTTACAGCCTAACTACCATTGCATAGTTGTTGCAACCTGATTATGAAATTTTCATTATCATGATTTATCACATACAATCTTGTAATACCACTGTGAGGAAAACTTAAATTTTGTACTTCAAAGCTGATATATAGTATAACATTTTCTCTGTCCCATGATTTTTTCCTCTCTTTCAGGTTTTCGTAAAATTCAGAGTTTCTTATTCACTTTTTAACCATCTGCATGCGTGTTGAATTTCCCAACAAAGCTAAGACGTGAAGTTTTATTCTACCGCTATAAGTTTTGTAGCATGAAACATTTCATTTACATCTTTACAATGATTGATAATCTGACTTCAAGTTATGAGTAGTATCATCTATATGATGTAGAGAATTCTACTTTGGAATAATACATATGATGAACGAAGAAACATCAAATGTTGATCATTCAGTTCTTATCAGAAGTTGGGGGCAACCCCAAATCTCAAAAGATCATCCAAATTAATATTTTGGATATCTAATTGATTATCAGTTCAAGAAGCAAGTCAATGATGAGGAGTAATTTCAACAGTGAAAATTTGGCTATAGCTTCAAATGAATGTTTTGATTTAACTTCTTCCACACAGGTTAACGTCATCGAGTAATACTCTCACAAATAATCACCGAAGAATCAAAATATTTAACATTTTTTCACACAGGTTAACGTCATACTTTGACAAAATAACCTCATATGAGAGTTAAAGCTATTGACTTCTTCCACATAGGTTAAATATCACAGAGTAACACTATAACGAGTAATCTCGGATAGGCCATAACTTTGTACCTACTCCACACAAGTTAAATGTCACCGAGTAACACTCTAATAAATAATCTCAGATAGGTCATAACTTCGAACCTACTCCACACAGGTTAACGTCATCGAGTAATACTCTCACAAATAATCTCGGAAGAATCAAAATGTTTAACGTCTTCCACACATGTTAACATCATACTTTGACAAAATAACCTCTAATGAGAATTAAAACTATTAACTTATTTTACACAGGTTAAATGTCATCGAGTAACACTCTGACAAACAACCTCGGATATGTCATAACTTTGTACTCCTAGGTTAACGTCGCCAGTAATTGATTTAACCGTTAACGTCAGTAATACTCTCACAATAATCACGGAATCAAAATATTTAACATTTTTTCACACAAGTTAACGTCATACTTTGATAAAACAACCTCATATGAGAGTTAAAACTATTGACTTCTTCCACATAGGTTAAATATCACAGAGTAACACTATAACGAGTAATCTCGGATAGGCCATAACTTTGTACCTACTCTACATAGATTAAATGTCACCGAGTAACACTCTGATAAACAATCTCGGATAGGTCATAACTTCGAACCTACTCCACAGTTAACGTCCATCGGTAATACTCTAAATAATCTCGGAAGAATCAAAATGTTTAACCTCTTCCACACATGTTAACATCATACTTTGACAAAATAACCTCAATGAGAATTAAAACTATTGACTTATTTTACATTAAATGTCGAAAAACGACCCTCGAGATAGGTCATAACTTTGTACCTACTCCACATAGGTTAACGTCATCGAGTAATTCAATTTAACCTCTTCCACGCAGGTTAACGTCATCGAGTAATACTCTCACAAATAATCATGGAAGAATCAAAATATTTAACATTTTTTCACACAGGTTAGCGTTATACTTTGACAAAACAACCTCATATGAGAGTTAAAACTATTGACTTCTTCCACATAGGTTAAATATCACAGAGTAACACTCTGACAAGCAATCTCGAAGGCCATAACTGTACTCTAGTTAAATGTCAGTACACTCGATAAACAATCTCGGATAGGTCATAACTTCGAACCTACTCCACATAGGTTAAAGTCATCGAGTAATACTCTCACAAATAATCTTGGAAGAATCAAAATGTTTAACCTCTTCCACACATGTTAACATCATACTTTGACAAAATAACCTCTTATGAGAATTAAAACTATTGACTTATTTTACACAGATTAAATGTCACCGAGTAACACTCTGACAAACAACCTCGGATAGGTCATAATTTTGTACCTACTCCACACAAGTTAACGTTATCGAGTAATTCTCTAACAAATAATCTTGGATGAATCAAAATGTTTAATGTCTTCCACACAGGTTAATGTCATACTTTGACAAAATAATCTCGAATGAGAATTAAAACTGTTGACTTCTTTCACACAGGTTAAATATCATCAAAAAACACTCTGACAAATAACCTCAGATAAGTCAAAAAATTTTTATGGATTCTTTTCCGAGAAGGCACGCCCTTCATGATGCCTTCATAGAAAGCTAGTAGTGGACAAGGTCCTCACTAGAAAGACTCCAAGAGAGCAAATGTGTGATTGGATCTCCACTCATCAAAAATCTCAGTATGCGAAAGCCTCAAATGGTACATGTACATCAAAACCTCGAGAAATGAGATACATAAAAAATTTAAATTAGCAAAAGTATTTGGCTTAATGCCTAAAAAAGTGTAAAGACATCAAAAAACTTCAAAGAAGCAAAAGCCCTAAGACAAAAGCCTGAGAAGGTATAGGTACATCAAAAATCTCACAAGGCAAAAGCCTTAGAAGGAATATGTACATCAAAAATCTCATAAGGAAAAAGCCTCATAAGGTACAGATACCCCAATGGAGGAGAATAAGCTCGTTGCGACATTTAGGAGAAATAACCACTAAATCATTTTAAAAATGAAAGTTTTTCCTAAAGATTATCAAAGTATCACCGCTTGATATATGCTACATCGTCTGATCTCCCCCGATACTTCTCGAGAACTCATCATCTTGTATCTTTAGACATTGGGATAGCTGAAGGATGCTCACCCATGAAGATACTCTCATTTTTCAAGCTTGAATCACACTGAGCCTAAATTTAGATGCACACCGCCTAACTGTGTCATAAACCCCGAGATCGGGAGAACTGAGCGAGGGCGATCGCACCTATACGTTAGTGGAGGCTACTAAAGAGAAGAAAGTAGAAGCATACTCGAGCTTGCATTCGGGATGCGCACCACCTTACCAGATCAGTTAAAAACTCTGAGATCAGAGAGAATTGAAGCTTGTGAGAGGGGTCGACACCATTATACAGGTTAGTGGAGACTACCGAAGAGAAGAAAGCATAATCACACTGGAGCTTGCATTCGAGATGCGTGCCGCCTAACCAAGTCAGTTAGAAACCCCGACATGAGAGAGAACTGGAGCCTGTGAGGGGGATCGGCACTATTATACAGTTCAGTAGAGGCTATCACAGAAAAGAAAATAAAGAAAGGAATGTGCAAATTTTTCATTACCCCTTAGGGGGTATTTATACTAGAAAAAATGACTTCAAATTTTTTTAAAAAAAATTTAAACTTTTCATATTCTTTTAAAAAATAATAAAAAATAAGAAGAAAATTTTTCATATTCTTCAATATATATATATATATATAAACTCTTCATTTTTCTAAAAAAGAGAGAGAAGAGAAAATTATTGATATTTTAAATTAAAAAAATACTCTTCATATTTCTCATTTTAAAAAATAAATTCTTTATATTTTTCATTAAAAAAAATGGATCTTTACGTCTCCTCCTCTCTCCTCTCTCCTCTCTCCTCTCTCTCTCTCTTTCCTACTCTCTCACGTCAAAGAAAAAAAATTTTTTAACATGGGGCGGATGGCCCCCTCTCATTGAAGCGACCCGAGGTATAAAAAAAAGAGAGATGTTTGAGGACCCACAACCCTCTCTTTAAAAGAATATATATATATATATATATATATATATATATATATATATATATATATATATATATATATATAATAAATAAAATAAATAAATATTAATAATAAATTAATAAATAAATAAATAAATTTGATATACAAAACATATATAATTATAAATCCTAATAATTTTTACCTAAAGTGATTTTATATATTTTGGATGAAATGAGTTTTCATCTAAAAATATGGACAAATGATATATCCTCAAAATTTATAAATAAGTAGATCTCAAATTAAAGATGTATACAATCAAATTAAACGACTCAACGAGATAAGTTTAATAACGCTAGTCAAATCGAGCCAAAAAATGTGCAAAATTAAACTCAATAAATATATGAAAACTTCAAATACTGACTGAATAATCAAATGACTTTCAAATTTGACATGCTTATAGTTGAATCGAGCGGCTCGACAAGACGAATCCAACGAATCTAAGATCACTCAGATCGAATGTCATTTGAATGGTCAAATCATCAAAAAAAATTATCTATGATCAAATAAATTAATATGAACCGTCTGATGGAGTGTTTTGAGATTTTGGCTACAACGACCAAAATACTCCTCTCAGAATCCTATAAATAAGATTGCATTCTTGTCATGAAGGAGGGGGAAGCTAAAAGCAAACTTGAGAGAAAACTGAGAGAGAGTTAGAAGCTCGAAGTTCGTCATCACCAGCGTTATCGCCGATCGTCGCCTATTACCGTCGCCGACTATCACCAATAACAGTTACAAACTAACTACCGCTGCATAGATGTTGTAACCTAATTCTGAATTTTCATTTTCATGATTTCTCACATAAAATCTTGTAATCCTTCTGTCGGGAAGATTTAAACTCTGTACTCCAAAGTAGATATATAATGAAATATTTTTACTGGGCTAGGCCCCGTGATTTTTTCCCCCTCTTTCTCGGGGTTTTCCACGTTAAAATTATGGAATTTCTTATTCACTTTTTGATCATTTGCATGCGTGCTGAATTTCTCAACAAAACTAAAACGTGAAATTTTATTCTACAGCTATAATTTTTTTAGCACACAATAATATATATACACACACACACAATCACACACATAAGGGGTGGGAGAGCTTAAGAAGAAAACAAAACTCAAAATCTCAATGTACTTTGATTTAAGTCCTGATAGTTATGTAGCCTTTTTTAGATATTTCATTGATTTGAAACTCATTTTATAGGTTTTTAGATTTTAACTCCTGACTAAAAAACTAAATCGAATCAACCACGATCATCCTTAGACACTTGAATTTAGATTCAAAGATATCGCATACACATGCTGATAATTTTATGTAATTTTGTGTTTGAATTATGAGATTAATTTTGCATTTACTTAATTTCAATTTAGCCTAAGCAGCCTTTTTAGACATTAAACTTGCACTTGAAATCTATATATCTAAGCACATGCAGGAATTTATAGCTTAGCTAATTTCATCTAATTAATAAAATTATTGATCTTGAAAATCCTAATTAGAATGAAATTCCTTAATTTTTTTGTTGAAGCCCTACATGTTAGATTATTTAGTATCGTCTTCTATTTCTATAGATTTTGATTTAGTATCGTCTTCTGTCTGCTTATACAAAGGGTTGTAGATTCGATGGTGAAGAAGACGTTTTGATTTAGATTATGATTTCATACACTATTGGCACTTAGTTTGTTTGTTGAGTTTTTGTAATTCTCCCCGATTTGACTATGTTTAATTTACATCAATTTTGGTGAGTTATGCTGATTTTAGTGTTTGTTGCTTTAACCCCACTCATGCTTATTAGCAAGCATAGTAAGCACCTCCACATTCGTATAAAAGTTATTAAACTCAATTTGAATTCATCCTTAGATTTTGAGTTTATTTCAAGTTTGTTGTGAGTTTGGCATTAGAACCCGCCAAATTCTAATTAAAGCTTGGTCAATTTTGAGAAATTTGAAAGAAAAGAGAACTCAATGTACTGCTTCAATTTAAGCCATAGAGGATTGCAATTAGAGTTTGTGTGTTTAATATTTATCTCTCCCAAAGTTTGTGAGTTTAATATTAGCTTCTCCCAAATTTTACTTGCATTTTGAATTAATATTCTATTCTTTTTTTTCAAAATTAAAGCCCTTTTTTTTCTTGTTCAATGCTTTTAGTTTAAAACTAACGCTTTAATCTGCTCTTAAGTCGCTCATTTTATTCTCCCTTTTTCTAAGTCAAAAGATTTTAACTAAATTTCTACACCTCGCCATCCGTGTCGATCGTGTTTTGGCTTACTACGCCTTTTGAAGGAGGTCTCATTAATCAACTTTCATCTCGTCGCCCCTGAGTACGACAAGGCCTTCAGACCCGAAAGAAGACATACAATGTAATATATATATATATATATTCATCCCACCTTTTTTCTAAGTTTGGAAATTATACAAAGTTTCGACAGCATTCCATCTAGGGGGAGCGACATCTAACAAGTTATTTAGCCTGCATGAAGGTGGTCAAGAACAAATAACCCATCTCGTCATACTATGAAAGCAACAAGATCTTCAAACCTGTAAAGAAACACAAGTATATATATATATATATATATAGTCACATTCACAAATCTCACATGTTTTGACGATTTTTTAGGCTATTAAGGCTTTTAAGAAAAGAGTTCTGGTAATTGGGAATGTAAGGCAAGGAGGACGCCAAAACCTAAAGAAGAATTCATGACGATGTTCTTCGATTTGCGTAAAAATAAGACGGCTAAAGTGAGGTGCAAAAATCAAGGAAGAATTTACTTGATGATGTTTTTAGCGGCGGAAAACGGATGGTTAAAGCAAAGAAGTGACGCCAAAATTGAAGAAAAATTGTCTGTGATTGATGATTTCTTCCATTTGTGAGTGGAAATGACAATTTTTGGGATGGATCAATTTGAAGGTTGATTCGGTTTCATACAAGTGCTAGCAAGCATAATTCAGACGATTTCTTCATTTTGCGTGAATCGTCGGTCTAGCGAACGGCGGAATAGCTCAGCTTTTCTCGTGTTGGCATGAAGAAGAAGAGCTAAGCTATGTCATGGTCAAGATGAATAAAGGATGAAGGCGGGTCTGAGATCTGCTGGTGGTTATCGTCTCAGGAACGCTGGGCAGACGTATGAGGAGCGTACGGAGCTTCACCAGTCCGGAGAGCCATGTTTTGGGTGAGAGAAAATTAGAGGGAGTAGTTTCATTTTTTTAATTATTTTTTTTTCAACTAAAAATATGGGCAAAAGATGGTTAAAGACATCTAAAAATTGAAGAATTCTGTTGATGATATTCTTCCCATTTCAGAGTAAATGGCAAATTGATGGGATGGATCTATTTGGTTAGATAGGTTTCAATTGTCCTGGGCTAAGCAGAATGGGTCAGACCTGTCAGTTTGTGAACGCCTTTAGCTGAACAGCGGAAGCCAGGCCTGAGCAGGTTTCTTATAGATAAGAAGAGCTGATCGCAAACCACATGTGGCCTGTCAATGCAATGTCAGAAAGAAATCGCGGTTCTCAGAAGGCGGCCTGAGATCTGCTCTGTGGTTCGAGATGTCGGATCTGAACGCAGGGTCGGATCAAGACGGACGGAGCGCTGAGGCTGTCACGTGTTACGGAGACTGGCCAGTTTTTTTATGGGTGAGAGAAAATTAGAGGGAGTAGTTTTCATTTTTTAATTATTTTTTTCGAAACTAAAATCTGGAAAACGGATGGTTAAAGCAAAAGAAGTGACGCCAAAAATTGAAGAAAAAATTACATTGATGATATTCTTCCCATTTTGGCAGAGTGAAATGGCAAAATTTGATGGTCATGGATGGATCTGGTCAATTTGAAGGTTAGATGGTTTCAGTCGATACAAGCTCGGGCTAGGCGCGGGTCGAATTACAGACTCGGCTGGGTTTGGCGGGTCGAACGGCCGGCGGTCGGGAGCTGAACCATGGAATACGCTGGCCGGAGTGTGTCGGTGGTTGCGCGAAGAAGAGCGGAGCTGGTTTAGTCCTGGGTCGGGTCACGGGCGGCAAATGGGTCAGCAATGGTCGTGCGGTTCTGCGTCTGAGATCTGCTCTGGGTTGCTTGGCCGCGATGCCGGGTCAGCGGGTAGAAGGAACGCTGAGGGTCGCGGCAAATGGACGGATACGGGAGGCATACGGGAGGCTGGCGGCTGCCGAGACGCCAGGTTTTTTTTTGCGGGTGAGAGAAAATTAGGAGGGAGTAGTTTTCATTTTTTTTTTAATTATTTTTTTTTTCAGAAAACTAAAAATACGAGAGAAATGATAATTTGAGAATTTAAAATTAAATTTGAATTAATTCAACAAGTTTTAATTTGGGTTTCGCATCGATAAATATACATAGTCAATATATATCGATTTTGGGTAATTTTATTGTTCTGAACGCAATGGCATTGTCTGTTTCACAATTGGAGACCGTTTGGCTCGAGTCGGCACCAAATTGTATCTATTTCAGCTCAAAATGCGCATCGCCGCTTTCGCTCGCTCGATTTTCGTGCAGACTCATCCGAGTCGAGTGTGAATGATCTCATTTGATAGATTTCGTCGTTTCGAAGCCAATGATATGATCAATTTCATGAACGGAGGTCATTTCACTGGCCGGCTCCCCCGACCTTGATATGAGTGAAGACGCGTGACTAACGCTAATAACTGCTCATCATCATAGGTCATTTGAGTTTATTTTGATGACGCATTATGCATTTCAGCCTCGATTTGCGTGATATAACTTCAAATAATTCGATATTTGCACATACACATCCGAATTTAGCACGGACAGTCTCATTTGATAGATTTTGATATTTTGAAGCTAACAGAGTGATCAATTTCATGAACGGAGGTCGTTCGGACACCATCGCAGCTTCTTGACTCTGATATGCATGTCGATACATTGATAGCGGAAGCGCTTAATCGATTGATCATTAGATTTTAAAATATTTATATTTTAATCAATTTCAACATTCTGAGCATGATGACGAAATCCGTTCGTCGATCAGAGGTCGTTTAGACCATTTTCGGTGACGTCCAATGCATTTTGAACCCCGATTTGTGCACTGTCGCTTTCGAAGTCGATCGAATTCAATTTGTAGGCTTGTTTTGATTTATGACACACATATGAAGGTCAACAAATGCCCCCCCAATAAATGTGATTCGCGCATGGAGCGATTCACATTTGTTGAAAACTGTTGACCATTTGGGCTGGTCATAGAACTTGGATCATTTTAGCTTCACTTGCAATAGCTTACGAAGCTTTGACAAGATTTGTCATTAGTATGCTGCCTTATTCAAGACATGCTAAATGACGGACTTGACCAATTTATCCGAATCGACTTGTCAGATTGATAAGAGTTCTTACACCATATAATGCTTCTTGAAGATCTCTTTCTTTTATTCTTGCGATTTGGAGTCTCCTCACCACAGCTTCATGCTTGGTTGGGTTTGATGGAGGAATTAGTTTATTTTGATGAAGGACTCCGTGGGAATCGTTTATCCATGCTTGATCAGATTTGAAATTCCTTCTGTCATAACTTTGAGCTTGACGAACTTGAAGAAGGATTGACCTAATTTGTCAATATTGACTTGTCAGGAAGTGTATGTACACCATGAACCTTGTGCTTACTGCTTTGATGGATTCGTTGAAGGATACATACAGATGACCCAGCCTTCCAGCTTATATAGGATCAATATTGAGTTATTAGTCTAGCAACGTGTACTTTAACAGACTGAATAACCACAAAATTTATTTAGTTCAGTCATCGGCTTTGTTTGAACTATGGAATTTCTTCGGTCCCGTGCTTTACGCTTTGACTTGATGAGAAGGCTTTGATCTATGCTTTGAGCTTGATCATATCATTTGAGAATAGATTGAAATATCACATTACAGGTAATATGAAGATTGATTTGAGGTAGCCTTAAATTGAGCATTTCCTCAGATTGCCTTGATCTATCGATCAAGTAGAGAGATCTCTTGGATTCTGTTTGCTTGTAATCATTAAGTTAGATCTAATTTGAGATTGAATAGCTATCTTCATTGGACTGACGAGCAGGGGCTCTTTCACTGCAGCCTTTTCTTACGCCTGGTTGAGTGAGGAGAGCGTCAGCAACTCGGCCATTTGTGGGCTTGTTGAGTTCAACTTTTAGAACCCATCTGTGTCCTAGACTTCAGGATATAGAGGTTGATGTTTCTCCAACTCAGTTGATTGAAGTTTCTAAAATCAGGAGTTCTTCTGACTTGATCTCCAGAATTTGGCAAATCTAGGAGATAAATTTCTTGACATTTAAGGTTGTCTTTTCATGCATAGAAATAGATTCTTTTTATTTTTGCAAGAACATGCAACTTAACAATGATAATTATAGATATATTAGGAGATTTGTGACACTCAATGTCTCGACTGAATCGAATATATTTGAGGATCTCATCTTATGGCACGATGTCAACTCAAATAAATTTAATATAAACTAAAAAAAATGTGCTATGTCTTACAGGGAGAATTCTAAAGTACATGTATGAGAATTCTCAAGATAAAAATATACAAATATATTCATATTTGAATTGGTGTACTCTAAAAGAGATTTTAACATACATCATTGATTTCATTTGTATATATAAAAAAATCTAAAAATACCCCCTAGGGAATTTTCACGAAAAATTCTTCCATCTGGAGTATGTTTATTTAGGGATCTTGGCATGAAGCACAATGTTAACCAAAATAAATATACTAAAAAAATATCCCCTATCTTGCAGGGGGATTTCTATTCTACTTTGGGAATGTATTTGTCATGTATAATACTTTTTTAGGAAATGATCGTTGATTGGCGGCATTAGTCTTTCACCCTTTAGGTTGATGAGTTGGTATGCCCCTCCTTGATACACTTTTTCAAAGATAAAAGGGCCTTCCTAATTAGGCTCAAATTTGCCACCAAATTTTTTATTGTGAATAATTGGTCTTCTAAGCACCAGGACCAATTCTTCTTTTTGGAATGTTTGAGGCTGCACCGTATGGTCAAAAGCCCTGAACATCTTTGCTCGATAGACTTCCATATTTTGATGATCTTATAATCTAACTTCATCAAGCGCGTCAAGTTCCTCCATTCTCAGACGAGCATTTTGATCTTCGATTAGATTGTCTGGCTACTCAGTGAAGGCAACTCAACTTCAAGTGGAAGAACTACTTATTCCAAATACCAATGAATAGGGAGTAGCTTTTTCGACATCTTGTAGGTAATTCGATATATGTAGAACCTCTAGCTTGGTATGTCATTCTCTCTTATTTTTGGTGAGAATCTTCTTGAGCAGCTTGACTAATGTCTTGTTGAAGGTCTCTGCCAAGCCATTTGCTCTTAGATTATATATTGAAGAGTATCGCCAATCAATTTTGTGTCGATCGACGAATCTATAAATATTTGCACTTTTGGAAGTTGTGTCATTATAAAAAATTATTCGGTGCGGCACTCCAAATATATAGACCACATTATGCGTGAAGAAATTGATCACTCGGTCAGCAGTAACTTCTTTAAATGAGGTAACTTCTGTCCACTTAGAGAAGTAGTCAGTCGCTACTAGGATGAAGCGATGTCCAGTTGACGACGGTGGATCAATTGGTCCAATTACATCTGTACCCCAACATTCAAATGACCAAGATGCTATTGTTGAGTGTAATGGATTTGGAGGTTGATGGATGAGATCCCCATGTACTTGACACTCATAACACTTCTTAGCATGATTATCTCTCATCAGATAATAATAACCCATCCTTTTGATCTTTTTGCCATCTTGGGACTTGGATGTGCACCACAAAGTCCTTCATGAACTTCAACCATCACTTTCTAGTTTCATCTACACACAGGTAGCATAGCACATTTGTTCAAAAGATCTATGATATAAAGTGTTATTGTGAAAGCATAAGTGACATTCTCTTTTGATTTGAGTTGCCGATTTATTATTGATAATTTTTCTTCTTTAAAGTAGTCGATGAAGGGTTGCCTCAATGTGGCTCTAATAAAGGTTTCACACTTTATTTTCTAAGGTGTCATTCTTAGCTCTTCTTGAAATAACTTCTTGTTGATTTTGGGAGTATGAGGAGCAACACTTGCATCCTGGGTCGGTTGGTGAACCCTCTACCTGCAGGGATTGATACTTTATTAGCTCTAAGATTCATCGAGTAAATATGTCGATCATGACATAATCACCATTCATACTTGTCATTTCCTTAGCTAATTTTGCTAAGCAGTTAGCTTTACTATTCTGGAATTGAGAGACTCGAGTTAGTGTGATATTTGGTATCTGCTTCATAAGCTCGAGAACTCGCTTGTGATAGAAAGCTAACTCAAGCTTGTTGATTCTATAGATGCCAAGTACTTGATTTATAATAAGGCGAGAATCATCAAAATATGCAAGTTGAATGCTTATGAAAATAGCTTCTTCCGGACGCCACTAATGCTTCATATTCATCTTCATTATTAGTTCTTAGCTTCGGTCATTTCCATATGATATTTGGTATCGCTTCATATCCTCCTTGTGATATAACTCAAATGATTATGATGTCGACTTGATTTATAATGAGAATCGTCTATGCAAGTTCAATGCTTATGAAAATAGCTTCTTCGATTGGTTCATATTCATCTTCATTATTAGTTCTTGGTCAATCCATATGATTCTTATACCTCATCAGTTATGAAGATGATGAGGAAAGTTTTGGACTTGTTTGATCGATGAGGCTCCATCGAATGATATTTCCCAAATTTGTGATCTCTTTCATGAACATAATTTACTCATCGTAAATGTCATTGAAGAGTGATGGATAGGATGTGCTAGAAAATCAAGACTTGTCCCCCTTTTCTACATATGTGATATCAAATTGCAATACGCCCATCTTATAGCGACTGTCAATGTCTTGTCATCAAGTATTTCAGCAGATCGATCCTTGAGATGAGTGTAATCTTGGGAGATAACATATAATGATGAAGCTTTTGGACTGAAAAGATCAATGCTAAACAATGCTTCTCTATCAAAGAGTATCTCATTTCTGCTCCAATCAGCCTTCGACTGATATAATAAAGAGTATTCTATTTTCCTTCTTCATTGTGTTGTTCCAATAATGCTCTAAGGGACTCTTCTAATGCAGCTGTGTATAGAATGAAAGGCTTCCTAGGAGTAGGCGCTGCAAGGATTGGTGGATTTAACAAGTAATTTTTAATGTTATTGAAGGCTTCTTCGCACTCATTATCCCATTTGAATGGAGCATCCTTCTTCATTAACCTTACAAATGGTTGACAGCATCCTGATAAGTTTGATATAAATCGACGGATGAAAGTGAGTTGTCCTTATAAAGAACGGAGCTGACGCAAACTATTTGGTGGAGGCATCTCCATGATTGTCTTGATTTTAGCAGGATTAATTTCAATACTTCTTTGACATACAATATACCCCAAGAATTTTCTAGAGGATACCCCGAATGCACATTTTAGAGGATTCATCTTGAGATCATATTTTCTGATTCTCTCTAGTACGATTCTCAAGTCTTCGAAATGATTTTCACGGCTTAAGCTCTTCACCGCCAGATCGTCAACATAACATTTCACCTTTTGATGAATCAACTCATCAAAAATATGTGTCATGGCTCTTTGGTATGTAGCTCCAGCATTTTTCAGGCCAAAGGGCATGACTGTGTAATAATAGATGCCAATAGAGTTCTGAACGACGTATGCTTTTCATCTTCAGGTATCATTTTGATTTGATTGTACCCTGATGATCCATCCATAAATAAGAATATGTCGTAGTTGGAGGTGTTGTCCACTAGTAGTTCTGATATTAGAAACGGAAAGTCATCTTTTGTGCATGCTTTATTTAGGTCCCGGAAGTCAATGCAGAGATGGATTTGGCTGTTCTTCTTTCTAACTGGGATAATGTTAGCTATCCAATATGCATACTTCTCCTCCTAGATGAAACCTGCTTCAATTAGCTTTTTAGTTTCTACAATCACCTGTTCTTCAATCTCCAATCTCATTCATCTAGGAGCTTGCTTAATAGGCATTGCATATGGTTTGATAGCTAATTTCTGAACTGCTACTTCAGGGGATAAGCTTAGCATTTTAGAATATGTCCAAGCAAAGTAATCCCTGAATTCACAAAGTAGCATTTTCAACTCTTCAACTTTCTAATCAAGCAGAAGGGCACTGACGAAAGTTGGACGGGGATCATCCTCAGTTCCTAGGTTGACTTCTTTAAGTTCATCCATAGTATCTATTTGACCACCATCTTCAAGTTCTTCAGGTACAAGATTTGCCTCTACTTCTTCATCATTTTTAAGAAGAATTTTATAAGAATCATCTTCTTCATCACTAAGAATCTGATATTAGCTTCTATTATATTATAATAGGCTCTATCTTGATGAGGTTTGCGAATGAACCCCAGACTTTTAATGATAAATTTATCACTTCTCTGCGATGCTTGAGGACTTCTTTGGCCTCACATCTTGTTAAAAATTTAAGTCCTATGTTTAATAATTCTCATATGAACTCCAAGCTTATGCATCATTCATCGTAACTTCTGCGGATAATATATTGGTATTCTTGTTGGTATTATCTCATCAGAACTTTTATGTTGCACAGGCTGTTCAAAATCTTAAGGCTAAGACTCTTCAGATTTGTAAAATAGTATTCCTGTTCTATCACTCTCACTCAATGGTGACACATAGATATCAATTTTTCAATATCATGAACCTCCAGTGGAGTGATTTCTTTGAAGCATTGTTGAGGGATGGGTATAATTTTGAGTGAGTCATCTGACTCTGTCAAGTGAGCTATCCTCCTTGATGCAGCCATCTGAACTCTATTTTCATAAGTAGATTCAAAATCATAGTCTGAATTAGAATCACTTATTTTATACTCTACTTTTCTTGAGAGCCTATAAGTTCTCTTAGGTTTGACAGGAATATCTTCTTCTTCTTCTGTGTCACTTCCCAAATGAGGAACTAATTTTCTTGATTTAGGTGCAGAATCAAGTATTTTAGAGAGAGTCGACATTGCCTTCTTTCTTCCTTCTTGCTTCTGCTCTTTTATTTTGTGAAATTTCTCTTTAGTTCCTGAAGTGGATGCTACCATTTCAAGAGGCTTTGTTGGCTTAGGCTCTTTGAGGATGAAGTACTTTGCATCTTCATAGATTTTTGCTTCATTGATGGAGAATGGTTGTAGGTTACCAAGAATTTTGAATTCTTCTCCATCTTTTAGATACTTCATACATTGATGCATAGTTGATGGGACCATGTCATACTCATGTAACCACGGCCGGCCCAAGAGAGCTTTAAATGATGTATCAACATCGATTACATGAAACTTGGCTTCTGTATATAAATCTTTGAACTTGAGTGGGAGAATAAACGAATCCAAAGTTTTCTGCCCTTTTTCATTGAAGCTGTGAACCATCAATTTATCTCTCCCAAGATGTTGGATACCGAATGATAATCCTCTTAATTCCTTTAGACTCATAAGATTGATAAAAGAGCCTGGATCAATCAATATGCGGCTAATCGAGATGCCATCACTCTCTGTAGTAACATATAAAGGACGGTTGTGATCCGTTCCCAACATATGACCTTCTTCAAAAAATGTGATTGCTGGGAGATCTTGAATTTGCAATACTTCAGTCATGCATTTTTCAGCAAAGTAAGCTTCATAACTCTCCGGATCTTTGAGAGCTTATATCAAAGTTTTTCAGAGGTCTTTTAACATCAAGAGAGCCTCGTACACACTCAATTGTGCAAGGATCTTTCTCAGATGTGATAGAATATTATAATCTATCTTCTCGCTCGATCTAGGCTTGCTTCTAGGATTTCTGGGAATTATATCTTCGTTGACTTCAATTTGTTTACCTTTGTCTTTATTTGTATTTTCCTTCTTTAGACTTTATCACTTCTCAACTGAACTTGAATAACTTTGTATCTCTTAGATTTGTCTGAAGAGGTAATTTTTTCAAGTTCCCTTTTTATTTTGGAAGATTGGCTAAACGGGTTAGACTCACTTTTCAATGTCATACATTTCATGGTGATATCGATGAGTCGACTCTTCTCGAGAAAACATCTTCTTCACGAACTATTATTGTCTTGTTGAGTCATTAAACAAAATTCAGACATTAGCTCCTTAGGCTTTTCTTGCTTTCCTGATAAAAATTTTGACGGGTTGGTCGAGTTTGTTTGACTATCCTTGTCATCTCGGAGTAACTGATGTTGATGAATATCTGACATCACGTAGATGATTTGGCATGTCTCTACTAGACACGATCCACCATTATCCTATTCATCTGATTCAGCAATGCGAAGGTTAGGCATGAAGTCTGCAAGCCTAAATGGCTGTCTTGCCGGCTGGTGATACTCTTCTAGATTGTTAATGATCTTTTGAGTTGTAGTTCTCTTCTTGATCTTCTTTTTCTTAGCCAACTTCTTTGATTTATTAGGCTTGCATTTGGTAGACTGCTTCTCATGTTGTGACAAAGTAGCCTTATCAGAACGTCATTGAGAAGCTCAAATACTTGGTTTAGGCATATCTCTTAAGTCCAACATAGGTTCAAGCGGTGATTTCCACTTGACACTAAGGATGTCTTTTAGCTATTTTAGCATATTTACGCTCTTTTTGGAGACTACTGTTTGTCATTCTTCAATCTGAACTGTTTTCTCCTTTTATTTGTCTTTGTTGGATGATACAGAAGAGGACATAATCATTCTTATAGACTCTCTTTAAGGGTTGACTAAAACACTATCGGATAGTGTAAATTCACCTCGCCGATACTTTCTTTCTAGCCAATCTTTGAAAACATAATAATCTTCAATAGGGTGACTGATTATCCGATGATAGGGACAGTAATTTGGATTACTGACTTGATCACCTTCTTTAGGCCTTTTAATTTCTAGTAATTGTAAACCAGCTTTGACTGCTTGCCGAAATAGTTTAGCCACACTGTCCCTTTTGAAGGAATATTCTTTATTAATTTTTTCCTTAAGAGATGGCTGCATTCGCTCATCATCTCTTGTTGCTTGTTTTGGACGCTCCCCACCACTTGGAAAAGTCTGAGGTTTGTCATTACCTCCTAATACCAATTTTGGTTGTGGATTAGAATAAGCAGACTTTTTACCCTTATCATCATTGTACATCGACTGCTTTCCTTTGTTCACGTTGTATATCACCCACTTTTTACCATTTGAGCTACAGGAAGTGGCATGACTTTCATTTCTTCTTAAGTTCGAAGGTTTATTTCTCTTTTTGCTTTATCTAGATAGACTTCAAACTTAGGGCGATTCAACTTTTTGAATTTAGCCACCCTATCGAGCAAGTCTTGGAATGTTGCAAATGACGTCATGCATAGAAATGGTGCCATTTTATCATCCATATTGCCCATTAGCAATTGGATCGCATGTTCTTCTTCCAATTGTTGCTCGCACTTCATACTCAGATTGCGCCAACAACTTATAAATTTTGTCACTGACTCATCTTTCCTCCTTTTCAACAAGGCAAGGTCAGCGATTGTGATTTTCTCGGTTGCACTAGTGAACCTCTTCACAAATATAGTTTCTAACTCAACAAAGATTTTAACCGAATCATTTGTCAATTCTCATACCATTCAGCGGCGAGGTCAAATACTAGCATTGAGAAAAGTAGCATCATTACCTCCTATGTTACTACAAGTAGCCTTAAATTGGGCCAGATGTTGCTTTGGATTACAAAGCCCACTAAAAATATTGAATTTGACAGAGTAACTTTTAGTGCGGCGGGTCATATTCAAATGGGTAGGGCGACCCTTTACTCACCGACTTTTTTCTTTCAGGTACGACCGCATTTATCTTTTCATTGATTATTATTTCTAGCTGAGCAATTATTACCATTTCAAGTGTGCTAACCAGATTTTGAATTATTGGTTGGAGAGGTATTTGGTTAACTTCATGCCTTGCTTCATGCATAGCATATACTGTAGGAGCTTGAGATACCACAGTAGCTGGTAGTATAAAAGTTGCATTGTTAGCTACCTGTTGGTTAGCAGACAAAACAGGTGCTGCACTTGATATGATATTCTTCTGTAACATCTCCATCATGATGTTCATTTGTACCATCATATCATTCATTTTGGTATCGAGTTATGCAATCTCCTTATCTTTGGCCTCAATTTGACGCTGCATTTCTCTTTTCTCTCTAGCTAGTGCCATGACGTCAAACAGTACAGGTTCTTCCTCTTCTTCTATTTCTTGTTGTTGTTCTACTCTTTGCTCATTTTCAGGGGGAGAACTTGACTGCCCTTCTCCTTGTGCATTTGTAGAGTGATTATTGTTGATGTCGACGGCGATTATAAAACATGTACCAGGCTGATCATTTCCCAGTTCAACCATATAGACAGCTTCGACATCCATGATCTCATTCTCATTCTGGTCTTCTTCTTCTTCAACTTTAGCAAAGATTAAAGATCCATCCTCTACTTGCTTCTGTGAAGAATTTTTCTCATAAACATCAAATTCAGGTTCAGATTCCCTAGATTCGCATTGTTGCTGATGGTGCTGGGCGGGGAGTTCATCTATATCTCTGATCATGTATATGACTTCCACCTCCATAGAATCTTCTTCATTATTTTCTTCCTGCACATGAATTTCTGATCGACGTTTCCAGTGGATCTCTGGTACAATATGCGGAACAACCACCTCTTCTATTAAAGGACCACGATCAACATCAACATTCTCTTATAAGGGTGGCGATGTGATCCCCCTAGAGGATTCTCTAGGGCGTCGACCATTTTATCTTTCATCATTGGTATCCCTTCTTTTGGGTATCCACTTCTGATGAGTTGATTTTGAGGCCGAATTTTTGAGTATATGTATCAGATGTCACACCCCTTCTATTACTCAAAGTTTCATTATGGGGCCTTGGCCTCCATATTTGCTTACCCTTTCACCGGGACCTTTTGACAGCAGATTCTTGGGCACGAGGTCCAAGTGTCACGCTCTGATGCTCACCATGCGAAGTGTATTGGGTCACAGGCCAGTTATCAGAATAGATGGTGACTTTCTTGGTGGAGTTTCAGTATTTTCCCTCACCACAGGCCTTTGAAATCTTCTTTTCATTAGGCCTCTATCCTTGGCTACTTTGAGAACTTATGTATCCTAGCAGACAATGTTTCAGGCTATCTCTTTTGTGGTGGTGGAGCTTGACGTGGTTGGTTCCAGAAGGACTGCTTTATTTCGTTAGTAGAGCTATTCCTTTTTACCCACTTTATATTGTCAAAGTTATTGTGGGTAGGAATACTCACTTCCGACAGTAGTATCGCTTGCTCACTAGGTCGTTCAAAGGGGATCTTCTGAGCCCTCACCTCAGCATTTCTCCTTCTTTCTGTCTTCTGGTTAATGTGCTTCCTGATGAGGAAGCTTCATGATCATGCTTTCCAGGTACCAGAGGTTCAGTAGGCACAACAGCTGCATCACGAGGAATTAGAGACACAATTTATCCCTTAACGATTCTTTTCATCACGGGAGCTTCAGATGGACCTAGCCTCTTAAAAACTGAAGTTCTTTGTTGGAAGAACTCCTTGATAGCAGTTGGCTATTGAACTGGTGGGCGCACATGGCTAGTAGAAGTTTTAGTAACTTGAGGCCTTCCAGCATGGCCTCGGACGATTGTACCACGGGTGGGTACTTCAGGAGTTGCAGCTACGATAGCCGGGAAATTTAAGCTACCAAATTGGATGGTAGCCCCGACATCTCCAGTGTTGATGACGGCATTAGCTAGGCAGATGTTCGCACCATGACCTAGCTGAACAGTGAAAGGAGTACTTTGTAGATCCATTTCTGTAAAAGTGAAAGATGGGGATTAGTAATTAGCAATTATTATTTCACCCCATACTTTCAAGATGCAGAGGTACTACAAAACCAATAATGGTGCAATGAAGATATACTCTACGGAATGATTCATTCTACATAAAGCCTCATATGAATTTATTACACACTTAAATCATCATTTTGTTATTTTGATTTTTTAAAGATTTTATTATACTATCACATATATGACCAAAGATGAAAAGAGAATCATTCTCTGGAGTAGCCATCGTGCTTGAAAATTCACCACCGACCTCTTCAATGAAAAGAGTGTTTTAAATGTCGGTGTAATTTTCATAAGGCCGATGAGATAGAAGATAAGACACTACCCATATATTTCGCTATCATTTGATGAGAACTTTAGATCTAGTTCTAGGTTTCCTATAGGTGCAAGCCCTTATAGTTAATTACCCCTCCCAGTAACTGAGAGAGAACTTTCGATTAAGGCTAGTCGTTAGATCGCTTAATGCGTAGCGTATAGTAGCAACATGTAGAGTTTCAAAATTTAGATTATGAAGTTTATCATTTTAGTTTAAACCAGATGGTTGAGGGAATGATGACATGCCTGATCTAGATCCCATGGTTTCGTCATTCTGGCCAGTCGCGGTCCCTAGTCTACTTTGTCAGAGGAGGTAGTCGACCCAACCTGACAGAAGGATCCTTATCAGCAACACATGGGTGGTTGCATCATCCAAGAAATTATTGTAGACCTGGGGTGGTGTTTGTCAAGGACGTCTTAAGTACCATTGTGATGGTTGTTTGTCTATCAAGTATACCCTATGATTCACTCAAAGGCGAGCCATTGGGGAGCATCTACGATCGTGATCGTAATATAATGGAGCGGCTGGCCAAACCACCCGTCGAGAGGACTCGTTATAAGCTTCATCGTGGAACTCGGCTAAACCACACAGTTCAGAGGACATGGGCCGCGTCCTTACTAACAAGAGATTGATTGAGAGTGAACATAGCAGAACACTTAATTTGACATTGGCTCCTTTGTGAGCTAGAGTTTTCTTAATTTGTCACCCCCGATAAATAGTTGTGGAAGGTGGATAGATTGAGTTGGTTTAAGTTTTTGATGATAGAATTTTATTTAAGCACTTTCAGATTGATATTTGATTTGAGTTCAAAAATTTGATTAATTGATTAATTTGAATATATTTAAAAGTTTTAGATCATGTCAACTCTATTTAGCTGTTAACAGAGGATTAAATCTACTATCATCTGAT
Source organism: Cymbidium sinense (assembly GCA_021442155.1). NCBI lineage: Eukaryota > Viridiplantae > Streptophyta > Magnoliopsida > Asparagales > Orchidaceae > Cymbidium > Cymbidium sinense. The sequence goes on from CM038218.1 coordinate 40,571,168, forward strand.
AGAATCAGCTTTTTTAGATGTTTCACTGATTTGAAACTCATTTTATAAGTTTTTAGGTTTTGTTAACCCAACCCTCCAAAACTAAAGCAGAATCAAACGCGGATCCTCGACACTTGAATTTAGGCATTCACATAGTATGGGCGGGACATCTGATAACTTTATGTAATTTTGTGTTTGAATTATGAGGTTAATTTTGTATTTACTTAATTCCAATTTAGCCTGTGCAGCCTTTTCAGACATTAAACTTACACTTGAAATCTCTATGTTTGAGCATATGCAGAAATTTATAGCTTAGCTAATTTCATCTAATTAATGAAATTATTGATCTTGAAAATTCTAATTAGAATGAAATTCCTTAATTTTTTTGGTGAAAGGAAGCCCTATGATTTCTGTAGATTTTGATTTAGTATCGTCTTTTATTTTTATATATTTTGATTTAGTATCGTCTTCTATTTGCTTGTACAAAGGGTTATAGATCCGGTGGCGAAGAAGGCGTTTTGATTTAGATTATGATTTCACACACTACTGGCACTTAGTTTGCTTGTTGAGTTTTTGTAATTCTCCCCGATTTGACTATGTTTAATTTACATCAATTTTGGTGAGTTATGCAGATTTCAGTGTTTATTGCTTTAGCCCCACTCATGCTTATTAGCTAGCATAATAAGCACATCTACATTCGTATAAAAGTTATTAAACCTAATTTGAATTCATCCTTAGATTTTGAGTTTATTTCAAGTTTGTTGTGAGTTTGGCATTAGAACCCCCCAATTTCTAATTAAAGCTTGCTCACTTTACCGGTTCAATTTAAGCCATAGATGATTGCAATTAGAGTTTGTGTGTTTAATATTAGCCTCCCCCAAAGTTTGTGTGTTTAATATTTGTCTCCCTCAAAGTTTGTGAGTTTAATATTAGCTTCCCCCAAATTTCGCTTTCATTTTGAATGAATATTCTATTCTTTTTTTTTTCAAAATTTGTTTTAAAGGCTTCCCCTTTTTTTTCTTGTTTGATGCTTTTAGTTTAAAACCAACTGCCAGTTTTCTTACTTAGCATTCTTACGTTAGCTCATTTTACTCTCCCCTTTTTTCTAAGTCAAAAGATTTTGGCAAATTTTGGCGACCTGCATCATCATGTACTACCTGGTGTTTTGGCTACTCGATGCATGTTGAGCATAGCAGTGGTGTCTTCGCTGACGGTTTTCATCTCGTCCTATTAAAGACGAGGCCTTCAGACTTGAAAGAAGACATACAATGCAATATATATATTCATCCCCTTTTTTTTAAGTCTGAAAATTATATAAAATTTCGGCAGCATTTCGTCTAGGGGGAGCGACATATAACAAGTGGTGGTTTACTCGGTACGCCCTGTTGAGCATAGATAGCGGTGTTGCGATTCTGACCTAATTTCATCTTGGCGTCTGTTGAAGAAGGTCTTCAAACTGAAGAAACACAAACATGTATATATTTTACATTCACAAATCTCACATGTTCGACATTTTTTTTTCTTTGCAAGCTAGGAGAAACGGTTGGGTAATTGAGAATGTGCAAGGAGTCGCGGCAAAATGAAAGAAGAATTCGCATGTTGTGATATTCTTCCCAATTTCTGGTGAAAGCAGACGGAAAAGTGCGATCGAAAATCGAAGGAAGAACTTGTTGATGATGTTCTTCCCGATTTATGGCTAACAGCTAAAACAAAGCGACAGAAAATCGAAGGAAGAATTATATTGGCGATGTTCTTCCCGATTTGTGGCGTGGGAAATGACAAAATGGCTTGTATATCAATTTGAAGGTTGGATAAAATTTTCAATACAACCGAGGTTAAATCATATGTAGTCGAATGGCAGGTTTCGGGTTCATTAGGTGAACAGGCAATATGAAACGCGATTTACTGGCTGGAAGCTTGGTCACGATGTGTCATAAGAAGAGCGAGCGCGTTTAGTCCATGGCTGGGTGTCCGGATGTGGCAGAATCCTGGCTCAGTCTGATGAGCAGGCCAGATTTGTGATTCTGCTCTCAGAACAAAGTGATGGAAGCTGAGCAGTTATGAACACAGATAATGGCAGAGGCAGCGGTTCTGAGCTTTGTGATGGGTTTTGCACGAAAGCGGTTACGGCGAAATACGGATAGCGTGAGCGATGGCGCGTGGATTTTAGAAAATGGGGCTCGGATGGGGCCGCGATGGGGCGAGGGGGAGGCGAAATTAGCACGTCGGAAAACAAATTATGTCCATTTCAGCTCAAAATGCGCGTCATCGCTTTTGCTCACTCGATTTTCACGCAGACTCATCCAAATCAAGTGTGAATAGTCTCATTTGATATATTTCAGTATTTCAAAGCCAATAACGTGATTAATTTCATGAACGGAGGTCATTTGACTTGCATTGGCATCTCCTGACCTTAATATGCGTGCAGACTCGTTGACGACTCGAGCGTTTGATCGGTTGATCATTAAGTTATACAATATTTATATACTAACCAATTTCGTTCTGAATGCAATGGAGAAGTTCGTTCATCGATCGGAGGTCATTTGAGTTGATTTTGATGACGTCTTATGCATTTCAGCCTCGATTTGTATATTGTCACTTCAAATCATTCGGTATTTGCACATAGACGTCTGAATTATGCGCGGATAGTCTCATTTGATAGATTTTGATATTTTGAAGCTAACGGCATGATCAATTTTATGAACGGAGGTTGTTCGGATATAGTCGTAGTTTCTCAACTCCGATATATGTGTCGATACATTGATAGCGCGAGCGCTTAATTGATTGATCGTTAGATTTACAAATATTAATATTTCGATCAATTTCAACATTCTGAGCGTGATGGCAAAATCCGTTAGTCAATTAGAGGTCATTTTGACCATTTTCAGTGACGTCCAATGTATTTTGAACCTCAATTTGCGCAATGTCGTTTCCGAAGTCATCGAATTCGATTTGTATACTTGTTTTGATTTATAGCACACATGTGAAGGTCAATACAAATGTTATCCTAGATAAAAGGTTAACTGGATTAAGAGGCTGGCCAAAAACCACCTAGAAATTATGCAAAATGGGGCATTTTACCTTTATAGGGACTCACATATTAAAGGAACTCACATATTATTTTACTTTGTATTCGAACCAAACAGCTCCTAAATGTAAAAGAAAAATGAGACTTCCAGAATATAAACAGGATAAAAACATCACAAATGTTATCCTGGATAAAAGCTTAATTGGATTCAAAGGCTCGCCAAAAACCACCAAGAAATTATGCAAAATGGGGCATATTACCTTTATAAGAACTCACATATTAAAGGAAAAGGCAAACCTGAGGTTATCGATCTTGCAGGGTGATCAGAAGAGTTCCTCATCTATGGTTCAATGGGGTGTCACAGAGCCTTAATAGGATGTGATTCAGAAATCAAAATTACATGGCCCACTAATCATCATAATCCATTGTCTAAAAGTAAAAGGAGCAATTCCCAATTGTAAGTCAAGAGAGAATAAGGGAGAAGAGTGAGCTATAACTAGAGTGACTCAATGTCTCTCCAAGCAATCAACAAATTATAAATATGGATCAACTCTTTAAATTTCTAATGAGTAATCTTGTATGCTAGGCTCTTCTGGTCCAAGAGAATGGGGGCGATATCGAGGAGAATAACACTTATTTCTTTCCCTCAATGTAAACCATGGCCGTGATTAGATAATGAGCCTCTTTATTACTTTATGTGAAAAATATAAGCATAACTAATAACGTGATGGAGTGAGGGCTGCATTATGAAGAGGTTGTCATTAGGGAGCAAGGTTCTTATCATTCTCATTGAGAATGGATACTCAAAGAAGAGATGTGAGTGTGATTCTAAAAAAATTATTGCAGAAATAACAGAGTTTAGTATATCCTAATCCTCTATGAGATAATATGTCAGAGGTTTTTAGACCTCCAATATAAGCCATCCAACCGTAAAGGGCAAAAGTTATAGCATGTCCCTTAAACCATATTTCACCATGCCTATTCTTAGTGAGGTAGAAGTCAAATATTGCAATCGATTTCCATGTTAGAGGGTTATTTGCTATTGCATCAAAAAAATCATATCCACCACCGATAGGTTAGTGCAGAGAATACGTTGATAGCATTGAGGGTTTTTCTTGTATAGGCTCACAAGGATTCTCCACTTCCTCTCATATAGAATGGTGCAAAGTTTAGCATCCAGACAACAAACCTAGAGTATGTATTCTATTAGGACCAAGGATTTTTGAGAGGGAACTCCTCCACACCAAGGGTCATAAAATAATGAGATTGATTTTCCATCCCCGACATAATAGATAAACTTATCTCAATTTAGGGTGACTGACTTTAGTTCCTTCCAAAGGGGTGAGGCCTTATTCTTAGATTTATCCCAAATCATATATTTATAAGAACACTATTTTGCAAAAAGAGACTGTGATTACAGAGTTTTCAGAGAGATTTCAACTTGCAAATTAGGTTAAGGGAGGATGCTGAAAGAAGCCCAATGCCCCCCTATTTCTAGGAAGAGTGGTATGAGCCTAAGAAATGATATGCAACTTCTTGGCCTCCCCATTACAGTGGAAGAATTTAGAGGTGAAAGAACAGATACGTTTGATAATTCCTTTAGGGATAGACATTCCTCTAAACCAGTAGAAAAGATAATTATTCATTGAGGACCGAATCAATTAGAATCTTTCACCATAGGGAAGGAATTTATACTTCCATCCAGTTCTTACTTGAAATAATTTTTTTATTATTTATATGAACTATATATATAATATTTGAATTATCATTTTTAATAATTTATATGACCAATTTTTTTCCGGGAAAAAGTTTCTGTAGAGAGATAGCAACAGGAGATTGCTCTGCAAATGTTTGATGTGATTGTAGAAAGCGAAGTCATTAACTTTGAGTGAGTACTTATAAGGAATCTGATTTGACACGCAGTGAATTGAACTGATGATCAACTATCTCCACTATCAGTTAAAAGAAAAGCAGAAATTATATCAAGGCTCTTTGAGTTTCTGTGGATAGAAAACAACTATAAAAAATATATATTTTTTTTTATTTTTTATTTTTTATTGAAAATGAATTACTGCAATTAGAGTTTTGATGGGTTCGTATTCTACATTATTCTGAAGCTTGATATAACAAAATATGTTCAAGTAGACAGTTAGAACAAACAAACTTAATATCAAAAATTAAATTTTATGAAGAAATTGGCATATGGAATTTACAAATTAAGATATTTCAACTGCAGATTGATTGAGAACTCTCAACCATCACTACTATTGATTTCATACAACCACCACTTACAGCAACATAACTATTAATTAATGCTCGAACTTCTACTGTTATTCTCAACTTGAACACTATTCTCTCACATCCTTCAATTCCAAGTTTATCAATTCATTACCCAGTTTTACTCCTCAAAATGGCCATTGTTAGATTTTATTTTAATGTTTACAAAGCATGTTATAAATGAAAAAAAAGAAGCAGAAGAAGATAAATGATAGTCTTCAAAAGTTTAGACTCAATTTGTAGTATAATCTTCTAAATAATAAAGTTCACTAATTTAATTTATATATTTTTCCAATTTAACATTTACAATTGAAAACTTGCCAATCTCTATCACTGATTGTACTCAATCCTAATAAGAGAGATCTTCAGCTTTGGTTTAGATGACCTTAAAAACCAGCATATTCCCACAATAATGTCGGCCATAACCAACTTTAATCAATTTACCATTGCTAATATCTCTGAGATCAGCTGAATCTGATATCCATTTAGGATGCTGGATTTTCCGAGAGAATCTACTATCATGCATGGAGCTTGCTCAGGAGAACGAATATTCTTAAAAATTTCATGCTCAAATAATTTTTGATAGAGAAATTTTTACATGCATTGTCCGATGCATCCGAATTGACTGTATATTGAGAGACAATCAATGTATTATATATTTTTTTTAGGTTATAGGAGGTAGTTTTATCGCTCTATACGTAAGTACGCAGTGAGTGTAAAATATTTTTAGCATAATTTAAAAAACATAAAAAATTACTATATATTGATAGTTTTTTTCTATTTTTTTAAAATTGAGCTCAAAATATCTTATACATTCACTACATACTGATGTATACAATGCTAAAATTATCTCTAAACTTTTTTTTTTTTAATTTTAATAGACTCACCGTGTACCTCAATATACAACAAATCTAAATGTATTCGAACAACATATGTATAATCTCTTTTTTATATGCCAATGTTCATACATAGATATAGATACTTATGATAGTTTTTTAAGAATCGGGTCAAATCATGCCAAAATGAGCTCAAATCAAGCTCAAAAGTTACATATGAAATTTCGAACTGACTGTATAATCAAATGGCTTTCAAATTTGAAGTGCTTATAATTGAATCGAAGGGCTCGACGAGATGAATCCAACGAGCTTAAGATTACTCAAATCGAAGATTGTTTGGACTGTCAAATCACTAAAAAACTATTTATGATCAAATGAATCAATATATACCGTCCGATAGAGTGTTTTGAGATCTTGGCTATAATGACAAAAATGCTCCTCTCAGAATCTTATAAATAGAACTTCATTCTTATGATGAAATGGGAGGAATGAGCTAGAAGTGAACTTGGAAGAAAGCGAGAGCTAAGAAGTCATCATCACCACCATTATCGCCGAGCCATTGATTGCCGATTGTCACAATCGCTACATCTCAATACGTATATAACGATTCTAATTCTCATTATCAATGATTTCGTGATACAATCTTGTAATCCCGCTTATCGAAAAGACTTAAACCTATATTCCAAAGCGTATATATAAGATTTTTTACCCAGCCTCGCGATTTTTTCTCTCTCTTCGATTTTTTCACGTAAATATTATGGAGTTATTTATTTTCTTTTCAACTATCTATGTGCGTATTAGATTTCCATACAAAGCTAAGGAGTGAAGATTTATTCTGCAGTTATAAGTTTTCTGACACCCAACAAGAAAATTAAATAATTGAGAGAAGATTATACCCAAAATCCAAATGCAGCTCTTTTTATTTTGAAATTTTGATGAAAATTTTCTTTATTATGGCTTAAAAAACATACATAATAAATTAATATATGAACATGCAAAGATGCATTATGTATAATATAGTGATTTAATTAGATGTGTTACATAATAATTTCAAAATAAATAAATAAATAAAATATTTATTTCATTGTCATATTCAACATATGAGTTTATTTAAAAACGATAACAGATACATAATTATCCTATTTTTTTAATAAAAGATTAGATTGCTAATATTAATAATCAAGTTAGCAAATATTTCATTTAATCAATTTAAAAATGACCTTATGTAAAATTAAATCACTAATTAAAGTCACACCTTTAAATTCAATAATAGTTATAATTATCTTCACTATTAATTTAAGCCTTTTTTAACATAAATTCAATTATATTATCTGTAGTAATTAACTATAGATTTTGAAAGAAATGTTAAATAGTATATTAGAACAGGCAAAATATGGCAAAATTTTTAAAATAAGCACGATTAAAACCTTAATTAGCGGATTAGGAGCATTTTTAAAAAAAATTAAAATAAAAGTCATTCATAAGCGGCTGACAGTCGTGTATATACGGCGGCGTGACTCTCACAAATATATTTTTTTAAAAGTGCGAACGAGATCGGGGCCAGCATCCCGATCTCGACGCTTTCTCCTCCCAGGGTAGCAGCACCCGTCACTTACTACTGATCGACTTGGCGCCCTCAGCGCCCCACTTATAGCCATCCGACCGCCTTTTGTGGGAAAGAAGGTTTATTTTGCCTTTTTTTTAAATAAGTGAATAATATATGAATGTGACATGTATATGTTATATTTTATGGTGTTTGTATGCAAACTTAATGTTGATTTGGAGTGTGTAACAAATTTGGGTTTTCTTTAGGTATAGTGTGACATGTTTTTCTTTGTGAATGTGATATGATTTTCTTTAGGTATATCTTTATAGGTTTTGTTATATTCAGCTGACCTATTTCACTTGAATGAACATGATTGGTTCAATTAGATCTTACTTTGAAAGGATGGAATGTCCTATTAAACCTTTTTTTCTTGTTTTAATGGCATATTGTTAGCACCATATAATTGACTTCTAAAAAGGTCATTAATTGTAGGATACATAACCTTATTATATTAATATGTTGATACTCAACTTTCATTATTAAAGTTGTTTTAACTCTTCTTGTCCTAGTGATGGACTCTTAGGGGTTATTTGGGATCAATTTTATATTTTTATTTGATTTTATTTTTTTTATTTTTTTTTTATTTTATTTGTATTTTGATTTGAAATAAAATATGTTTCAATGTAATAGTAATTTATAAAATTAATATAATTTTCTTTTAAAAATAAATAATAAAAATACTTTAAAAATGCACATGATAAATATGCTTATAAAAACAATATTATTATAAAAATAAAATTTATAAAATAAAATTAATCCCAAACAAGCCTTTAATATTTCTCTTGCTTGTTCCTCCTGCTAAGAGTTTTCTAAACACTGAGGCTCTTTCTATCCACTCATTTCCTGAACTTATGTTTCTTGGCACATGAAAATGGGAATAAAGAAAAGATGAATGATTAATTAAGAGAATTTGGTTTTAATACTTGCTAATTTATTAAGGGTGAAAGATATATGTATTAGTGAATCAAGGAAAGAGATAGGAGAAATAAATTTTAGTTCAAGTGAAGTGTGTTAAAAATAAAAATTAATAAATATTTTTTTAAAAGAGGGTATTTAAAATATAAGATGAGATATTTTGACAAATTTTTTAATGATTGTTGTGAGAATATTGTTGATTTTATTGATTTTAACATTTTAAATAAAAATAAAAATATTTATTTTTATCATAATATTAATAAAATTAAAGTTGGAGAGATTTTAAAAAAAATTAAATATAAAAAAGCAATAAGATCTAATAATATTTTAGAAGTGTAAAATGTTTAAAAGATTTAGTGATTTTTTGCCTTACCAATCATTTTAGTAAGTCGATCTTTGATTTCTTTGATCTTTTGTTCTGAGATGAAGATTAATTTAGATAATTTAAACAAGTTCGCTTTTCGATTCCTCGATACACATTTGATTCGAATATGAGTTCAGACACAGTATGTTTAGTGCTATATTATGGCGGCCAACTTACTGTTAGTGACGATTTCTTCCCTACGTATAGTGGCGGAAAAAATCGTCCTATATTAATTTCGCGTCGGGCTGATTTTAGCAGCGTACAAAATCGAATCATGCAGTCACTAAAAGTTGATTCGACACGGTTCAGGATTAATCTCATATGTAGGTTTCCTGTTGGTGTCAGTTTCATTGCTACACCATTAAATGATGAAGAAGTTTGTGAGTCGGTCATCAATGCAGCAAGTGTACAACATGTTATTGTATACATTGAAATTGAATTGAAACCAGTAGATGATACCAAAGCCAATAATTATACTGAAGATGAATTTCAGCCTATCAAAACTTTCCAACACCATATACTGCCACAAGAACCATATCATTGGTAAGTTGTTTGAACTATTTATCTGAGTACATATTTTCATCTTAACCTTATACACTACATTCAAATCGCAGACGATGATGTGATTATGCATCTCCTATTCATGATCCTCATATAGCCTCAACTTCTGCAACTATGGGTGAGAATTGTTGTGATCAGGTTGCTCCTCCAGAAATCGGGGATGAGGGCTACGAAACAATGCCCAGTGCAACCAATTTAAACACAGATGACAACGAAGGTGATATGAGAGAACAACAACATCCAAACGCTGGAGCCAGTCAGATATTTAGAGATTATGCTAACAAAATAGTGACCGTTGAAGAAAACATGTTTAGTAATAATGACTACATTCGAGCTTATCAGTCAACCCAAGAATGGGATGATGAACTAAACTTTGATGGCCTCTCAACAATTCTGTTTTTCTAGAAGATAATTTCATTCTAACAGACCTAAATGAAGGAATGTGTTTCCATGACAAGAGGCACCTTAAATTTACCATCCAGGGTTGGTCAATAACAAATAATGTGGAATATATAACAAGTGATTCTAATAAAACAAGGTTCACGATACTTTGCATTCATAGCAATCATTCTAGTAAGCCATGTTTGTGGCTACATGCTTGCGAAGAGGCTTTGGTGGTGTCGGGTGATTTTTTAGTATGTCAAGGCACACATGTTCTCATTCCATATTGAGCGTGACATAGCGTACCTCTCAATTTATTAGCTACTACATCCTAGTCATTATGATATCGCGGTTAGATTTGAAACCGTGGAAATTATAGGTCACATAGAATCAAAATTTAACATTAAAGTTTCCTATATGAAAGCATGGGATGCCGTGAAAGGCTATACAAGTTATATTTGGCAGCTGGGAGGAGTCATACCGTGTACTGGATCACTTCATGATTATTGTATGTTCAGTTATGTCTGGCACTATGTATCGCATCCAGTCAAGCGATTCTGGCCATTTTTAACGCATTTTCTGGGAATTTGGACCATCTATATCAGGTTGGCAATTCTGTAGACCGGTCCTAAGTCTTGATGGTACTTTTCTCCTGGGAAAGTATAGAGGTACTCTACTAACTGCTATTAGTATTGATGCTAATAATGATTTGTTTCCTTTCGCATTTGCAATTGTAGAGGCAGAATGCAATGAGTCCTGGATTTGGTTTATCATGGCATTGCGGGAGTTGGTTCCATTTATATGCACGCGACTTGATTATGCATTATATTTGACTATCATTCTGGATTAGTGTGTGGATGCCATGAAATTTTACACTGGGTAAAACACTGGATTAGTGTGTGGATGTCATGGATGCATTATATCTGACCGTCATCTCTTGTCTTCAACAAACGACTAGAGACAGCTTCTCACCTTATCCAGGTGAATGATTCGATTTTCGCTCCACGTGTGAAAGCTCAACTGCAACAAAATGAGCGTGAAGCACAAAAATGCTCAGATCCTACAAGAATAAATGTGACTGAATTCCAAGTTTTCATAATGTTCTCCATGTCATTCAAGGTTGAATTGCAAGACCAAGCTCGTTGCACTTGTACATGCAAGCAGCCCCAGTTAAAGCACATTCCATGTCCACACATCATTGATGTAATGGGGCAACGTCATGTAAATTGTTCAGAATATGTTTCCTCGTACTACACTCTACAAATGTACCACGGCTCATTTTCATGTCATTCCGTCGACCGGCCAATGTATATATCTGGTCATCGTACAATTGAACTCGCACCACTAAATGTTAGAAGGCGCATTAGCAGGCCTAAGACATGGCAATATGCAAATACAATGGATGAGACTGTTCAACGGTCCAACAGAATCTGTGGAATATGCAAAAATTATGGGCATAATAGGACTACCTGTCCACAAAGGTGACACTAGTATTATTTCGTTAGGCTATTTGTTTCTTTTAGACTTATGTACATGAAGTGTATTCTGGCTGTTAATTTCTCTCAGACTTATGTACTTGAAATGTATTCTGGGTATTAGTGTTTTTTTACCAATATATGGCCTTTATAAATATAATCATGTATGCTGGAATGTTTTCCTATTTTCCGTATTTATGTGAGATTAGCTGTTATCGGCACCATGTCATCTATTATTCATGATGTGCTTAATTGTTAGTGCTATCGTAGATAAACTTCTGTAATGTATAATTAATTGCACTATGTCTCTCAGACTTAGTATTAACTGAAAGAAATCAATAAAAAAATCAATCTGTAATGTATAATTAATTGCACCGAGACTATATATGTGAATTTGCCAAACAATATAAATTCTGTCTTTTTTTATGCACCATGTACTGAATTTTTTTGTAAATTTAGCTGCACTAATGAATTTGTAATGCCACATTTACTGACATCCAATCCCAAATATTGTTTACAATATAGGTGACATGGCAACGGAGGAAGGAGGAGCTACTAGACGTCGGCGCATACGATGAGCCCCATTATGGCCCACCCGGAGGTTCACCCAACATCGCGGTCTTTGCATGGCGAAGGTACATCCGATCTGATATGTTTTACTTTATTTGTTGTAATATTTATGTCATAATTCATTTGTTGTAATATTAGTACCTCAGACGTCATATTGATCAAATAAATAATTTGTCTTATGCAGGCGACCATTTTAAAGGCTGCGTCGCATCTACTTATGTTCAGAGAATGGCCAGTTCATTGCCCACGATTTATGATTGGACTACTAGATGCTAGGTTGGACTGCGTTTCCACGATTCTCTCTGACTTGATCACCACTTGCTCCACGCCTTGGTTGGTGTCCATGACGAATACATTTCATTTAGTAGTTGGTGAGATGACAATTACATTACAAGACGTTGCTATGATTCTCAGCCTACGGATGGACAGACCACCTATTATAGGGCCACCGATGGTTGGGGAGGGTAGACGATGGCTATCTTGGGTTGATTGTTACGATGAGCTCATCGGGAGACATCTAGAGCCAGATGTGATATACCATGATCCTAGACAGCTACATGTTACATCAACATTTTGCATGGGGTAGGTGCATGCCGGGACCTGTTTACCTTTACGCTGGTTGCGATGGAAATTTTATAGGGATTCATATTTGGATCTACGAGATGCCGACTTTCTAATGCACATTAGAGCGTATATACTATTCAACATTGGCTACTTCCTCATGCCAGATACTTCTAGGTCGAAGATACATCTACAGTACTTACCACTATTAGATGATTTGAGCATGTTTAGCAGATACTCCATTGGAGCAGCTGTGTTAGCACACCTATACAGAGAGTTGAATGAGGCTACTAAGCCAAAGCAGACGAACATGGCAGGTTGTCTGCATCTACTCCAGGTCTGATCGTGGGAGCATATACATGTTGGTCGACCCACATTAGAGGTACCCTTTCCATCAGAGTTAGAGTTCCGGCGTTGGATGCAGGTAGAATGAGGGTTACCCGAGGAGATGACACCTCATGTTAGAGTGTACAAAGATGAGCGATGGTTTCTACAGTGAGCATGAGTAAGTGCACTTTTGATTCATTTTCTTCGCTCTAATCTTACATATGGCATATATTCCTTAATATGATGTTGCGGTGATATGGGAGCCTTACGGCGTGATACGCAGTGGGAGATATTTGTTTGTGGCGCAAAATTTGCTTCCGTGTGCCACTCATTTGCTGGAAGAGAATTGAGTGGTACCTCCCCGATCGTGTCCTTAGACAGTTTGGTCTATCACCGAGGGTTGACGTCGAGCCTATAGATCCTACATTTCAGCGAGTCGATGGTCGGGGGAAGGCTGACGTTGACTGGGTTGAGTACCACCAGGGTTACATAACCTAGTGGGAGGCCAGACATTCTGCAGTTGTACCTACAGATGCGGTTCCACCTAGAGTTGACCCGGTGATTAGTGGTGGTGGTATGGTCCGCCTTGTACATGCTTGGGGCTCACCATTCTACCACCTACTATCCTCGAGCTCAGAGAGAGGCGATGGTGAGTCTTGAAAAATTGTAAGCTATTCAAATTTTGATATGTTATGAGAACTAAATTATATAATTCAACAATGGGAGCATATCTTGGACACAAGATATTTTCCTATTTTGGGAGAGATAGATTTTTTCATTCAATCAATACCATGAGGAGATATGCAGGAAACTACAGATGGGACATGCACATATCAGATAGCAGATATAAAGATTCAGATGATGCCGGTTCTTCCCACCTCTTCCGACCCATGTAGGATTTGGCGTAGTCCATTGTCTATACCGGATGTCGGTCCATACTACCCATATGGCACACTCCGTACCACTTTCGTGAAGCCATGTTCGCCATTTCGGTCATGGCGACAGCTCTCCTACGTATCCTCACCCACCGTCACATGTCGTAAATACACATGTACCACGTCCCCTTTCGTGCGGGACCATCATAGGAATGGCGATATCGATGACTGAGAGGAGGCCACGGCCAGTGAAATGAAGTGCGACCATCTCAGACCATCCTCGACGACCTCCTCGCGATATGGAGTGATGCACTTTCTGCACAGTCGTCATTAGATGTCCTTAGTTGTCCTTAGTTGTCATTCAGTGATTGTGGATCATCGATAGCTTGATATACACTACTCATTATTTTATATTTTCTATATATCGCGTATATTTTATTTATATATTACATATTTCCAATTTAAGTGAATTGTATTTTTTCTGCGAAGTATCAGATATATTTTTTTGATATTGAATAGTCCTTTTTTAAAAATTTTGGAGAATTAGATAAGTTTAAGTAAAAATATTTTACATAAGTAAATATCTAACTTTAAATGTTAGATATATAAATACATAAGAATGTGTGTGATATGTATGTAAATTACTTTTTTTAAAAAAAATATTTTATGATGTGATATTACTCATGTAAATATATAAGAATTGTGTGATATGTATGTAATTTTCACTTTTTTTTAAAAAAAATTATTTTTATCGCATTTAACGTCGCATTGAGGCGCGATTCGATCGGTCAATTCGATTGAGCGAATGTGTCTATTTTAAAATTTTTTTTAAGCCTATTTCACTAATTATGATTTAAAAGGCGCTTAGTTTAAAAATTTTGCCGCAAAACATTAGTTACAAACACATAAACTTCATGCACATACAAGCAACCAAAAGCACGGCACATTAACCTTAATCAAGCTCAAAAATTAGAGAACAATAAGAATGTAATTTTAGCTTGAAAATTGAGAATCATTCGAAAATCAAATCGGAATTTGGATCGGATTAAGTTCAAATCGATTACATTGAGCCGAGCAATGAGCTAAAAATTTGGATCAAACTTTTTTTGAGCCGAGCACAGATCGAATCTAACCAGCTCTAGATCAAATGGAATTTATCTATAATTAAATTTTTTTAAATTAATATATAATACTTCTAAGTTTGTAATAACAAAATTATATTTAAAATTAAGTGTATAGAATTATAAGTTGTACTTTTTTTAAATAAATATAATATTTTTATAAATATAAATATTATTTCTTTGAAAATTATATATATTTTTTTATTTCATGCACTTTTTATTTCATGCACTTTTTTTGTAATAATTATTTTTATTAAAGTCAAATTACTGGATTAAAATGAACTAATTCTATTTGAATTTAACTTAAAAAAATTAAAAATATTGAATTCGAGCTGGCGAAATCAAAACAGAGCTCATTGCAATCTGATACCCGTTTGATAAAGTGTTTGAGAGACAAATAGAACCACTGAGATTTCTGAGAATTCATTCTGCTATCACAACAATAAAAAGAAAATAAGTGCTTAAAAAACCTTAAAAATTCTTCCGATATATATCAGTCAAATGCACTGAGAATTAGATGGAGAAGCCATGGAATTTTAAGATCCGGTTCTTAATGAAGCCACCTTGCCAGCTGCATACTGAAAGTATAAATATTATAATTTCACTGAACGGTAAAACAGCAGACTCTGTCAGTTGGGTTCCCAGTCGTTGTATTTAATTCAATATATGCTTTAATTTAAAATTTATGTTTAATTTATAAATTTTAAATAGATATATCATTTATCTCCCTATTTTTGAATGAAAAAAACTCATTTTATTCAAAAATATAGAAAATCACTTTTAAATAAAAATTATTAGAATTTATAATATATATATTATGTTTATCAAATTTATTTATTTATTTATTAGTTATTAATATTTATTAATATTTATTTATTTTATTTTATATGTATAAAGTAATAATATATAAATTGTTTTATTATTTTATATTATTATAGATATTTTTTGGGTGGCTATTTGATTTAAAAGAGAGGGGACTTTGGGCCTCCCAATTTTCTTCTTGTTTTTTTTTCTTTTTTTTTTTGATGTGAGTGACTTAGAGAGAGAGAGAGAGAGAGAGAGAGAGAGATAAAGACTTTATTTATTTATTTTTTATCTATGAAGAATATAAAGAGTTTTTTTTTCAAATGAAGAATGTGAAGAGTTTTTTTTTTTTATTATTAGTAATGTGAAGAGTTTTTTTTCTTCTCTCTTTTTTTTTAAATGAGATATATGAAGAGATTTTTTTAAAAAATAAGGATTACAAAGAGTTTTTTTTTAATTTAAAATATTAATAATTTTCTCTTATCTTTTTTTTAGGAAGCTGAAAAGTTTTTTTTAATAGGGTATATGAAGAGTTTTCTTCATTTTTTATTTTTATTTTATTTTTAAAGAATTTGAAGACTCATTTTTTCTAGTATAAATACCCCCAAAAGAGTAATGGAAAACTCGCACCTTTCTCATCGGACTGAACAGATTTGGAGGCGATCAAAGACCGTAGTTCATGCTACTCATTTTTCTCAGCGGCATCAATTGTTCTTGGACCATTTGAGGCGTCAATGTAGTTAAACTGAGCTCGGTTTTCTCAAGAGAGGCGTGAATGTCTCGTCTAATAAGTTTGGGCGATCAAGGCCCGTAGTTTATGGCAAATTGATTTTCTTGAAACACCAATACATGGTTCAACATTTGACAACAAGAGACTAGGAGATCCGATGATGTAACGCCAACTATCAATAATGATTCTTTGATAATCATCTAGAAGAAATTTTATTTTATAAATGATTTGGTGGCTATTTCTCATAAAAGATCACAACAAGTTTATCTTCCTCCGTCGTTGCTCCTGTACCTTCTGAAGCTTTTGCCTTCTGAGATTTGTGATGTACATGTACTTTTTGAGGCTTTTTTTTAGATTTTGATGTATGTATTCTTCGAGGCTTTATCAGATTTTGATATCTGAGCTTTTGCCTAAGATTTTGATGTACATATGTATCAGCTTTTCTTGATTTTATATACATGTACATTCAGGCTTTTTCTTAAGATTTTGATATACTTGTACCTTCTAGCTTTACTTATTTTGATATTTTGTACTATTGAGATTTTCAATTTACATGTACCATAGGCTTTTACCTTAAGATTTTGATGAGTGGAGACATTGCACCACTTGCTCTCTTAGAGTCAGTGAGGATCTTGTCCACTACTAGCTTCCCATCGAGGCTATCTCATGGGTGTGCCTTCCAGAGGCTATTAGTGGAGACTTTGTCTATCACTTGCTTTCTTGAGGTCTTTCTAGTGAGTACCTTATCCAGTAACAGCTTCCCATATAGGCCTCCTCATGGGTATGTCTTTTAAGGGGTTTTATAGAATGCAACAACGGAAGATTTCATTGATAATAAAAACTTATTTTATAAAATAAAATCTTATAAACTTTTCAATAGAGTAAAGTAGAAACTTAACTTTCTTTAGTCACTTGCCTTAGTGAGATCTTTCCTTAGATAAGTATTGATGATATTTCTTACCCAATAACTTCAACAATTTCTTTACCATGATTCCTCTTATCTCTTTTTTGATAATATGTTCGTTGTTCCAACAAATAGCGTCCCAGATGTCCTTGTCGTATTAAACGTTCAATTTCTTTCTTTAGATGAATCTTTTGATTGAATGCCCTTTGAATGGTGAAAGTGACAATATTGTGATTTTGCCATTTGAATTTCTCAATGGGTTTGGCCATTTGAGATATTCAAATTCAATCTATTATATATATAGGCATTATTTAGTGGAGTATATCTATAAGTGTCGTAATATCATCGATCTTTTGAATATTTTTCTTTTTTATTTTGAGATGCTGTTGTAAGTTCTTCTGATGCGTACTTACGCTTAGAGTTATTCTCAAATTATCTTCTATAAGTAGTAATAGCTTCATCAGCTGTAATTTGTGCCTATACTCGATGAATAAGATTAGTGTAAGATCGCACTGTATATTGCATTAATGAAGAGTAGAAGGCCTAGAAAGGAAAACTGGTAGCTCGGATCTACTCCTCGAATTTGGAACTTAGAGAATCTTCAAAAGTATTCTTTGAGAGTTTCTCCTTCATTTTGACGAATTCCAAAAAGATGAGAAGAGTCTTTGATGATTTTTTGATTTGAGATAAATTGTTTGACAAAGAGTTTAGCCAAATGAGCAAAGTTGAGAATGGTCCATTGGAAGGCAGAATAAAACCATGTACGAGCTTGCCCTTTAAGAGTGATAGGAAAAACTTGGCAGAGCAATGCATCAGGGGTTTGTTGAATATGCATAATAGTTCTGTAATATCGATGTGCTCATAAGGATCAGAGATTCCATCATAAGGTTCAATGTTATGTAATTTAAACCCCACCAAAATCAGTTATTGAAGAACCATATCATGCAAAGGAGAAGATTTTTGAATACTATGACGAGGGATGAAGTGTTTACCTCTTAATGAAAATTGCCGGAGGCATTGTATTTCATCTCATAACTTCAGTTATTTCCATGAAATGGGGTGATTCAATCCCATCAAAGAGGTGAGGATTCAAAGTTGGTCGACAATAGTATGATGAGTTGATGATAGTGTGATCCATCGATGATGCGGAAGAAATTTTCATATGATCATGAGGGGGTTCTTCATTATCTCTATCATGTTGTTGATAGGTCAATTTTCTCCAGTTTGTGGTGGTATTCTCGATTGTTCAGTTTCTAGTAAGAGTTGAAGGATTTGAGCTTGATGTTCCTCCATTATTCGCATGTGCTCCTCAAAAGTTTGAAGTGCTCCACCTGGCTAGTGGTTTTGATCTTGTTGAGAAACTTAGTTGTTTGACATGATAATGTAATGGAAATCTCTTTCTCACAGACGGCGTCAAACTGTTGCGTGCTAGAAAACTTGTGACGATAGAATAAATCTTCACGCCTTAGCTTTGTATAGAAATCTAACACGCACACAGATAGTTGAAAAGAAAATAAGGAACTCCATAATTTTTATGTGAAAAAATCTCAAAAAGATAGGGAAAAAAATCAGCTGCCTAAAAATGATTCACTATATATTTTGAATACGAGTTTAAGTCCGATGGATTACAAGATGTATGTGAGAAATCGATAATGGGAATTCCAAAATCAGGTTCTCACTATTCATAGTTGAGTTGTACATTTTGGTGATCAGCATACAACGATCGGCGACAATGATGGTGACAACTTGAACTTCTAGCTCCTTCCTCCCTTTCATAACAAGAATGTTTATAAGATTAGAGAGAGCATTTTATTATAGCCAAAATCTCAAAACACTCCATGACGGTGTATATTGATTCATTGATCATAGATAATTTTTTGGTGATTTGATTCAAGCGATCTTCTATTTGAGTGATCTTAGGCTTCGCTTTTATTAGCCTCATGAGCGCTCGATTCTATAAGCGTCAATTTGAAAGTCATTTGATCATCTCGGTGTCTGAAATTTTAGTATGTAGCTTTTGAGTGATTTGAGCTGATTTGATCAATTAGTATTATTATTCGTTAATTTGAGTCGCTTGAATTTGATTGAATATATGTTTTAACTTGAAATCAATGTTGGTTTATAAATTTTAGAAGAATATATTATTTCTTTTATTTTTAGCGAAAGAAAATTTATTTTATGTTTGTGTCTGTCCATATATATTATTATTATAAAAGCATATTTTTCTTCCAATACGATGTAATAAATTTTTATTTATTTATTTTTATTTTGATGATTTCAATTATAACCATACAATATCAAATAGTTAACAAAATTTTAATTAAAATGATTATTAATTAATAAATTATATTATAAATTCAAGATATTTAAATTTTGATTGATTTTTTAATTATTGCTGAGTTAAAGATATGCAACGATAAATTGCTATATTAATCCAGCTTTTAATTATTAACATTTAAATTGATAATTATTAACGGTAAGTGGTTCAAAGAAATGTACCTCTTAATTATTACTTCTACATCAATCTAGCTTTTAACTATAAAAGGTTAAATTTCTAATTAATAACGATATGCTTGATTAAATTAATTTACCTCTTAATTATCAATTTTTTATTTAATCCAACAATTAACTTCAAACTCATATGTTATGCTAAATTGCAGGATTAAATGCAGAATTTTTTTTTTAAATATTTGAGCGAATTTAATCTTAAATTAAATTGGGAGGAAATAAGTTTAGTTAAATTCAGTTATCATCTATCATTTATTATTATCGTCGTTATTTCTGTGGCTTGTTCTGACAATTCTATGTATGCTTTCAATATATAATCTCGTTATTGAAAAAACTTAAACTTTATACCCAAAATAAATATATAGTGGAGTATTTTCTTGGATTAAACATGATTTTTCATATTTCTACATAAAATTCAAATTTTTCTCTTTTTGATCATATATCTGGATTTTATGGAAAAAATTTTATTCTACTAATTCTCTATCACACAACAATGATAATAAAAAATAAAAATATATAAAATGGTCCCAAATAGATCCTTAGAGTAATAATAATTGTATCCTTTATATTAATATCAATATATGAAGATCAAAATAGTGAAGATATTTAAAAGTCTATTCTAGGCTTTGTTTATGAGGGCTCATTTGCTTGCTTACAAATAGTAAATTAATGCGTTTTAGAATATCATGATAGTTGATTAATATTATCTGAGTTTCATAAATCTTCGTCTATATTCATTTGGTGGCTTTTAAAATGAAATAATATTTTAGTACACGATAGATTTTTCTCACTCATTTACTGTGTGAAAATTTAATCATTATAATGAGAAGATTTGCTATTTAAGAAGGTTTATGGGGCTTAAAATCTATGTTAACATTTAAAATTATTTATTACTCCACATAGTCTATAACAAATCATGATCTCATTGGTGTAAATAAAGTTAATTGAATATTGCTTGTAAGTAAGTATTGCGTCTTTGGAAAACATTCGCGGTAGAGTAAAATTTATCTTGTTGATTAGTGATATAGCTGCGAATTAAAGAGCGAGCATTAGACTCGAATTTTAGCGTGGAACCTCGAAGAGGGGCTGAAGATTCAGCTATGTATCCTTTTGAGGTACAAAATCTTCAGATACTTGATTCTGATTCTATTTGAAAGGGACAACGGTGATCAGGTTTATAATAGTTCTTGATGTTGGAGATCTTTGGGTAACTACGGTGGAAATGCTGGGTATAATTAACGATGGTGGCGGCCGGCAATGGTGCGATCTTGCTCGGGGATCTTCAAGCTTTAGAGCTTTCTCTTCCTCCTCACTTCACTTTTCCTCTTCCTCCTCGATCGGACTCTTCCTCTTCTTGCCTTCTTCCTTGCTTTAGCTTCCTTCTTCTTCGCTTGGACTCTTCTTCTTCCTTGCCTTCTTCCTTGCTTTAGCTTCTTCTTCTTCACTTGCTTGGACTCTTCTTCTTCTTCCTTGCCTTCTTCCTTGCTTTGTTCTTCTTCACTTGGACTCTTCTTCTTCTTCCTTGCTGTTCTTGTTCTTCTTCACTTGCTTGACTTCCTTCTTCACTTGCTTCTTCACTTAGCAGCAGCAGGCCCCATGTGAGGAGTGAGGCTGTTATAGATGGGAGGAGGGTATTCTAGTAAATTCATGTAAAGGCCTCCCCTCGTCGGACGGCGGATGACTCCTTGATCATTTGATGTATTTTGAGCATTTGGATGCCCAAATGAAGTCGAATTATGAGATCTTAGGCTCATTAGATCCATTTCGTCGAGCCTTCGATTTGACTATAAACACTTCATTTGAGAGCTTTTTTGGGATTTAATTGATGTCGAAGATTTTAATGATATTTTAAGTGCTTGATCTCGATTTGTTTTGACTCAAAATCATATACTTTCGACATCAAGATTTGTGCTTTGGTAGTGGTATTTTGAGAGCTATATCGGTTACTATTTTTGGATGACATTAAAAAATATATATATCAATGTTCAAAATAGATTGGAAGTTTTAAGCGTTTCGGGGACCCATGGCGCCGTGGCGCGCCAGCGTGGCGCATGGCCAGCGAAGCTTGAGCCTTGAGCCCATGGCCTTGTGCCTTATGGCCGCGTCCGCGACGGTGGCGACCCGTCGGTCGGCGAACGATGAGCGGGCCGTGGCAGCATGGCAGCGCCTTGGCCAGGCGATTCGCCAGCGAGCTATGCGAATATTCCAGCGTGGCAGTTCGTCATGAGCCATTCCAGCGTAACGGTTCAGCGACCATTCGCGTGTTCAGGCCATTCAGCGTAACGGATCGGGTCCGCGGGATCAGTTGGATCAGCGCAGTGAAACGATCCGCGAATGGCGAGAGGCCGCCTTAACCTGCTGCCAGCATCAGGCGTCTCATCGTGCTATCTTGTAGCCATGGCGCTGCGCCCATGAGATGGCGAGCATACAGACGGCCAGAAATTGGGCGGTTTGAGCCGTTTTGAACCGTTTTGAGGGTTTTACCCTTTTGCCCTTATGGGGCTATAAATAGAGTAGAGGAGAGGCACACCTTTCCCCTCTCTTCTTGAGTGAGGTCACTTTGGAGGCAATCGAGAAGCGATCAAGCGTTGAGGGAAGCGATCAGACGGTATCGTCGTGGTTCCGGTTTCTGGCCCGTCGCCGTCGGGTTAGAAGCGATCAAGGCCGGTACGTCGTGGTTCGGTTTCACCGACGCGTCGTCGCCGTCCGGTTAGGAAGGCGATCAAGGCCGCGGTATCGTCGTGGTTCCGGTTCTGCGACGTCGTCGTCGGTAGGAAGCGATCAAGGCCGCGGTATCTCGTCGTGGTTCCGGTTCTGCGACGCGTCATCTGCGTCGGGTTAGAGGCGATCAAGGCCCGCGGTATCGTCGTGGTTCCGGTTCACCGTCGTCGTCACCGTCCGGGTTAGGAAGGCGATCAAGGCCGGTATCGTCGTGGTTCCGGTTCGAGTCACCGTCGGTTAAAGCGGTCAGGCCGTATCGTCGTGGTTCCGGTTCCGACCGTCGTCCGGGTTAGGCGATCAAAGGCGGTATCGTCGTGGTTCCGGTTCACGACCATGTCGGTCGGGTTAGGAAGCGATCAAGGCCACGGTATCGTCGTGGTTCCGGTTCACCGTCGTCTGCGTCGTTGAGGCGATCAAGGCCCACGGTATCGTCGTGGTTCCGGTTCTCACGTCACCGTCCGGGTTAGGAAGGCGATCAAGGCCCGCGGTATCGTCGTGGTTCGGTTTACCCGCGTCCCGTCCGGGTTAGGGCGTCAAGGCCGGTATCGTCGTGGTTCCGGTTCACCGACCGTCGTCGCCGTCCGGTTAGAGGCGATCAAGGCCGGCGTCGTGGTTCCGGTTCCGACGCGTCATCGTCCGGTTAGGAAGGCGATCAAGGCCCGCGGTATCGTCGTGGTTCGGTTTCCGACCACGTCGTCACCGTCCGGGTTGAAGCGATCAATCGGTATCGTCGTGGTTCCGGTTTCGACCACGTCGTCTGCGTCCGGTAGGAGGCGTCAAAGATATCGTCGTGGTTCGGGAGTCGTCGTCGGGTTGAGGCGATCAAGGCGTATCGTCGTGAGGTTTCGGCCATGTCGGACCATCCGGGTTGGGATCAAGGCCCAGGTATATCGTGGTTCCGGTTTAGCGTCGACCGTCGGTTTGGAAGCGATCCGCCGGAGATGGTAGCGAAGATGCTCGATGATAGTGGGCGAGATAACCGCGATGGTGGTGGCCGGCGAGGATTGCCTGATTCGAGCTGACCGGCAATGGTAGTCGGGCGATGGCCGGCGGCAGTAGTCGGCGGCGATGGCTGTAGTGGTTGGCGGCGGGAGGTAATCGACGGCAATTACGTTAGAATATAATTGAATCCCGAGGATTTTGACCCATCAGGTTATTTGTCGAGTGTTATCCGATGGCATTAACTGCGAGTGGTACAAAGTTTTGACCTTTCTAGGTTATTGGTGAATATTATTCGCCGCGTATGGAAGAGGCTGGAAGTCCACCAAAGACCTTTTGACCTTTCACGGGTTGTTGGTGGAATATTGCGTCGCCACGTATGGAAGAGTGAAGTCCACAAGGACCTTTTGACCTCAGGTTGTTTGTCGAGCTTTTGCTCGATGACGTGCTGCGTATGGAAAGATCGCGAAGTCCGCGGGCGTTTTGACCAGGTTGTTTATGAGCTTTGCTCGATGACGTGCTTTATGGAAGATCGCGAAGTCCACCAGGGCGTTTTGACCTTTCTGGGTTGTTAGTCGAGTTTTCACTCGATGGCGTTAACGTATGGAAAGGTTGAATTGAATCAGTAGTCGGCGTTGGCGGCAGCGTCGATGGTCGGCGGTAGCGGATAATGGCGAAAGTGATGACCGGCGAAAGATTGCCGGCGATAGTTAGGCGGTGGCCGGCGACGGTAGCGGCGGTGGCGATATAGTGGTTGGCGGCGCGGAGTGGTTAGCGGCGGTAGTCGGACGGACGGAGATCTTTGACCTATCAAGGTTGTTTGCGAGTGTGACTTCGATGGCGTTAACTTGTATGGAAGAGGTCCGATCAAGTCCCAGGATTGATCATGTCCCGATGAATGTATATTTCTCAAGTGGGAGGAAAAGTAAAGAAAAGCAAATCTTGTTAGAAACGAATTCACTAGTTCAATGATATAATCATAAGACAGTGCGGGCTTTAAGAGAAAATGACAACAACAACAACAAAGCTTTAATCTAGTAGGTGGGTTATACAAGGATGAAATGGGTGAGATAAAGTCATAATAATTATGCGGTGAGTTCGCGATAATATTTTGAAGATTCTTAGTATTCCAAGTTGAGGTAGAGTTTTTTCCTTACGGGTCCGAGCTTGAGCGTTCAGCTTGACCATAGCTATGATTACCGGACCATCGAGAGGTGAGAGTTTATTGCGGCGAGGGCCGACAGCTGACTTGAGGACAAGTCACGCAGATATGGGAAGGTTTCACTCTTCTTGAAGTGGCGAGCTACCGTTGGTGATAGGAAGCGGTCAGAAGTAGGGCCATATCCGAGTTTGAGGGTAGGTAGAGTCTTTGAGGAGTTTTCTTCATTACTTCCATGATCAAAAAAGCGGACTCTTGGACTTGGAACGATATCCCATGATAGCTTACGTACCAAAACACAAGTTATCGGTGTCTCACCGGTTGGGTGCGTGGCGTGTGCGGTAGGCCCAAGAACATTGGGAGCTCATCAAGCCCCGACCTTCTCGAGGCGTGTTTTTAGTCCTTTGAGTATGGTCCCAGTAACCGGTTTGCCCAGTTTGAGGATGTGCTACGGTATCGCGGTGTGAAGATCTTTGCAAAAGGGCGTAAAGACTTTTCCGATAAATTGAGTTCCATTGTCGGTGATGATCTTTGCGGGAAGACCGAATCGACATATTATATTTTTCCGACAAATTGTTTGGTATTTGCCTCTGTGATTTTAGCGAGTGGTTGCCTCTACCCATTTGTGAAGTAGTCGGCTAGAATGATAAATTTTCGTTGCCCCGATGCTATTGGAAAAGGTCCCATGATATCAATCCCCCACTGAGCAAAGGGCCATGGGCTTTGAATGGATGAGAGTTCTGCATGCGGCATGTGAGGGAGGTTAGAATGCAATTGACAACTTGCGCATTTCTTTGTGAATTCCAAGGCGTCTTGTTTCATTGTAGGCCAATAAAACCCTTGCCTCATGATTTTAAGGGCCAATGCTCTTCCTAGGTGTTCTACATATTCCCTCGAGTGAACCTCTTTAACGCCAGAATCGCTCAAGGTGGAAGGCATTTGAGATATGGACCAGAGAAAGCTCGCTTGTATAGTTCACCTCCAATAATAGCAAAGTTTGAAGCTTGTCTTCGGAGACGAGTTACGGAAGTTGGATCTTCGTGAAGGGTCCCTTCAGAAAAGATGATCGGGTTTATCCACCTAACGCTCCTTTTCCTCATCAATAGTTTGAATTATCCATGGCCCTTGGATACTAGGAAAATGTATTTCTTCAACATGCTTTCTCTTAAATAGATCTCCGGGTAGAGGTAGCAAGCTTAGCAAGAGCGCCACCAGTATTCTTCTCTCGTAGTATGTGGATGATTTGATGTGTCTTGAAATGAGTAAGAAGAGATTTTACCAAGTGGAGATATTGCACTGAGGATTATGAGTATTAAAATCTCCTCCAACTTGGGAGGCTACAAGTCGGGAGTCTGTGAATTACTAAGTTTTGGGCGCAATAATGAAGTCTCAACCCTGATGAGAGCCTCATATTCGCCATGTTATTAGTTGCGTGGAATTTTAAGCTAAGTCCATACTCTTGGTATTTCTTTGGGGAAACAAGTAGATTCCCGACCAAGACTTCCTCAAGCTCCATCAACATAGAGAGTCCATCGAGGAGATGAAAGACACGTAGATAGCTCTTCTAGAGTTGGGTTGGTGCATTCCACTATAAAGTCCGCAAGTATTTGAGACTTTATGGTCGAGGTAGAAAATTTATATCAAATTCTCCCAGCTTCTACGACCATTTGATCAATCTTCCGTGATGCTTCGGTTTCGTAAGATGGCCCTTAATGGTAAATCGTAAACGCCGATGGTGTGAGCTTGAAAGTATGGACGCAATTTTCGCTACCGAGAAAATTAACGCCGAGCCACTTTATCGCAAATGGATAACGACTTTCTATATCGAGAGAATTTTACCGACGTAATAAATTGGTTGTTGTGCCCCATCTTCTTCTCGCACTAAACTGAAGCTTATTATGGGAAGAAACCGCAAGATATAAGTATAACGCTTCTCCTTGAATAGGTTTGATAGCGGAGATGCTAGATATTCTTTAGTTGCTCAAAAGCATACCGACATTCATCGTCCATTGAAAATTATTATTTTTAGCTCCCTTCAATATTTTAAAGAATGGCAAGTATTTGTCCTAACGGGCTAGAAGCGGATAATGCAAAGAATCCATTCAAACGTTGAACGCCTTTGATATTCTTCTGAGGAATCATATCTTGGAGAGCTTTGATTTTTCGTGGTTAGCCTCTATCCCACGGGTGAGTTACCATAAATCCAAGAAATTTTCCGACGTAACCCCAAAAGCACACTTGGTTTTAAGTCGTATGTTATAGAAGGAGGTCAAAGCATGCTTCTAAGTCGAAATATGTTGTGACTTTTCTAAGCTTTTCACTAACATGTCATCCACATACACCTCCATTGTGTGGCCTAGTCTTTAAAACCTTATTCATGAGGCGCTGATAGTAGCACCATTTTTTAATCCAAATGGCATGACTTGGTAACAATATAAACCTTTATATGTTTGAAACGCTGTAGCCTCTTCATCTATTGGGTTCATCTTTATTTGATTGTACCCAGAATAAGCATCCAAAAAACTGAGCATTTGATGTCCGGATGTAGCGTCCACCAATTGATCGATTCGAGGAAGAGGAAAACTATCCTTTCGCCTTATTAAGATCAAGATAATCAACACACATCCTCCATGTTCCATTTGTTTTTTTAACCATGACAACATTTGCTAGCCATGTGGGGTAATGCACTTCGTATGAATCCCGCTTCATGAGCTTGTTAACTTCTTGTTCAATAGCTCAAGACGATCGGTGCAAAACTCCGCTTCTTTTGGATGATTGGTTTGAACGCTGGATTAATTTTGAGGGAGTGCGTGATTACATCGACTCGATATTCACAAGCAAATATGTCTTGATTCTCGTAAGAAATTTATATATTTTCCCTTTGTTCTTCCGAGTAAAGATCCCACTTGTAATCGCTCGAATGGTTGGTCATCCGATAATGCTATTGAGAGTAAATCTTCTGGAAGCTTTTGAGGTTCATCTTTAAAGTTAAGATCTTCGATGTCAAGGTGATGGAAGGGCGTTGAGCTTGTCTCGAGATAACATGATTGAGTGTTGATTTCCACAAACCACCCCAACTCCACGGGTAGGAAATTTTATCTTCGATGAGGCAATCAAGTGATAGACCAAAATTGATTGAGGGGCCTCCAAGATTGCATTATATAATCGACTTCACCACCATGAATTGTATTAAATGAGTCACTTGTCGAGGGAATTCTCCGAGGGTAACGGTGAAGAGTGATTGTCCCTTCTCGCCTGCATCGGGTGATTATCAAACCCATATAGTGGTCCAAAGAAATGGTTGGAGCTTTTGCCTACCGCCCATGTTAAGAAAAGTTGAGTAAAATAAGACATCACGTAACTCCCATTGTCGATCAAAATTCTTTAACGTTATAACAAGGATCACCATCCTCGCTACCGATGACAAGTGGATCTTGATGAGGATATGGACTCCTTCTAAGTCCGAGTCATTGAAAGTGATGGAATGATCAATACGAGACTTCTTCAACTCGTTCTTTGGAGGCGAATGAGAACTTGATTATGTAGTATCGATCCTCCGCATTGTTTCATTTCTCCAATTATTTGATGATTATTTGGTTGTTTTGTGATGATCCCGGTTGCCCCCCAAACGGAGGTGTGTTTGTTTGAGGTTGATTCTTCACAAACCATTAGTATCCTTGTTGAATGAGTCTCGATTTCTTCCTTGAGTTGTACATGCTCGTATGTCCACCGATGAAAATGACAATATTGCTCCCGATTTCCGAATTCGGTTTCAATGGATGCGCCACTTGATATGTTCTTCATCGAATAGCCATCGGAGGTTAACACGATGATGTGTTCGGTGTGTATGTCTTTTCCGAGGTTCACGTTGTTGATATGGGGTCGTGGAGGGAGATCATGACTACCTTGTCGCTTCTTTTGATGGGCACTCCCACATTTCGGGTGTTTTTATGCTTCCGATATTGTTCAAATTGTTTGCGATGAGCATTAATAGCTTCATCCGAGATTTGTGCTTCTACACGATGAACTAAGTCGCATACGAGGACCGTGTCCCGTGATTAATGACGAATGAAAGGCCCTGACGAGTCCTCAAGGAAAACTCCTCTTAATAGTTCGTGGTCTACCTGTATTTGCTTCTAAAGAGAACCTCGGAAGTATTCTTTGAGTGATTCACCCTCGTCAATACGGAAAGATGAGAGAATCTTTAATGATTCTCATTTGCAATCGTTCCACAAAGAACTGGCGAAGTTCGTTAAAGGTATGGATGGATCCCTTGGAAGAGAATAGAACTGCGCGAGCTTGCCCTTTGAGGGTAAAAGAAAGAGACAAAGCAAAGGTGTCGAGCTCGGATATGCATGATACCCCAGTAATGGTCGATGTGTTCGTGGGTCGCTTGCCCCATCATAGAATCAATGCTCGAAGCTTGAAACCTACGGAATTGGATGTCAAGAATGGCTTGCCTAAAGGTGAGGACTCCTCATAACCGCGGTGGGGTGAAGATGATTTCATCTTGAAGGTGAAATTCATCAGATTAAGCATTTACTACAATGTCATGATGTGGATTAATGAGATGAGCATGTGAAGCTATCAACAACGAGGTGGATTAGTAACCTGAGCCGCACGCGATGGATGAGTGGAACTAGCGGTCAAGGAGATCGCATTGCCTCCATGCGAGGAACTCGGTTCGGGAGGATTAGCGTTTTGACCTCCTCCAACGATCGATCTTGGGGAGATATGTTTCGAGAACCGTTGTAATCCTTGCAAAGTCGGATCATTTTATTTGAGACTCTCCATTCGACACACGATCTTCCAAAGAGATTCCCGTTCCTCAACTCAAGGCCCCTTGGTTCGGGATGGGTTTTGAGAATGACGGAGGGAGTGAAGCCCACAGGACGAGTGGCCTATTGGCCATAACGTGGATGTTCACGAATTGTGGTTGAAGAGTTTTCTTCCCACGACGGCGCCAAACTTGCGAAAACCGCCAGAGTAAAATTTATGCCTTAGCCTTGTTGATTCCCAAAGACACACATGTAATTAAAGAGAACATGAGACACTCTGCATTTTAACGGAAAACCAAAAGAGGGGAAAACCACGGCCTAGCCCAAGAAAAGATTCCACTATGTATCCTTTCGAGTACAAAATCTTCCCGACAACAGATTACAATTTATTGAGAGGGACAACGGATCATAAACAATTTGAGATGTCGTAGTTGTGGAAATGCGGGTATACACATGGCCAGCAGTGATCTTGCTGGGATCTTCAAGCTTTAGAGCTTTCTTCCTCCTCACTTCACTTTTCCTCTTCTTCCTCGATCGACTCTTCCTCTTCTTCCTTGCCTTCTTCCTTGCTTTGCTTCCTTCTTCTTCACTTGCTTGGACTCTTCTTCTTCTTCCTTGCCTTCTTCCTTGCTTTAGCTTCCTTCTTCTTCTTCACTTGTTTGACTTTCTTCTTCTTCCTTGCTGCTTCCTTGCTTCCTTCTTCACTTCACTTCACTTATTTAGCTTAGCCCCTCCATGTGAGGAGTATTTATAGATGAGGAGGGCATTCTAAAATTCAGTAAGGCCCATACCACTCCCCTCGATCGACGGCTCAGATGACCTTCGATCATTTGATGTATTTTGAGCATTTGGATGCCCAAATGAAGTCGGAATTATGAGATCTTAGGCTCATTAGATCCGCTCGTCGAGACGCCGATTTGACTATAAACACTTCATATTGAGAGCTTTTGGGATTTAATTGATATTCAAGATTTTAATGATATTTTAAGCTTGATCTCGACGTGACTCAAAATCATATAGCTTTCGACATCAAGATTTGTGCTTTGACTAGTGGTATTTTGAGAGCTATATCAGTAATAATATTAATCTTAATTTTTCATACTCACTAAACATTAAATCAATATTAGTAAAAATGGAAAAATAAATCCTCTTCTAAGCTCAGATATAAATTAAATAAATGAAGGTTTTTTTTTTGTGGGAAATCATTAATAAAGTTATAATAATTATAATTTTTTAATTATATTCATCAGTATTTGTTGCACATGTAATTATAGTAATATATACAAATAAAAGGACTGCTCATTTTTGTTTATGTTCATTAAAATGAACGTAAAAAATAGATAAGGATTACTTATATTTAAGAGTTTTATAAATTCACGACTTTTTTTTTTTTTATTTGGTTAAAAAATGTAATGTAAATTACATTTTTGACTAAAATCAATGGTATCCTGATAAATATACAATTTATCTATAAATATGTGGATCTAATAGGGCGATATTAATGAATGAAATGAATCGATATTTATAGGCGGCGACATCAATTTATATTGATCAATGTATTTAAAATTCATCCAAATCGAACGAATTTCAAATACATTAAAAATGACCTTTATAATATATTTAAAATATATTACATTACATTAGAAATTTATTTTATTTCAAATTAAACATTCAAAAAATTAAATTTTTTATATTTAATTTATACTGTATTCTAAATACAGTCAACTAAATAGCTCCTAGGGGCTGTGATGGGGCGTTACCTTTACAAGGTATAATTAATGAAGTATTGGTTGTCGAGTTCAACATTTGAAGTGCAAATAAATAATGTTTACGAGGTGGATAATGAGGCCACGTAGCCTAAAGCTTCTTTATAGTTAGTTATCCTTGCTTTTAGACGGATCAAAATTAAATTTTGAAGGATATGATAGTTCAACGTGACACTCATGTCAGTCAGTCCGGCAATATGATGATTTCTTAATCTTTAATTATTATTTTTAAGATAACTAATCCTCAATGACCATCAAATTATAAATTAATGAGTTTAGGTTAGTTTGAAGCATCTTCAATTTTTGAGAAATGTGATTGTAATATTATTGTAAGAAAAAAATTAAGTATTAATTTTATAAATAGATGAATTTTAAACATTTTATAAATAATTACTCTTCATTAATATTTTTTATTTCTCATTATATACAATCACAAACTCACAATGAAATAGAATGAAATCTTATAGGAGCTATGTAATCGGCTGTATTTGCAATGTTAAGTACATTCATGCATTTTAGAAATACAAGTGTTTAATTGCTTACAATTCGCATGCAATGCATTTCATCAATAAATTTCAAATTCGTATAGTTTATTGTTGATGTATTTGGAAGATATTTAAATTAGGTGATTTTCAAATATTTTATAAATTCTATGTTGTTGTTGTCATCCACTGTCGATTGTTGCTCGCTCATCCTCATCATTAATATTGCCTTCGTCTATTGCCATTGCCACTCACAAGTTGACTCCTATGGCCACCCTTCAATAGCACATGTACCCCTAGCCATTGGCAATTGATCATTGCTACTATCATGATAAGTTGTCTACCAACCTCCATCAACCAGCCGAACCATCTATGTCATATTATCAGATTTTACATGAAAAAAACAAGTATATTTATAATATTTTCAATCAAATAATCTAAAATATTTCAAATATATTTTTCACTTCAGAATATTCATTCTACATTGATCTTTTTAACCAATCAAACAACCTTTAAAATAGTTTATGAATTAAATATTGTTGCGTGCTAGAAAATCAATTGCGGTAGAGTGAAAGTTTACACCTTAGCCTTGTTTGTAAATCCAAAGACAAAAGATTTAAAGAGAACAAACTCCAAAATCTTTACGAAAACCTCAAAAGAGGGAAAACCACGTAAGAATCCTCCACTATGTATTTGTTTTAGTACAAAATTTTCCGATAACGGATTACAAAATCAGATATCGGTAATGGGAATCCCAAAATCGCAACAACAACCATATAATAATGAATAATGCCGATCATCATGTCGCCGGATGGTGACCTAAGATGGCTAGCGAGGATCGACGGTGACCAACAATAAATTATATGCGAATAGGCTCGATTATCGTGGCGTCGGTTTACAGACGACGACGGCAACGAACGCGACCATCTTACTGATTAACGCAGAATGACGATGGCATAGCAATAGAGGTTAAAATTGGTATAATCTGGTACATTGTTAGGATTTTCATGCTTTAGAGCTCTCCTCTCTCTTGCTTGACTCTCATATGAAGAATGACTATTTATGATAGAGGATACGCTCTAAATACGCAAAAATCAACCATCCATGACCTCAAAATGATTCCTTGATCATATGATGATTTTGTATATTTGAATGCTCAAATGAAGTCGAATTATGAGATCTTGAACTTGTTAGATCCGCTCACAAGATGCTCGATTTGACTATAAACACTCTATAAGAGTCATCGATAATACATTGACTGTTATTTGATTGAATATCGCTTTAATATCAATTCGTGACTAGTAGAATTTTCGTGGTCATATCAATTATGAATATATAATTATCGATTTTAGTTTTGAAGTTTTTTTAAATTTCCTTCATACTAAAGGTCGTTTGGTTCCTACATTAATGCGTGTAAAAGAATTCAACAAAAAGACACTTTATAGTTATTTGTCGAGAGATTTACAAATTTATGACTTTGTTTTTTTTTTTTTTACAGTAAAATGAAAGTAAAGGTTTTGACATCGAATGAAATGATCTATACACCACGGCTGGCTCACGGGCCAGTGATGGATGGCCGACGCGGACGACGACGGTGGTGGTCAATAATAAGATATCTACGGGCGGCGGAGATATCAGCCCCAGATACCGCCGGAGATACTCATCAGATAAATCGATCACCGATCATCATTGAAGTGTATTGAATTCATCCAAATCGCAATTCCAAATACATGAAATACTTTCTAGATAAATGCATTACATTACACCTAATTTTACTTTACTGCAACCAAACATTTGAGTATTTGGAATTCATCCAACCAATTCCAAATACAGAAACCAAATTTCTAAATAGATTTGCATTACACCTGGAATTTTACTCTGCGAACCAAACATTTGAAATATTAGCGTATTTAGACGCAGCATTCCAAATACGTAATAATCAAACAAAGAATCTAATTACTAGCATACAACCTTAAGAGTTACTCGTAATTTTCAACCGTTTGTATGTCATCTTTATATATTAATAACTTTATGCCTATTTATTTGCAATTGATTTTCTTCATATTTATAATTAATAAAATAGTTTAGATAAATTACAAAAATAATAGAAAAAAATACGCTAGGATATATTAATTTAAATTATATCAAAAATAGACTTTAAAATTATTAGATTTAATGAACATTGCCCAATACAAACTCTTTATATGCAACACAAATTTTAAAATAAATCAAATAATTTAAAAAAATAAAAGATAAAAATACTTAAAATTACATTAAATAAATATATTTTAAAAATAATATAAATACAAAAATAAAAAAATAAAAAAATACAGAACAAAATTGATCTCAAACAAACTCTTATGAACTTAATAAATCTAAAATGAGAAACCAAGACTATAATTTCCATTCATAAAAAAGAAATCAATATGAAACTTTTTTTAACATTAAAATGCTAAATATTCAGTAACATAAGAAGAAATATAAGCAATTAGACATACATAACACATATCTTCTCATTTAGTTACAATTGGTTTAGATCTTCAAGATCTGTCTTAAACGAAAGCTATAATTGGTTTGCCTCTTCTTGCAAATGATTTACTTTCTTATTGCTTGAATATAAGAACTTATGACAAAGAAATATATAATCTTCTCTTTTTACCCCTTTGTTGCACGTCCTAATCATCTAATTTTTAATGACTACAATTTCCTGTTATTGTCCCTTAAAAGATATAAGAAAATCGATGCAGTAGTAGACATGTAAGAGAGTTGATTTCCAAACCACAATAAGATCTCTCTCTATTTTTTCGGGTCTTCCATTTTATTTCTCTATTATTTTTAGCCCTATCATACCTATTTCTCATTTATCTTCTATAATTTCATCACATATTATGTTAATTTTTCTTTCAATTTCTTAAACTCTATTTAGGATGCATTTCACACAATTTGTTTCATTTAGCTACCAGCTTTTTGCCTGTTTTTTAGAAAATTTTGTATTGAAAAAACTGTTTCGAGAATCAGAGCGGTTAGAGTGTGGTGGCTGTCAAAAAATTATTTTTTTATATTTTTAAAAAAGAAAAATATTTGTAATACACAATAATTTTTTCAAAAAGCTATTTTCTCCACAACAGCTTTACTTCACTTTTCAAAACTACAAATGCCTAAACAGACCTTTAATTATCAATAGTATTTGCTAACACAGTTTCATCTATATATATCTCCCTCTAAAATTTATAAATGAAGTACAGATCTCAAGTTAAAGCATGTATACAATTAAATTAAACGACTCAATGAGACGAGTTCAACAATGCTATAAGTAGGTCAAATCAAGCCAAATTGTGCTCAAATTAAGCCCAAAAGTTATATATGAAAACTTCGAAACACTAACTGAATGATCAAATGACTTTCAAATTTGGTATGCTTATAGTCGAATTGAGTGGCTTGACGAGCCAAATTCAACTAGCCTAAAATCACTCAAATCGAAGGTTATTTGAATGGTCAAATCACCAAAAAACTATCTATGATCAAATGAATCAATACGAACCGTCAGATGGTGTGTTTTGAGATTTTGGCTACAATAACAAAAATACCCCTCTCATAATCCTATAAATAAGACTTCATTCTTGTCATGAAGGATGGTGAGTTATGTTTAACTTGAGAGAAAACTGAGAGAGAGCTAGAAGTTCGAAGTTCATCATCACCATCGGTGTCACCGATCGCCGTCTATTACCGTCATCGACTGTCACCAACAACCATTACAGCCTAACTACCATTGCATAGTTGTTGCAACCTGATTCTGAAATTTTTATTATCATGATTTCTCACATACAATCTTGTAATACCACCGAGGAAAAACTTAAATTGCTTCAAAGTCGATATAGTAGAACATTTTACCTGCCAGTCCCATGATTTTTTTCCCTCTCTTTCTGAGGGTTTTTAACATAAAAATTCTGGAGTTTCTTACTCACTTTTTAATCATCTGCATGCGTGTTGAATTTCCCAACAAAGCTAAGACGTGAAGTTTTATTCTACCGCTATAAGTTTTGTAGCATGAAACATTTCATTTACATCTTTACAATGATTAATAATCTGACTTCAAGTTATGAGTAGTACCATCTATATGATATAGAGAATTCTACTTTGGAATAATACATATGATGAATGGAGAAACATCAAATGTTGATCATTCAGTTCTTATCAGAAGCTGGGGGCAACCCCTAATCTTAAAAGGTCATCCAAATTAATATTCTGGATATCTAATTGATTATCAGTTCAAGAAGCAAGTCAATGATGAGGAGTAATTTCAACATTGAAAATTTGGCTACAGCTTCAAACGGATGTTTTGATTTAACCTCTTCCACACGTTAACGCATCAGTAATACTCACAAATAATCACGTAAGAATCAAAATTTTTAACATTTTTCACACGTTAACGCCATACTTTGACAAAATAATCTCATATAAGAGTTAAAACTATTGACTTCTTCCACATAAAGTTAAATCACGAGTAACACTATAACAAGTAATCTCTGATAGGCCATAACTTTGTCCTACTCCACAGTTAAATGTCACCAGTAACACTCTGATAAACAACCTCGGATAGGTCATAACTTCGAACCTACTCCACACAGGTTAACGTCATCGAGTAATACTCTCACAAATAATCTCGGAAGAATCAAAATGTTTAACCTCTTCCACACATGTTAACATCATACTTTGACAAAATAACCTCTAATGAGAATTAAAACTATTGACTTATTTTACACAGGTTAAATGTCACCGAGTAACACTCTGACAAACAACCTCGGATAGGTCATAACTTTGTACCTACTCCACATAGGTTAACGTCATCGACTAATTCGATTTAACCACTTCCACACAGGTTAACGTCATCGAGTAATACTTTAATCAATCAAGAATCAAAATATTTAACATTTTTTCAAAGTGTTAACGTCATACTTTGACAAAACAACCTCATATGAGAGTTAAAACTATTGACTTCTTCCACATAGGTTAAATATCACAGAGTAACACTCTGATAAGCAATCTCGGATAGGCCATAACTTTGTACCTACTCCACACAGGTTAAATGTCACCGAGTAACACTCTGATAAACAACCTCGGATAAGTCATAACTTCGAACCTACTCCACACAGGTTAACGTCATCGAGTAATACTCTCACAAATAATCTCGGAAGAATCAAAATGTTTAACCTCTTCCACACATGTTAACATCATACTTTGACAAAATAACCTCTAATAAGAATTAAAACTATTGACTTATTTTACACAGGTTAAATGTCAGACAAACACAAACAACCTCGGATAGATCATAACTTTGTACCTACTCCACACAGGTTAACGTCATCGAGTAATTCTCTAATAAATAATCTTGGAAGAATCAAAATGTTTAATATCTTCCACACAGAAAGACTCCAAGAGAGCAAATGAGTGATAGGGTCTCCACTCATCAAAAATCTCAGTATGCGAAAGCCTCAAATGGTACATGTACATCAAAAACCTCAGAAGGCAAATGCCTCAGAAGGTACAGATACATAAAAAAGTTCAGTAGGCAAAAGCCTCACAGGGTATAGATACATCGAAAATCTCAGAAGGCGAATGCCTCAAAAGGTACAAGTACATCAAAAACTTCAGCAAGCAAAAGCCTCAGAATGCAAAAGCCTGAGAAGGTACAGGTACATCAAAAATCTCACAAGGCAAAAGCCTTAGAAGGAATATGTACATCAAAAATCTCATAAGAAAAAAGCCTCATAAGTTACAGGTACCCCAATGGAGGAGAATAAGCTCGTTGCGACCAAATCATTTAAAAAATGAAAGTTTTTCTTCAAGATTATCAAAGTATCAATGTTGATATGCTATGTCATCGGATCTTGCCGTCCCCTGATACTTCTGCAACCCATCATCTTGTATCTTTAGACATTGGGATACCTGTTGAAGGATGCTCACCCATGAAGATACTCACAATTTTTCAAGCTTGGAATCACATTGGAGCCTAAATTTAGGATGCAAGTCGCCTAACCAGGTCAGTCGGAAACCTTGATATCGGGGAGAACTGGAGCCTACGAGGGCGATCGACACCGTTATACAGGTTAGTGGAGGCTACTAAAGAGAAGAAAGCAGAAGCATACTCGAGCTTGCATTCGGGATGCGCACCACCTAACTAGATCAGTTGAAAACTCCGAGATCAAGGAGAATTGAAGCTTGTGAGGGGGGTCGGCACCGTTATACAGGTTAGTAGAGACTACCAAAGAGAAGAAAATAGAATCACACTGGAGCTTGCATTCAAGATGCCTAACCAAGTCAAACTAAATAGAGAGAACCTGGTCCCTGAGGATCCACTAATAAAAATAAAGAAAGGAATGTGTAAATTTTTCATTACCCCTTAGGGGGTATTTATACTAAAAAAAATGACTTCAAATTTTTTTAAAAAAAATTTTAAAAAAATTTAAACTTTTCATATTCTTTTAAAAAATAATAAAAAACAAGAAGAAAATTCTTCATATTCTTATATATATATATATATATATATATATATATATATATATATATATATATATATATATATATATATATATATATAAACTCTTCATCTTTCTAAAAAAAGAGAGAGAAGAGAAAATTATTGATATTTTAAATTAAAAAAATATTCTTCATATTCCTTATTTAAAAAAAAAAAATTCTTTATATTTTTCATTAAAAAGTGGGTCTTTAGGTCTCCTCCTCTCTCCTCTCTCTCTCTCCCTCTCTTTCCCACTCTCTCACGTCAAAGAATAAAAAAAAAATTTTAATATGAGGCCCATGGCACCCTCTCATTGAAGTCAAACCCGAGGTATAAAAAAAGAGAGAAGTTAGAGGACCCACAACCCTCTCTTTAAAAAGAATATATATATATATATATAAAATAAAATAAAATAAAATAAAATAAATAAATAAATTCGTTACACAAAACATATATAATTATAAATCCTAATAATTTTTACCTAAAGTGATTTTATATATTTTTGGATGAAATGAGTTTTCAATCTAAAAATATGGGGAAAATGATATATCCCTCTAAAATTTATAAATGAAGTATGGATCTCAAGTTAAAAGCGTATACAATCAAATTAAATGACTCATGAGATAAGTTTAATCTTTGAAGCTATCGGTAGAAAAATAACGAATTAAACTCAATAAATATATGAAAATTTCAAACATAATCAAATGACTTTCAAATTTGACATGCTTATAGTTGAATCGAGCGGCTCGACAAGACGAATCCAACGAGTCTAAGATCACTCAAATCGAAGGTCATTTGGATGGTCAAATTATCAAAAAAATTGTCTATGATCAAATAAATTAATATGAACCGTCCGATGGAGTGTTTTGAGATTTTGGCTACAACGACCAAAATTCTCCTCTCAAAATCTTATAAATAAGATTGCATTCTTGTCATGAAGGAGGGGGGGAGCTAAAAGCGAACTTGAGAGAAAGCGAGAGAGAAGAAGTTCAAGTTTCGTCACCCTCGTTATCTAGATCGTCGTCTAATTATCACCAATATGATTCAAACTAACTACCGCTGCATAGATGTTGTAACTTAATTCTGAAATTTTCATTTTCATGATTTCTCACATAAAATCTTGTAATTCCGTTGTCGGGAAGACTTAAACTCTATACTCCAAAGCAAATATATAATGAAACATTTTTACTGGGCTAGGCCCCGTGATTTTTTCCCCCTTTTTCTCGGGGTTTTCCACGTAAAAATTATGGAATTTCTTATTCACTTGTTGATCATTTGCATGCGTGCTGAATTTTCCAACAAAACTAAAACGTGAAATTTTATTCTGTATAAATTTTTTGACAATAATACACACACACATGAGAGAGAGAGAGAGAGAGAGAGAGAGAGAGTGGGGTGGGTCGAGGAGGCCTAAGAAGAAAATAAAACTCAAAATCTCAATGTACTTTGATTTAAGTCTTGATAGTTGGGTAGCCTTTTTTAGATGTTTCACTGATTTGAAACTCATTTTATAGGTTTTAGGTTGTTAACTGACTCTAAAACTAAACCGAGAATCAACCCACGTAGCATCCTCAGATACTTGAATTTAGGCATTGATAGTCAGACACATCGGGTCTGATTTTATGTAATTTTGTGTTTGAATTATGAAGTTAATTTTGTATTTACTTAATTCCAATTTAGCCTGTGCAGCCTTTTCAGACATTAAACTTGCACTTGAAATCTCTATATCTGAGCACATGCAAGAATTTATAGCTTAGCTAATTTCATCTAATTAATGAAATTATTCATCTTGAAAATCCTAATTATAATGAAATTTCTTAATTTTTTTGGTGAAAGGAAGCCCTATGATTTCTGTAGATTTTGATTTAGTATTGTCTTCTATTTCTATAGATTTTGATTTAGTATCATCTTCTGTCTGCTTGTACAAAGGGTTGTAGATTCGGTGGCGAAGAAGGCGTTTTGATTTAGATTATGATTTCACACACTACTGACACTTAGTTTGCTTGTTGAGTTTTTGTAATTCTCCCCGATTTAACTATGTTTAATTTACATCAATTTTGGTGAGTTATGCTGATTTCAGTGTTTGTTGTTTTAGCCTCACTCATGCTTATTAGCAAGCATAGTAAGCACCTCCATATTCGTATAAAAGTTATTAAACCCAATTTGAATTCATCCTTAGATTTTGAGTTTATTTCAAGTTTGTTGTAAGTTTAGCATTAGAATCCCCCAATTTCTAATTAAAGCTTGCTCAATTTTGAGAAATTTGAAAGAAAAGAGAACTCACTGTACCGCTTCAATTTAAGCTATAGAGGATTGCAATTAGAGTTTGTGTGTTTAATATTTATCTCTCTCAAAATTTGTGAGTTTAATATTAGCTTCTCCCAAATTTTACTTGCATTTTGAATGAATATTCTATTCTTTTTTTTTTCAAAATTTGCTTTAAAGGTTCCCCCCTTTTTTTTCTTGTTCAATGCTTTTAGTTTAAAACTAACTATCAGTTTCCCTACTTAGCATTCTTAAGTCGGCTCATTTTATTCTCTCCTTTTTTCTAAGTCAAAAGATTTTGACAAAATATCGGACCCGGCCATCCCGATAGAGGTGCATGGGGTATTTTGGTACTCTGTTGCTAGCGAGTGGTGTCTTACGACATCGCAACTAATTTTTCATCTCGTCGTGTCCTGTTGAGCACAACGAGGCCTTCAGATCTGAAAGAAGACATACAATGTAATATATATATTCATCCCCCCTTTTTTCTAAGTTTAAAAATTAGACAAAATTTCGGCAGCATTTCATCTTGGGGGGGCGACATCTAATAAGTGGTGGCTTACTCGGTATGCCCTGTTGAGCGTAGTGAGCGATGTCTTGCGACACCACAACCTGTTTTTATCTCATCGCGCCCTGTTGAACACAACAAGGTCTTCAAACCTGCAAAGAAACACAAGTATATATATATATATTCACATTCACAAATCTCACATGTTCTGACGCATTTTTTAGCGCGCTGCAAGGCTAGGTGAAGAAATGAGTTTGGGTGGGTAATTGGGAATGTAAGGGAAGGAGTGGGACGTCAAAAACCGAAAGAAGAATTCGCCTGTTGATGATGTTCTTCCCCGATTTGTGGCGCAGCGAAAACAGAACGGCTAAAGCGAGGGTGCGATGCCGAAAATCGAAGGAAGAATTCACCCGTTGACGATGTTTTCTTGGTTTGACAAAATGGGACGCTAAAGTGAAGGCGATGCAAAATCGAAGGAAAATTCATCTGATGATGATATTCTTCCCATTTTGCGTAGTGAAATGGCAAAATTTGGATGGGTTATGGATGGTCAGTTTGAAGACTAGATATGGTGGTTTCAATGGATACAATGGCCGGGCTAAAGCTGGGGAATAGCTATGCGTCAGTTCAGTTTACCGCAGGTCGAACAGGCCCGGTCGGGGAACAGAGCAATGAATAACTCCATGGAGGGCAGTTCGCTCACGTGGGTTAGAGCCGAAGAGGAGCGGGAGGTTTAGTTCTCTGGGTGGGTCTGAGTCGTCCATGGAAGCTAGCCCAGTTCTGATCTGGGTGAGGCAAGGTCGATTCTGATTCGTCCATCTTGATGGCGGTGTAAGCGAAATCGCCGAGCATGACGATGGGCTGGAGCGGCATGAGGGGAGGTAGTCTTGATTCGGAGGAGAGCAGGCCGGCGATTTTTTTTACTGAGAGAAAATTAGGAGTAGTTTTTTTTAATTATTATTATTTTTTCAGAAAATTGAAAATACGAGAGAAATGACCATTTGAGAATTTAAAATTAATTTTAAATTAATTCAATAAGTTTTAATTTGAGTTTCGCATCGATAAATGCACATAGTCAATATATATATCGATTTAGGATAATTTCATTGTTCTGAACGCAATGACATTGTCCGTTTCACGATTGGAGGCCGTTTGATTTGAGTCGGCACCAAATTGTGTCCATTTCAGCTCAAAATGTGCGTCGCCGCTTTCGCTCGCTCGATTTTCGCGCAGACTCATCTGAATCGATTGTGAATGATCTCATTTGATAGATTTCGTCATTTCGAAGCCAATGACATGATCAATTTCGTGAACGGAGGTCATTTGACTTGCGTCGGTGCCTCCTGAACTTGATATGCGTGAAGGCACGTTGACGACTCGAGCGTTTCGAAGTCCGTTCATCGATCAGAGGTTATTTGAGTTTATTTTGATGACACATTGTGCATTTCAGCCTCGATTTACATGATGTCACTTCAAATAATTCGATATTTGCACATACACGTCCAAATTGGGCGCGGACAATTTCATTTGATAGATTTTGATGTTTTGAAGCTAACAGAGTGATTAATTTCATGAACAGAGGTCGTTCGCATATCATCGCAGCTTCTCGACTCTGATATGCGTGTCAACACATTGATAGCGCAAGCGCTTAATCGATTGATCTTTAGATTTTAAAATATTTATATTTTAATCAATTTCAACATTCTAAGAGTGATGGCGAAATCCGTTCGTCGATCAGAGGTCGTTTTGATGATTTTCAGTGACGTCCAATGCATTTTGAACCCCGATTTGCGCACTGTCGCTTCCGAAGTCGATCGAATTTGATTTGTAGGCTTGTTTTGATTTATGGCACACATATGGAGGTCAACAAATGCCCCCCAATAAATGTGATTCGAGCATGGAGCGATTCACATTTGTTGAAAACTGGTTGACCATTTGGGCTGGTCATAGAACTTGGATCATTTTAGCCTCGCTTGCAATAGCTTACGAAGCTTTGACAGGATTTGTCATTAGTATGCTGCCTTATTCAGGACATGCTAAATGACGGACTTGATCGATTTGTCCAAATCGAGTTGTCGGATTGATAAGAGTTCTTACACCATATACTATTTATTTCAATGGCTTTGCTGAAGATCTCTTTCTTTTATATTCTTGAAGATTTGAGTCTCCTCCTACCCTAGCTTAATGCTTGGTTGGGTTTGATGGAGGAATTAGTCTGCTTATTTTGATAAAGGACTCCTATCGATTTATCTATGCTTGATCGGTTGAAATTCCTTTCATAACTTTGAAGCGAACTTGATGAAGGATTGACCTGATTTGTCAACATTGACTTGTTAAGAAGTGTATGTACACCATGAACCTTGTGCTTGCTACTTTGACGGATTCATTGAAGGATACATACAGATGATCCAGCCTTCCAGCTTATATAGGATCAATGTTGAGTGATTAGTCTAGCAATGTGTGCTTTAACAGACTGAATAACCACAAAATTCATTTAGTTTAGCCATCGACTTTATTTGAACTATGGAATTTCTTCCTCGGTCCTGTGCTTTCTGCATTGACAGACTTGATAAGGAGATAGGCTTTGATCTATGCTTTGAGCTTGATCAGATCATTTGAGAATATATTGAAATATCACCTTGCAGGTAATATGAAGATTGATTTGAGGTAGCCTTGAATTGAGCATTTCCTCATATTGCCTTGATCTATCGATCAAGTAGAGAGATCTCTTGGATGTTGTTTGCTTGTAATCACTAAGTTGGATCTGATTTGAGATTGAACAGCTATCGTCATTGGACTGACGAGCAGGGGCTTTTTCACTGCGGCCTTTTTTTACGCCTGGTTGAGTGAGGAGAGCGTCAGCAACTTGGCCATTTACGGGCTTATTGAGTTCAACTTTTAGAACCCATCAGTGTCCTAGACTTCA
Organism: Cymbidium sinense; assembly: GCA_021442155.1. Taxonomy (NCBI): domain Eukaryota; kingdom Viridiplantae; phylum Streptophyta; class Magnoliopsida; order Asparagales; family Orchidaceae; genus Cymbidium; species Cymbidium sinense. Next base: position 40,615,051 of record CM038218.1, read on the forward strand.
GGATGTAGAGGTTGATGTTTCTCCAACTCAATTGATTGAAGTTTCTAAAATCAGGAGTTATAATGACTTAATCTCCAGAATTTGACAAATCTATGAGATAAATTTCTTGACATTTAAGGTTGTCTTTTCATGCATAGAAATAGATTCTTTTTGTTTTTGCAAGAACATGCAACTTAACAATGATAATTATAGATATATTCAGATATTTCGGCATGACTCTCAATGTCAACCTGAATCAGAATATATTTGAGGATCTCGTCTTATGGCACGATGTCAACTCAAATAAATTTAATATAAACTAAAAAAACATGCCCCATGTCTTACAAGGAAAATTCTAAAGTACATGTAGGAGAATTCTCAAGATAAAAATATACAAATATATTCATATTTAAATTGGTGTACTCTAAAAGAGATTTTAACATACATCATTGATTTCATTTGTATATATAAAAATATCTAAAAATACCCCTGTGTAATAAAGTAATTTTCACAGAAAAGTTCTTCCATCTGGAGTATGTTTATTTAGGGATCTTGGCATGAAGCACGATGTTAACCAAAATAAATATACTAAAAAAATGCCTCCTGTCTTGCGGATTTCTATTGTACTTTGGGAATGTATTTGTCATGTATAATACTTTTTTAGGTAATGACCATTGATTGGCGGCATTAGTCTTTCACCCTTTAGGTTGATGAGTTGGTATGCCCCTCCTTGATACACTTTTCAATGACAAAAGGGTCTTCCCAATTAGGCTCAAATTTGCCACCAAATTTTTGATTGTGAATAATTAGTCTTCTCAACCAATTCTCTTTTTTGGAATGTTCGAGGCCGCACCGTATGGTCAAAAGCCCTGAACATCTTTGCTCGATAGACTTTTAGATTTTGATGAGCTTATAATCTAACTTCATCAAGCGCGTCAAGTTCCTCCATTCTCAGACGAGCATTTTGATCTTCAGTTAGATTGTGCTGGATGGCTACTCGAAGTGAAGGCAACCCAACTTCTAGTGGAAGAACTACTTCAGCTCCAAATACAAGTGAATAGGGAGTAGCTTTAGTCGGCATCTTGTAGGTAATTCGATATGTCAATAAATCCTCTACTAGCTTGGTATGTCATTCTCTCTTATTTTTGGTGAGAATCTTCTTGAGCAGCTTGACTAATGTCTTGTTGAAAGTCTCCGTCAAGCCATTTGCTCTTAGATTATATATTGAAGAGTATCGCCAATCAATTTTGTGTCGATCGACGAATCTATAAATCTTTGCACTTTTGAAAGCTGTGTCATTGTAAAAAATTATTTAGTGTGGCACTCCAAATCTATAAACCACATTATGCATGAAGAAGTTGATCACTCGGTCAGTAGTAACTTCTTTAAATGAGGTAGCTTCTGTCCACTTAGAGAAATAGTCAGTCGCTGCTAGGATGAAGCGATGTCCAGCTGACGACGGTGGATCAGTTGGTCTAATTACATCTGTACCCTAGCATTCGAATGACCAGGATGCTATTGTTGAGTGTAATGGATTTGGAGGTTGATGGATGAGATCCCTATGTACTTGACACTCATAACACTTCTTAGCATGATTAATACAGTCTCTCATCATAGACAGCCAATAATAACCCATTCTTTTAATTTTTACTGCCATCTTGGGACCTGACTGATGTGCACCGCAAAATCCTTCATGAACTTCAACCATCACTTTGCTAGTTTCATCTACACCTAGGTATCGTAGCCACATTTGTTCAAAGGATCTATGATATAAAGTGTTGTTGCCGAAAGCATAGCGTGACATTCTCTTTTTGATTTGAGCTGCCAGTGATTTATTACTTGATAATTTGCCTTCTTTAAAGTAGTCGATGAAGGGTTGCCTCCAATCATGTGGCTCTTCTACAATAAATGTTTCACATTACTTTTCTAAGGCAATGTCATACTTAGATCTTCTTGAAATAACTTCTTATTGATTTTGGGGAGTATGAGGAGCAACCTGAGTCGCATCCTGCTGGGTCATATTTGGTAAACCCTCTATCTGCAGGGATTGATACTTTATTGGCTCTAAGACTCATCGAGTAAATATGTCGATCATGACATAATCACCATTCATACTTGTCATTTCCTTAGCTAATTTTGCTAAGCAATCAGCTTTACTATTCTGGGATTGAGAGACTCGAGTTAGTGTGATATTTGATATCTGCTTCATAAGCTCAAGAACTCGCTTGTGATAGAAAGCTAACTCAAGCTTGTTGATTCTATAGATGCCAAGTACTTGATTTATAATAAACTGAGAATCATCAAAAATATGCAAGTTCTGAATGCCTATGAAAATAGCTTCTTCCAGACCTGCCACTAACGCTTCATATTCATCTTCATTATTAGTTCTTGGCTCGGTCAATCCATATGATCTTCTCATTATACCTCCTTCTGGTGTTATAAAGATGATGCTGATTCCTACTCTTGCTCTTGGAAAGTTTAGAGATTGGACTTATTTGAACGATGAGGTTCCATTGAAGTACATTTCTCAAATTTGTGATTTTTCTCTTTCATGAATGAGCATAATTTGCTCATCAGGTAAATTGTCATTAAGAGAAGAGTCCACAGATGGGATGTGCGAAAAAATCTAAGACTTGTCCCTTCACTACTTTCTGCGGAACATATGTGATATCAAATTGCAAAAGCAATACTGCCCATCTTGCCAAGCGACCTGTCAATGTTGGTCTTGTCATCAAGTATTTCAACGGATCGATCCTTGAGATGAGTGTAATCTTGGGAGATAACATATAATGACGAAGCTTTTGGACTGCAAAGATCAATGCTAATGCTTCTATTAAAGAGTATCTCATTTTACGCTCTCGACCTTATATAATAAAAAGTATTCTCTTTTCCTTCTTCATTGTGTTGTTCCAATAATGCTCTAAGGGACTCTTCCAATGTAGCTGTGTATAGAATGAAAGGCTTCCTAAGAGTAGGCGCTGCAAGGATTGGTGGATTCAATAAGTAGCTTTTAATGTTATTGAAGGCTTCTTGGCACTCATTGTCCCATTTGAATGGAGCATCCTTCTTCAATAACCTTACAAATGGTTGACAGCATCCTGATAAGTTTGATATAAATCGATGGATGAAAGCGAGTTGTCCTTGTAAAGAACGGAGCTGACGCAAACTCTTCGGTGGAGGCATCTCCATGATTGCCTTGATTTTAGTAGGATCAATTTCAATACTTCTGTGACGTACAATATACCCCAAGAATTTTCTAGAGGATACCCCGAATGCACATTTTAGAGGATTCATCTTGAGATCATATTTTTTGATTCTCTCTAGTACGATTCTCAAGTCTTTGAAGTGATTTTCAGGGCTTAAGCTCTTCACCACGTCATATAACATTTCACCTTTTGATGAATCAACTCATCAAAATATGTGTCATGGCTCTTTGGTATGTAGCTCCAAAGATTTTTGCCAGGGCATGACCGTGTAATAATAGATGCCAATAGAGTTCTGAACGACATTTGCTTTTCATCTTCAGGTGTCATTTTGATTTGATTGTATCCTGATGATCCATCCATAAATAAGAACATGTCGTAGTTGGAGGTGTTGTCCACTAGTAGTTCTGATATTAGAAATAAAAAGTCATCTTTTGGGCATGCTTTATTTAGGTCCCAGAAGTCAATGCAGAGACGGATTTGACTGTTCTTATTTCTAACTAGGATAATGTTAGCTATCCAATATGCATACTTCTCCTCCCGTATGAAACCTGCTTCAATTAGCTTTTTAGTTTATGCAATCACCTGTTCTTCAATCTCCAATCTCATTCTTCTAGGAGCTTGCTTAATAGGCATTGCATATGGTTTGATAGCTAATTTATGAACTGCTATTTCAGGGGATAAGCTTAGCATTTCAGAATATGTCCAAGCAAAGCAATCCCTGAATTCACAAAGTAGCACTGACGAAAGTTGGACGGGGATCATCCTTAGTTCCTAGGTTGACTTCTTTAAGTTCATCCATAGTAACTATTTGACCACCATCTTCAAGTTCTTCAGGTGCAGGATTAGCTTCTACTTCTTCATCATTTTTAAGAAGAATTTTATAGGAATCATCTTCTTCATCACTAAGACTCTCGATATTAGCTTCTATTATATTATAATAGGCTCTATCTTGATAAGGTTTGCGGATGAACCCCAGACTTTTAATGATAAACTTATCACTTCTCCGCGATGCTTGAGGACTTCTTTGGCCCCACATCTTGTTAAAAATTTAAGTCCTATGTTTAGTAATTCTCATATGAACTCTAAGCTTATGCATCATTCTTCATAACTTGTGGATAATATATTGGTATTCTTGTTGGTATCTCATTAGAACTTTTATGTTGTGAGCTATTCAAAATCTTGAGGTGAGACTCTTTGATTTGTAAAATAGAGTTCCTTCCCTCTCACTGATGACACATAGAATGTTATCAATTCTTCAATATCATGAACCTCTAGTGGAGTGATTTCTTTGAAGCATTGTTGGGGGATGGGTATAATTTTGAGTGAGTCATCTAACTCTGTCAAGTGAGCTATCCTCCTTGATGCAGCCATCTGAACTCTATTTTCATAAGTAGATTCAAAATCATAGTCTGAATTAGAATCACTTATTTCATACTCTACTTTTCTTGAGAGCTTATAAGTTCTCTTAGGTTTGACAGGAATATCTTCTTCTTCTTCTGTGTCACTTCCCAAAGGAGGAACTAATTTTCTTGATTTTGGTACAAAATCAAGTATTTTAGAGAGAGTCGGCATTGTCTTCTTTCTTCCTCCTTGCTTCTATTCTTTTATTTTGTAAAATTGCTCTTTAGTTCCTGAAGTGGATGCTACCGTTTCAAGAAGCTTTGTTGGCTTAGGCTCTTTGAGGATGAAGTACTTTGCATCTTCATAGATTTTTGCTTCATTGATGGAGAATGGTTGTAGGTTACCAAGAATTCTGAATTCTTCTCCATCTTTTAGATACTTCATACATTGATGCATAGTTGATGGGACCATGTCATACTCATATAGCCACGGCCAGCCCAAGAGAGCTTTAAATGATGTATTAGCATTGATTACATGAAACTTGGCTTCTGTATATAAATCTTTGAACTTGAGTGGGAGAATAAACGAACCCAAAGTTTTCTGCCCTTTTTTATTGAAGCCGTGAACCATCAATTTATCTCTCTCAAGATGTTGGATACCAAGTGATAATCCTCTTAATACATTTAGACTCATGAGATTGATAAAAGAGCCTGGATCAATCAATATGCGGCTAATCGAGATGCCATCACTCTCTGTAGTAACATACAGAGGATGGTTATGATCTGTCGTTCCCAACATATGATCTTCTTCAGAAAATATGATTATTGGGAGATCTTGAGTTTACAATGCTTCAGTCATGCATTTTTCAGCAAAGTAAACTTCATAACTCTTTGGATCTTTGAGAGCTTGCATCAAAGTTTTTCGGAGGTCTTTTGACATAAGAGAGCCTCTTACACACTCAGTTGTGCAAGGATCTTTCTTAAATGTGATAGAATATTATAATCTATCTTCTCGCTCGATCTAAGCTTGCTTCTAGGATTTCTAGGAATTATGTCTTCGTTGACTTCAATTTGTTTGACTTTGTCTTTATTTGCATTTTCCTTCTTTAGACTTTAGCACTTCTCAACTGAACTTGAATAACTTTGTATCTCTCAGAGTTGTCTGAAGAGGTAAATTTTTCAAGTTCCCTTTTTATTTTGGAAGATTGGCTAAACGAGTTAGACTCATTTTTCAATGTCATACGTTTCATACGTGATGATATTTATGAGTCTGACTCTTCTCCGTCGGGAAAATATAAATCTTCTTCTGAACTATTATTATCTTGTTGAGTCATTAAATAAAATTCAGACATTAGCTCCTTAGGCTCTTCTTGCTTTCCTGATAAAATTTTGATGGGTTGGAGTTTGTTTTGACTATCCTTGTCATCTCGTAACGATGTTGAAGAATATCGACATCACATAGATGATTGGCATGTCTCTACTAGACACGATCCACCATTATCTTCTTCATCTGATTCAGCAATGCAAAGTTTAGGCATGAAGTCTGCAAGCCTAAATGGTTGTCTTGCCGGTTGGTGATACTCCTCTAGATTGTTAATGATCTTTTGAGTTGTAGTTCTCTTCTTGATCTTCTTTTCTTAGCCAACTTCTTTGATTTATTAGGCTTGCATTTGGTAGATTGCTTCTCATGTTGTGACGAAGTAGCCTTATCAGAATGTCGCTGAGAAGCTCAAATACTTGGTTTAGGCATATCTCTTAAGTCCAACATAGGTTCAAGCGGTGATTTCCACTTGACACTAGGGATGTCTTTTAGCTATTTTAGCATCTTCACGCTCTTTTTGGAGACTACTGTTTTCCATTCTTCAGTCTGAACTGCTTTCTCCTTCTATTTGTCTTTGTTGGATGATATAGAAGAGGACATAATCATTCTTATTGACTCTCTTTTAAGGTTGATTAAAACACTATCAGATAGTGTAAATTCACCTCGCCGATACTTTCTTTCTAGCTAATCTTTGAAAACATAACAATCTTCAATAGGGTGACTGATTATCCGATGATAGGGACAGTAATTTGGATTACTAACTTGATCACCTTCTTCAGGCCTTTTGATTTCTAGTAATTGTAAACTAGCTTTGACTACTTGCCGAAATAGTTTAGCCACACTGTCCCTTTTGAAAGAATATTATTTATTAATCTTTTCCTTAAGAGATGGCCGCATTCGCTCATCATCTCTTATTGCTTATTTTGGACGCTCCCCACCACTTGGAAAAGTCTGAGATTTGTCATTACCTCCTAATACCAATTTTGGTTGTGGATTAGAATAAGCAGACTTTTTACCCTTATCATCATTATACACCGACTGCTTTCCTTCGTTCACATTGTATATCACCTGCTTTTCACCATTTGAGCTATAGGAAACGGCATGACTTTTGTTTCTTCTTAAGTCTGAAGGTTTATTTCTCTTTTTGCTTTATCTAGATAAACTTCAGACTTAGGGTTGTTCTGCTCTTCTTCTATTTCTTGTTGTTGTTCTGCTCTTTACTCATTTTCAGGGGGAGAACTTGACTGCCCTTCTCCTTGTGCATTTCGAGATATTATTATTTATGCCATTATAAAAATGTGTATCAGGCTGATCATTTTCTAGTTCAATCATATAGATAGCTTTGACATCCATGGTCTCATTCTCATTATGGTCTTCTTCTTCTTCATCTTCAGCAAAGATTAAAGATCCATCCTCTACTTGCTTCTGTGAAGAATTTTCCTCATAAATATCAAATTGAGTTGATTCCCTTCCCATTATTGATGGTCTTTCGGAGTTCATTATCTCTCGATCATGTAGATGACTTCCACCTCCATAGAATCTTCTTCATTATTTTCTTCCTACACACAAATTTCTGATCGACGTTTCCAGTGGATCTTTGGTTCAATATGCGGAATAACCACCTCTTCTTTTAAAGGACCACGATCAACATCAACCTTCTCTTGTAGGGGTGAAACTGATCGGCGATGTGATCCCCTAGAGGATTCTCCAGGGCATCGACCATTATATCTTTCATCATTGATATCCCTTATTTGGGTATCCATTTCTGATGAGTTGATTTTGAGGTGAATTTCTGAGTATATGTATCAGATGTCACACCCCTTCTATTACTCAAAGTTTCATTATGGGGCCTTGGCCTCCATATTTCACTGTAGTCTTTCTGATTCTTGGCCACGAGGTCCAAGTGTCATCGATGCTCACCATGGTATATTGTGGCTTATCAAGAGATGGCAACTTTCTTGGTGAAGCTTTGGTATTTTCCCTCACCACAGGCCTTTGAAATCTTCTTTTCATTAAGCCTCTGTCCTTGGCTACTTTGAGAACTTTATGTATCCTAGCAGATAATGTTTCAGGCTGTCTCTTTTGTGGTGGTGGAGCTTGACGTGGTTGGTTCCAGAAAGACTATTTTATTTCATCAGTAGAGCTATTCCTTTTTACCCACTTTAGATTGTCAAAGTTATTGTGGGTAGGAATACTCACTTCAGCTATCGGCTTGCTCAGGTCATTCAAGGGGATCTGAGCCCTCACCTCATGTTTCTCCTTCTTCTCTATCTTTAATTTGCTTCGATGAGGAAGCTTCACCATCATGCTTTCCGTGCAGAGGTTCGGTGAGCACAATCCACGAATTAGAGACGGTTGTCCCTTTGATTCTTTTCATCGAGCTTGATGGACCTCCTCTTAAACAGTTCTCTATTGGAGAACTCCTTGATAGCAGTTGGCTATTGAACTGATGGGTGCACATGGCTAGTAGGAGTTTTAGTAACTTGAGGCCTTCCAGCATGGCCTCGGACTATTGTACCATGGGTGGGTACTTGAGTTTCATTAAGCAGAAATTTAAGCTCTCGGTGTTGATGGCGGCATTACAGATGTTCGCACCATGACCTAGTGAAGGAGTACTTTGTAGATCCATTTCTAAAGTGAAAGATGGGGATTAGTAATTAGCAATTTTATTTCACCCCATACTTTCAAGATCAGAGTGCTACAAACAAATAATGGTGTAATGAAAGATATGCTCTCTAATGATTCATTCTACATAAAGCCTCATAGTGAATTTATTACACACTTAAATCATCATTTTTGTTATTTTGATTTTTTTAAAGATTTTATTGATACTATATCACATATATGATTAGCCAAAGATGAAAAGAGAATCATGTCCTCAGTGGAGTCACCAGAAATCTGTGGGCTCCAAAAATTCGCCACCGACCTCTTCGATGAAAAGAGTGTTTTAAATGTCGGTGTAATTTTTAGAAGGTCAATGAGATAGTAAATAAGACACTACTCATAGATTTCGTTCTCATTTCATGAGAACTTTAGATCTAGTTCTAGGTTTCCTATAGGTGCAAGCCCCTATAGTTAATTACCCTCCCACGAGAGAACTTTGATTAAAAGTCGTTAGATGCTTAATGCGTAGTGTATAAAAGCGCATGTAGAGTTTCAAAATTTAGATTATGAAATTTATCATTTTCTTAAACCGGATGGTTGAGGAATGATGCGTGCGATCTAGATCCCATGGTTCCATCATCCGGTGACAGCGGTCTACTTAGTGAAGAGGTAGTCGACCCAAGACATGGGATCCTCCGCCAACACATGGGTTCGTCGTCAAGAAATCTTGTAGACACGGTGGTGTTTGTAGGAGACAATCTTAAGTCTACTTGATAGATGGATTTATCTATCAGTATACCCATGATTCACAACTCAAAGGAGCCTTTGGAGCATAATACGCGTGATCGTAATATAATGGAGCGGGCCAAATCCCATCGGACTCGGTCATAACGCTTCATCTGTGGAGCTTCTTGGCCAAGCCATTACAATTCGGAGGACAGACGTCCTTCGACAAGAGATTGATTGAGAGTGAACATAGCAGAACACTTGATTTGACATTGGCTCCTTTGTGAGCTAGAGTTTTCTTAATTTGTCACCCCCGATAAATAATTGCGGAAGGCGGATAGATTGAGTTGATTTAAGTTTTTAATGATAGAATTTCATTTAAGCACTTTGAGATTGATATTTGATTTGAGTTCAAAAATTTGATTAATTGATTAATTTGAATATATTTAAGAGTTTTAGATCCTGTCAACTCTGTTTAGCTGCTAACAGAGGATTACATCTACTGTCATCTGATAGAATCAATTTTTTTAGATGTTTCACTGATTCGAAACTCATTTTATAGGTTTTTAGATTTTGTTAACCCGAACTCAGTCCTAAAACTAAACCGAGAATCAACCCACGCAACATCCTCAGACACTTGAATTTAGGCATTCAGCATAGTATCGGGGCACATGCGGGTATACAGTAACTTTATGTAATTTTGTGTTTGAATTATGAGGTTAATTTTGTATTTACTTAATTCCAATTTAGCCTGTGTAGCCTTTTCAGACATTAAACTTACACTTGAAATCTCTATGTCTGAGCACATGCAGAAATTTATACCTTAGCTAATTTCATCTAATTAATGAAATATCTTGAAAATCCTATTTATAATGAAATTCCTTAAATTTTTTGGTGAAAGGAAGCCCTATGATTTCTATAGATTTTAATTTAGTATCGTCTTCTATTTCTATAGATTTTGATTTATTATCGTCTTCTGTCTGCTTGTATAAAGGGTTACAGATCCGGTGGTGAATAAGACATTTTGATTTAGATTATAGTTTCACACACTACTGGCACTTAGTTTGCTTGTTGAGTTTTTGTAATTCTCCCCGATTTGATGTTTAATTTACATCAATTTTGTGAGTTATCGATTTGTTTGTTGCTTTAGCCTCATGCTTATTAGCTAGCATAGTAAGCACATCCACATTCGTATAAAAGTTATTAAACCTAATTTGAATTCATCCTTAGATTCTAAGTTTTTTTTCAAGTTTGTTGTGAGTTTGGCATTAGAACCCCCCAATTTCTAATTAAAGCTTGCTCAATTTTGAGAAATTTGCAACAAAAGAGAACTCACTTTACCGATTAAATTTAAGTCATAAAGGATTGCAATTAGAGTTTGTGTGTTTAATATTAGCCTCCCCCAAAGTTTGTGTGTTTAATATTTATCTCTCTCAAAGTTTGTGAGTTTAATATTAGCTTCCCCCAAATTTCACTTGCATTTTGAATGAATATTCTATTCTTTTTTTTTTTTTTTAAAGGCTTCCTTTTTTCTTGTTCGATGCTTTTAGTTTAAAACTAACTAATTTTCTTATAGTTCTTAAGTCACTCATTTTACTCTCCCCTTTTCTAAGTCAAAAGATTTTGATGAAATTTGGGACCTGATCATCCCCATGTGGATCGTGGGTATTTTGGCTACTCGGTATGCCTGTTGAGCGTGTAGTGGTGTCTTCACCACCATTGATTTTCATCTCGTCGCCTCTTAACGAGACCTTTGAAGAAGACATACTGATCATATATATATTCATCCCCTTTTTAAGTCCGAAAATTATATAAAATTTGTGACATTTCGTTTAGGGGGGCGACATATATTGGTGGTTTACTCTGCGCCATTGAGCATAGAGCTGTTTTGCGACATGATTTCATCTCATCGCGTCTTGACGGGTCTTCAAACCTGAAAAGAAACACAAGCATGTATATATTTTTACATTCACAAATCTCACATGTTTATTTTTTAAGTCGAAGAAAACTTTGGGTAAGTAATTGTGAATGATGAAGGCGAGTCGGCCGAAAATCGAAGAAAGAATTCTCCTGCTGATGATGTTCTTATTTCTGTGAAACAGAGACGCTAAAGTGAGGGTGCGATCGAAAATTGAAGGAAGAACTCACTGATGATGTTCTTGATTCTCAAAAGAAGACTACTAAAGCGAAAGGAGCGGCAAAATTGAAGGAAGAATTCGATGTTCTTCCCGATTTCTAAGTGGAAAATGGTAAATGGGTTGGCTGGATCGGGTCAGTTTGAAGGTTGGATGGGCTGGTTTCATGCTGGATACAACCTGGCGGGCTGGGCTAGGGATGCGGGTCAGAATGGCTGCAAGCGGGTCGGTTCGGCGGGTTTGCATGGGTCGGAACGGGCCAACGGGTCGGGGAGAGACGCGGAACGGCGGGATTGTGCCGCGGGCCGGAGCGGGTTTCGGGTCACGCGTGTCGGGCGCGTGGAAGAGGAGCGGGAGCGTGGGTTTGGTCCGCGAGCTGGGGTCGGGTCGCGGGTCGCGGTTTGCAGTCGCGCAGTTTTTTGCATGCGGGTCAGTCAGGCGTTGTACTCAATCCTATCACTGATTGTACTCAATCCTAATAAGAGAGATCTTCTCAATTGCGGATCCTAGTTAATGCCCTCAGCTTTTCTTTAGATGACCTTAAAACCCAGCATATTCCCACAATAATGTCGGCCATAACCAGCTTTAATCAATTTACCATTGCTAATATCTCTGAGATCAGCTGAATCTGATATCCATTTAGGATGCTGGATTTTCCGAGAGAATCTACCATCATGCATGGAGCTTGCTCAGGAGAACAGTATTCTTAAAAAATTTCATGCTCAAATAATTTTGATAGAGAAATTTTTTTACATTGTCCGATGCCTCCGAATTGACTGTATATTGAGAGACAATCAATGTATTATATATATATATATATATATATATATAGGTTTTAGGAGGTAGTTTTATCGCTCTATACATCAGTACGCAGTGAGTGTAAAATATTTTTAGCATAATTTAAAAAACATAAAAAATTACTATATATTGATAGTTTTTTTCTATTTTCTTAAAATTGAGCTCGAAATATCTTATACATTCACTACATACTGATGTATACAATGCTAAAATTATCTCTAAATTTTTTTTTTTAAATTTTAATAGACTCACTGTGTACCTTATCAACAAATCTAAATGCATTGAACATGTATAATCTCTCTTTTATACACCAATGTTCATACATAGATATTGTTACGTGCTACCAGTTGTAGTAGAATAAGAGTTTACGCTTACTTTTTTGAATTCAGACTGCATGAGATGTTTGAAGAATTAATAAGAAAACTAATTTTACGTGGAAAATCTGAAAAGAGGAAAAATCACTACCGAAAAAAATCTTCCTATATATCCGTTTGTACATGGTTTTCCAATATGGGATTACATTGTATGAGAAAGTCGACAATGAATCCTAGAATAACAACGGTATCGCGATGGTTAATATGCTGATTGTGAATTCGTTGAGTAGCCGAGGGTGTGGTTGATAACAATGATGATTGATGGTGGTGGTCGGCAAGACGGCTTCGGCATGACCGATGATATGGGATGACCGGTGATGGTTAGCGATATGGCGGCGATTTAATGCTCGGCAATGCAGCCGAAACCAGTTGTTAAGCGGTGGCGACCGGGCAAGACGGCAATTCGGGGCCGGTACGGTTGGCGGTCGACGGAGGTGGTCGGCGGTTGAGTGGTGCGGATTATGCTTAAAGGATTTTCGCCAAGAGTTTCTCTTCTTTTAGCTTGAGCTCTCCTCACCGTATGAAGAATGATTAGTTTATAGATTAGATGAATGACATTTACAGCCATCACGTACAAAATCAAACCACTCCATCGGACGGCTTAAAATGATTCATTTGATCATTTGATGTATTTTAAGTACTTAAATGCTCAAATGAAGTTAGAATTATGAGATCTTAGGCTTGTTAGATCCGGCTCGTCAAGATGCTCGATTTGACTATAAATACTACATGTTTAAGAGTCAATTGATAATAAGTGTTTGATCTGGGTTAGTCTTGATTAAAAATCATATTGCTTTAGACATCAAGATTCGTGCTTAATATCACCAAATTTGAAGTGCTTATTGTTGAATCGAGCGGCCCAATGAGACGAATCCAACGAGCCTAAGATCACTCAAATTGAAGATCGTTTGGACGGTAAAATAACCAAAAAACTATCTATGATCAAATGAATCAATATACACCGTCCAATGGAGTGTTTTGAGATCTTGACTATAATGACTAAAATGTCCTTCTCAAAATCTTATAAATAGGGCTCCATTCTTGTCATGAAAAGGGAGGAATGAGCTAGAAGTGAACTTGGAAGAAAGCTGGGAGATTTAGAAGTTCAAATTAGTCATCACCTTCTTGTGTCGATCGCCTTTATGTCGCCAATTGTCACCAATAATCGTTATAGCCTAATTATCGTTGCATAACTGCTCTAACCTGATTCTGGAATTCTCATTATCACGATTTCTCACATACAATATTGTAATCCTGCTATCAGGAATACTTAAACTATGTATTCCAAAGCAGATATATAGTAAAGCATTTTTATTGGGCTAGACCTCGTGATTTTTCCCCCTCTTTCTGAGTTTTTTCACGTAAAAATTATATAGTTCTTTATTTTATTTTCAACTATCTGTGTGCATGTTAGATTTCTATACAAAACTAAGATGTGAAGATTTATTCTACAGTTATAAGTTTTCTGACACGCAACAAGAAAATTAAATAATCGAGAGAAGATTATACCCAAAATCCAGATGCAGCTCTTTTTATTTTGAAATTTTGATGAAAATTTTCTTTGTTATGGCTTAAAAAACATACAGAATAAATTAACATATGACACATACAAAGATGCATTATGTATAATATAGTGATTTAATTAGATGTGTTACATAATAATTTCAAAATAAATAAATAAATAAAATATTTATTTCATTGTCATATTCAACATATGAGTTTATTTAAAAACCATAAAAGATACATAATTATCCTTGTTGCGTGCTAGAAAATCAGTTGCGGTAGAGTGAGAGTTTATGCCTTAGCTTTGTCATGAAATCCAGCACACACACAGGTATTTAAAGAGTGAACAATAAAACTCCAGAATTTTTACGTGAAAAATCTCGAAAAGAGGGAAAAATCATGGGGCCTAGCCCAATAAAAAGCTTCCACTATGTATCTGTTTCAGAGTACAAGATCTTCCCGATACCGGAATTACAGAATTATATATGAGAAAGGAACAACAGCTATGTGACAAAGATCAGGTTGTAATAGTTCTTTGGTAGTAGCATGATGGTGAACGTGAGCAATCACGAAATGCGAGGGAACAATTCGCAGAAATATAGAACAATCACGGAAAGCAGGAACAATCACCGGTAGAAGTCATCATGATGGAGACCGGCAGATTGGACAGCGAGATGCGGCGATGGTTTGGCGTTGATCGACAGTGCTTGGAGGATCTTTGAGCTCTCTCTCTCTCTTGCTTGGGCCCCTTATATGAGGAATGAGGCTATTTATAGATTGGAGGAGTGGCGTCTCTGTAAATACATGCAAAACCCGTACCACTCCACTTCATCGGACGGCTCACAATGATCCCTTTGATCATTTGATGTATTTTAAACATTTGAATGCCCAAATGAAGTCAGAATTTTAAGATCTTTGGCTTGTTGGCAAATGCTTCGATTTGACTATAAACACTACATATTTGAGAGCTTTTTAAGAATTTAATTGATGTCTCAAAATTTCCAATGATATTTTAAGTGCTTGATCTCGACCAATTTCAATTTCTGATCAGCTTGCTTTCGGCATCAAGATTCGTGCTTCGACTAGTGGAATTTTCATGGTCATATCAGTTGTCCCCCTATTTTTAGATGATATTATCTCAATCATCAAAAAATATATGTGCCAAGTACTTTAAAATAGCAAATTCTTCAATGAAATCTGCAGGTCCATTAACCACACATTTTGAGAGAATAGATCTTCATATAAGCACAAGATTATGACTCTGAGAAGCATGCAATAATATGAATAATAGGTATGTCTGGCATAAAATTTGTTACGGCCACGCGGCCATGAATGCATGAAGCGGGCGCCATGTGGTAAGGTCACTCCGACTTTCTAATGTAGCAGGGCGGCCATGGCGGCCATGTGCGGTCATGGCAGCTGGTCAGCGTGGGTCGGCGTAAAACCACGCTGATTCTTGATTTGGAGGAGCCAGACCTTGAACGTGGGTCATCTGGCCAGTGGAGCGGCAGTGCCGTGTGCTGATCGCGTCGTCATGGAATGGGCGAAGCGGCGGCTAATCATCTATATGTATATGAGCCGCTCTAGCCCAAGAGGGTTTTTTCGTCCGTTTTGACCCATTTTTGCCTTTTGATTTTGAGCGGTTTCGGTTTTGACGGTTTGGATGGTTTCTCTTTGATTTTATCTTTTTTGTCCCTATGGGGGTCTATAAAACCCAGGGAGAAGGCACCTTCTCTTCTCCTCTGAGAAAGGTCATTCAGGCGATCAAGACCGTAGTTCATACCGCATGAGCTCAGTTTTCCCTCAAAAGGTGTTAACTAACTACCGGACCGGCAGGGATGGAGGATCAAGACCCGTAGTTCATACGGCAAGACTCCAGTTTTCCCTCGAAAGAGTTGTTAACTAACCTCGTCGGACCGACCGAGATCGGAGGCGATCAAGACCCATAATTCATACGGCAAGGCTCCAGTTTTCCCTCGAAAGAGGTGTTAACTAACCTCATCGGACCGACCAAGATCAGAGGCGATCAAGACCCGTACAAGGCTCCAGTTTTTCCTCAAAGAACTTCGGACCGGACCGAGGAGGTGATCAAGACCCGTAGTTCATACGGTAGGCTCCGCTTTTCCTCGAAAGAGGTGTTAACTAATCGTCGGACCGGCCGGATAGGCGATCAAGACTCATAGTTCATACGGCAGACTCCGCTTTTCCGAAAGAGGTGTTAACTAACCGTCGGACCGGCCGGGAGGCGATCAAGGTAGTTCATACAAGCGAGTTTTCCCTCAGAGGTGTTAACTAACCTCGGGACCGGCCGGGATCGAGGCGATCAAGACGTAGTTCATACGACAAGGCTCCGCTTTTTGAAAGAGGTGTTAACGACCTCGTGGGCAGCCGGGTTGGCGATCAAGACCTTCATCATACGAGGCCAGCCCTCGAAATAATGTTAACCTCGTCGGACCGGAGGGAGGCGATCAAGGAGCGATAACCGAGGGGTTGTGGCGATGCTCGGATGGTGGCCGGCAATGGTCGGCGTGGCGCGACGGTGGTGCAAGGATAAGCGATGATGGTGGTGGCCGCCGAGATTCCGGCGATGATCCGCCATAGTAATGCGATGTAGCGGCATGGCCACTGATGGTTGGTGGACGAGGTGGTTCAACAGCAGCAATGTCAACATGCAGCGTCGGTGGTAGCCGGCAGCAGTGGTTGTAGCCAAACAGAGGTAGTCAGCACGGCAAGCAATGGCAAACGAAATAAATAGTGGCAGCCGCGGTAGATAATGAGAAATCGATGATAGTAGTGACCAGCGAAATTACCGGCGATGCTTAGCAGCGATATTAGCGGCCGAAGAAGTGGTGCGGCAATAAGCCAGTAAATAGTTAAGCGGTGGCTTGGCGGCATGAAATCAGCGAGATAGCCGGCAGCGATATCGTAAGTGGCGCATCCACCGGCGATGAGATTAAGCGGTAACCAGCGATATGATGCCGATAGTAGCCGGCTTCTGATGGTTCGGCTAATAGAATTAGTAAGCAGCTCTGGTAAACATATCGCGATAAGCAGCAGCATCGGTAGTCAGCCAGTAGTGGCAGCAGCGGTGGTAATCAGCGAGATGGCCGCGATGATGGTAGTGACCTGAAATGCCGGTGTCGTGTTAAGCGGTAACCTTCGCGTGAGTAATGAGGAAATCAGCGAACAATAATGGTAGCCGGAGAAGATGAGAATGGTCGGTGGCGGTAGCCGGCGGCAGTTAGGCCCGAAAATTGGCAGCAATGGCGGCAGTAGTCAAAGTGGCCTTCAGTGATGTAATAATAGCCAGCGAAAGGTTAGCAGCGATAACCAGCGGTGGTAGCCAGTGGTTAGCGGCCAGCGAAGTGGTGTCAGCGGCGACAGCAACGATGGCTAATGGCAATAGCGTAGCGTCGATAATCAGCGAGGATAGCCGGCGGCAATTGAGACCTGACTATCGAGGTTGTTTAATGAGTGTGACTTCGATGACATACTGTATGAAGAGGTTGAATTAGATCCATTGAGTACATCGAGATTATTTATGTTAGATGGCGTGCTGTATGGAAGAGAAGTGGTAGGAATTACAAGGACCTTTGACTATCTAGGTTGTTTGTCAGTCTTTGCTTGATGACGTTAACCTATGTGGAAGAGGTTGAATTGAATCCGCTGAGGATTTTTGACCTATTTGAGGTTGTTTGTTAGGGTGTTACCCGATGACGTTAACCTGTATGGAGGAGGTTGAATTGAATCCAGATTTTGACTATCCGAGGTTGTTTGTCGAGTGTTGCAGATGATGTTAACTTGTGGAAGAGGTTGAATTGAATCCGAGGATTTTTTGATCTATCGAAGGTTATTTGTCGGTGTTTGATGGCGTTAACTTATGTGAAAGAGGTTGAATTGAATCCGGCGAGGATTTTGACTATCAGTTGTTTGTATTGTATTGCAGATGGCGTTAACTTTTTGGAAGTGGGAAGTCCACCAAGGACATTTTGACCTATCTTAAGTTGTTTGTTAGGGTGTTACCCGATGACGTTAACCTATATGGAGGAAGTCGAATTGAATCCGCTAAGGATTTTTGATCTATCCGATGTTGTTTGTCAGAGTGTTTCTTGATGACGTTAACCTGTGTGGAAGAGGTTGAATTGAATCGTTTAAAGTTACTTGTCCAGGGATTTTAGTGTTGCAGATGGCTGCTTAACAATGGAAGAGGCGTGGGAAGTCCACGGACCTTTTGACTATCTAGGTTATTTGTCAGTGTTTGCTCGATGATGTTAACGATGGCGTTAACACTATAGAAGAGGTCGTAGGAAGTCCACCAAGGACCTTTTGACCTATCTAGGTTATTTGTCGGTGTTACCCAAAGGCGTTAACTATGGAAGAGGAATTGAATCCAGGATTTTGATCTATCGAGGTTGTTTGTCGGGGTGTTAGATGGCGTTAACTATATGGAAAGGTGAAGTCCACCAAGGACCTTTTGACCTATCTAGGTTGTTTATCGAGTGTTCGATGATGTTAACATGATGGCGTTAACTTGTATGGAAGAGGTCGTGAAGTCCAAGGACCTTTTGACCTATCTGTTGTTTGTCGAGTGTTACGATGCTTAACTGTATGGAAGAGGTCGAATTGAATCGAGGATTTTGCTATCAGAGGTTGTTTGTTAGAGATGTTAAGATGGCGTTAACTTTGTATGGAAGAGGTGGTAGAAGTTCACCAAGGACTTTTGACTATCTAGGTTGTTTATGAGACTCTTTTCGTTGACATTAACACATGGAAGGTCGGGTAAACATCCGTTTGTGATTGTAGCCAAAGTTGCTCCTTAACCCAGGCCTCATTTTTTCATGAATATGAGTGGAAAAACATAATTTGCAAAGCTACATCTCTTCTCAATGTTGAAATATCCTCCAACTTTGACTTGTTTCTTGGGATGTTAATCGATTAGATGCTTAACATATGTGATCTTCTGAGATTAAGAGTTGCCCCGATTCGGTCGAAGGAACTAAGTTTAATGAATCTTCATTCTTGGCTTGAAATGCTCCACCTCGATGGTGGTTTTGATCTTGTTGGAAAACTTGGTCATGTAAGATGATATAAAGAGATATCATAGGCCAATGTTGCGTGCTATCCGGCGATTGAGTTCACTTAGCTTTATCGTGAAATCCAACACACACACAGGTATTTAAAGAGTGAATAATAAAACTTCAGAATTTTTACGTGGAAAACCTCAAAAGAGGAAAACTGGCAAATAAAAGCTTTCACTATGTATCTGCTTTTGAGTACAAGATCTTCCGTCTGGGATTCTGAGAATTATATGAGAAAGGAACAAATATGTGACAAGCGGTATGTGACAACGATCGAGTTATATGATTCTTAGTAGTAGCGATGATGGTGAACTATGGGAATCGTAGAAATGCAGGAACAATTACTGAATCGAGGCAATCACGAAACGAATGGTAGAAGTCATCATGATGGAGACCGAGAGATTAACGGCAGCGGATCCGGCGGCGGTGGTTGGCGTCAGTGGCGCAGGATTGTGGAGGATCTTTAGAGCTCTCTCCTCTCTCTTGCTTGCGTATGAGGGATGAAATTTATAGGTGGAGGTGGCGTCTCGTAAATACATGCAAAACCCTCACTCCACTTCATCTGACTCCTGATGATCCCTTTGATCATTTGATGTATTTTAAACATTTGAATGCTCAAATGAAGTCGAGTGTAAGATCTTTGGCTGTTGGGCCGCTTCGAGGCCTTCGATTTTACTATAAACACTCCATGAGAGTTTTTTAGGAATTTAACGATGTCTCAAGTTTCCAATGATATTTTAAGGTGCTCACCGAGTTTGATTTTCGAACAACTTCGTCAAGATTCGTGCTTCGACTAGAGGAATTTTCATGGTCATATCAATCCTATTTTTTAATAAAAGATTAAATTGCTAATATTAATAATCAAGTTAGCAAATAATTAATTTAATCAATTTAAAAATGATCTTATGTAAAATTAAATCACTAATTAAAGTCACATTTTTAAATTCAATAATAGTTATAATTATCTTCGCTATTAATTTAAGCCTTTTTTTAACATAAATTCAATTATATTAGCTGTAGTAATTAACTATAAATTTTGAAAGAAATATTAAATATTATATTAGAACAGGCAAAACATTAGTTACAAACACATAAACTTCATGCGCATACAAGCAGCCAAAAGCACGGCAGATTAACCTTAATCAAGCTCGCAATGGAGATCTCCAACCCGAAAATTAGAGAACATTAAGATTATAATTTTAGCTCGAAATCGAGAATCATTCGAAAATCGAATCCAAATTTGGATCTGATTAAGATCAAATTGATTACATTGAGCCGAGCAATGAGCTAAAGATTTGATTTGAATTTTTTTTCGAGCCGAGCACATATTAGATCGAACCAGCATGAGATCGGATCTAATTTATCTATAATTAAAATTTTTAAATTTATATATAATACTTCTAAGTTTGTAATAACAAAATTATATCTAAAATTAAATGTATAGAGTTATAACTTATAATTTTTTAAAATAAAAATAATATATTTATAAATATAAATATTATTTCTTTGAAAATCATATATATATATATATATATATATATATATATATATATATATATATATATATATATATATATATATATATATATATATATATATTATTTCACATACTTAATTAATTAAAATTTTTTAAAATTTTGTAATAATTATTTTTATTAAAATCAAATTACTGGATCAAAATGTGCTAACTCTATTCGAATTTGAGTTTAAAAAACTGAAAATATTCAATTCGGTTCAAAATGTTAAATGGAAAGAAAATGGCCGACTCAATTATTGAGTATGATCACCAGACTGATCAGCCTAAAATCATTTCGTTAACAATCCTAGAGACAATATCACTTGTAACAGAGCTCATTGGCTTCTGATACCCGTTTGATAAAGTGTTTGAGAGACAAATAGAACCACTGAGATTTCTGAGAATTCATTCTGCTATCACAACAATAAAAAGAAACTAAGTGCTTAAAAAACCTTAAAAATTCTTCCCATATATATCAGTCAAATGCACTGAGGATTAGATGGAGAAGCCATGCAATTTTAAGATCCGGTTCTGAATGAATCCACCTTGCCAGCTGCATACTGCAAGTATAAATATTATAATTTCACTGAACGGTTAAACCGCACACTCTGTCAGTTGTGTTTCGAGTCGTTGAATTTGATTTAATATATATTTTAATTTGAAATTTATATTTTATTTATAAATTTTAGAGAGATATATTATTTATCCTTTTATTTTTAGATAAAATAACTCATTTCATTCAAAAATATATAAAATTACTTTAAGTGAAAATTAATAGGATAATATATATATATATATATATATATATTACGTATATCAAATTTATTTATTTATTTATTTATTTTTTATTATTATTTATTTATTTTATTTTATATGTATAAAATAATAATATATAAATTATTTTATTATTTTATATTATTATAGATATGTTTGGGTGACTATTTGATTTAAAAGAGGGGACCTTTAAATTTTTTCTTCTTTTTTTCTTTTTTTTTTTAATGTGAGTGACTCAGAGAGAGAGAGAGAGAGAGAGAGAGAGAGAGATAAAGACTTTATTTATTTATTTTTTATTTATGTAGAATATAAATAGTTTTTTTTTTCAAATGGGGAATCTGAAGAGTTTTTATTCTTTTTTTTATTAGTAATGTGAAGAGTTTTTTTTTTCTTCATTTTTTTTAAATGAGATATATGAAGAGATTTTTTTTAAAAAAATAAGTAATACAAAGAGTTTTTTTTTAATTTAAAATATTAATAATTTTCTCTTCTTTTTTTTTAGGAAGCTGAAAAGTCTTTTTTAATAGGATATATGAAGAGTTTTCTTCATTTTTTTATTTTTATTTTATTTTTTAAAAGAATTTGAAGACTCATTTTTTTTAGTATAAATACCCCCAAAAGAATAATGGAAAACTTCGCATCTTTGATGGTTGGAGGCGATCAATCAAATGGTTATACCTGCTCGGTTTTCCCTCGAACGGCATCAAGTATCATCGGATCCGGGTTTGGTGGCGATCAAGGCCGTAGTTCAACAGAGCTCGGTTTTCCCTCGAGAGGTGTGAACTGTCCTCGTCGGATACGGGTTTGAGGCGATCAAGGCGTGGTTTATGAAAAAATTGATTTTCTTGAAACTCATAGATTGTTCAACATTTGACAACGGGACTAGGAATCCGATGATGTAATGCCATATCAATGATACTTTGATAATCTTCAGGAAGAAATTTTATTTTATAAATGATTTGGTGGCTATTTCTCATAAAAGATGCAACAAG
This sequence comes from Cymbidium sinense, assembly GCA_021442155.1. Taxonomy (NCBI): domain Eukaryota; kingdom Viridiplantae; phylum Streptophyta; class Magnoliopsida; order Asparagales; family Orchidaceae; genus Cymbidium; species Cymbidium sinense. Next base: position 40,637,397 of record CM038218.1, read on the forward strand.
TTTATCCTCCTCGTTGCTCTTACTTGAACTTTTGATTGTGATGTAAATGTACTTTCGAGGCTTTTCTTTTTATTGAGATTTTGATGTATATGCATACGAGCTTTCGCTTAGATTTTTTGATATATCACTTTTGAGGCTTTTGTCAAGATTTTGATGTACATGTACCTTCTAAAGCTTTTCTCTTGAGATTTTTTTATGTACATCTTCAGCTTTTTCTTAAGATTTTGATATACTTTACGAGCTTTCTTCTTGAGGTTTTGATGTACCAGTACCTTTTGAGATTTTCAATTTATACCCCGAGGCTTTTGCCTTCGAGATTTTGATGAGTGGAGACATTGTCAACCACTCTCTTAGAGTCTTAGTGAGGATCTTGTCCACTACTAGCTTCCCATTGCTTTCATGGTGTGCCTTTAGAGGCTATTAGTGGGGACTTTGTCACCACCCTTCTTGAGGTCTTCTAGTGAGTACCTTATCCAGATCGACTTCCCATATAGGCATCCTCATGGGTATGCCTTTTAAGAGTTTTATTGAATCAAGGAAGATTTCATTGATAATAAAAACTTATTTTAGAAAATAAAATCTTATAAACTTTTCAATAGAGTAAAGTAGAAACATAACTTTCTTTAGCCACTTGCCTTAGTGAGATCTTTCCTTAGATAAGTATTGGTGATATTTCTTACTCAATAACTTTAACAATTTCTTTACCATGACTCCTCTGATCTCCTTTTTGATGATCTGTTCGTTGTTCCAACAAGTGGCGTCTCGGATGTCCTTGTCGTATTAAACGTTCAATTTCTTTCTTTAGATGAATGCAGCTTTCAATTGAATGCCCTTTCAAATGGTGAAAGTGACAATATTGTGATTGATTTTTGCCATTTGGATTTCTCAATGGGTTTGGCCATTTGAGATATTCAAAATTACGAATCTATTATGATATGTTCAGACGTATTTAGTATATCTAGTGTCGTAATGTCATGATCTTTTGAATATTTTTCTTTTTATTTTGAGATCTTTGTTGTAAGTTCTTATGCGTACTGCTTAGAGTTATTCTCAAATTGTCTTATGGCGTAATAGCTTTGTAATTTATGTCTATACTCGATGAATAAGATTAGTATAAGATCACATTATATCTCGCATTAATGAAGAGTAGAAAGGCCCAAGTCGAAGACCTCCAAGGAAAACGCCTCAGAGTAGCTCTGGATCTACTCCTCGAATTGACGAGCTTCTGAAGAGAATCTTCGAAAGTATTCTTTAAGGGTTTCTCCTTCATTTTGGCAAATTCCAGAAAGATGAGAAGTGTCTTTGATGATTTTTTGATTTGAGATAAATTGTTCGACAAAGAGTTTAGCCAAATGAGCAAAGTTGAGAATGGTCCCTTGGGGGAGGGAATAAAATCATGTACGAGCTTGCCCTTTAAGAGTGATAGGAAAAACTTGGCAGAGCAAAGCAGCGGGAGCTTGTTGAATATGCATAATAGTTCTGTAATGATCAATGTGCTCATAAGGATCAGAGATTCTATCATAAAGTTCAATGTTATGTAGTTTAAACTCCACCAGAATCGGTTGTTGAAGAACCATATCATGCAAAGAAGAAAATTTTTGAATACTATGACAAGGGATGAACTGTTTACCTCGTAACAAAAATTCATCTCAAACAAGGCGTTGTATTTCATCTCGAATAACTTCACGAGTTATTTCCATGAAATGGGGGTGATTCAATCCCATCAAAGAGGTGGAGGGATTCAAAGTTGGTCGAGCAATACGAGTATGATAAGTTGAGTTGACAGTATAGTCATGATCCATATCAGGATGATGTACAGAAGAAATTTTCATATGATCATGAGGGGGTTCTTCATTAACTCTATCATGTTGTTGATAGGATCGATTTTCTCCAGTTTGTGATGGCATTCTCGATTGTTCAGTTTCTAGTAAGAGCTGAAGGATTTGAGCTTGATGTTCCTCCATTATTATGTGCTCCTCAAAGTTTGAAAGTTTTAGTGGTTTTGATCTTGTTGAGAAACTTTGGTTGTTAACATGATAATGTAATGGAAATCTCTTCTACACGTCACCATTACGTGAAAACTTGTGACGGTAGAATAAACATTCACACCATAGCTTTGTATAGAAATCTAACACGCACACAGATAGTTGAAAAGAAAATAAAAAACTCTAGAATTTAAAATCCCAAAAGATAGTGGAAAAAATCACTGGCCTGCACTATAAAAAATGATTCACTATATATCTATTTTGGATGAGTTTAAGTCTTCCCGATAATGGATTACAAGATTGTATGTTAGAAATCTCGATAATGAATTCCAAAATCAGTTACAGTTTATATAGAGTCAGAATCTATGTGACAATCAACACCAATGACAGTGACGAATCGACTAAATGATGGTGATGACAAACTTCGAACTTCTAGCTTCTTCTTCCCTTTCATGACAAGAATGTGGTCCTATTTATAAGATTCTGAGAGGAGCATTTTGGTCATTATAGCCAAAATCTCAAAACACTTCATCGAACGATATTGATTCATTTGATCATGATAGTTTTTGGATTTGACCGCTCAAACGATATTCATTTGAGGATCTTAGCTCGCTTTTATTCGCCTCCGAGCCACTCAATCGACTATAAACACGCCAAATTCATTTGATTATCCACCAATGTCTCAAATTTCATATATATAACTTTCAACTGATTTTCTCATTCTTTAATTGACCGATTCTAAGATATCGAATTTATCTCATCGAAATATCAATTGATTTAATATATATGTTTTAACTTGAAATCTATGTTGATTTATAAATTTTAAAAGAATATATTATTTCTTTTATTTTTAGTGAAAGAAAATTTATTTTATGTCTTCGTCTGCCCATATATATTATTATTATAAAAGCATATTTTTCTTCCAATACGATGTAATAAATTTTATTTATTTATTTTTATTTTGATGATTTCAATTAGAACCATACAATATCAAATAGTTAACAAAAATTTTTAATTAAAAATGATTATTAATTAATAAATTATATTATAAATTCAAGATATTTAAATTTTTGATTGATTTTTAATTATTGCTGAGTTAAAGATACGCAACGATAAATTGCTATTAATCCAGCTTTTAATTATTAACAGTTAAATTGATAATTATTAACGGTAAGTGGTTCAAAGAAATGTACCTCTTAATTATTAATTCTACATCAATCTAGCTTTTAACTATAAAAGGTTAAATTTCTAATTAATAACGATATGCTTGATTAAATTAATTTACCTCTTAATTATCAATTTTTTATTTAATCCAACAATTAATTTCAAACTCATATGTTATGCTAAATTGCAGTATTAAATGCAGAATTTTTTTTAATATTTGAGCGAATTTAATCTTAAATTAAATTGAGAGAGCTAAAAGTTTGAAGTTATTCATCACTACCATACACCATCAATTTATTATCGCTATCGACCGCCACCAAAGAACTGCTATGCCCCAACCGCCACATGATAAATAAGTATTACCGATTCTAAATTTATATCATAGCTTTCTAACGATAATCTCAAGTATCAAAAAAACTTAAACTTTCAGACACAAACAAATATATAAGAATATGCGTGTTAAAACCAAAAAGGAGAAGAAAAGTTTACTTGCCTTCCTGTGAGTCCAAGACACATACGTGTATTTAAAGAATAACATTAAAACTCCATGAAACTAAAAGAGTGAAAACCACTCCCAAGAAAAGCTCCACCATGACTGTTTTTGGAAGATACAAGATCTTCCTGATTATCGCATCAAGATTTTGGTCAGAACAGATGTACAAGAAACGCCGACCGCCAATGGGTTTACGAGGCCGACGGTCGACGTCGAATTACGCTTGAACTGTTTGCCGACGTGTCGACGTAAGCTGAATCATCGGTTCGGACGAGCATAAGGTCCATCTAAGTCGACGACGGTATGGCGGAAGCCTGGTCGGGTTGACGACGATGTCGCTGACGCCGAAACAAATACCGGCAGGATGATGACGGCAACAATGCTGGAATACACCGAGTACGGGAAGCAGCCACGGTCGAATGTAATGATCGCGGCTTGGAGGATCTCCTCTGCTCTCCCTTATCTCTTCCTTCCCTTTGGCCTCTCATAAGTGAAAGGGACTATTTATGGGAATGATGGGCGCCTCAGAATACATGAAACCCGGCACCACCCCACTCATCCTGGACGGCCAAAATGATCCCCTATCATCATACAGATTGAAGTGCATTTGAATGCTCAAAATGAAGTTTGAATTGTAAGATCTTTAGTTTGTTGGAACCGCCGAGATTCATTTCCACTATAAACACTTCATATTTGAGAATTTATGGATTCAACCGACATCCCAAAGTTTCCAAAGATATTTTAAGAAATTGGATCTACCGCCAACTTCTTGCCTTGCTTTTAATATCAAGATTCGATTCACTAATAATATTTTCGTGTCATATCAGTTGCTCCTCATTTTGATTGTTCCCCAATCATCCAAAAATATATGTCAAATACTTAGAATAGTAAATTCTTCAATGAAATTTGAGTCCATTAACCCATACTTCGAGAAAATGTATCTCATAGAGCACAAAATTATAACTACTAAGTATGCAAGTTTCAAATGCCAGTAGGCGGAGAGTTACTTTTGACCCATTGGGTGCGAAAGATTTCATGTGCGGCCATAGACGCATCATCTCTACGGGTCGCTGGTATCCTGCGGGTCGATAAGACGTAGTGGTATCAACGAATGGCTGGTCGGCAGCTCAACATCAGCGGCCGCGCTGCACGCCGAAGATCTGGTCGCGCGAACTATCGAGCGAAAGTCGAGGCCGTCACCTGACGCTGCGGGCGGTCATCCAGGCGCTGGCCGCAGCAGGCTGGCTGACCCGGACCGTCGCGAATAAATGGGCGGACCGGTGTGGCCCCCGGATTCGTTGACGATGGACCGCGACAGGTCGCTATCCAGATGGGATGGGCATCGCCAGCGTGAGTACACGGGTAAGTCTGGAGGTGTCACGCCGAATGATCGGTTTTGATTTTGTCGCTCGCAAGCTTTGAGATCTTTACCCTGCAAGAGGTCTATAAACCCCCCAGGCTGGGAAGAGCACACTTTCAATGCCCTGCAGGCTTCTCTCTTCGAGCTTGCTGAGTCTGCATCAAGCGTGCACGATTTACGCTGTTGTTCTGATTTTCCCTCGAAGAAGCGCCAACTTTGATCTGACCGTTTGGAGCGCATCAGGCCTGATCTTTACGCTTCGTTATTCGCTTTTCTCGAAGGTAATCAACCGCCGACCTGACCGTCTGTGTTGAAATCTGATATTGTTCCCTGAAGAACCTACTGGCGTCCATCCGGCTTGAGAGGCCATCAAGACCTGAAATACTTCACGTTGCCAAGACTCAGCTTTTTTCCCTCGAAGAGGCCAACCCGCCTCGCACGGACCGTCCGGCTCGACTATCAAGTCTCGGGTTCTATTCCTTTTTCTCGTTAGAAATTTGATTTCTCACGACTTTAATAGATGATTTAGCAGTTGATAACCGCCAAGATGGCGAGGGAGCATTAGCTAGGAACTATCGTTCAAACGACTCAGAAAGTTTGACAGGTAATTTATGAGCATCATCAGAGTGGAATATCTTCTCTCTCCTCTCTCTCTTTTTTTTTATCTTTTTCTCATATGTATGTGTATCCTTTTTTTCGTGATCATAGCTAAAAATTTTATCGCGAAGCTATCCGCGAGGCGTTTAGAGAGCCGTAAAAAAGGAGGGTGGTGAGTGAGTTACTTTACAAAATGATTTTTATCGCTTTCCCTCTTTATTTATTATGTATTTTCATGATGGGCATAAGAAAACTCATGGATCTGATCTACAGATGATATACCATCCATGACATCGATAGTTTAATGGTGTTCCACAAAAAGTTTTTTTCTTCCCTAATGAGTTGGTGGCCATTATTGCCAAAAAGTCTGATCGAGCCCGTTCACCTTCGCCGTAGGTACTTAAGCTTCAGATGATGATTCTTCAAGGAATCGCGATTCTCTTTCCCTGAGTTGAGATATTCAAAATATGTGGTGTAAAATTTGTCACGCTTTCATTTCTGAACTTTAATAGTCATCACTGCGGTTTTATCGAGCTGGTGTTACTTTGAACATCAAATACTTGTGTCGATCTGCGATTTGATACCTGTGGGTGTGTTTTATAGACTATAAAAAATTGGATAGAATTTTCAACACAGATCAATCTGTAAATTGGTTTAATAGATTCTTTTGTGGAAAATGAGTGGGGCCTTCCAGAGATGGGGAAGATTGAATGACCTTCCGCATCCATCACTGATGTTGGAGAATGAGATCCCGCAACCTAATATCCCTATCAGGAAGTTTCAACATGAGCCACCCACGCAAAATATAATATAGTTGAAGATAGAATGTTAAAGGCTGGCCTTTCTATCCGTGCAGGAGATCTCATTCTTTCCATTAAAGAGATCAAGGTGATGAAAAGATCTCCTCATATTCATAGGGTTCTTTCAAGAAGCCCCACAATGAACGTGGTGTGGCAATGTTTCTTCCATAAAGAAAAAAGAAGACAAAAGTATCACGCCGATATCCGTGAAGAAGATGTTCTACTCCCTGGCCTGACCTCCTGAGTCTGTTTCAACTCATGATGGGAGAGGTTCGTCTGCCTCAAGACATCCCCACATTGTAAATTATAAATCACAAGGCCAACGAGAATGAATTCACGCTACTGCTGTCTTCCATTCTTTCTTTCTTTTCTTTTGTGTAATATTTGTAATTATTTTTCTTTTTATAGGTAACTTAAACATTAGGTGCATGGCTCATTTGGGTGTCGCTTATGATGAGTACCAATTTGTGAAAATAAAATATCTGCAGAGTGATGAAGACAGAGTATGTATTAAAATAAAGGATCACTTTGGAGGATCACCCTAATTGGTGCAATCGAAGAATAGCTTAATATGTATACTTCCTTTCTCCAATGTCGTGAGGTGGAGCGACTGTGAGCTGATTACTGAGGTGACAGAGACTCGTTAAAGAAAGAGAAAAGACCATGTCATGAGAAGAGATCTCGAACCGAGAAGAAAACATTGATCGCCTTTCAGAAGGAGCATAATATCGGGTTAAAGCAAATGAAATCTCCTTGAAGGTGGTGAAGACTTTAAGAACTCGGCTTATCTCTATACACCAAGACCATGTTCGTGAAGCTCAGAATCATATACTGATGTTGAAGGAAGGACTTAGAGCACCAATGTTTGAGAGGGTTTCATCCGGTGATTCCTAAAAAGGAACTGCTTAGTACATAAGACCGGAGCTAGTATTGAGACTGCCTCCCAAGTATTCAAGCACCAAGACTCTTCATCCGTCGGAGAGATGAAGTCGTTGAGTGAGTCCAAGGAGTATCTATGGTGAGGAGGATGTTGATATCACCAACCTGATGTGCATACTGAGGATGCATTTCTTATATATATATATATATATATATATATATATATATATATATATATATATTATTTCGTAGTAATTGATTCTTTTCTTATATCATCATCATGCTATCAAAAAAAAAAATTTTTTGATGATACGCCTATTTTATTTTTTTACCTATCCGGTAATGCCTAATATCATTCGACTCTAACCTGCATTATGGAATTGAATCTACTGATTATTTGATCCTATCGGTTGTGGCGAGTCTCCGCCGATGACGCAACCTGCAGAAAGCAGAGTCCACCAAGACCTTTGACCTATCCTAGGTTATTTGTCAATCTTCGCCGATGACGTTAAACCGCGGTGGAAGAGGTGCAGAAGTCCACTAAGGACCTTGACCTATCCCTAGTTGTCACGAGTTCTTAACAGACATAAGAGTGGAAAATTCCCCTTTGGGATTGATCATGCCTTCGATTCAGATATAATGTGGAGTTGTATATTTCTCAAGAATTAAATGAAGAAGAAATAAGTTTGTAAGAAGAAAGCTATAAATTCATTACTGATAAGTTCAAGATATAATCATAAGACTATTTTAACACGTATATGAGTTTTAAGAGAAATGACAACAATAATAACAACAACAACAACAACAATAGTCTTATCCTACTAAGTGTGGTTGGCTGCACAAGGGGAAATGATAAACTAAAAAAAAAGTCATAATTATGCAGAGGAATCATAGGATGAGATTCTCGTTCCAAGTTCGTAGGTAAAGTTTTTCCCTCCTAATCCTCGAGCTTGAAAGTTCCTTCCATAATATAACCACATACGCATATCCCAAAAGAGGGAGTTTATCATGAGGACCTTTGCACAAACTTGAGGACTAAGTCACCAAGTCAGATAACCCGGTTTTACTCTTCGTTCAAGTGACGAGCTCTGCAGACAGAAGCAACCGGCAGGCCATGTCACGAAGCTCGGGGAGTAAGTCCAAACTGGAAGTTTTTCTTCATTATCATGATCAATAATTGAACTCTTGACTTGGAACCTGTTCATCGGTATGATAGCTCTGCGTCAAACACAAGTTATGCCTGTCTCACCACGGATGCTTGATGTGAGTGTAAGCCCAAAGAACATTCGAAAGTCATCAACATTGCCCCTCGGCCTTCTCGAGACGCTCGAGTCCTTCGAGTATAGTCCCCGTTGCAGTTCCGCCAGTCCATTTTGAGGATGTGCTCTATATGCAGAAATTGAATGTGAAGATCTTTGCAAAAGGACGAAAGACTTTTCTAAGAATCAGGTTCCGCGATGATCTTTGCAGAAGACCTAATCGACATACTATATTTTTCCAAACAAATTGTTTAGCATTTGCCTCCATAATTTTAGGAATGGTTCGGCTTCCACCCATTTAGTGAAGTAGTACGCTAAAATGATGAACTTTCATGCCTCGATGCTATCTAAAAGGTCCCATGATATCAATCCCATTGAGCCAAAGGCCACTGGCTTTGAATGGAGATCTCCATGCATGTGAGGGATGTTAGAGTGAGTGACAACTTACATATTTTTTTGTAGAACTCCAAGGCATCTTGTTTCATCAGGAGCCAATGTAGAACCCTTGCCTTATAATTTTAAGGGCAGCCTTCCTCCTAAGTGTTCTCCACATATCCCCGAGTGGACCTCTCTTAATGCGCAATCTACAAGAGAGACATTTGAGGTACATGCCCGTAGAAAGCTCGCTTGTATAGTTAACCTCCCATAATAAGTAAAGTTTGAAGCTTGTCTTCTGGAGATGAATTGCGGTTGGGTCTTCCGAAGAGTTCCTTTAGAAAGACAGATGGGGTCCATCCACCTAATGTTCCTTTATCTCATCAATTGCTTGAATTACCCATGACCCTTGGATACAAAAAAATGTATTTCTTCAACATGTCTTCTTAAACATCCCCGAATGATGAAGCAAGCTTAGAAGAGCTGCCAAGTATTCTTCTCATAGTATGTGAATGATTTGATGTGTCTTGAAATGGGTAAGAAGAGACTTCACCAAGTGGAGGTATTGTGCTAGCTGGGGATTATGAGCATTAAAGTTTCCCTCAACTTGGGAGGCGATAAGTTGAGAGTCAGTGTGTATCACTAAGTCTTGAGCTTCACCCAATGAAGTCTCAACCTCGCTATAAGAGCCTCATATTCACCCATATTATTAGTGCAGAAATTTAAGTCCATACCCAGGTATTATGCTTGAGGGAAATAAGTAAGATTCTGACCAAGACTTCCCAAGCTCCATCAACATAGGGTCCATTGAGGGACGAAAGGCACGCAGGATAGCTCCTCCTGAGTTGGGCAAGATTCCACTAAAAGTCTCATGAGTACTTGAGACTTTATAGAAGAAGGTAGAAAATTTATATCAAACTCTCCCAATTCTACTGCACCACTTGATTAACCTCCCGATGCTTCCGTAGGATGGCCCTTAATGGTAAATGAGTAAACCATAGATGAGAGTATGGACAATTTTTGAGAAAACTAAAGCGAGCCATTTTATCTGCAAGCGGATAACGACTTTCTATATCAGAAAGAATTTTGCTGATATAGTAAATTGGTTGTTGTATCCCATTTTTTTCTCGCACTAAAACTGAGCTTATCGTGTGGGAAGAGACTACGAGATATAAGTATAGCATCTCACCTTGGATAGCTTGATAGTAAGGGTGGAGATGCTATACTCTTTAGTTGCTCAAAAGCAGATCGACATTCATCCCATAAAAAATTATTATTATTTTAGCTCCCTTTAATATTTTAAAGAATGGCAAGTATCTATCCCTGAAAGAAGCTGATAACGCAGCAATTCATCCATTCAAACGTTGAACTTCCTTAATATTCTTCGGAGGAGTCATATTTTTAAGAGCTTTAATTTTCTCAGGGTTGGCTTCTATCCCACGGTGGGTTACCATAAATCTAAGAAATTTTCCCAACGTAATCCCAAAAGCACATTTGGTCAGGTTGAGTCGCATGTTATAACGTCAAGAAGGGTTAAAACATATTTCTAAGTCGATATATGTTGTGATTCTTCCAAGCTTTTCACTAACATGTCATCCACATATACCTCCATTGTGCGGCCTAATAGATCTTTAAAAATCTTATTCATAAGTCGTTGATAAGTAGCACCAGCATTTTTTAACCCAAACGGCATGACTTGGTAACAGTATAAACATTTATATGTTTGAAACACTGTAGCTTCTTCATCCGGTCCATTTTATTTTGTAACGAGTAAGCATCCAAAAATTGAGCATTTGATGTCCGATGTAGCATCAACCAATTGATTAATTCGGAGGAAAACTATCTTTCTGCAAGCTCATAGGTCAATCAATACACATTCTCAATGTTCCGTTTGTTTTCTTAACCATGACAACATTTGCTAGCCATGTAGGGTAATGTACCTCTCATATGAATCCCGCTTCTAGAAGCTTATTAACTTCTTGCTCAATAGCCTGGAGGCGATCAGGTGCAAAACTTTGCTTCTTCTGGATGATCGGTTTGAATGTTGGATCAATCTTGAGAGAGTGTATGATCACATTGGGTCAACCCATATCATCCGGACTCAGAAGATGTCTTGATTTCTACGCAAGAAGTCTATGTATTTTTTCCTTTGTTCTTCTGAGAGCATGGATCCCACTTGTACTGTTCGTGGTGGTTGGTCATCTGATAATACAACAGAGAGCAAGTCTTCAAAGCTTGGGTACTTCTTCATCTCAAAATTAAAATCTTGCGTCAAGGTCATAGAAGGGCGTGGTTGAGCTTGTCTGAGGTAACATGATTGCGCTATCTATTGATTTTCACAGACCACCCCAACTCCAACGGGGGTTGGAAACTTCATCTTAAGATGAGATACTGAAGTGATTACACCAAAAATTGATTGGAGGGGCCTTCCAAAGATGGCGTTATATGCCGAATCTGACTTGACCACCATGAATTGGATTAAATGAGTCACTTGTCGAGGAAATTCACCAAGGACAACAAGAAGGGTGATTGTCCTCTACTGTGGCATTATCAAACTGTGGGTCCCGCAATGGGTTGGAGCTTTTCCCAACCGTGCCCATGCTAAGAAATGTGGAGTAAAATATGACATCATCGCCATTGTCAATCAAAATTCTCTTAACATTATAGCATGGGTCACCGATCCTACGATGACAAGTGGATCTTGATGAGGAACATGGACTCCTTCTAAGTCTGAGTCATTAAAAGTGATGGAATGATCGGTACGAGACTTCTTTAACTCTGCCTCTTCAAAGATGATAATGAGAATTTGATTAGATAGTATTGGTCCTCCTACAATTATTTTAATTTCTCCAACTATTTGATGATTATTTTGTTATTTCTGTGGTGATTGTCCTGATTGCCCCCCAGTTGGAGGTATGTTTGTTTGAGTCGATTGATTCTTCATAAATCGACGTAGATATCCTTGCTGAATGAGCCTCTCAATTTCTTCTTTGAGTTGTTTGCATGCCTCAAGAAGTATGTCCACCGATGGAAGTGACAATATTGCTCTGATTTCCGAATTTGGTTTCTGGATGTGGCCACTTGATATTTTCTTCATCTCGAATAGCCATTAGGAGGTTAACACGAGATGTGTTTAGCGGCGTGTATTCCTTTTCGGGCCGTGATTCATGTCGTTGATATAGGGGTCGTGGAGGGAGATCACGGCTGCGTTGTTGCTTTTTTGATAGGATCCGGTCCACTGGGTGCTTTTATGTTTTTCTGTAGATTGCTCAAATTGTTTGCGATGGAGTAATAGCCTCATCAGCAGAGATTTGTGCTTCCACACGATGAACCAAGTCGGCATATGGCGAGCTGACCGTGATTAAGACGTGAGTAAAAGCAAGGACGGAGTCCTCCAAGGAAAACTCCTCTTAATAGTTCGTGGGTCTACTCAGGTATTAAGCCGAGGAGAACCTGGAAGTATTCTTTAAGTGATTCGCCCTCGTTTTGACGAATGTAGGAGAGATGGGAGGAATATTTAATGATCCTCCAGTTTGCAATGAACTGTTCTACAAAAATCTTGGCGAGTTCATCAATGGTATGGATGGATTCCCTTGGAAGAGAGTAGAACCAAGTGCGAGCTTGTCCCTTGAGGGTAACTGGAAAGACCTGACAAAATAGTGTATCAAGAGCTCGTTGGATATGCATGATAGTCCTGTAATGGTCGATTTGTTCATGTGGGTCAATCGCCCCATCGTATGAATCAATGTTCGGAAGCTTGAAACCAATGGGAATAGGATGTTGAAGAATAACTTCATAAAGGTGAGGATTCCTCATAGCGAGGGAAGATGATTTCTATCTTGAGGTGAAATTTGTTTTGCATTAAGCATCATAGAATATAACATGACGAGGGTCAACAGGATGAGAATGTGTCAAGCTACCAAAGAATAATTGATGGATTAGTTTTGAGCATGTGATGGATGAGTAGAACTAGCGAAGTTCAAGATCACGCCTCTACGGAGGAACTTCCATAAGAAGATTAGCATTTTGACCTCCCCCAGCTAACGATTGATCTTGGGGGAGATGTATTTTTTGCGGTAGTGGCTGTTGTGTTCCTCGCAAAAGTCGGATCATCTCATTTTGAGATTCTTCCATTCGACGCATACGATCTTCTAAAGAGATCCCTATTGCGTCTTCACCGACAGGGTCACGTCTATTAGGGGGAGTGAGGCAGAAGCTTGGTGTCCTCGGTTCAAAGATTGATTTTGAGAGTGATGAGAGTTGGAGCGAGGCCCGTTGTATTGCGCCTATTGGCCATAATGCCAGTGTTCACAGAAATTGTGATTGAGGAATTGATCCCATGACGCCAAACTGTTGCGTGAAAAACTATGTGGTAGAGTAAAAGTTTATGCCTTAGCTTCTTCTGAGTCCAAAGACACATACGTGTATATTTAAAGAGAGAACAAGAAAACTCCGAATTTTATAGAAAAACCTCAAAAGAGGGAAAACCACTGGCCTAGCCCAAAAAAGCTTCCACTATGTATGCTTTTGACAAGATCTTCCGACAACGGATTACGAATTGTATATGAAAAATGGACAACTTGCTAGTAATATGTTGACACGATGTTGACGACGATGTTGATGATGAAGTTGACGACAAAGTTGACGACAATGTTGACGACGATGTTGACGATGTTGACGATGATGTTGACGACGAAGTTGACGATGATGTTGATGATGATGTTGACGCTGATGACCGACGATAGTGGTCGGTGATGATGACCGGCAATAATGGTCGACGACGGGATCACGGTATGGCCGATGGCGGCGGCCGGGCTGGTTCGCAATGGTCGCTGATGCTTGGAGGATCTTTAGAGCTCTCTCCTCTCTTCTTGCCTCCTTTTCCTTCACTGGCCTCCCTCATGAGGAATGAGGCTATTTATGGGTTCCCCTCGCAAAATTTGCCTCTTTAAAGTAGTCGATGAAGGGTTGCCTCCAATCATGTGGCTCTTCTACAATAAATGTTTCACACTACTTTTCTAAGGCAATGTCATTCTTAGATCTTCTTGAAATAACTTCTTATTGATTTTGGGAAGTATGAGGAGCAATCTGAGTCGCATCCTGCTGGGTCAGATTTGGTAAACCCTCTACCTGCAGGGATTGATACTTTATTGGCTCTAAGACTCGTCGAGTAAATATGTCAATCATGATATAATCACCATTCATACTTGTCATTTTCTTAGCTAATTTTTCTAAGCAGTCAGCTTTACTATTCTGGGATCGAGAGACTCGAGTTAGCTTTCTATCACAAGCGAGTTCTCGAGCTTATAAAGCAGATACCAATTATCAGCTTTGATCTATGCTTTGAGCTTGATCAGATCATTTGAGAATAGATTGAAATATCACCTTGCAGGTAATATGAAGATTGATTTGAAGTAGCCTTGAATTGAGCATTTTCAGTTGATCTATCGATCAAGTAGAGATCTCTTGGATCTGTTTCAATCACTAAGTTGGATCCGATTTGAGATTGAACATTTATCGTCATTGACCGACGCGGGCTCTTTCCGCGCCTTTTCTTATGCCTTGAGTGAGGAGAGCGCCCCATTTGTGGCTTGTTGAGTTCAACTTTAGAACCCATCCGTCGTGATGTGAGATTGATATTTCTCCAACTTGATTGAAGTTTCTAAAATCGAGTTCTTGACTTGATCTCCGAATTTGGCAAATCTAGGAGATAAATTTCTTGACATTTAAGGTTGTCTTTTCATGCATAGAAATAGATTCTTTTTATTTCTGCAAGAACATGCAACTTAACAATGATAATTATAGATATATTCAGAGATTTTGGCATGATGCTCAATGTCAATCTGAATCAGAATATATTTGAGGATCTCATCTTATGGCGCGATGTCAACTCAAATAAATTTAATATAAACTAAAAAAATGCCCCATGTCTTACAGGGAGAATTCTAAAGTACATGTAGGAGAATTCTCAAGATGAAAATATACAAATATATTCATATTTGAATTGGTCTACTCTAAAAGAGATTTTAACATACATCATTGATTTCATTTGTATATATAAAAAAAATCTAAAAATACCCCCTGTGTAATAAGGGAATTTTCACGGAAAAGTTCTTCCATTTGGAGTATGTTTATTTAGGGATCTTGGCATGAAGCACGATGTTAACCAAAATAAATATACTAAAAAAAATTTCTCCTGTCTTACAGGGGGATTTCTATTGTACTTTGGGAATGTATTTGTCATGTATAATACTTTTTTAGGTAATGACCGCTGATTGGCGACATTAGTCTTTCACCCTTTAGGTTGATGAGTTGGTATGCCCTCTCGATACACTTTTCAATGACAAAAGGGTCTTCCCAATTAGGCTCAAATTTGCCACCAAATTTTTATTGTGAATAATTGGTCTTCGACGACAATTCTCCTTTTGGAATGTTCAAGGTCGCACTGCATGGTCAAAAGCCCTCAACATCTTTGCTCGATAGACTTTGATTTTGATGAGCTTATAATCTAACTTCATCATGCCAAGTTCCTCCATTCTTAGACGAGCATTTTGATCTTTAGTTAGATTGTACTGGATGGCTACTCGAAGTGAAGGCAACTCAACTTCAAGTGGAAGAACTACTTCAATTCCAAATACCAATGAATAGGGAGTGGCTTTAGTCGGCATCTTGTAGGTAATTCGATATGTCAATAAAACCTCTACTAGCTTGGTATGTCATTCTCTCTTATTTTTGGTGAGAATCTTCTTGAGCAGCTTGACTAATGTCTTGTTGAAGGTCTCCGCCAAGCCATTTGCTCTTAGATTATATATTGAAGAGTATCGCCAATCAATTTTGTGTCGATCAACGAATCTATAAATCTTTGCACTTTTGAAAGCTATGTCATTATAAGAAATTATTCGGTGTGGCACTCCAAATCTATAGACCACATTATGCGTGAAGAAGTTGATCACTCGGTCAGCAGTAACTTCTTTAAATGAGGTAACTTCTGTCCACTTAGAGAAGTAGTCAGTCGCTGCTAGGATGAAGCGATGTTCAGCTGATGACGGTGGATCAATGGGTCCAATTACATAAGTACCCCAACATTCGAATGACCAAGATGCTATTGTTGAGTGTAATAGATTTGGAGGTTGATGGATGAGATCCCCATATACTTGACACTCATAACACTTCTTAACATGATTAATACAGTCTCTCATCATAGACAGCCAATAATAACCCATTCTTTTGATTTTTACTGCCATCTTGGGACCTGACTGATGTGCACCACAAAATCCTTCATGAACTTCAACCATCACTTTGCTCTACCTACACCTGTATCAGCCACATTTGTTCAAAGGATCTACGATATAAAGTGTTATTGCAAAAGCATAACGCGTGATTCTCTTCGATTTGAGCTACTAGTGATTTATTACTTGATAATTTGCCTTCTTTAAAGTAGTCGATGAAGGGTTGCCTCCAATCATGTGGCTCTTCTACAATAAATATTTCACACTACTTTTCTAAGGCAATGTCATTCTTAAATCTTCTTGAAATAACTTCTTATTGATTTTGGGGAGTATGAGGAGCAACCGAGATCCTCTGGTCGATTTGGTAAACCCTCTACCTGCAGGGATTGATACTTTATTGGCTCTAAGACTCATCGAGTAAATATGTCGATCATGATATAAACACCATTCATACTTGTCATTTTCTTAGCTAATTTTGCTAAGCAGTCAACTTTACTATTCTGGGATCGAGAGACTCGAGTTAGTGTGATATTTGGTATCTGCTTCATAAGCTCGAGAACTCGTTTGTGATAGAAAGCTAACTCAAGCTTGTTGATTCTATAAATGTCATGTACTTGATTTATAATAAGCTGAGAATCGTCAAAAATATGCAAGTTCTGAATGCCTATGAAAATAGCTTCTTCAGACCACTAACGCTTCATATTCATCTTCATTACTAGCTCTTGGCTCGGTCAATCCATATGATCATCTCATTATACCTCCTTCTGGTGTTATGAAGATGATGCTAATTCCTACTCTTGCTCTTGGAAAGTTTAGAGATTGGACTTGTTTGATCGATGAGATTCCATCGAAGTATATTTCCCAAATTTGTGATTTTTCTCTTTCATGAATGAGCATAATTTGCTCATCGTAAATCATCATTAAGAGAGTCCAGTGGATAAGATGTAAAATCGCTAAGACTTATCCCTTCACTGCTTTCTGCGGAACATATGTGATATCAAATTGCAAAAGCAATACTGCCCATCTTGCTAAGCGACTTGTCAATGCTAGTCTTGTCATCAAGTATTTCAGCGGATCGATCTTTGAGATGAGTGTAATCTTGGGAGATAACATATAATGATGAAGCTTTTGGACTGCAAAGATTAATGCTAAACAGTGCTTCTCTATCAAAGAGTATCTCATTGCCTCCAATCGCCTCGATATAATATATTCTCTTTTCCTTCTTCATTGTGTTATTCCAATAATGCTCTAAGGGACTCTTCTAATGCAGCTGTGTATCGAATGAAAGGCTTCCTAGGAGTAGGCGCTGCAAGGATTGGTGGATTTAACAAGTAGCTTTTAATGTTATTGAAGGCTTCTTGGCACTCATTGTCCCATTTGAATGGAGCATCCTTCTTCATTAACCTTATAAATGGTTGACAGCATCCTGATAAGTTTGATATAAATCGATGGATGAAAGTGAGTTATCCTTGTAACGAACGGAGCTGACGCAAACTCTTTGGTGGAAGCATCTCCATGATTGCCTTGATTTTAGCAGGATCAATTTCAATACTTCTGTGACGTACAATGTACCCCAAGAATTTTCTAGAGGATACCCCGAATGCACATTTTAGAGGATTCATCTTAAGATCATATTTTCTAATTCTCTGACATTCTCAAGTCTTGGTGATTTTCAAAAAGCTCTTCACCACCAGATCGTCAACATAACATTCCACTTTTTGATGAATCAACTCATCAAAAATATGTGACATGGCTCTTTGGTATGTAGCTCCAGCATTTTTCAGGCCAAAGGGCATGACCATGTAACAATAGATGCCATGTCGTACTTGGAGGTGTTGTCCACTAGTAATTCTGATATTGGAAACGGAAAGTCATCTTTTGGGCATGCTTTATTTAGGTCCCGGAAGTCAATGTAGAGACGGATTTGACTGTTCTTCTTTCTAACTGGGATAATGTTAGCTATCCAATATGCATACTTCTCCTCTTGGATGAAACCTGCTTCAATTAGCTTTTTAGTTTTTGTAATCACCTATTCTTCAATCTCCAATATCATTCGTCTAGGAGCTTGCTTAATAGGCATTGCATATGGTTTGATAGCTAATTTATGAACTACTGTGGGATGTTTAGCATTTGAATATGTCCAAGCAAAGCAATCCAATTCACAAAGTAGCATTTTCAACTCTTCAACTTTCTCATCGTGAAGGCAACTAAAGTTGGACGGGATCATCCTTGTTGACTTCTTTAAGTTCATCCATAGTAGCTATTTGACCACCATCTTCAAGTTCTTCAGGTACAGGATTAGCTTCTACTTCTTCATCATTTTTAAGAAGAATTTTATAGGAATCGTGTTCTTTATCACTAAGACTCTCGATATTAGCTTCTATTATATTATAATAGGCTCTATCTTGATGAGGATGGATGAACCTCGACTTTAATGATAAACTTATCACTTCTCCGTGATGCTTGAGGACTTCTTTGGCCCCACATCTTGTTAAAAATTTAAGTCTTATGTTTAGTAATTCTCATATGAACTCTAAGCTTATGCATCATTCATTGCAACTTCTGCGGATAATATATTGGTATTCTTGTTGGTATTATCTCATCAGAACTTTTATGTTGCACGGGCTATTCAAAATCTTAAGGCTGAGACTCTTCAGATTTGTAGAATAGTATTCCTATTCTACCACTCTCGCTCAATCGTGACACATAGAATGTTATCAATTTTTCAATATCATGAACCTCCAGTGGAGTGATTTCTTTGAAGCATTGTTGAGGGATGGGTATAATTTTGAGTGAGTCATTTGACTCTGTCAAGTGAGCTATCCTCCTTGATGCAGCCATCTGAACTCTATTTTCATAAGTAGATTCAAAATCATAGTCTAAATTAGAATCACTTATTTCATACTCTACTTTTCTTGAGAGCTTATAAGTTCTCTTAGATTTAATAGGAATATCTTCTTCTTCTTCTGTGTCACTTCCCAAATGAGGAACTAATTTTCTTGATTTAGGTGCAGAATCAAGTGTTTTAGAGAGAGTCGTCATTGCCTTCTTTCTTCCTCCTTGCTTCTGCTCTTTTATTTTGTGAAATTGCTCTTTAGTTCCTGAAATGGATGCTATCATTTCAAGAGGCTTTGTTGGCTCTTTGAGGATGAAGTACTTTGCATCTTCATAGATTTTTGCTTCATTGATGGAGAATGGTTGCAGGTTACCAAGAATTCTGAATTCTTCTCCATCTTTTAGATACTTCATACATTAATGCATAGTTGATGGGACCATGTCATACTCATATAGCCACGGCTGGCCCAAGAGAGCTTTAAATGAGATTTACATGAAACTTGGCTTCTGTATATAAATCTTTGAACTTGAGTGGGAGAATAAACGAACCCAAAGTTTTCTGCCATTTTTCATTGAAGCCATGAACCATCAATTTATCTCTCCCAAGATATTGGATACCGAGTGATAATCCTCTTAATACCTTTAGACTCATGATATTGATAAAAGAGCCTAGATCAATAAATATGCGGCTAATCGAGATGCCATCACTCTCTGTAGTAACATATAGAGGACTATTGTGATCTGCCGTTCCCAACATATGATCTTCTTCAGAAAATGTGATTGCTGGGAGATCTTGAGTTTGCAATGCTTCAGTCATGCATTTTTCAGCAAAGTAAGCTTCATAACTCTCCGGATCTTTGAGAGCTTGTATCAAAATTTTCAGAGGTCTTTGACATCAAGAGAGCCTCAGTACACACCCAGTGGATCTTTCTGTGTGATAGAATATTATAATATATCTTCTCGCTTGATCTAGGCTTGCTTCTAGGATTTTTAGGAATTATATCTTCGTTGACTTCAATTTATTTGTCTTTGTTTTTATTTGCATTTTCCTTCTTTAGACTTTATCACTTTTCAACTGAACTTGAATAACTTTGTATCTCTCAGATTTGTCTGAAGAGGTAATTTTTTCAAGTTCCCTTTTTATTTTAGAAGATTGGCTAAATGAGTTAGACTCATTTTTCAATGGCATACATTTCATACGTGGTGATATCGATGAGTCTGACTCTTCTCCGTCGGGAAAACATAAATCTTCTTCTGAACTATTATTGTCTTGTTGAGTCATTAAACAAAATTCAGACATTAGCTCCTTAGGCTCGTCTTGCTTTCCTGATAAAAATTTTGACGGGTTGGTCGAGTTTGTTTGACTATCCTTGTCATCTCGGAGTAACTGATGTTGAAGAATATCTGACATCATATAGATGATTTGGCATGTCTCTACTAGACACGATCCACCATTATCCTATTCGTCTGATTCAGCAATGCTAAGGTTAGGCATGAAGTCTGCAAGCATAAATGGCTGTCTTGCCGGCTGATGATACTCCTCTAGATTGTTAATGATCTTTTGAGTTCTAGTTCTCTTCTTGATCTTCTTTTTCTTAGCCAACTTCTTTGATTTATTAGGCTTGCATTTGTAGACTGTTTCTCATGTTGTGATAAAGTAGCCTTATCAGAATGTCACTGAGAAGCTCAAATACTTGGTTTAAGCATATCTCTTAAGTCCAACATAGGTTCAAGCGATGATTCCCACTTGACACTAGGGATGTCTTTTAGCTATTTTAGCATCTTCACGCTCTTTTTGGAGACTACTATTTGCCATTCTTCAATTTGAACTATTTTCTCCTTCTATTTATCTTTGTTGGATGATACAGAAGAGGACGTAATCATTCTTATAGACTCTCTTTTAAGGTTGACTAAAATACTATCGGATAGTGTAAATTCACCTCACCGATACTTTCTTTCTAGCCAATCTTTGAAAACATAACAATCTTCAATAGGGTGACTGATTATCTCATGATAGGGACAGTAATTTGGATTACTGACTTGATCAGCTTCTTCAGGCCTTTTGATTTCTGGTAATTGTAAACCAGCTTTGACTGCTTGCTGAAATAGTTTAGCCACACTGTCCCTTCTGAAGGAATATTCTTTATTAATCTTTTCCTTAAGAGATGGTCGCATTCGCTCATCATCTCTTGTTGCTTGTTTGGATGCTCCCCACCACTTGGAAAAGTCCGAGGTTTGTCATTACCTCCTAATACCAATTTTGGTTGTGGATTAGAATAAGCAGACTTTTTACCCTTATCATCATTGTACATCGACTGCTTTCCTTTGTTCACATTGTATATCACCCGCTTTTCACCATTTGAGCTATAGGAAGCAGCATGACTTTCATTTCTTCTTAAGTCCGAAGGTTTATTTCTCTTTTTGCTTTATCTGGATAGACTTCATACTTAGGGCGATTCAACTTTTCGAATTTAGCCACCCTATCGAGCGAGTCTTGGAATGTTGCAATTGACATCATGCATAGAAATGGTACCATTTTATCATCCATATTGCTCATTAGCAATTGGATCGCATGTTCTTCATACTCAGATTGCACCAATGACTTATAAATTTTGTTGCTGACTCATCTTTCCTCCTTTTTAGCAAGGCAAGGTCAGCGATTGTGATTTTCTCGATTGCACTAGTGAACCTCTTCACAAATATAGTTTCTAACTCAACAAAAGTTTTAATTGAATCATTTGGCAATTCTATGTACCATTCAAAAGCGGCTGAGGTCAAACTACTAACGAATTGATGGAAAAGTAGTGCATCGTTACCTCCTGTGTTGCCACAAGTAACCTTAAATTGGGCCAGATGTTACTTTGGATTACCAAGCCCACTAAAAGTATTAAATTTTGGCACCGAGTAACCTTTCGAGTATGACACTTGGTCATATTTAGATGGGTAGGGGCGACCTTTACTCACTAGCTTTTCAGCCTCCTCTGAGGCTATGACCGCATTTATCTTTTCATTGATTATTATTTCTAGCTGAACAACTGTTATCATTTCAGGTGTGCTAACCAGATTTGAATTGTTGGCTGGAGAGGTGTTTGGTTAACTTCATGCCTTGCTTCATGCATAGCATATATAGTAGAGCTAAGATAACAAGAATGGTAGTATTGTTCCATTGTTACCACGTTGGTTAGTGACAAATCGGTGTGCACTTGATATGATATTCTTCTGTAACATCTATATCATGATGTTCATTTGTACCATCATATCATTCATTTTGGTACCAAGTTGTGCAATCTCCTTATCTTTGGCCTCCATTTGACGCTGCATTTCTCTTTCTCTCGCTGGCCATGCCAAACAAGATGTGTTCTTCCTCTTCTTCTATTTCTATCGCTCCGCTCTTGCTCATTTTCGTGGGGAGAACTTGACCGCCTTCTCCTTGTGTATTTGCAAAGAGTTATTATCAGACGACGATGATAAAAAATATGTACCAGGCTAATCATTTCTCGGTTCAACCATATAGACAGCTTCGACATCCATGGTCTCATTCTCAT
This sequence comes from Cymbidium sinense, assembly GCA_021442155.1. Lineage (NCBI taxonomy): Eukaryota > Viridiplantae > Streptophyta > Magnoliopsida > Asparagales > Orchidaceae > Cymbidium > Cymbidium sinense. The sequence goes on from CM038218.1 coordinate 40,659,918, forward strand.
TTCAATCTTCTTCTTCTTCATCTTCAGCAAAGATTAAAGATTCATCCTCTACTTGCTTCTGTGAAGAATTTTCCTCATAAACATCATATTCAGGTTCAGATTTCCTAGATTTGCATTGTTGCTGATGGTGCTGGGCGGGGAGTTCATCTATATCTCTGATCATGTAGATGACTTCCACCTCCATAGAATCTTCTTCATTATTTTCTTCCTGCACACGAATTTCTGATCGACATTTCTAGTGGATCTCTGGTTCAATATGCAAAATAACCACCTCTTCTATTAAAGGACCACGATCAACATCAACCTTCTCTTGTAGGGGTGAAACTGATCGGCAATGTGATCCCCTAGAGGATTCTCCAGGGCGTCGACCATTATATCTTTCATCATTGATATCCCTTCTTTTGGGTATCCACTTCTGATGAGTTGATTTTGAGATGGATTTCTGAGTATATGTATCAGATGTCACACCCCTTCTATTACTCAAAGTTTCATTATGGGGCCTTGGCCTCCATATTTGCTTACCCTTTCACCGGGACCTTTTGGCAGTGGATTCTTGGGCACGATGTCCAAGTGTCACGCTCCGATGCTCACCATGTGAAGTGTATTGGGCTCATTGGCTAGTTATCAGAAGAGATGGCAACTTTTTTGGTGGAGCTTCGGTATTTTTCCTCATCACAGGCCTTTGAAATCTTCTTTTCATTAGGCCTCTGTCCTTGGCTACTTTGAGAACTTTATGTATCCTAGCAGACAATGCTTCAGGCTGTCCCTTTTGTGGTGGTGGAGCTTGACGTGGTTGGTTCCAGAAGGACTACTTTATTTCATTAGTAGAGCTATTCCTTTTTACCCACTTTAGATTGTCAAAGTTATTGTGGGTAGGAATACTCACTTCCAGCGGCAGTATCGCTTGCTCACTAGGTCGTTCAAAGGGGATCTGCTGAGCCCTCACCATAGCGTTTCTCCTTCTCTGTCTTTTGGTTAATTTGCTTCCTGATGAGGAAGCTTCATGATCATGCTTTTCAGGTACTAGAGGTTTAGTAGGCACAGCAGCTGCACCACGAGGAATTAGGGACACAATTTGTCCCTTGACGATTCTTTTCATCACGGGAGCTTCCAATGGACCTAGCCTCTTAAAAACTGAAGTTCTCTATTGGGAGAACTTCTTGACGCCAGCTGGTATTGAGACATATGGCTAGTAGGATTTTAGTAACTTGAGGCCTTCCAAAGATGGCCTCTGACATGTACCACGTGGATACTTCAGAGTCATATACGATAGGAAATTTAAGCTACCAAATTGGATGGTAGCCCTGACATCTCCAGTGTTGATGACATCATTAGCTAGGCAGATGTTCGCACCACGACCTAGCTGAACAGTGAAAGGAGTACTTTGTAGATCCATTTCTGTAAAAGTGAAAGATGTGGATTAGTAATTAGCAATTATTATTTCACCCCATACTTTCAAAATGCAGAGGTACTACAAAACCAATAATGGTGCAATGAAGATATGCTCTACGGAATGATTCATTCTACATAAAACCTCATAGCGAATTTATTACACACTTAAATCATTATTTTTGTTATTTTGATTTTTTTAAAGATTTTATTGCTACTATATCACATATATGACTTGCCAAAGATGAAAAGAGAATCCTGTCCTCAGTGGAGTCGCCAGAAATTTGTGGGCTCCGAAAATTCGCCACCGACCTCTTCGATGAAAAGAGTGTTTTAAATGTCGGTGTAATTTTCAGAAGGCCGATGAGATAGTAAATAAGACACTACCCATAGATTTCGTTCTCATTTGATGAGAACTTTAGATCTAATTCCAGGTTTCATATAGGTGCAAGCCCCTATAGTTAATTACCTCCCGAATGAGAGAGAACTTTCATTGGTCATTAGATCGCTAATGCGATATAGAAGAAGATGTAGAGTTTCAAAATTTAGATTATGAAATTTATCATTTCAATTTAAAATGGATGGTTGAGGGAATGATGACGTGCCTGATCTAGATCCCATGGTTTCGCCCCGCATGCCACCTAGTCTACTTAGTCGAGGAGGAGGTAGTCGACCTAACGACGAAGGATCCTCATCGAATACATGGGTTATGTCATCCAAGAAATCCTTGTAGACTGGGGTGGTGTTTGTCAAAGAGACCTCTTAAGTCTACCTTACATACATTGTTTGTCCTATCAAGTATACCCTATGATTGAACTCAAAGCGGCTATGGGAGCATACTGCCACGATCGCGTGATCGTAATATAATGGAGACCGCCAAACCACCCGATCGAGACTCGGTCATAACCGCTTCATTTGGAGCTTACTACCAAGCCACGCATGAGGACACGCCACCACCGACAAGAGATTGATTGAGAGTGAACATAGCAGAATACTTGATTTGACATTGGCTCCTTTGTGAGCTAGAATTTTCTTAATTTGTCACCCCCGATAAATAGTTGCGGAAGGTGGATAGATTAAGTTGGTTTAAGTTTTTAATGATAGAATTTCATTTAAGCACTTTCAGATTGATATTTGATTTGAGTTCAAAAATTTGATTAATTGATTAATTTGAATATGCTTAAGAGTTTTAGATCCTGTCAACTCTGTTTACTGTTAACAGAGGATTAGATCTACTGTCATCTGATAGAATCAATTTTTTTAGATGTTTCACTGATTTGAAACTCATTTTATAGGTTTTTAGGTTTTGTTAACCCGAACCCAGTCCTAAAACTAAACCGGGAATCAACCCACACAACATCCTCAGACACTTGAATTTAAGCATTCAGCATAATATCGGGGCACATGCGGGTATACAGTAACTTTATGTAATTTTATGTTTGAATTATGAGGTTAATTTTGTATTTACTTCCAATTTAGCATGCTTTTACATTAAACTTACACTTGAAATCTCTATGTCTGAGCACATGCTGAAATTTATAGCTTAACTAATTTCATCTAATTAATGAAATTATTGATCTTGAAAATCCTAATTATAATGAAATTCCTTAATTCTTTTGGTAAAAGGAAGCCCTATGATTTCTGTAGATTTTGATTTAGTATCATCTTCTATTTTTATAGATTTTGATTTAGTATCGCCTTCTGTCTGCTTATACAAAGGGTTACAGATCCGGTGGCGAAGAAGGCATTTTGATTTATATTATGGTTTCACACACTACTGGCACTTAGTTTGCTTGTTGAGTTCTTGTAATTCTCCCCGATTTGATTATGTTTAATTTACATCAATTTTGGTGAGTTATGCCAATTTCAGTGTTTGTTGCTTTAACCCCACTCATGCTTATATCATAAGTAACATCCACATTCATAAAAAAGTTATTAAACCTAATTTGAATTCATCCTTAGATTCTGAGTTTATTTTGTGAGTTTGGCATTAGAACCCCAAATTTCTAATTAAAGCTTGCTGAGGAATTTGCAAAAGAGAACTCACCACCTGCTTCAATTTAAGCCATAGAGGATTACAATTAGAGTTTGTGTGTTTAATATTAACCTCCCCCAAAGTTTGTGTGTTTAATATTTGTCTCCCTCAAAATTTGTGAGTTTAATATTAGCTTCCCCCAAATTTCACTTGCATTTTGAATGAATATTCTATTCTCTTTTTTTCAAAATTTGTTTTAAAGGCTTCCCCTTTTTTCTTGTCACGCTTTTAGTTTAAAACTAACTATTTTCTTACTTAGCGTTCTTAAGTCAGCTCATTTTACTCTCCCCTTTTTTCTAAGTCAAAAGATTTTGACGAATTTTGCCTCTCGATCATCCAGTCGATTGGGTATTTTAGCTACTCAGACGCATTGAGCGTAATGAGTGGCATCTTGACACCACGCCAATTTTTCATCTCGCCTTTATTAAGGCCTTCGACGAAAGAAGACATACAATGTAATATATATATTCATCCCCTTTTTAAGTCCAAAATTTAAACATTTCGCCTAGGGGAGCCATATATAACAAGTGGTTTTACTCGACGCCTGCTGAGCATAAGCGGTGTCTGACATCATACCGATTTCATCTCATCGCCTTGTTGAGTAACGAGGTCTTCAAACCCGCAAAGAAATACAAGCATATATATTACATTCACAAATCTCACATGTCGACGATTTTTCTCGCGCGCTAGAGAAGAAACGGGTTTAGTAAGTAATGAGAATTTAAGGAGGAGAAGCCAAAAAACCGAAGAAGAATGTCTTGACGATGTTCTTCCGATTTAAGCAATAAACAGTGACGGCTAAAGCGAGGCGCATGACGAAAATCAAGGAAGAACTCACTGTTGATGATATTCTTCCCGATAGGCGAACGAAAACGGACAGGCGGCGACAGAAAATCGAAGAATTGTCTGTTGACGATGTTCTTCCCAGATTTGCGGCGTAGTGGAAATGGAAAATTTTGGATGGGTTGCGGGCTGGATCGGGTCAGTTTGAAGGTTGGATGGGCTGGTTTCAGGCTGGATACAACCTGGCGGGCTGGGCTAGGCATGCGGGTCAGAATGGGCTGCAAGCGGGTCGGTTCGGCGGGTTTGCATGGGTCAGAACGGGCCAACGGGTCGGGGAGAGACGCGGAACGGCGGGATGTGCCGCGGGCCGAGCTTTCGGGTCACGCGTGTCGGGCGTGGAAGAGGAGCGGAACGCGGGTTTGGTCCAGCAGGGTCACGCTGGTCGCGGCAGCGGGTCGCGCGGTTGCGCGGGTCGCAGACGGGCTTGGGTTGCGCGGTTGCGTCGCATGGGCCGGCGGTGGAGCGGAACGCGGGGGTCGCGCGGGCAGCGCGGACGCGGACGGCGGGAGCGGCAGCGCGGTTCGGCCGGAGACGGGCCGGCGGCGGGTTTTTTGCCGGCGAGAGCAGTTGCACGGCGGCTGGAAATAGCGGATTGGGCCGTGCGGGCAGCGGCGAAGCGCGTGGATTTTGCCGAAAACGGGGCTCGGCCGATGGGACGCGGATGGGGCTCGAGGGACGCCGGAGGCGGAATTAGCACGTCGGAAAACAAGTGAACGGAGGAAGAATTTAGAAAAAAAAAAGATGAGATTTACCTTTTTTTTTTTTTTTCTTCTTTCGTTTCTGCCGAGAGAGAGAGAGCAGGCAAGAGAAATTGAAAATTGGAATGTGAATGAGAGGGAGAGTGGGAGAGAATAAGGGGGAGGAAATTAGGAGGGTATAATTTTCAATTTTTTTTAATTATTCTTTTTTTTTTCAGAAAACTAAAAATAGGAGGGAGTGGGAGTAATTTGAGAATTTAAAATTAATTTTGAATTAATTCAACAAGTTTTAATTTGGGTTTCGCGCCAATAAATATACATAGTCAATATATATATCGATTTAGGAAAATTTTATTATTCTGAACGCAATGACGCTGTCCGTTTCGCGATCGGAGACCGTTTGGCTCGAAATCAAATTTTGTCCATTTCTACCAACGCTGCCGCTTTCGCCGCTCGATTTTCGCAGACTCATCCAATCAGTGTGAATAGTCTCATTTGATAGATTTGTATTTCAAAGCAATAACGCGTGATCAATATCACAACGAATTCATTTGACAAGGCGCACTCGACCTTAATATGCGTGTGGCTGACGACCGCGTTTGATCGATTGATCATTAAGTCATACAATATTTATATACTGACCAATTTCAACGTTCTGAATGCGATGGCGAAATCCGTTCATCAATCGGAGGTCATTTGAGTTGATTTTGATAACGTCTTATGCATTTCAGCCTCGATATTTATCATTCAAATCATTCGATTTTGCATACACGTCCGAATGCGCCGGACATCTCATTTGATAGATTTTGATGTTTTGAAGCTAACGCGATCAATTTCATGAACGGAGGTTAATATCGCCGCAGCTTCGAGATATAAGTAGATATATCGATAAATAAGCGCTTAATCGATTGATCGTTAGATTTACAAATATTAATATTTCGATCAATTTCAACATTCTGAGCGTGATGGCAAAATCTGTTAGTCGATTAGAGATCGTTTTGACTATTTTCGGTGACGTCCAATGCATTTTGAACCGAGGCGACTCACTTCGTCAATCAATTCGATTTGCTTGTTTGATTTATAGCACACATGTGGAGGTCAACACAAATGTTATCCTAGATAAAAGGTTAACTGGATTCAGAGGCTGGCCAAAAACCACCTAGAAATTATGCAAAATGGGGCATTTTACCTTTATAGGGACTCACATATTAAAGGGACTCACACATTATTTTACTTTGTATTCCAACCAAACAGCCCCTAAATATAAAAGAAAAATGAGACTTCCAGAATATAAACAGGATAAAAACATCACAAATGTTATCCTAGATAAAAGCTTAACTGGATTCAAAGGCTGGCCAAAAACCACCTAGAAATTATGCAAAATGGGGCATATTACCTTTATAAGAACTCACATATTAAAGGAAAAGGCAAACCTAAGGTTATCGATCGCCAAGGGTGATGCGAAGAGTTCTCATCTGGTTGAATGGGGTCATCCTAGAGCCTTAATAGGATGTGATTCTTATAAATCAAAATTACGCCCATCAATCATCATAGTCCTAAAAGTAAAAAGGAGCAATTCCCAATTGTAAGTCAAGAAGAGAGAACCGATAAGGGAGAAGAAGAATGAATATAGCTAGAGTGACTCAATGTCTCTCCAAGCAATCAACAAATTATAAATATGGATTGGCCAAAACTCTTTAAATTTCTAATGAGTAATCTTGTATGCCAGCCATCTTCTTACCTGGTCCAGTAGAAGGGGGAATGGGGACGAGATCGAGGAGAATAACCTATTATTTATTTCCCTCTGTAATGTGTAAACCATGGCCGTCGTGATTAGATAATAGAGCCTCTTTATTACTTTATGTGAAAAAATATAAGCATAACTAATGACCTGATGGAGTGAGGGCTGCATTATGAAGAGGTTGTCATTAGGGAGCAAGGTTCTTATCGTTCTCATTGAGAAGGGATACTCAAAGAAGAGATGTGAGTGTGATTCTAAAAAATTATTGTAGAAATAACAGAGTTTAGTATATCCCAATCCTCTATGAGATAATATGTCAGAGGTTTTTAGACCTCCAATATAAGCCATCCAACCGTAAAGGGCAAAAGTTATAGCATGTCCCTTAAACCATATTTCACCATGCCTATTCTTAGTGAGGTAGAAGTCAAATATTGCAATTCTGATTTCCATGTTAGAGGGTTATTTGCTATTGCATCAAAAAAATCAGATCATTTCCACCTGATAGGTTAGTGTAGAGAATACATTGATAGCATTGAGGGTTTTTCTTGTATAGGCTTGATATGGCTCTCAAAATACCACTAGTCAAAGCACAAATCTTGATGTCGAATGCGATATGATTTTGAGTCAAAACCGTTCGAGATCAAGCACTTAAAATATCATTGGAATCTTTGGGACATCAATTAAATCCCAAAATAGCTCTCAAATATGGAGTGTTTATAGTCAAATCGAGCGTCTCGACGAGCCGGATCTAACGAACCTAAGATCTCATAATTCCGACTTCATTTGGGCATCCAAATGCTCAAAATACATCAAATGATCGAAGGAATCATCATCTGGCCCGATCGAGGGGAGTGGTATGGGCCTTACATGAATTTCCAAGAATGCCCCTCCTCCCATCTATAAATAGGCCTTCATTCCTCACATGAAGGGGGCCAAGTGAAGTGAAGTGAAGCCAAGTGAAGAGGAGCTGAAATAAGTGAAGAAGAGGAGCCACCGCCGAGGTCAATACCAGCCGCCACCGTGGATCCTTGCCACAATCACGCAAGGAAGAAGAAGAGGAAGAGTCCAAGCAAGGAAGAAGAGAGAGCAAGGAAGAAGAGGAAGAGTCCAAGCAAGGAAGAGTCAAGGAAGAAGAAGTGAAGAGGAAATAAACAAGTGAAGAAGAGGAGCCACCGCCGACGCCGTCAATCACCACCGCCACCGCCGCCGATCCTCCCATCAATCTAAGGAAGAAGAGGAAGAGTCCAAGGAAGAAGAGGAAGAGCGAAGGAAGAAGAGGAAGAGTCCAAGGGAAGAAAAGGAAGAGTCCGAACGAGGAAGAAGAGGAAAAGCCCAAGTGAGGAGGAAGAGAGAGCTCTGAAGCTTGAAGATCCTCCAAGCAAGATCGCACCCAAGCAAGATGCACTCGCCACGGCCATCAACCACGCCACCGCCGTCACTAATCAGACTGTATTCGGAAGTTACCCCGCATCTCCACCATCAGTAATAATTACAACTTGATCATTGTTACACAGTTGTATTCCTCTCATATAAAGTAATCGTTCGAAGATCTTGTACTCTGAAACAGATACATAGTGGAAGCTTTTTACTGGCCAGGTTTTTCCCCTCTTTTCGAGGTTTTCCACGTTAAAAATTCTGGAGTGTCTCTTGTTCGCTCTTTAATTATCTGTGTGTGTGTTGGACTTCACAACAAGGCTAAGGCATAAACTTTCACTCTACCGCGACTGACTAGTTTTCTAAGACGCAAGCTTTTGGCCGCGGGAATCGATTCCCATTATTTCATCTTGTATGACAACCAAGTTTACCAACAAGATCAAAACCACCATCGAGGTGGATCATTTCAAGCTTTTAAAGAGTGGCAAGAATGAAGATTCATCAAACTTTGTTCCTTGATTACCGAACGGGGCAACTCTTAATCTCAAAAGATAAGCAAGTCACAAACACAATGAAAAGGCAAAGATCAATAGTCAACTCGGCTACAAGCTCATACAACTATTCGAATTCTTCCATACGGGTTAACGCCATCGAGTAAACACTCGACTAACAACCCAGATAGGTCAAAACGCCCTGGTGGACTTCGCGACCTCTTCCATACGGGTTAACATCGGTAAACACTCGACTAACAACCCGGAAAGGTCAAAACGCCCCTGGTGGACTTCGCGATCTCTTCCATAATGCAATGTCATCGAGCAAAGCTCGACAAACAACCCAGGAAAGGTCAAAAAAAAAAAAAACTTTGTACCCACTTTGCACAGGTTAATGTCATCGGATAACACTCTGACAAACAACCTTGGATGGGTCAAAATTCTCATCGCCGCCGGTCCACCGTCACTACCATCGTCGGTATCGGCGCCACCATCGCCGGCAATCTTCGCCGGTATCACCATTGGCCGATTATCCATAGATATCACGCTGGCCGCCACTGCCGATAACTACTTGTTGCTGCCGCCACTCGCCGGCCGCCACCACTATAGCTTACCGCCTAGCCGCTGCCATCGCTGCTAACTATCGCCGGCTCGGCTCATCACTATTGCCGGTCATCCGCGCTGACTACCGTGCCGCGCCACTGCCGACCATCGCCGGCATCCGGCTATCGCCATTGCCGCCGGTCATCCACTAATCGACGCTCGCCACGACTACCTCGGATTCAATTTGACCTCTTCCATACGCAGCACGCCATCGGTAAAAACTCGACTAACAACCCAAGATAGTCAAACGCCTGGTGGACTTCGACCTCTTCCATACGCGTCGAGTAAAACTTCGACTAAACCTGGATAGGTCAAAGTCTTGGGACTTCCACCTTCCATACGTTAACGCCATCGGTAAAACTCGACTAACAACCTGTGAAAGGTCAAAGGTCCTTGTGGACTTCCCGCTCTTCCATACGATGTCATCGAGCAAAAATTCGACAAACAACCCGGAAAGGTCAAAAGTCCTTGGTGGACTTCCACGGCCTCTTCCATACGTTAGCGGCGAATAATATTCACCAATAACCTAGAAAGGTCAAAACTTTGTACCCACTTAATGTTAATGTCATCGGATAACACTCGACAAACAACCTCGGATGGGTCAAAATCTCACGGATTCAATTATATTTCTAACATGCAAGTTAACTATCAATTATCAATCGTTGAACCATCACCGGCAATTCGCTTGCCACCATATAGTCATTGGTCACTCCGCTAACTACTGACCGTTGATTACCGCTCTTCGCTGATTGCCGCTGCTAACGATAGCGGTTACCTTGCTGATTACCGTTGCTGGCATCGGCCAACTATCGCCGGCATCTCCGTGGTTAATACCATCTTCGTATTACCCGCTGACTACCGACATCGCCGCCACTGCTGACTACTATCGCATTAGCGACCACCCTGCCGGCCCAACTATATGGGCACCGTGTTGCCGGTTATCGCTGCGACCATCGCCGGCAATCTCATTGGTTACCACCATCTCGTCGGTCATCTCGCATACCGACGCTTGCTGCATCGCCGATTACGCTGCCGGTCCGCGACGGCCGCTAACGCACTGGCGTCATTGCCGTTATTGCCGCTGCGGATCGCCCAATTATCGCCGGCATCTCATTGGTCACACTATCGTTTCTGGTCTCCCGCCGACGCTCCGTCGATCGTTTCGCCATTGCCACCACTATCGCCCCACTATAGGTCCACCGTCGACTACGTCGCCGCTTTCGCCGACTATCACCGCCCATCGCCGACCATCACGGATCCCCGGCCGGTCACCACCATCGTCGCTGGTTATCCTCGTTGGCCACCATCATCGAGCATCTTCGGCCCGCCTCCGGTGATCCTAGAACCGGACGGTCGACGAGGTCGAACCGGAACCACGACGATACCGGGCCTTGATCGCCTCTAACCCAACGACCGACGGCCGAACCGGACGGGGAAACCGGAACCACGACAGTGGCCTTTGACCGCCTAACCCGGACGGCCGACGGTAACCGGAACCATGACGCTAGGCCTTGATCGCCTAACTGGACGGTCGAGGGTAAACCGGAACCACGACGATACCGTGGGCCTTGATCGCCTTAACCCGGACGGTCCGACGCGTCGAACCGGAACCACGACGTATACCGGCCTGATTGCCTCAACCCGTGACGATCCGACGTGAAACCGGAACCACGACGTATACCGGGCCTTGATCGCCCTAACCGGACGGCCGACGTGAACCGGAACTATACGATACCGGCCTTAATCGCCTAACCCGGACGGCCGACGGTGGAACGAACCACGACGATACCGTATTGACGCTTCCCACCCGGACCCGACGTGGCGGTAACCGGAACCACGACGATACCGGGGCCTTGATCGCCCTCCTAACCCGGACGGTCCGACGAGGACGGTAAACCGGAACCACGACGATACCGCGGCTGATCGCTCTAACCCGGACGGTCGGCGCGTGTAAACCGGAATCCACGATGGGCCTTGATCGCTCTAACCCGGACGGTCGACGAGGCCGATAAACCGGAACCACGACGATACGGCCTTGATCGCTTCTAAATCGCCTCCTGAGCGCTCTTGATCACCTTCTTGATTGCCTCCAGGACCTCACTAAGAAGAGGAGAGGAAAGGTGTGCCTCCCTCTTACCCTGGGTATTTATAGCCCCACAGAGCAAAAGGGTAAAACCTCTCAAAAATGGATCAAAATGGCTCAAAATGGCACAAACTCAAAACCAAGACAAAACGGCTCAAAATGGCTAAAACCCTCAAAACGGCTCAAAACTCGGGTTCGGGCACACAAGGGTTCATGAAGGCTACCAAGACTGCAAGTGAGCAACAGGTAGGACTCAACAGACAGGCCGGGCTCACCCGCTCGGCCAGGTGTGACTGACCGTCACGCGTCGACCAACCGAAGACCGACCAACGACAACCAACCCGCGACACCAATCGACGCCGGAACGACGCTGACAGCAGAGTTCATAGCGACGCCTAAGGCGCCGACGGATCCCCGGAAACGCCTGAAAACTTCCGTAAGTATCCAAATAATCCGTAACCTCAAAATCTCATGCCTACGGCTACACATCTACTTCTATAATCATAATATTGTATTTTTATGATGATTTCTTCTCTCAAAATGTATGATTCCCGCACTTCGTCAAGAATTCGTTATTTTCGAGCATTTTACATATATATTTTGGATGATTAATAATGTCAAAAATAAAACAGATATGGCTCTCAAAATACCACTAGTCAAAGCACAAATCTTGATGTCGAATGCGATATGATTTTGAGTCAAAACCGTTCGAGATCAAGCACTTAAAATATCATTGGAATCTTTGGGACATCAATTAAATCCCAAAACAGCTCTCAAATATGGAGTGTTTATAGTCAAATCGAGCGTCTCGACGGATCTAACGAGCCTAAGATCTCATAATTCCGACTTCATTTGGGCATCCAAATGCTCAAAATACATCAAATGATCAAGGAATCATCTGAGCCCGTCGAGGGAGTGGTATGGGCCTTACATGAATTTCAAGAATGCCTCCTCATCTATAAATAGGCCTTCATTCCTCACATGAAGGGGCCAAGTGAAGTGAAGTGGTGAAGAGTGAAATAAACAAGTGAAGAGGACCCGGTCGTCCACCACCACGGCCACCGTGCCGCCGATCCACACTCGCCCAAGGAAGAAGAGGAAGAGTCCAAGCAAGGAAGAAGAGGAAGAGCAGCAAGGAAGAAGAGGAAGAGTCAAGGAAGAAAAGGAATAGTCAGCAAGGAAGAAGCCAAGTGAAGAGGAGCTAAACAAGTGAAGAAGAGAACCCCCGACTGTCAACCACCACAGCCACTGCCGCCGATCCTGCCAATCTGCAAGCAAGGAAGAAGAGGAAGAGTCCAAGCAAGGAAGAAGAGGAAGAGCGAAGGAAGAAGAGGAAGAGTCCAAGCAAGGAAGAAAAGGAAGAGTCAGCGGGGAAGAGGAAAAGCCCAAGTGAGGAGGAAGAGAGAGCTCTGAAGCTTGAAGATCCTCCAAGCAAGATCGCACCCCAAGCAAGATTGCACTCGCTCGGCCATCAACCATCGCCACCGCCACCGCCGCCACTAATTGTACCCTCAGATTAAGTTACCCCGATCTCCACCATCAAGAATTACAACTTGATCATTGTTACAGTTATTCCTCTCATATGCAATTAATCCTTATCAGGAAGATCTTGTACTCTGAAACAGATACATAGTGGAAGCTTTTTACTGGGTTAGGCCCCATGGTTTTTCCCCTCTTCTCGAGGTTTTCCACGTTAAAATTCCGATGTCTCTTGTTTCTTTAATTACTGTGGACTTCACAAGGCAAGGCATAAACTTTCACTCTACCGCGACTGGTTTTCTAGCACGCAACAAGGCTCACAAGGATTCTCCACTTCCTCTCATATAGAATGGTGCAAAGTTTAGCATCTGACAACAAACCTAGAGTATGTATTCTATTAGGACCAAGGATTTTTGAGAGGGAACTCCCTCCACACCAAGGGTTATAAAATAATGAGATTGATTTTCCATCCCTGACATAATAGATAAACTTATCTCTGAATTTAGGGGTGACTGACTTTAGTTCCTTCCAAAGGGGTGAGGCCTTTTTCTTAGATTTATCCCAAATTGACCCATATTTATAAGAACACTATTTCGCAAAAAGAGATTGTGATTACAGAGTTTTCAGAGAGATTTCAACTTCCAAATTAGGTTAAGGGAGGATGCTGAAAGAAGCCCAATGCCCCCCTATCTCTAAGAAGAGTGGTATGAGCCTAAGAAATGATATGCAACTTCTTGGCCTCCCCATTACGGTGGAAGAATTTAGAGGTGAAAGAACATATACGTTTGATAATTCCTTTAGGGATAGACACTGCTCTAAACCAGTTGAAAAAATAATTGTTCATTGAGGACCGAATCAATTAGAATCTTCACCATAGGGAAAGAATTTATACTTCTATCCAGTTCTTACTTGAAATAATTTTTTTATTATTTATATGAACTATATATATAATATTTGAATTATCATTTTTAATAATATATATGACCAATTTTTTTTTTGGGAAAAAATTTTCTGTAGAGAGATAAGCAACAGGTGATTGCTCTGCAAATGTTTGATGTGATTGTAGAAAGCGAAGTCATTAACTTTGAGTGGGAACTTATAAGGAATCTGATTTGACACGCAGTGAATTGAACTGGTGATCATCTATCTCCACTATCAGTTAAAAGAAAAGCAGAAATTATATCAAGGCTCTTTGAGTTTCTGTGGATAGAAAACAACTATAAAAAAATATTTATTTTATTTTTTATTTTTTTATTAAAAGTGAATTACTGCAAGTAGAGTTTTGATGAGTTTGTATTCTACATTATTCTGAAGCTTGATATAACAAAATATGTTCAAGTAGACAGTTAGAACAAACAAACTTAATATCAAAAATTAAATTTTTACAAATTAAGATATTTCAACTGCAGATTGATTGAGAACTCTCAACCATCACTACTATTGATTTCATACAGCCACCACTTACAGCAACATAACTATTAATTAATGCTCGAACTTCTACTGTTATTCTCAACTTGAACACTATTATTGCGTGCTAGAAAATCAGTTACGGTAGAATAAAAGTTTATTTTGGGAGTCCAGACACACACGTATTTAAAGAGAACATAAAACCAGAATTTTTACGTGAAAATCTCAAAAGAGGGAAACCACGCCCAAGTAAAACTTTCATGTACTGTTTGAGACAAAGATCTTCCGAGGATTACAGAATTGTATATGAAATGGGCGATGATGTTGGACAAAGTTGACGACGATGACGAAGAAAAGTTGATGCCGATGTTGACGACGATGTTGATCGCGATAATCGACGATAGTGGTGATGATGACCGGCGAACGGCGACGACGACGGCGATGGCGGTGATACGCGGCCGGTGGTGACAACAGTGAGCACGATTGCTTGGAGGATCTTTAAAGCTCTCTCTCTCTGCTGGACTTTCCTCTTCCTTTGACTCTTCCTCTTCTTCCTTGCTGGACTCTCTTCTTCTTTTTGGTTCTTCCTCTTCTTCTGCTGACTTCTCTTCTTCCTCCGGATTCTTCCTCTTCTTCCTCTTTGACTCTTTCTTTCTTTATTTATTTCAGCCTCTTTCTTCTTTCTCTCATGTGAGGAATGAAAGTTTATAGATGGGAGGATGGGTGATTCTTGTAAATTCATGTAAAGCGCACCACTCCCCGATCAACGGCTGGGATGACCTTCGATCATTTGATGTATTTTGAGCATTTGGATGCCCAAATGAAGTTAAATTATGAGATCTTAGGCTCGTTAGATCCACAGACGCTTTGATTGACTATAAACACCATATATTTGAGAGTTATTTTGGGATTTAATCGATGTCCCAAAGATTCCAATGATATTTTAAAGACGATCTGATCGGTTTGACTCAAAATCATATCGCTTTCGAATCAAGATTGTGATATTTTGAGAGCCATATCAACTATTATCTCACATCCTTCAATTCCAAGTTTATCAATTCATTACCCAGTTTTACTCCTCAAAAATGGCCATTGTTAGATTTTATTTTAATGTTTACAGAGAATGTTATAAATGAAAAAAAAAAAAAAAAAAAAAAAAAAAAGCAGAAGAAGATAAATGATAGTCTTCAAAAAGTTTAGACTCAATTTGTAGAATAATCTTCTAAATAATAAAGTTCACTAATTTAATTTATATATTTTTTTCCAATTTAACATTTACAATTGAAAAGAATTACTCTGGTGTGAAAACTTGCCGATCTCTATCAATGATTGTACTCAATCCTAATAAGAGAGATCTTCTCTATTGCAGATCCTATTTAATGCCCTCAGCTTTGCTTTAGATGACCTTAAAAACCAGCATATTCCCACAATAATGTCGGCCATAACCAGCTTTAATCAATTTACCATTGCTAATATCTCTGAGATCAGCTGAATCTGATATCCATTTAGGATGCTGGATTTTCCGAGAGAATCTACTATCATGCATGGAGCTTGCTCAGGAGAACGAGTATTCTTAAAAATTTCATGCTAAAATAATTTTTGATAGAGAAATTTTTACATAACACTGTCCGATGCATCCGGATTGACTGTATATTGAGAGACAATCAATGTATTATAGTTTTTTTTTTAGGATTTAGGAGGTAGTTTTATTGCTCTATACATCAGTACGCAGTGAGTGTAAAATATTTTTAGCATAATTTAAAAAACATAAAAAATTACTATATATTGATAATATTTTTTTTCTATTTTTTTAAAATTGAGCTCGAAATATCTTATACATTCATTACATACTGATGTATACAATGCTAAAATTATCTCTAAACTTTTTTTTTTAATTTTAATAGACTCACTGTGTACCTCAGTATACAACAAATCTAAATGCATTCGAACAACATATGTATAATCTCTCTTTTTATATGCCAATGTTCATATATAGATATTGTTACGTGCTACCAGTTGTGGTATAATAAGAGTTTACGTCTTAGCTTTGTTGTGAAATCCAGCACACACACAGATGTTTGAACAATTAATAAGAAAACTCCAGAATTTTTACGTGAAAAAATCTAAAAATCTTCCACTATATATATGTTTCAGAGTACATAGTTTTTCCGATACAGATGAATTGTATATTGAAAAGTCCGACAATGGAATCCTGAATCGCGTGAATAAAGCTATGTGATTTGTCAATCAGTGATTTGATGGCCGGACCGGGTTAATGAATGACAATAATGATTGATGGTGCCGGGCGCGGTGGCGGTTAACCGGCGACGGTGGTAGCGACGACCGATAGTCGGGATGACCGCGACAATGGTCGACGGTGACGATCAGCAGAATGACCAGACGGTGGCAATTGCAATGCGACGGCGAAAGCCGATGAGCGGTCCGGTGATCCGGCCGAGATTGATGACGACAAGGCTCGGGTATTAATCTGCTGGTCTGGCCAACGGAGGTCAGAACCATGAGTACAATTATGCTTAAAGGATTTTCAAGACTCAGAGCTCTCTCTTCTCTTTAAATTGGGCTTCCCTTATGTGAAGAATGATTGGCTATTTATAGATTAGATAATTGACATTTCTGTAAATACATGCAAAATCTGAACCACTCCATCGGACGGCTCAAAATGATTCCTTTGATCATTTGATGTATTTTAAGTTTTTAATTCTCAAATGAAGTCATAATTATGAGATCTTAGGCTTGTTAGATCCGCCACAAGACGCTTCAATTGTTATAAACACTCAATGTTAAAGTCGATTGATAATAAGCGTTTGATCTCTAAGTCTTGAAAGAATCGATTGCTTTCGGCATCAAAATTGCTTTAACTAGTAGAATTTTAGTGTCATATCGAGAGATACTTATGATAGTTTTTTTTTAAGTCAAATCATGCCCAAATGAGCTCAAATGCTCTCAAAAGTTATATATGAAATTTTGAACTGACTCGATAATCAAATGACTTCCAAATTTGAAGTGCTTATAGTTGAATCGAGCGGCTCGACGAGACGAATCCAACGAGCCTAGATCACTCAAATCGAAAATTGTTTGGACGGTCAAATGACCAAAAAACTATCTATGATCAAATGAATCAATATAAACCGTCCAATGGAGTGTTTTGAGATAATGACTAAAATGCCCCTCTCAAAATCTTATAAATTGGACTCCATTCTTGTCATGAAAAGAGAGGAATGAGCTAGAAGTGAACTTGGAAGAAAGGCGGGAGAGAAATAAGTTCAAGTTCGTCATCACCACCATTGATCGATCCGCCTATGTATCATTTGATACCAATAATCGTATACCATTATCGCGATAGCTCAGTAACTTTGATTTTAGAATTCCCATTTTCACGATTTCTCACATACAACCTTGTAATCCCGCTATCAAGAATACTTAAACTATGTATTCCAAAGAAGATATATAGTGAAATATTTTCGGGTGATATGATTTTTTCTCTTTTTTTTTCAATGCAAAAAATTATGGAGTTCTTTATTTTCTTTCAACTATCTCTAGATCATTCATACAAAACTAAGACGTGAAGATTTATTCTACAGTTATAAATTTTATGATATGCAACAAGAAAATTAAATAATTGAGAGAAGATTATACCCAAAATCCAAATGCAGCTCTTTTTATTTTGAAATTTTGATGAAAATTTTCTTTATTATGGCTTAAAAAACATACAGAATAAAATAACATATGACACATGCAAAGATGCATTATGTATAATATAGTGATTTAATTAGATGTGTTGCATAATAATTTCAAAAAAAATAAATAAATAAATAAAATATTTATTTCATTGTCATATTCAACATATGAGTTTATTTAAAAACGATAACAGATACATAATTATCTTATTTTTTAATAAAAGATTAAATTGCTAATATTAATAATCAAGTTAGCAAATAATTAATTTAATCAATTTAAAAATGATCTTATGTAAAATTAAATCACTAATTAAAGTCACACCTTTAAATTCAATAATAGTTATAATTATCTTCACTATTAATTTAAGCCTTTTTTTTAACCTAAATTCAATTATATTATCTGCAGTTATTAACTATAGATTTTGAAAGAAATATTAAATAGTATATTAGAACAGGCAAAACATTAGTTACAAACACATAAACTTCATGCACATACAAGCAGCCAAAAGCACGGTACATTAACCTTAATCAAGCTCGCATTGGAGATCTCCAACCTGAAAATTAGAGAACATTAAGACTGTAATTTTAGCTCGAAAATTGAGAATCATTGAAAAATAGAATCAAAATTTGGATTAGATTAAGATTAAATTAATTACATTGAGCCAAGCAATGAGCTAAAGATTTGAATCAAACTTTTTTTCGAGCCGAGCACAGATCGGATCGAATTTATCTATAATTAAAAATTTTAAATTTATATATAATACTTCTAAATTTATAATAACAAAATTATATCTAAAATTAAATGTATAGAATTATAACTTGTAATTTTTTAAAATAAATATAATATATTTATAAATATAAATATTATTTCTTTAAAAATCATATATATATTTTTTATTTCACGCACTTAATTCAATTTTTTTTAAATTTTGTAATAATTATTTTTATTAAAATAAAACTACCGGATCAAAATGAGCTAATCCTATTCGAATTTAAGTTAAAAAATTGAAAATATTCATGAAATTAAAATGAGCTACAAATCGATTAAAAATGCTCGAAATGAAAATCCAATGTCAATCATGAGCCGATCTCGAGCTACTCAAAAATATTTTGAGCCAATCTCGAATCAAACTCAGATCAGCTCGAAATCATTTCATTAACAAACCTAGAGACAATACCACTTGTAACAGAGCTCATTGGCATCTGATACCCGTTTGATAAAGTGTTTGAGAGACAAATAGAACCACTGAGATTTCTGAGAATTCATTCTGCTATCACAACAATAAAAAGAAAATAAGTGCTTAAAAAACCTTAAAAATTCTTCCCATATATATCAGTCAAATGCACTGAGGATTAGATGGAGAAGCCATGCAATTATAAGATCAGGTTCTGAATGAAGCCACCTTGCCAGATGCATACTGCAAGTATAAATATTATAATTTTACTGAACGGTTAAACCGCAGATTCTGTCCATTGATTTCGAATCGTTGAATTTAATTGAATGTATACTTTAACTTAAAATTTATATTTAATTTATAAATTTTAAAAAGATATATCATTTATCCTCTTATTTTTGAATAAAAAAATTCATTTTATTCAAAAATATATAAAATCATTTTTTAAGTGAAAATTATTAAGATATAATATATATATATATATATATATATATTATATATATCAAATTTATTTATTTATTTATTAATTTATTAATTAATTATTAATATTTATTTATTTTATTATTATATATAATAATATATAACTTATTTTATTATTTTATATTATTATAGATATTTTTGGGTGGCTATTTGATTTAAAAAAGAGGGGACCTTGGGCTCCCCAATTTTCTTCTTGTTTTTTCTTCTTCTTTTTTTGATATGAGTGACTTAGAGAGAGAGAGAGAGAGAGAGAGAGAGAGAGAGGAGGAGGAGGTAAAGACTTTATTTATTTATTTTTTATTTATGAAGAATATAAAGAGTTTTTTTTTCAATCACAAAATGTGAAGAGTTTTTATTCTTTTTTTTATTAGTAATGTGAAGAGTTTTTTTCTTTTTTTTTTTTAAATGAGGTATATGAAGAGATTTTTTTAAAAAAAATAAGAAATACAAAGAGTTTTTTTTAATTTAAAATATTAATAAATTTTCTCTTCTTTTTTTTAGGAAGCTCAAAAGTTTTTTTTAATAGGATATGGGAAGAGTTTTCTTCATTTTTTTATTTTTATTTTATTTTTTAAAAGAATTTAAAGAGTCATTTTTTCTAGTATAAATATCCCGAAAAGAGTAATGGAAAACTCGCACCTTCCTCCTGGATCGATGGATTTAAGCGATCAAAGCTCATACTGAGAGGCTCGATTTTCCTCAAAAGATCAACCCTCGCCGACCAACCGGAGGCGATCAAGACCCGTAGTTCATACTGTGGCATTTTCCTCGAGAGTGAACTGCCCTCGCTTGACCAATCGACGGAGGTTTATCAAGGCCCGTAGTTTATGAAAATTTGATTTTCTTGAAACTCCAATAGATGATTCAACATTTGACAACAGAAGACTACGAGATTCGATGATGTAACGCCAACTATCAACAGTGATACTTTGATAATCTTCTGAAAGAAATTTCATTTTATAAATGATTTGGTGGCTATTCCTCATAAAAGATCACAACAAGTTTGTCCTCCTCCGTCGTTGCTCCTGTACTTTCTGAAGCTTTTGTTTTCTGAGATTTATGATGTACATGTACTTTCTCGTGCTTTTTTATGAGATTTTGATTTATGTACATGCACCTTCCGCTTTCACCTACCGAGATTTTGATTTCTTGAGGCTTTTGTCTTCTAAGATTTTTGATATACATATACATTCTAAGGCTTTCGTCTACTAAAGTTTTTTATGTATTTGTACCTTCTGAGATTTTCGCCTGCTGAGATTTTTGATATACTTGTACCTTCTGAGACTTTCACCTACTAAGGTTTTTGATGTATCTGTACCTTTTGAGATTTTCAATTTATCTGTACCTTCTGAGATTTTTTTTCTTCTGAGATTTTTGATGAGTGGAGATATTATCAATCACATGCTCTCTTAGAGTCTTTCTAGTGAGGATCTTGTCCACTACTAGCTTCACATTGAGGCTTCCTCAAGGGTGTGCCTTCCAGAGGTTATTAGTGGAGACTTTGTCTACCAGTTGCCTTCTTGTAGTCTTTCTAGTGAGTACCTTATCCAGTACCAGCTTCCCATATAGGCCTCCTCATGTGTATGCCTTTTAAGGGGTTTTATTGAATGCAACAATGGAAGATTTCATTGATAATAAAAACTTATTTTAGAAAATAAAATCTTATAAACTTTTCAATAGAGTAAAGAAGAAACTTAACTTTCTTTAGTCACTTGTATTAGTGAGATCTTTCCTTAGATAAGTATTGGTGATATTTCTTATTCGATAACTTCAACAATTTCTTTACCATGATTCCTCTGATCTCCTTTTTGATGATCTGTTCATTGTTCCAACAAGTAGAGTCCCAGATGTCCTTGTCGTATTAAACGTTCAATTTCTTTCTTTAGATGAACGCAGCTTTCAATTGAATGCCCTTTCGAACAGTGAAAGTGACAATATTGTGATTGATTTTCGCCATTTGGATTTCCCAATGGGTTTGGCCATTTGAGATATGTAATTCAATCTCCATTATGATATCGCCTAATTTAGTGGAGTATATCTAAGTGTTGTAATGCCATCAATCTTTTGAATATTTTTCTTTTTTATTTTGAGATGTGTTGTAAGTTCTTCTGATGCGTACTTGCGCTTAGAGCTATTCTTAAATTGTCTTCTATGAGTAGTAATAGCTTCATCAGCTGTAATTTGTGCCTACACTAAATGAATAAGATTAGCGTAAGATCGCATTGTATCTCACATTAATGAAGAGTAGAAAGGCCCAGACCTCCAGGAAGACGCCTAGAGTTTCTCGATCCTGATGAAGCTTCTCAAGAGAATCTAAAGTATTCTTTGAGGGTTTCTCCTTCATTTTGGTGAATTCCAGAAAGATGAGAAGAGTCTTTGATGATTTTTTGATTTGAGATAAATTGTTCGACAAAGAGATTAGTCAAATGAGCAAAGTTGAGAATGGTCCCAAGGGGGAGGGAATAAAACCATGTATGAGCTTGCCCTTTAAGAGTGATAGGAAAAACTTGACAGAGCAAAGTATCGGGGGCTTATTGAATATGCATAATAGTTTGTAATGATCGATGTGTTCATAAGGATCAGAGATTCCATCATAAGGTTCAATGTTATGTAGTTTAAACCCCACCAAAATCGGTTGTTGAAGAACCATATCATGCAAAGGAGAAGATTTTTGAATACTATGACGAGGGATGAACTGTTTACCTCTTAATGAAAATTCATCTAACAAGGCCAGATTTCATCTCAATAACTTCACGAGTTATTTCCATGAAATGGGGGTGATTCAATCCCATCAAAGAGGTAGAGAGATTCAAAGTTGGTCGAGCAATATGAGTATGATGAGTTGAGCTGACAGTATAGTCATGATCCATATCAGATGATGTACGGAAGAAATTTTCATATGATCCTTAGGGGTGTTTTTTCATTAACTCTATCATGTTGTTGATTGGGTCAATTTTCTCCAGTTTATGGTGGCATTCTCGATTGTTCGCTTTAAAAGAGTGAAGGATCTCGAGCTTGATGTTCCTCCATTCTTCGCTCCCTCGAGTATGAAGTGCTCCACGGGTGGTTTTGATCTTATTAAGAAACTTAGTTATGACATGATAATCAGGCTCCAAAATTTTGCCACACCTCTGAAAAGAGTGGTTTAAAATGTCGTAATTTTCGTAAGATGGAATAGTATACTTAGATTTCTCCTCATTTGGTGAGGACTTTAGATCTACAAGTTTCATAAAGCAAGCCCTTATAATTACCCTTTCAATAAGTGAGAGAGAACTTCGATTATGCTATGTCAGTCGCCAAATGCGCAACATATAGTAGCAGCATGTAGAGTTTTTAGAATTTAAGAAATGAAACTCATCATTTCAGCTTAAACCGGATGGTTGGGGGAATGATGACGTGCCCGATCTAGATCCCATAGTCATCATCAAGGCACATGGTCCTACTTAATGAGGAGGTACAACTTGACAAAGGATCCTCATCGAACATGTTACATCATTCAAGAAATTCTAGACTTGATGTTTGTCTAAGGAGACAATCTTAAGTCTACCTTAAAGGAGAGGTTGTTTTCCTATTAAGTATACCCTATGATTCACAACTCAAAGGGCAAAGTCATCGGGAGCATACGAAGCTATTACCGTGATCATAATATAATGGATGACCGCCAAACCACCCGATCAAAGGACTCACATAAGCTTTCATGTGGAGCTATTGGTCAAGCCACATGAGGACACGAGTCACGCCCCATTAATGATTGAGAGTAAACATGTAACACTTGATTGACATTACTCTTTGTGAGCTATAATTTTCTTAATTTGTTAGACAAACAAGCTTTATATGAGTTTGATTTAAGTTATGATAGAATTTCATTTAAGTTATTTTATATTGATATTTGATTTGAGTTAAAAATTTGATTAATTTGCATTTGTTTAAGAGCTTTAGATCAGAAACTCGCTTAATCTGAATGATTTATTGATCTATCATTACATGACGTAATCAATTTCTCAAATATTTCACTTATTTGAAACTCTTATTCTAGTTTTAAGTTTTGTTAACCCGGATCCAAAGACTAAACCGGGATGCAACCCACGCAGCATCCTCAAACACTTGAATTTAAGTATTTAGCATAGTGTCGGGGCACATGCGGGTGTATTTAAAAATTTAGGCAATTTTTATGTTTGAATTATGAGCTTGATTCTGTATTCATTTAATTCCAATTTAGCTTTTTTCTTTAAAATTTGACCAAATCTCTACGTCCGAGCATACGAGTTTATAACTTTAGCTAATTTCATCTAATTAAAAATTATTGCTGAAAATCATAATTAAGATGAAATTTCTCAATTTTGATTAAAAGATATGATATTTGTAGATTCTAGTTTAATCATCTCTGCTTGCTTGCATACAGAGTCTGAAACCAAGATGAGTTTATATTTAATTTAAGACATTTCTTGCACTTAATTTATTTGTTTACGCTTTCGCAATTCTCCCAATTTAATTATGTTCAATTTATATAACTTTGATAAGTTATGTCGATTTCAATATTTGTTGCTTTAGCCCCACTTATACTTATTAGCTAGCATAGTAATCACCTCCACATTCGTATAAGAGTTATTAAACTCAATTTGGATTCATCCTTAGATTTTGAATTTATTGTCAGTTTATTATGAAATTAGCATTAATCCTCCCCCCCCAAATTTATTAGTTTAATATTCACCTCTCTCAAATTTATGAGTTTAATATTCGTCTCCCCGAAAATATGTGATTTTAATACTCGCCTCTCCCAAATTTATGAGTTTAATATTCGTCTCCCCCAAAATATGTGATTTTAATATTTGCCTCAACCAAATTTATGAGTTTAATATTCGCCTCCCCCAAAGTTTATAAGTTTAATATTCGTCTCCCTCAAATTTATGAGTTTAATATTCGTCTCCCCCAAAATTTGTGATTTTAATATTCGCCTCCCCCGAATTTCTGAGTTTAATATTCGCCTCTCTCAAAATTTATGAGTTTAATATTCGCCTCTCCCAAAATTTATGATTTTAATATTTGTCTCCCCCAAATTTATGAGTTTAATATTCGTCTCCCCTAAAATTTATGAGTTTAATATTCGCTTCCTTCAAATTTATGAGTTTAATATTCACCTCCCTCAAATTTCACTTAGATTTCATCCTCTATATTGATCTATGTATTTAGAATTCACTCAAATCGAATGAATTTTAAATACATCAAAAAATGACTTTTATAATGTATTTAAAATATATTATATTTATTAAAAATTTATTTTATTTTAAACTAAACATTCAAAAAATTAAAATTCTTATATTTAATTTATATGCATTCTAAATACCGTCAACTAAACGGCTCCTGGGGCTGTGATGGGGCGTTACGTTTACAAGGTATAATTAATGAAGTATTGGTTGTCGAGTTCAACATTTTGAAGTGCAAAAAATAATGTTTATAAGGTGGATAATGAGGCCACGTAGCCTAAAGCTTCTTTATAGTTAGTTGTCCTTGCTTTTATACGGATCAAAATTAAATTTTGAAGGATATGATAGTTCAACGTGACACTGATGTCAGTCAGTCCGACAATATGATGATTTCTTAATCTTTAATTATTATTTTTAAGATAACTAATCCTTAATGACCATCAAATTATGAATTAATGAGTTTAGGTTAGTTTGAAGCATCTTCAATTTTTGAGAAATGTGATTGTAATATTATTGTAAGAAAAAAATTAAGTATTAATTTTATAAATAGATAATTTTAAACATTTTATAAATAATTACTCTTCATTACTATTTTTATTTTTCATTAAATACAATCACAAATTCACAATGAAATAGAATGAAATCTTATGAGAGTTATGTAATCGGTTGTATTTGCAATGTTAAGTACATTCATACATTTTAGAAATACAAGTGTTTAATTGCTTACAATTCGCATGCAATGTATTTCATCAATAAATTTCAAATTCGTATAATTTATTATTGATGTATTTGGAATATATTTAAATTAGATGGTTTTCAAATATTTTGTAAATTCTTTGATGCCTTTGTCTATTGCCATTGCCACTATCATAAGTTGACTCATATAGCCACCCTTCAATAGCACATGTACCCCTAGCCATTGGCAATTGATCATTGCTACTCTCCGCCCATCACTGATAAGTTGTCTACCAACCTCCATCAACCACCAGCAGTCGACCATCTACTGCTATTGTCATAATTTTACTCTGTATTACTTTACCGAATAAAAAAACAAACTCGTATATTTATAATATTTTCAATCAAATAATCTAAAAATATTTCAAATATAATGCTTTCACTTCACAGAATATTCATTCTACATTGATCTTTTTTAACCAATCAAACAACCTTTAAAATAGTTTATGAATTAATTATTGTGTGCTAGAAAATCGCAGAAAGTGAAAGTTTTAAATTGTTTATGAAATTCAAAGACACACACGTATTTAAAGAGAACAAGAAAACTAGAATCTTTTACGTGGAAAATCAAAAGAGAAAAAATCACGCTTTAAGAATCTTCCACTATGTATTTGTTTCAGAGTACAAAATTTCCCGATAACGGGATTACAAAATTGTACATGAGAAGGGCTGACAATGGGAATCTCAAAATCAGGCAATAACAACCATATAGTAATGGTGAAGCGGGGACCGAAGGGGCGCCGTCGAATGTGGACCGGCAAGATGGCGAGGATCGGCGCGATGACCGACGATGGTAGTCGGCGGCGGTGGTCGGCGATGATGACCGACGACGATGGTTGACGACGGCGACCGCATGACGGCGGCAGCGGTCGCGGTGACGACGGCGACGGATTGACGACCGACGACGGAGATTGATGACGGCAGGATCGCGGTACCGACGCGGCGGCGGTTGGTAACCAACGGGGTCGCCAAGTGGTGACAGGATTATGCTCGGAGGATTTTCGCTTTAGATTCTCTCCTCTCTTGCTGCCCTCTCATATGAGGGGCTATTTATAGATTAAAGGAGTGGCGTCTCTATAAATACATGCAAAATCTAAACCACTCCTCTCCATTGGACGGCTCAAAATGATTCCTTTGATCATATGATGTATTTTGTATATTTGAATGCTCAAATGAAGTCAGAATTATGAGATCTTGAGCTTGTTAGATCCGTCTCGTCAAGACGCTCGATTTGACTATAAACACTCTATGTTTAAGTCGATTGATAATAAGCGTTTGATCTCGGTTAGTCTTGATTCAGAATCATATTGCTTTCGACATCAAGATTCGTGCTTCGACTAGTAGAATTTTCAGGATCATATCAATTATGAATATATAATTATCAATTTTAGTTTTGAAGTTTTTTTTTAAATTTCCTTTCATACTAAGGGGTTGTCACATTTGGAATGCGAAAGAATTCAAGAAAAAGATTACTTTATAGTTTGGTTGAGTTTTTACAAATTCATTACTTTTTTTTTTTGTTTGACAAATGAAAGAAATTAAAAGTGACGCAATGGGTGTGGGCAACCGGCCGGCGCATGGGCAGGCGGCGGCAAGTGCGGACCCGGCCGACGACGGCGGTGGTGGTCGTAGGAGAGCCGTCGCGACCGGAGCGCGTCAGCCGCGATCACTTTAGATTGTAGTATTTGAAATTCACCCAAATTTAGTGAATTCCAAATGCACGCAAACTAGCCTTTCTAGTGTATTTAAAATGCATTACATTACACTGAAATTTTACTTTACTTGCAACCAAATGCTTGAAATATTCAGCGCATTTAGAATGCATTCCAAATGCAGAACCAAATAAATTTCTAATTACTAACATACAACCTTAAGAGTTACTCGTAATTTTCAACCGTTTGTATGTCATCTTTATATATTAATAACTTTATGCCTATTTATTTGTAATTGATTTTCTTCATATTTATAATAAATAAAATAGTTTAGAAAAATTACAAAAATAATAGAAAAAATATGCTAGGATATATTAATTTAAATTATATCAAAAATAGACTTTAAAATTATTAGATTTAATGAAGATTGCCCAATACAAACTCTTTATATGCAACACAAATTTTAAAATAAATCAAATAATTTAAAAAATAAAAGATAAAAATACTTAAAATTACATTAAATAAATATATTTTAAAAATAATATAAATACAAAAAATAAAAAAATAAAAAAAATACAGAACAATCTCAAACAAACTCTTATGAACTTAATAAATCTAAAATGAGAAACCCAGACTATAATTTCCATTCATAAAACAGAAATCAATATGAAACTTTTTTTTAACATTAAAATGCTAAATATTCAGTAACATAAGAAGAAATATAAGCAATTAGACATACATAACACTTATCTTCTCATTTAGTTACAATTGGTTTAGATCTTCAATATCTGTCTTAAACGACAGCTATAATTGGTTTGCCTCTTCTTGCAAATCATTTACTTTCTTATTGCTTGAATATAAGAACTTATGACAAAGAAATATATGATCTTCTCTTTTTACCCCTTTGTTGCATGTCCTAATCATCTAATTTTTAATGACTTCAATTTCCTGTTATTGTCCCTTAAAAGTTATAAGAAAATCGATGCAGTAGTAGACATGTAAGAGAGTTGATTTCCAAACCACAATAAGATCTCTCTCTATTTTTTCGGGTCTTCCATTTTATTTCTCTATTATTTTTAGCCTTATCATACCTATTTCTCATTTATCTTCTATAATTTCATCACATATTATGTTAATTTTTCTTTCAATTTCATAAACTCTATTTAGGATGCATTTCAGATAATTTGCTTCATTTAGCTACCAGCTTTTTGCCTATTTTTTAGAAAATTTTATATTGAAAAAACTGTTTTGAGAACTAGAACTGTTAGAGTGTGGTGACTGTCAAAAAATTATTTTTTTAGATTTTTAAAAAGAAAAATATTTGTAAAACACAATAGTTTTTTAGTATTTTCTGAGAGCTTTCTGATCTTTTCAAAAAACTGCAATAAGACCTTTAATTATCAATAGTATTTTAACAGTTTATACATATATATATATATATATATATCCCTCTAAAATTTATAAATGAAACATGGATCTCAAGTTAAAGCATGTATACAATCAAATTAAACGACTCAATGAGACGAGTTCAACAATCTTAGAAGTAATTAATCAGCCAAAATGCTCAAATTAAGCCCAAAAGTTATATATGAAAACTTCGAAATACTAACTGAATGATTAAATGACTTTCAAATTTGGTATGCTTATAATCGAATTGAGCGGCTCGACGAGCCAAATCCAACTAGCCTAAGATCACTCAGATCAAATATCATTTGAATGGTCAAATCACCAAAAAAGTGACTATGATCAAATGAATCAATACAAACCGTCAGATGGAGTGTTTTGAGATTTTGGCTACAATGACCAAAATACCCCTCTCATAATCCTATAAATAGGACTTCATTCTTGTCATGAAGGAGTTAGGAGCTATAAGCGAACTTGAGAGAAAACTGAGAGAGAGCTAGAAGTTCAAAGTTCGTCATCACCATCATTATCGTGTGTGTCGCCAGTCAACAACCATTTTAACTACCATTGCATATAACTGGTTCGAGATTTTCATTATCATGATTTGTCACATACAATCTTGTAATATCACTGTCAGGAAAACTTAAATTCTGTACTTCAAAGTTGATATATAGTAGAACATTTTTACTGGGCTAGACCCCATGGTTTTTTCCCCCTCTTTCTGAGAGTTTTCCACGTAATAATTTTGGAGTTTCCTGTTCACTTTTTAACCATCTGCATGCGTGCTGGATTTTCCAACAAAGCCAAGACGTGAAGTTTTATTCTACCGCTATAAGTTTTGTAGCATGAAACATTTCATTTACATCTTTACAATGATTGATAATCTGACTTCAAGTTATGAGTAGTACCATCTATATGATGTAGAGAATTCTACATTGGAATAATGCATATGATGAATGAAGAAACATCAAATGTTGATCATTCAATTCTTATCAGAAGCTGGGGGGCAACCTCTAATCTCAAAAGATCATCCAAATTAATATTCTAGATATCTAATTGATTATCAGTTCAAGAAACGAGTTAATGATGAGGAGTAATTTCAACATTGAAAATTTGGCTACAGCCTCAAACGGATGTTTTGATGTAACTTTTTTCACACAGGTTAACGTCATCGAGTAGTACTCTCACAAATAATCACGGAAGAATTAAAATGTTTAACATTTTTTCACGCAGGTTAATGTCATACTTTGACAAAACAAACTCAGATGAGAGTTAAAACTATTGACTTCTTCCACACAGGTTAAATATCACCGAGTAACACTCTGACAAGCAATCTTGGATAGGTCATAACTTTGTACCTACTCCACACAGGTTAAATGTCACCGAGTAACACTCTGATAAATAACCTCGGATAGGTCATAACTTCGTACCTACTCCACATAGGTTAACATCATCGAGTAATACTCTCACAAATAATCTCGGAAGAATCAAAATGTTTAACCTCTTCTACACAGGTTAACATCATACTTTGACAAAATAACCTCTGATGAAAATTAAAACTATTGACTTATTTTACACAGGTTAAATGTCACCGAGTAACACTCTGACAAACAATCTCGGACAGGTCATAACTTTGTACCTACTCCACACAGGTTAACGTCATCGAGTAATTCTCTGACAAATAATCTTCCACATAGGTTAACGTCATACTTCGACAAAATAACCTCGAATGAGAATTAAAACTATTGACTTCTTCCACACAAGTTAAATATCATCAAGTAACACTCTGACAAACAACCTTAGATAAGTCAAAAATCCTTTATAGATTCTTCTCCTAGAAGGTAGGCCCTCGATGATGCCTCGATAGGAGGACAAGGTCCTCACTAAAAAGACTCCAAGAGAGCAAATGATTGATAGGGTCTCCACTCATCAAAAATCTTAGTAGGCGAAAGCCTCAAAAGGTACATGTACATCAAAAATCTCAGAAGGCAAATGCCTCAGAAGGTTCAGATACATAAAAAATCTTAGTAGACAAAAGCCTCAAAGATGCAGTACATCTTAGAAAATGAGCCTCAAAAGTCAATTACATCAAAAACTTCAGCAAGCAAAAGCCTCAGAAGGCAAAAGCATGAGAAGATACAGCACATCAAAAATCTCACAAGACAAAAGCCTCAGAAGGAACATGTATATCAAAAATCTCATAAGGCAAAAGCCTCATAAGGTACAGGTACCCCAATGGAGGAGAATAAGCTCGTTGCGATCTTTTAGGAAAAACAACCACCAAATCATTTAAAAAATGAAAGTTTTTCCTGAAGATTATCAAAGTATCACTGTTGATAGTTGGCATTACATCGTCGGATATCACCGTCCCCTGATACTTCCGTAGCCCATCATCTTGTATCTTTAGACATTGGGATACCTGTTGATGGATGCTCACCCATGAAGATACTCTCTATTTTTCAAGCTTGGAATCACACTAGAGCCTAAATTTAGGATGCACCGCCTAACCAGGTCAGTCGGAAACCCCAAGATCCGGGAGAACTGGAGCCTATGAGGGCGATCGGCACCATTATACAGGTTAGTGGAGGCTACTAAAGAGAAGAAAACAGAAGCATACTGGAGCTTGCATTCGAGATGCACACCACCTAACCAGGTCAGTTGAAAACTCCGAGATCAGGGAGAATTGAAGCTTGTGAGGGGGGGGGGTCGGCACTATTATACAGGTTAGTGGAGACTACCAAAGAGAAGAAAACAGAATCACACTGGAGCTTGTATTCGGGATGCGCGTCGCCTAACCAAGTCAATTGGAAACCCCGAGATGAGAGAGAACTGGAGCCTGTGAGGGGGGTCAGCACCGTTATACAGTTCAGTGGAGGCTACCACAGAAAAGAAAATAAAGAATAGAAGGTGCAAATTTTTCATTATCCCTTGGGGGATATTTATACTAGAAAAAATGACTCTTCTTCAAATTTAAAAAAAATTAAAAAAAAATTTTAAACTTTTCCTATTCTTTTAAAAAATAATAAAAAACAAGAAGAAAATTCTTTATATTCTTAAAAATATATAAAAAAAAAACTCTTCATCTTTCTAAAAAAAGAGAGAGAAGAGAAAATTATTGATATTTTAAATTAAAAAAAAATACTCTTCATATTTTTCATTTAAAAAAAATTCTTTATATTCTTTATTAAAAAAAAGGGTATTTACGTCTCCTCCTCTCTCCTCTCTCCTCTCCTCTCTCTCCTCTCTCTCCCACTCTCTCACGTCAAAGAAATTTTTTTTTTTAAATGTGAGGCCCACGGCCATCTCTCATTGAAGCCAAACCTAGGTATAAAAAAAGAGAGAATTTAGAGGACCCTGAGCCCTCTCTTTAAAATGATATATAATATATATATATATATATATATATATATATATATATATATATATATATATAATAAATTAAATTAAATAAATATTAATAACTAATAAATAAATAAATTTAATACACAAAAATATATAATTATAAATCCTAATAATTTTTATGTAAAGTGATTTTATATATGTTTTTTCATCTAAAAATATGGGGCAAATGATATATCCCTCTAAAATTTATAAATAAAGTATGAATCTGAGTTAAAGCGTGGCTGATCAAATTAAAGCGATTGATAAGTTGCAATCTTTGAAGCGGGTCAATCAGTGTGTAAAATAACTATATATGAAAACTTGAACGACCAAATGATCGTGACTTTCAAATTCTTATAGTTGAATCAAGCATTGAGCGAATCCAAATAAAGATCTCATCGAAGGTCATTTGAATAATCATCAAGAAAATTGTCTTATGATCAAATGAATTAATCTGATCCAGATGGAGTGTTTTGAGATTTTTTTGCCGACTAAAATACTCCTCTCGAATCCTATAAATAAGATTCTCTTGTCATGAAGGGGAGGAGCTAACAAACTTGGAAAAGCGAGAGAAATTTAGAAGTTGAAGTTAAATCATCATTATCGTATATCATTAAGTATTATTATCGCAATACGATTCTGGCCTAGCAGCATAGATGTTGTAAACGATTAATTTTCATTTTCATGATTTCTCATATCTGATCTAATCCATTTGTCGGAAAACTTAAACTCATCTCCAAAACAAAGTATATAATGAAACATTTTTTTTTTGGGGTATTGATTTTCCTCTTTCCGGGGTTTTCACGTAAAAATTATAGAATTTCTTATTTACTTTTTGATCATTTGTATGCGTGCTGAATTTCCCAACAAAACTAAAATGTGGAGTTTTATTTTACAGCTATAAATTTCTTAGCATATATATATATATATATATATATATATATAAGAGAGTGTGTGGGGGTGGGTCAGGGAGGCTTAAGAAGAAAACAAAACTCAAAATCTCAATGTACTTTGATTTAAGTCTTGATAGTTGGGTAGCCTTTTAATCCCAGAATTGCTCATAAAGCAGAAGTTGATTTGGCCATTTACACTGAGAAGACCGATGCAGCAAGCGACTGATAAGATGTCTTTCAAGTCGTTAATAATAATTAAATAAATTAACAAACTACAAATTAAAAAGACCAAACTGAATCAATTAGGCATATAAAACGACACATGAGAGGAGAAATATATTTCTCGTAGAGGTCAAGTCTAATGCATCCAGCTAACTGCTACTAGACTTTATTTAACTGAAGCAATTTCAAAAAAAAAACCTAAACGCACATCTTTTCCATTAGAATCAGATGCCATTGACAAGCAGTTCATATCATAAGATACATTACTGTCTCCTTTCTCAAGGCTTTTGCTTTTTTAGCCTCCAAATATAGAAATTCACAACAATAACTCAACTCCTGTTTTTTCTTTTATTACATTTTTAACAGTTTAATAGTGCATATATGCACAAATACGTTGCTCTACTAGTTAATTTTTATTGGTATTAACTATGTAAATACATTAAATTTCGATGCAAGGAGTATAATTCTGCTAATAAATTATCAAAGATCATAAAAGAAAGAAAATTATTGATGCAAAAATCTTTCAATGTAATTATTGAATATGGAGATTGTGCAATCATTTTTTTTAACATTTGACCCGTATTTATAGATTGGGTCGATATAAGTTTTTCTTTTATTTATATATTTGTCATTACATAAATCAATAGAAAAAAAAAGATTTACATACATACCACACATTTTTTATGCATTTTTACATAATTAACATCTACAATTTGATATTTATAAATATAACAGTTTTTAATGTTTTAAAAGTTGCATTTCATTTTAAAAAGTTAATGATATTATTTTTGAGGTGATAGTAAGGATTATGTAAATATTAAAATATAAGTGTTAAATATACAAATATATAAGAATTTTGTGCTATTCATGTAAATGCCCCTATAATTAAATAATCATAAGTCCCAATAAGACAATTATATTTAAACTATGATGAATACATGTTAATCTAGTAGCGAAGTTGACTCCATATAGTGATAATTAAATTGACTTAATCAAATCGTCTTTATATGGAACTCGATGTATTGACTTTAAATCGGGTTTGTAGATGTACTCGACCACAAGTGTTTTGATTGACTTCGAACATGGGGGGTATTTTTGTTTTTTTCAGGGACATTTGAGCAAATTTAATCACAAACTCACACACACAATGTATGTGCAAGGAGTTGAACTCAAAACCTCTTATTTGAAAGCCAAAGCTCTCAACCACTGGGCTAAAATGAGCAATTTTTTTAAATTAAGTATCATTAGAATATTAACTACGTAATTAAGTATTGATAAAAAAAATTTAAATATAGGTATAGTCTAGTGGGCGGCTAACTATTCCATTGCGTGGTGTGGCTAAACCACGTTAGATTGAGATTACAAGCGAGTTCGACTTAATTGGTGGTATGAACCATATTAGGCGATCGACGATCAACCTCTTTGTTTTATTTCGATTCTCGACTGTGGATTCCACCGCCCTGCTCGAGGCGTTTTCTCCCTCAGAACGCACTCCTCTCCATCTCGAAGCTTCCTATTGGCTCAACCGCCAGATTGCCGCTTCTCCGTATTCGAAGAAACCTTCTTTCTTCCCGACAGCAGCGTCCACGCCGTTTGATGACTTTTCTCTCCCATATAGCAGCCATTGGAAGCCAATATTAGCTTCCTACGATGATTCTGGCGGCTCCATTTTGTTCGGGGAAGTTTCCTGTGATGGATTCTATCATTTTTTGTGCACATCCCCGTCGTTCTTCGTGAACACACAGTAAATCTCTATTTCTATCAATTTATAAATTAATAGAGTATGTGAGCTAGGGATTAGAGTTGTA
Source organism: Cymbidium sinense (assembly GCA_021442155.1). Taxonomy (NCBI): domain Eukaryota; kingdom Viridiplantae; phylum Streptophyta; class Magnoliopsida; order Asparagales; family Orchidaceae; genus Cymbidium; species Cymbidium sinense. The sequence continues at coordinate 40,694,713 of CM038218.1, forward strand.
TGATTAGAATTTTGTTTGGGATTTGATTTATAGGTTTGTGTTAGCATTGCGGTTCGGGTGATAAGTAGCCGAAGGTAGTACTATTTAGGGTGTCGATTGATATAAATTTATGATTATTTATATAGTTTATTTTGCAAGAATAAATAGAGAATTTGTTTCGCTGATCTTTTTCTATGGAGGCGAACTTAGTGTCGATGAGCAATTTAATCCAAGTTATGTGGGAGGTCGAAATCGTCCAGTTAAGGTTCTGCGTGACAACACCTTACTAGAATTGAAGCAACGGATTATGAGAACCTTGCACATTGATTCAGAGCGCCACACAATCACTCTTACAGGTTGTTATCCGGTGGGTAATGGATTTATAGTATCTGTAATATCTAACGATGAGGTTTGCAAAATTACACTGGACAAAGCTTCCCGTCAGATGTTAGTGTTGTATGTCGAAGTGGAGGATGTTAATGTTGCATCCACATCAGCTGACCCGGTAATAAGGTCGTATACCCGACACACGATTTCATCGCCTCGCAATATAACGTAGCTTTGATGAGTTGATTCTCAGGTAATATCTTGTTAACCTTTCCCTGTTTACACTTGTAATAATTAATATGATAGTTTGCTATCCAACGTATAAGTTTTGTGGCAGTGATGATGTTGTTTATCGTTCAGAGGAACCGTATGTGCCTCGAGTCGGAGAAGATGAGTCGGTATGAGCGGTGGTTCAAGTAGTCGGCGGGGATATTAGTGATGATGATTGTTCACTGAGGTAAAACCGCGTCTTGGGAATCTAGACAGTCATGATCTTCTAAAAAATCACTCACTCTGAAATATTGACAGTGAGAGTCATATGTTGTCCACAAACAAGTATGTCCGGATGTGTCAAACTACGAGAGAGTGGGACAACGATATTTACTTTGACGGCCCATCTAACGAAACTGTCCAAACATATGATATTGAAATCCCAGGTGACCTTGTCAAAGGTATGTGTTTCACAAGTAAATGGAGCCTATAATTTGCTGTTGTTGGGTGGTGGATAGTAAATAATATTCAATTCCAAACAGTTACCTCTAACTAAAAGAACTACACGGTTGTATGCGTACAACATGATAGTCCTACAAGACCATGTGTAAGTTTGCATTACTTAGCGATGCCGTGCTTGGAGAATATCAAGAGTTGGTTAAAACCATAGATGTATCAATGCGATAGTGCGGTAGGTCATTGTAGTTCAAAATTCATAGCTTACTTCATTATACACGGATCGCATCAGATAAATCTGAAACCTAGGGAGATTATAAGTAGAATGGAGTCGAAATTCAATGTTAAAGTTTCGTACATGAAGGCTTGGGATGCAAGGCGTAAGGCAATAAAAGTAATATTTGGCAGATGGGAGGAGTCTTGCAAGACTCTAAGTCTTTATATGGAATCAGTTTGTAATACTTTACCTGGTACAGTCTACAGAATGCAGTCTAGCAGTACACAACATTTCCAGAGACTTTTTTGGGCATTTGGTCATTCAATCATGGGCTGGAGTAGCTGCCGACCAATTCTGAGCTTAGACGGTACTCTTTTATTAGGCAAGTATCATGGTACATTATTAACTGTTGTTGGAATCGATGAAAACAATGGGGTGTTTCCACTAGCCTTTGCTATTGTAGAGTCTGAGTCGATTGATTCATGATTGTGGTTCTTGATATGCTTACATGATATGTTGTCTGTTATCTCTGCTAGACGTGATCTATGCATAATATCCGATAAACATGTTGGTTTATTACGTGGATGTAGAGAAGTGTTTCCATGGGCAGCTCACAGACATTGCTTGTGTCATCTGCGTGAAAATTTTAAAAAGGTAATACGTAGATTGAGGATTGGTGATATTGAATTTCTATGCCAGAAGATGTATATAATAGGAAATACTGATGATATCCGTCAGTTCAATCGTTTAATGTTAGATATTAAAAATGTGAAAGAAGAAGTGCACAGATGGCTTGTGGAGCGTGACCCTGTTAAATGGTCACTTGTGCATGATGGTGGTATGCGTTATGAGATAATGACGACTAATGCATCTGAGTGTTTTAATGGTGTCCTGAAATAGGCTCGTGGTTTACCGATTCAGGCTCTAATCACTGCTATCTACTACAACTTAGTAGCTTTGTTCATGAAACGACTAGCCACTGCAACTCAGCAACGGGATGCCAACATGGCCATTTTTACCCAAAGGGTATCCACAATGTTACAAAGACACCGAAGAGAGATCGATATTTTCCGAACATCAACCCACGTGAGATGCAAGTTTTTGATAGGTCTAGCCGATCATTCAGAATTGATTTGCTAGATAACGACCTTTGTAATTGTAGTTGTAACAAAACGATCATATATCATTGGTCATTGTAACTCAGCAACAGGATGCCAACATGGCCATTTTTACCTAAAGGATATCCACAATGTTACAACACACTGAAAGAGAGGTCAGACATTTCCCTGAACCTGTGAACATCAACCCACGTGAGATGCAAGTTTTTGACAGGTCTAGCCGATCATTTTGTCACACCCCAGATGACCCCCTACCCTTATTCTAGGGTGTCGAAGTGTAGAATAGGATGACTCGATTGAACGATTCTACCAACACGCGTTTCAACTTTGCTACTACGAAGCAAGTGAAATGTGTATCTAATCAAATCATCACAAATATTTGCAACTCAAATTGGATATTACACATTCAGAATTGATTTGCTAGATAACGACCTTTATAATTATAGTTGTAACAAATGATCATATATCATTGGCCATGCCCACATGTAGTTGCTGCATTAGGATTTTTCCGGCATCTGCGTGCTTACATTTTGTTTCTTATTGGTTGTTTCTTACTGTCGGATACATCAAGTTCAGAGGTCCATCTGCAGTATCTATCACTACTAGAGGACATGGATACATTCAGTATGATGGCTATGGGTAGAACAGTTCTAGCCCACCTATATATGGAGTTACAGTCACTAGGCCTAACATGGTGCACTTTCTCAGATATGGTCTTAGAGCAAATTCATGTGGGAGGTCGACTACATGTGTCATATCCGATATTGTGTCTGACATTGGGTTAAGGTATATTTTATTAACTGCACTTTCAAATTTTTAACGTATATATGTGTTTAAACTGTGTTGTGTGTATAGATGGAATGAGAAGTATATGTTGCGATGATGAGCGTTGCGATATAGAAATGAATGGATGGCTGATACTCAGGTTAGACTTGTAGATATCTATAATGCATATTCTAATATCTATAATGCATATTCTAGTTTAACATAATTCTAATAATGCATATTCTAATTTAACATAATTTTTAATATGTTCAGGTGATCTAGGAGGCATTGCTCGAGCACATCACTCTGTCACATACATACAGCTCTAATATATGATTATCACGAGTCCCTCTGGAAGAGGGTTGAGTGGAATTTACAGTCGAGTGTTCGCCCGATTCTCATTCCTGAGTAAATGTATTGACCAGTTTCAAAAGGGTCGATGGTGGGGTAAAGCGGATATCGGGATTGATTACCAATCGCAACGCTTGGGAGGAGGGATTACCTCGAGGGCTTAGATGAGGATGTGACGGATGTGTATCGGCAATACATGTGTTGGTTCAGATCGTGGGCTTCTCTGTATTTACTGGCTGCCCCGACATATCCTTCGACCACTTACTATGTCAGAGCACCAGTGGAGCATATTTATGTAATTGCTAACATAAGTGTTCATTTGAATTCAATATATTGCGAGAGGCTAATTTCACATACTATTTTTTTTTGTGTAGCGGGCACATCTGGCTGACATCATGACCATACTTTGTGGATGAGCATGTGCTATAAAGATGCGTCGATGGGTACGATGTGCTATCGAGACACATGCGGTGTACATCGGGGACACATTACGGATCGGTTACAGGAGGTGTCACACCATGACTGGAGCGTCGGGCCATCTACTTATGCTGATCTAAGTCCACTATGTATCCGATCGGGTCCTTCTACATACAACGTACCAACCCTATCTTCCCGTCAGATGATCCGGCAGAGAAGATCTTACATTGGAGGGCCACCATCAGCTGCGTGATCATCCATCTCATGCACTTGACCAGTACACACCTGGGAGTGGTGCGATTCCACACAGATGTCAGAGGCGTTAGATGTTTAGGATTGTCTATTTGTGCGTCTGTACTACATTTGTTCTTATATATTTTATTTTTATTTTTGTATGATCAATTTATGTAAATATTTGTACTCACTTCTTGGAATGAAAACTTGTAAATAAAAAAGTTCATTTTTGACATTGTTGTGAAACCTCCCATATGGTTCAATTGAATAAAGAATGGATCCCAAAAACAAGGATGCTTTAGAATAGGCATGGTTAATCAAATGAAAGAAAACAACTCGATTAAAACCTATACATATAGCTAACTTAATCTAACCCAATTGAGGCATAAGCTAAACTTCTTTGAATTGGGCAAGACCTAAAGGCATAAGCCCAATTGAGGCAAGAGCTAAAAGTCATGTTCTTACTTATGTAAAAAAAATATTTGAAAATAGTCACCCATTTAGTGGGCGACTGAATACAGTCCACTTACTTGTGTCGAAGCCTTTGATCTAACGTGGCTTAGCCATGCCACGTCAGAATCAACATGACTAGGCTAGTCGCCCACTAGTTGGGCGACTATACCTATATTTATATTTTTTTATCAATATTTAATTACATAATTAATATTCTAATGATACTTAATTTAAAAAATTGTTGCTAAAATGACTTGCACAACATGGGGGTATTTAGCTATACAATGGTCATCATAAATTAAAGCTCATTGGCTTTGAGTTTGAGCGTCGAAATGGGACATATATATATTTATGTTAGTGCTTAAATTTATTTTTAACTCAAGAGTTTTAGTTTATGATCAAAGGCTAACTGATTAATATTATTTTCTCAGAGATTTTATATTTATTTTTTCATATTTTTCTAATTTGATAGGATTTGAGATCATGGCTTTCAACTCGATTGGACTCGCTTGATAATTACTGATCATGATGGCATACTTATTAGGGTTTGATATTTTAACTACCATTTTTTAAAATAATCATATAGGATTTGATATTAACCTCTCGGATGACCTTCACTCGGCTCGGTAGAAGTCTAGCAAAATAGTAAGATGAGATAGAAAACTCAAATGGGCATCTAAACCTTCTGGCTCCTCTCCCTCATCGATATCGATAGCACGATCGGTACTTAAAATGTAAATTAAAATATAATATATGTATATGTATATATAAAATTAAATGATTTTAAAGACAAAATATCTAAAATCTTAAATAAGTGATATATTTTAAATTAGGAAGATTAACATACATATCACACAATTCTTATATATTTATCTATCTAACACTTCAAGTTTGATATTTAGATTTCTAGCATTTCATCTATGCTTGAAAAGATGCATTACTTTTAAAGAGTTAATAATAGTGACATTTTTTATATAATATTAAAGATTTGAATGTTATATTTAGATATATTAAAATTTAGGTGTTACATATATTTGTTACATATATACATATATAAGAATTGTGTGGTATACATGTAAATACCCCTTTAAATTATTAAATTTATTATGATTTACTATACATTATTGATATGTTTAAAAAAGTTAAAAAATATTATTTATGGCTGATAAGAATTTAAAATATATATATATATATATATATATTATTTTATTATCAAAATATATTAACAAGTGTCGGACATTCAATAAATATTTTTCATTTGTCACCAAAAATTATAAAGTAATTATTTTTAAGAAGATTTATATGCATACCAACATAATTCATTTACATTTATATATCTAACATTTAAAATCTAATAATTACATTTATAACATTTTTTTCATGTTAAAAAAGTGCATTTTATTTTACAAAAATTAATAATAGTGATAATTTTAATTTCATATTAATTATTTAAATATTATTTATATAAATATAAAATTTAAGTCCTGGATATATAAATATATTAGAATTGTGTGGTATGTAAGTAAATCTCTCTTATTTTTAATTGCCTGATTCAATTTCAGTTCCAGCGTCTCATTATTAATCAGATGAGGATTCAAAGAAAGCTTATCTGGATGAATAGTTTCTCCATAAATATAAATTTTTCAGAACTGTGTTATGCTTATAATTGAGTTTAAGCTGTCCGAATAATAAAATAAATAAATAAATACTATTGCCACATGTGACAAGTTGATAGGTTCAAGAAGCATGGGGGGAACTGCTTGGGATCTTGAGCTCAGGAAATGTCCTGAGGCCACTGGAACAAATCCATTGAAATCTATGGTCATGTTCTTTTTCCATTCTATGACTATTTAATCTTCCTAAATCCCTCATTGTCTTGGTATCTTAGGAAGAAATCCTCTGTAGCTTTCTTCTTCACAAATTCTCTTTAACTACCCATTTCTGAGGTTGAGTACCAGTTTATGTATTCTCTCTTTCTTATTGTCCTTGAAGCCTTTTCAATTTAGTTTACTTGTTTTCTTCTCTCTCTCTCTCTCTCTCTCTCTCTCTCTACATATATTTATTACACACTCGCAGCACTGGTGGAGTTATGAGGGTGAGGAAGATAATTCAAAATCAGCAGAAGCTATATATAAATAAATGTGTTTGTTACAATCTAATTATGGTTTTGTTGATGTCTTATGAGCTTTGTTGTAGATGTTCTGCTGGGTTCAAAGTAAGTTGAATGGGAGACAAGGGAAGAGGTTTGAAGTTGGCCCAAGCTCTTCTCATTGTGAGTTATTGTCTCCTTCTTCCTTTAGTTCCTATTAAATTTTTTTTTTTTACTTAGGTTTATAATTTGATTCACAGTACAATAACAATCATTGATTTTATCCCTGTTTTTGCTTTTTAAATGTAATTGATTGAAGATATAAAAAGCAACATATTTCATATGAACTCGTCTTATTTGTTCTTCATGCATAAAGTTTCACCGAATTATATTTGCTATCTGAGAAAAAAAAAACTCTCTTAGATAATTTAAAGGGAAATAGCAGCAAAGAAGAATTCAAAGACTGGCCACAAACATTTTTGGCAATTGGGACATTTGGCAACAGTGAGTTGCGGGAAGATTCACAAACAGCACAAAGTTCTTCTGAAACTCAAGAATCATCGCATAAAATTGCAGACCTGAACATAGAAGAAGTGATCAAATTGCAGAAAGAAATAAGCAAACTACTAAATCTCAAGCTAAGTTCAAGCACAGATGGTCATGGAGCTGAGACTGATGAAATGAAGAGAGCTGATTGCTCAGCAAATGAATCTCTAATTAACTCCTTAGCTCCGGAAGCTGACAGCATTTCTTCACTGAAAATCTGTCAAGATCAAAAGATGATTCTGACGATTCCAAGATCATCTTAAACAAACTCAAACACCTGCTTTCTGATAATCACAATGGGATCAGGCGAAGATCACAGTCTTTCCTTCTCAAGAAAATGTTTGCAAGCAGAAGCAGCTCATCTTCACAGCAAAGTTTAAGGGACTCAATTCCTGAATCAAAACTGGAGAAGGTAAAAATTTATTCTAAACAGCGTATTTATGCCATTTATTTTTAAAAAATTTCTTTGATTTTTTTTAATGAGTTTCTTCGATTCTTTCTGCTGATAAGATTTTGAGAAAAATAATTCACAAAAAGATTCATCCCCAAACTGTACCTCGACCACCAACAATGAAGTACTTGCAGAAGAACAACGAAGAAAAGAAGGTAGAAGAGCGATGTAAATGGGTCAAAACTGATTCAGAATGTAAGTTTACATAACTTAAATATAGAATTAGAAGAATATTTGATGTAGTTTTGTTAGAAATTTTAATACTTTCTACTTTTATTCCACATTTTTGAAGTAGCGTTGATGAGTTGCATAGCTGATGAAGTGATGATTAGTTCTCTTTTCCCTGCTTACAGATATAATTCTGGAGATCTAAGCTCAAATCTAATACAATTACTGTCGGTAAAGCCATTGATTCAAAGTCCGTTGATCTTATTCTTGTGGAAAAAATTATGATTATGTTCTTTTTATTCTTCGATCTTGCAGGTATTCCTTTATAGGTGATTCAGTGGTTAATTTTGGAAGAAATAAAGAAAATTTCCTCTGCCGTTGAAGAAAAAAATGGATTCATGTAAGAATACAACATGAATGTGTATGGAAATAAATCCTGCATAGAAATTCTGAGGATGTGCTCAAAAGTACCTTTCGTATCTCTTCTTTCATGAATATAAATTGAAGTGAAGAAACAAACCTCTTTGCTTTCAGATGTAAGAAATTAAATTTGCATGTAGAATTTTTTTTTTTTTTTTCATATGAAGATTTAGGCTGCACTTGGGATAACTCGATTCTTTGTTTTTTTTAAAGTAGTAAAATAACAGCTTCATTCGTTTTATCAGTTTTTACTTTTTAAAATTTTGTGGTGAAAAAACTATTTTAAAATCAGTTGTCAGTGTGGTGGTCGACTATTTAAATTTTTCAATATATATATATATATATATATATATTGTGATAATTTTTTCAAAAGTTCTTTCTTAAATAACTTTGATCAATTTTTCAAAAACTTACTAAAACAGACTTCAAGTATTTTCAAGATTATGTTTTTTTTTTTGGTTCAATCTCCAATCCAATAGCTCATAGAGATGATGAAAAATAAGTTTTTTTTTTCCCTTCATATATAAGAAAAAATCTTCTTTTGATCAAGTTTGATTTAATCAATACTGAGCATAATACCTGACAAAAAAAAATGTAAGATTTTTATATTTTTTTGAGCTAAAATCACAAAAGAGTATTTCTCAAAGGGCTAATTTGTACAAAATATTAGGTAGGAATGGTTTTAGAAATAAAGTTTTTATTTTATGATATGGTATGGTATTATGCCATCAAAATGAGTTTTATTGAGAACTCATGTTGTGTTTGGTTCATTTTATTGGCTAAAACTTATAATATTGTCAAAGATATTTTAACTTATCATTTTGTTGAAAAAGTAGAACTCAAAGTGTTACAATTTGAACTTGATTAATAATAAACCATCTTATATAAACCATTTTAAAGTTTTTGAACTTCTCGCTTAGCTCTTGTTGGTGAACTTCATATCACTGAATTCATGTACTGATTAATTATTACACGGCACCACTAAAGATATAGTCATAATAATTTTTACAATGTTCATGCTCTTAATCCTTTCATGTACAATATATAAATTTTATTACAACGATTACATTTATCATTTATATAATAATAATATTTAAATTTTTATATATCTGTTATTTTTTTTTAAATATGTCATAAATTTTTATTAAAAATATCCCTTTTTTTAATTTTAGTTTATTTTTTTAATTCATTGTGATTAAAATTAATTTGAACAAGATTAAAATAAACTTCAATCAAAATTGAAATTATATACAAGAAAAATGTAAGTTATAATTTATATTTATTAATGTTAAAAAGTTGATATTATATTTATAACATTTAAAATTTTAAAATCTAATTACAGTAGAATCTGTCTAAATTGATACTGCCTAAGTCAATAACCTCTAATAGTTAATACTAATGACCCAATCCCAGCTCGGGCCTCATATATTTATTAATAAACCTCCCAAAGTCAATAATTAATACTCTGCTGCTAGTCTCGAAAATTTTTTATATTGATAACTACTAAAAACAGCTACATATTTGTTACAAATTTTGACATCATTTATTTAAACTTTCGAGAAATCGAAATTGGCTCGCGTTCGGTTCGATCGTCGATCTTGTTCTCGATCTTCTCGATGACAATAAGTGTCTCACGACGTCTTGCGCATCACTGTTCCGTGACACATTCGCTCTAAGCCTTCACAATCGAGGTTCACTGCCGTCAACTTTCGTCTTCGGCACCGGATTCTGAGAGGTCCTGACGATCTCCTCGGTTGGAGCGTAGGTCATCTCCAACTCACGGATAGTCAATGAGGTTGCGGATGTCCATTGGGTTCCGTGCGCTCATGAACCTGCCTCTGATCCCACGATGATGTCAAGATCAACGAGTACATTCTCGGCGATTGGGGCAACGTCTGCATCCGCTGTGCGAATCCGGCAATGGCGGAAGCAGTTCTGGATTGTCTCTGGCTTGACATCGGTGGAGCAGCGAGCGAATCATCGATCTTTTATAATTCTACAGCTTCCTCCTTGTGTATGGTGAGTGACGATCTCCCTTTATTTAGCTCCGTGAACGTCAGGCTAGAATTGTAGAATATATGCACCTCCCCGCGAAAATCAATTAATTAAATGACACTTTCTTTTATTAATATCTTTAAGTTAATACAATACTGCAGTATCAATTTAGGCTCTCTTGTATTATTATTATTTTTTTAAAAAGGAATAAATATATTTATATTCATATATAAGAGGTTAGATAAATAAATATTAAAATTTAAATACTAGATATGAAAATATATTAAAATTATGTGTTGTGTATGTAAATCTTTAAAAAAAATCATATTTACCTAAAATCATAATTTCTTTTGAATTAAGATTAAAAAAAACTCATTATTCATGAATAACTTATATTCTAATTATTCATTAAGCAAATGATCTAAAAAAATAAATATTTTAAATTTGATTTATAAATGAGTCATTTAATTATATATATATTATAAAAATAAGGTATAAATTTAAATCTTAAAATCTCCATATTTTTCAGATTAAATATAAAATAATATAAATCGATACGCTACAAAAGTAGTAAAAGTAAACCGCCTAGAGTGCCAATATCCGTTCCCTGCTTCCTCTTTCCTCTCTCTCTCTCTCTCTCTCTCTTTCTCTCTCCGTGATCTTGCTATCTTCGTCCGCAGAGGGGCACCGCAACCCTCACTTTTACCGCCTCTCTTCTCGAGTTTCTTCAGTTGTTCATTGGGCCTCAGATCCCGTCAGAGAGCAACTCTTCCGGGGTTTACCAGAGAATTATTAGGGCTTCTGCCTGCTTATCTGGAGTAGTAGGGGTAGATTTCACAAAAAAATCGACTTTTCTCCCTGCAGGATTTGTGAAGCAGTGGTGACTCGAGCTGCCAATGCTATTTTTGGCGCTGTTTTGGAGGACGTTTAGGGGTGGATATAATAATTAGAGGCGTCAATGTCTTGGACAGGCCTGGAAGAGCTCTTTCTGTCCACTTCTCTCGCGAGCTATCTCGATAGTAAACTACCTTTCTTTGCCTTAACTACCACACTATCTGTACTTCATCTTTTTTTTTAAGCTATAGAATATCATTGCTGTTGTTGAATTATAGTGGATTTATCTTTTTGTGTTTAGCGCATCATTTATTATTTCATAAAACTACTGTCTTTCTGGGATTGTTATTAACTTCTTGGATTTCTTGCTGAAATTGTGTGCCTTAAACATCCTGAATCTCGCGTGAATCTATATTCAATGTTGCTACTTTTGAAACTGTATTTCAATTTTATAATTTTCTTTTCTATCCCCTATAAAGTTGGTATTTAATGGAAAAACCAGTGTCTTATCATCAACCACAGTATGCGTGGGCTCAATGTAGTTACTTTTTAATTCGCATGGGTACAAAATAATTGTCATTTTTTTCTTTATACCCGCCAGTTGTTTTTTCTTCAAGTATATACCACTCATTCTTATTATTTAAATCTTTATCTTCAAGCTGTACATTTTGTCCCCAATTAGCTGGTATTAAATTAATGATAATTTGAGGTGTACATGTTGAACGTTAAAGTTTAGCAGATCATTGCTTAAGGTAGTTCAAGCTCATATCTTCTTTTCTTTTGTATCATTGTTTAAGGTAGCAATTCTATTTCTTCATTATAAGTTACGAGGACTTTAGTCATTATCAAATTTATAATTTGTAATTTTTAGCTTTGATTGGTTTAAAAATGACTAAGTTAACTTTAGAATGATCTCATCTAGTCATGTCAATGGTTGGATTTGAATTTGGTTAAAATGGTTATGAACTGTGCTCCATGTGAACTTTGATTTCCGACAACAAATGGGTAATTCAGTTTTTAATCAAGCAGGTTTCTTGTAATCATACAACTAATCAGAACTAGTAAAAACAAATAGAAAAGTAAATCAGTGCACTTTTTTCAGCAAAAATATTGTTTGTTTATTGATCTACTTGACTTGAAATTTAATTAGGATTATAAGAACTACAAAGCAAATAGAAATATTCTATGAAGGAGTTTAAACAATTGCAGTCATAAAATATACCATAATATATTCTAACTAATCTCATCACTAATCACACATAGTAACTTCATCAGCACAAAGCCTTGTGGGCTCCGAAAATTCGCCACCGACCTCTCGATGAAGAGAGTTTGATTTAAATGTCAGTCAAACTTTCAGAAGGCAGATGAAATAGTAGATAAGGCACTACCCAGAGATTTCGTCCTCATTTTGTGAGGACTTTAGATCCGGTTTCAGGTTTTCTTTAGGCGCAAGTACTCATAGTTAATTACCCCTCCCAATGCTAAGAGAGAACTTTCGATTAAGACTAGTCATTAGATCGTTAAATGCGTACCATATAATAGCAGCATATGGAGTATAAAATTATTATTTTATGAAATTCATCATTTTAACTTAAAGTGGATGGTTGGGGAATGATGGCGTCAAGATCTCATTTCGCTACATTGTGTCCTTAGTCTACTTAGTGTAGAAGGTAGTCTACGGCGAAGGATCCTCGGTAGTGGGTTGCGTCGTCAAAACTTGTAAACTTAGGGTGATGTTTGTCTAAGGAAACAAGCTTGAGTCTACCTTAGTTAACAGAGGGTTTTTTGCTCTATCAAGTGCACCATATGATTCACATCTCAAGAGATAGCAGTTGGAGAGCATACGGGTTATAGGTGTGACCGTAGTATAGTGATGTCATTTGGCGATAACCACCCAATCAGAGAACTCAATAAATCGCGTCATATGTGGGCCAATAAAACCATGACAGACACGCTTCGTCTTTCTTGGCATGATTGATTGAGAGTGAACATAAAAATGCGCTTGACTTGATATTGACTTCTTTTTGAGTTAGAATTTTCTTAATTTGTCACCCCCGACAAACAATTACGGAGGGGTGAATGAATTGTTTGCTTTAAGTATTTAAATAATAAATCTCATTTAGTTCAGATATTTACTTTGTTGAAATTTAATTTTATGATGAATTAGTTTAGCTCAAGTATCTTTTGATGATAATATTCCCTGCTGTTGAGATTTTCAATCAACGCGGCCATCATCGGGTAAACCTTATCAACTACTTATTTCTTAAGGATGGTCGTGACTTATGTGTAATTTAAATTCTTTAGAAAATTGATATCATGACCTCACAACTCTATCATGCAAATATGTAGAATCGTCTTATAATCTAATGTAATTTAAGTTTATTTAGAAGTTGATCATTTAGTATATATCAACTCTATTTCAACCAGAAGATTAGCTACTTCACATTCATGGAGTGAATATTTATATATTTCATTGACTTGAATTAACATTAATGACATTCATTACTGCGTCGTATAATATAAATGATTGAATTGATTTCATCATTTGGCCCCCTTTTTTTTTTAACGTAGCGTCTTGAATCAGTTTAGGTATTTAGTATAAGCACCGATGCCCATGCCACCTTGTCAACTCAATTCAAGTGCTTATATTGATTTTCAAAAAAATTATTGTTTCTAAAACACTCACATGTACTTTGATACCAACAAATTGATATGAATTTTGAAGCATTTGAATTCTATTAAAAGTTTATCTTATGATACATGCATATCAAATTAAATTCATCTGGATGTTTATATGAATTTTAAGAATATCTAAGTTGAATTTAGTAGACGCCTTATGAAGCATGTGAGGTTTATTTAGAACTAAAATTAACGCCTTTTGTCTGCTTCTAAATTTGTGATGCAGATTCGGTGGTGTTCGTAGATCAGAATCGGATTTATATTTGCACTTAAAACGTTGTATCCTTGCTTGCATTAAATTTATTTATTGCCTCTCTAAACTTGAATAGTTGGCTCATGCTCATTAATGAACTATCGAATTTTGTGAGATTCATTTAAGTTGCTTCAACTCTTTTTAACTTGTTCAATGCGAGTCAAAGCATAACTCACTTGTACGTTGAAAAAAACCCTTCCTATACTGGTCAACAAACCATTTGGGTTCACCAAACATTTTTTTTTTCATACTTAATGAAAATATACCATAAGTTTCATTTTGAAGCTCTTTGTTTATGGTTTTCACCCAATATATGTGCTATATATCAATTTGACCGATCATTGAAAAGCCAAATTTATACTCCCTATCAAGTAATCATCATATATAATATAGTTTTGAACTCTCTCTTTGTTTTATGTTGACCCATTAAATTTATGACAAATTTTTATGTTCATTCATAAACTATCACGAGATATCTTTATTTTATTCAAATACTCATGCAAGACCATATTAATACTCATGGGTGAGCATTAGATATATTGTAGGTCTTATAAGATTTAGTCTTGAATGCAAATGTGAATCTAATCATTCTTTAAAAGTGCGACCTTCATATCAAAATCCTTTATGAGTTGTATAATTATTCTTGTAAGCGAGCCATCAAAAACCTTGCAAGCACTTATTATTAATCCAATTCATTTTTATATCTTTCAATACAAAATGCAATAATATTTTAGCATTCACAAGAGGCCTTATTCATGCTTACTCTTGCTTAAAAGCCAAAATTCAAGCTCATCATCAGTTCATGCTTATTTTATATTCAATTGGAATTTCTTATTGTATTTGTCACCAAATATAGTTGTCTAAATGTTCAATTGGTTCTACTCATGTTCATTCTCATTTCAAATTTAATTATAAATTCATCTTTTTAAGACTTTATGTTTTATATTTAACTTAATGTTAAATCTTTTTTTCTTAGTTTAAGTCTCAAAAATTTGATGAAATTTCGGCAGCATTTCGGTAGTATTTTGGCATCGTCTCCGCAAATACATCATCATTTGCTCAGTCGCTCGATGAGTGTGAAGTTAATGTAGCTGATTTTCATCTCGTTACGCTCTGATGAGCATAACAAGGCTTTTAACTTGTATAAAGAAGTAAATACATATATTCTATACGCATTCACACATTTTTACACATGCACAATCAACGATAATAATGAACTTGCATGACAATGCGACTGATTTGTAACTTAAGAGCGATAATATTTAAATCTGAATTTTCTTTTAACCTAAAGAGATAGAATAGAAAGAAATCCATGAGAGGGGCAGCAGGTGTGTTGCGATAACTGGGTGAAGAAGGGGTGCCATAGTCGAGGAGAACCGATGGTAGAGTTATCTCTCGGCATGGGATGCCCGAAGTTTTGGGGCTCATGGCTTTCTTGGAAGATCCTGAGTAAAGATAGGAAGGGAAGCCAAGAGTAACCTACTTGATGATAGAGTTGCCTCTCGTTTTCCGTCGCTTTTGAAAATGGAAGGCTGCAAATGGTAGATAGGGCTTACGGCTTGACGCTTGGTCGGACAAGAGAATTCCTACAGAAAAAAAAAAGAAATTGTACAGCGGATTTGGCTGTGGGATTTAGAAGAGTGCGGCGTGAGTGGGTTCGGTTTGGCTGCTATAGTTAGATGGATGGAAGAGGGCAAGCGTCGAGAGTTCTTAGTCTTGTAGAGGATTTCTATAGTTAGATGGATGGAAGAGGGCAAGCGATCGAACAGGAGAGTTCTTAGTTGCTGGCAGAGGGATTTCACTCGACTTGGAAAGATTCGGGTTGGATTGGGAGAAGGGCTGGCTTGCGTGGAGTTGAGGGAAGCCAAATTACCTATGTGGCTGTAGGCAAGGGGAAGACGGACGAAACGAGACCAGCCGAACGAGATTCTTGATTGGAAGCGAAGGGTATGAGTTTGGCTTGGGAAAGACGAATTGGAGATGAAGTTTTGGAAGGATGGAAAAAAGAGGGAATGGAATTTTGGGAATCACCTATTGGAGAAGTGGGGATGGGATGGTGATTCTAGGTTGTGGAAGAAGGCTGCCGAGAGGCCCCGTTCGGCTTGCAATTCGTTCCAGATAAGAGATCGGGTGAGAGAGAAAGAGAGCGGGAGAAAGAGAGAGAGACGGTCGAGAAAAGGGAGATTCCCTTTTCGGCTCCTCCTGAATCGAGCGAATAGAGAGGGCTCCCTTCCTTCGGCTGACGTTCGATTAGGAGAATAATAGGGAAGGAATTATGGGATTTGACAGCCTTAATTATCGCTTAATTATCCTTCTAAATAAAGTTGAGCGGGATATTCAAAATTTTTGGCAAAATTAAGGCTGTTTAGAGCTCAATTCAATTTCGAATTAATTCTGAAATAAAATTATTTTTAAATATTGTGTTTACCATATTAAAAATAAATATCATGTTTTCTTATTTTCGTATGACCCGATCGCATTGAGATTTGTGTGAAATTTTGTCGAAATCAAGCCTACATAATATAGGTATCATTTCTTGGTAAATTCGATGTTTCAGATTCAACAGTCTAATCCGTTTTACGATCCGAGGTCATTTGGGCAATGTCGAGGTCGATCGAAACAAATTTGAGGTTAATTTAGGCGTCGTCGCACTTCAAGGTTTGCAATTTTCTCCACACTTGATCGAATCGACCGCGAAAGATCTTGCTCAACAGTTTTCGACGTTCCGGCGACAACGACGCAATCTGTTTCATGAAATGAGCTCGTTTAGATAGAGTTGAGGCGTCTCGACTTTGATATGCACAAATTCGCTTGTTCTATTTATTTTCTTTCATCAGATGGTAATTGATCGATGTGAAATATCAATTTTAATTTATTTTGATATTTTGAACGCATTGGTGCAGTTGATTTCACGATTGGAGGACATCTCGATCAATTTCGGTCACGGTCCGTATGTTTTCAACTCTCACTTTCATGACGATGCACCTAATTCTTGTTGATTTCAACATATTTGCTTAATTAAGCATATGAAAATTATTTATAGGTCAACAAGCCTCATCCCTACTGTTTAGGATGAGATTTATGAATTCTCAAACTTCATCCTTTGAGGAATGTATAGAATGTATACTGATAAAATTCAGTCATTTCATGGATTTGGGCATAGGTCTAAATTTAGATGAACATCAATCAGAAACCTTTCTCTTTTGATCTACATGTCTTGAATGACAGAAGAAAGGGAGGTCTGAACTAGAAATAATTAAAACTTCAGCATCTACATCATTGTGAAATTACCTTACGTAAGAGCAGACCCACTGATCACCAGATTCCGGTGGCTTGCTTGGGCAACAACCAATAATCATGTTAATCATGTAAGTCCTTAAGTCACACAAGTAGCTTCTGATAGTGACCTTAAACTCTTACATGCCAACAATCATAAAGTTCACAAGTCAATACATAGAGCACTGAAGAATCTTGACCCTACATGAAATCTTGACTCAGTCAAACTTTCAAAGTAATTTTTAATTCTAAAGTACATGATCTCCAAGTTCAGACTTACAAATTACAAACTTTTAGAAAAAAAATAATAAGTGAAGGAAGTAAGTGATTTATCATCAAATTATTAAGAAATCAATTGCTCATCGTGAGTGCAATTGAACATAATTATAAATATGAAACATTAGAGTATGTTATTTAAACTAATCATTTATTTATATTTATTTAGTGATTACATCCAATCATTGATGAAAATATGGCTTTTAGATGGATGGATATAAAGGAGATAGTTTTCCACTTGTAATTGCAAACTCAGAAAATAAAGCAGGATGGTTCAAGCTGTAAACTTTTTTCTCATCTTAAAATTTCAAGGGAGATTTACATCCATATCACACAATTCTCATGTTTTTACATATCTAACATCTATACTTTGATATTTATTTATGTAAGACTTTTAAAGTTTAGGTGTTATATATTTAAGTACATAAAAATCATGTGGTATGTATGCAAAACCCATAATTTTCAATTTTTCTCTCAACCAATATGAGTCCTACAAAATTTTTTGGGAACTACTTCCAATGGTAGTATGAGATTTTGATGATATTAAGCATGAAAATTTTCTAGTCATCTTCACTATTAGTACTAAGAATATTTTTGTAAGAAGGGCTTTCTTCTCTCTACTTGATTCATTATTTGTTTACTCATCATACAACTTAAAAAGTGCATTTAAAACCCTTAAAATATGTATCCATTAGCTCTCCAGTTTACTGTAAAGTCCCTTTTGGTAATAATTCAAGTTTGATATTTTTCATTTAGGGTCAGCAATAGTTGTAAAATCAAGAACTAAGTTTCGCTTATCTAGGTACTTTTGAAATTATCTTCATAGTGGTGATGCACAAGAGTGTGCAAATTATAGAGGAATTAAGTTAATGTGCCATACATTAAAATTATGGGAGAGAGTAATCGAGCATATGTTACGATGTGATACAGAAGTTTCTCACAATCAGTTTGGTTTCATGCCAGGTAGATCTACTATGGATGCTATACATTTTTTAAGGGGTTTGATGGAGAAGCATAGAGAAAGTAAGGAGGATCTACATATGATATTTATTGATTTAGAGAAAGCTTATGATAAAGTTTCAAGAGATGTTCTTTGGAGAGTTCTAAAAGAAAGGAGTTAATATTGGTTATATTCAAGTCATTAAGGATATGTATACTAGAGCTATTACTTGTGTCCAAACACAAGGAGGATTGACAAAATATTTTCCTATTTCAGTTGGATTACATCAAGGATCAGCTTTAAGCCCTTATATTTTTACTTTAGTTATGGATGTTCTTACTAGGCATTTACAAGATGTACCTTGGTGTATGTTTTTTGCTGATGACATTCTTCTTGTTGATAAGAGTAGAGAGGGAGTCCAACAGAAACTTGAATTATGGAGGTCAACTCTAGAGTCTAAAGGTTTTCGTTTAAGTAGATCTAAAACTGAATATATGGAGTGTAATTTTAGTTGTAGAAGTTCTAGTGATTCTGTGGTGACATTAGGCAGACAAGTCATTAATAAGAGTGAGCGATTCAGATATTTAAGCTCTATTATTCAAAATGATGGTGAAATAGATGGAGATGTTATTAGTAGAATTCAAGTTGGATGGTTGAAGTGGAGGAATGCATCTGGCCTATTATGTGATAGAAAAGTTAAACTTAAGGGAAAATTTTATAAGATGGTGGTAAGACGCAATGACTTATGGTGTAGAATGTTGGCCAATAAAAGAGAAGCATAAGACTAAGTTAAGTGTTGAGATGAGGATGCTTAGGTGGATGAGTGGCTTTACTCTTAGAGATAGAATGCAAAATGAGTATATTCGGAAAAAGTTGGAGTAGCTCCTGGTAGATAAGATTAGGAGAGTGTAGCCATGGTTTTAATAAAGTCGGCCGTCCATGACGATTAGAGAGTAGATGCATTAGATTTGCCTTATATTAAGAAAGGTAGAGATAGACCTAAAAAGACTTGGTTAAGATGTATAAAAAATGATCTTAGTATACTTGATTTAAATGAGAATTTGACGCATAATAGGACACAATGGAGGCGAAGGATTCGTGTAGCCGACCCCACCTTTAAGGCTTGTTGTTGTTGTTGTAGTGACAAAGGAATGTCACTAGGAAAAATAACAATTGTTGTGTCTCTTACAATCTATGATGTTCAAGTAGACTTGCGTTCAATCATTATAGATGATTGAGTTATGGGTCATGTGGATTCAACATACCTATGTCTAGATGACGATGGTTCAAATACCACCATATTTGTAGTGAATCCATACCATATATGGCTCAATTGAATCATGGTCTTGTAGTTCAATGTTTAGTAATCCTTTATGGATTAGGAGAGACATATTGATGCAAACAAGTGAGTGGGGAATTGGTATTAGGAGATAGAAACTTGAGAGAGAGGAGCAGCTAGAGCTCGCTAGGAGAGGAGATAAAGATAAATATCTTTGATTTAATTCTTTTTGCTTGATCAGAAGCAATCTCTAAATTTTTATTTATAGAAATAGAATAACAATGATAAGACCCGAAAAAGTTTTGTTATTTTTGTTTAAATCTAATTCTATATAAATTAAATATAATCCTAAATAATTCAACTTCAAATCTTATAATTATCTTAATGAAATGAATGATACAAACCTAAAGCTATGATTTAAACAAAAGAAATTCTAAAATATGGAAAATAAAGTTAAACTTAGTTTTTTGTATCGCATCAATTGTGCTCGGTCTAATAAAACTTTTTTTCTGAAGGGTTGCGCAAAAATTACACAAAAACCCGTCTTTTGAAAGTCTTATTTTTCATGAGGTAGGCGGTGGTGGAATTGATTCATGAATATTTTTATCGTTACTAATATATTTAGCCTAACATAAAGAATAAGATCTTGAGGTTTCAAACTCGAGTGAAATTATGCATCATATATAATCATCAAAGTAGTATCATAGAATATTCTGCAGCCATATTGTCGTGGAAGCAATGATAAAATAAAAATTAATTTGTAATGGAGTAGCACTGCTGTAAGAAGTTGCAGCACTATCTGTATCCCATATGTTTTTTTTTATTTTTCTTATTTTTTTTTTTGGTATCCCCATATGTTAAGGTTGGAAACTAATAACCATACTCAGGTATAATATTGGGCTTTGATGAAATGTTTTATTCAATCTTTAGTTCAAGCTCATCTTTAGGCATGGAATTATCAAGTTTGAAATCATGTTTAATTGCAATCAAATATCATGCACAAACTCAACCAAATAAGGAATAGAAGGTGGGGCTGTTGAATATATGGAGCATTGTGGATTGCAATTTTTGGATAGAGATGTGAAATGAATCCATTAAGTTTTGCAACTAATAACAGAGTTCATTCCTCAACTATTAACAATTTTCAATAAGAGTTTTTGTTGGTCTAGAATATGTTGCATAATAGGAAGTTTAGTGAGATCTTGGATGATCAAAGCTATAATAAGATCTATGGCGATAATTGAATGACTCATTGCATTATCTAAAACCTTCAATCAATATTTTGTCCAAGTTTATTTAGCCAGATCTAAATCATATTCAAAATAATATTCCTTCTGCTTATGATCTTGATGAACTCCATAGTGAATATTGAGAATTTGGAAACTCTATAAGTTTGTTTTCATGTTTGGTATGTATTTTTAATATATAAGTTATGCATCTTGAAATATGCACAAGAGAGGACAAATGCTAATGTGTAAGAAGATATGCATACGAGTGGCAGTGAGTACACTAGCGATATGCATGATTAAGACTTGCATGTGTGATAGAGATGTTTGAAAACAATGTAGATAAGCAGTTTGTGAATGAGTGAGAGTGTAGTGAAGTGATGCGCGATCACATGAGGGTTGGTGATTGCATGGATCATGCGCCACTTTGCAGGTACGACCATGTGAATGACTACAAGTCTATGAGGGCAATTTGGTAGGAAGTTACATAAGGATGGATGCAAAAGCAAGCGAGGCAGCAATGTGATCATGAGACTATATAGCCAGGCAAGTTGATGAAGATACGGGACATGATTCACAAAGGTTTGGTATCATTATTATTGATAAGAGAAATGAGAGAGGAGAATCATGTATTAGGAAAGAGAGATGCCCAAGAAAAGAACAAAGGGAAGAGTAGCCAAAGTCCTTTAGGAGAGGAGATTTGGAGAAATATCTTTGATTTATTATTATTATTATTATTTGTAATGATTAGATACAATCATACAAGCTCTAAGTCCTTATTCATAGAAATAAGGTTTTAAAGATAAAGACCCAAAGATAAGATCAATTATTTGAATTCAAATATACTCTTATCTAAATAAAATCTGAAATAAATAATTCAAGTTCAAGCCATATTAAAATATGAAATTATTGAAAAAGGATAATTTATCTTAATAAAATAAGTTTAAAATTATAATTTAAGTAAAATGATGTTTAAAATATTGAGCAGATATTTAATCCTAATTTATTGTGCTGCATTACTTTATTATGCCTCTATATGATTTTCTAGCTTTGCCCTTTTTTTTCCCAAACATGTTGAGCACGCTTATTTTGTTGGAACCAAGATAAGCCCACTCTTTCTACTCTATTCATCTTTTTTGATGCTATTCTAAGGCTCTTTCTGGTTGTATAATGTCTATCTCTTTTGTTGATGTTGTTTAATGCTCCACAAGTGCACAGTCATTTAAAATTTTGAAGCATGGAATTGAAAACAGGATTGAGGTTTTTTATATTAACACATTTTTATTATTTAGGCAGATCAACAAAATTGTAGTCTGGATGTTATAAAATAAACCTAGTGCTTTACCTTGTGTGTTCAACTATTATTTAGATAGTTAGATGAGACGGAGCATTACTCCCTTTGGATAAATATTCTATATCGTTTACTATGCAACGTTTTTGAAAATACTTAGATTTCCATGCTTCAATGGCAAATATAAGTACAAACCTAGGCTCAACAACATCATTAAGTGCATATCAGTAGTTGGTGTAGTTTTTTGAGTGTGCTATCGTTGTGCCTACTCTAGTGGTTGACTATGTTTAGCATCTTTCTAGAATTTCTTCAAGAGAGATATGGTAATTGAAGGGAAAGGCTGGGCAGCTTCTTTTATAAACCAGCTAAGTTATGTAGGCCTTATTATTCATTTCCTAAATTTAACTTTAATAACTTTTCTGCTTTGGACTGGTTTTAAAAAAGGATTTTAATCTATTTATTTATTTTTACTGCAATGTAACTACAATATTGTGCACGTATTAGTAGTTATTATAATTTTGGATTGCAGTGGAAGCGGCCTAAGACTTCATCAAAATAGTGCATGTATAGTGCTTCACTTCTTTTTTTCTCCCATTTCCTCTAGATCTGATAAGTGTTGGATTTAGATTTGGTTGACACTGATTTAATTCCAATTCACATACCTCCCACATTTGATTGAAATTTGGATTAGATTTGATTGACTTAAAATTTTGATTTGAAATCCCTATATGGTTCAATGTAAACCCAAATTTTCTTAGATTTCTCAAATATCTATAGTCCTTTCTTGTGATGAGAACTAAAATAAAGAGCTTTAGTTGGCCAGATGCAACCTAGCACCAAGGTAGGTTAAGAAAGTTCTTATTAGCGGATGAGGATGAGATAGTAATGATAATCCAACTATGGAGATTGCAAGTGATATTAATGGGGAGAGATGACAAGCTAGCTGGACAAATTGCTAGACATGATGATGCCATTGTTTGCAACCAATGATTATGAAAAATGCACTCCTGAGCAAAGATTAGATTCTTATAAAGGTGTTAAACCTGTCATCTTCTTACTTTAATGACAACAACATTGGAGATCTTAGTGGAATTTGGCCGTGTCACTAATGTAGCTTGGATACTGATGTCAAAATATCTCACATTTGGGTAGCATGGACACTTGTAATGATGGTGGAAGCAGTACAATGGGAAGGGGGTATTGTTGGAGTAGTGTCTTGCAAACATATGAAGATAATAATGGTATGGGCTGATATTGGTAAAATTTAGAGGGGGTTAAGGTGATGAGTTGGGTTATTAGTGTCCGTTGAGTGAGAGGGTGGTATCTTTTATGGGGAGAAGTAATGCTGTGATGGTTGTTATTATTGGAAATGAAGGGTGTAGAGTTTGAGGACAAATGGTTTTTTTGTGTTGGGATTGGAGTATTAAACCATGCATCAATGTTTTAACATGAATATCAATGAAGGAATGTATTTCTTTGAAGATCAATTGGTTGTCAATGAACTCACACCTCTGCCCTGCCAAAGTGGGGGGCGGGGGTAGCCCTTAACATGCTTAAGGATGAGTCTTGTCATCATCGATTTTGGATGCACCAACATACTTATCAATGCACTATCATTAATGATGATTGGTGGTTGATTGTGGATTGACATATGGATGGGGGTTATGGGTGATTTGAGGTCCACTTCATAAACATAGAGTCCCAATTTCTCTAAGTTGCTTGTATGATTAGTTAATTCCATTGGATTTGATTCATATCTTTTTCTTCATCCTTTAGTTTTGCTAGGTCACTTTTTAGGGCGGATGGGGCAGGCCATCTTTGTTTTTGACCATCTTTAGTGATGACATAGCATTAGTTCTCTACAACCTCTTTATTTGATAGCATTTCACCTTGGGATATTTTGAATTTTCAATGAATGTTGGAGATGGTGACAAAATGGGATTAGAGGGATTTCTCCTTGCCTTCTGTAAGGCCATTGGAGCTTTGTTAGGCATCACAATAGTATTAGGTGGTTGAGAGCTTCTACTTAGCCTTAAAATAAAAACCCACAACAATTAAGGGAATGTCAATGGCTAGTTCTTCCTCTACAACAGAATTGTGTTTGAAGTTTTATTTTCATCTTTTTAGTTTCTTCAAGCTTAAACCTGCTATGGACTCTTCATGATAGCTGGGACCAAAAGTTTGTTGAGATCCACAACAACCTAGGCTTAGAGGAGTGTAGGGGTTATACTTTTATAAGCATCATTTGCGCTTGGGTAGCCTCCTTTGTACACAATCTCAACACATTAGCTACCCTTTACCTCATAAACCAACGATTAAAGTCTTCAAAGAGGCTTGAGTGAACTTTTATCAAGGAGCTAAAGCATAAGCATTTGCAAATTTTGCTCTAATTCTCTTAATCTCTATAAACTTTGATTATATATATATATATATATATATATATATATATATATATATATTGACTTTTTTAGCTTAGTTGTCTTCCATTAGTCTTATGGACCTCATTTTTTGACTAAATACCAACTAGTGTGAGATGGGCTTGGACATAATTTAATTGCCAACATATGAAAATTTCTCTTTCTAGCAATTTTCTTTGTCAATATTTTGATTATAGAGGCCTCACTATGAAAATCAACACCATTCAGCTTCATCTCCACTCTCGAAATCAGGTTAATTTAATAAATTTTATTATTGGCTAGCTATTGATCAAGCATGTTCATATTTTTTTGTACGGACTATTCAAATGATATGATGCAATTGTTTAAATTTTTTATGCACTGAGTTATTTATTTCTAATGAAATTTGTATACTTTCTATTTTGAAGAACAATTTTGTCTTTGATTTCAAAATCACTCTGGATTAAGATCTTTTAGCATTCTTAATCACTCGGGAGTAGATCATCTAGAACCTTCTGAATTTTATTTAAATTATTTTTAATTTTACTACATATTCATTGGATATCTATTTGTATTAATAACTATTTCAAGGTCATTTCAAGTGAAAGTTTAAGTACCCAATATCAATTGTTAGTTTTAGATTTTAAGATGAATGGTTGTAAGAGAAAAAATAAATCAAATTATTATCCTAGGATTAGATGGGGATAGTTAAAGAACACAAATAAAAATATTTTTAAGAACAATCTATAAGTGTTTAGAATTTGGGATGTTCATAAGGAAGCCAATGTTATGTGAGAAAAAAAGAAGTGAAATTAAGCAAGTTCTTTAAAGATGTCTTTAGAGAATCAAAAGGAAAAGTTTTTTTAATAAAATAGTTGGTGGTGAAGTCGAGTGTCGAAAAGATAAGAAATAAGAAGCATTGTTATAAAACTTGGTTTAGATGTAAAACTTCGGAGAATTGGAAAGATATAAAGTGGCTATAGATATTCTAAGAAAATAATATATGATGCAAAAAATTTAGCTTTTAGTGATTTATACAATAGATTAGATACCAAAGAAGGTAAAAGATGTATGTATAAGTTAGTCGACCAAAGAGATAGGAGAAGTAAAGATCTAGTTCAAGTGAGGTGTATTAAGGATGAAAATAATAAAGTGCTTTTCTTAGAAAAGGATATTGAAAATAGGTGGATGAGATATTTTGATAAACTTTTTAATGAAGGATCTAAAAGTACGATTGATTTTAGCAATCTTAATCTAAACAAAAATAGAATTTTATTTTTATCGTCAGATTAGTAAATCGAAGTTAGAAAGCTTTAAAGAAAATGAAATGTGGAAAACAAGTGGACGATAATATTTCAATAGAAATGTGGAAATGTTTAGGAGATCAGGAATTTCTTCTTACAAATCTTTTAATGTTATTTTAAAGACTAAAAGATGTCGATGAGTGGAGAAAGAGTTTGCTAATTCTATTTAAGAATAAAAGTGATGCAAGAGTGTGCAAATTATAGAGGAATTAAGTTAATGTATCATACATTAAAATTATGGGAGAGAAATTGAGCATAGGTTTACGATGTGATACTAAAGTTTCTCTGTCAGTTTGGTTTCATGCGTAAATCTACTATGGATGCTATACATTTGTTAAGAGGGTTGATGGAGAAGTATAGAAAGTAAAGAGGATCTACATATGATATTTATTGATTTAGAGAAAGCTTATGATAAAGTTTCAAGAGATATTCTTTGGAGAGTTCTAGACGAAAGGAGTTAATATTGGTTATATTCAAGTCATTAAGGATATGTATACTAGGTACTTGTGTCCAAACACAAGGAGGATTGACAAAATATTTTTCTATTTAGTTGGATTACATCAAGGATCAACTTTAAGCCCATATCTTTTTACTTTAGTTATGGATGTTCTTACTAGGCATTTGAAGGAAGATGTACCTTGGTGTATGCTTTTCGATGACATTCTTCTTGTTGATAAGACAAGAGAGGGAGTCCAAGAGAAACTTGAATTATGGAGGTCAACTTTAGAGTCTAAAGGTTTTCGTTTAAGTAGATCTAAAGCGAATATATGGAGTGTAATTTTAGTTGTAGAAGTTCTAGTGGTTGTGTGTGACTAACAAGTCATTAATAAGAGTGGCGATTGATATTTAGGCTCTATTGTTCTAAATGATGGTGAAATAGATGAAGATGTTATTAGTAGAATTCAAGTTGGATTGCTGAAGTGGAGGAATGCATCTGGCCTATCGTGTGATAGAAAAGTTCACTTAAACTTAAGAGAAAATTTTATAAGATAGTGGTAAGACCTGCAATGACTTATGGTGCAGAATGTTGGCCAATAAAAGAGAAGCATAAGACTAAGTTAAGTGTTAGATGAAGATGGTTAGGTGGATGAGTGGCTTTACTCTTAGAGATAAAATCGAAATGAGTATGTTGGAAAAAAG
Organism: Cymbidium sinense; assembly: GCA_021442155.1. Classification (NCBI taxonomy): domain Eukaryota; kingdom Viridiplantae; phylum Streptophyta; class Magnoliopsida; order Asparagales; family Orchidaceae; genus Cymbidium; species Cymbidium sinense. The sequence goes on from CM038218.1 coordinate 40,721,803, forward strand.
TTGAAGCGACTCAGTGGCGGATAAGATTAGAGAGATCGCCTTAGATGGTTTGGCCATATAGTGTCGGGTCCAATGATTAGGAGAATAGATGCATTAGATTTTATGTTAAGAAAGGTAGAGGTAGACCTAAAAAGACTTGGTTAAGATGTATAAAAAATGACTTTAGTATACTTGAATTAAATGAGAATTTGACACATAATAGAATACAATGGAGACAAAGGATTCATGTAGCGGACCCGACTTAGTGAGATAAAGACTTGTTGTTGTTGTTGTTTATTTTTAACCCTGCTGATTTATCTAGTCTTCAAACTCAAGATTACATTGCTAATTGTAATTTATGATGTGGAATTAATTACTTTTGAATAGACTTTCATCAATTTTCATTATTATCTAACAATTTATTAGGCATGTGAAAAAATGAGGATGATGGAATAAGTATATATGGAAGTCCTCTTAAAAGTTATATTTTACCCACATACTATATATCATCATGAACCCATTTTTTCAATTCATTTAGAAATTCTTGCACTTTGAGATAGCTATTATCATTTAAAACAATCAGAACCATCCTTTGAGAAAACTTTGATTGGCCGGATTAATGAATATATGTGAGTGTTGTTGCACATTTGTCAATGTTCTTTGATCCATTCGAAATTTGCACTTCGAACTTGAACAACATTGAATCCGAGTTCTTGATCTTATAATCAGCTATGTAGTTAACTTCTTTCTGCACTGTCCGAATGTAATATTGAATCCAAACTCTCAACTTCAACTATCAATATTTTTTATTTGTTAGAGAAACTCCTTGTTGTGTTACGAGATGGAAGAAAATTACTGGGCATCCTCCGATCTTTTGATCAGTTTGGTATCTATCTATTTTCTGTTTCCCATTCTTTTTATTTGATTATTTTCATTTATGCAAATGTTAATTTTCGAACCTACTTTTGAAGCGAATGCTGTTCTGGAAGGGGCTTGTGAGCGGGTGATTGTAGGAGATCTTTATTGTGATATCTCTCTTGGTCTGTCTGTGATCCGTGGGGAGAACGTAGTCTTGATTGGAGAGCTGGTACTGATCTATTTTGCCTCGTAGCCCTTCGTTGCTTGTTCTTTCTGTGTGTATTTTGTTATAAATACTGTTTCTGAACTTAATAGGACATTGAGAGAGATGAGCTCCCTCCACATATGAGAAATGTTTCACCTGCAGAGATAAGAAAGGTGAGTATCATTCCAGTTATAAATTCCAACTATAGTGTCCAGAGTCTCATACATGTCGTAGAAGCTGCTATCTATTTATTAACTTTGCTGTTCTCTTCTCTCTGTCTTTTTTTTTCATCTCTGCCTTGAGCTGTTTTAATCAGGTCTTGTATCATTGAAATCTGGAACGGACATAGAATACTGGTTAAGGACTGAGAGATCATTTGGGATAACCTTTTCACATATTTAATTTTCATACATGCCACACTCATTTGGTTTTAACTTTCTTGCCGTTTTTCAAAAATTCTTCTTGTCAGAGGTAACATTTTATAACCAAATTTACTGTGAGTGTGGTAACTACAAGAAACTTGTTATCCGACTTATCAAATAAAATTTTTTAAAAAAAAATTTCTTTTTTCTAACAAATGTATAGCTATTTTTACAAACAGTTGTTGCAGCCCCAAATGAACCTTAGAGTACCAAATTGAAATTATAGTTCCAAGCATACCACAGAGTTTTTATATGAATTAACTTGAATATTTGTTTCCTACCTTAAGATAGATGCAAGGACGAATTACCAAAATTAGCCGTTGCACAATTCTTACAAGAGACCACCATGATCATCTTAATTCAAAATTTGAAGGATTCTGCTGCATTCTTACAACTTATTTACCTCTTCTTTAAGGTTGCAGCAGATGAACATGTTTTATGAAATGGATTCAGAGAATATATCACTCCCACTTTTTCAAGCATTTTATTTCCTGCTTTCGCTCAAATCATAACTTCTCTGTGTATCTTTGTTATTTGATTAGTTTTCTGTAACATCGCTCTTTCTCAGCACACAGTCGTCTGTCTCACAGGCACAGAAGACAGAAAGGGATGCCACAGATTTGAAAGGCTCCATGCGAAAAAGAATGGAGTTCCTCGACCTGGACTAGAACATTTCTTTCTTTCAGCCTTAATTTGTGTTGGCCATATGGCAAGCTTTTATGACTCTGCATATTTTATTGATCTGTGAACTCAATTGTTTTTACTTAAAGATATGAACTTTTAGTGCTTTAAACACCGTTAAAATCCAAAAAAAAAAAGAAGAAAAAAGTATTTCATTTTCATAATCAAAATAATTGGAAATAGAACTATCTTTCTAATAAACCCTGATGTGTGCTGTCCCTAACAGTCTCAAGCACTCATGATGGCAGTGCTTGTAATTTCTGACATGCCAACGGTAATTTTAATTTCATAACTGCGTTTGACCAAAAAAAATTCAAACAGCATATTATTTTTAATTTTTTTTTAATATATATATTTTTTTATATTCAAGCCGTAAATTAAGGTGCGTATCTGAGACTGAGCTATTGGGCCACGTGGCTTTCCTTAAATGGATTACCGCTCCTATACTCCCGCAAGAATCGACCATTCAATATTATCTAAGAAGACTATCAAGGCCGGTTCAAACGTTAGCTTCCCATTTTTAAATTAAAATATATTATATATATTTTTTAATTTGAATATTAATAATTGATACGAATAGTGATGGAATCAGAGTATAAATACATATAGACTATATATTATAAACATTTTTCCACAAGTTTTTCTAATTGTACAAATTATTTTTTATTTTTCTCATTCAAAATAAAATTATCACATTTATTTTAAAATTAGTATAATATAAATTATTATATAAAATATTACTCTTAAAATAAATCTAATAAATTTTAAAGTGAATTTTTATATAATTTATTTTTAATTTAAAATTTTAAATTCACTAATAAAAATTTATCTCAGTAATAGAAAATAAGCAAGCCTATATAGAATAGTTTATAGTTATTTTAAAGTTTTGTTTGGATAAATTTTTTACTTTTAAAAAAATTTATTTGAAAGTAGTTTTTAAAAATGTTATTTTAAAATGTAATATCTAAACAATTTTTTTATAAAGAGAGGAAAATGATGTTTTGTAAAAAATTACAGAAAATTTAAAGAAGTTTTAAAATTTATAAATTCTGTTTTAAAAAATGAAATACAAGAAAAAAAACTGAAATAAACGAGGCTTAAGTCTTTAAGCTGATGCGGCTTTTATTTGAAACTTTCAGCTTCAGTGGAATATCCGATTATGAAACTCTTTTTTATTTTTTATTCGGACAAATTAATGAAACTCAACTACTGAAGACTGAGTGCCTTTGGATATTCCTTTATTCTCTTCAACATATGCTCTTCATTGATTAAGACAATATTTTATAAGGAAAAAAATATATATATATTCCGGAGATTAAAAATTTCTTAAATGGGTCAGATTCCGGAAAAAAGAAGAAGAATATTCTGCCTTTTTTTTCTTCATTTTACCTTACAATATTCTAAGAGCATCAATTTCATTTCTGAGTATTTATTTATTTTTTAATATTATTATATTTATGATGCACTTGAAATAATTTTTTAATTTTTTTAAAATAATTATAATTATATTTGGCTATTAGTTTTCTCATTATTATTAAAAAAATTATGAAAATTAAAATTATTAAATTATGATGACTTTGATGAATTATCAAACAAAAATAATAATAAAATAAAATAAAAAACATTATAAAGGCAACCATAGGGGGATGAAGAGTAAAATGAAAGACAAATTTGTCCTCTAGAATTAAAATAAACATAAAATTATTTGTGTGCCATTTGATCGGTTTATATTGATTCAAATTATTCGATTGATTTAGAATGGATTTTACATCAAGAAATCAATAATCTAAATTTGAATTTCGAATATTATTATCACTGCATATTTCAAATATTCAGAAAATTCAACAGCACGGAGCAGAATAATTTAAGCTCACCAAAATCAACATGGAGTTATAAACTATATATTTCTTTTCACGAAACTCAATTTGTAACTTTTTACTGCTCAAATTCAGATTTAATGCTATAACTACTACTCACTACTCACAAGAAGGAGAGATTAGTACATGAGGAGTCTGAACATAAAGTTACATCCGAATTTTTACTGTATACTAGCAGAAACTAATCGAGTTCTGTCTGATCTCCCAGAAGCGGAAGTTGAATCAGTTGCGGGCTATAATGTTGAATATGCGCGGGATGTGATCCTGAATAGTTCACTGTTAGCGGAAGACAATGTCTCGGGGTCCCGGGGACTCATTCTGACTTAAACAAGGGGTGGCACTTTCCCAACTTCTAAATCCAAGAAGAAAAAAGAGGGACTCATTCGAAACTAATGAATGTCAGGGATTTATGTCTTATTATAAAAAATAAAAAAAAAAAGACAGTTTGCTATTGACCTCCTCATATGTGTCATAAATCAAGACAAACCCACAACTTAAATTCGACGAATTTCAGAAGTGATAGTGCGCAAATCGGGACTCAAAATGCATTGGACGTCACTGAAAATGGTCGAAACGACCTCCGATTGACGAATGGACTTCGCCGCCGCGTTCAGACTTCACCCATGGGTGGTCGCGAGCTTCAGCGTCGCCATGCCGTGGCAGCAGATGCCACGAGAGAGTCCGCGGGTTGCGTCACGCATCGTGAGCGGTGGGTTGCGCATCACTGTATGACAGCGGTCGGCGTCGCGATGAGATGATGGCCATCTTAGGCGTCGCCTTTTCAATAGTTTTGCGGTTTTTGATTTTGACCTTTTTTCCTCTATAGGGGGTCTATAAAAACCCCCCTAGGGTCAAGGGAGATGACACACACCTCATATGCTATGGTGTTCCTCTTCTTCTTAGGAAAAGGTCATTCGGAGGCGATCAAGGCCTGCGGTACATACGTCGTGGCTCCGGTTTTCCCTCGAAAGAGGCGTCAACCGACCTCGTCGGACCGACCGGGTTTAGAGGCGATGAAGGCCCACAGTACATATGTCGTGACTCCAGTTTTTCCTCGAAAGAGGTGTTAACTGGCCTCGTCAGACCGATCGGGTTTGGAGGCGATCAAGGCCCGTAGTTCCTACTTTTTCTTGTAGGAAATTGGATTTCTTGCAACTTCAATGGATGATTCAACAGTTGATAACTACCAAGATGGTGGGGAAGAGTTAGCTAGGAACCATCGTTCGAACAACTCAGAAAGTTTGGCAGGTAATTTCAGAGCATCATTAGAGGGGAATAACTCCTCTCTTTCTCTCTTTTTTTTATCTTAAATGTATGTGCATTCTTTCGTCAGATCGTCGGCAAAAAATTTTATCCCAAGCTGTCCGTGAGCGATAGAGTCGGGAAAGGATATGCCCAAATATTGGGGTGAGAGTTGATTCACAAAAATTCTCAGATTTTTATCGTTTCTCTCTCTCTTTATTTATTTATTATGTATTTTCACAGGGTGATGGCCGAAAGAAAAGTCATAGCGTGACAACTACAGACGATATACTATCCACTGTTACAACGAATAGTTTAATGGTGCTCCGCAGGAAATTTTACTTTCCTAACGAGTTGGTGGCTATTGTTGCCAAAAAGTTTGATCGAGCCCGTTCACCTCCGTCAGGATACTTTACTGTTTCTGAGATGATTCTTCATGCGGGACTGCGATTCCCTTTGGCTCCCGAGTTGATTGAGATCTTTAAACTATGTGGTGTAGCTTTGTCACAATTTTCATTTTGAGCTCTAGTGATCATCGTTGGTTTGACTATCTTCTTTAGAGAGCGTGGTGTTACTTTGAACATCAAATGTCTGTGTCGAATATGTAGATGCACATGTGATGCTCATGGACGTGTTTCTTATCGGGCTATAAAGAATTGGATAGAATTTGCAGCACGGGATCCATCTAGAAATTAGTCTAATTGATTCTTTTTTGTGAAAAATGAGTGGGACCTCCCTGAGAGATGGGGAAGATTGAATGACCTTCCAGATCCAATGCTGATTGAAGAGAATGAAATCTTAACAACTCTTAATATTCCTGATACAGGAAGCTTACAACATGAGTTACATCACATTAGCAAATACATTATTGAAGATAGAATGTTCAAGGTTGGTCTTTCCATCCAGGCAGGGAGATCTCATGCTCTTCCACTGAAGAGATCGGGTAAAGGTGATGACATGTCTCCTCGTAATCATAGAATTCTTTCAGGAAGCCCGTTATGAAATCACAGTGGTAGCAATATTTCTTCTTTAAAGAAAAAGAAGACATGTGCCGAAGTGACTACGTCATATATCTACGGAGAAGATGTTCGCTCTCAGTTGGCCTCTGAGAGTTTAGCTATTTCAACTCATAATGGGGGAGTTTGTTTCTCGAAGCCACAAATTCCTGAAGAGGTGTTAAAGCACGTATGCACTGGACGTCAACGAGCAGATGAATTAGTACGTTGTCTTCTCTTCCTCCTTCTTTTCTTCTTTTCTTTGTGTAACATTTGTGATAATTTTTTTATAGGTAACTCAAACATTAGGGCTGATGGCTCATTTGGGTGTCGCTCTAGACGAGTGGAATACTGAATTTGTGAAGGTAAAGTATTTACAAGGAGAGAATGAGCGAAAGATGAGTGTAAGTCCAAAGAAGTGGCGACTCTGGAGGATCACTATGCGGTGAGCTAGCATGTCAACTTCTCTTTCTCTCCGACTTGGAGGTGGAGCACATGATGAGGCGATTGAGGTGAGGAGAGACTAGAGAGAAAAGACTCAAGGCACTTACAGTAGAGAAGAAAGCTCTCGAACTGGAGAAGAAAGCGTTACAAGATCGTCTTTCTGAGAAGGAGCTTATAATGTTAGAAGCGGAAGTAAATAAAATTTTCTTGAAGGTAGTGGAAGACTTTAAGAACTCCTTGGCTTATCGCGACACCATCGAAGATCATATTCAGGAAGCTCATAATCATATTCTTGATGTTGAAATGAAGAACTTGGAGCACCAATGTTTAGAGGAGGGCTTCATCCGAGGGTTCCTAAAAGGAATCCGCTTAGTACATCGCAAAATCGGAGCTAGTATTGAGGATCTATCTCCCAGCCAAGCATCTGAAGACCCTTCGCCAGATTCAGGAGATGAAGGAATCGATAGTGAGTTCAAGGGAACATCTCCTAGTGGTGAAGAAGATGTTGATATCATGTAGCATCACTTGAGGGTGTATTTTTTTTCTTTTATCTATGTATTATTTTGTATCAGAATATTTATTATTCCTTATGTCATTATGCTAGTGTTAACCTGTATGGATGAGGCCGTGGGAAGTCCACTAACGACCTTTTAGCCAATCCTAGGTATTAGTCAAAATATTATTTGACATCTTGCCTGTATGGAAGAGGCCGTAGGATGTCCACCAAGGACCTTTTAACCTATCCTAGGTATTAGCCAAAGCGTTACTTGACTTCTTACCTGTATGGAAGAGGTCCGATCAAATCCCTGTGGGATTGATCATGCCCCGATTGAGATACAATGTGAGTTGCGCATTTCTCAAGTGGGAGGATTAAATGGAGGAAATTGTTCATATGCAACAAGCTTGAAAGAAAAAGCTATAAAATCATTACTCTGATAAGGTCGACGATACAATCATAAGATGATTTTAATACAGATATGAGTCTAAAGAGGAAAAGATAAACGAGATAAAATAAAAGTTGTAATAATTATGCAGTAGGAATTACTAATAATATTTTTAAAGATTCTCAGTGTTCCAAGTTCGAGGTAAAGTTTTTCCCTCTGGATCCTTGAGCTTGAATGTTCCTAGTTTTACCATAGCTATAACTACATATGAGTCATCCCAAAGAGGTGAGAGTTTATTACGTTGAGGGCCTTTGCCTACAGCTTCGAGACTTCGCAGGACTAAGTCACCAATAGATATGGGATGGGGTTTTACTCTTCTGTTGAAGTGACGAGCTGCCCTTTGGTGATAGGAAGCAGTTCGAAGTATGGGCATATCACGAGTTTCGGGGAGTAAGTCCAAGTGCTGTCGGAGTTTTTCTTCATTACCATCATGATCGAATAATTGAACTCTTGGACTTGGAATCCCGATATCTATTGGTATAATATCTTCTGTGCCGAAATACAAGTTATATGGTGTCTCACCAGTCGGGGTTCGTGATGTAGTGCGGTAAGCCCAAAGAACATTAGAAAGCTCATCAACCCATTGCCCCCCAGCCTTCTCAAGATGTATTTTTAGTCCTTTGAGTATAGTCTTGTTGGTAGCTTCAGTCTGTCCATTAGTTTGAGGATGTGCTACAGCCGTATGCAGTAGCTAAATGTGAAGATCTTTGCAAAAGGACGTAAAGACTTTTTTAGTGAATTGGGTTCCATTGTCAGTGATGATCTTTGCAGGAAGACCGAACATATTATATTTTTCTAAATAAATTGTTTAGCATTTACCTCCGTAATTTTAGCGAGTGGTTTAGCTTCCACCCATTTAGTAAAGTAGTCGACGGCTAAAATGATAAACTTTTGTTTCCCTGATGTTATCGAAAAAGGTCTCATGATATCAATTCCCCACTGAGCAAAAGACCACAGGCTTTGAAGGGATGAGAGCTCTTTATGCGGCATGTGAGAGAGGTTAGAGTGCAACTTGCACATTTTTTGTGAACTCAACCTTGTTTCATCGTAGGCCAATAGAACCCTTGCTTTATAATTTTAAGGGTTAGCGCCCTTCCTCCTAGGTGTTCTCCACATATCCCCAAATGAACCTCTCTTAATGCGTAATCGGCCTCTGACAGTGAGAGGCATTTAAGGTATGACCTAGAAAAAGCTCGTTTGTATAGTTCACCTCCGATAATAATAAAGTTTGAATCTTGTCTTCGGAGACGAGTTGCACCAGTTAGGTCTTCAGGAAGGGTCCCTTCTTGTAGAAAAGATAGGATGGGGTCCATCCACGAAGGTTCCTTTATCTCATTAATTGATTGTATTCCTTTATCTCTAGGAAAATATATTTCTTCAACATGTCTTCTCTTAAATAGAACTCCAATAGCAGATGTAGCAAGCTTAGCGAGAGCGTCAGCTCGAGTATTCTTTTCTCGTAGTATGTGAATGATTTGATGTGTCTTGAAACAGGCAAGAAGTGACTTTACTAAGTTGAGGTATTGCGCCAGCTGAGGATTATAAGTATTAAAGTTTTCCTCAACCTGGGAGGCGACCAGTTGAGAGTCAGTGTGGATCACTAAGTCTTGAGCTTCATAATCGATGGCGAGTCTCAACCCTGCGATGAGAGCCTCATATTAAGCCATATTATTAGTTGCAGAAAATTTTAGGCGAAGTCCATACTCTAAGGTATTCTGGTCGGGGGAAATAAATAAGATTCCTGCTCTGGCACCAGGATTTCTTGAAGTTCCATCAACAAGAGGGTCCATTGAGGAGATGAAAGGCAAAGGGATAGCTCATTTGGAGTTCTGCATTCCACTATAAAGCGAAAGTACTGAGACTTTATATCGCCAGGAGGTAAGAAAATTTATATCAACCTCTCAATTCTATGCACCATTTAATTAACCTCCCAGATACCTCTGGTTTCTGTAGAATGGTCCTTAATGGTAAATGAGTGTAAACGCCGATAGTGAGAGCTTGGAAGTATGGACGCAATTTTCGTGCTGAAAAAATTAAAGCTAAAGCCACCTTATCTGCCAGTGGATAACGACTTTCTATATCAGAAAGAATTTTGCTGACATATTAAATTGATCGTTGTATCCCATTTTCTTCTCGCACTAAAACTGAGCTTATCGTGTGGGAAGAGACTATGAGATATAAGTATAACATCTCTCCTTGAATAGGCTTGGATAGTAGCAGTGGAGATGCTAAATACTCCCTTAGTTGCTCAAAAGCAGACTGATATTCATCAGTCCACTGAAAATTATTATTTTTAGCTCCCTTCAATATTTTAAAAAACGACAAGTATTTATCCCCAAAACAGGCTAGGAAACGGGATAAGGCAGCAATTCATCCATTTAAAAGTTGAACTTCTTTGATATTCTTCGGATGAGTCATATCTTTGAGAACTTTGATTTTCTCGGGATTGGCCTCTATCCCATGGTGGGTTACCATAAACCTAAGAAATTTTCCCGATGTAACCCCAAAAGCACACTTAGTCGGGTTAAGTCGTATGTTATAACATCGAAGAAGGTTAAAGCATATTTCTAAGTCAGAAATATGTTGTGATTCTTCCAAGCTTTTTACTAACATGTCATCCACATATACCTCCATTGTGCGGCCTAATATGTCTTTAAAAATCTTATTCATAAGGCTTTGATAGGTAGCACCAGCATTTTTTTAACCCAAACGGCATAACTTGGTAACAGTATAAACCTTTATATGTTTGAAATGCTGTGGCTTCCTCATCCGTTGGGTTCATTTTAATTTAGTTGTAACCAGAGTAAGCATCCAAAAAACTGAGCATTTGATGTCCCGACGTGGCATCGACCAATTGATCGATTCGAGGAAGAGGAAAACTATCTTTCGGGTAAGCTTTGTTGAGGTCAGTGTAATCAATACACATTCTCCATGTTCCATTCGTCTTCTTCACCATGACAGCATTTGCTAGCCATGTAGGGTAATGTACCTCTCTTATGAATCCCACAGAGCTTGTTAACTTCTTATTCAATAGCCGAGCGTCGGGTGCTTCTCTTGGATGATCGGTTTGAATGTTGGATCAATCTTGAGGAGTGCATGATGATCATTGGGGTCGACCCCCGGCATATCCGTCGGACTCCAAGCGAAGATGTCTTGATTTTTACGCAAGAAGTCTATGTATTTTTCCCTGTTGTCGAGAGCGGGGATCAACTTACCTATTAAGTAGCGGTTGGTCATCTCATAATGCAATAGAGAGCAAGTCTTCGACAGGGGAAGCTTTCCGGGATACTTCTTCATCTCGAAAATTAAAATCTTCGATGTTGAGGGTCACAGAAGGGCGTGGTTGAGCTTGCCTGAGGTAACATGATTGTGCTATCTGTTGATTTCCACAGACCACCCCCCAACTAGCGGGGTTGAAAATTTATCTTAAGATGAGATACTGAAGTGATGGCACTGAAAATTGATTGGAGGGGCCTTTCGAAGATAGCGTTATATGTTGAATCTGACTTGACTACCATGAATTGGATTGAATGAGTCACTTATCGAGGGAATTCTCCGAGAACAACAAGAAGGGTGATTGTCCCCTCTACTAGCACAGGGCGATTATCAAACCCGTATAATGGTCTACTGCGGGTTGGAGCTTTTCCTAATGCTTGAAATGTGGAGTAAAATAAGACATCAACAGAACTCTTATTGTCAATCAAAATTCTCTTAACATTATAGCATGGGTCACCGATCACTACGCTGATGACAAGTGGATCTTAATGAGGAACATTGACTCCTTATAAGTCTGAGTCATTAAAAGTGATGGAATGATCAATACGAGATTTCTTGAACTCTGTCTCTTCAGAGATAGTAATGAGAACTCGATTAGATATTGGTCCTCCCGTGATTGTTTCAATTTTCCCAACTGTTTGATGAATATTTTATTGTTTCTGTGATGATTGTCCTGGTTGCCCCCTAGTTGGAGTTATGTTTGTTTGAGTCGATTGATTTTTCACGAATCAATGTAGATATCCTTGTTGAATGAGCCTCTCGATTTCTTCTTTGAGTTATTTGCATGCCTCAGTAGTATGTCCACGACTTCGATGGAAGTGACAATATTGCTCCTGATTTCTTGAATTTGGTTTCAGTGGATGTGGCAACTTGATATTTTCTTCATCTCGAATGGCCATCAGGATGTTAACACTGGATGTGTTCAGTGGTGGTATTCTTTTTCTGGTCGTGGTTCACGTCGTTGATGTGAGGGTTGTGGAGGGAGATCACGACTGCCTTGTTGCTTCTTTTGATGGGTCTATCGGTCCGAATTCCCTGGGGCGCTCTTACATTTTTCTGTAGATTGTTCAAATTATTTGCGATGGATATTCATAGCCTCATCAGCAAAAATTTGTGCTTCCACACGATGAACCAAGTCGACATATAATTGGACCGTATCTCGCATTAGTGATGAATAAAAAGGTCCTAGACGGAGCCCTCCAAGGAAAACTCCTCTTAGTAATTGAGTCTACCCGGTAGCTTCTAAGGAGAACCTCACGGAAGTATTCCTTAATTGATTCCCCTCATTTTGGAATCAGAGATATGGGAGGAATCTTTAATGATCCTCCGGTTTGATGAAGCTGTTTCACGATCTTGGCAGTTAGTCAAGGTATGGATGGATCCCCTTGGAAGGGAGTAGAACCAAGTACGAGCTTGCCCCTTGAGCATAACGGGAAAGACTTGACAAAGCAATGTGTCAGGAGCTCGTTGGATATGCATGATGGTCCTGTAATGATCGATGTGTTCATATGGGTCAGTTGTCCCATCATAGGAATCAATGCTCGGAAACTTGATACCTACAGAATAGGATGTTGAAGAATAAGTAAAGGTGAGACTCCTCATAAGCGTGGCGGGAGGATGATTCTATCTCTAGGTGAAATCGTCTTGCATTAAGAACTTCGTATAACATGATGAGTGGGGTCAAGGATGAAGAAGCTACCCGGTAATAATTGGTGGATTAGCGGTTGGTTGAGCTGCACGTGATGGATGAGAAGAACTAGCAGTGTCAAGGAGATCGACATCACGGTCTGGAAGCGGAGGAACTTCATTGTTGAGGAGATTAGCATTTTGATCTCATGCGGTTAACAATCGATCTTAGGGGAGATGTGTTTGCCGTGGTAGTGGCGGTCGTGTTCCTCGTAAAAGTTGGATCATCTCATTTTGAGACTCTTCCATTCGGCGCATACGATCTTCTAAAGAGATTCCTGCGCCTTCCAAGGTCACGCTATCGAGGAAGTGGCGAAGCTTGGCGTCCTTGGTTCAAGGATTAGTTTCGAGAGTGACGGGAGTTGGAGTGGGAGGCTCCGTTGTTACGAGTATTACGCCTATTGGCCATGATGCGGGTGTTCACAAAAATTATGATTGAAGGGTTTTTCTTCTCACAGACGGCGTCAAACTGTTGCGTGCTAAAAAACCAGTTGCGATAGAGTAAGAGTTTATGTCTTAGCTTTGTTGTGGAGTTCATCACACACACAGATATTTGAAGAATTAATAAGAAAATTGTAGAATTTTTACGTGAAAAAATCCCATGAATAGGGTAAAAAACCGTGGGGCCTAGCCCAGTAAAAATCTTCCACTATGTATTTATTTTGGAGTACAAAGTTTTCCCGATACGGGATTACAGAATTGTATATGAGAAGGGCTGACAATGGAATCAATTGACAACATATATAATCACGTTGAGTTGTAGCGATTCTTAGTGGTAGTAGATGATGGTGAATGCGGGGATCGGCGGCAGCGATGAAGTCGTGATGGTGGCCGAAGATGGTCAGCGATAATTGGCGGTAGTGGCACGATAGTAGTGGCGGTAGCCGGCGTCGGTGGTCGGCGATGATGACGATGATGGTTGGCGATACCCGGCGGCAGTTCGGTGTGATGGTCGGCGACAAGCGGAGATGGCAGCGGCAGGATCGTGGTGGCGGCAGCGGTGGTTGCAATACGGGGGTGGTGGCGGCCGTCGAGTGGCGACAATTATGCTTGGAGGATTTTCAAGCTTTAGAGCTCTCTCTCTCTTGCCGCCTCCCTCATATGAAGAATGAGGGCTATTTATAGATTGGAGGAGTTTACGTAAATACATACAACGTATCACTCTACTCCATCAGACTGCTCAAAATGATTCCTTTGATCATTTGATGTATTTTAAGTATTTGAATGCTTAAATGAAGTCAAAATTATAAGATCTTGGTCTTGTTAGACCGTCGAGACGCTCGATTTGACTATAAACATTCTATGTTTAAGAACTATTTAGGGATTTAATTGATAGCCCAAAGTTTCCAATGATATTTCAAGTGCTTGATCTCGACCAGTTTCAACTTAGGATCAACTTGCTTTTAACATCAAGATTCATACTTCGACTAGTGGTATTTTAAGTGTCATATCAGTAATGAATTGAATTACCCTAAAAAAATTGTTATAATGATCAGAAGCATTAATAAAATTATATGAAATAAAATCATATTTTCTTTTATTTGAGTAAAGAATCATTTCACCTCTAAATAAATTTTTTTTTTGAACTTTGTTGCGTGCCAGAAAACCAGTAGCTGTAGAATAAAACGTCACACCTTAGCTTGTATAGAAACCCAGCACACACATTAATAGTTGAAAATAAAATAAGAAATTCGGAAATTTTTACGTGAAAAAATCCTAGAAAGAGAGGAAAAAACCACGAGACCTAATCGAGTAAAAATGCTTTATTAAATATGTGCTTTGAAATACAAAATCCTCTAAATAATGGGATTATAAGATTGTATATGAAAAATCTTGACAATAAGAATTCTAGAATCATGTTACAACAAATATGTAGCGGTAGTTGGTCTGTAACGGTTGTTGGTGGTAGTCGGCGATCGATGGCGTGTGCGACAGGTGGTGATGTGAACTTCAAACTTATAGCTCTCTCCCAGCTTTCTCTCAAGTTTGCTTCTAGCTTTCTCCCCTTTTATGACAAGAATGTAGTCTAATTTATAGGATTTTGAGAGAGGCATTTTGATCATTGTAGCTGAAAATCTTAAAACACTCAATCAAACGGTTCATATCGATTCATTTGATCGTAAATAATTTTTTTTGTGATTTGATCATTCAAACGACCTTTGATTTGAGTGATTCTGGGCTCGTTAGATTCGTCACATCAAGCCGCTCAATTTGACTATAACTACGCCCAATTTGGAAGTAATTTGACTATTCAATAAGTGTCTCAAAATTTTCATGGATAGTCATTGGGCTTGATTCGAACTCATTTCATTATGTTTGACTCGATTTTAGTGTCATTGAACTTGTCTCATTGAGTCATTTAATTTGATTGTATACTTACTCTATCTTATGTTTGACTTATAAATTTTAAAGTGATATATCAAACTTTAAATTTATATTAATTTTTTAAAGATTTATATACATAACTTATAATTTTTTTATTTTTTAATATATATATATATATATATATATATATATATATATATATATATATATATATATATATATATATATATATTTATTTATTTATTTATGTATAAAAGTATATTTTATTTTAAAAAATAATTATAGTGATATGTTTAATATGATTGTTGTGTGCTATAAAACCGTAGTAGAGTAAAGTTTACTTTACACTATTCTGTAGATCATGAAGAATTAATGATAAAACTCCAATTTTTCGTGAAAAAACAGGAATATGGTAAAAAAACCGGGGCTCAAGTAAAATCATCCACTATGTATTTGTTTGAGAGTACAAAATTTTTTCCGATAAGATTACAAAATTGTACATGAAGGAAATGATGAGAATCTCAATCAGATAGCATCCATATAGTCCGTTGAGTTATAATTGCTAGTAGCGAATGATGATGGTGAGGACCGGCCCGGCGATGAAGGTCGTCATGGTGGTGACCAACGGAGATTGACAATGATAAGGATCAGTGGCGACGGCCGACGGTGGCGGGTAGCGGCGGTGGTTGACAATCGTCGAGTGGTGGCACGATTGTGCTTGGAGGATTTTCAAGCTTTAGAGCTCTCTCCTCCCCTTCTCTCATGTGAAGAATGAGGCTTTATAGAAGTGTTGTCTCAGAATACATACAATCCACTCCACTCCATCGGAAGCCTCAAAACGATTCCTTTGATCATTTGATGTATTTTAAGCATTTGAATGCTCAAATGAAATCAGAATTATGAGATCTTGGGCGTGTTAGATCTAGCTCGTCAAGAAGCTCGATTTGATTATAAACACTCCATATTTAAGAGCTATTTAGAGATTTAATTGATATCCCAAAGTTTCCAATGATATTTTAAGTGCTTGATCTCGACCAATTTCAACTTAGGATCAACTTGCTATTAACATCAAGATTCATACTTCCACTTTTGGTATTTTAAGTGTCATATCAGTAATGAATTGAATTACCCTAAAAAAATTGTTATAATGATCAGAAGCATTAATAAAATTATATGAAATAAAATAATATTTTCCTTTATTTGAGTAAAGAATCATTTCACCTCTAAATAATTTTTTTTTTGAACTTTGTTGTGTGCCAGAAAACCAGTAACTATAGAATAAAACTTCATGCCTTAGCTTGTATAGAAACTCAACACACACATTAATAGTTGAAAAGAAAATAAGAAATTCGAAAATTTTTACCTGAAAAAACCCTAGAAAGAGGGGAAAAAATCACGGGACTTAATCGAGTAAAAATGCTTCATTAAATATGTGCTTTGAAATAATGGGATTATAAGATTGTATGTGAGAAATCTTGACAATAAGAATTCTAGAGTTATGTTATAACAAATATGTAGCGGTAGTTGGTCTGTAACGGTTGTTGGTGGTAGTCGGCGATGACGATAGGCGATGATCGGCGACAAAGGTGGTGATGAAACTTCAAACTTATAGCTCTCTCCCAGCTTTCTCTCAAGTTTGCTTCTAGCTTTCTCCCCTTTTATGACAAGAATGTAGTCTAATTTATAGGATTCTGAGAGGGGCATTTTGATCATTGCAGCTGAAAATCTTAAAACACTCAATCAGACGGTTCATATCGATTCATTTGATCGTAAATTATTTTTTTAGTGATTTGATCATTCAAACGACCTTTGATTTGAGTGATTCTGGGCTCGTTACATTCGTCACATTGAGCCGCTCAATTTGACTATAACTACGCCCAATTTGGAAGTAATTTGACTATTCAATAAGTGTCTCAAAATTTTCATGGATAGTCATTGGGCTTGATTCGAACTCATTTCGTTATGTTTGACTCGATTTTAGTGTCATTGAACTTATCTCATTGAGTCATTTAATTTGATTGTATACTTGCTCTATCTCATGTTTGACTTATAAATTTTAAAGTGACATATCAAACTTTAAATTTATATTAATTTTTTTAAAGATTTATATACATACCTTATATTTTTTTTTTAATTTTTAATATCTATATATATATAATTATTTATGTATAAAAAGTATATTTTATTTTAAAAAATAATTATTGTGATATGTTTAATATGATTGTTTGTCTAGAAAACCATTCTGATAGAGTAAAAGTTTACTTAAACTTTTATTGAGTTTTATATGAATGTTTGAAGAATTAATGATAAAACTCAAATTTTTTACGTGGAAAACTCAGAATATGGTAAAAAAACCACGCTAATTTAGTAAAATCATCAACTATGTATTTATTTCAGAGTACAAAATTTTTCGATAACGAGATTACAAAATTGTACATGAGAATGACTGACAATGAGAATCCCATTGATAGCCATATAATGCGTTCAGTTATAACGGTTGATCGGCGAATGATGATTTGGAGAATCGGCCCGGCGATGAAGGTCGTCATGGTGGTGACCAACGGAGATTAGCGAAAAAGGATCAATGGGACGGCCGGGCGGCGGTGGTGGTTAATGATCATTCAGTGGTGCGATTGCTTGGAGGATTTTCAAGCTTTAGAGCTCTCTCCTCTCCCCTTCTTGGGCTCCTCTCATGTGAAGAATGATGGGTTTTATAGATTGGAGGATGACCATAAATACATGCAAAATCATTCCATGGACTCAAAATGATTCATTTGATGTATTTTAAGCATTTGAATGCTCAAATGAAATTAATTATGAGATCTTGGACTTAGATCCGGCCAAAGACGCTGATTTATATAAATACCTGTTTAATAGTTATTTAGGATTTAACGATATCTCAAAGTTCAGATATTTTAAGTGATTGATCTTAGTTTTATTTGAAGATCAATCGCTGTAATTCGTGCTTTGATTAGTTGTATTTTAAGTGTCATATCAATGATATTAAATATTTAGATTTTATTTATATAAATATTAAAATTTGATATTACATATATAAATATATAACAATTATATATGTAAATGCTCTAATATATTTTCGAAATTTCTCTCTCTTCGCTTTTCTGTCTTTCGCTCTCCGTCCTAACACGCTTAGCATATGCTTTCACATATTCCTCATTAGTCATTACCTCACTCTCTCTCCCCATAATAAAATCACTCAATAAACGCTTTCCAACTTCAATTACAAAAAACGCATAGCATGTTTTATTAGACAACAGAAAAAAAAAAAAAAAAGACGAAGAAGAAGGAAGAGATTGATCATGAAGTTTGGGAAACGGCTAAAGAGTCAGATAGAAGAAACTCTTCCTGAATGGAGAGACAAGTTCCTCTCTTACAAGGACCTTAAGAAGCTGGTTCGCCTTATCTCAGCCGCTCCGCCCACCGGCGACTCCGTCGAAGCTCAGTTCATCCGCCTCCTCGACGCCGAGATCCACAAGCTCAACTCTTTCTTCGTTGAACAGGAAGAAGACTTCGTCATCCGACAAAAGGTACATTCTTTTTTCCTTCACCATTCATCTCCAATCTTCCTTTTTTTTCCCCTTGCTTGCCTTGAGGTTAATTTCCCCCTTGGCTGCAGGAGTTGCAGGAGAGAGTCCGCGAGGCGATGGAGACCCACGGTGATATGAGTATTATCAGGAAAGATATCGTCAATTTCCATGGCGAGATGGTTCTGCTCGAGAATTACAGCAGCGTTAACTATACAGGTTCTTTTCTTCAGTCAAAGTTCGCTCCATCCGAAAAGATTTCACAGTTGATTTATTGTTATTAATGTTGAGTAAAAAAAACAAAAATTTATGTAAAAGTACGATAAGGTCAATATGGTGAAGAAACCTTTGTATAGGCAGCATAAGCTTTTAGTTTCAAAAAGGTTAGGCAAAATAGTGTATTATGCTCAAATTTGTTTTCCTTAACTTCAAATCATGACTGATTGGTTGCAGGGCTTGCAAAGATCTTGAAGAAGTATGACAAGCGCACAGGTGCTCTGCTGCGGTTGCCATTCATAGAGAAGGTGCTAAAGCAGCCTTTTTTCACTACTGAGCTGGTTTCCAAGCTGGTAAAGGACTGCGAGAGCATGATGGAAGCCATTTTTCCAGAGAGGGAGGAGATGGCAATGGTGGACAGGAAGCCGGCAGGGGCAGCAGAGCAGAGCATTTTTCGCAACACCGTTGCTGCGCTTGCCACCATGGCGGAGCTGAGGAAGGGAAGCTCCACTTATGGTCAGTTCTCTCTGCCGCCCATAGGTTCGACGGAGGCTGATCTCTTGCAGTCATTGCAGCCACCATCCCCCATCCCAACTCAATAGTGATGAACTGATGATAATGACTGAAAAAAAATTATATTTACTTTTTATTTTGGTAATTAGGATGACAGTATTATGTTACTTTTGCATGAAAAATTATAGGAGAAGATTTGTTTGCAGTTGCAGTACTGAATGAATACTGTTTTCTGTGTTTCTTTTTCAAGTGCTGATCTGTTTTGAAGCAGAGGAATACATAGATTGCTTTTTTTTGCTGCTATTTCGTTTATTTATTTTATTTGTATAATGAGTGATCCTTATGAATTGGTAAGGGATTTTCTACAACAAATTTGTGTTGATTTCCATGGCCTACTTTGAAGAAACTCAAAGAAATTTACTTGTTTGTTTGGGAGCAGAGTTGGAATCAAGTTCTCTAGTTAATGAAATTTGTCGCTTCCTTCTGATATTTTCTTTCCTTGACAGAATACTTCAATGAAAAATAAGTTTCTGCATCCAAACTAGCCTTGATAAATTCTTTGGGACATCGAATTCAAAACTTTTTATGAATTACACTATATTAGCACTTACAATGAAAATAGAAGCAAAAATAAGAGAAAAAAAAAAAGAGAAGATTTAGATGGAGAAAGCTATGAGATTTTTAACCTAATTTGTTCAAATACAAGAAATTAGATACCCTGTTGTCGTTTTCTAGAAAAAAATTATTACATACATCATCCGGATATGTCAGGATTTTGTTGTGCATACATGAGTTTGTTTTATTTTATTTTTTAGATTTAGAGGATATTTTAAGCATTTTAAACATCAATATATAATATTGTGTCATGAGAGGATACAGACACATATTTATTTTTGTCATAATATATAAATTTGCTTCTCTTGAAAATTGAGACTCGGTTCCACCCTTGATTGTGTACAAAGATATTTTGAACACAATTATTTTTTTTTAAAACATACTAAAATTTTAAGTTTTTATTTTTTGTTTTTTTAGTATGCTCTAAAATATATATATATATATATATATATATATATATATATATATATATATATATATATATATATATATTGTAGAGGTATCAAATTAGTCATTTATCCTTCCTAAAAATTTTGTCATTTATTTTTGTCATAACATATAAATTTATTCCTATTGAAAATTGAGATTGATTCCACCCCTGATTGTATACAAAAAAATTTTGAACACAATTAATTTTTTTAAAAAACCACACCTAAAAGTTTAAGTTTTTATTTTTTATTTTTTTAGTATGCTCTAAATATGTTTATATATGCATTGTGTATTGGTGTTCAAAGTCTTCAAAATAAACCTTAAATCTTTTTTAAAAAATGATTTACACTATTGTTGTGTATGCAAATGTGGGTTTCGAAAATTTGTCAGTGACCTCTCGATTAAGGAGAGTATGATTTATGCGTCGGTGAAATTTTCAGAAGGCAAATTAAATAGTAGACAACTACCAAATTTACCTCATTTTTTGAGGACTTTAGGTCTTCAGCTTTCCATAGCAAGCACATAGTTAATTACCTCTCAATCGAGAGAACTTTCGATTAAAATTTAGTCGTTAGGTTCTTTGGCGTATAATAGCGACATGTGGAGTTTTGGAATTTAGATTTATGAACTTGTTATGTTTAACTTAAAGCGGATGGTTGGGAGAACGATCGCCGATCTGATCGCGTAGTTCCTCATCTCTATCGCATCTGGTCTACTTAGTCGGATGAGGTAGTGGCCCGACCGAAGGATCCTTATCGCAACACATGTTACGTCGTCAAGAAATCCTTGTAGCGTGGGGTGTTTGTCAGGAGACCTTAAGTCTACGCCTTATGAGAGGGTTTTTTGCGTCAATTATCTTTATGGTTCACAACTCAAAGGCAAAGCCATTGTGGAATCTGAGCTACAATCATGAGTAATGTAGTAAAGGTCGTTTGCACAACCACTTCGGTCGAGGACTCGGTAAATGCATCATGTGTGAGCTAGGTCAAATACGTGGTGAGGACAGACGTCACTTCGGCATAAGATTGTTTGAGTAAATATAGTTGTGTCTTGATTTACTTTCTTTTTTGTAGAGTTTTCTTAATTTGTCTTTAAAAAACGAAGCGAGTTGAAAGCTTTAAGTTTTTAATATTGAATTTCATTTAGACATTTATACAATAATATTTTAAATTCTACATTTGGATTGAGATTCTAAGTTAATTTGTTTTGAGATTTGTCATGATTGAAAGTATCACCTTGGTTAAATTTTTCATTTAACACGGCCATCATCGGAGTGGTTAATTGATTGAATCAAATATATTTGAGAATTTAGATCCTATCAACTCTGTTTAGCTCTGAAGAGAGGATCATCTACTACGTAATGAAATTATTTACCGGATATTTTACTAAGTTAAAATTATTATAATAGATTTTTAGATTTTGTTAACTTACCCAGTCAAGACTAAAGAATCAACCCATCATCCTCGACCAGTTTAAGCATTCGATAGTGTTCTGCATCTGGTTGTCATTTAGAATACTTGTACTAATTTGGAAAGATCAAATTTAATTGACGATTGCTTTATATTTTGTACAAGAATTTGTCTCTTTCAAATGATTGTTGAAGCACTTAAATTGAGTGATAATTGTTCCATAATTTATGCAAAATTAATATATTTGAAGTTTATTTATAATTTAAGCCAATGCCTTCTGTTTACTTCTAATTTTGTATTGCAGATTCGGTGACGTAGAAGATGTTATGATTGATCTAATATCTTATTAGATTTTTCAAATTAATATTTAATTGATTCCAATTTAGCCTGCGCAGCCTTTTCAGACATTAAAATTTGCACTTTAAATCTGTATGTTCGAGCACATGTACGTGTATCTAAGAATGCCTTAATTAACATTTTTTGTTCGCTTGTATGATATATTGCGAATCCGGTGATGTAGAAGATGTTATAGATTGATCTAATATCTTATTAAATTTTTCAGATTAATATTTAATTTATTACAATTTAGCCTACACAGTCTTTTTAGACATTAAAATTTGCACTTTAAATCTTTATGTCCGAGCACATGCATGTGTATCTAAGAATGTCTTAATTAACGTCTTCTGTTCGCTTGTATGATATGTTGTGAATCCGGTGGCGTAACATATTTTTTTAAACCTTATTCAGTTATTTATATTAATATTCATTTATTTGTATTTAATTCATAGCTCATTGAGCTCATTAAGTTTTAATGGAGCTTAGCTCGTGATCACTGAGAAGCTCGTAGGCAACTATCAAGATCACTGGAGGCTTTACTTGAATTTTGTTATTGTTAGGAAATAAACCCTCAAATTCGTTAAAAGTCTTATTTATGGTAGTCAACAAGATGTCGAGATTATTCTTATTGAAAGACTTTTAGAATTTTATATATAGGTTTATTTTTTTAATTTATCATTTTCAAACAAGCTTAATTTAAGCTTGACAACACTTTTATTTGTTCTTATCTAAGTCACACATTAATCCAAAATTGACTCTCTCCATCTAAATGCGTAGAGTGCGTAGTCTATTTGGTTAATTTCTTGCGTGACGTCGATTTCTGTGACGTTCGGTAGTGATCTTGTTAAACCGAGCATAGTCTTCACCTATAATTTTAGTTCAAATTTTAATTTTGACTTGAGTTCATTGTATTAAATTAATTAAGTATCGGTTTGAATTTAACCTGCTCCTCCTCGTATAGCTACGTGAGTATTCGACCTTCCGTTATTTCTACTTAGCGATCGATTAATGCTTCTGACTACGATCATGATCTTTTAACCTGCCAGTTCTATTGAGTATAATAGAATCTTCAAACACTGACATGAGAGAAAAAGTCAATGTGATAGAAACTTTGACACCTTGCCCATTTTCCTCATATCAATCAGCTTGCTTGTTGGTCTCCTCAAAAATCGGAGCTGCCAAAAATACATGATGATACATCTACACCGCAACGAGCCATGTACTCCTTATCGTTCTCATTCACATCAAGTCCACTACTAGAGGATCCATATGGTCCTTTAACAAAGCCACAATGAAGTGTTTGGTTTCTTGCATAATATGAATTCTCACGTTCTTCTAGAGCCTGATGACCATCAAATTTTGGCAGTATTCATGGCTAGGAATTGATGATTTATCTTCTTCAGCTAGGATAAAATAAACAAAGTCTTCATAACCCATTTTTCCTTCTACGCTACTTGTGAACTTCCTAGGAACATAGAAGTGTTCATATGAAAAGTGTCTTAAAACTTTGTTAATATCCTCTTCCTCATCAGCGTGCTGCATTGCAAAAATTAGATTTGCACGCTTAAGCTCTCGTAGAGTGAGATGACCATTTTCAGATCTATTGACATAGTAGAATATTCGATATATGACAGTTTCCGCATATCTATCTTGAAACTCGGGTGTGTTTTGTAAGAACTCCAACCCTAGATGGTTAGCCAAAAGCTCTCGTAAAACAGGCTTAAAATCATCTTTCGAGGTAACGAGATGACAACCGCGCCTCTGGGTAGGGATGACGATGGTCTTTTGGGCCCACTTCACTGACGGAATCGCCTTTGAACTCGAGCTGGAAGCGTCAGTTAAGGTCGACGAATCTGCCGTGGCGGATCTGCGCTGCGCAATAATACAGGGTAACCGCGTCGGTGAACTAGAGATGGATGGCGTTGCGAAGAACGCGACGGCGGCCGGCATCGCGTCCTGAACTAGTGGCGAGGACGAAGAGGGATGATTGCACACCGTGGTTCAGCACATGAACGGCCTGTGCAACCTTAATCTGAAGCTCGTTCATGTCTGTTCGACCTGTAGCATAGACGGAGCGGAAGGAGGGAATGAGGAGATCTTCATTCGATGTGCACGAGTGACTTGGTGAGAGTGGTTGCCTGCCCTCTCGATTGAGAGGAACGATCGAAGAAGGCAGATAGCTTGTGGGGCTTAGGCTGCGCCGTTCGAACAGAAGGGAGGAAAGTTTTGGTGCACGCCGCACAGCTCTCGCGTGCTGCTCGAGACTGAAGACGAGGACTCTCTTACGCCTGATCTGAAATGGGGCATGGGGCATGGGGCATGGGGCATGGGAAGAAAGAGCCGGAGAGATGGGTTTTAACCTATTGATTTATGTGCAAAGTGAGATAAGAGATGAGGCTTGCAGCATCGGTTGGAGAGAAAATTCATAAAAAAAAAAAAAAAAAAAAAAAGGGATTGTGATTGATGTGAAAATGGGAGAGTGAGCGAATTAACAAATGAAAATGACTTTATATTTTTTGTAAATTTAGTGGCTAAATTAAGCTTATTTGATGGTTTCAAATATACTTTTTTATTTTTTTTTTCAATTATATATTTTCTTAATAATTTCCAATCATTAAATGTTATGTAAATTGATTTATTGGAAAAATAATATGGTCTTAAAAGTTGTGTCAATCTATCTTGAACAGCATGACATAAGATTAAATATGGGTAAATATCGATTCAAAATACATGGTCTTGCGCCAAGACTCACTTTCACTCGTCCAAATCAGTGCGGGTAGTCGTTGATAGGTTCGACATTTCGCTAAGACGTGATCAATTTTGTGAGCGGAGGTCGTTTAATACCTGCTTCCGACTCGATATTGTGTAATTGATAGCTCGAGCGCTTAATTGATTGCTCATTAGATTTTGCAATATTTATATTTTAATCATTTTCGACGTTTTGAACGCGGCGGCGAAGTTCGTTCATCAATCGGAGATCGTTTCGACCATTTTCAGTGACGTCCGGTGCATTTTGAGTCCCGATTTGCGCATTGTCACTTCCGAAATCCGTCGAATTTAAGTTGTGGGCTTGTATTGATTTATGACACATATGAGAAGGTCAACAAATGCCCCCCAACAAATATGATGCGCGTATGGAGCGAGTCATATTTATTGAAAACTGGTTGACCTTTTAAGCTAGCCATAGAACTTGACTCATTTCAATTTCGATTGCAATAGCTTATGGAGATTTGATAAGATTTGTCATTAGTATGATGCCTTATTTAGGACATGCTAAATGACGAGATTGACTGGTTTGTCATTCTCGGCTTGTCGGATAGATAAGAGTTTTTCTTTATTTACTCTCTGCTTCAATGAGCTTGCTGAAGATTATCTTCCACCATCTGCTCCCTGCTTTGATGGGTTCGCTGAAGATTTTTGCTTTTGTATCTTTGTAGATTTGGATTTCCTCTGACCCTAGCTTCATACTTGATCGGGTTTGATGGAGGAATTGATTTATTTGCTTTCGGATTTAAAATTCTTTCTGTCTTAGCTTTAAGCTTGACGAACTTGATGAAGGATTGACTTGATTTATCTATATTAACTTATCATGAAGTATATGTATGTCTTCAGTCCTATGCTTGCTGCTTTGACGGACACGATGAAGGGTGCATATAGATGACCCAGCCTTCTAGCTTATATTAAGTCAATGTTGAGTTATCAGTCTAGCAATATGTGCTTTAACATATTGAATAACCATGAAATTCCTTTAGTTTGGCCATTACCTTTGTGTGAACTATGGAATCGCTTCCTCGATCCTGTGTTTTCTACTTTGATGAACTTGATGAGGAAATTGGCTTTGATTTGTGCTTTGTGCGTCATCAGACTGCTTAAAAAGAGGTTGAAATATTACCTTGCAGGCAATATAAGGATTGATTTGAGGCTGCTCTGAATTAAGAGTTGTTTCCTTAGATTATCTTGATCTATTGATCAAGTAGGAGAAATCTCTTGGATTTTGGTTACTTGTAATCACTAAGCTGGATCTGATTTGAGATTAGACAACTATCAAAATTGGACTGATGAGCAGAAGATCTTTCACTGCGGCCTTTTCTTGCGGCTTATTGAGTGAGGAGAGCGTCAGCAACTCGGCCATTTGTGGGCTTGTTGAGTCCGACCTTTAAAACTTACTTGAATTTTTTTGACTTAAGGTGTGATGGCTTGGCGGTCTTGTCATTAGATTGACGAACGGAGGCTCTTTCAATGTGGCCTTTTCTTGCTGCTTGTTGAGTGAGGAGAGCATCAGCAACTCGGCCACCTGTGGGCTTATTGAGTTTGACCTGTAGAACCCATCTATGTCCTAGACTTGAATATGTAGGGGTTGATATTTTTCCAATTTAGTTGATTGAAACATCCAAAATTAAGAGTTCTTCTGACTTGATCTTCGACATTTGACAAATATGGGAGATAAGCTTTTGACATTTAGGGTTGTCTTTTTTCGCATGAAGTAGATTCTTTTATTCTTGCAAGAGCTACAACTTTAACAATAATAGTTATAGATATATTCAAGGATCTTGGCATAAAGCTCAATGTCAACCTGAATATATGCAAGAAGACTTTATATTTAACATGAGAGGATTGAACAACCTTGACCATAAAAAAAACTCATGTTTAACAGTAGGATTGCAGTCTTAGTTCAAAATATACCATAGGGCTTAATCTTCTTTAATATAAATAAATATAAATTATTATGATCTTCATATATATTTATCTAAGGATCTCAGCTTGAAGCACGATGTCGACTTAGATAAATATATATAAAAAATGCCCCCTGTCTAACGGGGGGATTCGCAGTAACTATTGAGAGAATTTAGAATGTCTTTGGTCACATGCTTTATTTTTTCAGACTTGTTGAAGACTTCCTCTTGAGAGTTTGAAATTTGTATTTTCCTCCTGTCCTGACTTCGTGCGTTAACGGACTTGATGGAGTTGATGGTATGAGAATGTCTTTGACCCTATGCTTTGTACTTTGACGGACTTATTGAAAACTTCATCTCAGGAATTTGTATCTTTATATTTTTCTTCTATCCTGGCTTTGTGCCTTGACAGATTTGATGAAGGAAAGTCTGGAATTATCTTGGATACTTGTCAAGTGATACAACATTACCTTCCACCCTAGCTTTCTGCTTTCATGGGCTTATAGAAGGATGTCTACCGGTGACCTAGCCCTCAGGGCTTGTGTTGGGTCAGTGGTGAAGAATCATCAGTCTCGTGCTTTACGTGTAACAGACATGTTGATGACATCAATCCCATTGTTCAGCCTTTGGCTTTGTATGAACATTGGGGTGACTTCCTCGATCCTTTGCTTTTTGCTTGGCTGGATTTGCTGAGGAAGAGTTTTCTTCGATCTTTGCTTTCTGCTTTAACAAATGTGTTAAAGGAGTTGACATTTCTCATTTGATATTGATACCAAACTCGGCTTAGTGCTTTCTCGAGTAAGGATCTTTTAGTTGAATTTTGAAAACATGACCTTACGACCATTAGGGATGATCTCCCAGTCTGGGCCACTTGAACTCACTAAGTTGGAGGGATTTGGAGATTTAGATGCTCTTGTCTTTGAACTAACAAAGTATGGGGATTCCTTACTACGGGCTTTGTGGCGTGTGAGCGACTGTGATCTATATTTAGCTTGTTGAGTCCAACCTTATGCACCTACTTGAGCCTTAGATTTGATGTATGAATGAAAGACGTGTTTCCAACTTGATTTATTATAATTTGTAGAATTGAAAATTTTTCTTTTTGGCCGTTCGTCAATCGGAGGCCCATGGGCGGTCGCCCGCACGTACCCACACACATCCGTGGCCCTGCACCTGCTTCCGTGATCATAATCTTGTACTCTCATGAAGATCCATTCTTTCAAGGCAATTTTTTTAAATTAAGTATGGTTAGAAGCTTAATTAAGTATTAATAAAAAATTTTAATAATATGTATAGTCGCTTAAGCGGTCATCTCGATTCCGTGGCGTGGAGTGCCGATGAATTGAGGCCGGTCCGATTGGTGGCGGCGGTCGCGTCGCCACTTAGTGGGTGGCGGCTTCAGATAGAGCGGTCTAATGTCGGCGGGCGCATCAGTCAGTAATTAGGCGGCCTTCAATAAAGGTGTGAAGCGGTCGCCGGGAGGCGGCTTCGACTATTATTGAGATAAGTAACATCGTCACGATTTAGAGCTTGAAATGGTTCGTGACCGTATAAAGTTTATAATAATTTAATGGATGACAATCATATGAAGTTAATCAATTCATTTCAGAAATGAACAAATAATAAGAAGTTCATTATGACATAATCAAAGTTAGCGTATACATGACTCTCAAGTTTATAATAAAATAGATAAATAAAATGTAGTTCAGACACAAAAGTATACTATACTGTCCTAAACCCTATACTGTGTGACAATTGTCTTCCTCGTATGCATGTGGAATAGCACCACTCCAGGTGTATGGTGTGCGAGATGGAGGATCACGCGGTGATGGTGACCCTCTCCAAGATCCTCGACGGTGTGCATCATATCATCTGGAATATAAGTGGTTTGAGTCTATATCTTGATATGTAGAAGGACTGGATCATAATTAGAAGGACTCGGGAAGTAGATGGCTCGGCTCAGTCATGGTGTCGACACCTCCAGCACCGTAATATATGTCACCAATATGTACACGCTCATCCAGGTCTCTGCATATCAGCTCGTACCTATCAACACATCCCTATAAGGGGTGATCATCCACAACGAAGTATGGCTGAAAGATGTCCTGAGTTACCGCGATATGCTCTGCCTACACGAAAAATAGAATGTAAAATTAGCACTTACATAAATATTGAATACTTATATCAGAACTTACATAAACACGCTCCACTGGTGCTCTGGCATAATAAGTGGTCGGAGGATCTGTCTGGGAGGCTAGTAAATATAGAGAAGTCCACGATCCCGACCAAGACATCTTGGTGATAGCGTCTTCTTGTCCATCCTCATCTAGGCCCTCGACGAGGCAATCCCTCCCTCTCCCAAGCAATGTGTGTGGTGGTAATCAAGGTCGACATCCGCTTACCCATCACTTTTGAAACTAGGGTCAAAATACATCTACTCACGGGAATAAGTAAAGCGACTCTATCTGGTAAATTCCACTCAACCCTCTTCCAGCTGATAAGAGGGACTCGTCTTGCTCCTATGTCGAACTTAGCATGTATCGATAGATGTCTGATCTGCTTCACTCATGGCTCCCGGATCACGCATATAGTAAAAATTATGTTAAAACACAATCTACATTACAGATATTGAACTAAAGTGTTATTTGCGGATCAACTGTGCTTGCATCCATCTAAATTCACTGCAACATTTGCCATTGTGGACGAACATACTTCTCATTATCTCGGAATAGTTTAAACATATATATAAGGCGCATAATTTGAAAGTGCAATTACAACACCAATAGCGGAGAAGCTCTGGGATATGAAAAATGTAAAGTCACCTACCCATGAATATGCTCCCAAGCCCAAATCGAAGGAGGTGTAGGCAGCACCATGTTGGCCTATTGACTGGGCGTCGACTATATAGATGGAAGCGCTCCTATAGACATCATGCTAAAGGAATCTAGGTCCTCCAGGTGTGGTAAATATTGTAGGTGGACCTCTCGAAGTATCGGTGTAAGAAGCGCAATCGAAATAAAATATAAGCACAAGTGGGAAGAACTCTATGCTCAGTGGTATGACTCCACAGTAGAAAGTCCACCTAAACTGCATGTGGCATGTACAGCGTGTGCGACATCACGAATGTCGTCGATCCAGGTGGTGATGGATCATGATATCACGTCACGGTAAGTGTCGTCCTAACAAATCATCGCATCAATCAGGCCAAGTGTCCCATCTCTTCTCCTCGCCAATCACTGTCGAACTTTATGATAGGTGGCCCATCAACCCGTCCCAGGATCATCGCCGTCTTGGCGTCACGGTCATCTCTGGCCGAGGTGGAAGGTATTGGTCTGGAGACCATCTCAACCAAGCGATTGACAAATGATGATCTAGCCGGATGAAGCGTAAACGACTCACCTGATCAGCCTCTATCCCATGAATCTCGTGCATGTAATGGGTCACTCCTTGATAAGCAAGTGTGATGCTCAAGTCTGGTGCTCAAAAAAAAACTAAGTATCGTCAAATAAAAGGTAAGCGGTAACCCATTCTAAAAATAAAATTCACTTACGATGTCGGTGGCGGCTCGATCATGTAGGGAGACAATACTAGGATGAACCTCAGCAGGTGTAGCCTCCAATGGTGGGCTGGCCTCCTTAGCATGTCTATGTCTGACGTCAGGCGTGTGCTCCCTCGCCATCTATCGAAAAAGAATCACAAATATAATAGTGTTAAGATACATCAAAGAAAAGATTTATCTCAAAGGGAATATGGAGATAACTTCATGATCAGATATATTACTCATGTCCACAATTTGAATCATAATTTCTTCCCAAAACGAAAAGCAACTTCCATTCATAAAAATGTTAGATATGTAAATGCAAAATAATTGTATGATATGTATGTAAATCTTTCTAAAAATTTTCTTTTATGATGGGATTACAAGGCATTTTGTTGAAAAAATATTGATTATAATTATGAGTAAAAAAAATTTACAATTTAATCAAAATAATGGGATCATAGTACAAAGCAAGATACCATATAAAGTTGAAAAATTTTGTAGGTTGAAGAATTTAAGGTGGAGAAAAATGGCTTAAAATATAAGTATAAACTTAATATTAGAATTAAAGAGATTCATGCTTCACAAAGACTTAGATAAAGAATACTATTTTGAGGGATGAAATGTTTGAAGGTTGAGAGCTCCTAAATTGAGCATAGATTACATCTTTTAAAGCTCTCAAAAAATGATCGATTTAATGAGAGAAAACTAACAAAAACATCCATTAAAATATTGATCAAAGAACAAAGAGCTAAAGTCAAATTGACACAAATCTTCATCAAAACACTAAGTTGAACTAATTAAATTTGAATTGAGAATAAAAGAATTAGGGCAAAAATTCAAGTTGCATGGTAGTATGAAATAAAATAAAATCAATTACTCCAACATAGCAACATTATATTTAGAAAATATAACTATATCATGGATGAAGAAAACAATCTACGAGGCATAATAAATCAAAGAGGCATGCCATATTCTAGAAATCTGTTATCAAATTTTCATATGCCTTTTCATTTTGAATTGTAAAACTTTGCTTCACTAGAATAGGCATGTATTTTAATTGAGTATAAGTCTAGCATAAATGATATTTCTTAACTGAGAGTTCTTTATATTGTTCTTACTATATAACAAACCTTAAAAATAATGTTCTTTTGGAAAGCCTTGATCCATAGAAACACTAAATCAAATATGATAATATATATGTGATCCAAATATTTGGATAACTTATACCATTAGTATTAGAAGTCCATAGAGTGTATAGGTATATGATTTATCCTTAAGACTAATTCATCAATATCATCCAACATTGTAATCCACCATATTCTTATTCCATGTCATGCTTTAAAATACAACTAAAACTTAATTTTCTAGATCGCACAATGAATAGAATCTAAATAGAAGACTAAACAAACCCACATCCGAAGAGGACAACCAATTAATAGCGACAAAACAACAAATCAAGTAAAGAATGTCGGGGAAAGAAAGAATCCAAATGACGGAAAAAAAGAAATTTCTATCGAATACGGACAAGGCAGCCTTGCAAGTCGACTATCGCGGGAAGTTCGAGAGAGGACCGGCTCGGTGGGCGGTGTTTGTCGCTCTAGCGAGGAAGCAAAGGGGCGAATCGAGCAAAATAGGGGATAGGGCGATCGGTGATCGACCAATATATCGGGTCCGATCCCACTAGTGGCATGGCGGCCGTATCTGATCTGCACTAAGCGGGCAGTATCAAGCGCCTTAGTGGGCAGCACCTCATTTCAGTAACGCGGCCATCGTCGAACAATGTGGCGTGGCATTAATTGGGCGACTATATCTATTCTTAAATTTTTTTTTTATTAATACTTAATTACCTAATTCAGATTCTAATGATACTTAGTTTAAAAAAAATTGCCTTCTTTAAAAATATATGGTTAATGGACCTACAAATTTCATTGAAGAATTTGCTATTTTCAAGTATTTGGCGTATATATTTTTGGACGATTAAGATAATGTCATCTAAAAATAAGGGGGCAACTGATATGACACTTAAAATACCACTAGTCGAAGTACGAATCTTGATGTTAAAATCAAGTTGATCCTAAGTTGAAATTCGTTGAGATTAAGCACTTAAAATATCATTAGAAACTTTGGGATATCAATTAAATCCCTAAATAGCTCTTAAATATGGAGTGTTTATAGTCAAATCGAGCATCTCGATGAGTTGGATCTAACAAGCCTAAGATCTCATAATTCTAACTTCATTTGATCATTCAAATACTTGAAATACATCAAATGATCAAAGGAATCATTTTGAGCCGTCCGATGGAGTGAAGTGATACGGATTTTGCATGTATTTATAGAAATGCCACTCCTCCAATCTATAAATAGCCCCTCATTCTTCATATGAGGGGAGCTGAAGCAGAAGAGAGAGGAGAGAGCTCTAAAGCTTAAAAATCCTCCAAGCATAATCGTCCCTCCACTTGATGATCGCCGACCACCCCCGTTGGTTGCCAACCACCACATGCCGCGCCGTGATCCCTGTTGTCAATCTCGTCGTTCTGCCGACCAGCGTTGGCCGCGGTCATCGTCGTCAACCATCGTCGCGGTCATCGCCATGACCGGCCGGTCACCTCCGTATCATCTTAGGTCGTTGCCGTATCGACCATCTCTGCCGATCACCATCACGATGACCTTCATCATCAATCGTTGATCCATTATTCACCATCATCTACTACCACAAGCTTTCCCGCGTGACTATATCATTTGTTGTTGCGATTAAGGATTCCCATTGTCGACCCTTCTATATAATTTTGTAATCCCGTATCGAGAAAATTTTGTACTCCAAAATAAATACATAGTGGAAGATTTTTATTGGGCTAGGCTCCGTTGTTTTTTACCCTATTCCTGGGGTTTTTTCACATAAAAATTCTGCAGTTTTCTTATTAATTCTTCAAATATATCATTGTGTCTTTGAACTCAACAAAAGTAAACTCTTACTCTACGGTCTTTTCATAACAATTACATTTCCAAATATACTAAAGTTTAAGGATGCAAATGAATCGAGTGTTCAACTAGTTACATATGACTCAGTTCGATCAGAGCACATTCATGATTACTTGATTAACTAATCGAATTAGAATTAGCATGAACAATTTCTTAAATACTTGATTATTAAATGAACAAGCTTAAACAGTTTGTTGTTTGGTTCATTTATGTCCATGAGCAATATCATTTAAAGTTTGTGAGCAAGCTCAATTCAGGCTCGATTAAGACTTGTTTGTGAACAGTATAATTTAAATTTTCATTTAATAAGCTCAATAAGTTTTAATTGATATAGCTCATGTATATTTCTCAACAAGTTACTTGTGAATAAAGTGAGAAACAATCCTACTAGTAAGCAAGTCTATTCGATTAAGGCTTAATAAAGTTCATTTATTTCATTAAATAAGCTACTTGTTAATAGTTTTGACAAGTCTAATTTGAATTGAGCTCGTGAACACATTTGAGCCAAACTCAAGCAAGACTTTTTTAAATGAGCTCAAGCTTGAACACAATTCTAAATGCTCAAATTTAGCTAAAGCTGAGCTCGAGATTGATATTGGTAAATGAGCTTGGGCTCAACAAGCATATGCTCAACTCGGCTTGGTTCCTATGCACCCCTACTAAAGTTCAATAAATTTTAAATATGAATAATTATACTCTATTTTAATGCAGGGAGTGAGCTATGAAAATTTATTATCAATATCATTATGAGGGATCGAGAATCTGGTTTCTAATAATAAATATTATTTATTGAAGAATGTCTTTATTAAAAAAAATGTAATGTTAATTCATCACTTCCTTGGATATTTTTTTAAATGAGAGACATCATAAAAGATATATTATAAATATGTTATTGATGGAGGTGGGTGTTCTTTCTTTTGATGAGATTGAAGAACTTAGGTATTGGAGGTGAGAGAATAAGATATGTTGGATAACTAGCGTCCCACCAAGGATTATCAATGTTTGGCCACCAAGCTCTCAAACCACAAGAATAACTCAATAATTTGTAATTGCTAAAAGATCTCTTTCATTCTAGTAAGAAATGTTATTTATAGCCATTACAAGCATCTTTTAAAAGAAAAGAATTCAAAACATGGAAGGAAATGTGAGTGGTCACATTAATGTGAAGCATTAAATTACCTCATTATTTTATGTCATCCACCCATTTCACATGTTATTATTTTATGTGAATTCAACCACCTCACATGTCATATTTTGAATTTTTAAATGCAAAATTTCAAACATAGAGTTTCTAGAAGAAAATTAAAAATTACATAAATAAAAAAGATGAAATCATAAAATGGGTCTTAGCAGACTAATGGGATAAGCCTTCTTCTTTTTTGAAATCTTTTGGGCTTTAGCTTAAGATCTTATAAATGGACCTTTAGCTCTAATTTTTGGATCCTCGTGATATTCTACATCAACTCCCCTAGGCTTAATTGAACTCTGCTCCATAGAGTTGAAATCTAAGAAGTCTTCTACTAATTGTGGGGCTAAAGTCTCCAAACCAGTATGGGTTAGCCATGTGTCTTCAGTTGGTGGCTTATTCATCTAACGAACTAGAAAACGATGTTCAGAAGTTAGATTAATGGGTGCTTTCTCGGTGATAATATAGTCAACTTCAAAGGAAGAGGGCTTCTGCAAGTGCGGTGTTATATCTCCTGCTAAAGAGTTAGACTAAACAAGTGGAGGTTTGTTAATTCCTTTATATAATAGAATATATTCAATATTAATAACTGGATGAATGAGCATATCAGCAGGCAAATCAATGTGATAAACATTAGTTCTAATTTTCTTAAGAACTTTAAATGGATTACAAGCTCGTACATGTAATTTCTTATATCTAGTGGTTTGATAATGCTCAGGTCGAATGCGAATCAATACATAATCACCTTCTTTATATTCTTTCGTTGAACGATTATGATTTATCTTAGAAGCATAGTTTTCATTACTTATAGTAATTTGCTTTCTTATATCTTCATGGAGGCTTTGAAAATCTTTAACAAATGAAAATGCTACATCAAAAAATACATAAGATGATAGGTTTACTATATCTATTGGTCATCGTGGGTTTTGACCATAGACTATCTCAAATAGTGATTTTTTTTATAATTCTAGAAATAGGGATTATTTTTAAAATAGTCTTAGTGTTAATCTTAATTAGGCATTTAGGCATGAAAATTTTTTTTTATAAAAATAGGCATAGTCGTCCGTCAAACGGACGACTAGCATAATTTAAAAAAAAAATTCCGTCATTTTCGAGAGAGAGAGAGAGAGAGAGAGAGTTGGGTGAGTTACGTCTGTTTTCTGCATGCATGCGGTTTTATATATATATTTATTTATAAATTTATTTGGTTATTTATATATTTAAATTATATAAATATTTTTAAGTTATATAAATAATTTAAAAATATTTAAAATATATAAATAAATAATTAGTTATTTATAAATATATATATTTATTTAATTAGTTATTTATTTATTTAAAAATATTTATTTATTTAAAATATATAATTAATTAATTAATTAAATTTAAATTATATAAATATTTAGTTATTTATATATTTATAAAATATTTAGTTATTTATATATTTAAATTATATAAATATTTTTAAGTTATATAAATAATTTAAATATATTTAAAATATATAAATAAATAATTAGTTATTTATAAATATATTTATTTATTTAATTAGTTAGTTATTTATTTATTTATTTAAAAATATTTATTTATTTAAAATATATAATTAGTTAAATAAATAAATTTAAATTATATAAATATTTAGTTATTTATATATTTATAAATATTTAGTTATTTATATATTTATTTATTTAATTATTATATATTTATTCCTTTCTTTGTTATTTATTAAAAAATTATTTATTTATTTATTTTTTTTAATATTTTTATATTTTTATTTTTTTGTTATTATTATTATTATAGACTTATATAAATATATATATATATATATATATATATATATATATATATATATATATATATATATATATATATATATGTATATATATATATATATATATATATATATATATATATATATATATATATATATATATATATATAATTAAAAATATTTTATAAAAATTATTTTAAATTATATATTTTTAAATTATTTATATAACTTTAAAATATTTATATAATTTAAATATATAAATAACTAAATATTTTATAAATATATAAATAACTAAATATTTATATAATTTAAATTTTTTTATTTATTTATTTAATTAATTATATATTTTAAATAAATAAATATTTTTAAATAAATAAATAACTAATTAAATAAATAAATATATTTATAAATAACTAATTATTTATTTATATATTTTAAATATTTTTAAATTATTTATATAACTTAAAAATATTTATATAATTTAAATATATAAATAACCAAATAAATTTATAAATAAACATATATATATAAAAAAACCGCATGCATGCAGAAAACCAATGTAACTCACCCAACTCTCTCTCTCTCTCTCTCTTCCAAAAATGACGGAAAATTTTTTTTATGTCGTCATTACGATATATCGTTGACGCCACCGTCAAACCACGACTACGCCTATTTTATAAAAAAAAATTTTTCATGTCTAAACGTCTAATTAAGATTAACACTAAGCCTATTTTAAAAATAATCCCCTAGAAATACTACTATTATAGGCAAATTCTGAGGTTGGTAAATTTAAATCCTAATTTCCTAAACTTTTACGTACCAAACATCTAAGTAAATTTTCTAAGGTACGATTAACTACTTTAGTTTGTCCATCAGTTTGTGGGTGAAAAGTAGAAGAAAATTTTAATTTGGTACCTAATAATTTTCATAATATTTTTTAAAAATATGAGACAAACTTAACATCTACGAAAACAATGGTTAAGACCAGTAAGACTATTTCTTAAAAAATAATTTGGCTATATAAGAAGCATCATTTATTTTTGAACAAGGTAAGAAATGAGTCATTTTTGAGAATCTATCCACTACAATAAAAATTCTATCATGTCCTCGAGTTATCCTAGGTAATCCTAGAGTAAAATCCATTGATAGGTCTTCCTAATGTCTATAAGGAACAGGTAAGGCAGTGTATTGTCCAGACCTTTGTTTGATAGTTTTAGCCTGTTTATAAATTAAACATTGAGCCACTAATTTTTGAACATCTCATTTTAATGAAGGCCAATAAAATCTATTTTCTAATAAACATATGGTCTTATCCCTTCCAAAATAATAAGCTACACCCCCAGCATGTAGCTCAGTGATAAATAATTCTCTAAGAGAAGATCGAGGAATGCATAGTTATTTTCCTTCATATAAATATTCATTTGTTACCAAGAATATCCCTTGTAAATTTATTGGTTTATCTATGTGTTCAAGATAAATTAGGTAAAAATCAAGGCACACAATATAATCATCTTTAATTCTATCAAATCCTCGGATTCTCAATTCTAAAGAGGAAATCATTAGATTTACCCTGGATAAAGCATCAGCAGGTTTATTCTCAATTCCAGCCTTATGCTTTAGAATAAAGGAGTAGTCTTGTAAAAGTTCAACCCATTTTGCATGTCTATGACTTAATTTTTATTTAGTATTAATGAATTTTAAGGCATGATGATCAGAATTAAGTATAAATTCTCTATGTAAGAGATAGTGTCGCCAATGCCTTAAGAATCATAAAACTCTCTATCATAAGTGAAATATCATTGTTCAACTTCATTTAACTTTTCACTAAAGAATTGTATAGGATGATTCTCTTGACTTAAAATTCCACCTATCCTAATTCCTGAAGTATCACATATCACTTCAAAGGCTTTAGAAAAATCAGGAAGCCTAAGGATTGGTGAAGTGATAAGAACTTTAATTTGTTATAAGGCCTTTTGTGCATTAGGAGTCCAACAAAATCTATCTAATTTTAGTATATCAGTTATCGGAGCAACAATGGTACTAAAATTCTTAATAAATCTTTGGTAAAAAGTGGCTAAATCATGGAAGCTTATAACTTTAATAAAACTTTGAGGTGATGGTCAATCTAAGATTGTTTTCACTTTAGAATTATCATGTTTAAGTCTAGTAGTGGATATGATAAAGCCTAAAAAGATTACCTCAGCTTACAAAAAGAAACACTTTTTAAAATTAATGTATAATTTCTCTTATCTAAGTATTTCAAAGACTTTTTGCAAGTGTTGTAGATGCTTATTTTTAGTTGGACTAAAAATCAGAATATCATCAAAATATACCACCAAAAATTTACATATATATGATTTAAGAACAGTATTCATTAACCTCATAAATATTCTATGAGCATTTGAAAGTCCAAAGGGCATGACAAGCCATTCATAAAGTCCTTCAAGGGTCTTAAAAGTTGTCTTCCACTCATCGCCTTATCTAATCTAAATTTGATGATATCCACTTTTTAGATCAATCTTTAAAAAAAAGATTTCTCCTAAGATTAAATCTAACATATCATCTAATCGGGGAATAAAAAACCTATATTTGATAGTATTTTTATTTATTGCTCGACTATCAACACACATTTGTCATGTTCAATCTTTCTTGGAAGTTAATAATATTGGGACTGCACAAGGGCTAAGACTCTCTTGAATAAAATCCTTTTTTTAATAATTCCTCTATTTATCTTTTAAGCTCAACATGCTTGATAGGGTTCATCCTATAATGTGAAAGATTAGGAAGTTGAGAACCGAGTAAGAACTCAATAGCATGTTGAATGTCTCTTAGAGTAGGTAGCTCATCAGGAAGCTCATTGGGTGCAATATCTTTAAAATCAGAAAGAAGAAAAGAGACCACAACAAGTATGCGAGTCTTAATAGAGTCTGATATGACTTCTTTTATATGTAATATGTGAAGAAGAAATGGATCAGAAAATTCTTTTCGTAAAGCTCCAAAACTTGTTGTTTCTATCTTTAGGGTCAAAGAAGGAAAAGTAGATGTTTTAAAGTAAGAATAAAAAATGATAGCATTAAACTTAATAGTAAGATTTTCTATGATAATTAATTCAAGTTTGGTATTTTTCTTCAATAAAGGCTTGTTGCAAGTCGTTTTGTTTTGGTGTTATGGAGGGTGTTTTTCTACTAGCTTTTGGTAGAATTTAATAGTTATTATTATAAAAATATAAGTAATTTCCCTACCATAGTGAATAACATTCATATCATGCAGCCAAGGTCATACTAAGAGAATATGAGCAATGTCCATAGGGAGAACATCACACCAAATTTGATCATCATAGCTTCATATTTTAATTGGAACTAAACATCGATTGGTGATGAAAATAAATGTATGATTTACCCAGCTAACATGAAATGGTTCAGGGTGAGGTTCAGATTTTAGGTTGGCTCAAGTTAAGGTGTGTGTTGAAATGACATTCATAGCACTCCCTCCATCTATAACTAACCTACATCTATTTTTATTACACAAAATATATATACTAAAAATGTTCTTTCTCCTCCAATCTTCTACCTCATTTTTAATTACAGTAAGACATCTTATCACATTAATATGAGGATCATCAGTTAATTCTAATTCTTCATCAGATAATGGGGTGTCATCATAAATTTCTTCTAGATTATCATCTACTGGATTTTTAACTTCTTCTAAAAATAAGATTTGAGCTTTACATTAATTTTGCATATGACCATTTTTATGATATTTATAATATATTACTTCTCTAGTGTTTTTAGAGCTCCCTTCAATTGAAGTTTTAGGCAAAGGGGTCGGGCCATTTGGATGGACGGGTCTAACGATAGATTTATAGGATGAAATGAAAGGTACTTGACTTTTAGTTTTAGAGAGGAGGCAATTTCTTTTCGTTGTTCAACCAATAATGCATAATGAAATGCTTCCTCTAAAGATTATGGGTTAAATAATTCAACTTTATTTCTAATATCAGTCCTAAGGCCAATAACAAATTTTTTGGCTAATTATCAATCAATATCAGCACAGTCAGTTCTAGAAACTAGATCTTCAAAAATATTCAAATATTCAGTTATAAGATAATTA
This sequence comes from Cymbidium sinense, assembly GCA_021442155.1. Classification (NCBI taxonomy): domain Eukaryota; kingdom Viridiplantae; phylum Streptophyta; class Magnoliopsida; order Asparagales; family Orchidaceae; genus Cymbidium; species Cymbidium sinense. The sequence goes on from CM038218.1 coordinate 40,762,057, forward strand.
CCTTATCTCAAAGTTAATAATTGATTATGTAGCTTCTTATCATGTTGTCTAGGACAGTACTTTGCTCTTAACATCTCTTTCATTTCTATCCAAGTGAGGTTTGTCCTTCCTAATCTTTGTTCTTTAACTAAAGTATTTGTCCAATAAATTTTAGCATGCCCTATCAATTTTATTTTAGCAAAAAAAATCTTTTGGTAATCATCCATTTTATACCAATCAAAGAAGTCATCCATTTGAACTAACCAATCAAGAAATTTATTTGGGCCATGTATATCATCATAAGTTGGGGCTTCTACTTTAACTCTTTGAGATGGATCATTAGAGTCTTCTATAGTCTTAAAATAATTTTTTCTCCTTCCACCATTTCTAGCAATTGATGGTCTTCTAAGTGATTGATTTTTCTCTATGATTTGGATATGAATCTTCTTCATCTATCCCTATTGGCACAGTTTGAGCAGGTATTGGAGGAGGAGTTGGTACTCTATTATTTTGTAGATGAGTTATAAGAGTTTGTATTTATTGTTTAAGTTCTTGCATTTGATTCTTACTTTATTTTAATATTTATTGAGTTTTTAATTCATTATCATGGATCCTAAGATCTACGACATCAACTAATCTAGTCAAATTTTTAACTTGATCTTGAGAGATAGATTTTGGTGCATTGAGATTTTTTTTTTAAAGAAAAAAAGATTTATGAAAAGGGATCAATGAAAAAAATGAAATAATATAAATAAGTATAATATAATTGTGTAATCAAAGTAAAATTTAGGCTAAGAGAACTTCCAAGTGAGGAGGGGGTACAAGACCACTTAAATCTCAAGCTCTCCTTAGACAGTTTAGGTCTTTTTTTGATAAAATTCTTTTTAGCTTTCAAAATCACCAAGTTTAACACACTTATATTATATGCATACATTTTTTTTTATTTTTTTAATGCAATGAAAAAAATGCTCAAATTTATCAAGCATCTTTTTTTTCTTAAGAAAGCAAGTGATCATAAGTTAATCAAAGAAACTTCTAAAATTAATCATAAATAATAATAAAGATAATAAAGCAAGTAATTAGATTTTGATTTTCACTAATAGCTAGGTTGTTTTTAGGGTGAAGCGTTACCTCACTAAGGTGCTCTCTTAATTTTTTTTCTTTTTTTTATGGGGGGGGGATTAAACTAGTCCACCATTGAGATGCTCCCTTTATTGAAGCAAATTTTTGACCAAATTTACTCCTTCCAGGCTTCGCTCTGATACTAAATTTGATGGAGGTGGATGTTCTTTCTTTTGGTGAGATTAATAGAACTTGGGTATTGAAAATGAGAGAAGAATATATGTTGGATAACTAGTGCACCCACCAAGGATTGCCAAGATTTGGCCACCAAGCTCTCAAAGCACACGAACAACTCAATAATTTATAATTGCCAAAAGATCTCTTTCATTCTAGTAAGAAGGGCTATTTATAGCCATTACAAGCATATTTCAAAATAAAAGAATTCAAAATATGGAGGGAATGGTGGGTGGCCACATTAATGTGAAGCATTAAATTGTCTCATTATTTTATGTCATCCACCCATTTCAAATGCTATTATTTTATGTAGATTCAATCACCTCATATGTCATACTTTGAATTTTTAAATACAAACTTTCAAACATAGAGTTTCTAGAAGAAAATTAAAAATTACATAAATAAAAAAGATGATATCATAAAATGGGCTAGTAAATTTATTTCTTTCTTCTTGAATTTTCTAGCTTGAGATCTTGTAAATGGACCTTGAGGTCTAATTTTTGGATCCTCATGATGTTCTACATCAGTTATTTTATAGGCATGAAAATTATTACTCTTATTTAAAATCTAATCAATTTTAGATTTTGAACTACTATAAAAATATGTGTTTATAGGAACATATTTTAATGTATATAAAACTAAAGGATAATTTCTAATGCTCTATTTCGGCTAACTTTCTATTTGTGGTGTAATTTAAACAAGTTGTGTTTGAAAACCTATATTTTAGTTGCATTTTGCATTTTGAAGAACTTATAGTGAAAATTTTGTATTTTCTGACTTGACTTGCCAGTGTGATGACTACCTCAAAGTTATTATCTAATTTTTTTTATAAAAAATTAAAAATTATAATGCTCATCATAACTTTTTAGACAATAGTTTCTTCTACAATAACTTCATCACTACATCTTCAGCTACCCCAAATAGACCAAAAGTATAAAAATAAAATAAAATTTCAAACTTATAAAAGAATAATGTTGTTATTCCTAGTTAATTTATTTTGAAACATGAAAGAGTGAAATACAATATAATTTTAGTACATTCACAAATATTACAAGTTTTAAAGCAGAAGTTTGGGCAGGCCAGAGTAATTATTTTCTTAATTAAAAAAATTAGAAAAGTCTATAAATTTTAGAAGAGAATATTAATGTTGATTTTTTTTTTTGTAAAAATTATAAATTCTGCAATTTCAAAAACGATGGAGCATTGAGAGAGAGAGAGAGAGAGAGAGAGAAAAATTTTGGACATTTAAGAAATTTAATCATAAATACAAATGCATATACAAAGATTTGAACTCAATACCTCTTTAATTTTCAACTAATAGACTAAGATGCAGAGAGAGAGAGAGAGAGAGAGAGAGAGAGAATTAATTTTATCACATATTTAAAATGATGGATGGGCCGAAGCATGGGAGGCTGCAACCAAGTTCTGCTTATCATTCAGTAATTTAAATGGCACTCGTTGCGTGCTAGAAAATTAGTTGCGGTAGAATAAAAATTTATGCCTTAACTTCATTGTGAAATCCAGCACACGCACCGATATTTGAAGAATGAACAAAAAATCCATGATTTTTACTTGGAAAAATCCCTGAAGAGCGGGAAAAATCACGAGCCTGGCCCAGTAAAAATCTTCCACTATGTATCTGTTTCGAAGTACAAAGTTTTCCTTATAATAGAATTACATAATTGTATATGAGAAGGCCTGACAATGGGAATCCCAAATCGAACAACGATGGTTAAAATCTGATTATTGGTGGCAGTTGGTGATGGTGAACGGCGGCGGTTAGCGGTGGTGAGGATCGGTGGAGATGGCAATAACCGGCGATGATCTGGCGATGAAACGGCAGCGGTGGTACGGCAAGTCGGCGATGGTCGGCGACCGGCGACGGTGGTCGTATGGCGCGTGACCGACGACTGGTTGACGTATGATGACCGGCACGTTGATGACGACAAGATGATCGATGGTGGTGGCGTGCATCATGGTCGGCTGGTGGTCGACGGTCGACGACAAGAGTCTATGACCGCCGAGTGGTGGCACGACATGCTTGGAGGATTTTCGCCTTGTGAGCTCTCTCTCTCTCTCTCTCTCTCTTCTTGTCATCATGTAAAGAATTAGGGGCTATTTATAGATTAAAGGGATGATGTTTCTGTAAATACATGCAAAATTCAAATCGCTCCATCGGACGGCTCAAAATGATTCAATTGATCATCTGATGTATTTTAAGTATTTGAATGCTTAAATGAAGTTAGAATCAAGAGATGTTGGGCTTGTTAGATCCGGGTCGTCAAAACACTCGATTTAATCATAAACACTCCATATTTAGGAAGTATTTAGGGATTTAACTGATATCACAAAGATTCCAATGATATTTTAAGTGCTTGATCTAGACTAGTTTTGACTTAGGATCAGATTGCATTTGACATCAAGATTCATGCTTCGACTAGTAGAATTTCTAATGTCATATCAGTTGCCCCCTATTTTTGGATGACATTATCTCTATCATCCAAAAATATATGTTAAATAATTAAAAATAATAATTTTTTCAATGAAATTTGCGTATTCATTAATCATATAGTTTGAGAGAATAGATCTTTATGGGTGCACAAAATTATAATCACGAAATGCGTGGATTGTATGTGTGCTCACTCAAGCAGGTTCGGGGTTACGAGCGCCTGGGATGCTTACTACCGTGGGTGCCCATCAACTTTAATATAAGAAGAGAAGAATTCAAGAACTCTTCTTCTCAACAAAGTTCTAACCACTCAAATGTCTTTTTTTAGCAATATTCCATTTCTAGTTTCTTAGGCTGTTAATGCTTAAACTTTATGATTTAACTAATTTATATTCAAAATGAAAGCTCATATACTATTAGTTTCTTATTTACAGCTACATAAATGTATTAGAGTGATCTAAAAAAAAACATTTAGAAAGATAAAGAGAAATAGAAATGAAATAATAAAGGCTAGTAAAAAAGAAAAATTGCGGCCCAATGTATAATAAAAATTAGGTCAAGAAGTTCTCATTATCATGAGTGTTTTAAAATATTTAAATTTATTTGACAATAAATAAAATTTTAAAAATGTATTTATTTATTTATAAATTATATTCATATTAAAATAAATTTAAATATTTTAATATTCATCTTAATCAAATTTTGTTAGGTACTTCAATCTAAATATTATTTATTTTAATATTTAAGAATGAAAATTCGATATCTAAATTTGATATAGATGAGATCATGACTCATTTTAAATCATTATTAAATAAACTAATTATCTACTAATTAAAATTTTAATTACATGAGGGAAGCTACACTATACATACATCCACGAGAGACTGGAAACCGAACCTTTGAAATAAAATTTAAATTTTAGGACAGCGTTCCTGCAAAATTCAGCCCTATATTTTAAAAATCAAATCACACGCAAAAAATTAAAAAAAAAAAGTTTTTTTTGGGAGTTGCCGCGGTACTTTGCCGACGAAGGTGGGGGCCACAAAGAGATGATTCCACCGAATCTACCGGTCATCCGGTCGTCGCTTCGGATCCTGCTAATTATACTCTGTAGCCACTCCTGTGTAATTAATATAAATTATTAATGAATATAATTATAATATAATATGAATGCCAAATTGTCAAAGATGGCGATCACATCTAGATATATAATTTAAGAAGGTGATGACAAATATTAATTTATTGTGAATGTGAATTTGAGAATAAAATCGCACAAATGTCCAAAAGTCTTAAATTTAAGACTTGAAAAGTGTTTTTCTTATTTATTTATTTAGGAGTTTTGACTAATTGAAAACGTGCTGATGAACGTCAAATCATACTCATAAGCTATAACAATAAAACAATGAAGAACCCACGGTCTCTTAGCTCAGATGGTGGGTGAGCGTGGCCGGGAACCTCCCGGATCGAATTCAAATCTTCTTGGCTATATATTTAAAGTGGGAAAGTAAGTGGTGACTACATGTGGTATTAAGACGCTGAGCAGGATAAATTAACCACATCCTCACCACAAGATTAATGGTTGTTGGATGAATACCCATTGCAAAAAAAAAAAAAAACAATGAAGAGTTTTGTCTTTTTAGTTTCTTAGATCCTCCAAAGAACAATAAATATTCTATGAAGGTATTTTTTATATAGACCTTTTTATGGCTGGTGGGCATATTAGTTGTGTATAGGGGAGTAAGTGAGTGTGGCTTGTCTAAATTCAATTTTGTATATATTTTTTTTAATTTACTAGAGTTAAATTTAAGCCATGTCAATAATGTCAAAATTTGTGTTAAATTTTGGAGTTACCTAATATTAGTTAAGTCATATTGATCAATTTTATATTTATGCTGAAGCAACTCTCCATTCAAATATATTAAGAATAGCTAAGATATTCCCTCTCTATATGTCTTTCCTTCACCACCTTAGCTTCTGAGTGTATGTGTTTGAATTTGTTAAAAATCAAATAAAGAGAAGAACTTTCAGAAGTGATTAAATCTGAATTTGTTTCATAACTTTTAGTTTTCTTACTGATTGCAAGAAGATAATGATGCATTTGATGTGTGTAAAAAAGCCTATGGAGAACATTCACGACTTTCAAAGAAATTTTGCTATCAGATATCAACATCATAGAAAAGAGGAAAAAAAAACTATCAATTACTCTCCTTTTTTTTTTCATTTTAATCAATCAGTGGAAACAAAATATTCAAGAGAAGGAGACACTAAGAATCAAAATCTGCAAGCGCTTGTACCCCCTTAGCCTCAAGAATATTAAAGTGGGGAATCCCTTCTAAAAAGCTACAACAGAGAGACACTGCGGCTACGAGTCTCAGAGTCCTCCAAAAAATAAAATAAATAAATAAATAAAATTCAAGCAATGGCATCTAAAAAAAGCAATTGAATTCGTTGATAAGTGCCAGCCTAGCCATTATGGTATCCATATAAATAATAAACTTTGTTTTGTACATTTGGAACCTTATTTTAAAACTTTGAACAATTTAAATACTTAAAGAATAAAATTAAGACAAGAAGGACAAAAAATACAAACACATACACTCAGAAGCAAAAGGAGTTGAATTGATTGATAAGTGCTAGTCTAGTCATAGTAATGGCATCGATACAAATAATAAACTTTGCTTTGTACATTTTGGACTTTATTGTAAAATCTTAAACAATCTATATACTTAAAAGAATAAAAATTAAGATAAAAACGACTAAATACACACATACATAATGCTCCCTCTCTCTCTCTCCCTCATATTCTAATAAACTAAAATAATTATTAAAAGAGAATTGTTTGGTTGGGATGCTTTTAGAGGACCTGAAACGCGTTTTTAAAACAATCATACAATCTTATTATAATAATAATAATAATAATAATAAATTACATATATATAAACGAGCTGAACATGAACAATCATTTGTTCGATCGTGTTCAATCTCAAACTCCAATTTTATTTTTTGAGTTTGAACTAGCTCATTTAAGATAAAAGATATAAAATAATTCTGCATTCAAAAATTATTATAATAAAAATAATTAAAAATAAGAAATTAAAAGTCAAATAAAAAAGTTATTTGATATTAAAGAATGAGATATAATTTTAAAATATTTTAAATAATTTTATGTTTAAACTATTGAACTTTAATATATTTTTAAGTATATTTTATATTACCAAACATGAATTAATAGAAAAATAATTTTATTAAACAAGTCGGCTTGCAAGTTAATGAGTCGAGTTAGGGCTAACTTGAGCTCGACTTATTAGCACATTGAGATTGACTCATGACTTATTTATCGAGCCAAGCTTGAAGTGAGCTGACTCACAAGCAAGCTTAGCTCGCTTACACTAATTTGTCTCATCAATAGCAACTAAGGCACCTAGAGTCCTAATAGCAACCCTATGGGAGCGTAAAAGTATAGAAAAAAAAAAAGGCAAAGTAAGGAGGAGAAAAAATGGGTAGAGAGTAAGAGAAAACGAGGATAAATTAAAAGGGAAAAAATAACAATTAGAGATTTTAGAGAGCCTAAGTTGAAGGAGAAACTTCAAAATTTAGGAATGGCACACATTCATACGGCACAAATTTTCTCCCATAAAGTGTTCAAAGAGGACCCCATGTAGCCATGCAAATCTAGTTTAAATAGATCTACTCTTTCTAGACGGCCTACCAAGTCGTAACCAAGGCCAAAAACTAGGGCTACATCCTCGAGTGATAGCATTAATCCCATATTCACAACCAACAACCAAGGCTTGATCTTCGAATAGATTTCTCTGAAACATGAATAAGCTCAAGATAAAGTACTTAATGGTTAAAAGCTACTAATATCGATCAATATGAATGGCCAAATCTTATACTGTAAATGACTCATTGTCAAGAGATTCTCAAGTCCTGTTTTGAAAAAGAGAACATTTTGGCAAGATCAACTTAAATGTCAAACACCCTAAATATGTTGAATAAATCCAAACAAATCTACACTCAAAAAAATAAATGAAGTGAAATAAGAAGTACACTTTTACACTTCTCTTAACCACAACTATTTGTACAAGATATTTCCCAAAATTCTTCACCACACAATTAGAATGATAAAGTTTAGCTTCTTGGGCATACTTTATAAAGTAACCTCAAAAGAGAGCCCTAGAGAGCTCGATGCACATCAATCTGCATAAAAAAGCTACCTCTATCGAAGAAATCATTTCTCATATCTGCTCAATCATAATGCTCTTGAAGCTGCAAAGTTGGTGTAATCCTCATAAAGAAATGCTCGGACAAAGTGAACGTCACACACAAGCACATGTTAAGTCTACTCGCATCACGAATTCACATAACACTATTAAGCTTCCTTTCGGAAATGACAAATTCCTCCTCTGGTCCCAACTCCAACTTGCAAAGAACTCTTCATGACATGGCCTTATTACTTATGACTCTATTCCCCATCAAGGTAAAGTGACAATTCATATCAGGGCTTACCTGATATGGCGATTGATATGACTCTCCTACCTGATAAAGGGCTTAGCATGGCATCGCCACACTAAGAGAGTGTTTGATAATGGATGCCAAATGTGAAAAATAGATTTACTAAGAGGTTGTTTGGTTGCTTGCATTTAGAGTATAAAATAAATCAAATACAAAAAATTTAACTTTTTAAGTGTTTGGCATGGTGCAAAGTAAAAGTGCAATACATTTGTAGTGTATTTGAAATACATTAGAATGGTCATTTTTGATTTAATTACCGATTGGTCAATAAAGTTTTTGACTATCAGTCACGGTTACCTCCACAACCTCAAAAATACTTTACATTATATTTAATTTACCAAATAAAAAAAATCAAATTCATGTATTTGTAGTGTTTTCAACCAAACAATCTTAAAGTAATCCAAATACAATGCATTTCTTTTACACTGTATTCCTTTTTCAAGCAACCAAACAACATCATAAATCACGTGGGAAGTGAAAGTTGGATTTATGTAATTTACACAAACTGAAGCTTGCAAAGGAAAGATGAGGGTTACCTTCATGAAGTCCTTCTCTTCCTCAATGGTTTGTAGCATGAGTGGAAGTTGGCTGTCAAAAGTCTATTGAATAAACTCGTCAATGTACTTCGCTGTCATAACTAAACCAGTGAACACCAAGATATTTCAAGCTCGATATAAACGAGTCAACATTAACAATCATTTATTCTGGTGGCCGATTTAAAATAAAAAAATTATATTATTATTATTATTATTATTATTTATTACTATTATTAAGGCTTATTGTTGTTCTTGTTGTACTATTATTATTTTATTACTCTTATTTTTATTTATTACTATTATTATTATTATTATTATTATTTTACATACATACTAACAATTTTACATATCACAAAATGCAAGATACTTATGGTTAACTTTTGAAAGATTTACCAAAAATAATCCTCCTCATCTGATTTTTGATTATTGCATTTAAGATTTACAGAAAAAACAAAGCAATTTTCAAGAAAAAACCTAACAATGAAATTTAGATTTCAACATGAGCAACACAAACAAACAATTTCCAACGAAAGGAAACAACAGAGTTCTTCTCATCGTTACACCTAAGTGAAAAAGGGATGAGGTTTTCAAATGCCAAAATCTTGTCGATACTTTTATTGGCGAGACTACCGCCTTAAGCATAGATGCTCCTGCCTATGGTGCGTCAATGCCCGAAGAATTAATAAAAATTACAAATAACTAACCTCTTTTCGATCTGAATGCTTGTCAAAGGTAATGTGCTTACCTTTTTACGGTGTATCAAATTGATTTTTTTGGATTTTTCATTGATTCTGAAAACGTGAAATTTGAGGATTATGTGTTCTAGACCTAGAAATTTGAACTCCAATTAGTCGTCATGATGTTTTTGGCTTTAAACAATAACATTTGTGATTTTTATTGATTCTTTCGTGTTGATATGTTTTTAACTTTTGCATTATTAAAACTTTATTTTGCTTTAAAAAAAATGTTTACATCAAAAAAATTCAGACGGCAATCATCCATGCCAAATAGGAGTGGGAATCTATAATGATTTACAAAATAATATTTATTACTATAAATATTATAAGTTTAATAGTTAACTAATGTTAACTATTTTAAATTATTTTCTAAGTTAACAAACTTAAATCCTCATATAACTTGTCAAACAGCTCCTCAGAATTTTACCGGATTTATTATATCCCAGCCATAACAATTCAGGATTTAATAAGTTCGGATATACGTGATTTATTAAAGCTTCCTTGAACTAAATCCAATCCATTACCAAACACCCTGTAAAGATCTTTTTTTTATAAAATATCCAAATTAAATGTAAATTCTGTACAGGTTGCACATAAATATTTATGCTAATGCCACTTTTACTAAAGATTAATACGACACATCCTAAACATTTTTTCCCATTGGTAAGAAATCCCTTGGTTAACCTCTCATTTATGCCAATAAGGCATCTACCCAAAATCTTACAACTATGTAGTTAAGCTTCAACCCAATCAAATTCTCCCAATCAAGAAGATTCCCCAAGCTTGCTCATCATCTTCGCATTGTAAGAATAAACTCAAAACTAAGAAGACGTCAAGGAAAGTTGAAACAAAGTACAAGATGCCAAAAAGACTTGATAGGACCAACCGACATCAGTAGTCTTCCAACCACCAACTGCATTTGTCAAGATCATCAATGACCATAATGTTAAACTTAGAGCCTAAGTTTAAAATAAAATGAACAATTGATAACTAAATTTTAGTACCATCATTCTTCAAAGATGAGTCAAACCATGAAAAATAAGACTTATAATATGATCGCCAAGAACAGTCCCCAATGGAAACTTCATTGCAAAATGCTCTTCTCAATGTTAAATACTTCTCCTAACTCAAATTTTTTTATCAGCCTACCAACATGGGTCCATTGGGATGATCATCATTGTTGCACGAGGAATCTTCACAAATTTGGTGATTCACAAAGCAAAATCTATGCATCACAAAGAACCCAACAGACTTTGCTATTTGCAACTAGATAATAAAGACTCCACCCATTAGAAGCATTATCATCGCTATGCACGATCTCCAACTCACTTCATATCTAATACCTAAACTATTGTCATCATTTCCCAAGACTTGTCCTCCACATCGATTACACCTCTCAAAAAGTAAAAAATTAAGGAAAAAAAAGTTAAGAGCAACAAGGAAAACAAAAAAGTACGAGAAAACAAAGAGAGGAGAGTGAAGAACCTAAAAGGAGAGAATACTCCAAACATTAAGGAAAACTCATTCATAGAGTAAAAAAATCCTCTCAAGATATAAGAAAATCCTCGAGTGGATTCCTCTCTTGTAAACCTACTTTACATGACGAGTCTTCATTTTCTTTTATCTTCCAAACCGCATACACTTTGTATGTAAATGCTTAATGAATAGTGAAAAGTCTCTCTCAAATATAATGAACATGAGCACTACTTGTCGAACTGTTATTTAATGTCATCTTCTTCTCTTCTCTTTTTGATAGACGCATGCATCGCTAATGAGTAATCTTACAATAACCCAAATCACAAGTGATTTTTTTGCCATCATTTTTCAAACCTAAATGATCACATTTGTTTAACATCATATGTTTAATACCACATATCATAATAATAAATTGCTCTTGGCCGTATTTGTATAAGAATCTCATGGTATAATTTTTGTTTCTTATTAATACCAATCATCACTCGGTAATGTCCGAAAAAGCATCATCTCAAAATCAGCAACACAATTTAAATGCCCCCTCATCTCTTTTGCAAGGATAAAGTTATACTCCCAAAACAAATTAATTTAACAAATGAGATTCAGCCTCATTATAATTATATGAACCAATCAACACTCCCAAGTAAAACTGCATGTAATCAGCTTACCATATTCATTGATCCACCTAAATAAAATTGGATTTAGTATAATTGTGTGAATTTAATTGTGTAAAGCAATACTCTTGTAAGTACTTGAGAGGGAAAGAGAGGCTGCATAAAACTCAAGTGATCGAACACAGTGATCCCATTCCCACACAAGTTCAAAGACTAAATTAAATATTGCAGAGAAAAAAATACATGAAGTAAATTCAACAGTAGAGAAAAAGACTACAGCATGAATAAGTATATTATTGTATTAGCCAAAATCTTAGAAGAAGAACAAAAACTAACAGAGATTGGACAATTATTTACATACTATAAGGTTTTACCTTTGAGCATCTTGCATTTATTTTATTCCCAACTAAGAAAAAAGTGATCCAGAACAGGAATTTGAGCCCTTTCAGCCTTGAAACACCCTCTTCACAAATCCCTGTATCGAGCTTCCCATACTGGTTCCAATTGCCTCGGCTAAATAAGCAGCCTGAAAAGAGCTCGTTTTTTTCAGATTCCACAACAGTTACTACAGAGAAAAGGATGACAAAACTTGGATTGTAATACCTCCTGAAGACTCTTCTGAAGTTCAAAAGCATCCTTTATTCGGTGCTCCAAGAAATTCCAGGTATTTTGATATTCTATGAAGGAAAAATCACACATTTGACGAGTCAAATTTTACCACGGCTCAAGTAATAAAGAGAAGAATGTTTAAATAAAAGAAAATTTGATTTTGTTGGAGAAAAAAACATAGGGGATAAGAGAGAGAGAGAGAGAGAGAGAGAGAGAGAGAGAGACATAGGGCAGGCATAGCCACCATAACATGCTTTATATTTAGAATATATCACCATATTAGGTTGCCCAGGGATATAAGCAAGCTAAATCTAGAATCCTTTATTCTTTGCATGCATCTCCATCAGTCAACAAAAGAGATCACTTCTATTCGAGTAAGATAATATGTAATAACACTAGCAGCCACTAGCTTATCCTTCTTATAGTTGTCATCTGCATGCTAATCCATGCTCTTTAAAACATGACAACCTTTCTTAATGTGTCATTTCTTCTTACAATAGACAGGTAATATCCATATAACTATCATAAGACTTTTGACATTCTTAAAGGTAGATTTCTCAAAAGATTACCCTCAACTAATCCTTAGTATAATTTTCATCTCCTACACCCTCATGCTCAACATTATATTTGTAGAAAGAAGTGAGCTATTAACATCCTCATAATTAATGGTATCTCTACCAAACAATACGGGGTCATCATAATGCTTAGAAGAGGGAAGTAAGAGCATAATAGCAACAAAACTTGCCTTCCAAGATGGTTGACAATAATAAGTGGTTATCTGGCATTACTTGGCTAGGGTTGCATAGCGAGCACTAATGAGTAGTGGGGCAAGGTTGTGTTGGCACAGGTAGAGAAGGTGTAAGCAAAGACAAAAATGGTTGCAAGTGGTATAGAGTGTGGTTGATGAATAGCTGGAGATGTAGTTGCATGTAACTGATTGTGTGCAGAAAAAATACTTGAATCACAAGTGGTGACTACCAAACTTAGCAACTTGAAGATGTGGGCCATTCGCAAATGTGGGAGGAACTATGCAGACAATTGTGATAAGTATAAACTAATGTGTAGCTCACTATTTGATTTGATTATAACAAATCTCGTGTGATGTAGTCAAATGTATTTGTCAAGTATCCACAAGTGTAATAAAGTTCAAGACATGTATTTGAAAGTTATACAAAGTCATTTGTCTTATTGAGATCCATATAAAATAAATCACACAATTTAAAAAAATAAGCTCACAATTTGGTAAAATTATATTTAGGAATTCTAAAAATAATTTAAATATTTTATTCATTACAATATATTTAGATTTTGTGTTTTCACAAAACTTGAATTTTAATTTGATTATATTTTCAAATTTTAATATCTAATTAACATTAAATTAATCATTTATTATACTTTGAATCCAAAAATCATAAATTTTTATACACTCATTTTTAGCCATCTAATTTAGTTCCATTGTATACAAAGCATCGCTCCACGTCAAATCACATAAATTGGTACATAGTATTTTATTTTCATCATAAATTATAGCATTATTTAATTTTGAAATTTTGATCTATAAATTATTTTAAAATATTCTTTCTAAGTATATCATACTAATTTTGAAACTAATATAAAGATTTTTTTAACCTTTTACAATGAAATATCTTGCTTCCAAACAAACATCTTCTTGAATATCAATTAAAAAAAATTAATTTCCTTTTTTTCTACTTGCTTGGTCTAATTTTTAAACAATTTTCATATTTATTTGATAGCAAAATAATAAAATATTCTATAAAAAATAATCCTTCCAAAATAATACAATTTTAAATTAAATACATGCATAGTAAAATTCTTCATGGAGGGAAAGTAATAATAAAAGCTGAAATAATTTTCTCATGCCCTCATTCTTCAATTCTCTATTATAATGCTTACTCATTTTGTTCTTAAAATCTCTCATGCTTCTCTCTTAGAAAGCAAGCTTTCATAGCGGTAATGAAAAGGATGAATATCAAAGTTTCTAGTGCAAAATTATTAATTGTGTTTCTAGTGATTGTAGCATAGTTGTTTTAGTTTTATTGTAGTTATGCTATCTTGATTTTCTTCTAGATTTTTATCTTAATATGTGCATGGCATAGATCACTTGGTTTTGATTTTAAAAAACTGCAAAGAAATTTTATTTTAACATATTTTCATCTAAGTTTTTTAAGCATCGGTTAGGTTTATCATTAAATATTTTTAAAAAATATTAAAACTTAATTTGATTTTGTTTTAGTATCTCTCAAATAATTTTTTTTAAACAAGTATTAAATTTCATATTTCATAAAATTGGATTATCAACTATTATTTATCAAAAACTAAATCAAATTAATTTGTGAGCATAACATTTGTTAAATCACTATAACATATTCTTAGTTATTAGATGATCTTAAAAACTTCTAAGACCACATACTGTATTGAAGTGTATTCTTAAGAAGTTGAGGTCACAAAAATTATCTAGATTAATTTTATTTTATCTAAGTTATTGGCTTAGTGCGGTTCAAAAATTGTAATTCATATTAGCATTGTACTCATTGTAGAAGAATAAGTAGAGATTGCACTGCAACTATAAGAAAGTGCAAATTAGGGTTGCATTTAGTGTAGGACTTCTCCATTGCATTAATAAAGGATTTTTGTGCTTGTTGCATGGGGAACGGTAATCCTAATATTGATTTTGGCTAGGTGTGGACAAAAGATTTGGGGTTAGTCAAAGCACATAAATTTTTTTTGTTCATAAATCCCTATAACTGTACATTATTAACACTTACCTATTCTCATGCATCGCTTAGTTAAATCACTTAGTGGTGAATAATATATATATATTCATTTGCTTAGTCTTGTCGAGTGAAATTTATATCAAGTGTAAATATAATTTAACACTCTCTTGTAAGCATATATCTATACATCACCATACATTGTGTTTGAATTCAATTTCAATAATTTTAGTGTAAATTGACATAATTGATATGGTTTGTGTATTCTTGTGAAATTTTATCAAATTTTAGCTTGCGATATATATCGCATATAATATATCTTACAATCCTACACCAACATAGTTGTGTGTGGTGTTTTGCTAGATTAATTGTAGCTTTCGTACATTGATATTATTAATATTATTTATATTTTTTGAATTAATAAAATGAATATTATGAAAAAAACCAATTCAACCACGTCTATTGGTTGTCATTCTATTGTCAACAGGCAGTGGGACGAGGGACGAGGGATGTTGGTGTGAGAACTAGGTGCATGCAGAAATTAGATGCTGGCAATGAATCTACTGCATGCAAGAGCTAGACATTAACAGCAAAACAGTTTTTGATATCGCTTAATGTCGTAAAGGGTAAAGAAATGGGTGATACAAAAGAGGAGAAAGACACAAGCACGCGGATATCTACAGCTTGGAGGGGAATTAGAATAAAATCACTATTCGATGAATCAACATGATGGGTAGCGATTGGAGAGAGAAAAAGAAAGATATGGGGTGGTGTGAGAGCGAGGGGATAGGTGAGAATGTTTGTAAAAAATATATAGTTGGTATAATAAGTAGATAAAATGACTATCTATCTCTCATCATTGGCATCATCATTATTATCATTGTAGTCCTACATGGGTGAGGATTGGAAAGAAGGTTGGAGAAATAAACCTGGAGAGTCATCAGTCATCATGTACACTTCACTTGCTGAGTAAATGCCTCCAAGAATTGTTCGCTTCACATACCAATCCATGTCTGAACCCTGGTCTCCCACAGCATGCCAAATCTCATCAACTAGAGCAGCTCGCTGCTTTAGACTTGTTGAGAGATTCATTGATTGTGCCTATCACGGGAAAGATTATTATGATAGATACGACACTTCGCAATGAAGTGAAGTGATTAACAGAAACTTCATACCTGAATGCTTAATGCCTGAGGCCACTTTGATATATAAGGCACTTGCATTTCTAACCTAATACGAATAAGCTTTACAAGGCGGTCACTGAGTATCAAATCATTCAATACCTCTCCTGAATCAATACGATCAGTAAGATGCTGCAGGCAATCATCCATGAAAAACTGAAACGCAAGATATACACAATATGAGAAAAATCATTTCGGAAACTATTTAGCCATGTAGACTAAAGTTTCACCAGTAAGAAATGGTCCAAGTCAGGATGTAAAAGGTCTCAAAAAGACAAATAGACTATATGCATCATGATAAAGTCTTCACAATAAATTTGCTTTTTTTAAAATTATTAAGATCGCTTAGTTGGACACAAAATATATATCATTTCGCTTCATCACAAACCACATAAGTTGGACAAACACACTAGTTTTCTTGTGTGGACAATTTGAGCAAGATTTACGCCTATTGAAATAAATCTCATTACTGAACTGAAGTTGGAACCAAAGAAATTGTTTTTCCATAGTTACAGCAGTGCTAGAGGCCCAAAATACACATAAAAGTAAACAGCATAAAAAATACAAGAGACAAGCTCCAGTTTCTTCCCTGGGATGTAATCAGATAGGTTAAGGACAGGTAAAACAAAATCAAATTGGGAAAAAACACAAACCAAAAACAAGAATAAATGCTGATATGATCTTCTTCACAATAAATTTTCTCTTAATTTTTAGAATAGCTAAGGTTGGACACCCAAAATACATTGTTTCGCTTCATCACAAACTACAACCCGGACTAACACACAAGTTGCCTTTTGTAGACAAATTGGTCAAGAATTCCTTTTAGAATAGCTAAGGTTGGACACCCAAAATACATTGTTTCGCTTCATCACAAACTACAACCCGGACTAACACACAAGTTGCCTTTTGTAGACAAATTGGTCAAGAATTCCTTTTATCCCTATTCAAATAAACCTCTCCACTTAATTGAAGTTGGAAATCCAAAGAAAACATTGTATATCCATAGTTACAGCAGTACTAGAGACCTAAAATACACATAAAGTAAATAGCAGAAAGAATACCAGAGGCCAAATCCATTTTCTTCCCTGAGAAGTAACCGCTTAGGTTAAGAAAAGGTAAAACAAAATCAAAAAGAAAAATAAAAGACAAACAAAAA
Source organism: Cymbidium sinense (assembly GCA_021442155.1). Lineage (NCBI taxonomy): Eukaryota > Viridiplantae > Streptophyta > Magnoliopsida > Asparagales > Orchidaceae > Cymbidium > Cymbidium sinense. The sequence goes on from CM038218.1 coordinate 40,779,334, forward strand.
ACAAGAATAAATGCTGATGACATCTTCAGAATACATTTGTCTTTTTTTTAATTTTTACGATACAAAGATTGAACACCCAAAATATATTGTTTCGCTTTATCAAAAACAACATAACTTGGGCAAACACACAAGTTAACTTCTGTAGAAAAATCAGTCAAGTATTCCTTTCATCTATATTGAAATAAACCTCTCCGCTTAAATGAAATTGAAAATCCAAAGAAGACATTGTTTCTCCGTAGTTACAAGAGTAATAGAGGCCTAAAATACACAAAAAGTAAATAACAAAAAGAATAAAAGAGGCCAACTTCAGTTTTTTCTCTGGGATGTGACCAGTTAGGTTGAGGAGGACTTAAAGAAAAACAAATCTAAGAAAATAAAAGACAAACAAAATCTAAGAAAAAATCATGATGAGGTCCTCACAATCACAATAAATTTGTCTTCATTTAATTGTTAAGATAGTAAGGTTGGACACCCAAAATATATTGTTTCACTTCATCACAAACCATATAACTTGGGCAAACACAAAAATTACCTTTCGCAGAAAATTCAGCCAAGTATTCCTTTCACCCTTATTGAAATAAACCTCCCCACTTAATTAAAATTGAAAATCCAAAGAAGGCATTATTTCTCCATAGTTGCAGCAGTAATACAGGCCAAAAATACGCATAAAAGTAAAAAAGCATGAAGAATACAAGAGGCTAACTCCATTTTCTTCCCTGAGATGTAATCAGTTAGACTAAAGAGATGCAAAACAAAATCAAATGTAGGAAAATTAAAAAAAAAAACAGACCAAAAATAAGAAATGATAGAAATTTGCAAGTAAACTAAGTATTAGAATGGTGATCATCCATTGAATGGAACCAACACACAGAACTAACACTCATGGCTTGCAACAGAAGTATATAGGTGATATTTGTGACTGCCAGAAAGTGAGCTGGTTTATGGAACGTAGAGTTAACATCCTTTCACAAAATTCAAGACTAGTGTAGATAAGATGCTAATTTAGAATTTTATTTTAACCGCCTTTTCATCTTGACTTAATTTTATACCAATTGATAATAGAATTGTATTAGGATTTAGGACTTACTAATGCAAATATTGGATAAGATGTTTAGAGAAGCACGCCTAAATTCACAAATCACAGTTTCCCAATTTTTGATTTAGGCAAAGATTAATAACTTTTGATGCAATATAATATATATATATATATATAATTGATTCCAAAATCTAAAATAATAAAAAAAAAAATTTAAATAATAGTAGAATTTTTCAAAAAATTTATTTTATAAGTATTCATCCCAATATGTTGTATGATGTTATATACCTTATTTTTCTTGCACTTAAGTTCATAAAGGCCCCTTTAAGAAGCCTTCAAGGATTCAAACATATCATTATCTCATCATCAACAACAACAAGCCTTAATCCCACTAGGTGGGGTCGGCTACATAAATCCTTTGTCTCCATTGTGTCCTATTATGTGTCAAATTCTCATTTAAATCAAGTATACTAAGATCATTTTTTATACATCTTAACCAAGTCTTTTAGGTCTACCTCTACCTTTCTTAACATAAGAAAATCTAATGCATCAACTCTCATAATCATCATTGGCCAAACCATCTAAGGCGACTCCCTAATCTTATCTACCATTGAGCTACTCCAACTTTTTCCCGAATATACTCATTTTGCATTCTATCTCTAAGAGTAAAGCCACTCATCCACCTAAGCATCTCATCTCGTAACACTTAACTTAGTTTTATGCTTCTCTTTATCAACATTCTGCACTATAAGTCATTGCGGTCTTACCACCATCTTATAAAATTTTCCTTAATTTAAGTGAAACTTTTCTATCACATAATAGGTCAGATGCATTCCTCCACTTCAACCATCCAACTTGAATTCTACTAATAACATCTCCATCTATTTCACCATCATTTTGAACAATAGAGCCTAAATATCTGAAACGCTCACTCTTATTAATGACTTGTTCACCTAATGTCACAACACTATCACTATAACTTCTACAACTAAAATTACACTCCATATATTCATCTACTTAAACTAAAACTTTAGACTCTAGAGTTGACCTCCATAATTCAAGTTGGACTCCTCTCTAGTCTTATCAACAAGAAGAATGTCATCGAAAAGCATACACCAAGGAACATCTTCTTGTAAATGCCTAGTTAGAACATCCATAACTAAAGTAAAAGATAAGGGCTTAAAGCGATCCTTGATGTAATCCAACGAAATAGGAAAATATTTTGTCAATCCTCCTTGTGTTTGGACATAACCTCTAGTATACATATCCTTAATGACTTGAATATAACCAATATTAACTCTTTTGTTCTAGAACTCTCCAAAGAATATCTCTGAAACTTTATCGTAAGCTTTCTAAATCAATAAATATCATATGTATCCTCCTTACTTTCTATGCTTCTCCATCAAACCTCTAACAAATGTATAGCATCCATAGTAGATCTATCGGCATGAAACCAAACTGATTGTGAGAAACTTGTATCACATCGTAACCTATGCTCATTACTCTCCCATAATTTTAATGGCACATTAACTTAATTCTCTATAATTTGCACTTTGTGCATCACCTTTACTCTTAAACATAGAACCAACAAACTCGTTTCTCACTCATCGCATCTTTTGTCTTTAAAATGACATTAAAAGATTTGTAAGAAATTCCTGATCTCTTAAACATTTCCACATCTATTGGAATATTATCAGGTCTACTTTTTCACATTTCATTCTCTTTAAAGCTTCACTAACTGATTTATACAACGATAAAAAATGAAATTCTCTATTTTTGTTTAGTATTAAGGTTTTAAAATCAATCATTTTAGATCCTTCATTAAAAGTTTATCAAAATATCTCATCCACCTATTTTCAATATCTTTTCTAAAAAAATATTTTATTATTTTCATCCTTACACCTCGCAAACTATGTCTTACTTCTCCTATCTCTCTTTTGCTAACTTATACATACATCTTTCATCTTCTTTTGATCTAATCATTGTATAAATCACTAAAATTAAATTTTTTCATCATATCTTTTTTTAGAATCTAAAAGCACTTTATATCTTTACCTCAGTTTTACATCTAAAACCAAGTTTTATAACAATACTTATTATTTTTTATATTTTCACTTTTCACCACCAACTATTCTTATTAAAGTTTTTTTGATTCTCCGACATCTTTAACAACTGCTTAATTTCACTATTTTTCCCACACATAATGTTAACTCTTCATAAACATCCCAAATTTTAATCTCAGTTTTCTCTTAAAATATTTTATTTGTGTTCTTAAGTGTCCATCTAATTTTGGACAATAATTTGATTTATTTTTTCTCTTACATATTTTATCTTAAAATTTAAAACTAACAATCGATGAGACTTATATTTTCAATTGGAATGGCTACAATCTTTATAATCTAAATCGATCTATTTTATCGAAAAAATCAATCTGTTTTACTAAATCCATTTTATAAATAATAATATAATCTTTTTTTTTCTTAAATAAAGATAAACTACAAAATCATGTAAAGAAAATCTAATATGTACCTTCTTCATTACTCAAATCCATAACCATATGAATACTTTTAAAATCTTCTACCACTCTACAACACGCCCATTTAAATCTCCTCCGATAAATATTTTTTTCTTGAGTATCTTTTGTATTAATCCTCTAATTCATTCCAAAAATTTTACTACCTTCAAACCTACTTGAGGAGTAGACACTTATAACATTGATAATCTTAAGATAACAATAATCTTTAAAGTATAATTATCTCCACATCTATTAATATTTATAACATTATCCTTCAAACTTTTATCTATAATCACACTATACCATTTCTAGTTCGACTTTTACCCGAATATCAAAGTTTAAAACTCAAAATTATCAATCTCCTGGTCTTCTCCCATCCCATTTAGAAACACATAAAATATTTATCTTTCTATGAAATAATATCTTAATTCCATTAATTTACTAATACTATATTCCAATATCTAACCTAATTCAGTATCATGGACTAACTTAGATGCCCATAATGTGGGAACCTTGCTTATTTAACATAGTCGAGCTCTTCTATAATTTTTATATTGTTATCGGCCACTTCCGTGACGCAAGATTAACACAATGATTTAAAGGATTCATGTCATGATTATTTGACAAGTTTTATGCGACTACCTAACGCAACCCTCCACTTTTCACATCCGGACTTGGGACCGGCAATGGTAGTGTTATATCATTATCTCATCACTTAGTTTAAATTTTATCTCATATTCACACCATCAGCAGACTTAAAATTTTCATAATAAATAGCTAATTTCTACAAATATTCTCATGCAAATCAGACAAAACATGCAAATCATGCTACTGAATAAAATAAATAATGAACATACTAAAATACTAGCATGAATCATAACAGATACTATGAAGTCTAATTCAAATGAGATGATAACAAAATTTGAAAATAAACAAACTACAAAAATATGAAATTCCAATACATACAAACCACTTTAAAGAAAGTTAACATAAATGGCTTAAAAATCAATGGTGATGATTTATCAACATTTAATTTCAGCCAAACAGAAAAAGGTAGTCAACACTAAGCTTTACAATTTTGACAAAAATTTGACTTTCTTCGTAAGTCATTCTTTACGAGTTGGGAAATCAAGGTTCCAATAATTGAAAACAAAACTAATTTTAATTTAATTCATATCAATAAATTATTTAGAATTTTCATTAATTGTTAAATGACCTTGCAAAATATATTTACCATCCTTAGTACGCACAAACTATTCACTTTCATATTTAGAATTCAATTTATCAATTTGCTCAGTTGACACATTGACTATCACAGGTAATATTTGCTCGGATTCAGATTAAGGAATAGATTTCATATAATTTAGAAGCTCAGTTTCATATTTCAGATTTTAGATGAAAAGTTTATGTTCACACTCAAGATTAAATTCAAAATCTAATTATGATAGAGATTTAATTACAATCATAGAATCGATTTCAAGGTTAGTTCTAATGGAGGTTTAGATTAAAAATTGATCTCATCCTCAAATTTCATTTCAAATTCTGATTGTGCTCTTGCACAAGCATACATTCATGTTCATAAATGGTTCTGATAATGATAAAATTCAGATTCAACGACATCAAATAAATCCAATGATAACTATAAATCTTCATCTATTTTATATTAAAAGGACACTCATAAACCATGCATAATTCTTGTGTCAAGGTAGGTTTGACAGGCTTGAAAGGATAAGATAAAGATTTTTCTTTAGAAAATTTAAGTGTGGGCACAGTATGGCTAACCTCAATATCCAAAGATCTGGTTAAAACAAATTTTCAGGCTAGTACGTTATGGCTTAAAACATCCCTGATCTATCATATAAGGCTTTAATAAAATACATAATAATAAAAAATCAAGTTTAATTATAAGATATACAACCCTTTCGTTCAATTGCTTTAAGATTCTCCAGCTGCATATATTGTTCCTAATATTTGTCTCATGTTAGCCACATTGATTTTATTTGCTTGCCACAACACATCAATAAAATTAGGCATCTCCTAATTTTATTTCAGCAATTTTAACACTTTCATAATCAAACAAATGGTATTATTTAAAGAAGTGTTTCAAATAATTGATCTATTCTGAAACTTCTTCAAAGTTATGCCTATAATTTGATCCTCATAATAGTGACAGTATGTTTGTCTAGAACCATAACTTATGCAATATGATTTAAATTGCATCATTTATTATTATTTTTTATTAACTCAATCAAGATGTCAGGCTTTTAATTGGCATGTTAATGACACCATAAGCTTTGATAAATGTAGGATGCCGTTCACTACTATAAACCTACAACAATGCAACTTTTAATTTAAATGTGCCAAAACTCAAATATTAAAATTTCCAAACTTTTAATTTAAATAAAGATCGTACCCATTTAATACAAAAACCAAATAATACACTTAGATCACTCTAAATGATAATAAAAAGTCACCATAATCTAAAATTCCACAAGAAATCTTCCAATATATATAAAATTTTACATTGATTAAGATTCACACCACAAACACAAAAATTGCCTTGTAAGGAGTTTGATCGGATCTCAATCATAAAATATTTTAAATAAAAAATAAGAATAGAAATCACTAATTTGAATATCCAGACCATGCAATGGCGCTAGAAACATCCTCTGAGAGTTGTTAAGTATTTGCAAACAGCTCAAAGAATTCATATCCAACAGTAAACAAGAGTTTATAGGGAAATCTGAATTTTATTAAGCTGTAAACAGGAATTTTTACAATAAAAAATACAAACAAAAATCAAGTTTTCATCCTTAATTTCAGCATACAAAAAAAATGCTTGCTTTTAGATTTTTATTCATAGTAACTGCAGCAATTTTTTATTTCTAGCTACAATGCAATACCAAGAAAGGAACCAAATAGCCAATATAGTTCCAGCAACAATAAGGAAACAAAAAAGTCGCACAAAATTACAGTTCCAAAGATGCAAACCAACAATCAAGGAAAAACTGAAAATAGCTACAGAATGGACACAAGGAAGACAGAGCCCTACAAGGAACAAATCAAGCACAACCAAATGAAAATAAAAAACACCAATTCAGTAAATTCCACACTAGTGGATCAACAAAACAGAGGATTGGTTGTGAGCTAGAACAGGGAAGTGGAAACAGAATAACATATCTCTCTAACACTTAATGCCTCTTGTCTGCATCATTCAAATATGTTATCATTAAAGAGGAAACTATGAAGTGAGCACATGATCATGCAACTTAAATGAGGCAACCCTAGTAATGCCAAAATCCCCTCAACAATTTTGACCTATTCAGATAAAAAATGTATAAAAATAAATGACTGCAGGCACATGATTCACACATTAGACCACCTTTAAAACATCAATAGTTCAACTTCTTCCTGAGAACATTTTCTATTACTCCTACTTTACCTCATTGTATCCCTTAAGCTCATAATTATGACTAACCTATGAATTGAGCTAATCATTTGAAGCAAAAAAATAACAATAAAGATAATAATTTCAAAAAGTTTGGATCGAGCTTCTCATGGCATGTTGACATTAATAAGCTCTCCATATCTTCAATTTTCTTAAAAAATATTAGAAGACATTGATTGAAGCTTAAATACAACTGTATTCCGTCAATTTGTTTCTACTCAATAAATAAAATCATTATTTACATAACTTCAGCCAACTGGTATCATCTACACGAGCAACATAACCTAGTTTATAATGCCAACTCAAATCAACTGGAGAAGTTCGTCAATTACTCGGATGTTCTTCAATGCCAAAACATGTAATAAAAAAATAATAAAATTTTTTTAAAAGGGATTGTCTGTAAGTAAGATTTAACTTAGATATTGTATAACATATTTTTTTGAAACTTCAAATCTTATTGATTTGATAAATCCTAGTTCAATCCCATTTTTTGTTAAATCTAGCGTTCGTTTAATCTCATTGTTTGCAATATTTAAAAGATTTAAGATTTCTTCCTTCTCACAAATCTTAAATTCTAAAGCAAATAACCAAACAACTGATCAAAATGTAGCAAGAGTCAACAATTATCATGCCGAATAATTTTCATGTTTGAATATAATCAAGATTTGCAAAAGCTAAATTTATAGTATTTATTAAGTCCTATTTGAGTTAATTTGAAGTAGCCAAATAGCCCCTAAAAATAAATCATATAGGTGCCCATATTGATCAACCTCCAAAAAGAATGTAATGTGCATCTCATTCAAATAATTAGTGGGATGGGATGCTCAAGACAACAAGATGTTAGATACAAAATTTGGTGAATCCAAACTTGTTTGTGGGTGATGCTAGACTTTATTATCAAGATTGGCCGAGAAACAATGGAGGAATAGAAAGATAGAATCAGAAGAAAAACTATATGATTTTTAATTGTCAAAAAGTAAAGAGCTTAAAACAATAACTTATGTTTTATCATTCCATGATTGATCTCTAACCCCTTATTTGTATGTGAGAGTAGAAGCATAGCTCAATAAGAAAGGTATGTGGTTTCTTATTGCCAAAAAGTCATTGGTCAACTTCATTTACTTAGGTCAAATTTTAGAATTCTTGGTAAGTTCAATGAACGAGTTAAACTCTCCCTGGACAACTTCAATCACTAGATAAGTAGGACTCTCTCTTAGAAAACTTCAATTAATAGGGCTCTCTCTTAGACAACTTCAAATCTCAAACAAGTTGAATTTCCCTTGGATGACCTAAACTCTCCGTGGACAAATCAATTTTTAGACAAGTTAAATCCTCCCAAGAATAACTTCAAACATGAGATAAGTTTAGGGTCTCATTCTAACTCGATTAATCTCACTTACTTGATAATGGGTGTACAAATTTGCCACTGATTTAGCCGCTCAAATATGTGGATGTACCAGGACACAATAGAAATAGAACTAGCAAGACAACGAGTTCACAATATTTTTCGATAAATTTAAACAGGCTTTTGTGGTTTAATGAAACGTGGAAGCAAGTCAAAAGACATGCATTCTTATGCTGAGATCAAAAAGTTCAAAAAATAAAAAATAAAAATAATCACCTCGACGAGCGCTGCCTCCCGACGAGGGAAAGAACCTACAACGGAAGGGGAAACACCGATATCTCTCGCCCCCGAAATCATAGCCGAATCGCTCCATCCCAGTCTTGGCTATTCACGAAACCACAAATAAAATCCATTCGATCGAACACCTACCAAATCGGGACATAAATTAACAGAGAGGCGAACTTACAACGTGAGAGAGTGCAGCGCGGAGAACCCTCGCCTGCTCATCTTCGTAGCTGCTCCCTACTTTCGTTCTGCTGCCCCGCTTACCATGGGCAGCCCCCCCGTCATCCTCCCCACCTTTTGGAGTAGGGGTTTCTTGATTCGACTGCTGCTGATGGGTGAAGGAGTTCTGAGGAGAGGGCGGAATAGAAGAAGCAACCGTGGAGAGGCGGAGTAATGGCGTGACGAAGAGGCGGCGACGTGAACCGGTGCTATGCTGAATCAAACGACATGCCGCTGATCGGATCATTTCAGGCTACCGCATACAGGCGTGGCGAGGAGCAGAAGAAACCCTTCCAGGCTGCGAGAAGAGAAAAGAGTGGAGGCAGAGTCGAGTGTGAAACGTGGCATGCACAGGAGTCTGTGGAGCTTTCTCGATAGGCGCGGGAAGGGCAATGGCTTTCTTTACGATCAGATCTGGGTTTCGAGCTGTGATCAAGAAATGAGACCTCGAACTACCATTAATGCCTCCTAAACTGGTCCTGTGCCAATCTCAAAAATTACAAGTTGATAATTAATGTGCTCCACCTCGCAACTCATGATTGCGGCCAAATCAAGAACCCTTTTTTTTCAAATATTAAATATATTTACATATATAGAATTTAATCTTAAAGTTTTATAATAAATTTAAATATTTTAAACAATTAAATTAAATAAAATCCACAAGATTATAAATACTTGGTTACTATTTTGTCAATATTAAATAAATTATTGATGAATTAATAAGAGCAAAGACCATAAACATCTTAATAAAGAGAAATTATTAAGCATATTAAGCACATCGTTCAGATACATCAAGATTTTATTGTATATTATATATAAGTTTATTTTTTTAAGATTTAGTAATTATTTTGAGCATTTTGAACATCAATACATAATACATATATATGAATATTTTGAATATAATTAAAAAAATTAGTTAAAATTTTAGGTAATTTTATTTTTTTAATTATGCTCAAAAGATGCCTATTCATATATTGTGTACTAGTATTCAAAATGCTCAAAATGCCCCTTAAATTTTTTAAGAAAAAATGTTATACACATTATTATGTATATAAGTGCACAATAAAAATTTGGACGTAATTCTACTCCAGACTCTGCAAATAATAATCTCTTATAATAGAAGAACATAGTATTAGAATATCCTAAAAAAAAAAGTTCAAATTATTAAATGAACTTGAGATGGTAGGAATCAAATTATACTAGATATAATGAGGAGGTGAAGTAGAAAATTATAAAAATTTCTCAAATTATTTTTTTGTTCTTCTCTTCCTCTGTCTAGCCCTCTAAAATGCTATCACTTCTTCCTAAATCATGCTTGTGTTTCTCTCTCTCCTGAAGAGAAACACCAGCCTCTCTTTATCAAAATTAGTATTTGTATAGAAATTACTTTTCGTTACAACAACAACAACAACAAGCCTTAATCCCACTAGGTGGGGTTGGCTACATGAATCCTTCGTCTCCATTGTGTCATATTATGTGTCAAATTCTCATTTAATTCAAGTATACTAAGATCATTTTTTATACATCTTAACCAAGTCTTTTTAGGTCTACCTCTACCTTTCTTAACATAAGGCAAATCTAATGCATCTACTCTCCTAATCGGTCATCTGACGGACGCTTTATGTGGCCAAACCATCTAGGTGACTCTCCCTAATCTATCTACCACTGAGCTACTCCAACTTTTTCCAACATACTCATTTTGCATTCTATCTCTAAGAGTAAAGCCACTCATCCATCCGAGCATCCTCATCTCGTAACACTTAACTTAGTCTTATGTTTCTCTTTTATTGGCCAACATTCTCGCAATAAGTCATTGCGGTCTTACCATCATCTTATAAAATTTTCTCTTAAGTTTTGGAACTTTTCTATCACATAATGGGCCGATGCATTCCTCCACTTCAACCATCCAACTTGAATTCTACTAATAACATCTCCATCTATTTTACCATCATTTTGAACAATAGAGCCTAAATATCTAATCGCTCATTATTAATGACTTGATCACCTAAAGTCACACTACCACTAAAACTTCTACAACTAAAATTACACTCCATATATCAGGTTTTAGATCTACTTAAATGAAAACCTTTAGACTCTAAAGTTGACCTCCATAATTCAAGTTTCGTTGGACTCCCTCTAGTCTTATCAACAAGAAGAATGTCATCAAGAAAAGCATACACCAAGGTACATCTTCTTGTAAATGCCTCGTAAGAACATCCATAACTAAAGTAAAAAGATAAGGGCTTAATGTTGATCCTTGATGTAATCCAATCAAAATAGGAAAATATTTTGTCAATCCTCCTTGTGTTTGGACAAGAAGTACTCTCTAGTATACATATCCTTAATGACTTGAATATAACCAATATTAACTTCTTTCTATTCTAGAACTCCAAAGAACATCTCTTGAGACTTTATCATAAGCTTTCTCTAAATCAATAAATATCATATGTAGATCCTTCTTATTTTCTCTATGCTTCTCCATCAAACCTCTTAACAAATGTATAGCATCCATAGTAGATCTACGGCATGAAACCAAAGCGATTTAGAGAAACTTACGTATCACATCGTAACCTATGCTCAATTACTCTCCCATAATTTTAATGTATGGCACATTAACTTAATTACTCTATAAGTTGCACACTCTTGTGCATCACCTTTATTCTTAAATATATGAACCAACAAACTCTTTCTCCACTCATTTAGCATCTTTTTTGTCTTTAAAATAACATTAAAAAGATTTGTAAGCCAAGAAATTCCTTGATCTCCTAAACATTTCCACTCTTCTATTGGAATATTATCATTGCTTTTCACATTTCATTTTCTTTAAAGCTTCACTAACTTCGGATTTACTAATACAATAAAATGAAATTCTATTTTTGTTTAGGGTATTAAGGTTGCTAAAATCAATCGTACTTTCAGATCCTTCATTGAAAAGTTTATTAAAATATCTCATCCATCTATTTTCAATATCTTTTTCTAAATGAAGCACTTTATTATTTTCATCCTTAATACCCCTCACTTGAACTATGTCTTTACTTCTCCTATCTCTTTGGTTGGCTAACTTATACATACATCTTTCACCTTCTATCTAATCTATTATATAAATCACTTAAAGTTAAATTTTTGCATCATATATTACTTTCTTAGAATCTCTACTATTTTATATCTTTCCCAATCCTCAGTTTTACATCTAAACCAAGTTTTATAACAATGCTTCTTATTTCTTATCTGTTCTTGCACACTTGGACTCCATCACCAACTATTCTTATTAAAGAAGCTTTTCCTTTTGATTCGCTAAGCACATCTTTAGAACTTTAATTTCACTTGATATTTTTCCCACATAACGTTAGCTTCCTTATGAACATCCCAAACTCTAATTTGTAGCTTGCTCTTAAAATATTTTTTATTTGTGTTCTTTAAGTATCCCATCTAATCCTAATAATAATTTAGTTTATTTTTTCTCTTACAACCTTTCATCTTAAAATCTAAAACTAATACGATGTTGGGTACTTAAAATTTCACTTGGAATGACCTTACAATCTTTACAATCTAAACGATCTATTTTTCTTATCAAAAATAATCAATCTGTTTTACTAGATCCATTTTATAAGTAATAATATGTTCATCTCTTTTCTTAAATAAAGTAAGCAACTACAAAATCATAAGGCAAAATCTAATATAGTCTACTTTTCATTACTCACTCCAAATCCATAACCACCATGAATACTTTTAAAATCTTCTACCACTCTACCAACATATCCATTTAAATCTCCCCCAATAAATAATTTTTCTTCAAGAGGTATCTTTGTATTAATCCTCTAATTCATTCCAAAATTTTTCTTTTGAGCTTACCTCCAAACCTACTTGAGAAGCATAGACACTTATAACATTGATAATCTTAGTATCCACAATAACCTTTAAAGTTATAATTCTATCTCCACATCTATTAATACTTATAACATTATCCTTCAAACTTTTATCTATAATCACACCTACACATTTCTAGTTCGACTTTCTAATACCAAAGTTTAAAACCTAAACTATCAATCTTGGCCTTCTAACCAACCCATTTAGTTTCTTGAACACATAAAATATTTATCTTTCTATGAACCATAATATCTATTAATTCCATTAATTTACCTATAAGAGTACCTATATTCCAAGATCCTAACATAATTTTAGTTTCATGAACTAACTTCTTTGCCCACATAAAATTAGTATTTATATAGAAATTACTTTTCGTTAGATCAGAAAATTAAAAATATGCAAATACAAAAAACTTTGATGCATGAAATAAAATATTTTATAGAAATTATCCCGTAATAGATCTCAACTAATTTAATTGATCAATACCACAGTAGTTGCTGTCAAATTTATATTTAGACAATGAACTCTTTCGCAAATAAGTAATAATAAGTTTGATATATATTTTATAAATTTATAAATCAAGTACGAATATTAAGTTAAAATATGTATATAATCAAAATAAATGACTCAGTGAGATAAATTCAACAATGCTAGAAGCGAATCAAATCGAGCCTAAAAACTATATATAAAACTTTCATAACACTGATTAGATGATCAAAAGCCTTTCAAATTTGATGTGCTTATAGTCAAATCGAGCAGCGACGAGAAGAATCCAACGAGCTTAAGATCACTCAAATCGAAGATCATTTGAATAGTCAAATCACTTAAAAACTTTCTATGATCACATGAATTGATATAAACCGTCTGATTGAGTATTTTGAGATTTTGGCTATAATGATTAAAATATCACTCTCAGAATCTTATAAATAGAACCTCATTCTTGTCATGAATGGGTGGGAGGAGGAGGAGCTAAAAGTGAACTTGTGAGAAAGCTGAGAGAGTGCTAGAAGTTCGAAGTTCGTCATCATCACCGTTGTCTTCGATCGTTGTTTATTGTTTTGGACCGCCACCAATAGCATACCAACTAGTTGCATATAACTTGTTACCTGATTTTATAATTCTCATTGACAGACTTTCTCACATACAATCTTATAATCCTGTTATCGTGAAAACTTAAACTCTGTCCTCTAAAGCAGATATATAGTAGAGCATTTTTACTGGGTTAAGCCCCGTAGTTTTTTTCCTTTATTCCTGGGATTTTTTCACATAAAAATTCAAGAATTTCTTATTCTCTTTTCAACTATTTGTGTATGTACTGGATTTTCATACAAGCTAAGACGTGAAGTTTTATTTTACCGCAATTATTTTTTTTGGCACGCAACAAAGTTATTCAACGAAAATGAGAAATTTATGTAAAGAAAATATTAATTTCAACGGTAAATTTGATTTAGGCAAGATTAAATCTAAAACTTTGATAACAATTTCAAACAATATCTATGAATTAAACTGGTTGCAATTATAGAAATAAAAAGAGGCAAGCACACAAAGAAATATTAGAAACAAAATACAAGTAAATATATTTATTGGGTTGTAAGAAAAATAATGAAGATATATATATATATATATATATATATATATATATATATATATATATATATATATATATATATATATATATATATATATATATATATATCACACATTTCTTATGCATTTCATATTAACATCTAAATTTTGATATTTATAAATATTATATTTTAATATGCATGAAAAATACATTTTATTTTTAAAAGTTAATAATAGTGATATTTTTAATGTAATATTAATAATTTAGATATTATTTTTATAAGTATTAAAATTTAGGTATTAGATATGTAAATATATAAGAATTCAGTGACGTATGTAAATCACTAATCATTTTCATACACAAAGCTATTAATCAAAAAATTATTAATACATTTGATTATCATCAAGAAGTTGCTCTACATTCACCTCTTATTTCATTTGATAATGAAAAAAAAAATCAAACATAAATAGAGATTTTTTAGCTCGTTAATAAAATTAAATATTTCATGCTCAACTCAATATTCAATGAACCAAGCAAATGGAATTCTAATAAATTAATATTCATCTTATTTACACCCTTATTATAATAGCAAATAGGCCAATTACATGCATACCATTAAATTGTAATATATTTACAAAATTACTATCCTTTCATCTCAACTTCATAAATTATTTACTATATATTAAAATTTATAATTTTTTTATTTTATAAAATTCTCAAATTATTGATCTTAGCTCATACAAAAAGCATTAAATCATTAGTTAAAAAAATAAAAATATATTTTATTTATAAATATATAAGAATTAGGTGACACATGAGTAATTATCTCTAAAAGATTTATAGAATTACTTCCTAAATATATTTTTAATCTTCATTATTATCAAATTGTTACTAATCTCTAGTAGTTATCACCATTGAAGATGGCTTCAAATTTCTCCATTATTGTGAGAAAGCTCTGATTCCAATGAACTGCACGCCATGCATGTACTGTTGGGAGGAAAGAAACCAACGTTTGGACTTAGCGTTTGGTGATTGTAGCATGGGGAGCCCATGACATTATTAATGCGATTGTATAAATAGTGTTGGATCAACCTATGAATAGATTTAGAATGGTCCATTAGAAAGAGATAGGATGATTACTAAGAATAATTTAGGTTGTCTTTGAGATCATTATTATTATTTTTTTATTTTATTTATATTATGTGTCAAAATAAAATATATTTTATGATAATTATTATTTTAAATATATTCAAAATATTTAAAAATTATTCTTAGTGTTTTAAAAAAAATTATTATTTTTTCTAAAATTAAAAAAAATTAAAACATGCTAAATAAACATTTTTTTAAATTAATATAAAAATATATAAATAAAATTGATTCCAAATAACCTCTTAGAAAATCATGATTTGGTTTCACCCAAGATATAGCCATGGTCGAGTTAATACTAATAGCATGTAAATGTGTAAAGATTTTTTCGGTGAAGACAGAGGTGGATGTACAACCAGCTCAGAGTGGGTGATTGCCCACCCTAAATTTTGAATTTCTCCTAATTTGCTAGGTAATTTGGTAATTTTGTTTCCACACACTAAATATTTTAGCCATTACAGCAACAACAACAACAACAACAAGCCTTTATCCCACTAAGTGGGATTGGGTACATAAATCCTTCGTCTCCATTGTGTCCTATTATGTGTCAAATTCTCATTTAATTCAAGTATACTAAGGTCATTTTTTTATCCCTCTTAACCAAGTCTTTTTAGGTCTACCTCTACCTTTCTTAATATAAGACAAATCTAATACATCTACTCTCCTAACCGGATCATCGGACGACCGACGCTTTATGTGGCCAAATCATTTTAGGCAACTCTCTCTAATCTTATCTGCCACTAGAGCTACTCCAACTTTTTCCCAAATATACTCATTTCGCATTTTATCTCTAAGAATAAAGCCACTCATCCACCTAAACATCCTTATCTCCGCAACACTTAACTTAGTCTTATGCTTCTCTTTTATTGACCAACATTCTACACCATAAATCATTGAAGGTCTTACCACCATCTTAGAAAAAAATTTCTTAAGTTTAAGCGATAATGTCCAGAAAGAAACCATTGATCACTAATTTTTCTTAAATTTTTGAGACTTTATATACATGACAAACAATTTTTATATATTTACATTATTACATATCTAACAATCAAATTTCAATTTTTACATATATATAACACTCCAATCTTCAATATCACATCAAAAATATTATTATCACTCATCAAAAATATCATTATTATATATATGTAAATCTTCCTATATTTTAAATAATCTTAAATCTTATTTTAATCTTGTTTTACCTTGAAGCTCGTTTCCGGCTTCATCAACTATTAATCTTTTTGTACTAATTTGCTTCTTCTCTTCCACTTTTATGTTTAATCTTTCCACCTGATTTTATATATTCTTCAATTCCATTTTCCATCTTGCCATCTCTTATTTAATTGTATTCTTCTATCTTAAATATTTTCCCTTTACTATTTTGGTTGATGAATTACTAATTATTATTTATAAATTAGTATATATTAATTATTTGATTTTATTATAAAATTTTGGATTAGAGCTTAATTATAAGAGAAAACTTTTAGAAGAAATTTTATCATATTTATTTTAGAAAGTGATTGAGGAGCAATTTCATATTAAATTATATATTATTTATTTTAAATTTTTTATAATATTAATTTTTTACATAATTAGTCTACCCACCCTCAGCCATGCTTCTTCTTCTCTGGACCATATATAGTTGATATTCCCAAAAATGATCATAAAGGTGTGAATAGTAGAAACACAATGCGGGCAATGCCCTATAATTTTTTCATGCGATAAATTTATGTCTATATATTTAATCTTAAAATATTAAAAAATTATTATTATCATAAATGTTTAGATACAATATATTTGCTACTAATTATTATTATATTATAAATATTTAATCTTCATAAAAATAATATTGGTTGCTATATTTCTTAGGACTTAACATACATACCATTCAATTCTTGTGTATTTATATATTTAATCTCAAAATTTTAATATTTACTTATACAACTTCTATTTTTTTTTTTAAATCGCATAAAAACATTAATATTAACATTTTTTTTAATATGAAATACACATTTTGATTGGAGATAAATAAATATTAAAATTTAAGTGTTCAATATGTGATATATATATATATATATATATATATATAGAAAGTAATATAGATTCCTGGCGCATAAAACTAGCTAGTTAGGGTTGAGAGAAAGAGAAATTCCTGCTCCTATGAAAGAAACCTAGCTATATCAAGAAGCAGTGAGACCTCAGCATGCATGGAATTTATTTATATGTTATGTCACCCACATGCTTAGAGAAATACATCCTGATATATTAGAACTCTTTGATCCTTCCAAAGTAGTAAGAGAAGACCTTCCAATACTCCAGTAAAATATATCATGACTATTCTTTCCATTCCTTGACCTTGAGTCCTCGCTCCTTCAGGCGACGGTTAACATCATCCTCAATCTTTGACAGCATTTTATCAGCAGTGCACAGGCAATCTTCATCAGCAGTCTCTGGGGCCCTTCTGAGTTGGCGGCGTCGCTGCGAGATCTTGACCGTGCCAGCGGCCTTGTTGTTAAACGAATGGCCAACGCCTGGGCTGTGGCCCGGCGTTGTCGGCCGCTGATCATTTATGTCAATCCATGCCGGGAGGCGCATAGAGCCCTCGATGGGGAAAGCATGAAGACCGAGGAGTAGAAGAAATATAGATATGAAGACGAAGGGGTGTTTGAGCATGGCCATGCTTATGTCTGGGAGAGAGACAAACGTGAAGGTATTGCTGTGTTGTGAATTCTTAACTGTGGGTTAGGCTATATATAGAGATAGAGTGAAGGTATGGCTGTGTTGTCAAAGTGTGGCTTGACGCTCAAGGAGAAGGGCCTAATGCGTGAGAGTCATGATGATGCACAAAATGCAATGTATGTAATTTTTAATGCAATATATAATAAATTTGAGTCTCACTTTGTGGTAAAAAATAATTATGATGCGATTAATATATACATGTATTATAATTCAGCGTATAATTTTTAAATTTACACATTTATCACATCAATCAATGAAAATGTGCCTTAGTATCCCCCCTCCAACCCCCTCCCCTCTCTCTCTCTCTCTCTTTCTCTCTCTCTCTCTCCCTCTGTATATATATATATATAAAGTGGAACAAAATTACATCAATTGAAGTTCAAGCCCACATTGTACTAAGTAATACACTGATTCGAACCAGCTGAATAAGGTTATACAGTTGCGTCAAATACATGCAAATTAATTGCTTTTTTTTTAAAAAAAAAATCTACGTATCTCTGAATTCTCCCAATATTATGAATTATTGTCGGGGGTTTCATATCCTTCTCTTTAACTCCTTTTGAATTTCAGAGCCAGATGACTTCAGAATCCATGGAGGCGAGTTGATTTGGAATGTGAGTTGGACGCTTGAAAAGAATTAGCCATTGTTATACGTCGTCATCATGCACAGGAATTTTTTTTAAATAGTCACATTCTTAAATTTAATTAGTAATTTAGGCATCAAAATTTTTTTTTTTATAAAATATAGTCGTCATCTGACGGACGATGGCGTCTGTAGTCGTCCGTCAAATGACGACCAACGATTTTTTTTTTTGTTTTTACTTTGTAGAGAGAGAGAGAGAGAGAGAGAGGTTTTATTAATTTTAATTAATATAATTATTTAAAATATTTAAAATATATAATTTAAAAATATTTTTATAAAATATTTAATAACTAAATATTATATATTTAGTTATTAATTTATTTATTTATATATATAATTAAATATATAATTTAAAAATATTTTTAATTATATATATATAAATTTAGAAATTTATTTAATAATTTTTATTAATTAATATAATTATTTAAAATATATAATTTTATTAATTTTTTGTTAATATATAATTTAAAATATTTAAAATATATAAATAAATAATTTTTAATAAATAAATAAAGAAAAATAAATTATATAAATATTTTATAAATTATATAAATAATGTAATTATATATAAAATATTTAGTTATTTATATATTTAGTTATTTATATATTTATGTATATAATTTATTGGCTTTATATAAATAAATAAATATATAAATAACTAAATATTTTATAAATATATAAATAACTAAATATTTATATAATTTAAAATTTATTTATTTATTTTAACTAATTATATATTTTAAATAAATAAATATTTTTAAATAAATAAATAACTAATTAAATAAATAAATATATATATATATATATAACTAATTATTTATTTATATATTTTAAATATTTTTAAATTATTTATATAACTTAAAAATATTTATATAATTTAAATATATAAATAACTAAATAAATTTATAAATATATATATATATATATATATATATATATATATATATATATATATATATATATATATATATAATTACTTTATTTATATAATTTATAAAATTTTATATAATTTATTTCTTTCTTTCTTTATTTATTAAAAATTATTTATTTATATATTTTAAATATTTTAAATTATATATTAACAAAATTAATAAAATTATATATTTTAAATAATTATATTAATTATTAAAAATTATTAAATAAATTTCTAAATTTATATATATAATTAAAAATATTTTAAAATTATATATTTTATTATATATATATATATAAATAAGTCAATAACTAAATATATAAATATTTAGTTATTAAATATTTTATAAAAATATTTTTAAATTATATATTTTAAATATTTTAAATAATTATATTAATTAAAAAATTAATAAAACCTCTCTCTCTCTCTCTCTCTCTCTCTCTCTCTCTCTCTCTCGCAAAAAAATCTACGTCATTTGACTATACTATTTTCATAAAAAAAAATTTTGATTATAAATTTAATTAAGGTTAAGAATGTGCCTATTTTAAAAATTTCCCCCATCATGCACTCACTATGTTGAAAATTGTTTCTAACATTAAAGGCTGTATTTATGGAATGTGGACCTGATGCATTGGGGTTCAATATGTAGTACATTGTTAAGAGAAGAAGATGATTGTGTTCAAATACTTCTATATCACTTATATTGATTTGATCACATTAATCAAATCATCATAAGAGTCTAATTTGAGTTTGATAAAATGTTTCTCATGCACTAACTTTGTTGGGAGGAGATTGAGAAAATAGGAGCAAACTCAGAACTAAAACAAACAAAATTAAAAAGAGCAAGAAGAATACAAAAAAATAACTGGAAAACTCAAAAATGTGTGAAACCACGAAGTCATAGTATACCAAGAAATTCACTATAAATAAAATTGAGGGGGACTATATCAATCTCTCTTTACTCAAGTTTCTCTAACATTTTTACATTTTACTCGCATTATAGCACACACACTTCACATTCTTTCACATAACATAATGAAAAAAAAACTCCTTAAAACAACAAAAATTACATTAAAATGGACTCTACCGCTTTATAGTGTCACGGCGTTGCACCACAGGGCTAAGGCACGGGCTCTCATGACAATTTAGAAAATCCCACAAAGCCTAACACTAAGGCGCTCACCTTTAGCATCAAGGTGTTAACTTCTTTGTCCTTGAAGAAAATCCTTCATTTCTCAACATTGACACACTACATATGCATTGTCTAAGCACCATACACTAAAGAAATATTTTTTGGAGCCTAGAATGGGATGCACTACAACCCTTGCAACCTCCCAACGAGCTCACCGCCATGCTTAATTGGTGAAATTGAGAATTTAATTGACAACACTTCTTCATTGATCGACATAATCAAACTCCACAAAATAATAAACTCAAAATTTAACACTAATCAGATCTAATCTCTTAAAAGATATTTCTTAGTCAACCTTGATTACTAGATCCCATTAGGTTTCAATATCATATGTTGCTACCTACTTGGAAAGCCAACTTGTCAGAAGAATTGTTTATCCAAAGTACTTGTTAGTTGACCAAAGGTTCTAATTAGAAGACCTCATCAAGTATATTGCCCACAAAATTTAAAACTCATTCGAAGCTTTGGCTTAAGGGACAACTTCCAATCAAACTCCCCAACGATATCACTAATTACACTGAGTAAACTCATGCACTTATAATTTTATAATGCACATCATGATATATCACTGACTTTGATCCTTGCATAAACTAATAAAGGGTTCTTAATACATGGCACAATTTTATATTTTTAGCCATAGCTATGTCCATCTGTGGGCTCCGAAACACCTACCTCTTCGATGAAAAGAGTAGTTTTAAAGTATCGGTGTAATTTTCAAAAGGCATATGAGATAGTAGATAAGACACTACCCAGAGATTTCATCCTCATTTGATGAGGACTTTAGATCTGGTTCCAGGTTTCTTATAGGTGCAAGCCCCTATAGTTAATTATTCATCTCAATAAGTGAGAGAGAACTTTCGATTAAGGCTAGTCATTAGATCGTTTAATGCGTAGCGTATAGTAGCAGCATATGGAGTTTCAAAATTTAGAATATGAAATTCATCATTTTAGCTTAAATCGGATGGTTAGGGAAATGATGACGTGCCCGATCTAGATCTCATGGTTCATCATCCGCGTCAGCGGTCCCTAGTCTACTTAGTGGAGGAGATAGTAATTGACGACAAAAGGATCCTCATCGAAACACATGGGTTACGTCGTCAAGAAATCTTGTAGATTGGGTGGTGTTTGTCAAGAAGATAATCTTAAGTCTACCTTAGCGAGGGTTATTTGCCCTATCAAGTATACCATATGATTCACAACTCAAAGGCGAGCTATTGTGGAGCATCAGTTACGATCGTGATCATAATATAATGGAACGATCAAACCACGTCGAGGACTGGTCATAAATGTTTCATCTATGCTTATTGCCATGTAGTCAGAGGATGTGAGCCACGTCCTTACTGGCAAGAGATTGATTGACAGTGAACATAGCATAACACTTGATTAGACATTGGCTCCTTTGTGAGCTAAAGTTTTCTTAATTTGTCACCACCGATAAACTATTGCGGAAGGTGGATAGATTGAGTTTTGCTTTAAATTTTTAATGATAGAATTTCATTTAAACAGTTTTTAGATTGCTACTTAATTTGATTTGGAAAATTGATTAGTTGGCATATATTTAAGAGCTTTAGATCCTGTCAACTCTGTTTAGCTGTTAACAAAGGATTAGATCTACTGTCACCCGACATAATCAGTTTCTCACATATTTCATTGATTTGAAACTCTTATTATATATTTTTAAGTTTTGTTAACCCGGACCCAGTCATAAGACTGAACCGGAAAGCAACTCGCATAACATCCTCAAACACTTAAATTTAAGCATTCAACGTAGTGTCGGGGCACATGCGAGTGTATAATAATTTTATGTAATTTTATGTTTGAATAATTTGAATATGTTTAAAAATTTTAGATCCTGTCAACTCTGTTTAGCTACTAACAGAGGATTAGATCTACTTTTTAAACTCTTATTATAGGTTTTTAGATTTTGTTAACCCGGACTCAATCCTAAGACTAAATCGGGAAGCACTTTTAGATTGATATTTGAAAAATTGATTAATTTGAATATGTTTAAGAGCTTTAGATCCTGTCAACTCTATTTAGCTGCTAATAGAGGATTAAATCTACTGTCACATGATAGAATCAGTTTCTTAGATAATTTAATAATTTGAAACTCTTATTATAGGTTTTTAGATTTTGTTAACAGATCATAAGACTAAAGCGGAAGCAACTTGTTGTGCAACATCCTCAAACACTTTAAGCATTCAAAGATAGTGTGCATATCTAGTGTTTATAAAGTTATTTATCTAATTAATGAAACTATTGATCTTGAAAATCATAATTATGATGAAATTCATTAATTTTTTATTAAAGGAGGTCCTATGATTTTTATAAATTTTGATTTAGTATCGTCTTCTATCTGCTTGTACAAAGGATTGCAGATCCGGTGGCGAAGAAGGTATTTTGATTTAGATTGTAGTTTAACACACTACTGACACTTAGTTTACTTGTTGAGTTTTTGTAATTTTCTCAACTTGATTATGCTCAATTTACATCAATTTTGATAAGCTATGTCGATTTCAATATTTATTTCTTTAGCCCCACTTATGCTTATTAGCTAGCATAATAATCACCTCCATATTCGTATACGAGTTATTAAACTCAATCAATTTAGATTTATCTTCAGATTTTGGATTTATTGCAAGTTTGTTATGAGTTCGTCATTAGTCCCCCCCCCCAAATTTCAAATAAAGCTTGCTTGATTATTTTGCGAAATTTGCAAGAAAAGGGAACTCACTTTACCGCTTCAATTTAAGCTATAGAAGATTCCAATTAGAGTTTGTGAGTTTAATATTAGCTTCCCCCAAAATTTGTAAATTTAATATTTGCCTCCCCCAAAATTTGTGAGTTTAATATTAACCTCTCCCAAATTTATGAATTTAATATTAGCTTCCCTCAAATTTCATTTAGATTTTAAATGAATATTATATATTTTAAAAAAATTTGCTTTAAAGAATCCTCCCTTTTTTCATTTGACGCTATAAAATTAGCTGCAAATTTTTCTATTTAACGTTCCTAAGTTATCTCACTTTACCGTCCCCTTTTTTTCTGAGTCAAAAGATTTTGACAATTTCCTCGTCGTCCCATGTAGAGGCATCGGGGTGTTTTGCTTTTCGATGCATACGTTGAAGCGTGTGTGTGTCTTGACACCACAACCGTTTTCATCTCGTCGCGCCTTGTTGAGCATGACGAGGCCTTCAAACCTGAAAGAAGACATACAATGCAATATATATATATTCATCCCCCCTTTTTTTCTAAGCCTGAAAATTAAACAAAATTTCGACAGCATTTCATCTAGAGGGAGCGACATCTAACAAGTGGTGGCTTACTCGGCACGCCCTGTTGAGCATAATGAGCGATATCTTGTGACACCACAGTCTACTTTTTCATCTCGCCGTGTCCTGTTGAGCACAACAAGGTCTTCAAACCTGCAAAACAATATAAGTATGTATATATATTCACATTCACAAATCTCATATGTTCTGATGCATTTTTCGGCGTCTTTGAAAAGCAAAACAGTTTATGTAGGTAATTGAGAATGTAAAGAAGTCGATGCAATCGAAAAAACAATTCATCTGATGATGTTCTTCCCATTCTTCAGTGGAAACACCGATGTGAGTGGAAACGAAAGTTAAAAGCGAGCTGTAAAATCGAAGGAAGAATTCAGACGATATTCTTCCCATTCATGAGCGGAAGCGAATAAACTAGAGTGCGGCGTCAAAATCAGGAAGAATCGTCTGATGATATTCTTCCCGATTTCGATGAAAATAGGGCACTAAAAACAAAGGAAGCGATGAAAAAATCGAAGAAGAATTTTACTATTATGATATTTTTCTCGATTTATGGTGGAGCGAAGGTTTGGGATGGATAAAGGCGTGGAATCTGGGCGTATTTTATCTTGAAAATTTGAAACGCGCGAAGGAGTGAAGGAGGTCAGGATAGTTTTGGGTGGAATAAATGAGCCAGGTCAAGCTACGAGAGGATCGCATGGTCCTGGGTTGTGGAAGCGGTTCTGCAGGTTGTCGTCTGTCCGCAATGAGCAGTCAGGCAATGAGCGCTGTCGTCGGTTTCAAAATGAGAGCGTAAAGCGTGCGCGAGCCGTCACACGGCGATCACGATCGCGATGTGAGTCAGCGTCATGAACGAGCCAAACAGCGGTCGCGTCGAAGCGGTGATGGTCGCAGCATGGTGTCGCATGGAAGAGGAATGGGCGAGTAAACCGCATGCATGGCGAAGTCGTATGCGCAGCGTGGCGGTCGTGTCGCGGACGACGCAATGACCGGTCCGTCCGGTCATTTGCTGATTTTAGCGCGGGGCCATGCGGCGGGCCTGATCTAGCGGATCATCTGCGGCGGCGTGATTCGAAATAATACGTCAGTCCGCCGCGTAGCTTTCGTCACGGACTCAATCGCAATCGCTTCTCAGTCCGCGCCAAAATGGCAAATGGGAACGGCGGCGTTTTTTCGGTTTATCGCCGACCAATGGGGAATGAGTATATCGCGGAGAAATTAAAATATCTTCATTTAGGCGATTTATTTTTTATTTGCGGTGAAGTCATGAAGAAGGAGAACGAACTGAAATGGAGGCGTTGAGGAAATAGCTGATGATGTCGTAAATAAAAATGGATCGGTAATCTTTTTAAGGAGTTGTAATCCTTCGTCTGTATTCATATTTATTTTTCATGATTTTTTGTAAAGTTCGAGAAAACATATTCAATGTAATCTTCGTGAGGTCATTGATTAATTTTGTAGTGCTTATTTACATATGTACTCTCAGAGTGTCTTTCGAGTATAGACATTTTTTCCGCTTTGTTTCACTTTCTCAGAGCCCGGTTGTTCAGATCATGGTAACTAAATCCCAATCAAGCAACGATGTGGTCGCTAGGATTTTAGAGATTGCACCTCTGCACTTATACCTCTGCACTCTATACTGCATCTGCACTCACTCACTGCAGACCGGCTATACCTTCTATACCTCTATACCTTCTGACGCCATATACCTCATCTTTGTACTGCATTCTCTACTTTGTATATGCCACTCCTGTATCGACCGCTTAATACGCTCTATACCTCTATACCTTGCATCTATACCTCGTACTCGTAATTGCACTCTCTGCATTCTCTATCCGCTCATCTCTGTCTTCACCGCTATACCTTCTATACCTATATCTTCATACATCTCTGCACTCATCCTCTCACATTCTCCGGCTGTAATTTGCCGCTCAACGCTTTTTTTGGGTTTTTTGTGTCTATACTCTGACAACCGTACTCTATGCTCTCTCAGACTGCTTACATCTGTACTTCTATTATCTGTGAACTGCTTGGACTCTATGTTTTCGCAGAGATGAATGGTGAATGAGCAATGCGATGATGAAGTTGTTTTATCTAATGACCCAAATTTGGGTATCTGCTAGGCACGGTTGTGCATAATGAAACCGCTTATGCACTATACTGTGATTATGCACATCAAACTCGCTTCAGTGTTAGAAAAGACCATACAAGTTATTGGCCAAACTCTAAGAAATTGAAATCGAGATTTTCAGCAAAGTGCCTAAAAACAGTCAATCTAAACCATATAACAAAATTCAAGAAAACTGATACGAGGAGTGGTTGTCCCATGATGATGATTCGGTGGATTTGAGGGGGGTAATTACGTTAAAAAAATATAGAAACCATAATCATTCAGCAGCGGCGGTGATCTGCATCTTCTCGATCGATCGTTCTTGATGAGAAGGCATCGATTTTGAAAACGATAGGAGGCATTAGTTACAGCGTTGACTATCTGGCGAGGAAGTTGGTGGGGTAGAGAATATTGGATTCACAAAGAGATGCTTTCAATTTCATCGAGAAGAAGCGAAGATCACGCATTACAAGCGGTGATATAGCAATTATCTGACTGTTGAAAGACAAGCGGCGGGCGAGATGTTTGCATGGGATGTTGAGGTTGATCGTCGATTGCTTGGTGAGTTTTTTTTGGAGCAATGGTATGTCTAGGGTTGAATTTGATTGTTTTGGGGATGTGATAATTTTTGATACTAGCTCGGCTCAATAAATATAATCTTGTCGTGACTCGTTGGAGTGAATCATCATTGGCAAAAGCGTCTTATTGAGTAGCTTTTTTTGTCGGAAGAGACCATCGAGTCATTCACATGGTTATTGGACATTTCTTCGGTTGATGGGTGGAAGGCATCTAACGATATTCTTGATCAAGATCGGGGCTATGACTATCGAGAATGTACTACCTGCGTCATAGGTTGTGCCAATGGCATATCTCAGAAAGCCCCTCAAGGTCCATTGCTTTAGTAGTAACAAGAGAGTTCAAGGGCTATTCTATGCATGCATGAGCAAATGTGACCTGAGGATGAGTTTGAGGATGCTTGGTGCGCCATGCTAGAGGAGGCAATCTGTATGATCATGCTTGGCTATCTGAACTTTACAAAATTAGGCAGAAATGGTCCACCGCATTCAACAAAGATAGATTTTGTATTGGCACATTGTCCACTCAGTAGTGAGGAAAAATAGCGTGTGTCATGGTATTTGAACCAACAAGTTCCACAGATTGTTTCTTGGGATTGGAGAAGGTGATGGAAACATGGCGAAATGAACATGATGAAGACTTCAAGTGTATCCTCGACAATTGTTCTGTTGTTAGAGTAGTCCAATTCTTAAACAAGGCTGCTTTGTTTTATCTGAGGAAGCTTTACTCATGTTGAAGAAGAATTTACGCATGGAGTTGGGGATTATCTCATTCTTGCGTCGGATGATAGGCCCATGGAGTACTTGGTGAGGAACTTAGAGAAGAAGAATGCATCAAAACTGGATTGTCCACTATGATGTGTCTTATGGATATTTCTTGTAGTTGCGAGAAATTTGAAATGATGGGCATACTTTGTGCACCTTGCATTAGAGTTCTTAGCCATAATGATGTGCGCATTCGGATAAGTACCTCCTTATGCGTGGTCTACCGAAAAGAGGGACATCTACATCGATGGTTCATATAGAGGTTAGTACATGGGGAGCGAGAGATGGGGCGGCATTGTTTTGAGGAATCATATAAGTCGATATGCATATCAAATTAGCTCCGAACGGGTAATAAGATAGGCGAGGATTACATGCTTGCATCTCTTAGCGACTATCGATGAAGTGGACTCCGTAATAAGTGGGAATTCTCCATTTGTCGGTTAAGAAGAAGAAGGCGACCACATCATCATCGGGATAAGGACAATCGAAGGATCCAATCAAGACGTCAAAGGGTGTTTCCATGAGCAAGGCTTATTGGGAGAAATCCAAAAAATCCACAAGTACTTATGCTACTTGCCTCGATGTTGCTATTACTTATAGTTTCTGTAAATTTAATGTATTATATTTTCTTGTCTTAGAAACAAAAGTGAAGAGTCTTTGTAGAGCGGGATCGTCATAGGTTCGACTCCACTCTCTGTTATGCCCAGTGCTTTTCAGTAAGCCTAGAATATTGCACATTGACGATGTAAATTATTCATCAATTACTAAGATGTTGTACTATTACTACAATATTGTTCCACATTCGACCTCGTCGGTCAACCAACATCTTGAAGGGTATACCAAGCTCATGATGGATATTATTACTGGCATTTTGATGCATGATATTATCAAGAAGGCATTTTTTAGTTTCATTTTGTATGTTTTAGTCATGCGTGAATACAATTTTTTCGCAAGAATGTCCTCAATTTTTTTTTGTTTTTTAAGTCTAAACTGTTATTTGGTGAAGAATTGTTTACTATAGCCCAGATGAGGTTTAATATTTAATTGTTTTTGTAGGTCTAGCTGCCTCCTTTTTTCTTAGAAATGATTTTATGGTTGCTTTGTTTTAGTAGGTCTAAATTTTTTTAATCCGTTCTTATGTACAACATTGTAATGCTTGGCATATGTTCTTTGGTGTCTTCTTCTTCCATTGAGTTCTTTTAAATGCTATCATTCAAATCTAATCTTTTGAGTTTTTTTATGTGAGACTAAATTTTACATTACATTGCATGTCACATAGTCTCGATCATTTACATGTGCAACTCAAAAATATTAATATTTACCATTATCTTTTAAAATAAAATACATGACAGTTGAATTTATTAGAAAAAAAAATTAGAAAAGAATTGTATTAGATGTATGTAATATTTAGATAGAATTGATTTTCTCACGAAAAGAATTGTATTGTTATGTTTTTTTTTAAACATATTTTCTCAAACTGAATTTATTTCATCAAGAAAAGCAGCATCAATTGCATTTCATGTATTTAAGGTTATTTTTTGCCTCCGATTAAATTTATTTATAAAAATACTATTTACCATTTCTCTCATATGGAACATATATTCAATGATTAGCACAATATTCAAATCGATATGAACAACCATGTCTATTGTGGAGCTCAAATGTTGGCATAGAAGGCTCTGCAATATATATAATATTCAATGATTAGCACAGAAGTATAGTGGGTACATAGAAGGCTCTGCTAAATTTTAATTTTTACATATATTATTTACTATCATCAATACTGACTATTTAAAAAATAAATCTTTAATTTGCATAAAAATTGTCTATTAAATTTGCCAAAATATGTATACAGTACAAAGGTACAATGCAGTATAGTAATTAGAGATGCAGGTCTGAGGAATGCAATGCTGAGGTATAGAGTCTGAGGAGTGCAGGATGCAGTATAGAATTACAGATGCAGTGCAGAGGTACGAGTGAGGCGTCAGAAACACGAAATCTACTAAGATTGACCAAAGCGACCACCTCTTCATTGCCTCATTAGAGATTTAGTTACAATGTTACGAACAACCCAGCAGCAGAAAGTGAAACAAAACACACAAGTGCAGAGTGCAGAGTACGGAGGAATGCAGTGAGGTACAGAGGTGCAGGGAATGCAGGGTATAGATGAGGTCTGACCAATCTACTAAAATTCATCGAGCGACCACCTCATTTTGCCTCATTAGGGGTTTAGTTACAATGTTAGAACAACGCAGTAGGAGGTACAGTGGGAGTGCAGAGTGTAGGTACGAGGTACGTGAGACCAATCTACTAAAATCATCGAACAACCAATTGCCTCATTAGATTTGCCATGATCCAACAACCATACGTAAAGTGAAAAAACCGGAAAGAAATAGTCTAACCTCGAAATGCAAATGAACATGCCTAAACAGATTGTCAAGCATGGAACAACTAATTATCACTACATAAACCTAAATAACAACAGCTTTATCCCTACCTAAACCGAACAACTAAAGGTGCAAACTTTTATTTAATTGTTTTTTGAGGCCAAAAAAATCGCATAAACAAAGTCGCCCTAAATCTATTCATTTTTTGTCCCGCCCTTGTTCGAGCCCAAGCCAGGCTTCTCGATACTGCTTCCATGTATTTTGCAAATGCATGCCGACATGTTGGGATCGACCGGGCAACCCGCACCGCTTCAACCGCCATTTTACCGGGTTGTCGCCAAAATAATGGCCGATATCCCGAGCCGAATTTAATCAATGTGAAGATGGATAAGGTATTAGTGTGATCCTGTGAGAACCCGCAAGAAGAGTGCATACCATTTCTGGCAGAATGCCTTTATGTGTCGGCTTTGGCAATGAGTCGTAAAATGACCACACGCCAAGCTTGATATTACCGACAAGAAGTGTCCAGTGCTGATTATGGATAACTGGGAGTAAGAGCAGCTCAGCCCTGGATGCACTATCTGCAGTGACATGCTGGATATACATCTTGCTTTCTTTTAGCAAGCCATATTGCGCATAATTCTGCAAGGATGCAGGATAACATCTATAAGAACAAAGATACATACGAATATCAAGAATGAATTGCGAACTAGTAATTTTGGAGGAGTAACTCACCCAATGTAAGCATGAAATGTAAAGGAATGGGACATACAATCGGCACGGAGTACTTCTCGCCTAATGATATGTGAACGATCGACGGGCGATTCCGATGTGAGCATCGGGTCCATCAAGAATCGCTTAATCTGCTAAAATAATAATATTGCCCCGGAAAGATTATCTCAGATATCGACGCCATTTTTAAAGCAAAGAAATGAATGTAAGTACTTAGAATGATATGAGGAAGATGCCGTGACTTACTTGTCTGAACGAGCACACGGCCTATGAGTTCGAGCATCGGCATGCCATCCCTGGGATGGAAGTCCACAACCCGTCTCTACCGTCGTAATATAATTATTTAAAATTAATTGGTAAAATCTATATCCATTGTCATCGAAAGATTGAGCATCGAACTTCGCTACTCCTGACCGGTGCTCCTCCACAACTACGATAGCCTCGATGGCTCATCAAAGGAAACCGCTCAAATGACCGAAGGGTGAAATGAACAACCGGGTCATCTATTTAATCATATTCATTAAATTAACGCACACCGCCGGTGGATGGCGATCGTAATGCCCACTCTTAGCGTAGTCGCCAAGTGGTGAACGGAGAGAACACGATTTCCTCTTCCTCGCCAGGCCTTCACCCGTGCAGTCGCCAATGAAGGGGACGATATTGTATGCTCTGGGAGTCTCCTTCGCCGCCTGACGGATCTTCTCTGGCACAAGACTCCACCGGAGGGGCTCCCACTATAAAGGTCTCCTGAGAAGATACCCCGGTGGTCTCCTCCGTAGCAGCTTCCATTCCGCTGGGGATGGGAGCACTCCTCTGTGCAGCAAGGGTAACTTCCATAGCAGTAACCCGTGCATGAATGTCATCCAGCCTCTCTGTCACTGCTGCATGGTAGGATGCCACAACTTCCCTCAACTCCTCAAACCCGCAAATAACTTATCTACCGCAGATCCTTCGATTGGGGGTAGAAGCAGAGGGCAAGCTGACACACCGCTTGGGGAATATCTGGGAGAGAGAGAATCAAGAGCGAAAGAATAAATGGACCGCGGCCGGTGGCGTCGAAGTTCTGCTATGGAAGTTTCATGGGGATGAGAGGATGATTCATGAGCCAAGTCTCCTCTCGATAAGTCCTCGAGTGTGAGGACGTTAAACCAAAGATAGATATGACGACCTAAACATATGTAAATGCATCACTACATTGATATGAACGAACATAACTAATTTCCTCTGCACTGGTCTCCTCCCAAATCGTCAAGGCAACATCAGAACTTTATTTTAGGCCAACGCAAATACGTATCGCAGATGGAAATGACTATCGCCGATAATGTGCTCACCGCCTGATCTACAACAAAAAATGTATACTGTTAAATTGCTCACATCAAGTAAAACTAAACTAACGTCGAGCATACCATAAGAAGAGGCACAAAGCCACTCATGTAGCCAGCGTGTCAGATCTTTCTTGTAATGCCATTGAATTGTGACACTAAGAAGGCCCAAATGGCCTCCAATTGTACTCAAAGAAATTTTTCGATATTACAGTAGTAATTAAACTAGAAGCTACTCTATAGTTGTGGTATGCAAAGAACAAATTTGAAATAAGATGTATCAGATAAACCGTACCAAGAACGAAGCTATCCGATTGCTCGAGCTTATTCTTATAATCTCGAACTATAGTGACAATGGGGATTGCCATAAAACTTTCTCCCTTTGTTTGGCATCCCCAAAGATCACTACTTCATCCATGGTGAAAGAAATGCACCGCCCACCCAAAAAAGTCGATGTCCCGAAGATAGATGAGGTTATGGCAACCGAAGTCTTGCAGCCCGAATGTGACGAATTGGTTCGTGAAGCCGCTTCAATATTTCGCCACTTCACTAGTGAAGTGAAGCGTAATATTATCAAATAATGCTCGATGCCACTACCGCATCTAGACGTTATCCTTTTGCATATGTCAACTTCAAAATAAAGCTAAGGTAATCGAATATTAGCGATAATCGGACAAGCACCTTAATATCGAGGGTAGAGGTACAGAGTATGTGGGGTAGTACTGATTCATTTTCTTGTCTTAGAACACATCCAAACCGACAAAATCTCAAGAAAGTATAGAGTACGAGGTACGAGCGGTTCGGAGTACATTTTACAAACAAGCATCTAAATTAGCTTCCAAACAACCTCTAAACTACTACGTTGAGCAAGAAACATTGTCTCAACAATCGAGAGCAATCAAGAAAACATCCCAAAATGTCTCTACTATCAGGGATGCAGGTACAGAGGTACTGAGGTGCAGGCGTGAGTACGAGGTACAGAGGTACAGAGGCAGAAGGGGTATAGTGATTCATTTTCTCCACGAACACATCCAAACCAAGAAAATCTCAAGAAAGTATAGAGGCAGAGGTACGTGAGTTCGGTGAGTACATTTTGCAAACAAGCATCTAAATTAGCTTCCAAACAACCTCTAAACTACTTCCACGCAGTTAAGAAACATTGTCTCAACAATCGACCGAGCAATCAAGAAAAATATCCCAAAAGCGACTAATATCGTGAGGGTACAGAGGTACAGGAGAGGCTGAGGTACAGGGTACGATTAATTTTCTCCACGAACACACCCAAACCGACAAAATCTCAAGAAAGTATAGAGACAGAGGTACAGAGGTGAGGTATAGATCAGAGGTATAGAGGTATGGAGGTACAGTGAGTGCAATGAGGCACAGAGGCACAGGGTATAGTGCATTCATTTTCTCCACAGAACACATCCAAACCAAGAAAATCTCAAGAAAGTATAGAGGCAGTGAGGTCAGAGCGGTTCGGTGAGTACATTTTGCAAACAAGCATCTAAATTAGCTTCCAAACAACCTCTAAACTACTTCCACAAGTTAAGCAAGAACATTATCTCAACAACCGTGACCAACAATCAAGAAAAACCAATCGTCTAATATCGGAGGCAGATACAGAAAAGAGAGAGGTACAGAGGTAGAGGCATGAGCAGAGGTATAGAGGTATGGAGGTACAGAGGTATGGGAGAGCAGAGGTGATTAATTTTCTCCACAAAATACACCCAAACCCAAGAAAAAAACACAACCTCCCAGGGAACGATTCTAGCCATAGTATGCCCTCCAAGGGAAAAATGAAAAAAAAGCAAAATCTCAAGAAAGTAAAGAGGGTGGGTTTCTGAGAGTACAGGGCGAACAATCAACAAAAAAAAAGAAAATCGTCTAATATCGAGGGTACAGACGCACAGAGGTAGAGGTACAGGCAGGGTAGCCATATAATCAAAAAAAACGCCATAAAGAAACCTAAACACTATCGATGGATTGTAATGGACAAAGACAAAGAAAACCCTAAAATCTCTGTTCAAGAATGCATATGGAAATACCTCAGATAACCAACCGAATACCTCAATTTGAAATGCGAAGCCGCTGGACCGAACGACGGGCCGACGAGGAGCTCGGAAATTCTCTTCACGAAAGCCCCATACGAGTATTACGGAAGAATACCCAACGACGCAGATATTTGGTTCCCGAGGTTTACGAGGTAAATCGGTCGGGTCGGGTCGGGCGATAAACCGCTAAAAAAAACGCTTCGTCTACTGCCATTTTTTACGCCGACTGAGCCAGCGTCAGTCAGGATTGAGTCCGCGACGTAAAGCTACGTATGGACTCGACAATATTTTCCAAGATTGGCAAAACAGAAAAATTCAGAGAGAAAAGGAGAAATTTTTTATTATTATTATTTTTTTTCTGTTTTGCGGACGGGAGAGAGAGGCAGGAGAGAGAAGGGCGAAAATAGGATAAGAATAACGTGAGAAGAAAAAATGAGAGAGTGGGGGAGAAGGTTTTAGAATTGGGGGAGTGATTATTATTATTTTTAATTTTTTTTATTTCCTTTTTCAGAAAACTGAAAATAGGGGGAGAGCATGGGGTAATTTAGGAATTTTTAATTAATTTTGAATTTATTAAATATTTTTAATGTGAATTTCGCATCCATAAATACACATAGTCAATATATATATCGATTTAGGGTATTTTCATTGTGCGAATAATGCCGTTTCGACGATCCGAGGCCGTTTGGTTCAGCCATCAAATTGAGTCAATTTTAGCTCGAAATGCGCATCACCGCTTTCGCTCGCTCGATTTTTGTGCATACTTGTCCGAATTGAGTGCGAATAGTCTTATTTGATATATTTTGACGTTTCGAAGCCAATGGTGTGATTAATTTTATGAACGGAGATCATTTTATTCTCGTCAATGCCTCCTGATCTTGATATGCATGCAGGTGCGTTGATGACTCGAGCGCTTGATCGGTTGCCCATCAAGTCGTGCAATATTTATATATATACCAATTTCGATGTTCTGACCATGACGACAAAGTTCGTTCATCGATCTGAGGTCATTTGAGTTGATTTCGGTGACGTCCTGTGCATTTCAGTATCGATTTGCCCGTTGTCACTTCAAATCATTCGACATTTATACAGACTCGTCCGAATTGAGCATGGATAGTCTCAGTTGATAGATTTTGATGTTTCGCAGCTAACGACATGATCAATTTCATAAACGGTGGTCATTTGGTCATCATCGTAGCTTTTTATCTTTGATATGCACATGGACAATTTGATAGCTCGAGCGCTTAATTGATTGATCATTAAATTTTGCAATATTTATATTTCAATCAATTTTGACGTTCTGAATGTGATGGAGAAGTCCGTTCGTCGATCGGAGATCGTTTCGATCATTTTTAGAGATGCCTAGTGCATCTTGAGCCTCAATTTGCGCATTGTTACATTCGAAGCCCGTCAAATTAGACTTGCAGGCTTGTTTTGATTTATGACACATATGTGGAGGTCAACAAATGTCCCCCAATAAATGTGATTCGTGCATGGAGCGAGTCACGTTTGTTGAAAATTAGTTGACCATTTGGGCTTCTAGAGCTTGGATCATTTTAGCTTCAATTGCAATAGCTTATGGAGCTTTGTCAGGATTTATCATTAGTATGCTACCTTATTCAGGACATACTAAATGATAAGATTAACCGATTTGTCTGAATCAATTTGTCGGATTAATAAGAGCTCTTACACCATCTATTATCTGCTTTAATGGCTTTGTTGAAGATCTCTTTCTTTTATGTTCTTACAGATTTGAGTCTCCTTCGACCCTAGCTTCATGCTTAGTTGAGTTTGATGGAGAAATTAGTCTACTTGTTTTGATGAAGGACTCTGCCAGGGAATCGGTTTATCCGTGCTTAACCAGATTTGAAATTCCTTCTATCCTAGCTTTGAGCTTAACGGACTTGATGAATGATTGACCTGATTTGTCAACATTGACTTGTCAGGAAGTGTATGCACTCCATGAACCCTCTCCTTGCTGCTTTGATGGATTCATTGAAGGATAGATATGGATGACCCAGTCTTCCGGCTTATGTAGGGTTAATGTTGAGTTATTAATCTAACACCGTGTGCTTTTGGAGACTGAATAACCACAAAATTCCTTTAGTTCGGCCATCGACATTGTTTGAACTATAGAATTGCTTCCTCAATTCTATGCTTTCTGCTTTGACGGACTTGATGAGGAGATATGCTTTGAACTGTGCTTTGAGCTTGATCAAATCATTTGAGAATAAATTGAAATATCACATTGTAGGTAATATGAAGATTGATTTGAGGTAGCCCTGCGTTGAGCGTTTCCTCAGATTGCCTTGATCTATCGATCAAGCAGAGAGATCTCTTGGATCCTGGTTGTTTATAATCACTAAGCTGGATCTGATTTGAAATTGAACAGTTATCATCATTGAACTGACGAGCAGGGGCTCTTTCACTGCGGCCTTTTCTTGCAGCTTGTTGAGTGAGGAGAGCGTCAGCAACTCGGTCTACGGCCTTTTCTTGCGGCTTATTGAGTGAGGAGAGCGTAAGCAACTCGGTCATTTGTGGGCTTGTTGAGTCCGACCTCTATAACTCATCCATGTCCTAGACTTTAGGATGTAGAGATTGATGTTTCTCCAACTCAGTTGATTAAAGTTTCTGAAATCGGGAGTTCTTTTGACTTAACATCCAGAATTTGGCAAGTCTGAGAGATAAATTTCTTGATATTTATGGTTGTCTTTTCATGCATAGAGATAGATTCTTTTTGTTCTTGTAAGACTTTGCAGCTTAACAGTAACAATTATGGATATATCCAAGAATTTTAGCATAAAGCTCGATGTCAACTTGAATAGGGATATATTTGAGGATCTCGTCTTACGGCACGATGTCAACTCAAATAAATTTGATATAAATAAAAAAAAATACCCTTTGTCTTGTAGGGGGAATTCTAAAGTATATTTAGGAGAATTTTCAAGATTAAAGTACCTAAATAAATTAATATTCGAATTGATGTACCCTAAAAGAGATTTTAATATTCAACATTAATTTCATCTATATATAAAAATCTAAAAAAAATGCCCCCTGTGTAACATGAAAATTTTCACGAAAATTTTTTTCATCTCGGGTATATTTATTTAGGGATCTCGGCATGAAGCACGATGTCAACCTAAATAGATATATTAAAAAAATGTTCCCTGTCTTGCAGGGGGATTTCTATTGTACTTCGAGAATATGGTCATCAAGTATAACACTTTTTCAAGTATCGACCATTAATTGGCGGCATTGGTCTTTCACCCTTTAGGTCGATAAGTTGGTATGCCCCTCATTGGTAGCGGTGTGCATTAGACGGTTCAAACTGAAAAATCGAACCGAACCGATGTTAATTGGTCGGTTTGGTTCGGTTTTTATATTCATTATTTGGTTTATGGTTGAAATTATGGGTTAATATGGTTTTTGGTTCGATTTTAAGTTATTAAATTTCGGTTTTACGGTTAAACTGATTATTTCGATTATAGATTAGGGCGGGCCTTCGACTTCGAGCCTATTTCGCCTCTCGTCTCGTCTCGAGTCCGTGGAGTCGCGGATGAGTTGAGTCGCAGCGAGTCGAATAATCGATTTACTTAGAGACGCTTTGGATTTCGGGGTGTTCATTCCTCGACTCTTTGATGGCCGATGCACCGATGCCATACACTTCTTCGAGGATGGAGAGTCTCGAGTCTCGACTAGGGCATAAGGCATTCGACGATTCGTGTCGCCTTGCCTTCCGGCGAGAATCTCTCGATCTTTTGGGCTTTGCTACTTTCCTATTTATGACGACTTCTCCTTCCTTTTATTTTTTTTTCTAGCGGATGCGGATAGATAGCCTATACATCTACCTCTACGTGTTACGTGACTTATGTCTTCACTCTTCACGTTCACTCTTCCCATCTGATTTCGAATTTAAGTCTCTTTGATTCTTTGAGAGGTAACAGCCAACAGGTAAGAACTAAATCACATTATCTCAACTCCTCTCTCTCTCTCTCTCTCTCTCTCTCTACTCCTTCCTTTGTTAAAATTTTGTTGATGGTTTGAATGTTTGATTCAGCCTAGGTGCAGTGTGGTCGATTTGGTTTATTGTGAGCTGTGAATTGTGATTGCGTCCACCGTCAGAGTGTGGACTTTATTCTTTGAGAGGTAACAACCAACAGGTAAACTCCTCTCTCTCTCTCTCTCTCTTTGTACTCCTTCCTTTGTTAAAATTTTGTTGATGGTTTGAATGTTTGATTCAGCCTGGGTGAGCAGTGGGTCGGTAACGTCGGTTTGGTTTATTGTGATTTGTGAGACTGTGTGAATTGTGATTGTGTCGTCACTATCGTGGACTTTATTCTTTGAGAGGTAACAGCCAACAGGTAAGAACTAAATCACATTATCTCAACTCCTCTCTCTCTCTCTCTCTACTCCTTCCTTTGTTGAAATTTTGTTGATGGTTTGAATGTTTGATTCAGCCTGGGTGAGCAGTGGGTCGGTTTGATTTATTCGGTTTGATTTATTGTGAGCCTATGTGAATTGTGATTGTGTCGTCACTGTCGTGGACTTTATTGGTTATTGATGGTTTAGGGTTTTATGCTATCTATCATGTTGGTTACTGGAAGTCTGGAAGAGTCCTTTGGAAGAAGTTTTTTTTTTTTTCTTATTGATAAAGAAAAAAATAGCTAGTCTATGAAGTTTGTATTTGTCTGCGGTTCGCCTAGTTCCTACTACCTAGTGCCTATGAAGTATGAACATGCTAACTGCTAAGTGCTAATGTGGAATTACATGCTCTTTAGTCTTTACATCATTGGCTCATTCTATCGAGATTATAGTATAACATATGATTTGAACTTATCGCCTATCTCTATGCTCAACTCTCAAGGATAACTGGTTTTTATGCTTCATTCTAGTATGACATGTAGTATGTAGATCAGTAGATGCATATCTTGGAAAAATAAAGTAAGCCTTATGATGTTTTTTTTTATCGTTGTATTTTTTAAATGCAACTATGCAAGTAATACAAATTGATTTATTGGGATGACTTTAATAAAAATAATATTGAACGGTTATGTTGAGAAATGTGACATTATATTATAATATTTGGGATACATTGCTAGATGGATAATTGAACTGATTGAGCATTACAATTTGTTAACATGATTCACATGAATTAACATTGTTCAATATTGTAGCATCCAAGCGTTCTTTAATTGAAGTAAGTTTTGTTGATGTAATTTATTAAAGCATGCTTTTTTTTTAATTCTTTTTTAATTTATTTAATTTTTTTTATTCTAGAAGTAGAAACATGTCACAAGTTGGAGATAGTTCAAACACTGTTAGTTCCTCTAGAGTTATGATCAGTATTCAGCAAGTTCAACTTACAGGAGATGCTAGTGTCAGTGATGAGAAACCACCAATTTTTTTAAAAAAAGAAAAGCTCCTAGACCTAGATCTGAAGTTTGGGATCACTTTGTGAGGTATACTAATGAGGAAGGAGAAAAAATGAGTAAGTGTAATTATTGTGGGAAATCATATCACAGTGATCCAAAGATTAATGACACTTCAAACTTAAGGGCACATCTTTCTTTGTGTCAAGAATCTTAAAATGAACCAAATCAAACTAAACTTGCATTTCAATTTAGTAGTAAAGGTGAGAAGCATTCTGCAAGTCTTAATGCATGGAGATTTGACCAAGAAAATGTAAGGAAAGCTTTAGCAATGATGGTTATTGCAGATGAATAACCTTTCAAGCATGTAGAAGGTTGGGGGTTTAAACATTTCATATCTCAGTATTGTCCAATGTTTCAAATACCTTCCTGAAAATTGCATATTGTATTTAATAATAAAAAGTAGTACAAAAACTAGCAAAGGCTAGAGAGTCTAAAACAAAGAGCTAGATAGAAGCAACATGCTTCTTATCATCCTCAAATAATAAAACAAAACAAGGTAAAGTGGTAACATCTAAAGAAAGCCAAGTAAAGTCGCTACGGGCTGCGAAGAGTCCGCCACCCGGTTGAAGTCCCGTGAAATGTGTGAGAACAGGACTTGGTGGAAGGCTAGGAGAAAACCCAAGTCTGGAGCCTACTGAGGAAGAGAAGACCAGAAAGTCTGCTACCATGGTCTTTCTAAGGAAATTGACAACACTAATGTTGTCCCCTCCAATATGATGCCCTTTACTCATACATCCAAGGGTCTATAAGCTTGCTAATGGCAAGCATGGCTGATCTCTATGAAAGCCGTCCCAATGGAGAGATTGGATACCGCCAGCCTTGATGAAGTCACCGCCATCCACGAAAACAACTCCAATGCCCCAATCCAGAGGAGAGGAGAGTACCATCTACATTCACCTTTAGCCATCCAGGGGGGAGTCGAAAGGGGAGTAGACCTAAGCTGGTGGAGTTCCATTGCCCAAATAGAAAGGTAGATGCATTAGTGAAAGCCTCCAAAATACTAGCGAATGACCTTTGGTGTCCCATGTTGGTGCCCATATGTCTTTGCATTCCGTCCTCCAAACTTGATATATCATGTTGCAATAAACTCTTCCCAAGCCATGTCCACTCGCTGAAAGCAAATAAATCATGAGCATTAGAAAATAAGGGGAGGTTAACTCCCGGAGGACAAGACGTATGATGGAAGAAATAAGAGTGTGTGAGGATATGATCCGGTCTTCAATCTCCATGCCAGGGGCAATGAGTCTCCTCAACAAGACCTCGAGAGTGGAGCCAGTGGTAGGTTGGTAAGACATTCTTCAAGATGCGCCACCAAAAGAACTTCTCTCATGGGTGCAGCCGGAACCTCTGTGAGCAGCGGGGCGGGGAAGAGGGCATCAAAGGCCGAGTCCAACGCTTTTCCCGGAGGGAGGTGGATAAGCTCTGTTCATCTAAGTCAATGAAGCTCCACCTTGGTAATGTGCTCCACAAGATCCTTGCCAAACCGCTGCTCAAGTTGTGTAATATCCCATGTCTTGTCCCTATGGATGAGGCTTGCCACTGTCTGATCCTCAAGGCTAAAGAAAGTCGATCTTGCAAGGAACAATCGCCTAACCATATGTGGTCCAAAACTTTCTGCCATCAGCAATCTTCCAGCGAATGAGGGGTTCAAGACTTTGAGCCCCACTGAGAATGACAGCCCAAGTTTTGGAGTCCCCCCTCTTTAAGCTCCCATTCCAAATATCTTCCCCATAGCACTCCAATGAAGTGAAGAAGTGGGCTTCTGCAAAAAATCCCAAGCCAACCTAGCCCTGAGAGGGCCAGCCCAGGTTGGGGTGGAGTGAAAACCAAGTCCCCCATGCTTAATAGGAAAGCAAATAGTACCCCAATTGACATAGTGTATGCCCCTCTGAGTTGGACTCTTGTCCCACAAGAAGGATCTACATAGCCGCTCGATCTCCTACAGCACATTCAAGGGAATAGTTGTATGTGTTAGCTGATAAACCGAACCTAATATAAGAGCTGAGGAGATAAGGGTAGCTCGGCCCGCATAAGAGAGGTGTCGAGTTCCCCAGGCCATAATCTTCCCCCCGCTGGATCAGGGAACTGAAATCATGCTTGTAGAGCTTCCTCATAGCCAGCTTAAGGCCAAGATACTCCATCTCTTGGACCTTGTTGAACCCAATAAGCCTGGCAATCCGATTAGTCCTCCATCTCTTGGCGGCTTTGCTAAAGAGAATGGCGGACTTAGCACCGTTGATCCGTTGGCCGTCCCCACAATAATCATCAAGTATGGCTTTAATTTGTTTGGCATGAAGAATAGAAGCGAGAGGTAATCGAATATCATCGATATAGGAGATTAGAGATAGAGGTACCTCCGCTTTCAAAGTCACACCTGTGTGTGGCCCCTCTCGCTAAAGGCTAAAGAAAGTAGCTCGAGCATAGAATAAATAGGAGAGTGAGACTCCACAATTCTTCGCGTCGATCCGGGAGACCTTCTCGCCATTCAAAAGATGGAGAATCTAGGGTGAGTGACACACTGTAATCCACTTTTGAATCTATCGTGGAACCCCATCAAGGTGAGCATCTTGCTCAAAGTATGTCACCATCTTATCATAAGCTTGCTCCATATCAACTTTAATCGCCATGAAACCAGGAGGAAGAATCGGAATTTGTTGATGATCTCTTGGGCAAGGAGAGCATGATGGGAGATGTTCCTCTCGGGGACAAAAGCACCTTGTTCGTAAAACAAGAAGAGGTAATAAATGCTTCAACCTTGGACCGTGATCTTGGCCACCACCTTATAGATCGCCCAGTAATGGGCAATTTGGAAGGAGTGCTAGCCCCAACAACTTTGGAGATAAGAACAATAAGTGTCTCCTTCCATGAGTCCTCCATATGATCAAGTTCAAAGAACTCCTGAATGGCAGCAACGACATCCTTCTTCACACAAGGCCAGAAATGCTTGTAAAAAGAGGCAGTGATCCCATCAAGTCCCGGTGAGGGGTTACTCCCCATGGAATGTATTGCCTCCCAAATGTCTTGATCAGTCACCGGGGCTTCAAGGAGGGATTTGGCTGATGAAGGAACCTGCCTCTCAATAGGCAGAATAGGCCACCCATCGAGGGAGACATCCCTCTCAACCCATTTTTGCCTAAAGAAGGAAGTGAAAATATCAGAAATATCAGAAGGGTTCTCAATCATACCTCCCTCCCATTGCAAACGAATCCCTATTGGTCCGGTGTGCGGCGAGGCCACCGTGGAAAAATGAGTGTTCCCATCTCCATCCTCGAGCCATCTGGCTTTAGCCCTTTGTCTCCACCAAGTACTAAGCCTGGCCAATGTAGAGTTAAGCTCAATAATCTTGGAGCGAAGCTCCCCTTCTTGGGCAGGAGTGAGTCCATCATCAGAGC
Source organism: Cymbidium sinense (assembly GCA_021442155.1). NCBI lineage: Eukaryota > Viridiplantae > Streptophyta > Magnoliopsida > Asparagales > Orchidaceae > Cymbidium > Cymbidium sinense. The sequence continues at coordinate 40,822,302 of CM038218.1, forward strand.
ATTCAAGAGTCTGGAGAGAGGTAATGTCCTTCTCCAAGTCAATCCAGAGAGAGTGGAGGTTCTTCAACATACTCTTACTCCAATGGAAGAGAGATGGTAGATGCATAACTCTTTCTATGGAGAATTGCACAGCCAAAGTCTTCCTTATGCCGTTCTTCCAAACCGCCTCCAACTCATAGGATAAGAGAGCCAAGTATCTTCAAACCTTAACCATCTGGGGTTTTAGCTAGGACCGAGAGGAAGTAGGAGAGGAGCATGGTCAGAAGCAATCCAGGTAGGTGACCCTTGGTATCCCCGCACTGAGAGGCCATAGAGTTGATCAAGATCCATGCCGACCCATCCTACAATTCCCATCTTTGTTGTTGGTCCAGTGAACTTTGGGCCAACAAACTCCAACTCATGCAAGTCCAATGCCATACCTCCATCTCCTGTCGCAGTGTGTAATGAAAGGGCTTCCCACCCTTCTTGTCACTCACGGGCGATACAATTAAAGTCACCCCAATAGCCACGGGCTTGAAGATCCACATTTTCCTTGATGGTTTGCCGTGAGGTCCCTGAAGATAACTCTTGTTGGCATAGACCCAACCAATGGTCCACCTCATCTCGTTGGGCAAAGAGCAAGTGCCCAAAACAAGCTGATCAGAAATAACCAAAGGGGAGAAGTCTACAATATCCTTTCTCCAAAGGATGATAATACCTCCAGAAAACCCATTAGAGGGTTTGCAAAAGAACTGCCAGTTGGTCCCTGCCAATTTGTCCACTTCATGTCTTGAGATGCACTCAATTCTGGTTTCAAGTAAGCCTATAATGCTGAGGTCATTACCACCAATAAGGTGGTGTAGGTAGTTGCCCGTAGTCTTTTTCCGGGCCCCCCTACAATTCCAGAACAGAATGGAAGACATTAATCTTCCATAGAGGAATCGTCCCCGCCGATTAGAAGTGAGGGTGAGGCTTTCTTTCTCTTCTTAGAACTGGCCTCAGGTTTTTCTTCCTCCTGCCTCTCCCCGTGGCGAATCTTTGGGGCCTTCCTTTCTTTGTTTACTCTTTCCACCTCTATCCTTGGGTGGTTTAGTTGTCTTCTCTAAGCTTGCAGGTGCTTGAAAGATAGGAGGGACTGAGATATCCACCTCAGGAAGGATCTCAAGTAGAGGAGGAGCCTTGGGAGGGGTGACCCTGGTGGCCGAGCCCTGGTATGGGCTGCAGGCTGAGCCTGGCTTCACTCCTTCTTTGCTTTTCACAGGCAATGGGGGCCTAGTCTTCTTCTTCCTGGTCACCAAAACCCATGGACCATACTCAGGATCAGTTTCGGGAGTAGGAAGGCTGCTCTCCTGTGGGATGGTGGGATGCTGAACCTCAGGTTCCTTTCCTTTGCTACTAGTAACAGGAGCATCGGTGGTGAAGGAGCTACTGCTCTCCCCTTTCTCAAATCTCTGTTGGGCAGAAGGCCCTGTGGCTGCACTAGAAGGGTTAAATGGCATAGAGGAGGGTTGAGTATTCTTACCCAAGGGTGAGACTACAGAGGTGGACTATGCAGATGGGCAGGAGTCAGCCTTGTGGCCAACTTTGCCACAAGAGAAACATAACTGAGAAATCCCCTCATATTCCACTGGTTGGAAGAAGCGGCCGTGTCTTCCATGGATCCAAACACCTGTTGGAAGTTTAGCAGAGAGATCTAACCTGATGCAAACTCTGTCATATAGACTCTGTCCCCATGAGTTGGTTTGGTGGTCCATCCATAGTGGTTCTCCAAAGAAGGATGCAATCCTAGCAAGATTGCTACTGTCCCAGTATAGGAGTGGCAGGTGAGGAAGTCGAACCCAAATAGGGGAGGAAAGTCCATGAAGAGACTTTGGGTTGAAGGATGGGGTCCATTTGTCCAGACCAATCACATTTCCAGCCACAAACCATGGTCCGCTCATTAGAACAAAGATCCCTAGCCTCAACAAAGGTCAAACAAGCACACAAAAGCCAGTCCACCATAATTACCAAGGTTCCCCATTGTCCCCATTTCCTTTGGAGGTCGGCATTTAGGAAGTAGAAAGATGGCCTTCTTCCTAGAATTTTCCCACAAGAGCTTTCTCAAGCTTGGCTTGGTTTGCATCAGCTGACATTGTCATCTATCTTAATGGTGACTCCATCCTCCATGAGGAAGAGGATCTATCAATCTTGTCAAACTTTATAAATTCCTTTCTCCTCCAAGGATTAGATTGGGAGGGCATACCTTTGCCATTGCTTGGCTTTGTAGAGGATTGCGATGGTGGCCGTCCTCCTCTGTCCTTGGTGCTCAAATAGTGGGTTTGAGGTAGTGGAGTGGTTTCCCCAGAAGGCATCTTGAATTCCCAAGAAAAGTTCTAGGTTACATGAAGCATTTCCACAAACACCTTGTGTGCATGAACCAGAGCATTTTGGTCACCATAGGGGCATCGCTTCTTTGTGTGTTATTAGCCTCGGAAGGCCGGATGATCTTCATCACCTCCATATCAAGATCCCCATTGGCCACTTGATCGGCCTTCTCCTTGTCAGCCAAGAGTGCAATCACTGCCCAGCAGAGTGAATAGTGCCCGGCTTCTTTGGCTGCTTCCTCCGGCTCTCCAGAGAATGAAAGGTCGAGCTGGCGCTTCGCCAGCGTCAAATCAGCGTCGCACCTCCATCAGAAGCTGCCAGCCTGCCCCAGCCCTAGATTAAGCGCCGCAGCCGCGCAATTCTTGGCGGATTTCCGCCGCGTCAGTCAAAAATGCGCACCGCCTTCCGAAATGGCCCCGCTCCCCTGCCCCCGCTCCGCATGCCCGCGCCCAGGATTGGCTGCGTTCTGCAGCCCACTGGCCAGCCGTCAGGGATGTCAGCCAGAGACTCTGATTCGAGTGAGCGATGCAGAGGCCATGGAATTTTCAAACTCCATTTTTCCAATCCAGACCACCACTTGCCAAACCAAGGATGATATCATCCTCTCCATGCCTAGGGTTCGGAGCTTTTCCCCTTCACTTGGATTCCCATGTCCAAATCTTGGTCGGTTTTGCCTTCAAAGCCATTGCCGACCATGTCAAACCCGCTAGCCGCCGACCTTCCTTGAAGCCGTGTAAGGTGAACAGGAGCATGCTCCCTATCCTTCTTGGATCCTTCTCGGCCCTCCTTTCTTGAAGCTTTGTCCCTTGGGGGAGGTGACCGACGGCCACCCCCAACCATGGGAAGAGTGGAAACGTGAAAACCCTTTCCCTAGGAGAGAGAAAGATTGCGTGCAAATGAGAGCCTCCCAAAGTTTTTTTTCCAAAGTTTTTGGGTTCCGGGGCAAAGTTTTTGGGTTCCGATTTCAAATACCTTCACGGTGGACATTGACACGTGATTGCTTTAAATTTTATTAAGATGAGAGAGCAATTTTAAAAAATCTTTTCAAAAAGTCCTGCCACAGAGTTTGTCTTACTACTGATACTTGGACATCAATTCAACGAATTAACTATGTGTATCCGCACATTTTATTGATGATGATTGGAAACTCAATAAAGAGTTATAAACTTTATCCAATCTATAGTCATGGGGAGAATTACGGGTCAACAAGTTGAGAAGTGTCTTGTAGATTGGGGGATTGAAGCAATTTTTACTGTGACTGTTGATAATGCAAGTTCTAGTAATGGCATCATTACGTACCTACAAAAAAAATTTGGAGAAAGGGGAGGTAGTATTCTAGATGGGCGCTTCTTACATATGAGATGCATAGCTCACATTGTTAACTTAATTGTGTAAGATGGCCTGAAAGAGATATCAATCATGCGTCATGTTCGGCGTAAGATATATTCGTCAATCACCGCAAGGTTAAATTTAAAGAATGCATTGAAATTGAAAAATTAAAACTAAAAGCATATTATGCTTAGATGTTCCTACAAGATGGAATTTCATATTTTTAATGTTAAGTTATTAAGTTGGAGAGAGCTTTTGAAAGGTATGAGGAGATTGATACTCAATTTAAATCAGAACTAGAGAAGGATGATGATGAAAGTCATATTGTAAATGGTGTTTTAAGTGATGATGATTGGAATAATGTTTGAAGATTGCTCCCTTTCTTGGAAAAATTTTATGAACTCACTTTAAGAATTTCTGGTTCTTTGTATGTGACATCAAATACTTTTTTCATGAAATTGCAGAAATTCTTTGTCTACTTCAAAGTTGGAAAATGGATGGTGATCAAAATGTGAGAAGTATGGCTTCCAAAATGATGATAAAATTTGCTAAATATTGGGGTGCCATAGAAAAATGAATTTGAATATATATCTTCTTTGTTGTTTTAGATCCCCTTCAAGCTTCGTTATGTTATGGATATGTATGAAGGACTGATGGCGTTGCTCTAACTTATTATTAGTCATCATGCTATGATATGTTTCATGATTACAAAATAAAAGTTCTTCGAAAGCCAAATAGGAAGTGGTCTCCATGAGAAACAAAATTTTTTTGAAGGGTCTAGTGTTTTACAACTGCAATCTTCTGGGACAAGATATTCAATGATAGAGAAATTCAAAAGATCCAATTTTGGGAAGGATGATGTAGATAACAAATCGATCTAGATAAGTATTTGGTGAGGAGTCAAGTGATGACGATCGGTTTGATATTTTAAATTGGTGGAAGGTTAATGCACAAAGATTTCCTATTCTCTCATACATGGCTCGTGATGTTTTAGCTGTTCCAATTTCAACTGTTGCCTCATAATAAGTTTTCAGTACAGGTGGTCGTATTCTTGATGCATTTAGAAGTTCATTATCCCCAAAGATTGCACAAGCTCTAATATGTGCACAGGATTGGATGCGAGCAAAATGGACTGTAAATCCAATAAATGTGGAAGAAAATATTAATGACATTGACAAGTTTGATGAAGGTATTGTTTATGCTGAAATTTACAATGATTTATTTTTTTAATCGTAATTAGAAATTTAGAATAAATGAATAATTAATGATTTATTTGTTTTACAGATTTAGCAAACTTAACAAGTGAAACTCAAACTTCTTGGCTTGGATTATGATGAGGATTGCAGAATGCTGATTGCCTGATTCCTATATGGGATATAGTCTTAGAGACTTTTAGATTTCAAATTTTCATTGGTCTAATGGTCTCCCTTTCAGTTTATCTTATGTTTTGCTTTTTTTTTGCTTACATTTCTTATATACTGCTGTTGGATTGTAATTTTGGTTTGGCTGTTAGTTTTATCTTAAGGTTTTCAATACAAATAAGCTTTTTTTAAGGTTTAGGGCAATGATAGCAATGATGAAATGATCAATGTATACATGCATGGTGACTTTTTTTTGGTGTTATTGCCCTCTTAAGTCTTAAAGGCTTAGAGCTGGCGATTTCTCAAAATTATTGATGCCTATGTATATATGGTGATCATATTTTTCAGATATTACACTTGAATCTTGATAATAAAAGATAATTTTATAGAGCTTGAGCCCCGAATCCAAATTACAAATATACGTAGTATATATTATTCTGGTTGGTTGAAGGATATTGGTGGCTATTAGTTGGCCTAGGGTACTCGGTGGCTTGGTTGGGTGCCTTTACTGATGTTATTCCTGTTGGTTGGCTTGTAGTTTGTCTTACTGGGCTTTGCCGCTTTGTATCTTTTTGTCTTTTGCTGGCTATTCTATTAACCTGGATCAGATTTTATTTTGCCTTAGTTAGGTTTAGTGGCTGCTATCTGCTTCTACACTTTCCCCGGCTGTCTTGGCTGATTTTGGCTTGATGACGGATGTTGGTCTTTACACTAACTTTAGTTTTCTACTACTATGGTGGTTGGCTAGGAGGAAATGTTGGCTGACTAGTTTGGTTGGTTGTATTGGCTAGCTAGGTTGGTTGGAGGGATGGCTATTTTGGCTGGTTTTTCCTGCTCCCTTGGTGACTCTTTTGGGAACCTACTGGTGTTCTTTACACTAACTTTAGTTTTCTACTACTATGGTGATTTGGTGTTGATTTTCTTCTTGCTTTAAATAGTTTGGTGTTTGAGATTTGTTGGGATGTGGATCTTATTTTTTTTAAAAAAAATTAGTTAGATTGTGTGATTGCTATAGATTAGCGTGCACTATTGGAATGGCTAGATATGATTTGGGATCAAGAAAAGTTTGATTTTGTTTGTTCTGGGCAAAAGGTTTTACCTTTTTCCCAAATTAAATGCTTTAGAGTCCGATTCGAGATTCATGGGTTGCCTTTAACGTAATAAAGTAGAAAAAATTACACAAATGAAGTGGACAAATATGTTTGATGGTATATTTTGCTTAGCTGTTATAAGTATGGATTTAGTTTTGGAAATTTATACTTTATGGTGCATATTAACCTAGCCAGATCTACCACATTTTCATAATCTCTGGGTTTGTTTTTTTATTTATTTATTATTTTTATTGTAATCATTTCAGCTAGTGAGAACTCTGCAACATTACCAGTTGGCAGTTACAATTGGCTGACCATGTATTTATTTTTTTGTGGTCGAGTTAGTTCAAATTTATGAGGTCATTCGATTAGCAAAGCTTTTCATGTTCTACTTTGATTTCTTTGGAGTTAGGAGGAAGACTTGAGGCAGTTCCGTCAGTGGGGAAGCAGAACACTTGGTCTGTTGGTCACCCCGAGAATTTTGAAACACCTGGTGTTGAAGTCACAACTGCTTTGCTTCAAACTACATTTAGTTATCATTGTCGTAGCACACATGATTTTTGTTGAGCAATTAATAATCTTTGTAAATTTTTTTATTCTTTTTCTTTTTTATGGATAGGTCCTCAGGTCGGAATTGCCAATCTTTAGTTGGATTGGCACTTGATGAGAGACATCTAGCGCTCATTTCGAATAATGAGATTGTCACCACTATACGTAATATTATTCATCATTCTTCAATCATTAGGTTCATATTATATAATTCTTTGTAGAATATCGATATCTTATTAACATGAATAATGTTTTTTTTCTAGATATGTTATTCTTGGAGATGGTTGTCAAATGGAGGGCATTTGAATGAAGTTTGCTCTCTTGCTGGGCACTGGGGTATTGGAAAGTTGATAGCTTTCTATGACGATAATCACATTTCAATTGATGGGGACACTGAGATTGCGTTTAGTATACAATTGAATTATGTTGTACTATTTTTTTCTCTTTCTTTGTTAATTATTTATAATTTTTATTTGTACATTACATTCATAAATTGTATATTTGTATCAATATGAAAAACTATTTATATTGTACATTACATTGTATCAATATGTATACATGTAGTTTAGTAACTTTAGTTAATAAAATTTCTCTATTATTTATTTGTTAACTTTAAAATTCTTTTTTTTAATCTCTCTCTATAATTCGGTTTAGGAAAAATCGAACCGAATAAACCGAACTCTAATTCGGTTTATTTGGCTCGGTTTATATGGTTTTTTTGTGCTACTTTGGTCGGTTCAGTTTTTTTAAAATAACAGTTTGATTTATTCGGTTGGAACAAAAACCAAATTGAATAAATCAAACCGACTGAATGCTCACCCTTACTCATTGGTATACTTTTTCAATGACAAAAGGGCATTCCCAATCATGCTCAAATTTTCCACCAAATTTTCAATTAGGAATAATCGACCTTCTCAGCACCAGGACCAATTCCCCTTTTTGGAATGTCCGAGGCCGCACCGTATGGTCAAAAATCCTGGACATCTTAGCTCGATAGACTTCTGGATTTTGATAAGCTTGCAGTCTAACTTTATCAAGTGCGTCGAGTTCCTCCATTCAATGTGCATTTTGATCTTCGCTAGATTGCATCGATGGCTATTCAAGTGAAGGCAACTCAACTCTGTTAAAGAACCACCTCTAAATACCAATGAATAGTGGGTTTTAGTCGACATCTTATGTAGTTTAAACCCTATGAGCCTCTTACTAGGTATGTCATTCTCTTTTATTTTTAGTGAGAATCTTCTTGAGTAGCTTGACTAATGTCTTGTTGAAGGCTTCCGCCAAGTCATTTGCTCTTGAATTATATATTGAAGAGTATCACCAATCAATTTTATGTCGATCGATGAATCAATAAATCTTTGCACTTTTGAAGGTTGTGTCATTATCAAAAATTATTCAGCATGACGCTCCAAATCTATAGACTACATTATGTGTAAAGAAGTTAATCACTCGATAAGCAGTAACTTCTTTAAATGGGGTAGTTTTAGCCCACTTAGAGAAATAATCAATCGCTGCTAGGATGAAGCGATGTCCAGCTGACGACGGTGGATCGATTGGTCTAATTACATCTGTACCCCAACATTCGAATGGCCAGGATGCTATTGTTGGGTGTAATGAATTTGGAGGTTGATGGATGAGATTCTCATGTACTTGACACTCATGACACTTCTTAGCATGATTAATACAATCTCTCACCATAGACGGCCATTAATAACCCATTATTTTTATCTTTACTGTCATCTTAGGACCTGACTGATGTGCAATACAAAGTCCTTCATGAACTTCAACCATCATTTTGCTAGCTTCATCTACACATAGACATCGTAGCCACATTTGTTCAAAAGATCTACGATATAAAGTGCTGTTGACAAAACCATAGCGTAGCATTCTCTTTTCGATTTGAGTTGCCAGTGATTTATTATTTAGTAATTTACCCTCTTTAAAGTAGTCGATGAAAGGTTGCATCCAATCACATGACTCTTCTGCAATAAAGGCTTCACACTGCTTTTTCGAGGCAATGTCATTCTTAGCTCTTCTTGAAATAACTTCTTGTTGATTTTGGAGAGTATGAAGAGCAACTGGAGTCACATCATTCTGAGTTAGATTTGATAGCCCCTCTACCTACGAGGATTAATACTTTATTAGCTCTAGAACTCGTCGAATAAATATGCCAATCATGATATAATCACCATTCATACTTGTCATTTTATTAGCTAATTTTGTCAAGCTATCGACTTTGTTGTTCTCGGATCGAGAGACTCGACTTAGTGTAATATTTGGTATCTACTTCATTCGCTCGAGAACTCACTTGTGATAGAAAGCTAACTCAAGCTTGCTAATTCTATATATGCTAAGTACTTGGTTTATAATAAGCTGAGAATCACCAAAAATATGCAAGTTCTGAATGCCTATGAAAATAGCTTCTTCCAGACCTATCACCAATACTTTATATTCAGCTTCATTATTAGTTTGTGGCTCGATCAATCCATATGATCATCTCATTATCCCTCATTCTGGTGTTATGAAGACAATACTGATTTTTGCTCTTGCTCTTGGGAAATTTAGATGTTGGACTTGTTTGATTGATGAAGCTCCATCAAAGTACATTTTCTAAATTTATAATTTTTCTCTTTCATGAATGAGCATAATTTGCTCATCGGACAAATCATCATTAATAGAAGGATCCACACGGATAGGATGTGTAGCTAGAAAGTCTGCTAAGACTTGTCCCTTCACTGCTTTCTGTGGAACGTATGTGATATCAAATTACAAAAGTAGTAACGCATCTTGCCGTTTACTGCCAATGCTAGTCATCAAGTACTCGGATCGATCCTTGAGATGAGTGTAATCTTGTGAGATTATATATAATGATGAAGCTTTTGGACTGCAAAGATCAATGCTAAACAATGCTTCTCTATCGGAGAGTATCTCATTTCTGCTCTTATTAATCTTTGATTGATATAATAAAGAGCATTCTCTTTGTCTTCTTCATTGTGTTGTGCCAATAATGCTCCATCGGACTCTACTAATGCAGCTGTGTATAGAATAAGAGGCTTCCCAAGAGTAGGTGTTGTAAAGATTGGTGGATTTAACAGGTAGATTTTAATGCTATTGAAGTCTTCCTGACACTCCTTGTCCCATTTGAATGGAGCATCATTCTTCATCAACCTTTCAAATGGTTGACAACGTCCTCATAGATTTGTATAAATCAACGGATGAATGCAAGCAGTCTTTGTAAAAAATAGAGCTGACGCAAACTCTTCGGTGGAGGCATCTCCATAATTGCCTTGATTTTAGTAGGATCAATTTCAATACCTCTGTGACGTACAATGTAACCTAGGGATTTTCCGGAGGACACTCCGAATGCACATTTTAGAGGATTCATCTTGAGATCATATTTTTTAATTCTCTCAAGTATAATTCTCAAGTCTTTGGAGTGGTTTTCACGGTTTAGGCTCTTCATCACCAAATCATCGATATAACATTCCACCTTTTGATGAATCAACTCATCAAAAATACGTGTCATGGCTCTTTGGTATGTAGCTCTAGCATTTTTCAAGCTAAAGGGCAAAACTGTGTAGCAAAATATGTCAATATGTGTTCTGAACGATGTATAGTTTTCATCTTCAGGTATCATTTTGATTTGGTTATATCCCAACGATCCGTCCATAAATGAGAACATGTCATAGTTGGAAGTGTTGTTCACTAATAGTCGATATTGGCTCATCTTTTGGGCACACCTTATTTAGGTTAGTCAAGTCAATGAAATTTGACCATTCTTCTTTCTAACTGGGACAATGTTGGCTATCCAATCTGCATACTTCTCCTCTCAGATGAAGCCTGCTTCGATTAGCTTCTTAGTTTATGTAATCACCTGTTCTTCAATCTTCAATCTCATTCGCCTAGAAGCTTGCTTAATAGGCGTTGCATCTGATTTGATAGCTAGTTTGTGAACTGCTACATCAGGGGATAAGCCTGACATTTCAGAATATGTCCATGCAAAGCAATTCTGAATTGACAAAGTAACATTTTCAGCTCTTTAACTTTTTTATCAAGTAGAAGGGCACTGGCAAAAGTTGGACGGAGATCATCTTCAGCTCCTAGGTTGACTTCTTTAAGTTCATCCAAAGTAGCTATTTGTCCATCATCTTTAAGCTCTTCAGGTGCGGGCTTGACTTCCACTTCTTCATCATTTTTAGGAAGAATTTCATGGGAATCATCTTCTTCATCACTAAGAGTTTCTATCTCGCCTTCTATTATATTATGTGCTCATCTTGATGAGATTTGCGGATGAACCTCAGACCTTTAGTGATAAACTTATCACTTCTCCGTAATGCTCGAGGACTTCTTTGGCTCCACATCTTGTTAAAGATTTGAGTCCTATGTTAGTTCTCATATGAACTACAAGCTTATGTATCATTCTTCATAACTTCTACGGATAGTATATTGGTATTCTTGTTGGCACTATTTTATCATAATTTTCATGTTGAGTAGACTGTTCAAAATCTTGAGGTTGAGACTCTTTATATTTATAAATCACTTGTTCTTCAATCTTCAATCTCATTCACCTAGAAGCTTGCTTAATAGGCGTTGCATCTGGTTTGATAACTAGTTTGTGAACTATTGCATTAGGGGATAAGCCTGACATTTCAGAATATGTCAAGGCGAAGCAATTCCTGAATTCACAAAGTAACATTTTCAGCTCTTCAACTTTTTTATCAGATAGAAGGGCATTGACAAAAGTTGGATGGGGATCATCTTCAACTCCTAGATTGACTTCTTTAAGTTCAACCATAATAGTTATTTGTCCACCATCTTTAAACTCTTCATGTGTGGGCTTGACTTCCACTTCTTCATCATTTTTAGGAAGAATTTTATGGGAATCATCTTCTTCATCACTAAGAGTTTCTATCTCAGCTTCTATTATATTATAACAGGCTCTATCTTGATGAGATTTGCGGATGAACCTCAGACCTTTAGTGATAAACTTATCACTTCTTTGCAATGCTCGAGGACTTCTTTGGCTCCACATCTTGTTAAAGATTTGAGTCTTATGTTAGTTCTCATATGAACTCCAAGCTTATGTATCATTCTTTGCAATTTCTGCGGATAGTATATTGGTATTTTTGTTGGCACTATCTCATCATAATTTTCATGTTGAGTAGACTGTTCAAAATCTTGAGGTTGAGACTCTTCAGATTTATAAAATAGGGTTCCTATTCTGTCACTCTCACTCAATATCGGCACATAGAATGTTATCAATTCTTCAATATTATGAACCTCCAATGGAGTAGTTTCTTTGAAGCACTGATGAGGGATGGGTATAATTTTGAGTGAGTCATCTGACTCTGCCAAGTGAGCTATCCTTATTGATGAAGTCATCTGAACTCTATTTCCATAAGTAGATTCAAAATCATAGTCTGAATCAGAATCACTTATTTCATACTCTGCTTTTCTTGAGAGCTTATAAGTTCCCTTAGGTTTGACATGCATATCTTCTTCTTCTTTCATGTTACTTCCCAAATGAGGAACTGATTTTTCTAACTTAAGTGCAGAATCAAGTGCTTTAGGGAGAGTCGACATTACCTTCTCTCTTCCTCCTTGCTTCTGCTCTTTCACCTTGTGAAATTGCTCTTTAGTTCCAAAAGTGGATGCTATCACTTCAATAGGCTTTATTGGCTTAGGCTCTTTAAGGATGAAATACTTTGCATCTTCATAGATTTTTGCTTCATTGACGGAGAATGGTTGCATGTTACAGGGAATTCTGAATTCTTGTGTATCTTTCAGATACTTTATACATTGATGCATAGTTGATGGGATCATGTCATACTCATGTAACCACGACCAGCCCAAGAGAGCTCTAAATGATGTATCGGCATCAATTACATGAAACTTGACTTCTGTATATAAATCCTTGAATTTGAGCGGGAGAATAAAAGAACCCAGAGTTTTCTGCCCTTTTTCATTGAATCTATGAACCATCAATTTATCTCTCACAAGATATTGGATATCGAGTGATAATCCTCTTAATACCTTTAAGCTCATGAGATTGATAGAAGAACTTAGATCAATCAATATGAGGCTGATCGAGATGTCATCACTCTCTATAATAACATAAAGAGGACGATTGCGATCTTTCATTCCCAACATAAGATCCTCTTCAGAGAATGTGATTATTGGAAGATCTTGAGTTTGCAATATTTCGGTCATGCATTTCTCAACAAAGTAAGCTTCATAACTCTCCGGATCTTTGAGAGCTTGTATCAAAGTTTCTCGGAGGTCTTTTGATATCAAGAGAGTCTCGTACACACTCAGTTGTGCAGAGATCTTTCTCAGTTGTGATAGAATATTTTAATCTATTTTCTCGCTTGATTTAGGCTTTGTTCTAGAATTTATAGGAATGATATCCTCGTTGACTTCAATTTGCTTGCCTTTATTTTTATTTGTATTTTCCTTCTTTGATGAAAGTGATAAGACTTTACCACTTATGAACTGAACTTGAATAACTTTGTCCTGCACAAATTCATTTGAAGAGGTAGTTTTTTCAAGTTCCCTTCTTATTCTGGAAGATTGACCAAAAGTGTTAGACTCATTTTTCAACGTCATACATTTCAAACATGATGAAATCGATGATCTGACTCTTCTCCATCAGAAAAACATAGATCTTCATATGAACTGCTATTGTCTTGTTGAGTCATTAAACAAAATTCATACACTAGCTCCTCAGGCTCTTCTTGCTTTCCTGATAAAAATTTTGACGGGTTGATCGAGCGTGTCTGACTATCCTTGTCATCTCGGAGTAACTGATGTTGAAGAATATCTGACATCATGTAGATGATTCGACATGTCTCTACTAGATAAGACTCACCATTATCTTCTTCGTCTGATTCAGCAATATGAAGTTTAGGCATAAAGTCTGTAAGCCTAAATGGTGATACTCCTCTAGATTGTTAATGATCTTTTGAGTTGTAGTTCTCTTCTTGATCTTATTTTTCTTAGTCAGCTTCTTTGATTTATTAAACCTGTGTTTGGTAGACTACTTCTCATGCAGTGACGAAGTAGCCTTATCAAAATGCCACTGAGAAGCCCAAATACTTGGTTTAGGCATCTCTCTTAAGTCCAATATAGGTTCAAGTGGTAATTTTCACTTGACACTAGGGACATCTTTTAGCTGCTTTAGCATCTTCACACTCTTTTTAGAAACAACTGTTTATCATTCTTCAGTATGAACTAATTTCTCCTTCTGTTTATCTTTGCTAGATGATACGAAAGAGGATGTAATCATCATTGTAGACTTTCTTTTATGGTTGACTAGAACACTGTCAGATAATGTAAATTCGCCTCGTCGATATTTCATTTCTAGCCAATCTTTGAAGACATAACAATCTTCAATAGGGTGACTGATCATCCGATGATAGGGACAATAATTTGAATTACTAACTTGATCAGCTTCTTCAAGTCTTTTGATTTCTGGTAACTGTAAACCAGCTTTGACTGATTACCGAAATAATTTGATCACACTGTCCCTTCTAAAAGAATATTCTTTATTCATCTTTTCCTTAAGAGATTATCGCACTCACTCATCATCACTTGTTGCTTGTTTTGATGCTCCACACCACTTAAAAAAGTTCAAGGTTTTTCATTACCTCATAGTACCAATTTTGGCTGTGGATTAGAATAAGCAAACTTTTTACCCTTATCATCGTTGTACACCGACTGCTTTCATTTGTTCACGTTGTATATCACCCGCTTTTCACCATTTGAGTTATAGGAAGCGGCATGACTTTCGTTTCTTCTTGAGTCTGAAGGTTTGTTTCTCTTTGTTTTATCTACATAGACTTCAGACTTAAGACGATTCAACTTTTCGAATTTAGCCACCCTATCGAGCAAGTCTTGGAATGTTGTAATTGACGCCATGCATAGAAATGGTGCCATTTTGTCATCCATATTGCCCATTAGCAATTGGATCACATGTTCTTCTTCCAATTGTTGCTCGCAATTCATACTTAAATTGCACCAACGACTTATAAATTTTATCACTAACTCATCTTTCCTCCTTTTCAGCAAGGCAAGGTCAGCGATTGTGATTTTCTCGGTTGCACTGACTAACCTCTTCACAAATATAGTTTATATTTTAGCAAAGGTTTTAACTGAATCATTCGATAATTCTATGTACCATTCAAAAGCTGTTGAGGTTAGACTATTGATGAATTGATGAAATAACAATGCAGCATTGCCTCCGTGTTACCACAAGTAGCTTTAAATTGGGCTAGATATTGCTTTGGATTACCAAGCCCGCTGAAAGTATTGAATTTTAGCACTCGAATAACCTTTTATGACACTTGGTCATATTCAGGGTAAGGGCGAATTTTACTCGCTGAGGCTATGACTGTCTTTATCTTTTCACTGATTATCACTTCTAGCTGAACAACTGTTACATTTTCCAGTGTGCTAGCCATATTTTGGATTGTCGGCTAAAAATGTGTTTGGTTAACTTCATCCCTCGCTTCATGCATAGCATGTACTGTAGGAGCTTGAGGTACCATAATAGCTGGTGGTATAGAAGTCGCATTGTTAGCTACCTGTTGGTTAGCAGACAAAATATGTGTTGCACTTGATGTGATATTTCTCTGCAACATTTCCATCATGATGTTCATTTGTACCATCATATCATTCATTTTGGTACCAAGCTGTACAATCTCCTTATCTTTGGGCTCCATTTAATGCTGCATTTCTCTTTGCTCTCTAGCTAGCACCATAGCGTCAATCATTATAAGCTCTTCTTCCTCTTCTATTTCTTGTTGTTGTTCTGCTCTTTGCTCATTTTCAGGGAGAGAACTTGATTGCTTTTCTCCTTGTGTATTTCTGAGAAATGTTGTTGTCATGTATGACGACATTATAAAGCGTATGGGTCGATCATTTCCCGATTTGACCATATAGACAGCTTTGACACCCATGGTCTCATTCTCATTCTGGTCTTCTTATTCTTCATCTTCAACAAAGATTAAAGATCCATCCTCCACTTGCTTCTGTGAAGAATTTTCTTTATAAGCGTCAAATTCAGGTTTAGATTCCCTGAATTCGCATTTTTGCTGATGGTGCTGTGCGGGGAGTTCATCTATATCTCTGATCATATAGACAACTTCCACCTCCATAGAATCTTCTTCATTATTTTCTTCCTGCACATAAATTTCTGATCGACGTTTCTAGTGGATCTCTGGTTCAATGTTTGGAACGACTACCTCTTCTATTAAAGGACCACAATCAACGTCAACCTTCTCTTGTAGGGGTGAAACTGATCGACGATGATATCCCCTAGAGGATTCTCCAGGGTGTCGACCATCATATCTTTCATCATTGATATCCCTTCTTTTGGGTATCCACTTCTAATGAGTTGATTTTGAAACAGATTTCTGAGTATACGTACTAGATGTCACACCCCTTCTATTACTCAAAGTTTCATTATGGGGTTTTGGCCTCCATATTTGCTTATCCTTTCATCAGGACCTTTCGACAATGGATTCTTGAGCACAAGGTCCAAGTGTCACGCTCTGATGCTCACCATGCGAAGTGTATTGGGCTCACTGGCCAGTTACCAGAAGAGATGTCAACTTTCTTGGTGAAGCTTGATTTTCCCTCACAGCTCAAATCTTCTTTCATTAGGGCTCGTCCTTGGCTACTTTGAGAACTTTATGTATCCCCGAGATAGTTTTGCTATCTCCTCGTGGTGGTGGAGCTTAACGTGGTTGGTTCTTCCGTAAAAGACGCTTTTTCCAAAGAGAGCTATTCCTCTTTACCCACTTTAGATTATCAAATTTATTGTGGGTAGGAATATTCACTTTCGGCGGCAGCATTGCTTGTTTGCTAGGTCATTCAAATGGGATTTGCCGAGCTCTCAACTCAACGTTTCTCCTTCTTCTCTATCTTCTGGTTAATTTGCTTCCTAATGAGGAAGCTTCATGATCATGCTTTCAAGGTACTAAAGGTTCAATAGGCACAACAGTTGTACCACGAGGAATTAAAGCCACAGTTTTTCCCTTAATGATTATTTTCGTCACTGGAGCTTCAGATTGACCTAGCCTCTTAAAAACTGAAGTTCTCTGTTGGGAGAACTCCTTGACAATAGTTGGCTATTGAGCTGGTTCACGCACATGGCTAGTAGGAGTTTCAGTAATTTGAAGCCTTCCAGCATGGCCTAAGACGAATGTACCACGAGTGGGTACTCTAGGAGTTGCAGCTACGATAGCCAGAAAATTCAAGCTACCAGATTGGATGGTAGCCCCTACATATCCAGTGTTGATGATGGCTATTGGCAGATGTTCACACCAATCCTAGGTGAAAGAGTGCTTTGTAGATCCATTTCTACAAAAGTGAAAGATGGGGATTAGTAATTAGCAATTATCATTTCACCTCATACTTTCAAGATGCAGAGATACTACAAAACCAATAATAGTGTAATAATGACATACTCTACGAAATGATTCATTATACAGAGAGCCTCCTATTGAATTTATTACACAGCTAAATCATTAATTTTGTTTTGAATTTTCAAAAAATTTTATTGCTACTATAGCACATATATGACTAGCCAAAGATAGAAAGAGAATCCTTTTCCCAGCGGGGTCGCCAGAAATCTATGGGCTCCGAAAATTCACCACCGACCTTTTCGATGAAAAGAGTAGTTTTAAAGTGTAATTTTCAAGGATGAGATAGTAGATAAGACACTACCCAAAGATTTCATCCTCATTTGGTGAGGACTTTAGATCTGGTTTCTTATAGCAAGCTATTAATTACTCCTCTCAATAACTGAGAGAGAACTTTCGATTAAGGCTAGTCATTAGATCGCTTAATGCGTAGCGTATAGTAGCAGCATATGGAGTTTCACATTTTAGAATATGAAATTCATCATTTTAGCTTAAATCGAATGGTTGGGGAAATGATGACATGCCCGATCTAGATCCCATAGTTTCGTCATCCCGGGCAGTAGCGGTCCCTAATCTACTTAGTTAGAAGAGGTAGTCGACCCAACATTACAGAAGGATCATCATCAGCAACACATGGGTTACGTTGTCTAAGAAATACTTGTAGACCTGGGGTGGTGTTTGTCTAAGAAAATAGTCTTAAGTCTACCTTAGCTGACAGAGAGATATTTTTCCTATCAAATATATTCTATGATTCACAACTCAAAGGATAAGCCATTGGGGAGCATACGAGCTACGGTCGTGATCGTAATATAATGGATGACCGACCACCAAACCACCGATCGAGGACTCGGTCAGAATCGCTTCATTGCGGAAGCCTATCGCCAAGCCACGCAGTCAGAGGACACGGGCCACATCCTTACTGGCAATATATTGATTGAGAGTGAACATAACAGAACACTTGATTAGACATTGGCTCCTTTGTGAGCTAGAGTTTTCTTAATTTGTCACCTCCGACAAACTATTATGGAAGGTGGATAACTTGAGTTTTGCTTTAAGTTTTTAATGATATAATTTCATTTAAACAGTTTTTAGATTACTATTTAATTTGATTTAGAAAATTGATTAGTTGGCATATATTTAAGAGCTTTAGATTCTATCAACTCTGTTTAGCTAATGAGGATTAGATCTATCGTCAATGTACCGCTCATATTTCATCGATTTGAAACTCTTATTATAGGTTTTTAGGTTTTGTTAACCCGAACCCAATAATAAGACTAAACTGGGAAGCAACCCACGCAGCATCGTTAGACACTTGAATTTAAGCATTTAGCGTAGTGTCGGGTAACATGTGAGTGTATAGTAATTTTAGGTAACTTTATGTTTGAATAATTTGAATATGTTTAAAAGCTTTAGATCATGTCAACACTAATTAGTTGCTAACAGAGGATTAGATCTATTTTTGAAACTCTTATTATAGGTTTTTAGATTTTGTTAACCCGGACCCACTCCTAAGACTAAACCGGCACTTTTAGATTGATATTTGATTTGATTTAAAAAATTAATTAATTTGAATATGTTTAAGAGCTTTAGAGATCTTATCAACTCTATTTAGCTGCTAATAGATGATTAGATCACACCGATAGAATCGCTTTAGATATTTTACCGATTTGAAAATCTTATTATAGGTTTTAGATTTTGTTAACCCGCACACCCCTGACTAAATCGGAAGCAACTCGCAACATCCCTGACTTGAATTTAAGCATTCAGCATAGTTTCGGAGCACATGCGGGTGTTTATAGCTTAGTTATTTATCTAATTAATGAAATTATTGATCTCGAAAATCATAATTATGATGAAATTCGTTAATTTTTGATTAAAGGAGGCCCTATGATTTTTGTAGATTTTGATTTAATATCGCTTCTTTCTGCTCTTGCAGGGTTGCGGATCCAAATAAAGAAGACATTTTGATTTAGATTATAGTTTAACACATTACTGACACTTAGTTTACTTGTTGAGTTTTTGTAATTTTCCAACTTGATTATGCTCAAATTACATCAATTTTGATAAGTTATGTCGATTTCAGCATTTATTGCTTTAACCCCACTTATGCTTATTAGCTAGCATAATAATCACCTCCACATTCGTATACGGGTTATTAAACTCAATTTAGATTTATCTTCAAATTTTGGGTTTATTGCAAGTTTGCCTATGAGTTCGGCATTAGTCCCCCCCAAATTTCAATTAAAGCTTGCTTAATTTTGAGAAATTTGCAAAAAAAAGGAAACTCACTTTACTACTTTAATTTAAGCTATAGAAGATTTCAATTAGAGTTTGTGAGTTTAATATTAGCCTCCCCCAAAATTTGTGAGTTTAATATTAGTCTCCCCTAAAATTTGTGAGTTTAATATTAACCTCCCCAAATTTATGAATTTAATATTAACTTCTCCCAATTTCATTTAGATTTTAAATGAATATTCAATTATTATTAAAAAAAATTGCTTTAAAGACTCCTCCCTTTTTTCGTTTGACGCTATAAAATTAGTTGCAGGTTTTCCTAATTAGCGTTCCTAAGTCAGCTCATTTTACCCTCCCCTTTTTTCTAAGTCAAAAAATTTTGACAAAATTTTGGCACATCCACCCGCAGGGCTACATTGGGGTGTTTTGGCTTACTGACACGCCTGTGAGTGTAATAGTGGTGTCTCATGACATCGTGTGCTTTTCATCTCATTGCATCCTGTTGAGCACGACGAGGCCTTCATACTTGAGAGAAGACATACAATATATATATATATATATATATATATATATATATATATATATATATATATATATATATTTCTAAGTCCTAAATTATAAAATTTAATAAAGATTGCCTGAGACATCTAACAAGTGGTGCTTTACCCAGCAGCGAAGGTTTCTCACAACCGCTTTTTTCATCCACACACTGAGCACAACGAGGTCTTCAAACCTGCAAAGCAACACAAATATGTATATATATTCACATTCACAAATCCCACATGTTCTGACGCATTTTTCTACGTAAGCTAAAGAAGAAACAGTTTAGGTGTAATTGGGAATGTAAGGTAAGGAGTGCGACACCGAAAATCGAAAGTAGAATTCACCTATTGACGATGTTCTTCCCTGGTTTGCGGCGGAGCGAAAATAGAATAGTTAAAGTGAAGAGTGCGATACTAAAAATCGAAGGAAGAATTCGTCTGTTGATGATATTCTTCCTCTCGCGAAACGAACAAAGTGAGAGGTGACGTCGAAAATCAAGAATTCGCATTGACGACGTTCTTCCCGATTCTGGAAAACGGACGACTAAAGTGAAGAATTCTTAACGATGTTCTTTCCGATTTATAAGCGGCGGTTGCGGCTATGGGATAGGGAGCTGGTGGGACGTTCAGAACGGGCCAGTTCGGATCAGTTTGAAGGCTAGATGGGCCAATGAAGGAGTGAAGGAGATTGGCGGGCCAGTTTTTGGGCTGGAACGGGTCAGATCATCGTGGGTCGTGGCGGGTCAAATAGGCCGGCGGAGGGATCTCGCGAGTCTGGGTCGTATAAGGCAGGTTTGCGCGGGTCGGTGGGTCGTGCGCTGCAGCGGAGCGGGGGCGGGTCAGGCCCTGCAGCGGAGCGGGCTGATCGGGTCGGTTTCAGGCTGGCGGGCCGTAGGAGCGTAGGCCGGAGCGGGTCACACGGGCCAGCGACGGATCACGCGTGAGTCGCGTGCGCGAAATGGGCTTTGGACCAGTGGGTGCGGGTCGTGCGGCGGGCGCGGACGCGGGTCGTGCGGGTTTGCGCAGGTCGGCGGAGCGCCGGAGGCTGGTCAGCATGGAAGAGGAGCAGGCCAGAGCAAACCGCGGGATGGGCACGGCGGGTCGTAGCGGCAGTGCGGCCCGGTCGTGTTGCGGGACGCGCGGCGGACGGGTCAGTGGGTCCGTGTGCCGGCGGGCTGGTTAGAACGGATTTTGGCCACAGGACGGCGGGTGCGGCGGAGGCGGGACACAGATCTAGTCGGATCACGTCGATGGCGTGATGCGACCAGCAGGATTGGCCGAAACAGGGAAAATTTATGGAGAAAAGGACAAATTTTTTACATTTTTTCTTTTTCTGTTTTGCCTACAGGAGAGAGAGGCAGGAGAGTGAATAGTGAAAATCAGGATGAGAATAACGTGGGAGGGAAAAATGAGAGAGTTGGGAGGAAGTTTTCAAAAGGAGGTGGGGGGGGAGTGGTTATTATTTTTTATAAATTTAAAAAAAAAAATTTTTTACTTCTTTTTTCAGAAAATTGAAAATAGAGAGGAACGGTTAAGCATTGGGGTAATTTAAGAATTTTTAATTAATTTTAAATTTATTAAATATTTTAATGAATGTGATAAATACATATTCAATATATATATCGATTGTTTTTGAATGCACGACACGTCCGTTTCGCTGATCGGAGGCCGCTTAAATTAACGCCAAATTAGTCGGAAATAACGCCAAATCAGTTAATTTTCGAATGCGATCGCCGCTGCTTCTCGATTTTCGCACGACTTGACGAGGTGAATAATCTTATTTAATAGATTTTGACATTTTCGAAGCCAATGGAGTGATCAATTTCATGAACGAAGGTCATTTGATTCTCGGGTTCCTCGACCTCGATACGCGCAGCGTGCGACTGCTGATCACCAGACATCAAGTGCAATATTTATATCCGACCTTTTGATGTTCACGCGATGATAAAGTTTGTCGATCGATCGAGTTCATTTCGCTTTCTACGATTTCACCGATACGATCGCCACTTCAAATCATTCGATATTCGTGCACTCATCCACCGGAATGGATAGTCTCATTTGATAGATTTCAACATTTCACAGTTAATGACGTGATCAATTTCACAAACGGAGGTCATTTGGTAATCGTCGTAGCTTTTAACTTTAATATCTGCATCAACAATTTGATAGCTCGAGCGTTTAATTGTTTCAACGCTGCCGGCCCGCTTTTGACGGCGCCGTTTGGTCAGCCAACGCCAAATTTAGATTTAGCCAAAATGCGATCGCCGCTTTCACTCGCTTCGCCAGACTTGTCCGAGGAATAGTCTTATTTGATGATGTTTTGAATCAATGACGATCAATTTCCAACGGAGTCGTTTGATTCTCATCGGCCTCGACCTCAATATATGTGCACGCGGCGTGACAACTCGAAGGCTTGACGGCTGCTCATCAAGTGCAATATTTATATTCGGATCAATATGTTCAACGCCGAAAAGTTTGTTCGCCGACGGGTCATTTGAGTTGATTTCGGTGACATCCTGTGCATTTCAGCCTCGATTTGCGCACCATCACTTCAAATTATTCGACATTTACACAGACTCGTCCGAATTGAGTGTGGATAGTCTCATTTGATAGATTTCGATGTTTTGTAGCTAACGATGTGATCAATTTCATGAGCGGAGGTCATTTTGTCATCGTCGTAACTTTCTAACTTTGATATGTGCGTCGACAATTTGATAGCTCGAGCGCTTAATTGATTGATCATTAGATTTTGCAATATTTATATTTCAATCAATTTCGACGTTCTGAATGCGATGGAGAAGTCCGTTCGTCGATCGGAGATCATTTCAATCATTTTCAGGGATGCCCAGTGCATCTTGAGCCTCAATTTGCTCACTGTTACCTTCGAAGTCCGTCGAATTAGACTTGCGGGCTTATTTTGATTTATGACATATATGTGAAGGTCAACACCATCTTATTTAAATACCTAAAAATTCTCATACTTGTCACTTGGATTGATTAGGCTTATTATTCTCTATATAAGTTATCAATTAGGACATCTTGATTTGTAATTAAAACCCAAGAAAATTTCTAAGTATACAAAATTAATCTAAAATCATCCTCCAAAAGACTAGATTGAGATCAATTTTTTATAATTTAGGGGCTAAATTGGGGTCAACATTGTATCGCTATTTCTGTACAGAGGATCATTTTAGATCATTTTTATATAGTCAGGAACTAAATTGGAGCAATCTAATACTCTCATATTAAATCGGTCACTTGCAAATAGTCAAGTGGCCATTTTGAAATTTATTTCTATTATATTCAGAAATGATAAAGGCCTTGTTGCTCATATTCCAATCCTTAGAAATTAATTTCATGATTTCATACAATAAATTAACATAAGCAACCATATATATGGTAGCTTTATATATCATTGTTAGTAAATTTGCCTGTTTTAGAAGCAAAGAGGTTTGATGGGAAATCATCCCTTGCGTTGAGATTGAACAGCTCACTGATGTCGTCAACTGAGCTACCATTTTCAGCTCACCTAACTCACCTTGATAGCTGTCTTATACCTTAAAATAATGTCACAGAAAGCAAACCCCTTTTCTCTCTCTCTCTCTCTCTCTCTCTCTCTACCCTAATTTAATTTTAGCAACACATTTTTTACTGAAGAATACATAATTTAAATAAAAATAAAAATTATTTAAAACAAATGTTAAAATTATTTTCATTCAGTCAACCTCATCTTCACTTTATTCCCGTCCTTTGACCCCTTCTTATTTTCTTCTTCTATTATTATAACATAAGGGCATTTATTTACATAGCACATAATTCTTATATATTTATATACTTAATATTTAAACTTTCATATTTATATAAATATCACTTAAATTTATAATATTATATAAAAAAACAATATCATCATTATTTTGTTAAGTGAAATACATATTTTCATGAATTTAAAAAAAGTGCTTGATATGGTGCTCAAAATACCGCTAATCAAAGTCCGAATCTTAATATCAAAAGAATTGATTGAGCAATCGAGACAAAGACTTAAATATCTTGGAATCTTTGGGATATCAATTACATCCCAAAATAGCTCTTAAATATAGAGTGTTTATAGTCAAATCGAGGCTCGACGGGATCTAACGAGCCTAAGATCTCATAATTCGACTTCATTTGGGCATCCAAATGCTCAAAATACATCAAATGATCGAAGGAACCATTCTAAGTCCCATCAAGAGAGTGGTACCGGACTTTGCATAAATTACAACGCCCTCCTCCCATCTATAAATAGAACTCTATCCTCACATGAGGGAGGGAGCCAGGGAAGAGGAGTTGAAGTGAAGAAGAGTGAGCCACCGCCAACTGTCATCACCACCGCCACCACCGCTGGCCGTGATCCTGCACACCGCAAGCAAGGAAGAAGAGGAAGAATCCAAACAAGGAAGAAGAGGAAAAGCTAAGCAAGGAGGAAGAAGAAGCTCAAGATCCTCCAAGCAAGTCACACCCCTCGCCTGCCATCAACCACCATCATCGCTAATGTCTGCAGATCTCCACCTATTAACGAACTATTACAACCGATCATTGTTGGCGGCCCTCTCATATGCACTGTAATCCTCAGAATGGAAGACTTTGTACTCAAAGCAGATACATAAAGTTTTTACCAGATTTTTCCCCTCTTTGAGGTTTTCCACGTTAAATTTGCCTTTCTCATTAATTACGCAAGTGTGCTTAATCGAAAGCGCTAAGCAGAACTTTCATTTCGCTGACGGTTTTCTAAAGACAATAGCTATTTGTAAATATTAACTTTTAGGCATTAGATATTTTAATGCATAATATGTATATAAATCTCCCTTGAATATAATGACCTCAGTGTAAAATCAAAGGTAAACATAATAAGCAATATAAGAAAAAAGAAATAATACATTGATTTGTTTCTTAGTAAAATAAAAGCACATAATTATATATAACACGTATATAGTTTGTGACATGTACACTATTATTTATTGGTAATTTGATGGACTAACTTTCGAAAAGTACATAATTATGTGCAGCGCCTATATTCATTAAGTTTGGAATGCACAATTATTTATTTGATAACATATGTGTTGTTGTAATATGAAATGCAAAGTATAATTTTAAAGAATTTTAAATTAACTTTACATTTCATTTTTGACTTATTCTAATTTATCTGATTTTCAGCCCGTTTGAATGCAACAAAACTCGTAATGATTGTAGTCACTTATAGCGATTCTAATCATTGCTGCTCGTTATAGTCGTTGGTCAGCCCCACCAGTCACAGCTCATCATTGTTGAATGTTAGCCACTATCACTCATTATCCCGTTGTTGTCGCTGTCTGCTACTCACTGCCGTTCGATTGACCTCCTGTAGTCATTATTAGCTAGTGGCCAACCCACAACCATCACCTTTTTGTCCATCGTCTATATTTATTATTGATCACCATAATCGACAACCACTTGTTATCATCATCTCTATCTGTCACGTTTTGCATTACTTTTTTTACCTTAATTCATACAGAATTTTTTTTTTTTTGGCATTTATTTTATATTTACTCAAATAATTCTAATATATATATATATATAATATCTAAATCTTGAATATTATATAAAAATATTATTATTAAATTATTTAAAATATAATATAATTTTTTAAGCATAAAAAATATTATACAAATACAATTTAAAATTTAAATATTAAATATATAAATATATGAAATTTATATGATATATATGTAATTAATGTAAATTTCTTCTATTAATATATGGTCAAAATTTCTTGTGTGAAGTATAATGTTATAAACCAAGCAGCCAACGACTCCAGCGGCAGCGGTACCCTGGTCAATTCGTATTCTTTCACTCCACACTCCGTCTTCTTCTCCAGCGAACTGCCCTTGTTAAAGAGACCGCTTCCATGGGAGAAACCATAGATCCAGAATCAGTATTCAATCTCATGATTCTGCCATCATTGTTCTCTCAACCCGATCCCGTTCAGTTTCAGTGCTCCTGGTGAGGTTTCCATTTGTCCATGTTTTTAAATCATTCTTGATTTTCGTAGGGCAATCGGAGGGGATAAATCACATTTTTCTTCTGCTTTCTGTGGATCATGGTGGATATATTGCCATGTAATTGGCGATTTCAGTTCCAGCACCCACGGCGAAGTGTTTTCGCGGTTGTTTCCGCCCACAAGACCCTCTTCACTTTGCTCTGGATTCTAGGGTTCTCCTCGTTGTTCTTATGGCAGAGGAGCTCCGTCGAGGGGATACGGATCTTTCTATGGGCAGCTTGGCGTCCGCCGGGCACAGCGTTGCCGAGGCTTCGACCAGTGGCTTTCAACCTGACGGACTTCGGTGGGGTTGGTGACGGAATTACGTTGAACACTGAGGCGTTCAAGCGAGCGGTGGCTGCGATCTCCAAGTTCGAGAAGAGGGGTGGCGCGCAGCTGAATGTGTTGCCTGGACGCTACTCTCGCTGTTTTGATATTTTTCATTCACCCGTTATACTAGACCAGATTGGTAGAGTATATGAGCAGAGAAACTACCGTAGAGTAGAGGAGCATCTAAACTTAACATCTCATCATCAAGGCATTTCATTTCAAGGTAGTAGGATCTCGATATGCATGACTTTTACTTTCAAATCTTGTTAGAGGAAGTAAAGGAAATGGTATGCCAGGCAAATGCAAGTTCATTGAGCATCGTCTAGTGTAGGGAAAAGAAGAGGATGCGATTATGTGTAGGAAGGCATACAGATTAACCTGATGTCTATGCCTGCTATTTTGTTGATTGTGGCTCTTGAATTTTTTGTTAAGTCCGAGTTTGGATGCTCGCTTAGAATTTTTTTCCCATTAGAAAAAAGAAATAAACACATTTTAAATCTAACTTTCACATGCCCAATTGATTTACCTGCAACAGGGAGAGCTAAACAAGAAGGGATGTAGAGGATAGTAAATAAACCAAGAACAATCCCTAAAATTGTTCTACGACTCGATACTTCTGAAATGATTTCAGTATCAAAAACTACCTTACTCTTCTCCTTTCTTCTATATATATATGACTGGTAGAATGAAACGGAAACAAAACGGGAACGCACCTCATGATCTTCCACGGGCTCTATACTGACACAACCCAACTAACTCTATAACAACTAAGTAGTGAAAGAAACAATTATCATAATAATAATAATATATGTAATTAAGTATAAATCTATTACTTAATATTATAATTGATAGAAGTAGATATTATTCTGCATCATGTGGCCCTTTCATTTAAAGAACTCATCTCGAGTTCTAAATGTCCATCATCTGGTGGATAATATGTGTAAATGTCAGAAATATTGAATGTTAATGGAAGATCCAGCTCAGTAGGAATCTTAATGATATAAACAATATCATTAATTTTACGGTGAATGGGAAATGGCCCCATTTTTGTGAGGTGCTAGTTTATGATTTACACTCGGAGATAATCGTTCTTTACGGATACAGACCATTACTAAGCCTCCTATTTGAAATTCTTTGTAATGACAATGAAGATCAACATTCAATTCGTAATTTTTATTGGGCTATTTTAAGTTGTTCTTGATCTCCTGAAACTTATCGGTAAAGTCTGAAATAAAATGTTCGGCAGCTTGGTTTTTGCATTTCGATAACACTGATATATTTATGGTGTGATTTGGCACGTTAGTATAAACAATGGCAAAGGGAGATCGACTTGTTGATCTATTTGTCATGGAATTATATGCGGATTCAGCGTGATTTAACAATTCATCTCATTGCTTTGGTTGATCAACCACCAAGCAGCATAACATATTCCCTGTAAGTTCTATTTACCACTTTAGTTTGCTCATTTGTTTGTGGATGATATGCAAAACTAAGACATAAATCGGTTTGCAATCTTTTCCACAATTCACGCTAAAAGTAGTCAACGAATTTTGTATCTTGATATGATGTGATACTTCGTGGTAAACCATGCAACCTTACAATTTCTCTAAGGAATAAACGTGTCGCGTTGCTAGTATTGAATGTTTGTTTGCAAGCTAGGAAATGTACCATATTTGAAAATCTGTCCACTACCACCATTATAAAGTCTAAATCTCGTTTGTTTTTCACAAACCCAGGATAAACTCAATGGTAATTCCAAATAGAATTGGGATTAGTTAGAGGTAGGTACAATTTTGTGTTTTGTGATGTTCCCTTATAACTTTGATAGATTGGACATCGTTCCACAAAATGACTAATATCTTTATGAAGTTGAGGCAAGAAGAATCTAGCTTGCATTTATTCGACAGTTTTATCTTGGCCGAGATAGGTTGCTAAGCCTTCAACATCGATATCCTGTAACAGTTGTTCTCGAACAGAAGCCTTTGGGATACAAAGTTGATTCCCTTTGAGCATAAATCCATGTTGAATGCTAAAATTTGCTAGCCTTCAATTTTACTTGCTGCATTACAAACATTTATTCCATATAATAGAAAATTCAAGATCATCCTTATACAAATCCTTTAGTAGTTTTAAACCTAGAGTTTTAGTTTGTAATGCAGCAAGCAAAATTGATCTGGGACTAAGAGTGTCTGCAGCTTTGTTTAGCTTTCTAGATTTATGTTTAAATACAAATGTGAACTTTTGGATATAGAGGGCCCATCGAGAATGCATCCGATGAAGAGTTTTTCGAGAGTTTAAAAATTGCAACGCTTGGTGATCATTTTGTAGCACAAATTCTTGATGAAGTAAGTAATGTTCCCATTGTTGTAGTGCTTGAATAACGGCATATAGTCTGTGCTTGTAAACAATCCATTTTTTGCTGGTGTTCACTCAATTTCTCACTAAAAAATGCAATAGGTCTTCTCTCTTGAGATAAGACAACCTCAATGCCTATAGCGGATGCATTTGTCTCCACTAAGAAAGGTTTATCAAAGTTCGGCTAGGCCAGAATCTGCGTAGAGCTAAGGAGTTGTTTGATATATCTGAAATTTTGTTGTTGTGGTTCCTTCCAGGTGAATTTTTGCATTTAAACAAAATGTAATTGGTGCCATTACCATACAAAAGTTTCAAATAAACTTTCGATAAAAATTTTCAAGACCATGAAAACTTCTAACTCCGGAAATGTTTCTTGGTACCGGTCATGTTCTATAGCTTCCACCTTAGCAGGATTGACTGCCACACCTTCCACAATGATAATAAATCCAACAAAAAAGGCCATTGAGTTTGCAAACTCACACTTAGGTAAATTAATGAATAGTTGGTGGCTTTTTAAAGCTGAAATAATTTGTTCCAAATGATGCAAATGCTCATGTAAATTACCACTATACACTAAAATATCATCAAAATAGATAACACAAAATTTGTTTAGAAAATGGTTCAAAATTTCATTCATTAAGCTTATAAACGTACTTGGTGCATTGCAAAGTCCAAATTACATCACCTTCCGTTCATACAAATCTTCTCGAGTTTTGAATGTTAGTTTTCATTAATCTCTGAGGAGTATACGTATTTGGTTGTAGCCGCTTCACAAATCTAAATTTGTAAAGACAACTACCCTAGCTAAATGATCTAAAAGTTCTTCCACGTGGGGTATGGGAAATCTGAAATTTAAGGTAATTTTATTAATAGCCCAACTGTCTATACACATATGCCAAGACCTATCCTTTTTTGGAGCTAATAATGTAGGAACGACATATGGGCTTAGACTCGGTTGAATTAATCCTTTATGTAACAATTCCTCTGCTAGTTCTTGCAGAATTTTATGTTCAGTTAGGCGCATTCTATAATGAGGAAGTTTAGGTAAAGTAGAATATGGAGAGAAATGAATGTGATGTTGAATTGCTCAAAGTGGTGGTAGTCTTGCCAGTGGTTCGGTTGGGCAGACTTCTGAAAACTTGTCTAATAGGGACTGAACTTCGATAGGTATAGTGATTCTTTGAGTTTCGGTTTCAGTTAGAATTAAGGCAAAACATATATGCATTTTATGATAAGCTGTGATTAGTTGTGAACTTGAGAAGGTAAGGAGAACATTAGAATCTAGGCCCTTACTTGATTGTGGCTTTGTGCTAGTTGTGGGCAGCGACCTTAAAGTCTATTTTTCAATTCAAATGAATAAGAGTTTGTCCTTCCGTTATATATGACTCACTTTATATTGCCAAGGTCGACCCAAGATGAGATGGCACACGTCCATGTCTAACACATCATAAAGAATGTTGCATACATAATGTTTTTCAATTGAGAACGTAAGCTTACTCATCTCAATCACAATGATTTCAATGCTCCTGCGGATCCCAATCTTATAAGGTCTGTGATGTTTTGTTGTAGGTAATTTCAAGGCTTTGACTATTGCACATGACAACACATTTTCAGTATACTTACTATCAATTAGAACTTCACATACCTTTCTAGTAATAGTGCACCTAGTTCAAAAATTAGTGTCATTGTGACTATTATTTTTCATGGTGCAACTAGTAGTTTCTCCAAAACACTCACTACTAACTCACCTTCATCGGCTGGAAGATCTTCCACGTCTAGATTAGCTTGCTGGTTATCTTGTTTTTCTTCTTCTTCTTTCCTTTTCACCTTTGTGTTAATAGGAGCTGATTCAACCATGCTCCGGCTCCCCTTTTAATTTACAAATCACATACTTAACTTATTTTTCTGATGAAATCTCCATATATTCAAAGAAATATTCCACAGATTATTCTCAATCTAAGTAATCTTCAATATGTAAATGTCCATAAAAAATAGGAATATTTAGCTTAAGCCTAAAATCAGAATGACACTGATCTAACCATTGTTGTCGGAGTTCATATGATCTTCTTCAACAAGGTTGAACAGGATAGTATCCTCAAGTTCGGAATCTATCTCTTCCATTATCTGATAATAATGTTTTTTTGAAATATGAAAGTTTATGGAAATCATGCTTTTTATTGCCATATCAATTAAGTCATATCTGCATGTTTGTTGGTGATGCTTCCTACAGGTCGCATGTTTAAATGTGTGGCTGTGTCTACTAGTTTGATTTGTCTAGTTGTTAAGTTGGAATTTGATTTATTTGAGACTTGAATTTGAATTGCATATCTAAGTAGAGTTTGGATTTATGCCAATCATATCTATTAACTTAGTAATGGGAGTTTGTAAATAAATGTTTTGAGACATGTAATTAGATAATATTGATTGAATAAATTTTTTTTCTTCTAGTTCTAAATCTTATGTGTTTAAGTTGGATGTGTGTTTTCTTTAAGCGTGGTGCAAGTGCAAATTCCTAATTATTAGAGAAGTTACATCATTGAATTGTTATGAGGCCTGATTTTTCTTTGCAAATTGTTTTCTTAATTTTTTTCTCCAACATAACTTATTAGTGAGCTGCTTGTGTTCCTTATTTCATTTAAATTTAGCACAACCATAGTTCTTGTGGCAATTAACTATTTCTCTTTGATTTTATATGGTTCAAATTTAATATTGCCTCGCTAATTATTGGTTAAATTTAGCACAAATGAACTTTTTAATTTATTTTTTTAGAATTATTAGATCATTACATTATCTTTTGTATTTTACTTCTCATATTTATTGTTATATTTAAAGCAAGTAGGTTGCTAATTTATGTATTGTGCTATGATTTTCAAACTTTTAAGTATCCTTATTTGATTTACATAGCACACATCATTATTATTGACCCCAAATCATCGTGCATCAAAATGGTAAGAGTTTATGGGTTCATCATCATGTCAACTAAATGAATGATATTCTAATGGAATTATTTAAAAAAGTAATAAATAATGCAATTTAAATAATATAGGTTGAATTATGGTTCTAATCATTTACAACATAACAATTATGAGATTTAGTTTACATTTCTGCAACTAATGGAGATGAGATCTTAGAAATTTTTAGGGTGGATGATTTAGAAGATTTCTTTGAAAAGTACAATTTTTCGAATCAGAGTGAAATGTGTTAAATCAAAAGTAGTTTGGCATATTCAATTATTTGGTGAAGGTTTACTATTAGATTGTCATGTGATAACAAGCTAATATGAAACATGGGCTTGAAGATAAATACTTATCATTTTATGAATTGTGAATATTGCGATCAATAAGTATTATAAATAAGTCAAATATATGTGTTTGAGTATTATTCAAGGCTTACATGATTTGTAGCTAAATGTTATTTAACATTAGATTATTTGTTGCTATTATTTGTTTCACTAAAAGTTTTATGCGAGAAATTAGAGATGAACTAAACTATAATTCACAAAAAATATTGCATGACATTTATATATAACTTTAGATATGGAACAATATTACTACTCTTTTATTTCAATTGTTGGGCCTATGCCTTTTCTAAGGAGAACTCAAATTACATCAACACAGGAATCATGTTTGTTTAATTTTATTTAATTGATAAGATTCTAGTTCATGTATTTTTATTTGATGATATTTTAAAGGTAGAAAATAATTTGCAATTATGTCATGAATCTATATTTGATATTTTTGAAACTAATTATTCATCCGCATTAGGCAATATTCATGAGCTTATATCTATACATAATCACAAGTTAAAATATTCGTTTGAAGGTAGAATTGAGCATGATATCATAACGGAACTTGATCCAATCATATAAATCGAATCAATGATAGATGTGAATTTGAATCAATCATGCTATTGTAATTGATGAATTAAATGAGCAATATAAAATGCACAATTCTTGATAAACTATATGTTGGCATTACTTTTATCATGAATAGTTATGTTGACATTGACTATCTTTAGTTTTTGCTTTAATGATAGTCAAATTTGTAGCATGAATCTCATGATGAGAGCTAAGTGGTGTCAATATTTCAAGAAATTTATTAATAATGTGTCTTAAAATAAATCTAAAATACAAAAATTCTACCATTTCTTTAAGAAAATTGTTCGTCCATATTAGAATATTATAGTTGTATAGTTGGTTTTTTTTTATAATTTTAATAGAATTTAATTTATAGGATTTGATAATAGGTCATTATTAGTATCCCTTAGGATGCATATTAGTATTTTGGCATTCTTATTATTTGCTTCTTAAGTTCCTTCATATTAGTCACTTTTTACTTGATTTGCATGAGGATATTTGCAAAACATGAATAGTTAATAATGACAATTTCAATTTTATATTGATTTAAACAAGTGTCATATATAATTTAAACATGGTCATAAGGTCATTGTGTATTTAAATTTATAAATGCTTTCATTAGATTCTTTTAAGAATTATTACAAAAAAGGTTTGGTCATTTAAAATTTTACAATAGGTTGAAAGTAATGACTGCAAATTGAAAATTTGAAGAAACTCCTATATTAATCTAGTTTTTATGAGTCTACCACTATATGACATACAAGGAAATTAATGTTATCAACTTTTGGAATTAGTGGTTCAGTGAAATTGAAGGGCCAAGATTGGTGGCATGATCTAGAATGAGCGTGATACTATAATATGGTTGTATTATGATATCAAAGTGACTCTAAAATATTGATGCAAAATAATATGGAATCCGTAGAATTATGATGTGGGCTATATATATATATATATATATATATATATATATATATATATATATATATATTGTCTTCCAATGCTTGCTTCTTTCCTTCATGCTCCTTGGTTTCTCCTTGTCACCCTTCCTTGGAGAGCTTGGGCGTTTGGAGATGGGAGAGAGGGTGAGGTTTGGTTGGAAGAGAGAAAGAGTTAGTGAGAGAGAATAATGCTAATGATTCAATTCATACTTAAACTTGAATGAATTGATCTATAATTGAATGCCTAGTATAACATAGCACATGATTATTTATAACCTTTACAAGATATGCAAAAGCTAATAAAAATAATTGATATTCCTTCATCACCATCCATTACAAGATCTTTGATTGGACAATTCTATATGTGAATGCTTATTACATTTATCTAATAATTAGAGAGAAATTGTCTAGATAGAATAAGGGAATGTTCTTTAGAATCCTTCTTAAGGGTATGGCTATCAAAGAAGTTTATTATTCATGTCTGATCATGTTGGGCTCGATTATTAGTTCGAATTTAACTAATTTTTGCAAGCTTTTTTACTTAACAAATTGAACGCAACCTTGATTTTATTCAATTACATTGAAGTTGATAATAGCTTTGTTATGTTTACCTATACACAAAATATGCATTTATATGTATTACTACATTTTTACTTATATGTGTTTATGTATGCATGCGAGCATATACATTTAAAATACATATATCCTTACTTGTATGGATAAACATATATATGCATAGATTATATTATTTATATGAGACTCTCATGGAGATCTCATGTTCGTGAAAAGCTCATGTTCAACTCGACGAGTAAAGTGTAAATGAGTCAAGCATAAGAAAAAAAAAATTTGGCTAGTTTGCTTAACAAGCTGTGTCGAACAATACTAGTACTTGCTTAAGCTAAATTTGTTTACATTTTAATGATTAGTTATGGAGAGACAAATATAAGAATTTTTAGTGTTCAATTTGTCATATTTGCTGATTCTTTAGAATTGGTTAGAATTTTTTTACGCTTATCTTTTTCTTGGGGTCAAATTTCTTTCTTACATGGTTTGATTTGCGGAGTAGTTTTGGCTCATTTAAAAACCTCATTCAATGGTGACAAAAATTCCTAATTGATAGCTTGAATTAAGAAGTTAGTCTTTGACTTCAAAGTTTAAACATTCCTCCAATTTTCGGCCTCCTTATTGAAGTGCATGAAAATCATGTCTAAACTTTTTTTTTTCACCTATTTAGCATGAATTAACGTTCCAACATGATACCATAGATCTCTTGTTTTTTTAAGTTTATATGTATCATATTGGCTTTGATTTGACATCGCTAAATCATGATTTTATTTGCTTATTTAATTCAATTTCAGCTAGGAAGAATTAGGTTTGCGAAAGCCTCTCAATTTGTGGCTTCCCCTTTAAGCTGATTTTTCCTTGCGAATCATCATTAACCATAACACATGATACCATAGATCTCTTGCTTTTTTAAGTTTATATGTATCATATTGGCTGTGATTTGACATCGCTAAATCATGATTTTTTTTGCTTATTTAATTCAATTTCAGCTAGGCGGAATTAGGTTTGGGAAAGCCTCTCAATTTATGGCTTCCCCTTTAAGCTGATTTTTCCTTGAGAATCATCATTAACCATAACACATAAAACTTGTAGTTGATCCTCTAAAGTTATTGTCCTAAACAATGTTATGATTGACTTTACTTGTGGTGTAGCTAACCCATGAATTGTTGTTGAACTTTTTGATACGTCTAACCCAAGCTATAGTAGTCATACTTGCTATTGTAGATGTCCCATTGGTACTTGATAGTAGTACTACCTCATTATAATAAAGTTGACTCAAGTTTCTCGAGTAACCTATAGTATATAATCAATAAGGCTTGGTTAACCTCATGATGTTGAGTCGATATATGTTTTCTTGATGCTGTGTCATAGTACTCCATTTAGTGTGAATGGTACGTTGTGATAAGTTGCTTTTGTTCTCGAATGATAGCCGTTGTGAGGATTTTTTTGAGCCCCGTGAACTTCTTTAGCTGCATCCTCTTGGATTTTGACTCTGTTGTTACAGGTTTTTTGCACATGCAAAATTGGATTATTAATTATTTCACTTTTTTGCCCCTACTTGATAACTCCTTTCTTCTTATGTTGCCTAGTTATAGTTATTGTAATTTCTTGTTTACTCGTATTATTTTTTTCACTCTTAATTGATAAGATTCTTTTGTCATCATTAGACTACTTATATCCTCTTACATGCATGACACCCCTTTTGTACTCATAGGTCTTCTAGTAGACTTTTATGATCCTCTTGGATACTCATTCGGTAGATTTTGCCCTTTTAGGCTCTAGTAGAATTGATGGCTAGATTTGGGGATTTTATTCTTGGGTGGAATTGTTATAAGTTTTCTAAAATCAAGGCTATTGTCTCAAGAAAATTAATAAGCATATTTTTTAATCGTGCAACTTATCTCTCATCATAATTTAAACTATAATGCGAGTATACATAATATATCTTATAGATGGAATAATTGCTTTGATATTAACTTAATCCCAAATACTCTCAATGCCATAATATGGTTGTATTATAATATCAAGTTAACACAAGATATTGATGTATATTGATGTGGAATGCTATGAATTGGTAGGATTTTTTTTCTTGAAACCTACAACCTTCTTAAATGGTTTCATCTTTGTATTTCTTCCAAATCCATTGATTTCTACTTATTACCCTTCCATGGAGGGCTCAAAATTTAGAAGTGAGAGAGACGATGAGTATCAATTGTAAGAAAGAAAAAGTGAATTAGAGAGGGAGAAAGAATAATGTCAATGATTCATTTGATACTTGAATTGAAATTGAATTGATCTAGAATTGAATACCTAGTACAACCTAACACATGATTATTTACAACCTTCACAAGATAAGTATAAGCTAAGAAAAGATAAGTAGTAAGATAAGTAGTAAGATAAGAGCTATTCCCTTATCATCATCTATGATAAGCTATTTGATAGGACTATTTCTTATCTAATGTTTACTACATTTATTTATTAATTGGGGAGAAATTCTTTAGCTAAAATAAAAGAATATCTCGTAGAATTATCATATTAGGAGTATCTTGCCATGGATATAAAGAGAAAGGTGAATTGATGGAATCATGTAGTTCAACTTGGTGTATTCCTTGGTGCTTTATAATTAGTAGAAATTTGTGGAGTTAGTTTTTGCTCTTCCTAAACCTTCTTAGATGGTGGTCAAATTCCTCTTTGATGCTTGAATTATGGATTAGGTTTTGACTTCTCCAAATATTGAATATTTTTTTTAATATTCGGTCTCTTTATTGAAGTGACTCGAAATCCTATCTAAATTCTTTAATTTGAACCCTATTTTCATGAATTAAGTTTCCAATTTAATACCATAGTTTTCCTTAGTTATTTTAAATTTGTATGAAGCTCATTAACCTTTTTTGACATGGATAAACTTTTGATTTATTTATTTATTTAATTCAATCTCAGTTTAGTTTAATTATGTTTAGAGAGCCATTTGGATAAAATGAGAGAGGAAGCATCATGTAGTGGATCGTGGATGTGGAAGGAAGGCTTCAAGATGGGACTTAGTGGAGCGGGGTGGAGTGAGTGACTGTGTAGAGATTTTGTAGACCAAACAACAACAACAACAACAACAATAAGCCTTTATTCCACTATGTGGGGTCAGCTATATGAATTATTATTCTACATTTTATACTATTAAGTACAAATTTCTCATTTAATTGGAACAAATTAAGATAATTTTTTATACTACCTAATTAAGTCTTCTTAAGTATACCTCTGTCTTTCTTAATATATGTCAAATCTAATACATCTACTTTTCTAACTAGGTCATTAGATGACCGACGTTTTATGCGACCAAACCATTTAAGGCGATTCTCTCGAATCTTATCTACCATTGGAGCTACTCCAATCTTTTAATGTATATATTCGTTTTGCATTTTATCTTTGAGTATAAAGCCACTCATCCACCTAAGCATCCTTATCTCTACAATGCTTAATTTTATGATTCTCTTTTATTGGCAAACATTTTGCTCCATAAATTATTGCAGGTCTTACCACCATCTTATAAAATTTTCTCCTAAGTCTAAGCGGTACTTTTCTATCACACAACAGGCTAGA
Source organism: Cymbidium sinense (assembly GCA_021442155.1). Taxonomy (NCBI): domain Eukaryota; kingdom Viridiplantae; phylum Streptophyta; class Magnoliopsida; order Asparagales; family Orchidaceae; genus Cymbidium; species Cymbidium sinense. The sequence continues at coordinate 40,859,865 of CM038218.1, forward strand.
TGTATTCCTCTACTTCAACCATCCAACTTAAATTCTACTAATAACATCTCCATCTATTTTACCATCATTTTGAACAATTGACCTAAGATATCTAAAACATTCAATATGTTTAATCACTTGATCACTCAATGTCACAATCCATTACAACTAAAATTACGCTCCATATATCCTGTTTAGATTTACCTAAGCTAAAGCCTATAGATTCTAAGATTGATCTCCATAACTTAAGTTTCTCTTGAACTCCGCTTTAGTCTTATCAACAAGAAGAATATCATCAGCAAAAAGCATACAACAAGGTACATCCTCCTGCAAATGTCTAGCAAGAACATTCATAACTAAAACAAAAAGATATTGTCTTAAAGTCAATTCTTGATGTAATCCAACTGAAATAGGAAAGTACCTGGTCAATCCTCCTTGTGTTTGAACACAAATAATAGCTCCAATATAGATATCCTTAATGTCTTGAATATAAGCAAAAGTAACTCCTTTCTTTTTTGAAATTCTCCAAAGCACTTCTCGTGGAACTTATTCATGCTTTCTCTAAATCAACAAATATCATATGTAGATCCTCTTTCCTCTCTCTATACTTTTCCATCAAACCTCTCAACAAATATATATCATCCATAGTAGACCTACCTGTCATGTAACCAAATTAATTTTGAGAAATTTTGTATCACATCATAACCAATGTTTATTTACTCTCTCCCATAATTTTAATGCATGACACATTAATTTAATTCCTCTATAATTTGGACAGTATTGTGCATCACCTAGAATTTGTAGTCTCAAGTTATCTTAAATTGAATTCAAGTTATTTGCCATTCATCAAAAATAAAAATATAAGGATAAAAAAGAAGGAAATAAATTCAATCCACCATTGAACAGGTAAAAATAACATCAAATTATAAAAAAATGATGAAAGCTTTGCAGGGAATCAAAGTAGGACCCAATTACAACACTATCTTATATTAACAACCACTAGACCATACTTTTGTTCTTGCTTCTATTCTTAATTAATTTGTATACATATAATATATAGTGAAATAAAATAAACTTTGATCTAACTACTAGCTAGGATAATTTGATCAATGTTTGGCTCGAAATCGGATCAAAAGAATGTGTGATTCAATGTTTTAGTTTGCGGCGCAACTCAATCACTTTGATTTGAGCCCAATCTGATACAGATATGGATATTCTTTGATCTTTGAGATGAAGTTTCAGTGTCAAGAGTAGACAATGGAAGATAGACTCACTTGGTTTGGGCATGTGGCACGGAGGGTAGATGGAATTAATAGAAAGGAATGTGAAGAATAATGAGTAAATCAAAGCAAACATTTGTAGAAATTTTGCGAAGAAACTAGTATAAATGTTTTGTATAGCCATTTCCTAGTGTTTGTACTCTTTACATCCCCAGTGTGTGCCGAGAGTGGGATAACCAGAATAAGGTGTGATTTTTACCATTTTATCAAACAAATTATTACATATTTCAAGTTTTGTTAAATGTAGAAAAATAGAGTTATGCTCTTAGTAGAATGGCAAATTTTTATCTAGGCCATGACCACAAACTTTGGTATTAGATGCATTTTAGATACTTCAGAAAAACCATAGTAATAATCCCAGAGATCTGATGGTTAGAAGCGCTTGTAAAGCTGGCAAGGCAACTAAACAAGGCATGTGGTTTGCAGATATATTGTAATCTTACTTGCTATTAGAATTAATATTGTACATTTCATAAACGTTTTATTATGTTTTATTCTTTTAGCTAGGCTTAGGGGCGTTTAAGTTATAACTGTGATGAGAACTGATTATAGGAGTGAAAGACAGGGGACTTGTAGAACATTTATTCTCTGGTTGCTCATGTTTTTTACAATTTAAGATGCCCAACTAAATAAGAACCAATAGACACTGTGAATTGGTATGTCTTTGCAGTTGTTCTCAGTTTAAAAAAAATCATCTGTTGTCTTCTTGTCGATTATTTGTACTTGAGAGCTTTGTATTTTCTGGTTATTGGTGAATAGTAGGGTAGGGGTTATTTAATTTGATTGGGAAACATTATATTTTATTTATTTATTTATTTTTTTTGTTTACAGGATGAGAATCTATGGCCATTGATGCCTCCACTGCCATCATATGGATATGGGAGAGAACATAAAGGTCCTCGGTATGGAAGTTTAATCCATGGTCAAAAAATTGTGGATGTTGTTATAACAGGTTGGTAGTCATATAGTAGCTTCCTATTTAATCATTTATTTGATTATATTATTTTTCTAAATAAAGCTTATTAATAAACCAAAATCAACTAGTACACAAAAAAAGGGAAGTACTTTAAAGTAGTCGGGGAGTACATGAACTAATCACGTTGTCAGCTGGTATTTAACCAAGAGGAAAAAAAATATTTCCAAACCAAGCACTACCACGCTCCATCCCCCCAGTTATTTTTTATTAACCCTTTTAGGATTCATGCTACTTGTTTCATTTAGTTTCTTTGATTGCACTTGATAGCTTCTGCATGTAGCAAATAATTACAAACAATAACATTTGTGCCAAAGTCAGCTTTTGAATAGATTCAAGTAATAGTATATAGAGAAGCTAGCCTCACTTGAATGATAATGAATATTCTTTTGCTAGACAGTTCAAAGAAGTGTCAGAGAAAAGAGTTTGGGTTGCATTTGGATGCTTGCGTGGTATTGTCATTGTGAATATATATATATATATATATATATATATATTTATTGTTGAATTAATTAAGTTTGCATTAAATTTGCTTTTAACTTTTCTGACTTTTCTTTGGTTTAATTTTCTACATGCAAGTGTAATTCAAGGTTGATTAGTTCTTTGGTATTTTAATTATGTGTATATGCCTATATGATACCTTCATCAAAGCATGAGTGGTTTTGTCCTCATGTCTGCATCCTTTGCAGCCCTAAGTTTTTGGCCAGTTGTTCAAGATAGCAAGTTGTTGTTTCTTTCCTGCACCTTCAAGGCTTCAAGACACCACAAATTGATTCATTCACTGGAAGACTCGCTTCTCTTGTTTCAGCATGACACCTTCACCTGCAGGCAGCCCTGGTCTTCAACAGGGACAAAATTCCTATAGTAGCCCTTCCAGTTCCCAGCCAACAGCAATGGCGTGAATCTCGGAATCTCATCCAAGCACCTCAGTAGAGACATGCCTTTACCCCTCCACTGCTGCACCGTTTGTTTCAGAACCGTGGAACCCTCCTGCAGAAAGCAATAAATCTAGGGAAAGGAAATGGAAAACTAGGGAGAGGAAGAAGAGGGATTGTCATTCCTTAAGGGGAAAACATTGTCTGCAATACCAAAGGAGGGCGTGTATTTTTAGCTAAGCACAATAAGGTAAATCTGTAAATAGAAATTATAGAATAAACCTTCTTACAAGAAAACCAATGAAGCACAGAAACTGAACAAAATAGGGGTGAATAGAATGAACAATACAACACAAGCGCTATGGGGTACTGAGTAATTTATATTTATTTTCTCTTTTGTTTTGTTAGTTAAGTTTTTTTTTTTGTTCTCCACTAACTGAAATGCTGGCTGATTTCTTCACTCCCGTCATCACAAGAACAACAGTCAGAGTAGCAGGCTTGGTTCAAATTTATTATTCCCTAAGTTCCGATCACATTCACACAACTATATGAAGCTTGTCAATTGTTATGGTTCAATTCTAGTGACCTTTGTTTAATTCAATTCCACATAAAATATTTGGGTCATAATTATCATTAAGTTAGATTTGGAATGGTTCATTTGATATGAAATTTGTGTAAAGTCGATCTTTGGGTGGTGTGGTCTAGTCTACTTCACCATTCAAGGATATGTTAGGTGTGCAATAGAAGCAGGTGTGCAAAGAATGTTGGGGTTGATGTAAGACTAAGTATCAGGTTCAAAGATGAGACATGGGCTTATGGCATGTGCTAATTTGAAAAAGGAGATGCATGAGGGCGATGGAATAGTGAGAAAAAGAAAGTAATTCTCTTTCAGCACTATAATTTCTATCAAATTTGCTATTTGTAAAATGGAGGATTGAACTATAAAATTCTTCTTCTATTAGTTAAAACTTAAACACCATTAATACTTAAAAGGGGTTCTTTGGAATGAAGGAGCCAAAATTATCTGGGTTCAATTATTAAAACACTTACCTTTACAAATGTATGTTTTGTGTTCTTTGGAGATTTAATTCTAGGTTTATTTTAGTGAGAATTTGACACAGGTTTATATGTGATACCTAAAGATAAACTTAAATTGAAAGAGTTTTTGGGATACAATCAAATAATGTATAATTTATAAACAACTCAAAAAAGAGTTCCATGGTTAGATCATTTCCTTTAAACATTCTTTTCATAGGGATATAATATAAAGATAAAAAAATCTATTAAATTGATTTCTGTTTAAAAAAGATTTAGGATAGCAAGTAATTATAAATATGAAAATAATTGTTTGTAAAATTTGTGAAAAATATTTCTTGATTTGTTGGCTAGGGCAAATTATAGTAATTTATTACTTCTAAAGACATAAAAAGGGATTGGGTTAATCCTCATTTTTTAGGTAAATAACTTTTTAAAAGAAAATCATCTGTAAATGTAAAAAAAAGATATTGTTTGTTTTGAATATCCCTGCATTTTTAGTTATTTTTTGTTATTATTATTATTTTTTTAATTTTATTCTTATGAATTTGATGTACGAAAATATGACAATTAATAGAAAAAACTGGTTTTTGTAAGAATGCACATATTGTTTTATTTAAAAAGAAACACAAAATATGAAAAGAAGTTTTTTATATTTAGGTGATTTTCAATAGTACTATTGTCATTGTTAATGATGTACAAGATCAAGTGGTTTCTTAGGTTTCTGCATTTATTTGGAATTAGAGGCCCAAGAAGAAGTAGACGGAGATTTAGGCTTATGACATGTTATAACTGGGAAGAATAGATAAGTGTGGGCAATGGACTTGCAAACAAAAAAACAAAAAAATTGTTGGATGGTAAATTTTGTATTGCGCTTGATGATTTGCCTTAGGTACTTTAATTTTCTTTCAAACTTGCTATTTGTAAAATAGATGAGTGAAATATAAAACTCTTATTTTCCTTTATTATTTGTTCTTAAAGGTAAAGGGGTGCCCTAGAATGAATGGATCAAAATCATGAGGGTTGATTTATTAAATTGCTTAAAAGGTAAGCTCAATGTTCAATGAATATCCAATTTGAAGTTTTATTTCAAGGTTAGGTTTATAAGTATAATACCAAAGGATAGAGCCAAATTGAAAGCATCATTATGATATAACTAGGGGATGAATAATTTAAGGACTTCTCAAAAAAGCTTTGAATGATTAGATCATTCATTTAAACATACTTTTCATAAGGATAAAATGTAAAGATAAAAGATCTAAAACTGATTTTTATTTTGAAAAAAAGTCAGAATGATGTACAGAATGATAAATAGAGCGAAGTTGTTTAATTGCAGGAGATGAGCACATTTTGGAATGCAGGCTGCTATGTCAGTCATAAGGGAAACTGTCATGGTAGTTAGATATGGGAGGTTGAGAGAATGGCAAAGAGTTACAAGGATGTTGACATGGTGGTTGTAGTGGATGCAGCGGATGATAATGGTTGGACCAGTGAAGGTTGTGAGGAACAAGAGGCCGCTGCAGTGCTTTAGTACTGTTAGCATTATGGTGGGTGGAGATATATCTTTCCATCTTTCGCATACTAAGTGGCAAGAATGAGATATAATGAGAGGACTTTAACATTGTAGAAAATTCTGGTCATTGGGTGACATCAACTATGTTTTTTGGAGAAGCTGGCAAAGTGGTTGATGATCAGCTGGAATGGAGCCAGCAAGATGTGAGGGCAAGATTATTTGCTGCTTGTTAGAATATTTTTGTGGTGGCAGCGCATTGAACTCTGCCAAAATTATCAGCCTCTGCTGACTGTAGATTCTTATTTGTTTTCTCACTATTTTAAATTGTGAGTTTCTAATAGATACTGAATTCACGAGTTTGTATGGTAATTCATGCTAATGTGAACAAGGTGTGTTTTTTTTAATAATTTTGAAGATTTGTGAAAGAAGGTTTTGAGCAGTCCTTTTGTATTTCTCAAGTTCTTTTGATAGAACTTTGGATCTGCATCACTTTTAAGTGATCAAACCATAGCATTTCAATCATGCAAGATTGTTTTAGCTCAATTCAATTTCTATCCTTAGGTCACCCCTCCTTCATGCGGTTAAAGAAAAAATGAGCTACTAATTATGTTGTTAAAAAAAGCATATTTTTTTTCTTTCTGCAGGGCACAATGGCACTATTGACTTTGGATCTGAGCAGTCCTTTTGTATTTCTCAAGTTCTTTTGATAGAACTTTGGATCTGCATCACTTTTAAGTGATCAAACCATAGCATTTCAATCATGCAAGATTGTTTTAGCTCAATTCAATTTCTATCCTTAGGTCACCCCTCCTTCATGCGGTTAAAGAAAAAATGAGCTACTAATTATGTTGTTAAAAAAATCATATTTTTTTTCTTTCTGCAGGGCACAATGGCACTATTGACGGACAGGGCAAATCATGGTGGACAAAATTTCGCCGGAGAAGTCTTAATTATACTAGAGGTCCTCTTGTACAATTCATGCGGTCAAAGCACATAAAGATTTCTAACATAACACTTATGAATTCACCATTCTGGACTCTTCATCCTTATGACTGTAAGAATATTACTATTTCAAACGTTACAATTTTGGCTCCTATTTCTGAAGCTCCAAACACGGATGGCATAGATCCAGGTAAACTGTCACTCTTAGCGTTTGAGTTCTTCAATGATTCTCATTTATTTAATGCTCATTATTGGCTGCAAATACACTCTTTCTTTTTTTCTTCAATTGTATTTTGAATTGCTTGAAACTTGAGCAAGATTGGGATTGTGATGATGTGGTCTCCTTGAATGATTCAATTGTTATTTTCTTAGCTGTTATGGTTTCTAATGTCATTGGTGTAGCCTTTGGTTTCTCTAGTTGTATGCGTTTTAGGGGTTGTTTGGTTGCCTGCATTTATAGTGTAAAGTAAACCAAATGTAGATAATTTAATTTTTTGATTGTTTGGTATGGTGCAAAGTAAAATTTCAATGCATTTGTAGTGTATTTGAAATGCATTAGAACGATCATTTTGGGTGTATTTGGAATTCGCCCAATTTGGGCGAATTCTAATACATCGGCTAGTATAAAGTATTTGCCATTGCTGACCTCCGCGATCCGTTCGCGCCGACCACCGCCGGCCGTTGCCGTTGCCGCCGGCGGCCTCGATCCACCCATTATCGTTGTCGCCGCCGTCGTCGAGCATGCCGTCGCCGGTTGTCGGACGCCACTGTCGTCACCGGTCGTCGACGCCACTGCCGTCGCCGGTCGTCGGACGCCACTGTCGTCGCCGGTCGTCGGACGCCACTGTCATCACCGGCAGGTTGTCGGACGCCATCGCGATCGGTCGCCGGCATATCGCGTCGCCGGTCGTCGGACTTTGACGCCATCGCGTCGCCGTCGTGACGCCCATTGTGCCGATAATCAAAAATCTTTACATTACATTTATTTTGCCAAAAAGAAAAAAAAATATATTTGTATAGTTTTCAACCAAACAAGTTAAAGTATCGATTCTTTTACATGATTCGGTTACTTTTCTCTAAATTTAGGCAACCAAATAGCCCCTTGGAGGATTTGGTCTTTCTTCGAAGAAATTTAATTTGTTTATATGATTAGCTTCAACCTTGATCTATTTGATTGAGATGATTTATATGAACAACTTGGGGTAGAGATGAACTAGTGTAGAGACAGTAACAGTGTTCCTTGGGCTTGTTGACCCATAATATATCATTTTTACAGAAATCTCAACTAGTGAAGGAACTTTTTCTTAGAGAACTACAACCAAATGAATTGCTATTATTCATGAATAGATGTAAAATGAATATCGATACTGAAGTTGTTCTGTGGTCTTCTTAAATGAGGTATAAAATGAACCTGATTTATTTGCTATAACTGCAATCTTAGAAAATTAATCAGGCATTGCTTTTAGGATATTTATAGCAACTATGGATGTTGATATGACAGTTGCATTAATTCAAGCTAAAAAAATTCTTTTGTATATAAAGGATGACATTCACTATTATTTTTTTTCTGTTGCCTTTGCAGTTCCTTTACTCTTTTTTATGACTCGAGTGCCGTCTGCTAGCTTTTCTATTGTCAGGCCCACAATCTTATTTATTTCTTTTTTATACTATGTCCATCTCTTTTTTTTGGCCCTATGCTGCGTAGATAGTTGTTTAGTAGTATATGGTTTGCTAACTGATACAACTGATATTTTATGGTCATATATAAAGCATCCTTAGAAATTCTTATATGAACAAGTCTCCTCTTATTAAAGAAAGTTTTGCTGAACAGTGTTTTTATTCATTATTATTCATATCTAAATTTCACATCCATTGGTTGTATTTTGTTGCAGATTCTTGTGAGAATGTGGTGATAGAGAATTGTTACATTAGTGTTGGTGATGATGGAATTGCAATTAAGAGCGGTTGGAATCAGTATGGAATCAAATATGGGAAATCTTCCGCCAATATTGTAGTTCGGAATCTCGTTATTCGTTCTTTGGTAAGGTGAGTTGCTCCTTCCAACATTGTGAATGTATACACACCCTTAAATTTGTTAGTGAAATACTTCTCACCATTTCTAATACTTCGTGAGTCTTAATATTATTCTCGAAATTTGTGTACAGCTTAAAAAATGTTTTCCGTAATGTTTAAAAGATGATATTTTTGATATCGAGAACTTAGGAATTTTACTCGTTTAAACTGTTTTCTATATATATGTATAACAAGTAACAATATATCAACAAGACAATAGAAGGTAATTAATGATAGAAAGCTTATTGCAAGCATACATGGTTTAAGTACAAAATAGAAGAGAGACAGACTTGCGAGCTTGACTCTCAAACTTCATACGCCTTACACTCTTAATATAGTCTTATTTATAATAGATGGCGGACTTCAAACCTGAGAGACTCCAAACTTATTTTACAAACAGAAGAAATATTTTTTCTGAAGTTCGACTGAAAGTATCTTTTTTTTTTGAAGCAGTTCTCGTTATTTTGATACTTGTGAAGTTTGAGAGTTAAGTTTGCAGGTCTTTATGTGTATTCTTTTGAGTTTGTACTTCAACCCTTATTTTGAGTTTGTACAAGAAATATTGAGTTAAGTTTACATGCACTTTTTGTTGTGAATTACTCTCTTATTTTATTGATATTTTATTTTATTATGTTGTTACCCTATTGATAAATTGGTATTAGAGCCATGATAGAGTAGATCTTCTTAAGGAATTACATAATAAATTATTGTTATTAAATAGGCTTATTTCTTCCTTGTTTATAAGCAACGTGAAAATTCAAGTGAAGATGGTTTTTATTCTATAAATCTTTTACTATCATTTACCCATAACTTGGATTCTCTCGTGTTGATGTTGTCTCATAAGATGCAAGCTTTCTCAAGGGTTGCGATGTAATTGTATATGACAGTAAGTCCTGCAAAAGATTGAGTAAAAGGTAGATAGTCTTGATTCATATATCAACCCATAATTGTGTCTAGCGCATTCTAATTATGATAATTATCACAAAGTGTGTATGTGTCTATTTAATATCAATAAGTTACTACACAAATTCCTTGTTGTTCCTTTATGGCAATCTTTAGAAAAAATCAATTATCTTGATTGTTCTCAATGAGGGCCAAGTAGTATAAAAAATTATAAATTAATCGAATATCCTATGAATGAGAAAGATCTTAATAAATGATCTATCCCTAGAATAGAAAAATCAGTCATTTATAAAATAGAAATCTTTGATTTTATGGGAAAATCTTCTTTTATAATTGTTAAACATTTTATCACCATAAATGGAAATGAGAAAACTATTTCCCTCATCAAAGAAGATTTAGATCATCTTATGCAAATTTTTAAATATATTCAAATTGGATTAATCCATATAGCCTTTATGCCTCTCACACTTAAGAGGATTAAATGCTTTCTTTTTCGGCTATTTATGAGATGAAAAAAGCCTTAATTGAGCTCAATTCTTGATAGGAGTGATGGAAACTAGTCTATGTCACGCCTAGTCCACTTCAATATTTTTTAACTCATAGCTTATTCCTAGTTGAGGTTAGCCTTTTTGAAGTTGCAAAACTTCAACTTCATCTCCATGTATATGATTACTTGGATTCAAGAGCATAACACTCCTTTATAGAATCCATTTTAAGGCTATGAATGCCTTAAACCACAATGTGAAAGGAATAGTTCAGCCCACAGGTATAACGACTCTTATAGAAATAATTTTATTGTGATTCCATGTAGCCATAAGTAGAGTTATTAAATGTAATGAAATATCATTTCTTAATTCTTGGACTATTTAGGTTTACAGTACGAAGATCAATCATAATCCCCATAATTTCTATCACTTCAACATCTTCAGTAATGGAAACCACTTCTTGGAATGAAAAATTGGTTATGAGTCTCCAAATGAATTCAAATCAAATCCTACTACCACAAATAAAGGACAATGCGTCCTTTTCCTCAACTCCTTTTGAAATGAACTTTAATTTCAGATGAATTACGAACCAGGTAGTAAAACTAGGGCTCTTTTAATATAGGAGTATCTACAACTTAAATCTGAGCAACTTCATAATTGGTATAGACAAACTACAGAAGCCAAAAGATTTGAAATCTTCTAAAAAATATTTTAATTATTAAATGTACGATCCCATTTGTTAAATGATTTGCTCATAACTATACCCAAGCACTTTAAATTGCTGAGTTCTAGAAAATGGAAGTCCGCCAAGGGAGAAATAGCTAAAAGTCTATATATCATCCTTCAAAACAACTCACAATAGAAAGAGATGATAATTATGATAATATAGAAATGTCTAACATTGGCAAAATCAAACAACTATCATAAGAGATTTTTTACTGTCATAAGCATTAAAATTTCACCAATAGCACCTTCCAAATACTAAGTGAACATATGATCAAAATAGAGTTAAGATTGATGAAGTCTCTCCATCAATTAAGCACAATATAACTCCACCAACTTCAGAATTGATTTTTTCTCACCCAACGATACAGCCAAATCCTATTATCTCATTCAATTTATGCCCTTCTCAACAAGACTTTGACTATCTGGTTTCAAACCAATTGAAACAAAGCTATCTCACAGAAACTCAAAGACAAGATATTTTAGGGAAGCCAATTTAGAAGATCCCACAAAAATTAACGATAGTGTTGACTTTAATATAACAGTTAATATTCTACAACACTTTACTAAGATGGTCACCAATCAAGGAGAAGAAAGTAGATTTTACTTTTAAAACTAAGATGTCCATCATTAACTTATTTTTGATTTTATGAAGATGTGTTTTTAAGTGGAGTAATGGCTCTTCAAGGTACTAAGAGTGTTCATTGAAAACAAATTGTATTGAAAGCTTCGTAACTTTTTCATTGCCCGTGTCAAGAGCAACCTTAAAGACCCCAATACAGGAACAATCCCATACAAAAGTATATTTATGGCCGCTTAATTAATACTAGGAAGGTTTAGATTTATACTTTGATATCAAATGAAGAAGGAATGGAGCACTCACAAAGCAGAATAAATTAGGAGTCTTTTGCGAATAATTCATGGTTAATTCTCTTCTTATGGACCAAAATTAAGAAAATCAGAAATCAAATTAGAGTTATAATTAAAAATAGAAAAATTTATTTTAAAAAGGAGACTAGTCCTCTCGAAGAAAAGGAAAAGAAGCTTCATCTTCTCCCAAATTGAAAATTAAATTTTATTAGTGTGGTTGAATAAAACATTATGCTAACTGATGCCCAATACAAAAAAAAAGCTTGGTGAACTTAAAATCGATGAAAATAAAAAGCAAACTCTTATGAAAATCCCTCTTTAACCGAATCAAGCTACTTCTTTTGAATTAGAGTTCTATGAGCTATATAAAGTAAACTCCTTAGGTTCTGAATCCAAACCATATTGCAACAAATTTTCGAAGACTGATTATTCTGATACTATAGTATAAATGAATAACCTTTTTACCTTAATAGACACTCAAAAGGATGAATTAATTAAAATCCTCACACAGATCTTTGATTCAAAAATTCGAGATAAAATAATTTGGTTTTATTTGAGAAAAACTAATATACTCATAGATGAAGCACTTTATGCTTGAAATCTATAAACAAGTTAATAATAAGACTAAATCAACTGCTACAATAAATGATCTAAAACACAAAATAAATAATGTATGTAGAAAAATATTCATATTAGAAGATGATCTAGAAACCCTTAATCAAAGAATCATAAATCTTGAAATTCTTAATCAAAACTAAGATAAACTACAGCCTAAGCTTGAAGAATATTTTTCGAATTCTCTTCAGATGGTTATAATACACAGATTTTATCGATTTTTTTTTTTGTTGGATTGGTTTTACCTCCAGGTTCTCCGCCTTAGCAGTTGTCTCGGTTCTATTGGAGCGCAGAGTTTGGTAACTGTTGGAAGGCCGGGTTCTTCTAGCCTGCTCGATCTTATGCGGGTGATTCTGTTGTGTAGCCACTGACCTACTTCATTGGCTTATTTGCTCATCTAAATAGATGATTTTGTTTCTCTGAGACTTGTGGGAGTAGTCTCTTTCCCTTTAATCTGTTTTTACCCCTCTTAGTATTCTATTGTTTCCATTCATGTTTTTGTTTATTAGCTTTTGTGTTTTTCTTCAGTTCCCTCTGGGATTACCTTTTGTAACATTTTGTAATTTCTTAGTTTGGAAATGAATTGGGCTTAAGCCCTTAATTTTATCCAAAAAAAAAACACATGACTTGGAAAACACGGAAATAACAATCCAAATAAGCCAAGTGGTAGGAGCTCTTTCATGTGGACAGCAAGTCATGAGATGCCTGTAGATCAGCTGGGAAAAAAACTTTAATTGCATGGTTAACTGCAGGCACTATAATGAAGACGTCCATACTAGGAATCCGAGATCAGCAACAACTTCTAATTGCCTAAATTTCTGTTGTCTGCCAACTGTGTTTCCATAATGATGCCTTGTGGTTTCGTGCAGCCTGTAACCCCACAAAATTTAATAATTATACTGGAAAACATAAATCATAAAATAAAAATAGATATTATCTAAAATATTTTCATTTTTAATAAGGAAGCATAAGCAACTCAGTTTTGGTGCATGTGCATTTTTAACAGTTACAAACAAAAGTCTAAATTGTTTAATGCAAATCGTTTGACAGTGTAAAGCACGCATGCAAAATTAAATTCAACTGAATTGCTCACTCAGACAATGTGTGCGTGCATATATGAAGTCTTTAGTGTCCGTGCTAAGTCTAAAACATATAAGAAGATCAATTCATTTACATGGATAAGAGTAATAATTCTAGCTCGTAGGAATGTGGTAAAAGAATGTGATCCCATTGTTTTCTGACATGCTACTTCTTTTTCAGATTTCATGGCATCTTCTAAACTTTGTTTGTCTTGTCTCTCGCAGACTATTGCGGCAGTATCTATAATGGAGGTTTTTGCTTACATGTTGATTAGCTGGACTTACAGAGCTTTTGTATTTGTATGCTTGATCTGCTCCATTGCAATTTTAGGAAACTGACTTATTCCAAAACAACGCCATTAAACTGATTTGAGAGTAAACACTGACTGGGCAAGTATTCAAATGTCAATGTGAAAAGCCATGGACCAAAAAATTCTACTCATTTGGACATCAATCAACTCCAAGTGTTCCAGAATGTGTGCAGGAAGTCATTGTCGGCTGACATTTGAATCCTTGTTGGAAGCTTGGTTTACTTATCAGTGCCATAAAACTTAAGCTCAATATTAAAGTTTAAATTTAAGCAAATTACTTGATTATTGATTATTGAATAATCTGAAATTCAGATAATCTTCACCCAGCTTTTTTCAAGAGCATCCAGTCATTTCTTTCGGTGAATCTCCGGCGGTTCAACCTCAAGGATTTAGAGGAATAATTTTTTGGCGAACTTCAATTAATATCATATGATTTGGCTATCAAATTTTTTTTTTTCCATTTACTCAAAAAATATCCAAACTATGAACCAAATTACTATTATTATTTTGAATTTGATTAACAAAATAATGGATCCGATTACTTAGCTAGATCGATTGTTTTAGTAACCACATTCAAAACTATAGTAGCTAGTGTTCACATTCAAATTTTGAGTAGTTTGATCAATTATTTAAGCAACCTCATTCAATACAATGATAGTTAGATCTATTATTTTAGTAACTGCTTTCGAAACAATAATGGCTAGTTTGAATTGGACTAAAAAAAAGTGGTGGCCAATCATAGAACATTCGAGCTATTCTTCTTTATGATTATTTGTTGCTTTGTTTAGTGGGCCTACCTTCGGTTATTTATACTTTTACATTCATTCATTATCTAATCTGCTGCTTTGCTTCATATATGTATTCTTTGCAGTGCTGGAGTATCAATCGGAAGTGAGATGTCTGGTGGAGTCTCCAACATTACAGTTGAAAATATATACATCTGGGGTTCAAGACGAGGAGTCCGAATTAAAACCGCCCCTGGGAGGGGAGGCTATGTAAAGAACATCTCTTACCATAACATCACCCTCGATAATGTTCGTGTAGGGATTGTAATCAAGACCGACTACAATGAACACCCAGACGATGACTTTGATCTCACGGCGCTTCCAATCATTTCGAATATCACCTATGATGGTATCCACGGTCAAGGTGTACGAGTCCCCGTGCGAATCCAAGGCAGTGAGGAGATCCCTGTTCATAATGTTACTTTCCATGACATGTCAGTTGGCCTTACTTGCAAAAAGAAGCATATCTTCCAGTGTTCCTTTGTCGACGGCCGTGTGATAGGGTCCATTTTCCCGGTTCCCTGCGAGAATCTTGATCGTTACGATGAACATGGTCTGTTAGTCATGCGCTCATCTTCGCAGAATGTTAGTGATGTTGATTATGATATCTGAGAAATGATGCCCTGCATTCATTTCTTCCCATGTAGGAGTGCAGTATGTTGTAGAATCTGCAGCTTCCTCATCTTGCTTAAGGTATTGACCTCTCTCTTGAGGGTTTTGGTTATGCGCCAACCCATTCCTGTTATTTGCTTTATTTCTTTATTCCTATAATTTGTTTGGTCTTTGTAAATATAATTATTTCCTTGCATAGGATTACTTGAATGAACTTTAGCAGGTCGCTTGTTCAATGCCTTGTTAGTTTTGGCATTATTGTCATATGTTTGTTGTCAAGAATACTACAATTATTGTTTCTTCTTACC
The DNA here is from genome assembly GCA_021442155.1 of Cymbidium sinense. Lineage (NCBI taxonomy): Eukaryota > Viridiplantae > Streptophyta > Magnoliopsida > Asparagales > Orchidaceae > Cymbidium > Cymbidium sinense. The sequence goes on from CM038218.1 coordinate 40,875,226, forward strand.
TAATTCCTTTTACACGTAGGATATATTAATTCTCAAATAATTGAGACCTTTACAATAATGATGAAGCTTAGCATTAGTCATTAGAAAGGTGGTATTTTTACTTTATGATGAAAACCAAGTATTATTCAATTTTGTTCTTCAGGATTTTAATTTAAAGGCTTGCTTTTGTTTTCTATTTGGGCAGATGATTTTCTTTGCCTTCTAGTTTCAGAATAATATATTGAATAGGCATGCAAATGAACTAAGTGTTCAACAAGCTGCTCGTGACTGGCTTGATTAGAGCTCGTTCATGATCGTTTGATTAACTAATTGAATGAGCTTGAACATTTTTATAAATATTCGATTATTAAATGAATAAGTTTGAGTATTTGTTGTATTCATTTATGTTCATAAACATTATCATTTAAAAATTGTGAATAAGTTCATTAAGGAGCTTGATTGTGATTCAATTAAGATGTATTTGTAAATAGTATCATTTAAGATTGAATAAGCGATTAAGGCTTAATAAACTTTAGTTGATATACTTTGTATATATTTTTAAACTAGTTGTTCAAGAATAAGCTTGATTAAAGTTTGATTAAAGTTTGTTTATTTTTTTAAATAAACTACTCGTTAATAGACTCAATATGCCTAGTTTGAATTGAGCTTGCAAGCAAATTTGAGTTAAAGCTTGAATATCATCCTAAAAATTTGAATCGAGATCGAATTTGATAATGATAGACGAGCTTGAATTTGATTAAGCATATACTCGACTATGCTCGGTTCTTTTGCTGCCCTAATTGAATGAATGGTGGTGAGGCTGATTAAATTGAATGAATGCTGGTGAGGCTGATTATAGAAATTGTATGAAATCATTCTCTTGAATTTTCTATTACGATGGCGATATTTATATTTGTATCTGTATAATGACTATTATTCCACAAATTGGTTGGACGCAATAGTCAGAGGTGCTCACAAGTTTATCGCGCTCAGTTTGTTAAGCAATTGATATTTGTAACTAAAGAGTCTAGAAAATGAATTAAATACAAATAATTTTTGGGGGATTTACATACAAATATTTCAAACTTTGGTTTCATATTTACATTTTTAACACCCCGTAGTTGTAGTAGATCAAAATTATTGTTTTCGTCACTCTTCCGTGATCCTCTCCGTAACTCTCGCCGGAGCTGGTGCAAGTCTCATGTTATTGTCGGTGACATGGGAATACATCGACGGGATTTCAACATTCGTCTCCTCTTCCTATTCAGGGTTCGTGCTCGGCTACCGAAGACAAGGACGACATTTCAGCGTTCTGTCGCACACTCCCCCCCTCTATCACGTGCAATCCTGCGCCGGCCCGGCATGTGAAAATCTCCGCTCACCTCTCCCCTCTGTCGCGAGCAAGCCCGCCTCGGCCTCACCTCTAACTTGCCGTGTGAAATTTTCGCCACACCAGAGCTCCATTGGCCACCATTTGTTTCGTGTTCATTTGACTGAAACTGGATAATCTGTAGCCCCAGTTGCGGCATCGAATACCTCACCTGCTTGCTGCTTGAAGAATTCAACACCAAGAACCTTCAACCTTTGTAGCTTTAACGGCCTCGATAGCTATACTTGCTACCTTCTCCCTTGCTATCCTTGAATAGTTAGAATTGGCATTGCCAAGAGTTTCAATTAAAGACAAATTCATTCCACTACGTTTCTGGAGCAGCCTAATCTTTCTCTTCTTCAAGAACGAGTCTGTCTTTTTTACTTGGAAACCAATTGAGAGAAGAAGGGCTTCTTCGATGAGAAGGTTTTTTTTCATTTGTGATGCAAATTTATTCACAGAGCAATTGAATGTCTAGTCTCTTCCATTTCGACATCCTTTCTCGCGCTTCCAAGCATCGGCGACGGTGCATTTCCCGTTCTTTCTTCTCGTTGCTCGCCGCTTGGGAGCACAAGTCATTTTCATGGCGGATTTCGATGCAGCCGCCACCTTTACCTCATTTTCGCATAGAATTCGCACCTTGTCGCCTACTTCCAAGACACCGGCATTGGCGAGAGCGTTTGTGAATCGAAGTGCATGACCGTGAGCACTTCTAACACCTGCTCCCGTCCAGTTCATGCTCATGAGCTCAGATGCACGCCTTCTCACCCTGGGCTGAAATTGTATTTTTGATCTATTATAGAGTGAGAGAAATGCAGATAGGAAACTTAGGTATTAAGTATGTAAATCCCAAAATTTGAAGTGTTATGTATATAAATCTCACACACATATATATTTTTTTGGAACAAGTAAATTTCACTTGACGTTCATTAGTTTATATTAATAAATAGTAAATACATATTTATATTTTGATGAAAATAATACAGCAATAATAATCCTTTATCTCACTTAAATGAGTCAGCTATGAATCATTTTTCTCCATTGTGTCATATATTAAATTCTCATTTAATTCAAGTATATTGAGGTCATTTTTTATATATCTTAATCAAGTCTTTTAAGGTCTATCTCTACCTTTCTTAACATAAGGCACATCTAATGCATCTACTCTCATAACCGGGTCATTGGATGACCGATACTTTATGTGGTCAAACCATCTAAGACGACTCTCTAATCTTATATGTCATTGGAGCTACTCTTAACTTTTTTTCAAACATATTCATTTCGCATTTTATCCCTAAGAGTAAAGCCACTCATCCACCTGAGCATCCTCATCTCTGCAACACTTAGTCTTATGCTTCTTTTTTATTGCCCCACTAAATTATTGCGGTGTTGTTTACCATCTTATAAAATTTTTCCTTAAATTTAAGCAGTACTTTTCTATCATACAACAGGCCATATGCATTCCTCCACTTCAACCATCCAACTTGAATTCTACTAATAACATCTCCATCTATTTCACCATCATTTTGAACAATAGAGCCTAGACATATGAATCGCTCACTCTTTTTAACGACTTATTCACCCAATGTCACAACACTACCACTAAAACTTATACAACTAAAATTACACTCAATATATTCAATTTTTGATCTACTTAAATGAAAATCTTTAGACTCTAAATTTGACCTCCATAATTCTAGTTTCTCTTGGACTCTCTTTAGTCTTATCAACAAGAAAAATGTCATTAGCAAAAAGCATACACTAAGGCACATCTTCCTATAAATGCTTAGTAAGAACATCCATAACTGAAGCAAAAAGATAAGAGCTTAAAGCTGATCCTTGATATAATCCAATTGAAATAGAAAAATATTTTATCAATCATCCTAGTGTTTGGACACAAGAAACAGCTCTAATATACATATCCTTAATGACTTGAATATAGCCAATATTAACTCCTTTCTTTTCTAGAACTTTTAAAGAACATTTCTTGAAATTTTATCATAAGTTTTCTCTAAATCAACAAATATCATATGTATATCTTTTTTATTTTCTCTATACTTCTCCATCAAACCTCTCAACAAATATATAGCATCCATAGTAGATCTACCTAGCATAAAATCAAATTGATTTTGAGAAACTTTTATATCACATCGTAACCTATGCTCAATTACTCTCTCTCATAATTTTAATATATGACACACTAAGGGCTTATCTGAAATCAATTTTTATTTTCTATTTTTTGTTTTTATTTTTAATAAACAGAAAAAAAAGTTTGTTTATCTGTTTAATTATTATTGTTTTTCTATTTATAAACAAATTTATTTTTGTTTTCAAAAATACTAAAAATATGTAAAATCTATTTTTTTAAAATATCGAGTCATACTTTTCAGATTTTTAAAGATTTGGATGTGATTTTTTATTTTTTATAATTATATTATATAATATTATTAATTTTAATTAATTTAATCTAACAAGATTTATCTTGAATGTAAGATAATAGTAGATTAATTTTAATATATCATGTGTGTTTATATATGATATGGCTCTCAAAATATGACTAGTCAAAGCACAAATTTTGATGTAAACGCGATGTGATTTTGAGTCAAACCGACGAGATCAAGACTTAAAATATCATTGGAATCTTTGGGACATCAATTAAATCCTAAAATAGCTCTCAAATATGGAATATTTATAGTCAAATCGAGCGTCTCGACGAGCCGAATCTAATGAGCCTAAGATCTCATAATTTCGACTTCATTTGGGCATCCAAATTCTCAAAATACATCAAATGATCAAAGGAATCATCCTGAGTCCGTCGAGGGAGAGTTGTGGCACTGAATTTACAAGAATTCTCCTCCTCCTCCATCTATAAATAGGCCTTCATTCCTCAGGGGCCAAGTGAAGAAGAAGAGGGCTGAAGCAAGTGAAGAAGAGGGTTGAAGAGTAAAGAAGAAAGTGAAACAAGTAAAGAAGAGGAGGTGCAGCAAGGAAGAAGAGGAAGTCCAAAGAAGAGGAAGAGTCCAAGCAAGAAGAGGAGGAACAAGCAGGGGAAGAAAAGGAAGAGTCCGAGGAAGAAGAGGAAAAGCCAAGTGAGGAGGAGAGAGAGAGCTCAAGCAAGATCCTCCAAGCAAGATCGCTCAAGCAAGATCCCTCCTGACCATCATACCAGCCACCACCTTATCATAATTGTACCACACCGATTACACCAAGTTCTGATCTCACCATTAACAATTACAACCCGATCATTGTTATTTATATTGTTATCTCTCATATGCAATTCTATAATCGTTATCGGGGACTTTGTACTCTGAAGCAGTACATAGTGGAAGCTGCTGGCCCGTGATTTTTCCCCTCTTTTCGAGATTTTCCACGTTAAAATTAGTGTCTCCTGCTCTTTAATTACCGTGTGTGTCTTTGGACTAATCGACAAGGCGTAAACTTTCACTCTACCATTGGTTTTCTTACGCAACAATATATATAATATAAATATAAATTTATATATTAATTTTTGATTGATTCTAATTAAATTTGACTTGAGTATATAATAATAATAATAATAATAATAATAATAATAATAATAATAATAACTTACTTCATCAATCATTTTATTTAAAATATATTTATATATTTTCATAAATTTTATCTTTCTCATAGAATTTAAATATGCGTGTAAGTATTTTACATTTCATATTTATGCATCAACTCGTATAAATGATTATCTTTCTTTTGTATTTTCAACGTTTCAAATGCATCGGTGTAGTTTATCCTGGAAGCAGACTTTTGTTAAGTAGAATCGGCGATGATCAAAATAATATTGCTCAAATCACATGATATTGCATGTGTTGCTTGTCAATTTTATTATGTATAATTGAATCAACTATGAAAATTCTTGTTTGATAGAATTTTACATTTAAAATTTTTCTACATGATTTTTTTTAGGAATGAGTACTGTTCAGGTTATTTCGACGATGATTCAAATCTAATTTGTGCACATCACTTTCATCAATCATTGATTCCATTGCATTTTGATTCGATTCGAGCAATAGAACAGATATGTTGGTGTTGACCTCCACATATGTGTCATAAGTCGAGTCAAGCCTGCAAGTCTAATTCGATGGACTTCGGAAGTGACAGTGTGCAGATCGGGGCTCAAAATGCACTAGACGTTCCTGAAAATGGTTGAAATGACCTCCGATCGACGAATATACTTCACCATCGCGTTAAGAACGTCGAAATTGGTCAAGATATAAATATTGCATAACCCAAAGAGCAACCGATCGCGTCGAGCTATCGAAATCAACGGCGCATATAGAGTCGGAAGGCTGCGACGATGTCACGAAATTCGAAATTGATCATGTCGTTAGCTTCAAAACATCGAAAACTGTCATATGAGACTGTCAACTCTTAATTCGGATGAGTTTGTACAAATGTCGAATGATTAGAAGTGATAACGTGCAAATCGAGGCTAAAATGCACTAGACATCACTGAAAATATTCGAAACGACCTCTAATCGACGAATGAACTTTGCTATCGTATTTAGAACATCGAAACTGGTCAAAATTTAAATATTGCACGACTTGATGATTAACCGATTAAGCGAATTAACGTCGAGGTTAGGAGACGTCGACGATGTCCGAATGACCTCCGTCCATGAAATTGATTCTACCGTTAGCTTTGAAGCATCAAAATCTATTAAGTAAGGCATTTTCAACAAGTTTGAAAATTTAGCGCGAAAATGATAATGTTTTGAAATTGACATTTGGCGTTCGACCAACGGCTTTGTAAACGGAGCGTCTCATTCAAAATATCTAATAACCAATTGATATATATATATATTGATTATCTAATCGTGCCCGCGTATAGTCCACATTAAAATTGATTAATCAATTTAAAAATAAGTTTGAAAGCCCTAAATCTAATCTAAATCCTTAAAATTGCTCGGTTCGGTTCGGCCCAACTTATAATCCACGCGCACCACTCGTCCCTCGGACCCCTCTTCACGCGATCGAGCCACACGAGAGCTCCTCCCCTTCGCACGAGAGCCCCTTCCGCTCGGACGCATGCTCCACGGCTCGAGCTCGCCTCCTCCATGCGCGAACGGTTCCTCCAACCACTCCTGCTCAACCGAGCCCTTCTTCCCCTCTTCAACCGCATGTAGAAGAGGACTTCCTTGGTTCGTTCGAGCCTCAACCGAAAAGAGCCAAGGCATATTCTCTCTCATTGAAACCGCAAGAAACTTCTCCGATCCCTTTCCTCTTCCAAACCAAAAAAGAGAAAGGCAAGTTCTTTCTTCTTCTTGTTCCTCTTCCTCTTTCTTTCTCTCTTCTTCCATTTCCTTTTCCCTATTTCCTTCCCCTCTCCAAAACCGAAAAAAGCCTTTCTCTCCCACTTCCCTCTCTTCCTCCTTCGCCTACTTGAGCAAACGCACTAATTCAGATCCTCCTTTAAGCCCTAGCTGAAAATTTCATCTCCCTTTCCCTCACAAAACCAATCCGAAAATTCCTTGGAATTTCCCTCATTTCTTCACTCTTCTTTCCTTGATTTTCCCTCATTTTCTCAACCCGCAAATGCCCTCTTTTCCCTAATCCAATTTAATCTGCTTTGCCTGTCGGAGAACTATCATTAGCGGTCCTTCTTCCGTTTCGCAGCTCTTTTATCGCCCTTTGCTTTGCATGTAGAAAACCGTCATTAGGTGGTTTCTTTGGTTTATTGTTCTTTTCATTCTTTCCAATTTCTCTTCAGAACCAGAGGAACATCATCATTAGGAGTTCTCCGATTTTTCGATCTCTCTTTATTGTCCTCGACTTTTCCTTCTAAGAGAGGAATATCATCATTAGATGGATTCTTCTGTTGGTTTTCGACATATCCAACTCTATCTCTTTCATCATCAAAAGAAATAAATTCGAGCATTAGTGATGTAGATATATATATATATATATATATATATATATATATATATACGCTTTGCGTTTAATCTTATGCTCGCTCGTTAGGGCGACGAGATGAAGATCTAGTGTTATTAAAAGACAGCTCACGCTTATTAGCGTCGAATAAAATCGTCTAGATGTCAGTTGAAATCTTCAAAATTTTGTCAAATTAGAAAAAAAAGTGAAATGAATATATATATATATATATATATATATATATATATATATATATATATATATATAATCATTTATCTTCTTCAAGTTTAAAGTCACAGCTCATTACGTGATAGATGAAAATCTACAGATCTCAGATCACTCATTATCTGAGCATCAAGAAAATAAAATCTCGATCGACTCTGTATGACACGAGGTTACCAAATTGAGTCAAACTTTTGACTTAGAAAAAATAGGAGAATAAAATCGCAAGAAACGCTAAACCTACAACTAAACAAACTAAGTATCAAACAAGAAGAAAAGAAAGTACAATGAGTACAAAAGTAAAACATTAAATCAAAGAAAAAGAGAGGAGAAAACACATAAACAATGAAACAATATGAAAGTGCAAAGTCCCAAAATCAAGATTAAGGTGCAAAAACAAATCAAACTTGGAATGATATTCATAAAAAAATTTAATGATGGTGTCATTTTAAGAATTGAGAATTACTTGAAGAAACTAATCATAAATATATGACACGGCAAGATTCATATCAAGAACTGAATAAAGCTTTCGTGGACTTTGAAGGAAGACATATTCTTATAAAATAGTTATCAATTATTTGCATAAGCTTAAGTGGCGGGTTCTCTTTTCTTCAAACTTTACAAAACTAAACAAGCTTTAGTTGAAACCTGGAGAGGCTGATAGTAAACTTATAAGAGAACTAATTGAATAATTATAAATTAGAGGATATCAAAAGAAATATGAATCATGATCGAATATCAAATGACCAGTAATTAATGATAAATCTGAGTGTCCAATTTTAAATTAAAAATAAAGGTGCACAAGTTCGATTAGGCAACTCATGATTACTCAAGAATGTAGCCTTTAAAAAAATTACTTGAATCCTATATTTGAAGTTATATTTAAAGCACATGAGAATCATGATATATATAAGAGCTTAGTTCTAAGGTTAATGGTATTCAAAGGAAAGTTATAAAAGGATTTACAATGTAATTAACTAGCTTGACAATGGGTATATACATACTCCTTCAATAATCACTCAAGTTACACTACGTGATACATTGAGTGAATCAATAAAAATCCGTATAATTTGAATTAGAGTTAATTTGAATTGGAGTTATGATAAACTCAATGCTCATTTATAGAAGTAAAAATCGGTTCTTTTGGTTTAGAATAAAAGCTGAAAGTGACTAGTTGATAAAAACTTGAAAGTTCTTTAACAGCTACATGTCAAATGATATTTGAGAATTGAAAAATTCAACAAGCAATCCAAGTGTGAGTAATATTTTAAAATTTTACAACACCTTCAACGCCACCGGATTCGCAACACTTTTTACAAGCGAACAGAAGACGTTAATTAAGGCATTTTAGATACACCAGCGCACTATGTTGAATGTTTGATTCAAGTGTGTCTGCCAAGGTTCTTCGATTTAGTCTTGGGGAGGGTTAGTTAAAACCTAAAACCTATTATAAAATTTTAACTTAGTAAAATATCGGGATTATCGGTCAGTGAATAATCCTCTATTAGCAGCTAAACAGAGTTGATAGGATCTAAAGCTCTTAAATATATTCAAATTAATCAATTTTTCATATCAAATTAACTCAAATTAAATATCAATATAAAAACTATTTAAATGATTCTCTATCATTAAAAGCTTAAAGTAAAACTCAATCTATCCACCTTCCGTAATTGTTTATTAGGGGAGATAAATTAAAAAAACTTTAGCTTACAAAGGAGTAAATGTCAAATCAAGTATTCTACTGTGTTTACTCTCAATTAATCTCTTGTTAGGGACGTCCTCTAGCTATGGAAGGCTCCACGAGATGATGTCGTTATGGCGGAGTTTTATGATCTGGTTTTTCATTATATTACGATCATGACCATAGCTCGTATGCTCCCCAATGACTCTGCCCTTTTGAGTTGTGAATTATATGGTATACTTGATAGAAAATACAACTATATATCTGTGGATTGTCTCCTTCAAACACCACCCAGTCACAAGACTTCTTCGACGTAATCCATGTATTGTAATAAGGATCTTTCTCGAGTTGGTTGTACCTCCTCGATTAAGTAGATTGACAACGATAGCGATGACTAACCATGGGATTTAGATCCGGCACATCATCATTCCCCCAACCATCCGGTTTAAGCTGAAATGATGAATTTCATAAGCTAAATTCTGAAACTCCATATGTTGTACTATATGCTCTGCATCAAGCGATCTAATGACTAGCCTTAATTGAAAGTTCTCTCTCACTTATTGGGAGGGGTAATTAACTATAGGGGCTTACACCTATAGGAAGCCTAGAACTGGATCTAAAGTCCTCACCAAATGAGGACGAAATCTGTGGATAGTGTTTTATATACTATCTAATTTGCCTTCTGAAAATTACACCGACACATCAAATCACACTCTCTTCAATTCAATATTTGTCGAGAGGTTCGTGATGAATTTTTGAAGCCCACAGATTTCTGGCGACTCCGTTGGAGATCAAACCTAGAATTCTCTTTCTATTTTTGGTTAGTCATATGTGTGCTATAGTAGCAATAAAATATTTAAAAATTCAAAATAAAAAATGATGATTTAAAGGTTTAATAAATTCAAATTGCTAATGTATAAAACTCTATGATGAATGAATTATTATGTAGAGTATATTTTTATTACACTATTATTTTGTTCTGTAGTACCTCTGCATTTTGAAAGTATGGGGTGAAATAATAATTACTAATTATTAATCCCCATCTTTCACTTTTGCAGAATGGATCTATAGAGTATTCCTTTCCGTCCTAGGGCGTGAATGAACATCACGCATGCCATCATGAGCACAAGAGATGTTGGAGCGACCATTCAATTTGGTAGCTTGAGTTTTCCAGCTATAGTAGCCGCAAGTCCTTAAATACCCACCCATGGTACATTCATCCGCCAGAATCTCGAGTCGTACAAGACCAAAATGATTCAAGCTCACAACAAGCTGGTTTACCCTAGGTCTTCTCGAGTAGAAGAACTCGTGTTAGTCCTAAGGAGATCAATTGTTGCCCGTCAAAAGATGAGAGGCAAGTTTGAACCCAATTGGGAAGGCCCCCATGTCATAGAGAAGGTCTACCAAGGAGGATCTTATTAGCTTATTGATTGTAAAGGGGAACACCCGATGCTTCCAATTAATGGGCTCTATCTAAAGAAATATTATCCATGAAAGAAAGCATGTTTAAAAATAATCATTAATAAAAAGAAAAAATCTGATTTCATTTATCAAATCTTCTCTTCTTTCGAAGTGTTGTTTGCTTGTCTTGCGAATCTGCCATGACGTGTTTAGGGTAGGTGTAAGAGTCCCCCAATAGTATCATATCCCTCTTTCACAACACAAACACAATCTCCTGACACTTTTAGAATAGGTGTAAGAGAACCTAAGAGGCATCCTATTTGATTAGCATAACTAAGATAAGTGTGAGAGAAAATGCATCCTTTCTTAAAAAAATCCTTGTTTCCATCTGTAGCATCATTTCATAATTCCTTAGCATGTTTTAAGGTAGGTATAAGAGTCACCCAGAGGCATCCTATTCTTTTTGACATATGCACAAACAAACATAAATCTTTTATCTCAGCTACTTGATGTGAGCAAGCGATGTGGTATTCACTCATTAGCTGCTTTAGGTCATGGTACGTGCTACCTCGCTAGTATGCCACCCTAGTGGTCATTTATTGGAGGATGTGAGTCCCCGAGCTTTCTTCTAACTTGATCATTTGAAAGCGCTGGTTAGTATGGTATGGTTTACTTCCTGAAAAATGTTGACTTTGTTTAAGAAGATGTGAGTCTCCATGCTTTCTTCTTGAACTAGCCATCATGCTCTAACTAGATCGAGTATATTTGAAGTTTAGGATAAGTCCCCAAGAGGACCCTTTCTTCTTGACTATTTTTGAGTTGATATAAGTCCCCTAGTGGAATTTACTGATGAGTCCCTAGGTGATAGCACTTGTGTAGAAGACTATCCCAAATCTTCGCATAAGAGGATGTAAATCCTCGAGCTTTCTTCCTAGGCTAATTATTGCAAATCGACGGGCATCTTATGTTGGTTGATGTTCATTATGCTAATAGAGACTCACCCGGTGAGTACACCACTCTTGGCAAATACGAGTCCCCGTGCTTTCTCCTTGAGTTGGACACCGAATACCTATTGGATATATGACTAGCCATGTCATATTCTCCAGTGTTTTAAGCCCTTATCACATGCGGCACTTTATTTGGATCAAGTCCTTGACCATTTGACATCAAGTTACTTTTATTGGGTGTTTCCTTTCCTAGTAACCACCCATGGTTGGAGAATTTCGACTTCATTCCTTGAGGAGTTGGGCATAGCCGAAGGCATTCACGACATTAGCCCAGTTCGATTCAATCTCGATTTCCGCATTCGACTTTCGAACTTTCCTATTTGTGGCTACTCCTATCTTTTTTTAGTTTTTTCCCTAGCGGTTAGCCCACAAGTTCTATCTTCACGTCTGATTTCATCTGTAAGTCTCTTTGAGAGATAAGAACTAAATCCCCATGATCTCAACTCCTCTCTATCACACTATTGTTGTTCTTTGTTGTGGTTGTTGATGGCTTGATGTTGTAAGTGAGCGTGTGTCTTGTGGTAGCTTTATCTTTATTATCGTTGTTGATTGTCTTCCGCTTGGACCGCTTCCTTATTCATTTGTCTATTTTGATTTTGAATCTTTGATGGAGCTAGGGTTTGACCATTTGAAGAAGACCTGAAGTTGATGTTTGATGTTTCTATTTCTAGTGATTGAATTACCTACTATTTTTGTATTACATAATTTAAATTTCAAAACTAATGCAGACAAAATGTTTGCACATATTTTACCTCCTCTCTCTCTATCTCTACTGTTTGCACATATTTTACCATGGGTCCATGATATTTATGCAAGGTATATTGGTATCGGTAATATGGACCTTTTTTCAAATATGGATGAGTCGATCAAAATCTCTAAGCCAAGAATATGCATTAACATCACTTACAAGCAAACACTAAGGGTAAAGATTTATGACAAATGAAATAGCATTGAATTTTGATAACATTGTCAAAAGTAGTTTGATCGTTAATGATATGAGTAGGCATTCAGTTTATAAGAAAGACAACCATGACAACCTCAATTCAGAAGTTTATCATAGCAAAATATATGGTTTGAGCTATCTCAAGGATAATCTTCTTATGCTTCATTCTAGTATGACATGTAGATGTCTTGGTGGAGAATATAAGCCTTATGATGTTATTTTTTTCCTCTTAGTATTTTTTTATGCAACTGTGCAAGTAATATTATTGATTTATTGGGACGGTTTTAATGAAAATAATAGTGAATGGTAATGTTGAGAAATGTGGCATTATATGATAATGTTTGAGATACATTACTTGATGGAGTTGATTGAGAATTTCAATTTGTAAACATGAAATAACACTATTCAATTATACGATTCATGCATTTTTTTCCTTCTCAATATTATAGTATCCAATTGTTCTATAATTGAAATAAATTTTGTTGATGTAAATTATTAAAGCATGCTTTACTTTTTTCATTATTGTTTAGATTTTTTTAGAGTCTAGAAACATGTCACAAGTTGGAGATAGTTCAAATATTATTAGTTCCTCCAAAGTTATGACCACTATTCAACAATTTCAAGTTATAGGAGATGCGAGTGTGAGTAATGAGAAATTGCCAATTGCAAAGAAAAAAAGAAAAGCTCCTAGACATAGATCTGAGGTTCAAGATCACTTTATGAGATATACTAATGAGGAAGGAGAAAAAAATGACCAAATATAATTATTGTGGAAAGTCATATCTCAGTGATCCAAAGATTAATTGCACTTCAAACTTAAGGGCACATCTTTCTTTGTGTCAAAAGAATCCTCTTAATAATGAACCAAATCAAACTAAACTAGCATTACAATTTGGTGTTAAAGGTGAAGAGCTTTGTAAGCCTTAAGGCATGGAGATTTGACCAAGAAAATATAAGGAAAGCTTATGATGGTTATTTGATTGCCTTTTAAGCATGTAGAAGGTTGGGGTTTAAACATTTCATGTCTGTGTTGTCAATGTTTCAAATACCTTCACGGTGGACATTGACACGTGATTGCTTTAAATTTTATCAGGATGAGAGAGCAATTTTAAAACATCTATTCAAGAAGTCCTGTCATAGAGCTTGTTTTACTACTGATACTTGGACATCCATTCAATGAATTAACTATATGTGTATCACTGCACATTTTATTAATGATGATTGGAAATTCAATAAAGAGTTATAAACTTTTGTCTATCTATAGTCCGGAGAATTGGCAACAAGTTGAGAAGTGTCTTGTAGATTTGGGGATTGATGTAATTTTCCTTTGTGACATTGATAATGTAAGTTCAAATAATAACATCATCCACACTGCAAAAAAAAAATTTGGCAAGAGGAGGTAGTATTCTTGATGGTCATATATGAGATGCATAGCTCACATTATTAACTTAAGTATGCAACATGGTGAAGAGATATGTAAATCACTCCATGTTGAAGAGCGATGATACATTTGTCAATCACCTGCAAGACTACAAAAATTTAAAGAGTGCATTGAAATAGAAAAAATAAAAATTAAAAGCATGCTATTCTTAGATGTTCCTACTAGATGGAATTTCACATTTTTAATTTTAAGTGTAGCAATTAAGTTGGAGAGGGCTTTTGAAAGATATGAGTAGATTGCCACTCAATTTAAATCAGAACTAGACAAGGAAGATTAGGAAGGTCATAATGTAAATGGTGTTTTAAGCGATAATGATTGGAATAATGTTAGAAGATTGCTCCCTTTCTTGGAAAAATTTTATGAGCTCACTTTAAGAATTTTCGGTTCTTTGTATGTGACATCAAATACTTTTTTTTCATGAAATTGTAAAAGTTCTTTGTCTTCTTCAAATTTGGAAAATGGATGGTGATCTAAATGTGAGAAATATGGCTTCCAAAATGATAACAAAATTTGCTAAATATTGGGGTAGCATAGAGAAAATGAATTTGAATATATATCTTCATTATTTTAGATCCCGATTTAAGTGCGTTATGTAGAGTTTCTTGTTATGGATATGTATGAAGGGCGATGGTTTGCTGCACAACTTATTAGATCATCATACTATGATATATTTCATGATTATAAAATAAAAGTTTTTACTGAAAGCCAAGTAGAAAGTGGCTCCATGAGAAGCAAAATTTTTCTTAAGAGTATAGTATTTTACAACTGCAATCTTTTGAGACAAGATATTCAATGTTAGAGAAATTCAAAAGATCTAATTTTGCCAAGGATGATGTAGATAACAAATCAGATCTAGATAAGTATTTTGTTGAGAAGTCAAGTCATGAAAGGTCATTTGATATTCTAAATTGGTGGAAGGTTAATGCACAAGATTTCTTATTCTCATACATGGCTCATGATATTTTAGGCTCCAATTTCTACTTGTTGCGCCAATCAATTTTAGTACAAGTGCGTATTCTTGATGCATTTTAAGTTCATTATCCCCAAAGATTGCACAAGTTATAATATGTGCACAGGATTGGATGCGAGCAAAATGGACTCTTAATCTAGTAAATGTGAAAGAAAATATTAATGACATTGGCAAATTTGATGAAGGTATTTCTTATGCTTAAATTCATAATTATTTATTCTTTTTAATCTTAATTAGAATAATTAATTATTCATTTGCTTTACAGATTTAGCAAAATTAACATGTGAAATATAAATTTCTTGGCTTGGTTTATGATGCTGAATGCTGATTCCAATATGGGTTATAGACTTTCGGATTTCAATGGTCTTCCTTCCTGTTAGCCTATTACTTTACTTATTCACTTGCTCAATTTGCTATTAGTTTATCTTTTATTGCTGTTTTTTGCTTTCATCTCTTATAATTTGCTGTTGAATGGTAATTTGGTTTGGATGTTATGTTGGGCTTTGGTAAGTTTTGTTTATTTTTTTGATTGATATAATGTAATTTGCTTTGTTTTGGCTATGTTGGAAAAGTTGGTTTGTTTTCTTTTCTTGGTTTGTTTAAATTTGTAATTCTTGGTGGTTTATGATATCACCGATTTTCTAGTTTGAGCCGTTTATTTTCTATAGTCTCGTGTATGCATTTTTTCACATTTACTTACATGCCAATGAAATATTTACATAGCTTTTTTTAGGATTTAGCAATGATAAATGATGAAATGATCAATGTATACATACATGGTGACATTTTTCTATGTTATTGCCCTCTTAAGTCTTAAAGGCTTAGAGCGATTTCTCAAAATTATCGATGCCATAGTATATATGGTGATCATATTTTTTGATATTACACTTGAATCTTGTTAACAAATATATTTTTATAGCTGACTAACTATATATATATATATATATATATATATATATATATATATATATATATATATATATATATATATATTATATATATATATATATTTGTTTTTCTTGTAGATTTGAAGCCTTTGAAGATTTGGAGTGCTTGACATTGAAGATTTTAAGGAGAAATGCTTGGAATGCGCTCAACATAAGTGATATTTCTATAGTTTACTCAAATTTATTTACTTAAATGTTGTCATTTGTTAGTTGTCAATAAAAATGAATCATGTTGTACTTTTTTTTCTCTTTTTTGTTAGTAGTTTATTATTGTTATTTGGTGTACATTAAATTACATCAATATGAAAACCTCTTTACAATATGTATATGTTTAGTTTAGTTAATAAAATTTCCCTTTTTTGTTTCTAACTTTGAAATCTTTATTTTTTATTTTTAATTTGCACATGTTATTCAGTTTATGAAAAATTGAACCGAATAAATCGAAGTGTAATTCGGTTTATTTGGATTAGTTTAAACAGTTTTTTCGTACTAATTTGGTTGGTTCGGTTTTTTTATAATTTAGGTTTGGTTTATTTGGTTTGACAAAAACAAAAACTAAATAAACCAAATCGATCGAATGCTCACCCCTAGCCTGAAACACTATATGCCAGAATACATAAAGTTTTCAAAGTAGCAAAGGACATATGCTTAATGAAAAGAAGATTTCAGAGGCCTATGGTGATTGAGAATACTGAAGCTTCGCCAAGGAGGTTGTCATCTCTTATGGTAACTAGTCATCGAGCCCAGTATGCTTCAAATGGTGAGCATCGAAATGACACTTACGTGTCCAAGAATCTGCCAAAAGTCTCACGAAGGATAAGAAATGTAAAAGCCCCGTAATGAAATCCTGAAAAATGTAAGAGGTGTGACATCTGATACACATATTTAGAAATCCACCTCAAAAATAACTTATCAGAAGCGAATACCCAAAAGAAGAGATATTATTGATGAAAGATATGATGGTGACACCACGAATCCTCTGGGGATCCATCATCGATGTCACCCCAGAAGGTTGACTTTGATCGCAGTCCTTTGATGGAAGAAGTGTTTGTTCCGCACACTGAACCAGAGATCCACTAGAAATATCGATCATAAATTCACGTGCAAAAAGAAGGCGATGAAGATAACACTATGGAAGTAGAAGTCGTCTATATGGCCAGAGATATAGATGAACTTTCTGCTCAGCACCATCAACATCAACATGAACCCAGGGAACCTAAACCTGAATTCGATGTTTATGAAGGAGAGTCTTCACAGAAGCAAATAGAAGATGGATCTTTAATCTCTGTTGAAGATAAAGAAGAAGATCAGAATGAAAAAGAGATCATGGGCATTAAAGCTGTGCATATGGTTGAACCAGGAAATGATGAGCCTGGTATACACTTTTATACTCAGTGTCGTCGTTCATTTCACTACCACTGCAAATGTGGAGAAGAGCGGTCAAGTTCTTCCCAATGAGCAAGGCATAACAACAACAAGGAATAGAGGAAGAAGAAGAGCTGCATTAATTGGCAATATTAGCTAAAGAGCAAAGAGTGCTTAAATAGTCAAAGACAAATTATGCGACTTGCCAAGATGAATGATATGATGGTACAAATGAATATCATGATGGAGATATTATAGAAGAATATCTCTCATTAAATGTTTATTTTATCTAATCAACGTAGTAATGTAACTTCTATACACCAATCACTAGCACTAAGTCTACATGCACTTTTTTAGTGAAATGAAGTTAACCAACTACCTCTTGGTAGATAATTCAAAATCGGCTCACATCTAATAATTCAAAAAATAATAATGAAAAGATAAACGTAGTCTTAGCCTCGACGTGAAACGGTGAGTAAGGGTTACCTAAATAATATGATTAAGTGTCGTACCCAAAAGATTACTCAGTGCCAAAATTTAATACTTTCAATGAGCTTGGTAACCCAAAGCAACATTTAGCCCAATTTAAGGCTACATGTGGTAACACATAGGGGAATGATGCACTGTTTTTCTGTCAGTTCGTCAATAGTCTGACCTCAATTTCTTTTGAGTAATATGTAGAATTGCCAAATGATTTGGTTAAAACTTTTGTTGAATTAGAGGCAATATTCATGAAGAGGTTCGCTAGTGCAACTGAGAAAATAACAATCGCTGACATTGCCTTACTGAAAAGGAGAAAAGATGAGTGAGTGACGAAATTCATAAGTCATTGGCGTAAACTAAGCATGAAATGTGAGCAACAAATAGAAGAGGAACATGCGATCCAATTGCTAATAGTTATGTATGGCGTCAATTATAATATTCAGGACTTGATAGTGGTTAAATTTGAAAAGATCTCTAAGTAAATCTATCTGATAAAGCAAAGAGAAACAACCCTTTAGGCACAAAAAGAAACGAAACTTATGCGGCTTCCTATAGCTCAAATTATGAAAAGCGGGAGATATATAATGTGGATAAAGGAAAATAGCCAATGTATAATGATGATAAAGAAAAGAAGCCTGTATATTCTAATTCACAACCAAAATTAGTATTAGGAGGCAATGACAAACCTTAGACTTTTCCAAGTGGTGGGGAGCGTCCAAAACAAACAACAAGAGATGATGAGCGAATGCGGCTATCTCTTAAGAAAAAGATGAACAAAGATTATTCTTTTAGAAGAGACTGTGTGGCTAAATTATTTCGGTGTGCAATAAAAGCTAGCCTATAATTACCAGAAATTAAAAGGCCTGAAGAAGCTAATCAAGTCAACAATCCAAATTACTGTCCATATCATTGGATGATCAACCATCTTATTGAAGATTATTATTTCTTAAAAGATTGGCTAGAAAGGAAGTATCAGTGAGGTGAATTTACACTATCCGATAGTGTTCTAGTCAACCCTAAAAGAGAGTCTACAAGGATGACTATGTCCTCTTCAGTACCATCCATCAAAGATAAAAAGAAGGAGAAATCCTCAATAATGAACATGGTCTCAAAAGGCGTGAAAATCGAAAGCTAAAAGTCCCTGTGTTAAGTGGAAATCCACTTGAACCTATATTGACTTAAAGAGATAAGTAAACCAAATATTTGGGCTTCTCGGTGAGATTTTGATAATACTTCATCACTACGATGAGCATCTACAAGCCTCATAAATCAAAGAAGCTGACTAAGAAAAAAAAAGATCAAGAAGAGAACTACAACTTAAAAGATTATTAACAATTTAGAAGAGTATCATGAGCCGACAAGACAACTATTTAAGCTTGCAGACTTTATGCCTAAACTTCGCGTTATTGAATCGGATGAAGAGGATAATGGTGAATCTTGTCTGGTAGAGGCATGCCGAATCATCTATGTGATATCATATGTTCTTCAGCATCAGTACTCTAAAATGAGAAGGGTAGTCAGATAGACTCAACCAACCCATCAAAATTCTTATCAGAAAAGCAAGAAGAGTCTGAGGAGTTAACGTCTAAATTTTGTTTAATGACTCAACAAGACAATAATGTTGACCTCACTTTTAGAGTGAGCTCTTAACCTCCTCTCCTTAGACTTAAGACTCTTCTAGATACTAAGAACTCCTTAGTCATAAGACCTTTCTAGTGATTAGGTGAACACTTAATCTAAGCTTAGAGACTTAGAGGTGTTAATCATAAGATTAGGGTATGCCTTAGGGCTTAAGGAAATTACCTATCCCATAGCCTAAACCCAATCTAGATACACTTTCTCAAATCAAACCCAGATTCAATTCTCAAATCAAATCTCAAATTCAAATTCTAAATCTAATTTCAAATTTGACTCCAAATGATTGAAACCCAAAATCAAATTCAAATCTTAAGACCCTTCTTAAGCCAGATGAACCACATTCATAAGCTTAGATAAAACTCCCTTTAAATCAAATCAAACCTAATTGATCTCTTTATAAATCAATTATTTCTTTATTTATATTCACAAATATAATTGAAATCCAAATTCAAATGACCAAAATTATATCGAAAATTAAATCTAAACTCAATCTAAGCCCTTTAAGCTAATTCTTTGGAATTAACTAAATTCTATCCAAATCAAGTCAAAATCAATGATTTTTTTTGAATCAATCATGTATTCAATTATCTACCCAAATATAAATGAAACATATAATCATCAATTCAATTCGAAGCCAACCCATGTCAAACCCAACTTAGCCTTTTTGACTTGAAAATTTCAAATGAGACAAAATCCCTTAGGCTCCAAATTGATTGTTGTTGAATTTATATTTTCTTCTCATATATAAGTTCAACTAAACTCAATCAAACCAAAACCAAACCAATTGACCCACTTAGGTCCACTTGACCCAAGTGACCTAAAGGGACCCATTTTGAGCCAACTTTCAATCTAACCCAAATTGGATTGAACCAAGCTCACCAAAATCTTCCACCATGATTGTTAATCACCCTAGGATGATCAATTGCAATCAATTGGGTCAAACTAAGTCAACTTAGTCATTTGACCAAGTCAACCCTTAGCCCAAATGAACCAAAACTAGCCAAAACTCATCCTACATCAAATGGATTGAAACCAATGATTTGAATCAACCCAAAATCAATATTTAAATATGACTTGACTACCAATTGAGCCAAACCAAAGCCAATTGACCATTTGATCCAAGTTGACCCAAATTGGCCTAAAGGACCAAATTGGGTTAAATCATAATCTAACCTAAATTGATTACAAATGGCAAGTTTCAAATTTATTGAACTTGACCAAAGCCATAATTAAACCCAATTTGATCAATCGAACCAAATTGGTCAATTTGACCCAACTTAGCCCAAATTGGCATGAAGGGTCAATTTGGCCTAAATCCAAATTAAATCTAAATTAATTCAAACCAAATATCACATTTATTTTCAATTATCCAATTGAACATGAATCAACTCATAACCCAAGCTAATTTGGCCAATTTTTGATCAAATTGGACAGCTTGACCTAATATGACCTATATGACCCAAATTGAGCCAAATCCCTTGAAACCAAGCCATGACTCATTGGGGGCTGATCAAACCCGACACAAACCCATTTGAGATCAACCTAAAATCAACCCAAAATATTTAAATTCCTCATGGATCCTCCCCCACATAGGATTCCACCCAACCTCATTTAATTCTCTCCCATCACATGCACTTAACTCCTCCCCAACATTTACATTGAATAGAGCTAATCATATGGTAGCAAGATAGGGCTTTGGAGCAAAAATCCAAAGTTCTTAATCAATCCATCATCCATCCCAACCACCCAAGCAAGATGACATTCAATTTGGAGCTAAAAAAGTTCAAAAAAGAATGGATTTTTGGCCATTATAAAAGGAGGGATAAATGAGGCTTTAGACCTCTTCCTCTCACCACCATTCAGCCCCCAAAATCTCCCCAAAGCAAAAAAAAAAAGAAGAACCCATCCCCCACCTCGTTGAGCCATTTTTGAGCTCAAAAATATAAATAGTTATTTTTCCAACAGTGACAAACATCGAGAAGATGGCGTTCCAAGGAGGAAGGGTTAAAATCATTTCAAAGCTTACCTAAGTTCACTTGGATCTTCATGCATCGAACATCCCCGTGAGGCAAATTTCGCCAAACTTTAGCCGACCTTAAGATTTCTCATATTTTGTGTTAATTTTCTTGCGATTTTAGGAATTTTCCTAGATAATCTTTCATTTTTACTTTAAATCATCCCAATTAAGAAATTGAATTTTTCTAATACGAATCAACACAAAAATATGTCCATTTGGACAAGTTTTCACTTAGAAAATCCTATTTTTCCTTCAAAACCGTTTTCTTGTTCATCGCCGGTATCGATCGCAATTCATGGATCGGATGGCTCAATCGCGATCAAGCTTCGGATCGCCGATTGATCAGATCATCCGATCGGCGATTCACATGATCGAACGGCTGGTCGGCATGAACGCGATCTGGCCTCAGATGTGATCGATCGACTGTCCGATCGTGATGATCCAGGCGAACCGGGTCGCTCTCCGATATTGATCTTTCCTCATGATGGCGCACAATTTTTTGATTTTAAAAATTAATTTAAATCACCTAAAAATTCAAAAATTCATAGAAAATAAAATACTTAACCAAAAATTGCAAACAAAGGCTCTTTAGATTCATCTTTCCCAGGGGAATCCAACAAACCAAAAATTTCCAAATTTCAATGAGGATTTTGAGCTTAATTTGAGTTTTAGTGAAAATAAAATTTCATTAATTAAACTAAAAATATATGTCAGATTAAGTTGAAATTTTCAGGGATTGAAACTAAAGTGAATACATACCTACCATAAAAATTTCAAGTAAACAAGGTTTTTTGGATTGGGAGAAATTAAATTTTGAAATTCATATTGTCCATTTTAATAAAATAAATTAAATAAAAATTCAGAAATTTACAAAAATCTTCAAAATAGCTTAAATCACTTCAATTGACATCTATGACTCTTAAGAAAATAATGTGATTTCTGAATCCTAATGAACCCCAAACAAATACTTAAGATTTAAGTTTAATCAATTATGAAGTTAATTAAAACATGATCTAAAAATAATTTAAATATCAAATCAAAATCAAAAATGAAATAGCGTTTAAGCAATTATTAATCAAACCTCAAATCAGAAAACTATCATCCTTAGAGAAAATTAAATTAAATAGGATTAAACCTTTTTAAGTTAATAAAACTCAATTAAATGATTAAACCTTAAATCAAACTTAAAATTAAACAAATCTAGGAAACTTTAACATGAATCAAATCATTATAACTAAACCTACACTAAGCATGAAATCTTAATCATATGAAACTCTTTAATGAGTATAAATAAACTAAAACTAATTAATCATTAAATAAACTAAAAAAATCAAATTGATTGATAAACCAATTCAACATAATCATTTAATACTTATCAAATTAAACCAAATAAAGTTAAAGTAAACTTAATTAACATATGATTAAATCACATCCATTTGGAATAAGATAATTAATTAACCATTAAATATTTCAATCTAAATAACTAAATCAAACATGTTAATGAAATCAAACAAACATAATAAATAATCAAATCAAATAAAACTCTAATCATAAATAATCAAACTTAATTAAAATGAAATAAACAATTAATCAAACATATAATTATGATAATAACAATAATCCTTTAATCAAATCAAACTTAAGTAAAACACTTAACTAAATCAAATCACTCACATGTGAAAAATTAAGTCATTAATCTCTAATTAAACAAACCCTTAATTAATCTATTGATTTAAAAATTTAATTACCTTTAATCAAACTTAATTAATCAAACATCTAATTAATGCAAACTTAATGAATTAATCCATCATCTTAATTAATCAAATTAATTTAAATAAGTTATATTAAAGCTAACTCTAAAATTAAGCTTAAATCAAACCCCTAATTAAATTTAATAATTAATCACACCCCTCAAGTAAACTAATTAAATTAATCAAATTAGTCATCTTAAACCTAAGGTTAATCAAACATAATCAAAATGCAATTAAATACTAATCATAACCTAAATTAAACCTAAATCATTAAGTCATTAATCACATCATTAAGAATTAAATAAATCTTTTTTTAATTTAATAATTAACTTAAACACACTCCTTAATTAAACTAATTACCCTTAAACTAATCCAATTGAATAAGCACCTAATGCAAACTTAAATTAATCTATCATCATAATAAACCAAATTAATTTTAAATCATTAAAATAATTCAAATCAAACACTTAATTAATCTACTAATAAATTTAATCACACCTCTTAAATAAACTAATTAAGTCAATTAAATTAATCATATTAAACTTAAGATTAATCAAACATAAAATGCAATTAAATGCTAATCAAATCCTAATTTAAACTTAAATCATTAACTCATTAATTACATCATTAACTTAAATAAATATAAAATCAAATTGAAAATTAAACAAATCTTTATTTAATTTAATAATTAATCACGCCTCTTAAATAAACTAATTATGTTAATTAAAGTAATCACATTAAACCCAAGCTTAATGAAATATAAATGCAATTAAATACTAATCAAAATCTAAATTAAACCTAAATTATTAAGTCATTAATTACATCATTAGTCTAAACAAACATGAAATCAAATTAAAAATTAAATAAATCTTTATAATTAACCTAAACACACTTCTTAATTAAACTAATCACATAATCACATTGAACCTAAGGAAACCCATAGACTAATAAAGCTAATCAAATCAAATTAAATCAAATTAATTTAAATTAAGGAAGTCTCTCATCAATTTAATAAGTAATCAAATCAAATCTCATTCAACATACTTAAATAAGATAAACTAATTAACTATCCAATATATGAAATCAAAATACAAATCAAACTTTGATAAACATGACAAATGGATGAGATTAAAAAAAAATAAAATCCTAATTACAAAGAATCAAACTCAATTAAAATCAAAATAAAATCTCAATTAATCTAATCCAATCAAACAACAAATAAATGAACCATAATCAAATCAAATAAACATAAAGTTAAGTCATATAACCATAATCAAAGAAAAGAATTAGATATTAATTTAAAAGGATATTGAATTATCAAGATGTAATTAAACCAAAATATTTAATCCAAAATCAATCAATCAAATACTTTAACAAACTCAAATTCTAAATTCTAAATCAAATCAAATAAATCAAATTAAATGAATTACACAAATTCAAATGGGATAATTAAGATACTTAAGGACCTTAGTTAGATTATTTAGGTGCTAGGATGTAGAAAAGGGTGAGTTCTGTCTACAAATAGAATTTATTCTGCTCTTCATTCTTGAAAACTTAAACATCACTTTAACCAAATAAAAGTGAAATAAAAATGAAAAGTAAATCATTAAATCATTTAAATTGAAATCTCCCAAAGGTGAAATTTAAACAAATTCAAATTTCAAATTGAAACTTAAACTGAAGAAGTTTAGTAAAGTCTTGCCACACAAGCCTTAAGC
Organism: Cymbidium sinense; assembly: GCA_021442155.1. Classification (NCBI taxonomy): domain Eukaryota; kingdom Viridiplantae; phylum Streptophyta; class Magnoliopsida; order Asparagales; family Orchidaceae; genus Cymbidium; species Cymbidium sinense. The sequence goes on from CM038218.1 coordinate 40,900,062, forward strand.
ACACACATTAGAATACTAAGTCACCACTTCTAGTGCTAAGTTAAGGCATTGTATGTATGATGTTGTGTTTTATTTTATGATGTAATATTTTAGACTAGATGTTAGGGTGTATGTTTCATAGACTAGATGGTAGTAGTGATTAGCAATCATATTTTAGGGGGGGTTGTGCTTAAGGCATTATAATAAAATATAAATGTGTTTCTTTATGCGGTTGCTTAGCCCCTAAGCATAACTCACGTTAGGATGTGGGCTTGGTTACCCATGTGTGGGGTGCTAAGTCCAAATTATTCATATAACTGCTTGGGTTGTATGGTATGTTTAGCAAATATTTAGTTTGTAGGTATAACTAGATTTACTTTTCCTATTTTTAATATAATTTTGTATTAAGAATTATGATTAGTGTTACGGGGGATTAGAATGAGAAATGGCTAGAAGGCTTAGTCCCTAAGGTGCCCTGTGATGCCTTTGGAGCAAATCAAAATCAAAAGGAAGAGAATGAAGAAATGAAGAAAAGAAGACCCCCATATCATATATTATTTTATAATCCGGGTTGTATAAGGATAGAGTTCAGTTACTCATATTTTGGTGTGTAAACCGACCCATACTTGGCCTTTTATTCTTTTACGGTAGTCTATAAAATTGTTTGATGTTGTGTTTAGATCGTGCACTAGAATTGCATACTTTTCCTAGTTTCTTCATGTTTGATGTTTGATTATGTGGCCTGGATATGGTAGGCTCTTATAATAAAATTAACTTTTCTACCCCAATTAATAACTCATAACTAAAATTTTAAAATAACTCATAACCTCACATAAAAGCTTAGGAATTAAATCAAGATAATAAAATTTTTTAGCAACCCTTGGATGAATGAATGTATAACATGCATGTCATATTATTCCACTTTGTTAAGAGGGGCTTCCATCTTGCTAGAGAATGAAGGCTTAACTGTGAGAGCTTTGATGGAAGAACACTCTCTCTTGATTTGGCCCATAATCAAGTTCTCATGCATTTATGCATACAAAATCTCATAGCTTGTCAAAACAAAAGTCCAAAAATCAAATAAATTTGATAAAATTTGCATTAGATTAAGTCATGGTTTCATATCACTCATGCTCTAGTCTCTTAAGGAGTGAGTTTAAGGACTTAGTCTTCTTTCTAAATAAATAACAACCTAGCCATCTTGCAAAGCATAAGACTTGCCTATATAGATTTAAAGCGTAGGATGAGTTAGTTAGCTGCCACTCCAGATGGTAATAAGTCCAACAGTCTGGTGGTTTATTATCTCTTATGGAGGTAAATCATATACCCATTTTCTCCTTAGATTTAGGTTGTGCTTCGGTGCTCGCCAAAGCTCCCTAGCTTAGGATCCGAGGTAGTTGTTTCCTCCGGACTACAAGCATAAATCCTCACCTCTTAGGCATTTCCTTAATCTTATATTGTAGAATTATAAGCCCTAACAATCTAATAAAATGTCAACTCAAATAATTAACTCTCTTCAATTTCAAAAATATAAAGCCCAATTATAAAGTAGATTGGAATGCTCATTAAGCTTCCTAGTATCATGAGCATTTCTCCCTGTAGATTTTAAAAAAAATAAGATTTTGCTTTTCTCTATCCAATTTTATTTTCTAGAATAGCCAATCCTTTCACAGTCTTAATCTTGAAAATCTTTGGAGACCCTAATTGTCTACTTTAATCAAGAGTATTCTTAAGGAATCCCCATTCCTTAGGATGTAATTAATGAACCGGGCTTAAAATAAACCCTACTTTACTTTTCCATGTAAAGTAGGGGAAAGATCTCTAGTATATTCGAAGACCCATCATACGGAGTCCTTATTAGGTGATTGGGTCCATTATAGGTGGTGATTTATATCTTTGAAATAGTACATCATTCCTTAATGTGCGATCACTTCAATAAACACCCCTAAAATCGTGGTGTGGTGTCCCACATCCAAATACAGTTTAGATGAAGATCTATGTTTTCCCGACAGAGAGGAGTCAGACTCATCGATATCATCATGCATGAAACGTATAAAGTTAAAAAATGAGTCTAACTCTTTTGGTCAATCCTTCATAATAAGAAGGAAATTTTAAGAAACCACCTGTTCAAAAGAATTTGAGCAAGATAAGGTAATTCAAGTTCAGTTGAGAAGTGATAAAGTCTTACCACCTTCATCAAAGAAGGGAAATACAAATAAAGACAAAGGCAAACAAATTTAAGTCAAAGAAGATATCATTCCCATAAATCCTAGAATAAAGCCTAAATTAAGCAAGAAGATAGATTATAATATTCTATCACATCTGAGAAAGATCCCTGCACAATTAAGTGTGTGCGGGGCTCTTTTAATGTCAAAAGGCCTCTAAGAAATTTTGATATAGGCTCTCAAAGATCTGGAGAGTTATAAAGCTTACTTTGCTAAAAAATACATGACTGAAGCATTGCAAACTCAAGATCTCCTAGTAATCACAATTTTTGAGGAAGATCTTATTTTGAGGACAGTGAATCACAACCGTTCTCTTTATGTTACCACTGAGAGTGATGACATCTCGATCAGTTGAATATTGATTGATCTAGGTTCTTCTATCAATCTTATGAGTCTAAAGGTATTAAGAGGATTATCACTTGATATCCAACATCTTGGGATAGATAAGTTGATGGTTCATGGTTTCAATTAAAAAGGGCAGAAAACTCTGGGTCCTTTTATTCTCCCACTCAAGTTTTAAGATTTATATGCAGAAGCCAAATTTCATGTAATCGATGCTGATACATCATTTAGAGATTTTTGGGACTGGCCGTGGCTGCATGAGTATGGAATGGTCCCATCAACTATGCATCAGTGTGTCTAAAAGAAGGAGAAGAATTCAGAATTCCTGGTAACCTACAACCATTCTCCGTCCATGAATCAAAGATTTATGAAGATGTGAAATATTTCATCCTTAAAGAGCCTAAGCCAACAGAGCCTCTTGAAGCGATAGCATCCACTTTAGGAACTAAAAAGTAATTTCACAAAGTGAAAGAATAGAAGCAAAGAGGAAGAAAGAAGGCAATGCCGACTCTTCCTAAAGCACTTGATTATGCACCTAAATAAAAAAAATTAGTTCCTCATTTAGGAAGTGACACACAAGAAGAATAAGATACTCCTGTCAAACCTAAGGGAACTTATAAACTTTCAAGAAAGGAAAAGTATGAAATAAGTGATTCTGATTCAGACTATGATTTTGAATCTACTTATGGAAATAGAGTTCAAATGGTCGCATTAAAAAGAATAGCTCATTTGGTAGAGTCAGATGACTCACTCAAAATTATACCCATCCCTCAGCAGTGTTTCAAAGAAATCACTCCATGGGAGGTCCATAACATTGAAGAATTGATAATATTCTATGTGCCGCCATTGAATGAGAGTGGCGAGCACTTTATTTTACAAATCAAGAGAGTGACCTTACCATTTTGATCACCATATGAAAATTTTGACGAGATAGTGCCAACAAGAATACCAATATATTATTCACAAAAATTATGAAGAATGATGCATAAGCTTAGAATTCATATTAGAACTACTAAGCATAAAACTCAAATCTTTAATAAGATGTGGAGCCAAAGAAGTGATAAGTTTATTATTAAAGGTTTTGGGTTTATCCATAAATCTCATCAAAATAAATCCTATTATAATATAATAGAATCTATGATAGAAACTCACAGTGATGAAGAAGATGATCTCCATGAAATTCTTCTTATAAATGATGAAGAAGTAGAAGCCAAGCTTGCGGCTGAAGAACTCAAAGATAGTAGACAAATAGCTACTGTGGATGAACTCAAAGAAGTCAACCTAGGAGTTGAAGATGATCCTCATCCTACTTTTATCAGTGCTCTTCTACCTGATGAGAAGGTGGAAGAGCTAAAAATACTACTTTGTGAATTTAGGGATTTCTTTACCTGAACATATTCTGAAATGCCAAGCTTATCCCTTAATGTAGCAGTTCATAAACTTGCTATTAAACTAGATACGACGTCTGTTAAACAAGCTCCTAGGTGAATGAGATTGAAGATTGAAGAACATGTAATTGCAGAAACTAAGAAGCTGATCGAAGCATGCTTCAACTGAGAGGAGAAGTATGCAGATTGGATAGCCAATATTGTCCTAGTTAGGAAGAAGAATGGTCAAATCCATCTCTGCATTGACTTCCAGGACCTAAATAAGGCGTGCTCAAAAGATGACTTTTCACTTCCAATATCAGAACTACTAGTGGACAATACTTCCAAGTACAACATATTCTCATTTATGAATAGATCATCGAGATTTAATCAAATCAAGATGATGCCTGAAGATGAAAGATATACATCGTTCAGAATACTATTGGCATCTATTACTACACAGTCATGCCTTTGGCTTGAAAAATGCTGGAGCTACATACCAAAGAGCCATGACACATATTTTTGATGAGTTGATTCACCAGAAGGTGGAATGTTATGTTGACGATTTGGTGATGAAAAGCTTAAATCATGAAAAATACTTTGAAGATTTGAGAATTGTATTGGAGAGAATAAAAAAAATATGATCTTAAGATGAATCCTCTAAAATGTGCATTCGGGGTATCCTTTGAAAAATTTCTCGGGTACATTATACGTCACAGAGGTATTGAAATCGATCATGCTAAGATCAAGGCAATTGTGAAGATGTCTCTACCAAAGAGTTTACGTTAGCTTTGTTCTTTACAAGGATAGCTTGCATTCATCCATTGATTTATATCAAACCTATCAAGACGCTGTCAACCATTTGCAAAGTTGATGAAGAAGGATGCTCCATTCAAATGGGACAAAGAGTGCCAAGAAGCCTTCAATAGCATTAAAAGTTACTTGTTAAATCCACCAATCCTTACAGCGCCTACTCCTAGGAAGCCCCTCATTCTATACACATCTACATTAGAAGAGTCCTTTGGAGCATTATTGGTGCAACACAATGAAGAAAGTAAAGAGAAATGCTCTTTATTATATCAGTCGAAAATTAATAAGACCAGAAATGAAATATTCTCTGATAGAGAAGCACAGTTTAACATTGATCTTTGTAGTCCAAAAGCTCCATCACTATATGTTATCTCACAAGATTATCCTCATCTCAAAGATCAATCCACTAAAGTACTTGATGATAAGACCAACATTGACAGGAAGCAGTGAATGGACTAATTTTAGCTAATTTTTTAGTCGCACATCTCATCCCTGCGGACTCTTCTCTTAATGACGATTTGCGTGATGAGCAAATTATGTTCATTCATAAAAGAAAAAAATCACAAATTTGAGAAATGTACTTTGATGGAGTCTCATCGATCAAACAAGTCAAACTTCTAAATTTTTCAAGTGCAAGAGCAAGAATCAGCATCATTTTCATAACACTAGAAGGAAAGATAATGAGATCATATGATTGGCCAGAACTAATAATGAAAGGTATGAGGCATTAGTGGTAGGTCTTGAAGAGAAACTATTTTCATAGGCATTCAAAACTTGTATATTTTGGTGATTCTCGACTTATTATAAATCAAGTACTTGACATCAACAAGCTTGAGTTAGCTTTCTATCATAAGTGAGTTCTTGAGCTTATGAAGCAGATACCAAATATCACACTCTCGATCTGAGAACAGTAAAGCCGACTACTTAGCAAAATTAGCTAAGGAGATGGAAGTATGAATGGTGATTATGTCATGATCGATATATTTACTCGACGAGTTCTAGAGCTAGCAAAGTATCAATCCCAAGTAGAGTTATCAAATTGACCATGGGGCGGAAGGTTGCTCCTCATACTCCTCAAAATCAACATAGAATCATATCGAGAAAAGCTAAGCCTAACATTACTTCGGAAAAGCAATGGAAGCCTTTATTATAGAAGAGCCACATGATTGGAAGCAACCCTTCATCGACTACTTTAAAGAAGGCAAATTATTAAACAATAAATCACAGTTCAAATCAAAAAGAGAATGTTACGTTATAGTTTCGTCAATAACACTGTATATCATAGATCATTTGAACAAATGTGACTACAATGCCTAAATATAGATGAAGGTACCAAAGTGATGGTTGAAGTTCATGAAGGACTTTGTCGTGCACACCAGTCAGGTCCCAAGATGGTAGTAAAGATCAAAAGGATGGGCTATTATTAGCCATCTATGGTGAGAGATTGTATCAATCATGCTAAGAAGTGTCATGAATGTCAATACAAGTACAGAATATAATCCATCAACCTCCAAATATACTACACCCAACAATAGCATCTTGGCTATTCAATGTTGAGTGCGGTATAATTGGACCAATTGATCCATCGATTTGGACATCGCTTCATCCTAGCCGACTATATTTCTCTAAGTGGGGCTATCCCATTTAAAGAAGTTACTGCTGATCGAGTGATCAACTTCTTTTCTCATAATGTGTTCTATAGATTTGGAGTGATGCGTCGAAAAATTTTTAATAATGGCACAGCTTTCAAAAGTGTAAAGATGTATAGGTTCGTCGATCGACACCAAATTTATTAGCGATACTCTTCAATATACAATCCAATGGAAAATAGTTTAGCAGAGTTTTTCAACAAGATATTAGTCAAACTGCTCAAGAAGATCCTTACTAAAAATAAAAGAGAATGACATGCTAAGTTAATAGAGGCACTATGGGCGTATCAAACCACCTACAAGACACCGATTAAAGCCACTCTCTATTCATTGGTATTCGGAACTAAAGCACTTCTTTCGCTCGAAGTTGAGTTGCATTCACTTTGAGTAGCCATCCAATACAATCTAATTGAAGATCAAAATGCTCATTTGAGAATGGAGGAACTCGACACGATTGATGATGTTAGATTACAAGCTCATCAAAATTTGGAGGTTTATCGAGCAAAGATGTCCATGGCTTTTGACCATACGGTGCGGCCTCGAACATTCCAAAAAGAGAATTGGTCCTGGTGTTGAGAAGACCAATTATCCTTTTTCAAATATTTGGTGGCAAATTTGAGCCTAATTGGGAGGACCCTTTTGTCACTGAAAAGGTGTATCAAGAAGAGGCATATCAACTCATTGACTTAAAAGGTGAAAGACCAATGTCACCAATCAATGGTCATTACTTAAAAAAGTATTATACATGATAAATACATTCTCGAGGTATAATGGAAATCCCCCTGCAAGACAGAAGATATTTTTTTAGTATATCTATTTAGGTTGACATCATGCTTCATGTCGAGATCCCTAAATAAATATACTCACTCCATATGAAAAAAAACTTTTCTGTGAAAACTCCCCTATTACACAGGAGGGCATTTTAGATTTCTATACATAGATGAAATCAATGTTGCATGTTAAAACACTCTCAAGAGCATATCAATTCAAATATTGACGTATTTTTGTATTTTCATCTTGAAAGTTCTTCTAAATGTGCTTTAGAATTCCTCCTGCAAGATATGGTGCATTTTTAGTTTATGTTAAGTTTATTTGAGTTGACGTTGTGTTATAAGATGAGATCCTCGAATATATTCTGGTTTAGGTTGACATCGAGCTTTATGCCAAAATCTTTGAATATACCCATAATCATCACTATTAAGTTGCAGGTTCTTATAAGAATAAAAAGAATCTATCTATACACATGAAAAGATAGCCATAAATGTCAAGAAAATTTTCTCCTAGATTTGTCAAATTTTGGAGATCAAATCAGAAGAACTCCCGATTTCGGAAGCTTCAATACCCTAAGTTGGAAAAATATCAACCTCTACATCTTTAAGTTTAGGACATGGATAAGTTCTAAAGGTCAAACTCAAAAAGTCTACAAATGACCGAGTTTTGACACTCTCTTCACTCAATAAGCCGTAAGAAAAGGCCATGAAAAAGTCCATGTTGTCGATCGATGACAAAACTATCACCCATCACTTAAGTCGAATAGTAGGTTCTAAAGGTCGAACTCAACAAGCCAAATGGTCGAGTTGATGCTCTCTTCACTCAACAAGTATAAGAAAAGAAAGAGCTCACCTCGTCGGTCAATGATGATAGCTATTCAATCTCAAACTAGATCCAGCTTAGTGATTACAAGCAACCAGGATCCAAGAGATCTTTCTAATTGATCAATAGATCAAGGCAATCTGAGAAACTCTCAATTCAAGGCCACCTCAAATCAGTATATATATTTCCTGTAGGGTGATATTTCAATTTATTCTCAAAGGAGCTGATCAAGCTCAAAGCAAAGATTAAAGCCAATCCCCTCATCAAGTTCGTCAAGCTTAAAGCTAGGACAGAAGGAATTTCAAATCTGACCAAGCACGGATAAACCGATTCCCAAGTGGAGTCCTTCATTAAAATAAATAAATCAAAATAAATCAATTCCTCCAACAAACCCAAAAGCATAGAGATTGGAGGAAACTTAAATCATGGGACATAAAAGAAAGAGATCTTCATTAAAGCCATTGGCAGTAGATAATGTAAGAACTTTCCTCAGTCAATTCGATAAATCGATCAAGCTCATCATTTAGCATGTCTTAAATAAGGCATCAGGCAAAAAAAATTATCAAAGCTCTAAGTTATTACAATTTTGAAATGACAGTTCTGGCCATAAGGGTCAACTAGTTTTCAACAAATGTGACTCACTCCATGCACGAATCACATTTTATTGGGGCATTGTTGACCTCACATATGTGTAAGTCGAGTCAAGCTATAAGTCTAATTGACGGACTTGAAAGTGATAGTGCAAATGGGCTCAAAATGCCGGGCGTCTTAAAAATGGTCGAATGACCTCCGTCGATGCGCTTGATTAACATTGAAATTGAAGATAAATATTGCATAATCAAACAGCGTCAGCGTTTCAATGTATGGCATATGAGTCGGAAGTTGGCGATGTTGAATGACCTCCGTTCATAAAATTGATCATGTTGTTAGCTTCAAAACATCAAAAATTATCAAATGAGACTCTCTACGCTCAATTCGGACGAGCCTGTGCAAATGTCAAATGATTGGAAGTGGCGGTAACAACAAATCTTGACGTATGAAAATGTTAAAACAACCTCGATCGATGAATCACATTCAATATCAAAATTGGTAATATATAAATATTGGCTTGATGATCACCAATCAGCGTCAGTTATCAACGTTTACGCGCATATCGAGTCGGAGACACCAACAATATCGAATCATTCTGAAATTGATTGCTGTTATATTTTAAACATCAAAATCTATAGTATTTCGCTCAAACACAACGTGAAAATTGAAGCGAGAAATGGTGGCGATGCATTTTGATTTGAAATTGATATTTGACACGGACGCGAACCAAACATTTATTGCAAAAATGAGCATTCGTTGAATATGAATACCATTGATATATATATATATATATATATATATATATATATATATATATATATATATATATATATATATATATATATATATATATATATATATATATATATATATCTAATTGTCGGCATAAATTCTACATTAAAGTTGATTAATCAATTTAAAAATCAGTTTAAAAGTCCTAAATCTAACCTAAATTCCTAAAATTGCTCGGTTCGGTTCGGCCCAACATAATCCACGCGCACAACCCATCGCTCAAACCCCTCTTCACACGATCGAACCGCACGAGAGCCCCTTCCGCTCGGACGCACAATCCACGGCTCGAGCTCGCCTCCTCCTCCACGCGAACGGTTCCTCCAACCACTCCCGCTCAACCGAGTCCTTCTTCCCCTCTTCAATCGTACGTAGAGGAGAACTTCCTTTTTTCATTCGAGCCTCAACCAAAAAGTGCTGAGGCATATTCTCCCTCATTCAAACCGCAAGGAACTTCTCCGATCCTTCGCCTCCTCCAAATCGAAAAGATAAGACAAGTTCTTCCTTCTTCTTTCTTCCTTTCCTTTTCTAATCCTTTCTCTCTCTTCTAGCTGAAAATTTCATCTCCTTTCCTCACAAACCAATCCAAAAATTCCATGGAATTTGCCTCATTTCTTTCCTCTTCTTTTTTTGATTTTCCCTCATTTTCTCAACCTGTAAATGCCCTCATTTCCCTAATCCGGATTTTCAAATCCACTTTGCCGCAATCAGAGAAGAAAATTGTCATTAGCGAGTCCTTCTTCCATTTTTTTCTGCCTTTCCATTTCCCCAATTCCTCTTTGCAATCATAAAGAGCGTTGTCTCTTTTCTTCCTTTCATTCATTTCATTTATGGAGGAGAACATCATATGTGTTCTTCTTACGGTTTTCTGTCTCCTATCTTTCTCCCGACTTTTCCCTTCACTGGGAGGAATCTACACATTAAGTTCTTCTCTTGGTTTTTGTCATATCTCTTTGTCTTTTTTGATCATTAATCGTAGAAAAAATAATTGACGTGTGTGATGTGGATATATATATATATATTTGTCTTTTGTAGGTTTGAAGGCCATCGTCATAGATAGCAAGATGAATGATTGGCGGTCTCACAAGACCGCATTATCATTAGAGCATAGTAAACATCGTTAGATCGCTCCCAATCAAATGTTGTTGAAATTTTTGTCAAATTCTGACTTAGAAAAAAATGAATATATATATTGTCTGCATTTGTCTTCTTTTTAAGTTTAAAGGTCACCTCATTGGGGTGAGATAAATACTATGTCAAGACACTCTTATATTCATTCGTTAGAGATCAAAAAAACCTCCATCTCACTATCGGGGATGGCCGAGATTAATTGTCAAACCTTTGACTTATAAAAAAAATGAGAGAATAAAATGAACCGGCTTAAGAACGATAAGCAAGAAAACTTATAGCTAAATTCAAACTAAAAGCATCAAACAAGAAGAAAAAGAGGGGAGAGAAAAGAACATACAACGAGTACAAAAATAAAACATTAAATCAAAGAAAAAAGAGAAGAAAACACATAAACAATGAAACAATATGAAAGTGCAAAGTCCCAAAATCAAGATTAAGGTGCAAAAACAAATCAAACTTGCAATGATATTCATAAAGAATTTAATGATGCTACCATTTTAAGAATTGGGAATTACTTCAAAAAATTAATCATAACTATAACACACTACAAGATTCATATCAAGAACTGAATAAAGCCTTTGTGGACATTGAAGGAAGACATGTTCTTGTAAAATAGTTATCAATTATTTGCATAAGCTGTTAAGTGAGCAGGTTCTCTTTTCTTCAAACTTCATAAAACTAAACAAGCTTTAGTTGAAACCTGGGGAGGCTGACAACAAACTTATAAGAGAACTAATTCAACAATTGCAAATTAGAGGATATCGAAAGAAATATAAATCTTGATCAAATATCAAATGATCAGTAATTGATGATAAATCTGAGTGTCCAATTTCAAATTGAAAACAAAGGTGCGCAAGCAATTTTATAGCTTTTTTATAAACACAAGTTCAATTAGGCAACTCATGATCACTCATGAATATAGCCGTTAAAAGGATTACTTGAATCATATATTTGAAGTTATATTTAAAGCACATGAGAATCATGATATATATAAGTGCTTAGTTCTAAGATTAATGGTATTCAAAGAAAAGTTATAAAAGGATTTATAGTGTAATTAACTACCTTGGTAATGAGTATATACAAACTCCTTCAATAATCACTCAAGTTACGCTACATGATATATTGAGTGAATTAATAAAAATACGTATAATTTGAATTAGAGTTATAATAAACTCAATGCTCATTTATAGGAGTAAAAATTGATTCTTTTGGTTTAGAATAAAAGTTAAAAGTGAGGAGTTAATAAAAACTTGAAAGTTCTTTAACAGTTACATGCTAAATGATATTTGAGAATTGAAAATTTCAACAAGCAATCCAAGTGTGAGTAATCTTTTAAAATTTTACAACACCTTCAATGCCACTGGATTCGCAACACTTTGTACAAACAAACATAAGACGTTAATTAAGGTATTCTTAGATACACCTATGGGGCGAACTATCTTTGAATATTTAGATTCAAGTGTGTGAGGTGATGTGCGGGTTGCTACCCGATTTAGTCTTAGGACTGGGTCTGAGTTAACAAAAATTAAAAATCTATTATAAAAATTTCAACTCAGTAAAATATCTGAGAAATTGATTTTGTCAAGTAACATTATGTCTAATTCTCTATTAGCAGCTAAACATAGTTGATAGGATATAAAGCTCTTAAACATATTCAAATTAATCAATTTTTTAAATCAAAGTAACTCAGATTAAATATCAATCTAAAAATTATTTAAATGAAACTCTATCATTAAAAGCTTAAAGCAAAATTCAATCTATCCACCTTCCGCAATTGTTTATTGGGGGTGATAAATTAAGAAAACACTAGCTTATGAAGAAGCCAATATCAAATCTAGTGTTCTATTATGTTCACTCTTAACAATCTCTTCATAAGGCGTGGCATGTCGTGGTGGCTTGGCATAGAGATGATGCTTATGATGTCCTCGTGAGGTGGTTTGGCGGTCGGCTCCATTATATTACGATCCGTAGTGTATGCTCCACAATGGCTTTGCCTTTTTGAGTTGTGAATCATAGGGTATACTTGATAGGACAACATCCATTTGTCAGTTAAGGTAGACTTAAGATTGTCTCCTTAGACAAACACCACCCCAGTCTACAAGGACTTCTTGGATGACATAACCCATGTGTTGCTGATAAGGATCCTTCAATCAGGTTGGTCGACTACCTCCTTTGACTAAGTAGACTAGGGACCATGACGGCCCGGGATGCGGAACCATGGGATCTAAATCGGGCATGTTATCATTCTCCCAACCATCCTGTTTAAGCTGAAATGATGAATTTCATAGTCTAAATTCTGAAACTCCATATCTTACTTATCTTACGCATTAAGCAATTTAACAACTATCGAAAGTTCTCTCTCTCACTTTGGGAGGGGTAACTATAGGGGTTTTGCTTTATAGAAGCCTCGAACCAGATATAATGTCATCATCAAATGAGGACGAAATCTCTGGGTAGTGTCTTATCTACTATCTCATCTGTCTTCTGAAAATTACACCAACACATCAAATCATACTCTCTTCAATTCAATATTTGTGAGGTCGTGACAAATTTTGAGTCCAGATAAAATCCATCATCATCATTTGTGTCCCTAAATATTTTTTTTGTTTTATATTAAAATAAGAAAATATCAAACATATTTTTATTTTATTTTAAATTTTAAAAAATTAAAAAGACAAAGTACTGACAAGCGGCCTCTTAGAGTAATAATTAATTTCATTATTTTATTTTTTAAAAAATAGCAACTAAACATATTTTTTTTTTTATTTTTAATTTTTTAAAACAAAAAATTTATAAAAATATCAAACATATTTTTGTTTTCACATAAAATAAAAATAAAATAAAAACAAAAAAATTGATATAAAAAATAAACAATAAAAAATAGAAAGTGATCCCAAATGGTCCCTAACTTAATTCATCTATAATTTGCAAACTCTTGTGCATCACCTTTATTCTTAAATACATGAACCAATAAATTCTTTCTCCACTCATCTAACATCCTTTTAGTCTTTAAAATAATATTAAAAAGATTTCTAAGCCAAGAAATTCATTGATTTCCTAAACAATTTAACAATTCTATTGAAATATCATCAAGTCCAACTGTTTTTTCACACTTCATTTTCTTTAAAGCTTATCCAACTTCAAATTTATTAATATGATGATAAAAATAAATTTTTTTTATTTTTGTTTAGGGTATTAAGATCAAAAATTTTTCTTTTGAGCCTACTTCCAAATCTTATTTTAGAGCATAAACAATTATAACATTGATATTCTTAGCATTAATAATAATCTTTAAATTTATAATTCTATATCCAAATCTATTAATATTTATAACATTATCCTTTAAACTTTTATCTATAATCACATATGTGTCCTGTGCTATTTCTAATTCGACATCTACATGAATATAAAGTTTAAAACCTAAACTATCAATCTTTTTGACTTTCTCCCCAAAATAATATAAGAATTAAATTATTTATATGATATTAAGAGTTACTTAAAGGTGATGAGGCATTGAATTTAATTCTTCGTTATTTTTTATTCAATTGAAAGACAATTCCTCTTTTGATATATTTATAGTACCATTTTATTATTTTAAAATATTAAATAATAAAGACTTTAATATAAAAAGAGAATGATCAAATATTAATGAATACTAACTATAACAAATACGAAAAATAACTATTTTCATACATGCACTTATTCACAAATACAAAGTAACAGTTTTACATATGCATAATAAATTCATCGTATATATTTGTTGTTCCATCCTTATTTTTTTCTTCTGTTGTTTCATGTTCTATTATGCTAAAATGAAGAATACAATTCATCTTTCTCACCCTCTTTCACAGTAGATCACGCGTCTTTCCTCCCATCCTTAGCACATTTGTTTTGTCACAAATTTAATAAATCGCATTGAAATTAGTATATAATCATCGCTTTATTATAAGACTTTTAAATCAATTTAACAATACAACTTGATTTTCTTCTTTAGGATTGATAAATCGGTTAACCATGCGGTAGATGATTTAGCATGTTAAATGATTAAAACAATTTTGTTATTTTAATCAATCATAATTAAAAGCCATGATAAGTAAAATTATTTAAAACATTCTAACAAAAAAAATCTCAGAACTTTATTTTATAATTCAACATTAAATAGTTCATATAAAATTTGAGATTACACATTAGTCTCTAAATTCATTTTATTAATTTCAACCATTTAATTTTTTTTAATTCATTATTAAATTTACTTAGTTCTTTAATTGATTCCAATAACTTACTTTGAAAGAAGTTTTTTTTATTAAATAATTATATTAGTGCTGCATATGTGTTCATTAACTAATGATTTTATTTTTATTTTATATATGAAATTGAAAATGTTATATTTAAAAGTTCATTATGACGATTGGTTGTTTGTAGATGGAAATTATATTTAGAAAATTATAATATATATTTTCTATTTATTTATATTTTGAAAATAAATATTATATTTGAAGTTCTTAGTGGCTTAAAATTTACATTAACTTATGTGGATCATGATACAATTTCATTAGCTTCAAAATTTTTTAATATTACATCAAAAATTGTATCATCATTAACTTTGTTATTGAAATTTATTTTATTTTAAATTTTAATATATCTTTAATGAATATTTAATCATTAACTATATCTTTTATATGGTGACCCTTGAATATTAGAATATTTAGAAATATTTTTTAATAGAATATTATTCACAATCTACTTGGGGGAAAATTATAGATGATGTATAATATAAAAAAATTAAAGTTATTGTGAAGCTTAATTTTTTATTTTGTTATATAAGATATTTTAATTTTTATTTTATATAAAAGTATAATATTTTTTATTTTGTTGTGCCCCTATTGAGAAAAAATTCTTGATCCGCCTCCGTTCACACCCCCATACTATTACTCTGCCAACAACACGTGGAGGCCCAAACTTGAGCTGCATCAAAGTGGCTCTAAGTTAGGAAGAGTGGCACTAGTAATTGTTAAACATTTCCATGCACCTCAACATACTTTATAATATTGTTAGTATTCTAATTCTGATGATCATTCTTGTACACCTTACAAGTATCTATTAGTCCATATTGATGTTGACGAAAGAGATAATGTTTGGCAGTTCGCACATTCATAAGAAAAAAAATATATTATTGTAACAATAGCTGATTTCATATATATATATATATATATATATATATATATATATATTAAAATATCAAAGTGATATTATTGGATAAGTTAGGATATCACAAACTTTAAAGAATCTGATCATCTTACATCTGATGAGATTCGTGTTTTTATATAAAAGATGATATTCTTTGAGATTTTTGCTTATATATATATATATATATATATATATATATATATATATATATATATATATATATATATATATATATATATATATATAAAACAAAAAGATAGAAATATTATTATTAGAAAGAAAAAACAAAATTTTTAAAAGAGATAGATTTTTAAACTGATATTCAAAAGAGTTACAATAAACTTAAAAAGATAAATTCTCAAAATTAATACAAAAAATATAATAATATAAGAAAGCAAAAGCCCAAAATAGCAATAGCATTTTACCTATGGGAGAAAAGATCAAATCAGTTATAAGTCTCCAAACTTGAAAAGAAACCTGTAATAAACTAAAGAGGAGATAAAAGTGAGCACGTCCTCAACGTAATAATGAGCTCGCCCATCACAATTATCTATATGAAGTGAAGGGAAATAATCAAAGTCGCTAGTTGATTATATATATATATATATATATATATATATATATATATATATATATATATATATATGATATGCTATCTATATTAAACACAAATCTTGATTAGAAAGTGATATGATTTTGAGATCTCAGATCAAGCTTAAAATATCATTGGAATCTTTGACATCTTAAATCTCAAAACATCTTAAATATGGAATGTTTATATAGTCAAATCGGCGTCTCGGTGATCTTTAGATCTCATAATTAGACTTTATTTGGGCATCAAATGCTCAAAATCATCAAATCGAAAATAAATCTGGTCCGTCGAGGGGAGTAATGCTTTTGAATTCTGAATTTATTATATTAGGTTCATAAATTCATACATGAGGTGGGGGGGGGCTAAGTGAAAGAAGAAAGAGGCTAAACAAATAAAAGAGAAGTGCAGAAGCGAGGAAGAAGAGGAAGAGTCAGAAGGAAGAAGAGGAAGAGTCAAAGCAAGGAAGAAGATGAAGAGTCAACAAGGAAGAAAAGGAAGAGTCAAGCGAGGAAGAAGAAAAAAGCAGTGAGAGGAGAGAGAGCTCAGAAGAGCAGAAGATCCTCAACAGATAGCAATACTCCTTTGT
Source organism: Cymbidium sinense (assembly GCA_021442155.1). Taxonomy (NCBI): domain Eukaryota; kingdom Viridiplantae; phylum Streptophyta; class Magnoliopsida; order Asparagales; family Orchidaceae; genus Cymbidium; species Cymbidium sinense. The sequence goes on from CM038218.1 coordinate 40,916,903, forward strand.
CAACCACCACCATAAATATGTCTCTAATTGTCATGTATAAGTTAAATCTCCCATACAATTCGGCGTTGTTACTAGTTATTCCTCTCTCGTATCTGATTCCAATCTTTAAGACTTGTCAAGCATCGTAGTGGAAGCTTTTTTTTTACTAGTGGTTTTCCTCTTTTGAGGTTTTCGTTAAAAATTAATGTCTGTTTCTTTAATTATTGTGTCTTTAATCGATTAAAATTCATATATTTTTCAAGAACAATATATATATATATATATATATATATATATATATATATATATATATATATATATATATATATAAACCTTTTCTTTATTCATTAATATTGATCAAGGCCGGCTAAAAGAAGATCGATTAAGTAGTCAAAGGTAGGCTGCCTCGTGGAAGACTTGATCTCCAAATCCAAACTGTTGGCCGATAATTTTCATTATCATGGCTGAATAGGTCAAGGCTGAACTTTTTGTTGCGTGCAAGAAAAGAAGACAGTACGAGTGGAAAATATTTAATACCTTAACTTCAAAGATAACTAATACATAATTAAAAAATATAATCTTTATGTTAAAAACTTCTAAAAAATGAAATGTCCTGTGCTTTAAATATTTTTATCAATTAGTGAGTATAATTAAAATTGGTCATCTATCCTTAAAATTTTTTTTAAAAAAACCTAAGTATAATGCAAAGACCTGAAATATATCTGGACACATATACACACACTTGCCCTCTTATATGAAAGAGGGTGGCTTAAGTGATTGAAATTAAAGGATGAATATAAATGAATAGACTAATGTCTCTTAAATAAATGAGTGAAATGAACAAAAGATTAATTTTGTGTTTCAATGCTAAACATTAAAAAGGCATCTTTACTTTTATTTCTTACATTATAACAAGAACAACAACAATAAGAATAATAATAAATTAATATAAAATAATTAAATATTATATTAGAATTTTACTTATATTTTAATTAATAATAAAGTAATAAAAAATTAATATGAAGTTTGATAAAAATAAAACTTTTTATAGTCTTAACAATCATAAGAACCTTCTTAACATAAAAGATTTGATTTCATTATAAATCATTTTGATGTGACTTGCTACTGAATTGATATTCAAATAATATCAAAACTTATATTAAACAAATAAATAATTACTTATGATCGCTTATTATTTTAATTGGTAAAAGATCTTGAAAATTATTAGTCGTACTTAGTGATCACATTCTAATGAAATTTGTTCTTTCACATTCAAAATTCTTTAAAAACCCTAGATAGTGAAAGTCATGTTAAATGCATAAACTTCAATCATTTTTTACTCATTTTTCTCATTCCACATTCAAATCTTCGCAAGCTCAAAATATTAAGATAAAAGACCTCTAAGTCCATAAAATCCCTCTTACAAATTAATGAATTTGATCATTTCAAGGTAAGTCATGTAATTGAGCATTAGAGGCTTCTTTTGAAGTCTCAAATCATTTATTAAGGTGTTGATCATTTTTGTTCAATTTCATTGCGTTTAGGATTGTCTCCCAAGCTTAAGAATGCTCTATAGGCACATCTATCAATCAACACAAATTTTATTCATTAAATTATTTATTTATTTTATTTTTATAGGTCAAGTCAAATTTAAATATGATTATAATTTTAAGATCATATTTGAAGCTAAATAAATCAGTTTGAGTTATATTAAAGTTTAAATAAAATCTAATTAAATGTAAGCAGATGCTAATAACCTAAACGTGCATCACTTTATTATAAAACGTAAATATAGTTATAATTACACATCAAAATTAAATATTCACAATATATTTGATTAATTTTTTCTAAACTAAATTAACTTATCAATATCTAAGGAATCATTAAAGTTGGATGGAGATGTCCTTGCCTAAAACAGGAATTTCATACATAGCATATAATTTGTATATATTTATATATTTAATATATAAATTTTAATATATACATACTTGTTACGTGCTAGAAAACTAATTGTGGTAGAGTGAAAGTTTACGTCTTAGCCTTGTTATGAAATCCAAAGACACACAATGCGTATTTAAAGAGTAAGAAAACTCCAAAAATTTTACGAAAAAAAAGAAAAATCAATCGCCAAGTAAGAATCTTCCACTGATGTATTTGTTTTAGTACAAAATTCTAACAAGATTACAAAATTGTACATGAGAAGGGCGACGATGAAAATCGAATTAGATAACAACCCATATAGTCGTTATAACGATAGGTAGAGATGATTAACGGTGATGACACGACGGCGTCGCGATGAGAATGAAGAAATGAAGGATCACGGGCGGCGGCCGCGGTTGACAACCGTTGAGGCACGATTGCTTGGAGAATTTTCAAGCTTTAGAGCTCTCTCCTTTCTCCTACTTGGGCTCCATATGAGGAATGAGGGGCTATTTATAGATTGGAGGAGTGACGTCTCTGTAAATACATGCAAAATCCAAACCACTTCCCTCCATCGGACGGCTCAAAATGATTGATTTGATCATTCGATGTATTTTAAGTTTTTGAATGCTCAAATGAAGTCGGAATTATGAGATCTTGGGTTTGTTAGATCCAGCTCATCAAGACGCTCGATTTGACTATAAACACTCCATGTTTAAGAGCTATTTAGAGATTTAACTGATATCCCAAAGTTTTCAATGATATTTTAAGTGTTTGATCTCGACTAATTTTAACTGAGGATCAACTTGCTTTTGACATCAAGATTCGTAGAATTTTGTGTCATATCATTGTCCCTCTATTTTTGGATGACATTATCTCAATTATCCAAAATATATATGCCAAATACTTAAAGTAATAAATTCTTTAATGAAATTTTGTCCATTAACCATATATTTTGAGAGAAGATCTTAGCACAAAATTATGATCATCTGAAGCCGCGGATCTGGCGAATGCAAGCTTTGCGACGCGACATGGATTCGCGCAGCCCGCACACATGGCGAGTCACGGCATCGTGGTCGCGATGGCGGTCGCGGTTGTGTGGGTCTGGCAGTCGCGAAGTAACCACGCTGAAGCGAAGCACGATGAGAGCTACACACAAGAGTGGTTAAAGTGAACGCCCGCGCGAGTGCAAACACTCATTTTTGGTAGTTTTCGATGATTTTTAACCTTTTTGCCCTTATAAGGGGTTTATAAATACCCCCTAGGGCCAAGGAAGAAGACACACTTCTCAAATGCTCTGGTATTTCTTTTCTTCTTGAGTGAAGGTTGTTCGAAGGCGATCAAGGCCCATAATCTCTACGATGTCTCGATTTTCCCTCAAAAGAGCAAACTACCATTGTCGGCCGGGTTCTGAGGCGATCAAGGCTCATGGTCATACGGTGAGGTTCTGTTTTCCCTCAAAAAGAGGCCCCTTGTCGACCGACCATGTGGAGGCGATCAAGGCCGTAGTTCATATGACGAGGCTGCTTTTCCCTCGAAAAGGCGCCAACCGCCTTGGGACCGGCGGGTTTGGAGGCGATCAAGGCCCATAGTTCCTACTTCTTGTAGGAAATTGATTTCTTACAACTTCAATGGATGGTTCAACATTGATAACCGCCAAGATGAAGCGTATTTAGGAACCATCATTCGAACAACTCAGAAAATTTGGCAGGTAATTTCAGAGCATTATTAAAGGGGGATAACTTCTCTCTTTCTCTCTGTTTTTTTTCATATATATATGTATCCTTTTCATCAGATCGTAGGCAAAAAATTTTATCCTAAGCTATCCGTGAGCGTGAGAGTCAAAAAAGGATGCGCCCAAGTATTTGGGTGAGTGATTTGCTTCACAAAATTCTCAGATTTTTTATCATTTCTTTCTCTTTATTTACTATATATATTTCGCGTGGTGATGGCCAAGAAAACCCATGTGATGATGACGATATATATATATCATCCACTGTCACATCTGATAGTTTAATGGTGTTTTTCATAAAATTTTACTTTCCTAATGAGTTGGTAGCCATTGTTGCCAAAAATTTTGACCGAGCTCGTTCACCGAGTACTTTCCTGCTTTTACGAGATGATTCTTTGTGCGGGACTGCGATTCTCTTTGGCTCTTGAGTTGAGTGAGATCTTCAAAATATGTGGCGTAGCTTTGTCACAATTTTCATTTCGAGCTTTAGTGGTCATCGTTGGTTTGACTATCTTCTTCAAAGAGCGTGGTGTTACTTTGAACAACAAATACTTGTATTGAATGTGTAGATTCATATGTGATGCTCAGGGACATGTTTCTTATCGGACTATAAAGAATTGGATAGAATTTTCAGCACGGGATCCATCTAAAAATTGGTCTACTGGATTCTTTTTTGTGAAAAATGAGTGGGGCCTCCTTGAGAGATGGGGAAGATTGAATGACCTTCCAGATCCATTACTGCTTGAAGAGAATGAAATCTTAACAACTCATAATATTCCTGATGCAAGAAGCTTATAGCATGAGTTACATCACATTAGCAAATATATAGTTGAAGATAGAATGTTCAAGGTTGGCCTTTCCATCCAGACAGGGAGATCTCATGCTTTTCCACTAAAGAGGTCAAGTAAAGGTGATGAAAGGTATCCTCATATTCATAGGGTTCTTTCAAGAAGCCGTGATGAAATCACTTGGTACAATAATATTTCTTCTAAAGAAAAAGAAGACATGTCTTTGAAGTGACTACGTCGGATATCTCGGTGGAGAAGATGTTCGCTGAGCCTCTAAGAGTTTGTTTCAACTCATGATGGGGAGTTCGTTTCAACCCACACATTCCTAAGAGGTGTTAAATCACATACGACCAATGAAGCGATGAATTGGTACGTTGTCTTCCCTTCATCCTTCTTTTTTTCTTTTCCTTTTTTTGCTTTGTGTAATATTTATGATGGTTTTTTTATAGATAACTTAAACATTAGGGCTGATGGCTCATTTGGGTGTCGCTTAGAAAGTGAAATCTGAATTTGTGAAGGTAAAATATCTCTAAGGCGAGTATGAGCGAAAGATGAGTGTTAAGGCCAAAGAAGTGGTGACTTTGGAGGATCACCGACCGAAGCAATAACATGTCGACTCTTTCTCTCGTGTCGGTGGAGCGCACTCGTGATGATGATTGAGGTGAGGACAGAGACCGCCAAAAGAGAAAAGACTCAAGGCACTTGAGAAGAAAGCTCTCGAACTAGAGAAGAAAGCATTACAAGATCATCTTTCTGAGAAGGAGCATATAATGTCAGAAGACTTTAAGAGTTCCCTGGCTTATCACGGTACAATCAGAGACCATGTCCAGGAAGCTCGTAATCATATTTTTGATGTTGAAGTGAAGGACTTGAAGCACCAATGTTTAGATGAGGGCTTCATCCGAAGGTTCCTAAAAGGAATCGCTTAGTATCGCAAGACCAAGCTAGTATTGAGGATCTATCTCCCCATCCAAGACTCTTCAGATTGAAGATGAAGAAGTTGAGAGAGTCCAAGGGGAGCATCTCCTAGTGGTGAGGAGAGGACGTTGATATCACCAACTGATATGATGTAGGTAGCATCACTTGAGGATGCATTTTTTTTAATCTATGTATTATTATTATTGTGTAGCAGAATTTTGATTCTTTCTTATATCATCATGTTAATGCTGCCAATGAAATTTTTTTATTTTTAGGTGATATACTCTTGTTTTATTTTTACCTCTCCAGGGTGATTGGTCGGAATATTATTCAACGACGCTAACCTACACGGATGAGGCCATGCAAAGTCTACCAACGACCTTTTGGCCTATCCTAGGTATTAGTCAAAATATTATTTGACATCACGTATGGAAGAGGTCGGGATGTCCACCAAGGAACTTTTGACCTATCCTAGGTGACAAAGCGTTACTTGACTTTGTATGGAAGAGGTCATCAAGTCCCAGGGATTGATCATGCTCCGAGATACAACGTGAGTTGCATATTTCAAGTGTGAGGATTAAATGAAGGAGATTGTTCAAATGCACCAAGCTTGAAAGAAAAAGTTATAAATTCATTACTCTGATAAGTTCGGTGATACAATCATAAGACGATTTTAACAGATATGAGTTTCAAGAGGAAATGACACAATAACAACAAGTCTTTATCTCACTTGGGTGGCTACATGAAGAGGAAATGACAACGAGATAAAATAAAAGTTACAATGATTATGCAGTAGGAATTACTGATAATATTTTTGAAGATTCTCAGTGTTTCAAGTTCGAGGTAAAGTTTATCCTTATGGATCCTTGAGCTTGAATGTTCCTATCTTGACCATAGCTATAACTACATATGGTCCATCCCAAAGAGGTGAGAGTTTATTGCGTTGAGGGCCTTTGCCTACAGCTTCGAGACTTCATAGGACCAAGTCACCGAGAGATATGGGATGAGTTTTACTCTTACAAGTGATGAGCTACCCTTATAGGAAGCGCTCAAGAAAGGCATGTCACGAGTTTCGGGGAGTAGGTCCAAGTGCTGTCGGAGTTTTTCTTCATTACCATCATGATCGAATAATTGAAATCTTGGACTTGGAACCCCGATATCTATTGGTATGATAGCTTCTGTGCTGAAACATAAGTTATATGGTGTCTCACCAGTCGGGGTGCGCGATGTAGTGTGGTAAGCCCAAAGAACATTAGAAAGCTCATCAACACATTACCCCCCGGCCTTCTCAAGATATTTTTTTAGTCCTTTGAGTATAGTCATGTTGTTAGCTTCAGTTTATCCGTTAGTTTGAGGATGTGTTACAACCGTATGCAGCAGCTGAATATGAAGATCTTTGCAAAATGATGTAAAGACTTTTCCAGTAAATTGGGTTCCATTGTCAGTGATGATCTTCACAAGAAGACTGAATCGACATACTATATTTTTTTTAAATAAATTGTTTAGCATTTGTCTATGTGATTTTAGCAAGTAGTTCGGCTTCCACCCATTTAGTGAAGTAATTGACGACTAAAATGATAAACTTTCGTTATCCCGATGCTATCGAAAAAGATCCCATGATGTCAATTCCCCACTGAGCAAAAGGTCACGGGCTTTGAATGGATGAGAGCTCATATGGCTGAGGGAGGTTAGAGTGCAACTATTAACCATATTTTCTTATGAACTCAAGCATCTTGTTTCATAGCCAATAGAACCCTTGTTAAGGGCTAGCCCTTCCTCCTAGATGTTCTCCACATATCCCCAGTGAACTTCTCTTAATGTATAATCGCCTCGAAGGTGAGAGGCATTTGAGGTATGAGAAAAGCTCATTTGTATAGTTCACCTCAATAATTAAAGTTTGTCTTGAGAGTTGCAAAGATGGGTCTTCGTGGAAGGGTTCCTTCTTGTAGAAAAGACAGATGGGGTCCATCCACGAATGTTCCTCTATCTCATTAATTTCTTGTATTACTCACGACCCTTGGATACTAGGAAAATATATTTATTCAACATGCCTTCTCTTAAATAGATCTCTAGTAGTAGATGTAACAAGCTTAGCGAGAGCGTCAGCTCAAGTATTCTTCTCTCGCAGTATGTGAATGATTTGATGTGTCTTGAAGTGGGCAAGAAGAGACTTTACCAAGTGGAGGTATTGTGTAAGCTCAAGATTATGAGTATTAAAGTTTCCCTCAACTTGGGAGGCGACAAGCTGAGAGTCAATGTGGATCACTAAGTCTTGAGCTTCACAATCAATGACGAGTCTCAATCCTATGATTAGAGCCTCATATTCAGCCATATTATTAGTTGCAGGAAATTTTAGGCTAAGTTCATACTCTAAGGTATTCTTCTGGGAGAAAATAAGTAAGATTCCCGCACTAGCACCGGTATTTCATGAAGCTCCATCAACATAGAGGGTCCATTGAGGAGACGAAAGGCGTGTAGCATATAGCTCCTCTAGAGTTGGGGTAGTGCATTCCACTATAAAGTATGAGAGTGCTTGAGACTTTATAGCAGGCCGAGATAGAAAATTTATATCAAACTCTCCCAATTCTATAGACCATTTAATTAACCTCCCAGATGCTTCTGGTTTCTGTAGAAAGGCTCTTAATGGTAAATGAGTGTAAATGTCGATAGTGTGAGCTTGAAAGTATGGACACAATTTTTGCGCTGAGAAAACTAAAATCAGAGCCACCTTATCTGCAAGTGGGTAACGACTTTCTATATCAGAGAGAATTTTACTGACATAGTAAATTGGTCGTTGTATCCTATTTTCTTCTCGTAATAAAACTGAGCTTATTGCGTGAAAAGAGACTGCGAGATATAAGTATAGCATCTCTCCTTGAATAGGCTTGGATAGTAGAGGTGGAGATGCTAAATACTCCCTTAGTTGCTTAAAAATAGACTGACATTCATCAGTCCACTGGAAATTATTATTTTTAGCTCTCTTTAATATTTTAAAGAATGGCAAGTATTTATCCCCAGAACGGGCTAGGAAGCAGGATAACGCAACAATTCGTCCATTCAAACATTGAACTTCTTTAATATTCTCTAGAGGAGTCATATCTTTGAGTGCTTTGATTTTCTTTGGGTTGGCCTCTATCCCACGGTGGGTTACCATAAATCCAAGAAATTTTCCCGACGTAATCCCAAAAGTACACTTGATCGGGTTGCGTCGCATGCTATAACGTCGAATAAGGTTAAAGCATATTTCTAAGTCAGAAATATGTTATGATTCTTCCAAGCTTTTCACTTCCATATCATCCACATATAACTCCATTGTGCGGCCTAATAGGTCTTTAAAAACCTTATTCATAAGATAGGTAGCACCAGCATTTTTTAACCTAAATGACATAACTTGGTAACAGTATAAACATTTATATATTTGAAATGATGTAGCTTCTTTGTATGTTGGGTCCATTTTTATTTGGTTGTAACCGAAGTAATCATCCAAAAAATTGAGCATTTGATGTCCAGTAGATCAACCAATTGATCAATTCGAGGAAGAGGAAAATTATCTTTCGCAAGCCTTTAAGGTCGATAATCAATACACATTCTCCATGTTCCATTTATTTTCTTAACCATGGTAATATTTGCTAGCCATGTAGGGTAAAGTACCTCTCATATGAATCCCGCTTCTAAGAGCTTGTTAACTTCTTGTTCAATATCCTAGAGGCGATCAGGTGCAAAACTTCGCTTCTTTTGGATGATCAGTTTGAATGTTGGATCAATCTTGAGGGAGTGCATGATCACATTGGGGTCGACCCCGGCATATCCGGACGCGAAGATGTCTTGATTTTTGCAAGAAGTCTATGTATTTTTTCCTTTGTTCTCGAGAGCGATCCCACTTACGCTTTGTAGTGGTTGGTCTGTTAATGCAACAGAGCAAGTCTTCTACATGGAAGCTGGGTACTTCTTCATCTCAAAATTAAAATCTTCGATGTTGAAGGTCATGCGTGGTTGAGCTTGAAGGTAACATGATTGCGCTTATCCGTTGATTTCCACAAACCACCCCAACTCCAAAGGGTTGGAAATTTCATCTTAAGATGAGATCCAAGTGACGCACAAAAAAATTGATTGGAGAGGCCTTCCAAAGATTAATCTAATTTGACTACCATGAATTGGATTAAATGAGTCACTTGTCGAGGAAATTTGCCAAGGACAACAGGAAGGGTTATTGTCTCTTCTATTCGCATAGGACGATTATCAAACCCATGTAATGGTCCTACAGCGGGTTGGAGCTTTTCCCTAACTAGGCCCATGCTAAGAAATGTGGAGTAAAATAAGACATTAATAGAACTCTCATTGTCAATCAAAATTCTCTTAACATTATAGCATGGGTCACCGATCCTTATGCTGATGACAAGTAAATCTTGATGAGGAACATGGACTCCTTTTAAGTCTGAGTCATTAACAATGATGGAATGATCAATATGAGACTTCTTTAACTCTGGCTCTTCAGAGGTGGTAATAAGAACTTGATTAGATAGTATTGGCCCTCTTGCGATTGTTTCAATTTCCCCAACTGTTTGATGATTATTTTATTATTTCTATGATGATTGTCCTGGTTGCCCCCCAATTGGAGGTATGTTTGTTTGAGTTGATTGATTATTCACAAATTGACGTAGATATCCTTGTTGAATGAGCCTCTCGATTTCTTCTTTGAGTTGTTTGCATGCCTAAGTAGTATGTTCACGACTTCGATGAAAGTGATAATATTGCTCCTGATTTCTTGAATTTGGTTTCAGTGGATGTGGTCACTTGATATTTTCTTCATCTCGAATAGTCATTAGGAGGTTAACACGTGATGTGTTCAACGGCGTGTATTTCTTTTTTGGTCGTGGTTCACATCGTTGATATGGGGGTCATGGGGGGAGATCACGATTACCTTGTTGCTTCTTTTGATGGGACTGTCACCATTCTGGCTCTTACATTTTCCTGTAGATTGTTCAAATTATTTACGATGGGCATTAATATCTTCATCGAAAGATTTGTGCTTCCACATGAACTAAGTCGATACGATAACCGTGTCTCATTAGAATGAGTAAAAGGCCCTGACGAGTCCTCCAGGAAAACTCTTCTTAATAGTTTAGGGTATACTCCAGGTATTTGGCGAGCTTCTAAGGAGAACCTCTAGAAGTATCCTTAAGTGATTCACCCTCATTTTGATGAATGTTGGAGAGATGGGAGAAATATTTAATGATCTTCCGGTTTACAATGAACAGTTCCACAAAAATCTTGGCAAGTTTGTCAAAGGTACGGATGGATCCCCTTGGAAGGGAGAGATGCGAGCTTGCCCCTTGAGTGAGGGGAAAGACGACAAAGCAAAGGTGTGTCGAGCTCATTGGATATGCATGATAGTGAATGGTCGACGTGTTCATGTGGGTCGCCCCATCATAGGAATCAATGCTCGGAAGCTTGAAACCCAGAACGGATATTGAAGAATAGCTTCTAGGTGTGGATTCCTCATAGACGCATGAGGGGAAGATGATTTCCTTGAAGGTGAAATTCATCTTGCATTCCGTAATTTTGCATGCATATAATGATGATGGGTCAACAGACGAGAATGTGTCAAGCTACCAATAAATGGTGGATTAGGTTGCACGTGATGGATGAGTAGAACTAGCAGTGTCAAGGAGATCAGCATCACACTCTCTATGCGGAAGAACTTCAGTGTCAATGAGATTAGCATTTTGACTCCCACGGCTAAGGATCGATCTTGGGGGAGATGTGTTTGCCGCAATAGTGGTTGTTGTGTTTCTCGCAAAAGTCGGATAATCTTATTTTGAGACTCTTCCATTCGACAGACACGATCTTCTAAAGAGATTCCTATCACGCCTTCACCAATATGGTCACTATCGAGGGAGGTGAAGTTTGGCGCCTTTGGTTCAATGATTGGTTTCGAGTGATGGAGTTGGGAGGAGGTCCGTTGTTAGATTAGCTATTTTTCATAATGAGGGGTGTTCACATAAATGATTGAAGGGTTTTTTCCACAAATGGTGTCAAACTGCATTGCTAGAAAAACATATGGTAGAGTGAAAGTTTTTTTAACCTTATGAAATCCAAAGCACACACACATGTATTTAAAGAGTGAACAAGAAAACTCCAGAAATTTTTATGTGGAAAAATCTCGAAAAGAGGGAAAAATCACGGGGCCTAGCACAGTAAGAACTTTCCACTATGTATTTGTTTCAGAGTACAAAATTCCCCGGTAATGGGATTACAAATTGTATACGAGAATGAGACAATGAAAATGAATCGATCGCATATATAGTCACGCTCAGTTGTAATGGTCGTAGCGATGATGATGAACAATGGGATCGACGATGAAGGTCGCCATGATGGTGACCAACGGAGATTGATGATGAAGGATCGGCGGGGTGGCGCGTGGTTCAACCGTGGTGGTGGTGGCTGAGGATTTTCAAGCTTTAGAGTTCTCTCCTTTCTCTACTTGGCTCCCCTCAAGAGTATAGATAGATAAATATACAGAGAACAAAACACATCTCAAGAAAGGCCAGCCTTTAACCGGGATTGTCAGCAGATGTACTTTTACTAATCATAATTTATCCAAAGTCGCCAAGAAAAATTGAAAAAAAAATAGATGAACTCAGTACTCTCGAGAGTACAGAGAGCAGATGAAACACATCCCAGAAAAGCATTCCAAATCCAACCAAATTGTTGGTGTGTTCTCTGCTAATAATAAAAGATCCAAATTGCCCAAGGATATTGAAAACCAAAACAAAAGAAATACCCTGCACAATTATTTCCTACTTATCAAATTTTAAATGTACAGTTCTTAGCTTGACTTTTTAATTCCTAAATAAAGATAAGTAGTTTAACTACCTAAAGCAATTCATCTTCTTTGGCCAATCTCATGAGAGTACATAGAATACAGATGCAGAAATCCCCCAAAAACCATCCAGACAGCCACCAAATTACTTCCACTGGAATGTAATGAACATAATCTAAACAACTAGGCCAAAGAAACCGGAAAAATATCATCAGACTCTCAAGAGAATACAGAGCATGGATGCAAAATAATACTAAAAACTAATAAAAGCCCTCCACATTATTCCTTATGGATTGTAATAAATATATTTCCTCCAAATAGGCCAAAGAAACAAGAAAAATGAAATGCTCGCATCTCTTATGAGAGAGATATGAGAGCAGAGTATAGATGTAGAAATCCCTAAGAAATCATCCAAACATCCATCCAAATTACTTCCAATGTAATGTAATGAACATATTTTCTCCAAACAAGCTAAAGAAACCAAAAATGGCCATCTCAGACTCTCAAGAGAGTACAGAGAGTACAGATGTAAAATAACACTAAAAAACTAATCAAACAGCCTCCAAATTATTCCTAATGGATTGTAATGAACATATTTCCTCCAAACAGGCCAAAGAAACAGAAAAAAATGACCAAAAATGCTCTGTACTCTCATGAGAGTATAAGAGTACAGATGAAGAAATCTCCCAAAAATCATCCAAACATCCCTCCAAATTACTTCCAATATAATGTAATGAACATATTTCCTCCAAACAGGCCAAAAAAATTAAAAAAAATGGCCAAAATCGTTTGTACTCTCAAGAGAGTACAAAGAATACATATGCAAAATAACACTAAAAAACTAACCAAATAGTCTCGAAATTATTCCTCATGGATTGTAATGAACATATTTCCTCCAAACAAGCCAAAAAAATAGGAAAAAAATGATCAAAATGCTTTGTACTCTCATGAGAGTACAGAGAGTACAAATAAAAAAATTCCCAAGAAACCATCCAAACATCCATCCAAATTGCTTCCAATAGAATGTAATGAACATATTTCTTCCAAACAGGCCAAAGAAACTGAAAAAAATTAGACAAAATCATCTATACTCTCAAGAGAGTATAGAGAGTACATATGCAAAATGCCACTAAAAACTAATCAAATAGCCTCCAAATTATTCCTAATGGATTGTAATGAACATATTTTCTCCGAACATGCTAAAGAACGGAAAAAATGACTAAAATGCTCACTCTCACGAGAGTACTAAATCATCCAAACATCCCTCCAAATTGCTTCCAATGAAATGTAATGAACATATTTCCTCCAAACAGACCAAAGAAATTGGAAAAAATTGGCCAAAATCGTCTGTACTCTCAAGAGAGTACAAAGAGTACAGATGCAAAATAACACTAAAAAATTAACCAAACAACCTCCAAATTATTCCTAATGGATTATAATGAACATATTTCCTCCGAACAGGCCAAAGAAACTGAAAAAAATGATCAAAATGCTCTGTACTCTCATGAGAGAGATCGAAATCTTCAAATCATCCAAACATTCTCCAAATTGCTTCCAATGGAATGTAATGAACATAATCTCAACAATCGTGCCAAAGAAATTGGAAAAATAACCACAAATTGCTTCTAATGGAATGACCATATTCTCTCCATCCATGTAAAAATAAACTGTAAAAATATTGAGAAAATCATCTGTACTCTCATGAGAGTACAGAGAGTACAGATGCAAAAATCTCCTATAAACTATCCAAATAGACACCAAATTGCTTCCACTGGAATGTAATGAATATAATTTGAGCAACCAGGCCAAAGAAACTAGAAAAAATTGGCCAAAATTGTCTGTACTCTCAAGAGAGTACAAAGAGTACATATGCAAAATAACACTAAGAAACCAACCAATCAGCCTCCTAATTATTCCTAATGAATTGTAATGAACATATTTCCTCCAAATAGACTAAAGAAATTAAAAAAAAATGATCAAAATGCTCTGTACTCTCATGAGAGTATAGAGAGTATAGATGTAAAAAACTCCTAAAAACCAAGCATTGAGCCTTTAATCGTCATAAGTTGAGCATTTTGTATCCAAATAAAACAAAAGTATTTTAAAAAAATGTTAAAATAGGTCTTCTAAGAGTACAAAGAGTACACATGCAAAATCAAGAAACAACCAAAAAATTAACCTACAAATAAATTTTAATGTCATCGACTGAACATACTATCATCCCTAATTAGGCCACAGAATTCATCTTGAAATATGACCAAACATTCTACCATGTGATATACTAAACATTCAAGGCTAATCAGTTCAAAAATTTGAAAATAACTGTATACCATCTTGATGAGAGTATACATGCAAAACATCCAAAACTATTAAAATACATCTCATTCATTTAAAGAACTTAAATGTTCTAAAATGTTCACATAGATGGTGAGAAGAAGAGAAAACCCTAAATTCATTAAAGTTGGAACACGTGATAAATACCTCTTCACAATATCTCAATGTAAGTTATTCGCAAGATTTGTTAAATCAATGAACGACGTGACGTCGATCGAGCGGAGTCGAAGTTAAGAGAAATTTCATGCAGCACGGAGGAATGTTGAATGACGCCTGTCGCTTTTTCTTCTCATTTGTTTGAACGAGGCTCAGTCGGGCCAGATAAATGCCGTCGTCTCCCGTGATATAGCATTGTTAAGAGCTACAATGGGAAAAAAAATCACTGGATATGGACCAAGTATATGAGCGCGACTCAGTAATATTTTCTCACGGGTTCCCAGTCAAAAGCATTGTATTTTTTTTAATACTCATGTGAATTTATATAGGCAGATGGTGTTGACGATCGATCATTGATAGCTTGGGCGGTCACGTGAAGAAGTATGGAGCACCTCCAATGCTCACACTTCAAAAAATTTTTTTAATAAAAATATTATTATTATATACATAATAACCCGCATGCTCCATTATGAAGATAATAAATGAAGAGATGGTATTGAAACCCCTCTTTTATTTATAATATTGCTATTAATATATATATATATATATATATACATAAATATTAATATTACATTAATTATATGATTTGAATTGAATAATTTGTAAATATTTATTTTATTTATATAAATTATGATTATTCATTGTATTCAATTTTTTAAGGGCTTCGTATGCAAATGATTTTTTTCTTGGTGACACAACTCAAGTAATATGAGTGTTCACTTCTGATAATTTTGATGCTCTGAATACAATGATGTAATCTGTGCGATCGGGCCGTGCAACGTCGCCTTCGACCTCGATATGCGCGCGTAAACACGCTAATGACTCGCTTAATCGATTGCTTCGCAATATTTATATTCGATCAATTTCGATGCAACGCGCGACGGTGAAGTCCGTTCGTCGATCAGAGGTCATTTTGACCAATTTCGGTGACATCCAGTGTGTTTTGAGCCCCGATTTGCGCACTATCACCTCTAAAGTTTGTTGAATTCAATTTGTGAGCTTGACCAATTATGACACATATGGAGGTCAACAAATAATAATAATTTAATCAATATTATTGACAAATAAGCCTTAATCGAGCCATAATTGAATTCCTTAGCGAGCTTGTTAATGTGCTTTAAACCATAATATTCATGAACATAAATGAACCGAACGACAAGCTATTCAAGCTTGTTCATTTAGTAATAGATAATTTACAAAAGTGTCCAGGCTCGTTTGATTAGTTAATCAAATGATCATGAACTAGCTCTAACTGAGCTGAGCTAAGAGTAGCTTATTGAACGCTAAGTTCATTTGAAGCCCTATGTTATCCATAATATCCATATTTTAAAAAAATTACACTATATATAAGCTCGATAGTGATATGTAATATTTCTGCAGGTTCAATTAGGAAAGATCTCAAAAGGTATTACTAATGTAGAATACTAGGCTAAATTTACTGAATTCATTAATAAATCAAGATTAAATTTTAAAATTTGATCAAAGTTGATATCAAGCAAATATCAATAAAGAGCCTTGACATGAAACTAAAAAAAATTAATAAAATTAATGCTTTGAATTCAAAATTTTAGCACAAAAAATTTTAATTTCCAACTTTTCATTTAATATTTTAATGCGGAACACAATAAATTAAAATTTTAATTTAATATTTGCATATGAAACACTTTAAAATTATTATTTTTCTTTATTTTAAATAACTTCAATATTGACTTGGGATTAACAGATCAAGTCATCCCATGTGGAGAGAGAATTTTGGAATGATAAGGTGATTTCTTATATTTTTTTTTTTAGTTTTCATTGAATTTGAAGTATAGAATAAAACATAATGGTTTAAAATTCAAATATTATTAAAAATGAATGATTTTTTTTTTAATATTTTGATAGAATTTGGAGAGTAAAATCTCCGGGTTAAAGGCTTAGGGGCTGTTTGGTTGGAGAATTTGGAATGCAGTGTAAAGTAAATGCAAAGATTTTAATTTTTTTGGTGTTTGACTTGAAGTAAAATAAATTTTTAATGTAATGTAATGTATTTCAAATACATTACAAATTTTTGGTGTATTTAGAATTCACCAGATTTTGGTGAATTCCAAATACATCGGCCAATGTAAAGTGATGCGACCATCGTTGTCGCCGCCACACCGCTTGCGCCACGCCTCATGCGGCCACCGTATTGCCACGCCATCGTTGTCGGCGTCAAAACCTTCAAAATACTTTACATTATATTTTTTCAACCAAACAGAAAAAAATAAAGTCATGAGTTTATAAAACTATCAATCAAATAATTGTAAAGTAATCCTTTTACACTGTATTCATTTTATACTGCATTCTTTTTACAATGTAAATCTTGGAGAAAATATGTTCATTACATTACATTGGAAGTAATTTGGAGGGATGTTTGGATGATTTCTGGGAGAAAATATATTCATTACATTACATTGGAAGTAATTTGGATGGATGTTTGGATGGTTTCTTGGGATTTACGTATTCTTACTCTCATAAGAGTCTGCAGGTCATTTTTTCTTCTTTGGCCTATTTGGAGGAAATATATTTATTACAATCCATAAGGAATAATGTGGAGGCTGTTTTATTAGTTTTTTAGTATTATTTTGCATCTGTACACTCTGTATTCTCTTGAGAGTACAGATGATTTTGTGGATATTTTTTTCCAGTTTCTTTGGCCTAGTTGTTTAGATTATGTTCATTACATTCTAGTGGAAGTAATTTGTCGTGATGGTTTTGGGGATTCATCTCAGTATTCTACTCTCATGAGATTGGCCAAAGAAGATGAATTGCTTTAGGGCCGAGTTCGCTTACGCTATCTTTTATTTAGGAATGAAAAAGTCAAGCTAAGAACTGTACATTTAAAATTTGATAAGTAGGAAATAATTGTGCAGGGTACTTTTGTTTTGGTTTTCAATATCCTTGGGCAATTTGGATCTTTTATTATTAGCAGAGAACACCTGCAACAATTTGGTATGAAGAATGTGTTATCGTACTCTACCTCTCCAGAGTACAGTATTTCATCTATTTTTTTTCAATTTTTCTTGGCAGCTTTGGATAAATTATGATTAGTAAAGAACATCTGCAGCAATCTGGATAATCTTATTTTGAGACTCTTCCATTCGGCAGACACGATCTTCTAAAGAGATTCCTATCGCGCCTTCACCAATATGGTCGCGCCTATCAGGAGGAGTGAGGCAGAAGTTTGACGTCTTTGGTTCAATGATTGTTTTCGAGAGTAATGAGAGTTGGAACAGGAGGGTCCGTTATTACGAGTATTGCGTCTATTTTTCATAATGAGGGTGTTCACATAAATTGTGATTGAAGGGATAGTTTTTCACAAATGGTCAATGTTATGCGAAAAAAATTTGGTAGAGTGAAAGTTTACGCCTAACCTATGAAATCCAACACACACACATGTATTTAAAGAGTGAACAAGAAGACTCCATAATTTTTACGTGAAAAATCTTGAAAAGAGGGAAAAATCAGGCCTACACGAAGAACCTTCCATGTATTTGTTTGAGTACAAAATTCCGGTAATGGGATTACAAAATTGTACAAGAATGACCGACAATGAAAATCAGAATCGAGATATGAGTTATATAGTCACGAGTTGTAAGGTGTAGTGGTAGCGAGATGATGAACAATGGATGAAAAGGTCGCCATGATGGTGACCAACGGAGATTGATGACGCAAGGACGGCTGGCCGGTGGTGGTTGACAACCGCCGTCAGGTGGTATGATTGTGCTTGGAGGATTTTCAAGCTTTAGAGTTATCTCCTTTCTCCTGCAGCTCCTCATAGAGGAATGGGCTATTTATACATTGGAGGAATACATCTCAGAAATACATACAAAATCTGAACCACTCCCCTTCAACAGATGGATCAAAATGATTCCTTTGATCATGTATTTTAAGTTTTGAATGCTCAAAAAGTAGGATCTTGTTAGATCCACCATCAAGACGCCTTCGATTTGACTATAAACACTGCATATTTAAGATTTATTTAAGCGATATCCCAAAGTTTCTAATGATATTTTTAGTGGTTGATCTTGACTAATTTCAACTGAGGATCAACTTGATTTTGACATCAAGATTCATGCTTCGACTAGTAGAATTTTCAATGTCATATCAATACTTAATATTTAAATTTTTAATATCACATCAAAAATATTCATTATTACTTATCTTTTTAAAAATGGAATACATATATTTGTGTATAAGAAAAATATTTGATATATAAATATGAAATTTTAGGTTATATATCTATATATATATATGTCTTCTGTAAGAAGTATTCAAAATATATATTAATTAATTCAACCTCGGAATTGAATGAAACTACAGAGATTGGATTGACGGGGTGGGTCGGGAATCTGCATTCGGCAGATTCTTTGGTAAATTATTTTTGCAAATTTATTAAAGTATCAGCAATACTCCTTAAACAAAAAGAATTAATAATGCAGAAAAAAAAATTGAAGAAATTATTTGAAAGCCCTGAAACGCCATTTGGCCATCGACGAGGCAGGGGTAAATTCAAAGGTAGCACGTGACATACACACGCATAAATCAAAAGGCATATAAATTAAAAAGCTATTATGTGTGTTGAAAATTTATGATTGTGAATAAGCGTATAAGTTGAGAGTAGTACACATTAAACATATATTTTTTTATGTGAAATATTCTAGAAGGAAAAATAAATATTTATTCTTTTACATTCGAAATTATTCTTATTAGTAAAAAAATTATTAATGATGTACTATTCTGCATATAGAGAATGTTTTAATGCAATAAAATATGCTTTGAGGTGTTTGATGTAGGAGTTGAGTACTCTGATGCTGAGTATGTCATCTAATGATGAGTGTTGGATGCTTGTTGATTACGAACATGAGAAATTGGGTAATGCTGAATGATCACCTTCATTGTTCTCTTGATAGAAGAGAAGATCGATGATGACTATTAGGGTGAGAGTCAAATATTTGTGGCTAAAAGATTTTGGATGTTAAATATTATTTGGCTTTGAGTGGTTGTCAATAAGGAACATAGAGAGTTGAGTGATCATGGGCAATCAGATTTGTCAGTCTCCTTATATTAGGGAGGCCACGTGATTGAAAGGTTAAACATCACTCATTGATAGAATGATTGATGATGACAAATGAGAATATCAATCATTAAGATCCACTATATGCCAACTAGAATGTAGACATTAGGTGATAGTAGATGGTCAGCTTTATTAGTGGTTGATAGAAATTATAAGCTAATCATTGGTAGGCATTGAATAACAGTTGATGAGATTTTTAAAAGTTAAGTTGTATGATTGGTTGAATTTTTTCTTAAATAAGAGGACAAATTAAGAGATCAAAATGACATGAATTAGGAGTTAGTTATTAATGAATATTAAACATTGGTCATTTTTAAGCATCGAGTGATAATCGGTGAAAATTTTGGGCGTTAGATGATGATGACCAATCATTTTGGTTGTTCTCTAATACACGGGGAGATCAAGCAACCAAAATAATGAATATTAGATGTTGATGACTGATAAATGTCAAATGACGATACATAGAAGGCATCAATCGATAAAAATGTCAAATATTGACTGCTATTAGACACTTAGCTATATCATTTTTCTAATAATAGAGGAAACCATATGACCAAAAGATATATATATATATCAAAGTTCAATGGATGATAAATGTGAGATGTTGGTTATTGGTAGGTTCTAAGCAATGCCTAATTGAAATGTTAGATATTGGGTCATGATAGGTAGTCAACTCGATCACTTTAATAACAAGAGGATATATTGAGAAACCAAGAAGATGGCCATCATGTATTGATAGTTGACATACATTGAAAATCATTTGTTGATTAGCATTAAGTGATGATCAATATGGATATTGTAGGTCTAGTGATGTTGAGTGATCAATTTAGTTGTTATCGTGATATGAGGAAAATTAGGTGATTAAGAAGATATGCATCGAATGTTAGATGCCATTAGTTAGCATCAAATGATGATCAATCATGTTAAATATTAAATAATAATGGTATGATCTTTAAAAATTCTTTAATAATAAGAAGAAATCTTAACTATGCATATTACAAAAAAAAAACCCGCTAGAGAATTAATCATTAAGATATTTTTGCTTACAAAGTAATTTATTTCATCGAAGTTATTAGAACCTCTATCTTTGGAATCCTCTAAGGAACATAAAGTTATTTTGGATACCACTCATCATTGTAATTCTTTTCAAGAGAATCTTAAATATTAATCTTAAAAGTCATTGAGGACATAAAGATCTAGTAAATTCATTCAAGGAAGATGTTGTACTTGGAAGGTAAACCTAATTTATCATTATAAGTGACATATTAATTCAACATATTGATTGTTGATTATTTTTGTTCCTATATTTACTCCAACATATGCAAATTTTTAGTTCATCTTTAAGGATTGACACTAATATAATCACTACTCTTAAGAAAATATCATATTTAAACATTTAACAACATATAGCATATTTAAACATTACATATACATCATAATCCTTTTAAACTCAAAGAGAGACACTCTTGTACTTTTATCTTCTAAATTAATGAATACTTTCTCTCAACTTGCTTAAGAATGGAGTTAGTCACATAATTAAACAACATAAACTTCTTTCATTTAACTTTCTTGTTAATTGATTGCTTTATTTCCTTATAGAAATATTCTCATCTCAAGTAAGAGAAAATTTTCATCATTCACAAATAGATAGTTGGTTTTGTTAGTCTCTTTATAAAAGACCAAGAAGAAGAACATCAATTATTAATGGTAAACAAACACCAAATATTACTTGTTTGTAAGCGTCAAATAATATTTGTTGAGACTACTAAGCATAAGATGTAATGGCTTAATGGATGATTGACTTACTCATTCTTCTAATGAGAACATATCATGTAACTTGAAATATGAGTGTCTTACATTAGTAGCTAACAAATATTGAAGATTTGTAGTTAGCATGCATTGGACAATGAAAAATAGGGAATGTTAAAAATTGGACATTAATGGATGATCGACTTGATCATTTTTCTGATAAGAGAGAAGACATGATACTATGATAACGCTTGACGAGTGTTAGTGGCTGGTAAATCTTGAACATCAATTATTTGTAAGTGTCATATGATAACTAATAAAGAACATTAAAATTTAGGTAATGGCAGGTGTTCAACTTGATCATTTTTTTAATAGGAATGAATAAAAGATGATTGAGAAGATGATCATCAGTAGTTAACATACATTGAATATCAATCGTAAGTAAGCATTACATGAATATTGAAGGGAAATATCAAAAATAGTGT
This sequence comes from Cymbidium sinense, assembly GCA_021442155.1. Classification (NCBI taxonomy): domain Eukaryota; kingdom Viridiplantae; phylum Streptophyta; class Magnoliopsida; order Asparagales; family Orchidaceae; genus Cymbidium; species Cymbidium sinense. The sequence goes on from CM038218.1 coordinate 40,938,885, forward strand.
GGCAATAGGTGATCAACTTTGGTCATTATCCTAATAAGAGGGAGATAAAACAACTAAAAAAATGAGCATCATACATTAATGACTAATGGACATTGAATATCATTAGTAAGTGTTGAGTGATGGCGATGAAGGACATAGAAAATTGAGCAACTTTAGGGGATCAACTTCATCTTTCTTATATTGGTGGGAGATTGGTAACCAAGAAGAGAGATGTCATATATCGATAGTTGATGGGTGTTATACATCTATCATCGATAACTTTGGCATACATCAATATGAAAAGTTAGAAGTCAGTGGTGGGCGATTTACTTCACCATTTTCCTTTAGAAAGGATAATCATGTGGTCGAGGAGGCAGGAATCAGACATCAGGGGTTTATGGACATCTAACATTAGCCAATGACATGCATCAAGTGATGACTAACGAGGAATGTCAAATATGGGGCGAATTGGTAGGATAAGAGATTGTGTAACCAAAAAGATACATGTAGAACGTTGATAAACATCTAATGTTGATTGTTGACAAGGATCATGTTATTATCAATGATTACACCATCACTTAACAAAATTTAGTGATAAAAGATGATCAATATAATTTTTCTCTTGCTCAAATTGAAAAACTCGTGACCAATAGAGTCTAAAAAATTTAAATAGAGGATATCTCAAATGTTACTTATTATGCTTCAAAAAAATTGGAGTCCTAAAATTTTCTAAGTATTTGAATTCTTTCCACCAAAAAGCGTTAGATATATAGGAACATAACATATGTATCATAGAAGTATTCTTCTAATTATTCCTACAAGAATCTTAAAAACTCCATCAAATGTTTTCATAAATTATTCTATTCAATTTTTTTTTTGTTATCTCATTGATTTATTTAAAAATTGAGTGATCGTCAATTAATCAGATTCATCTCTTTGTGATCATCATTTTAATCATAAGCATCTAAATTTGAAAACCATTTAAGCCACATATAATCTCTAGAAAATTTTAAATCTACTTCTAAGTTCTTAATTTATGTTTAATTGAATTCAAATTTAAATGATATTAACATCATTAGATTTATCTCATCTATTAATACTATATTAAAAATAAAATTTGAATGATTTTAAAATTGATTAATATGTAAAATATAAAAATGATTTAAAAACTCACTATTTTTCATGTCAATTTATTGAATCTTATAAAATAAATAATAATAATAATAATAATATAAAAAATTAACCGAACTTCAAGTTTTTTTTTTTTTGGAATAATCCCAATTTATGTTATTTAGTATTAACGTAAGCATCACGAATAATATATTTGATGATTTTGATCACGTGTTGATATCTTGTCAATGTGGGCCATATGCTTCTAGCAGTATGTGGCTGAAGTTAATTGGAAATATTACCTGTCGATCAACCACCAATATATGAGCTGTATCACTTTGGGTATAGGATTTTAAATAAATCTAATTAAGTTTAATAATATTTTATTCAAATTTTTTTAATTTATTAAATTTGAATTTAGTTTGATAAATTTTTTTTAAAAAATTAATTTAAGCTTCATTTAAATATTCATTAAATTTTAATAATTTTAATAAAATCGAAATAATCTTCAATAAAAATTTATGATTTTTTTTTGGGACAAGATATCTATCCGGGGTCTCATCTATATTGTGATATATAACTTCAGATGACTAATCCTGAGAATACGCATTAAAAGTCGTCACTTTTTTCCCCCTTTTATACATGCCTTACGAATCGAAGTGAGTTCTAAGTTAACTGAACTAAGGGCGATGGGTTAGCTAAGGGCGATGGGTTACAATGAAAATCTATGATCTGGATCACAATATTTTTGGCTAGAATTGTATTGCAACCATCACTTATATTATATATTTATAATATTCCCACTTGGCATACATAATGGCCTACATTGGCCTTTTCCAATTTGTCTTTCCTATTTATTAAAAGGGCAACTTGTATATATATATCTATATATAAATTTATTTATTTATTTATAAATAATGAATATTATTTAAATGTATAAATATCTTAAGTTAGTGATTGAGAGCTTAGACTTTTAACTAAGAATTCTTGAATTTAAATCATTGCACAGAATTGTGTAAATTTGTGATTAAAATTTATTGAATATTATAAAGATAATATCATTAAAATAATTGTTGCCTAAATATTTTTCTACTTTAATTTTTTTTTAAATATTGTGTCTCGCTCACTTTTTAATATGAATTACTTGATATGATAAGAAAAATAACTAATGTAATCAACATTGAGTCTCAATGCACCTACTTAATTTTTTTCAAGTAATAATACTTTATTAACTAAGGGGTTGTTTGATCATTTTTATTTTATATTTTTTTATTTTATATTTTATTTTATTTTATTTATATTTTATTTCAAAGTAAAAAAATATATTTGATGGTTATTGTTATTTTTAAAAATAATCAAAATATCTAAAAACTGTTTTTAGTATTTTTAAAAATAATATTATTTATTTTTGAAAATAAAAAATAAAAACACATCAAATAAATATTTTTTTTAAAATAACATAAAAATACTTCACTTTGCTTTATAAAATAAAAGAAAGTAAACTCATGTATTTGTAATATTTTCATAAAAAAATATAAATGTATTTCAAATAAATTTTTTTTATTTTACATTACATTTTTTTCAAGACAACCAAACAACCCCTTAATATAATCTTCTATAGTGCATTTACTTTTACTATTAGTTCTTTTTTTTTAAGTGCATAGGAGATGGGAAATTAGTCACCAAAGTAAGAAATAAGCTATTGAGTATTAATCTTATGCTTCACTAAATAAACATTATATCAAACTTTTAAAGAACTATATAAATTAAATGCTAAATAATTATAAAAAATAATAATTATATTTATTATGATTAATTGCTTAATATTTCAAAAAAACAAAATTTCATGGACAATAATAGCTTCATAGAAAAATCTACATATTATTATTATTATTATTATTATTATTATTATTATTATTATTATTATTATTATTATATTCTTTTTAGCTCACTTGAAAGCAATATAAGGTGGGAGTTATTATTTTGTGTAGACAAAGATCAAATCCAAGATCTTTTGTCAGTTGATTAGTTGGTACTCACATTTAAGGGTGAACTTGTTTAATATTCTTAATTGCACGATCTAATGTGTCTGATAATGATGAGGGTGATGACTATTTTGAGAAATTTCATAAGAATTGAATTATCCCTTTAAAAAAATATCTAAGTGACGATAAATAAGATAATGATAACAAAATATTAAATTTTCTTATCAAGATATTCTAATAATAATTTGATTTTTTTTTTATTCATTAGATCTATTTGTACTAAATGTAATACATTATTAATTGATCAACTTCTATATTATATAAATATTAAAAGAATTTCAATAGGTAAAAAAATTCATTTTCATTAATTTTGAATTAAGGATATTTTAATTAAAATTTATTTTCATTAAATTTGAATTAAGGATATTTGATGTAAATCTATTTTTTTTTTTAAAAAAAGTATATCTACTAAAATGTGATAATTAAAATATATATTTTAAATTAAAAAAAATACTTATGATGCCTATAAAATTTTTAAGAAATTTATTTTTCTTATAATAATATTATAATCATTTTAAAAAATATATATAATCATCTCCAAAGAATTCTAAATAATGCAAACTAAGTTTTAAATTTTATTTATTTTTTATATAAATAATATTATCTCATCTTTACCTAGACCACAAACTAAAGGCCTTCGACAAATATAGATTGGAATTAATTAATTTGATGTTCTATTTTATCATCTTGCGTGCCGGTGGACCGGTTCCATGAGATGCAGCCTCGTGCTTCATTTCGTCTTCTTTTTTCAAGAAAACAAATATCTTTTTGCTAATTAATAATTTAATGCAAAATTTTCCACCTTCTTCCCTCTCGAGAATCACGTGCTTTAATTCGAGGGCGATGTTGAACAGTACAAAGAGAGAAAGAGGGGAGGCAAAGAGAGGAAAGGAGCTCTTTTTATTGATCGGTAAGAAGAGACTGATCGAGACAGGGGAGTCCATCGGATTTGGAATTTGAATTGTGAAGTTAGTTGCTTAGCCGGCGACGATCATGGACATGACAAGGAAACCGGAGAAGTCGAGCTTCTCCCTCACCTGCAGCCTCTTGAGCCAGTACATCAAGGAAAATGGCAGTTTCGCTGATTTAGGGATCAGCATGCCCTCCCGCGTTCTTGATTCCTCCAATTTAGGTGATTTTGCTTTGCTTTTCAAGTGCTGGATTACTCTTTTTTTTTGCTCTCTTGATCAAAGGGGTCTTATGAAAAGTTCTACGGTTGGGACTGAATTCCTCATCCCATCCGGTTTACGCGGTTCTTAACTGAATTTCTAAAGTTCTTCATTCTAGTAAGAGGTAAAGATTTTTTTTTTATCTAATTTCTGTGATCAATTATTTTTAGGGAAACCTGAAACCTACCGTCCGCCGACGACCATGAACTTGCTTCCAGTGGTTGACATCTCTGGCGACGACCCCGAGGGCACGAAGGAGAACTCGTCGTCTCTGAACGCTACAAGATCCATGGAGCACATCCTCCATCTCGGAGGTCTCAGTCTGACCTCGCCGCCTGCGGAGGCCAAGTATGTCCTTAGATTTCTGCATTCACTGGCATCGTTTATTTTTTCTTGATTTACTGGAGAATCCTAGGAGGTTTTTCTCAGCAGTTTATTCCTTTTTCTGATTTTGTTGAGTTTGATATGTGCTTTGCAGGGAACCGGAGAAAGCTCGGCTAACTATATTCTATGGCGGGAAGGTGCTTGTGTTCGACAATTTCCCGGCCGACAAGACCCAGGATTTGATGCAGATTGCAGGAAAAGGGCAGAACTTAACTTACGGGACAGCGAACGCTGTTGCTCCTTCTGCGCCAGCGGCGGACCTCCATAGTTTCCCGCTGCCGGCCAAGCCTCCGGCGAACTTCCCCGCTCGAGCACAGCCCAACTTTTCTGGTAAGCCATTGGATTCCAGTTTTGCAAGTTGGCATCTTTTCATGCCAAAATTTCTCCCTGGCACCTTATTTCTTGGTGTTGATTTGTTGCAAAACAGATCTTCCTCTTGCAAGGAAAGCATCACTCCACCGCTTCCTACAGAAGAGAAAGGACAGGTAGTGAACTCTTTACTGTCTGTTCATTTGTATAAAGGAATGAAATAATTTTTCTTGTAAAAAATTATTATTTTACTAGATTTATCTTCGAAAAAATTTCAGGATTAGCTCCCAGGCGCCTTATCAACTGAACGGCAGAAATGATTCCAAGGATGTGACTGTAGATGAGGAGATAAGCCAGCCATGGTTGGGATTAGGGCCGCAAATATTGAAGCCTGATTTAAGCTCCAACTGCAGAACCTAACTTCACAAGCTTTGTAATTAATTAGATAGCTGAGAAGCATTTGTAATTGAACTAAGTAGGATATTTTACCACTGAATGCAAGGTTTGCTATCTTCTGTTCATATCAGAATTTATAAATTTGTTTATTGATTAGGAATTTAAATATTACTATTCTTCTACATTGTTTTCGCACGGATCAGAAAAGCCATAAAAAGGTGGAAGGTATACTCCACTTAGCTCTCTCTTGGTGGCTTTCCTGTTCCCTTGGCTTTCTGGTCAAGTGGCGGTGCTTCTCCCTGTGGTCTTCAAGGTTTTTTTTTTTCTCTAATGCTTTGACGGTTTGTTTGTGGTGCCTTTCCTCTTTCGTCTCCTTATCTGAAAGGGTTGAATGCTATATTTCTCTCCCCTCCTCCCCCTTGACTTCTTCCTTCCTTAATTTCCACCAAAGCTTCTCTGCTCCAGAAATAGACTTGTTTGATCTCTTCTTCTTCATGGCTTCTTTTTAGTCGGGTTTCAATAATTTTCCTTTTTTCTGTCTTCTACTTTTGTCTCCCTTTGTGAGCTCCCCATTCCTTTAGTTCACCAAATGGAAGACCAATGTCAAATAGCTTCCATACTTTTATTTAGAGAAGCTCTTTTAGTTAGAAGGACTTGCTATGTTCGCATAACACACAAAGATTGTATAATTTTCACTCAATTATGTCACCAACAATGATGATGAGGTTACTTTCTCCATTGTGGATCTTATGTCATGATAAAGGGAACGGGAGCTTGCCCTTGTTGACCTAGTAGTTGACTTTGTTATCCTAATCAAAGACTTTTTTTTTTCAAATGATTATAACATAATTTGAAGTGGAGGGCTCTTGTTGTTCAAGAAATGTATATCCCTGTTGTTGACAACCTGATCATCAAATAGTTGTGCTTTACCGTTGTTAGGGTCAGAGTTTAGATCACTACTATATCTAATTTCTTTACTCCTACTCTAGTTATTCCCTGCTCATTTGATTCTATATATATATATATATATAAAGATATTATTTTGAGAGTATGATTAGCTTTCATTATGGGGCTATTTAGAATATTATTGGCAAATTTTAGGCTCTTTTTAATAATGGTTCTTAATTATCATTTTTTGGCATGGAGATCACAATTTGTACAATTATCACTTTGACTTTGCCTACTAATCTGCTGGTTCTTAAGACTGTCTGAAATCTTTAATTCTCTTAGCTTAGCAGCATTAGTGTTGATAAAAGCCGAGGGCTTTGGTTGTTTCATTATCAAATTACGTATTAATTAATACTTTGACTACTAAGCCTTTAATTTTATTTGTGTTGTTCACCTTTTTTTTATTATTAGAAGAGTAAAACATAATAGGGAAATTTATTACATACATAGCACACAATTCTTATGCATTCACATATCTAACACATAAATTTTGATATTTACAATTATAGTACTTTTTTTATGCTTTAAAATGTGAATTTTACTTCAAAAAATTAAGAAAAATATTATTTTTATTGAAATAATAAAGACTTAGGTGTTATATATTTAAATATTTATGTTTAGGTGTTAGATATGTACATATATAAGAATTGTGTATTATGTATGTAAATATCCCAACAAAATATTATCAATTTAATTTTGAATTAGAAGCACTTAATTATCTTAGTTGATTTCAAACCAATCTATTTGTATGAATAATATATCCTTGAAAGTGGTTGATTCAAGGCATTCACTTGTTGTAGTGGAGAGATAAGGATGTGAGGGTCACTTTTGAGTTGTTGGAGTAATTATACTTGATGTAGCGATTGATCAAGGGGCCTTATAAATTTAGTTCTAAGATTTCTTATGATGGAGGCTCCAAGGCATGAAACTACTATGAAATATGAGGAAAAAAAAAGTATTTTGATGTGATCTAAGGTGTTTGGTGAAATAGCAAGAGATTTAGAAGATAGAAAATAGAAGATAAAATTTAGAGGCTAAAAGATGGGAAATGAATGATTAGGTTAAGGCGACCAAAGTTGAATAGGCTTGACTAATCTTGGAATATTGAGTTAGTGAAGGGTATAAGGATGTTTTAAGTGGCTTTAAAGGCTATGAACTATTAAGAGAATGTGTAGAGATCAAATATGTAGAGCAAATGTTAGAGATTCAAGATGTTTTAGTGTGATGGAACAAGGACTAAAATTAGGTTAAGAGAACTTTAATTGTGGCTGATGGCTTCATGAGATGCTTAGAAAAATTTTTATCTAGTTGTAGATTATAACAAAAAAATGCTTCAGGGTGATTTTAAGAAGATGGAAGAAAGATATTAGCAAGTGTAAGAAAGATGACTTAGTCTTTTACCAAGAAGAACTTAAAAGAGAGGTTGATCACTAAGGGGCTGTTTGGTTGACTGAAAAATGAATGCATTGTAAAAAGAATATAGTATAAAATGAATACAGTGTAAAAGGATTACTTTATAGTTATTTGGTTGATAGTTTTATAAACTCATGACTTTATTTTTTTCTTTTGGTTGAAAAAATGTAATGTAAAGTATTTTGAAGGCTAAAAGATGGGGAAAATGAATGATTAGGTCAAGGCGACCAAAGTTGAATAGGCTTGACTAATCTTGGAATATTGAGTTAGTGAAGGGTATAAGGATGTTTTAAGTGGCTTTAAAGGCTATGAACTATTAAGAGAATGTGTAGAGATCAAATATGTAGAGCAAATGTTAGAGATTCAAGATGTTTTAGTGTGATGGAACAAGGACTAAAATTAGGTTAAGAGAACTTTAATTGTGGTTGATGGCTTCATGAGATGCAACAACAACAACAAGACTTAATCCCACTAGGTGGGGTAATTTACATGAATCCTTCGTCCATTTATTGTCATTATGTGTCAAATTCATAATTCAAGTATACTAAGATCATTTTTTATACATTTTAACCAAGTATTTTTAGGTCTACCTCTACCTTTCTTAACATAATCTAATACATCTACTCTCTGTCGTCATGGTTTACGCTTTATGTGGCCAAACCATCATGACTCTCCCTAATCTTATCTACCATCTACTCCAACTTTTTAACATACTCATTTTGCATTCTATCTCTCGAGTAAAGCCACTCATCCACCTAAGCATCCTCATCTCACTTAACAATCTTATGCTTCTCTTTTATTGGCCATTCACCATAAGTCATTGCAGGTCTTACCACCATCTTATAAAATTTTTCCTTAAGTTTAAGTGGAACTTTTCTATCACATAATAGGCCGGATTTCCTCCACTTCAACCATCCAACTTGAATTCTACTAATAACATCTCCATCTATTTCACCATCATTTTGAACAATAGAGCCTAAATATCTAGATGCTCACTCTTATTAATGACTTGATCTAAAGTCACAAATCACTAAAACTTCTACAACTAAAATTACACTCCATATATTCAGTTTAGATCTACTTAAATGAAAACCTTTAGACTCTAAAGTTGACCTCCATAATTCAAGTTTCGTTGGACTCCTCTAGTCTTATCAACAAGAAGAATGTCATCGAAAGCATACACCAAGGTACATCTTCATGTAAATGCCTCGTAAGAACATCCATAACTAAAGTAAAAGATAAGGGCTTAATGTTGATCCTTGATGTAATCCAAGAAATAGGAAAGTATTTTGTCAATCCTCCTTGTGTTTGGACACAAGTAACAACTCTAGTATACATATCCTTAATGTGAATATAACCAATATTAACTCCTTTCTTTCTAGAACTCTCCAAAGAACATCTCTTGAGACTTTATCATAAGCTTTCTCTAAATCAATAAATATCATATGTAGATCCTTCTTACTTTCTCTATGCTTCTCTATTAAACCTCTTAACAAATGTATAGCACCATAGTTGATCTACGGCATGAAACCAAGCGATTGTGAGAAACTTACGTATCACATCGTAACTATGCTCGATTACTCTCTCCCATAATTTTAATGTATGGCACATTAACTTAATTAATAATTTGCACACTCTTGTGCATCACCTTTATTCTTAAATATAGGAAATAGACTCTTTCTCCACTCATCGGCATCTTTTAGTCTTTAAAATAACATTAAAAGATTTGTAAGAAATTCCTTGATCTCCTAAACATTTCCACACATATTGGAATATTATCCGGTCTCTTGCTTTTCCATATTTCATTTTCTTTAAAGCTTCACTAACTTCAGATTTACTAATCTGACGATAGAAATGAAATTCTCTATTTTTTATTTAGGGTATTAAGGTTACTAAAATCAATCATATTTTCAAATCTTTCATTCAAAAGTTTATTAAAATATCCCATCTACCTATTTTTAATATCATTTTCTAAGAAAAGGACTTTATGATTTTCATCCTTAATACACCTCTCTCTTTGCTTGGCTAACTTATACATACATCTTTCACCTTCTTTCATATTCAATCCATTATATAAATCACTAAAAATTAAATTTTTTGCATCATATGTTGCTTTTTAGATTCTTCTACATTTATATCTTTCCCAATTCTCAATTTTTACATCTAAACCAAGTTTTATAACAATGTTCTTATTTCTTATCTTTTCTTGCACTCGACTCCACAACTATTCTTATTAAAAGAAGCTTTTCCTTTTGATTCTCAAGCATCTTTAACAACTTGCTTAATTTCATGATATTTTTTCCACATAAGCGTTAGCTTCTTTATGAACAAATTCTAATATCTTGTAGCTTGCTCTTAAAATATTTTTATTTGTATTCTTTAAGTGTCCCCATCTAATCCTAGGACAATAATTTAGTTTATTTTTCTCTTACAATCTTTCATCTTAAAATCTAAAATAATTCGATGTTGGGATTTAAAATTTCACTTGGTATGACCTTACAATCTTCTTTACAATTTAAGCGATCTATTTTCTTATCAAAAAATAATCAATCTGTTTTACTAGATCCATTTTTATAAGTAATAATATGTTCATCTCTTTTCTTAAAAAAGTATTAGCAACTACAAAATTATAAGCTAAAGCAAAATCTAATATAGTCTTACCTTCTTCATTAGTCACTCCAAATCCATAACCACCATGAATACTTTAAAATCTTCTACTCTTCTAAACATGTCCATTTAAATCTCCTCCAATAAATACTTTTTTTTTCGAGGTATCTTGTATTAATCCTCTAATTCATTCCAAAATTTTCTTTTTTACCTCCAAACTACTTGAGGAGCATGACACTTATAACATTGATAATCTTAGTATCAATAATCTTTAAAGCTATAATTCTATCTCCACATTGATACTTATAACATTATCCTTCAAACTTTTATCTATAATCACACTACACCATTTCTAGTTCGACTTTTACATGAATACCAAAGTTTAAAACCTAAACTATCAATCTCCTTGGCCTTCTCTCACCAACCCATTTAGTTTCTTGAACACATAAAATATTTATCTTTCTATGAACCATAATATCTATTAATTCCATTAATTTACACGTAAGAGTACTATATTCCAAGATCCTAACCTAATTTTAGTTTCATGGACTAACTTTTTCCATCCAAAATGTGGGAACCCCTTATTTAACAGCAGATCTGGCTCTAAACATTTTTTTTCAACAAATACATTAAACTTCCGAGAAGTCTTTGATGATTTAAAATTCATGTCATGATTATTTAGACAAATTTTACGGTGATGACTAAACCCTCCACTTTTGCATCGGGACTTGGGGACAATGATGTTGCATGAGATGCTTAGAAAAAATTTATCTTAGATTATAACAAAAAAATGCTTCAGGGTGATTTTAAGAAGATGGAAGAAAGATATTAGCAAGTGTAAGAAAGATGACTTAGTCTTTTACCAAGAAGAACTTAAAAGAGAGGTTGACCACTAAGGGGCTGTTTGGTTGGCTGAAAAATGAATGCATTATAAAAGAAGTATAAAATGAATATAGTGTAAAAGGATTACTTTATAGTTATTTGGTTGATAGTTTTATAAACTCATGACTTTATTTTTTTCTGTTTGTTTGAAAAAATGTAATGTAAAGTATTTTGAAGGTTTGGCCTTGACGACAACGATGTGACGACGACTACGCGGGTGGCATGGAGGGCGTAAGCGGCGCGGTGGCGGTGTGGCTACGGCAGAATGATGGTCGATCACTTGTATGTATTTGGAATTCAAAAATCGGTGAATTCTAAATACACAAAAAATGGCCTTTGTAATGTATTTGAAATACATTACATTACATTAAAAATTTATTTTACTTCAAGTCAAACACCAAAAAAATTAAAATCTCAGATTTATTTTTAATCGCATTCCAAATTCTCCAACCAAACAACCCCTAAGCCTTTAACCCGGAGATTTTACTCTCCAAATTCTATCAAAATATTAAAAAAAAAAATCATTCATTTTTAATAATATTTAAATTTTAAACCATTATGTTTTATTCTATACTTCAAATTCAATGAAAACTAAAAAAAATAAAAATATAAGAAATCACCTTATCATTCCAAAATTCTCTCTCCACATGGGATGACTTGATCTGTTAATCCCAAGTCAATATTGAAGTTATTTAAAATAAAGAAAAATAATAATTTTAAAGTGTTTCATATGCAAATATTAAATTAAAATTTTAATTTTATTGTGTTCCGCATTAAAATATTAAATGAAAAGTTGAAAATTAAAATTTTTTTGTGCTAAAATTTTGAATTCAAAGCATTAATTTTATTAATTTTTTTTAGTTTCATGTCAAGGCTCTTTATTGATATTTGCTTGATATCAACTTTGATCAAATTTTAAAAATTTAATCTTGATTTATTAATGAATTCAGTAAATTTAGCCTAGTATTCTACATTAGTAATACCTTTTGAGAGCTTTCCTAATTGAACCTGCAGAAATATTACATATCACTATCGAGCTTATATATAGTGTAATTTTTTTAAAATATGGATATTATGGATAACATAGGGCTTCAAATGAACTTAGCGTTCAATAAGCTACTCTTAGCTCAGCTCAGTTAGAGCGCTCAGTTAGAGTTCATGATCATTTGATTAATAATCAAACGAGCTTGAACACTTTTGTAAATTATCTATTGCTAAATGAACAAGCTTGAATACCTTGTCGTTCGGTTCATTTATGTTCATGAATTTATGGTTTAAAGCACATTAACAAGCTCGCTAAGGAATTCAATTATGGCTCGATTAAGGCTTATTTGTCAATAATATTGATTAAATTATTATTATTTGTTGACCTCCATATATGTGTCATAATTCGGGTCAAGCTCACAAATTGAATTCGACAAACTTTAGAGGTGATAGTGCGCAAATCGGGGCTCAAAACACACTGGATGTCACCGAAATTGGTCAAAACGACCTCTGATCGACGAGCGGACTTCACCGTCGCGTTCAGAACGTCGAAATTGATCATAATATAAATATTATAAAATCTAACGAGCAATCGATTGCGCCGAAGTCATTAACGCTACGCATATCGAGTCGGTCGCTGGCCGCGGCCTACGTCATCGCAAAATAGATTACATCATTATATTCAGAGCATCAAAATTATTAGAAGTGAACACTCATATTACTTGAGTTATGTCACCAAGAAAAAAATCATTTGCATACGAAGCCCTGAAAAAAATTGAATAAAATGAATAATCATAATTTATATAAATAAAATAAATATTTACAAATTATTCAATTCAAATCATATAATTAATATAATATTAATATTTATGTTTATATATATATATATATATATATATATATATATATATATATATATATATATATATATTAATAATAAATAAAAGAGGGGTTCCAATATCATCTCTTCATTTATTATCTTCATAATGCAAAGGTTATTATGTATGATGGAAAACCACCATGGGTAGAGTGAAAGTTTGTTTTAGCCTTGTGAAGTCCAAGACACACAAGTAATTAAAGAGTAACAAGAGACACCTTTAACGTGGAAAACCTCAAAAGAGGAAAACACTGCAGCCGAAAAGCTTCCACTATGTATCGTTTGAGTACAAAATCTTCGATAACAGATTACAATTGCAGATAGAGAATAACAACCTGTAACAATGATCGTTGTAATTGATGGTGGAGATGCGGTAACTTCCTAGGAATACAGGTACAATTAGTGACGACATGGTGGCGATGATACCGAAATGAGTGCAATCTTTGTGCGATCTTGCTTGGAGGATCTTCAAGCTTCGAGCCTCTCTTCCTCCTCACTTGGCTTTTCCTCTTCTTCCTCGCCGACTCTTCCTTTTCTTCCTTGCTTGGACTCTTCCTCTTCTTCCCTGATTGACCGGCAGGATCCCGACTGTGGTGGTCGACGACCGCCTAGGCTTTCCTCTTCTTCACTTGTTTCAGCCTCCTCTTCACTTGGCTTTGCCCCCCATTGTGAGGGGATAGATGAAGGGTACTTGTAAATTCATGTAAAGCCCGCACTCACCTCGATCGGACGATGATTCCTTGATCATTTGATGTATTTTGAGCATTTGGATGCCCAAATGACGCAATTATGAGATCTTAGGCTCGTTAGATCCGGCCACGAGACGCCGATTCTTATAAACACTCCATATTTGAGGCTTTGAGATTTAATTGATGTCCCAAAGATTCCAATGATATTTCGCTTTGATCTCGACGGTTTTAACTCAAAATCATATCACTTTCGACATCAAGATTTGTGCTTGACTAGTGATATTTTGAGAGCTATATCGTTGTATTTTTTGATGACATTAATCATCCAAAATATATGTGCCAAATGCTCAAAAATAACGAATTGGAAGTTTTCAGCGTTGGGACCCGAAGGCGCCGCGCCGCTGGCGTACATGCAAGGGCTGTGGCCTGGCGCTGCCACGGGCGCTGGCGTCGGCTGGCTATCGCTTCGCCATGGCGCGCGGTCACGGCCAAGCGTATCGGTCGGTTGATTCGACGTCGGGTGCTGCCGTTCGGGTCGCCGAACGGTCGGCCGCTGACGATCCGTCGCGCTGACGGTCGGGTCGCTGACGGTCCGGATCGCGCTGACGGTCCGGTCGCGCGACGGGTCCGGTGCACAAGCATGGCTCATGCCTGGCCCGAAGTTTTTGAGCCATTTTTGAGGGATTTTACCCTTTTGTCCTTGTGGGACTATAATACTCCCCATGATGAGGGAGAGGCACACCTTCCCTCTCCCTTTCTTCTCGAGTGAGGGTCCTGAGGTGATGAGGGATCAAGAGGCGATCAAGAGGCGATCAAGGCGCCGTGACGCTAGGGACCCGGCCACCTCTCCCGCTCGCCTACGGCCGTGAGGGCGAGGCCCACACCAGACGTCAGAGTTCGCTTCCTACCCCCGGCGATCGCCCCGGCCGATCGTCCTGGGTCGGAGGAAGGCCACCAGACGTCTGCGGTCCCGGCCCTCGTCCGGTATCGCCGCCATCGTCCGTTAAGGCAATCACCAGTGCCAGGGTTCCGGCTTCCGCCGTCGGCGATCGGTCCCGCTCGATCGGTTAGAGAGGCGGCCCACGCCAGACGTCGTGGTTCCCGCTTTCCGCTCGCCCGCCCGCTGCCGGGTTAGAGGGCGGCCAGACGTCAGGAGCCTGCTTCCGGCCTCGCCGTTAGAGGCTGGCCAAGGCCCACTGGTGACGTCAGGAAACCCGGCTTCCTACCGTCCGGCTTATCGCCCCGCTCTGACGTCTGTTAGAGGCGATCAAGGCCCACTACCTACTTTTTTTTCTTGTAGGAAACTTGATGGAAGGTTCAGCTTGAAAATCGCCAAGACGCGGGATGCATCGCTAGAACCATCGTCCGCATAACTAAAGTTTGGTGATTTTATAGATTATTGAGGGGGGATAACTTCTTTCCCTCCCTCTCTTTCTTTGTATATATCCCTCCTTCCTCTTTCTTATGTGTATGTTTGTGTTTTTTGTCAGATCGTAGGAGAAAAGTTTTACTCCAAACTGTGCGCGAGCGAGAGGGTCAAAAAAAGATGCGCCCGCATACTGAGGTGAGCTACAAAATTCTTCGATTTATTTATTTATTTTTATTTTTATTTTTATATTTTTACAGGGTGATGGTCAGAAGAAAGCTCATAGTGTGGCCACCTGACGATATGTCCTCCAATCGTCACATCGATAGTTTAATGGTGTTCCAGAAATTTTTTCCCCAATGAGTTGGTGGTTTGTAAGTAAAAAAGTCCGATCGAGTCTGCTCGGCCTCGCCGGTACTTCACTATTTCGAGATGACACTTCGTGCTGGACTACGATTCCCTTTGGCTCCCGAGCTGATTGAGATCTTCAAAAAATGTGGCGTGGCTTTGATGCAATTTTCGTTTCGAGCTTTAACGGTCATCATTGGTTTGACTACCTTCTTCAGGGAGCGTGGGGTTACTTTGAACATCGAATACTTATGCCGAATGTGTAGATTCACATGTGATGCTCAAGGACGTGTTTCTTATCGGACTATAAAGAATTGGATAGAATTTTCAAAGACGGATCCGGCCCAAAACTTGGTCTACGGATTCTTTTATGTGAAGAATGAGTGGGGCCTTCCTGAGAGATGGGGAAGATTGAATGATCTTCCGGATCCATCGCCGATATTGGAGGATGACATTCTAGCGACTCTTAATATTCCTGATGTGGGAAGCTTGCAACATGAGTTACATTACGTTAGTAAATATATAGTTGAAGATAGGATGTTTAAAGTTGGTCTTTCCATCCAGGCAGGAAGATCTCACGCTCTTCCGTTGAAGAGAAAGGGTGACGAGAGTTCTTCTCATAGGGTTCTCTTGAGAAGCCCGTCACGGAATCACGGCGGTAGCAATGTTCCATCTTTACAGAAAGAGAAGACTCGTGCTGAAATGGTTATGTCAGATATCTGTGGAGATGATGTCCACTTAGCATCTGAGAGTTTAGCTGTTTCGACTCATGATGGGGGAGTTCGTTACTCTAAGCCGCAAATTCCTGAAGAGGTATTAAATCATATATGTACTGGATGTCAACGGGCAGATGAATTGGTGCGTTGTTTTTCCTTCTTCCTTCTATTCTTCTTTATGTAACATTGGTGCTGATGATTTTTTTTTTTCAGGTAACTCAGTCATTAGGATTGATGGCTCATTTGGGTGTTGCCTTAGATGAATGGAATACCGAATTTGTGAAGATAAAATATCCGATGAGTATGAGCAAGGATGAATGCTAAAGCTAAAGAAGTGGCGACCTTGGAGGATCCTGACAGTGTAGAACCGAAATGGGCGAATATGTCGACTTTTTTCTCCAGGTCGAGGTGGAGCTGCGTGATGATGATTGAGGCAAGAGCAGACTCGCCATAAGGAGAAGAGGATCGGCACTTGCATGGATAAGAAAGCATTACAAGATCATCTTTCAAAAGGAGCATAGAATGTCGAAGAAGCAAGCGAGATCGCTTCTAAGGCAAGGAAGACTTCAAGAATTCGCTCGTGGCGCTATTGAAGACTTTATCCGTGAGGCTTGTAACCATATCTTTGATGTTGAAGTGAAGGACTTGGAACCAGTTGTTTAGAGGAGGGCTTCATCCGAGGGTTCAAAA
This sequence comes from Cymbidium sinense, assembly GCA_021442155.1. Taxonomy (NCBI): domain Eukaryota; kingdom Viridiplantae; phylum Streptophyta; class Magnoliopsida; order Asparagales; family Orchidaceae; genus Cymbidium; species Cymbidium sinense. The sequence continues at coordinate 40,955,797 of CM038218.1, forward strand.
GGAAGGCGGTACATCGCAAGACCGGGGCCAAAATTGAGGATATATCTCCCAGCCAAGCATCCGAAGATCCTTCACCAGATTCAGAAGACGAAGGAGTTGTGAATGGGCTCCAGGGAGCACCTCCTAGTGATGATGAGGATATCGATATTATGTAGCATCGGTTGTGGATGTCTTTCTTCATCGTTTGTTCTATGTAATGTCGTCATCGTGTATCAGGATCTTAATTCCTTCTTATATCATCGTATTAATGATGTCAATGATATCTGGATATACCCTTTTTTTTCTTTTTTTTTCTTTTTTTTTTATACGCCCTCATCTTGTTTTCACCCATCATAATTGGTCAAAATATTATGACGCTAAAATATGGGTGAGTTGGATCCACCGAGGATTTTGACCCATCCGAGGTTGTTTGTCGAGTGATACCCGGCGACATTAACCTGTAGAGTGGGTACAAAGTTTTGACCTTTCCTAGTTATTGGTCTAATATTATTCGCCGACGCTAACCTATGGAAGAGGCCGGGAAGTCCACCAAGGACCTTTTGACCTTTCCGAGTTGTTTCGAGTTTTTGCTCGATGACATTAACCTGCATGGAAGAGGCCGGAAGTCCACCAGGACCTTTTGACCTTTCTGTTAGTCGAGTTTTACCACGATGTTAACCCGCATGGAAGAGGTCGCGGAAGTCCACCAGGATGTTTATCCCGGTTGTTAGTCGAAGTTTTACCGATGACGTTAACCCGTATGGAAGAGGTTGAATTGAATCTGCTGAGGTAGTCGACGGTGGCGACTGGCGTCGATTAGTCGGCGCGGATGACCGGCGACAATGGCGATGACCGCAAGATTGCCGGCGACGGCGATGCGACGCATGACGACGCGCGATGACCACAATAGTGATGACCGGGCGGCGATTATAGTAGCGCGCTGACCGGGCGACGGTAAGCGCGTGACCGCTATGGTTGGCGAGTGGGTCGGCAGAAGGTAATGGTTGTCGACGGTGGCGACTGACGTGAATCGCACGATCAATGGTGATGACCGGGCGAGACCGCATGGTCGGCAGTAGTGACCGACGATGGTAGTCGACGCGGTGACCGCGAACGATAAGGATTTTGACCCATCCGTTTGTCGAGTGTTATTCGGCGACATTAACCCGTATGAGTGGGTACAAAGTGACCTTTCCCGGGTTGCTTGTCGAAGCTTTTGCTCGATGACATTAACTCGTATGGAAGAGATCGCAGGAAGTCCACCAAGGACGTTTTGACCTTTCCTGGGTTGTTTGTCAGAGCTTTTGCTCGATGACATTAACCCGTATGGAAGAGATCGCAGAAGTCCACCAAGGACGCTGACTACGGGCGACCGACCGATAGTTGGCGGGATGACCGAATGACGATGGTGGTGACCGACGGAGATTGCGATGGTCGGCGGACCGGCGAAGTAGCGGACCGCCACAAGGGTTCGACGGGTGGTGGGCAGAATCGGCGACGTGATCGGCCGACGCTGGCGCGATGACCGGTGATTGCCGGCCGGCGGTGCAAGGACCGACGATGGTAGTCGACGGGTGACCGGCGACGATGAGGATTTTGACCCATCAAGGTTGTCTGAGTGTTATGGCGACATTAACTCGATGGGTACAAAGTTTTTTTTTTTTTTTTTATTTTCCTGCGTTGTTTGTCGAGCTTTGCTCGATGACATTAACCCGTATGGAAGAGATCGCAGAAGTCCACCAAGGACGTTGACCTTTCCTGGGTTGTTGTCGAGCTTTTGCTCGATGACATTAACCCGCATGGAAGAGATCGCAGAAGTCCACCGGACGCTGACGGCGACACGCCAAGCTGGGATGACCGACGATGATGGTGGTGACCGACGAAGATTGCCGGCGATGGTCGGCACCGGCGAGCGGTAGTCGGGCGGACTTAAGGTTGGCCGACGGGTGGTCGGCAGAATCGGCACGGTAGTCGGTGGCGACCGACGTTTTAGTCGGCGCGGATGACCGCAATGGTGATGACCGATTGCGATGGTCGAGCGGACCGACGATGGTAGAGCGGTGTGACCGCGACGATGATTTTGACCCATCCGGTTGTTTGTCGAGTGTTATCCTCATGACATTAACCCGTATGGAGTACAAAGTTTTTTTTTTTTTTTTTGACCTTCAGTTGCTTTTGCTCGATGACATTAACTGCATGGAAGAGATCGCAGAAGTCCACCAATGACGCTTTTGACCTATCTTAGATGTTTGTCGAGTGTTTACGATGACGCTTAACCCGTATGGAAGAGGTCGAATATTTGCATGAGCTTGAACGAGTTGACCATTGATCTTTGCCTTTTCGTTGGTGTTGACTTATCTTTTGAGATTAAGAGTCCCCGCCCCGGCAATGAAGGAACAAAGTTTGATGAATCTTCATTCTTCGCCATGCTCTTTAAAAGCTTGAATGCTCCACCTCGATGGTGGTTTTGATCTTGTTGGAAAACTTGGTCACATACAAGATGAAATAATGGGAATCGCCTTCCCACGACGCCAAACCTGCGGCTAGAAAACCTCACAGAGAGTGAAAGTTTTAGCCTCATTGTGGAAGTCCAAAGACACACGTAATTAAAGAGCTAACAAGAGACACCTGCACTTTAATGTGGAAAACCTCAAAAGAGGGGAAAATCACGGCCCAGCCCAAGAAAAGCTTCCACTATGTATCTTTTAGTACAAAATCTTCCCGATAACAGATTACGCAGCATATGAGAGGAATAACAACTGTAACAATGATCGTGTTGTAATTGTTCTGATGGTGGAGATGCGGTAACTCCTACGGAATACAGTGGTACAATTAGTGACGACAAGGGTGGCGATATTGATGGTCACGAGGGAGTGCAATCTTGATTGCCGGAGGATCTTTCGTGAGCTCTCTTCCTCCTCACTTGACTTTTCCTCTTCTTCCTCGCCGGACTCTTCCTTTTCTTCCTTGCTTGGACTCTTCCTCTTCTTCCTTGTTCATTGACGGCAGGGATCGCCGACGGCTGGCCTGGTGATGGTTGACACCGCCGAGTGGCTCCTCTTCACTTGTTTCAGCCTTCTCTTCACTTATTTAGCTTGGCCCCCCTGTGTGAGGAATGAAGGCCTATTTATAGATGGGGGGCATTCTTATAAATTCATGTAAAGCCCCACTCCCTCGACGGACGGCTCAGATGATTCCTTGATCATTTGATGTATTTTGAGCATTTGATGCCCAAATGAAGTCGGAATTATGAGATCTTAGGCTCGTTAGATCCGCTGCCGAGACATTTGACTATAAACACTCCATATTTGAGAGCTATTTGAGATTTAATTGATGTCCCAAAGATTCCAATGATATTTCAAGTGCTTGATCTCGATCGGTTTTGACTCAAAATCATATCGCTTTCGACATCAAGATTTGTGCTTTGACTAGTGGTATTTTGAGAGCCATATCAATGTATATAATAATAATATTTTTATTAAAAATTTTTTTTTGAAGTGTGAGCATTGGAGGAGCTCCATACTTCTTCACGTGACCACCTTTATCAATGATCACAACACCTTCTCGCCTATATAAATTCACATGAGTATTAAAAAATACAATGCTTTCGATTACCAACCCGCAAGAAAATATTATTTGAGTCCGCATAGCTTTATATGGACTCCAATCGCCCTAATGCATGTCCGGTTTTTTCCCATTGTAGCTCTTAACGATGCTATAATGACGGACGGACGACGCATTTATCGCCCGACTCACGAATTCTGCTCAAAGAGAAAGAAAATGAGACGGACGCCATTCGACATTTCTCGCATGCTTAGACTTTCTCCGCTAACTCCCGCCTCGACGAACGTCACCATCGTTCATTGATTTAACAAATCTTGCGAATAACTTACATTGAGATATTGTAGGCGATTACATGAGGTATTTATACCTGTGTTCCCAAACTTTAATGAATTTAAGATTTTCTCTATTCTTCTCATCGTCTAGTATGTGAATATTTTAGAACATTTGAGTTCTTTAAATGAATGAGATGTATTTTAATAGTTTCTGGAGATATTTTGCATGTATACTCTCTATACTGTCAAGATGGTACACGTCGTTATTTTCAAAATTTTGAACAAATTAGCCTTGAATGTTTAGTTTATCACATGGTAGGATGTTTGGTCATGTTTTAAGATGAATTCTCTTTGATGATAAGATGTTCATGATGACATTAAAATTTATTTGTAGGTTATTTTTTTGGTTGTTTGTTTGCTTTGCATGTACTCTTTGTACTCTTATAAGAGTACAACCCATTTTGACATTTTTTTTAAAATACTTTTTCCCCTGTTTGGATACAAAATGCTCAGTACATGACTTATGAAGCAGATTAAAGGCTCATTGCTTGGTTTTTAGGAGTTTTTTATATCTATACTCTCTATACTCTCATGAGAGTACAGAGCATTTTGATCATTTATTTTAATTTCTTTGGTCTATTTGGAGGAAATATGTTCATTACAATTCATTAGGAATAATTTGAAGGCTGATTGATTGGTTTTTTAGTATTATTAGATATATACTTTTAGACTCTCTTGAGAGTACATTAATTTTTTCTAGTTTCTTTGGTCTGATTGCTCAAATTATATTCATTACATTCCAGTGAAAGCAATTTGGTACCTATTTGGATAGTTTATGAGATTTTGCATCTATTTGTACTCAGAGAGTATGATGATTTTCAATATTTTACGCTTTATTTTGCATGGATGGAGAGAATATGGTCATTACATTCCATTAGAAGCAATTTTATGATTGTTTTTTCTAATTTCTTTAGCCTAGTTGTTGAGATTATGTTCATTACATTCTATTGGAAGCAATTTGGAGGATGTTTGGATGGTTTCTAAGATTTTTCGTATTCTCATGAGAGTACGAGCATTTTGTCATTTTTTTCGCTTCGCTCGAGGAAATATGTTCATTATAATCCATTAGGAGCAATTTGAGGTTATTTTATTAATTTTTAGTGTTATTTTGCATCAGACTTTGTACTCTGAGAGAATTGCATTTTGCTAATTTTTTCCAATCTTTGTTGAGGAAATATGTTCATTACATTCCATTGGAAGCAATTTGGAGGGATGTTTGGATGGTTTCTGAGAAATTTATGCATTTGTACTCTCTATACTCTCATGAGAGTACAGAGCATTTTAGTCATTTTTTCCAGTTTCTTTAGCATGTTCGGAGAAAATATGTTCATTACAATCCATTAGGAATAATTTGGAGGCTATTTGGTTAGTTTTTAGTATTATTTTGCATATGTACTCTATACCTCTTGAGAAAGATGATTTGTCTAATTTTTTTCAGTTTCTTTGGCCTGTTTGGAGGAAATATGTTCATTACATTCTATTGGAAGCAATTTGGAGGGATGTTTAGATGGTTTCTTGGGGATTTTTGTATTTGTACTCTCTGTACTCTCATGAGAGTGCAAAGTATTTTGATCATTTTTTTCCTATTTCTTTGGCTTGTTTGGAGGAAATATGTTCATTACAATCCATGAGGAATAATTTGGAGGCTGTTTGGTTAGTTTTTTAGTGTTATTTTGCATATGTATTCTATGTACTCTCTTGAGAGTACAAACGATTTTGGCCATTTTTTTCCAATTTTTTTGGCATGTTTGGAGGAAATATGTTCATTACATTATATTGGAAGCAATTTGGAGAGATGTTTGGATGATTTCTGAGGGATTTCTGCATATGTACTCTTATACTCTCATGAGAGTACAGAGCATTTTGGTCATTTTTTTGTTTCTTTGGCCTGTTTGGAAGAAATATGTTCATTACAATCCATCAGGAATAATTTGGAGGCTGTTTGGTTGATTTTTTAGTGTTATTTTACATCTCATACTCTACTCTCGAGAATGATTTAATTCCATTTTTCGCTTTCTTAGCTTAGAGATAATATGTTCATTACATTACATTGGAAGTAATTTGGAGAAATGTTTGGATGGTTTCTTAGGGATTTCAGATTCATTCTCTCATAGTACGAGCATTTTGGTCATTTTTTCTGCTTTCGTTTGGAGGAAATATGTTCATTACAATCCATAAGGAACAATTTGGATGCTGTTTTGTTAGTTTTTTAGTGTTATTTTCCATCTATACACTCTGTATTCTCTTGAGAGTACAGATAATTTTGTGGACATTTTTTTCCAGTTTCTTTGGCCTGATTATTTAGATTATGTTCGTTACATTCCAATGGAAGTAATTTGGTGGCTGTCTGGATGGTTTTTGGGAGATTTAGATCTATTCTATGTACTCTCATGAGATTGGTCAAGAAGATGAATTGCTTTATTTTTTACGCTATCTTTTGTTTAGAATGAAAAGTCAAGCTAAGAACTGTACATTTAAAATTTGATAAGTAGGAAATAATTGTGCAGGGTATTTCTTTTATTTTTGTTTTCAATATCCTTGGACAATTTGGATCTTTTATTATTAGCAGAGAACACCTGCAATAATTTGGTTGATGCTGGAATGCTTTACTGGGATGTGTTTCATCGTACTCTATGTACTCCCGGAGTAGAGTATTTCATCTATTTTTCTTCTTGGCATTTGGATAAATTATGATTAAAAAAACATCTCAGAATGTCTTGGGTGCTCTCTGAGATGTGTTTTTTCTCAGACTCTCTGTATTTATGCTATATATACTCAGACTATCCTGGACTCTCAGTACTTTTTTTGTACCCTCTATACTTTATACTCTTTATACTCTTTATTCCATTGGTGTGTAGTTTGAAGGTCGACTATAAGAATATTTGAGGTGTCAGCTTAACTCTTTGTATTCTCCTCATAGTACAGATTATGTGCTTATTTTTTCCCATTTTCACTTTTTCTTTGCAGGACGGAGATGAATTGTTCACTATAACCTTAAAGTAAGTTGGATGCTCCTGGGTTACTTTTTTATGAGTTTTTTTGAGCAGTTTTGCATGTGAACCCTCTCTATACTATACCCTTTGTACTCTCAGACTCTCAGATTTTATGTACTCATTGTTATCTCAGATTCTCTTACTCTCGACTCTCCTGGACTCTCTATGTACTCTTCGCTACTCATGGATAGTTGATATAATATTATTTATGATTCTATGATGATTTCTTTACGTGTTTGGAGAAAATAAGCTTAATTTTGATATTCAAATTATATCATATTTTAAATTCGGATCAACTGAAAAAGTGAAGTTAAAATTTACATTATCTAAAATTTAAGTTATACTCAGCCACATTCAGAATGCCTCAATTTGAAAGTATGCAGGAGAAGCAATATGAACTACTTAGCATGTGAACGTAATATAAGTGGGTACGATTATTAAACTTAACTCTTTAATAAAAGAAATTATGATCTTTAAAAATATGGTGAAATTTTGTGAATGCATAAAATTACTTTCTACCAGTTGAACTCATGCTTCTTAAAACCTACTTTCTACTGAAACATATGCATAAAATAGACAAATAAAATGTTGATGATGTGGCTTACCAACATCTTATTCAGAAATATAAATTTTATAGGCAGTGTGGAGCAAATTTTATATTTTAAGATGAGAAATTTTTTCAAATAATGTAATAACTGAAAGTATCATCTGAATTAAATTAATATTATTCCTGATGGATTGTAATGAACATATTTTCTCCAAACAGTCAAAAATAGGAAAAAATGACCAAATGCTCTCATCAGAGATGAGTACAGAGTATGAGAGTACAAAGAGTACACAGAGTACAGAGAGTACATATGCAAAATAACACTAAAGAAGCAACCAAACAGCTTCCAAATTATTCTTAATAGATTTATAATGAAGATATTTCCTCCAAACATTCTCATAGAAATTAGAAAAAATGCCCAAAATATTTTGTACTGTACTCTCATGAGAGTATAGAGAGTACACATGCAAAACTCTCCTAAAAATCAACCTTAACAGCCTTCAAGTTGCTTCTAATAGAATGTAATGAACATATTCTCTCCAAACACACCAGAAACTCATAAAAAATAATATGAAATTGGTCAGTACTCTCATGAGATTATAGAGAGTATACCTATGCAGCAGATCCTCAAAACAAGCAAAGTCCTCTTGCAAAGAACTCCAAATAGTATAGAAAATATACACTAAATAAAAGAATTCCAAGGAACAACACTAATAAACTATAAAAAAATTATATGTATACAACGGTTGAGAAAAATTACTGATGAAACATAAATAGTATTATATCAAGTTACCCATGAGTTGAGGAGAGTATAGAAAATCGAGAGTATAAAGAGAGAGAGTACAAAGAGTACAAAGAGAGAGAGTATAGAGTACGAGGGGGGTAGTCTTCTCAAGAAGGATTCTTTGCTTTATATTTTTACCTTCAAGATGCTCTTTAAGGCTTCTACTGGAAGTGCTTCACTGATAGACCTTCCCTCTATGCCATAAGACCTTCTCCCTCTATTTGACATCCCTATTATCACCGCAACTTCATGAAAGGAATGCACCGCACCCAAAGAAAGCATGTTTCTATATCCCAAAAGGGATTGAGGTAATAGAATTAAGTCTGAATTTGTAGTCTAATGAATTTGTAAGAAACCTCAGAAATGTCAATGACTTCATTACTAAAGAGTGTTGCAGTATTATCAAACACTGTTAGAGCGGTGGTAGGACTGCATCTCGAATTATCATTTTCCCAAATATAGTAAACTTCAAAAATGAAAAGTCAGTAAATGACAGTACAGATGCAAATCGACCATAAAAACCAACCAAGTCACCTTACAAAATTGCTACTTAGATTGTAATGAACATATTTCTACAAACAAAGCCAAATAAATTGCAAAATATTAAAATCATCTGTACTCTCATGAGAGTACAAAGAGTACAGATGCAAAATCTAAAACCATCTAAACAAATACCAAATTGCTTCCAACAGAATGTCGAACCTAATCTCAACAACTAGCCAAAGAAACTAAAAAAATAGAAAATCATCTGTACTCATCATATAGAGTACAGATAATAAAATACTAAATCAATCAAACCTCCAAATTGTGCCTAATGAATATATTTCCTCCAAATACAAAGAAGTAGAAAAATGCTATGTACTCAAGAGAAGAGAGTGAGAATATGAGAGTACAAAGGCACATGTAATGAAAATAATCTCAACAACCAATCCAAAGAAATAGAGAAAATGTCCAAAAATCATATGTACTCTCAAGAGAGTACAGATACAAAATAACACTAAAAAAATAACCAAACAGCTTCCAAATTATTTGTGATGGATTGTAATGAACATATTTCCTCCAAACAAGTCAAAGAAAATTATTTCTAATGGAATGTAATGACCATATTCTCTCTATCCACGCAAAATAAACTGTAAAAAATATTCAAAAAATCATCTATACACACATGAGAGTACAGAGAGTACATATTCAAAAATTTCTTAAAATAAACAAAGTCCTCTTGTAAAGAACTCCAAATAGTGTAGAAAATATACACTAAATAATAGAATTTCAAGGAATAACACTAACAAACCGAAAAAAAAATTATACGTATACAACAATTGAGAAAAATTACCGATGAATTTTTATTTAATACATCCTCAACTATTTGGCCATAACTTCCAAATTCATTCTCCATCTTCATGGTTCTTATAAAGGAAATAAGATTTTCTCTTCTCTCTCGATCGGTTACAAGATACACCTAAACCCTAAATCTAGATATATATTTCTTTTAAATTCCTCCCACGCATTCCAATGATGCTTTATTTCTGTTTGAACCAGGGCCAAGAAGCCAGATAAACCAGATCGTCGTCGTCATAGCCGTTAAGCCAAAATGAAAACTAAGTTCATAAAGCTACGCGATCAATGTAATATTTTCTCAAACCCGGATGCCTCAAGAAGCCGGCCTTTGAAAATATTACGTCGAGTCCGACGTATTTTTAATGGGACCTAATCCATATGACCTAGTATTTTTTTCATGTTTTAGCGGTTAACGGAGCGAATAACGGACGGCTAAAGGGATGGATAATAACGCCGTTACACTTCCCACGCCCGTATAAAAGCGTCGTTGGAATGGAGGAATTTAAAAAGAAATATATAGATTTAGGGTTTAGGGTTAGTTTTTTTAGCAAAACAAGCTCGAAGAGAAATAGAAAATCTCATTTCCTTTTTTACAAAGAACCATGAAGATGGAGAGCGTTGAGGAAATACGACCAATTTAGGAGGATGTATTAAATAAATTCATTTAATGTTTCGTGCATTTTTTCTGTTTGTTAGTGATATTCAGTGCAATGCGAAGAGAATATGTTCATTACATTCCATTAGAAGCAATTTGGATGCTTTTTTGTTGAATTTTACTTTTTAGTGTTATTTTTGCATCTTCTCTATTCTTTGGAGGTAAAGCATTTAGGGACTTTTTCAGTTTATTTTGTTTCTTGAGATAATGTTCATTTACATTATAATGGAAGCATTTGATGGTTTTTGGATGATTTGTGAGTTTTTTGCATCTGCTCTGTACCTCTTTGGAGGATCTGAGCATTAAGGACTTCTTTTTTTATTTTGCCTACTTCTTTTGATTATATTTAGGGCATTCCAATGGAAGCATTTTGAGCTGTTTGGATGGTTTGGGGGGGTATTTTTGCATGTACTCTGTACCTCTTTGGAGGGAATGAGCATTTATCTTTTTCCGGTTTATTTTTTGTTTCTTGAGATTATTTAGGGCATTCCAATGGAAAGCATTTGATGTTGGATGATTTTGGGTATTTTTTTTGCATCAGTACTCTCTACCTCTTTGGAGTGAGCATTAAGGACTGAGTTTATTTTATTTATTTCTTGATTATGTTTAGGGCATTCCAATGGAAGCATTTGGAGGCTGTTTGGATGGTTTTGGGGTATTTTGCATCGTACTCTACCTCTTTGGAGGTACATCATTTATAACTTTTTCCAGTTTATTTTTCCTTTCTTGAGATTATGTTTAGGGCATTCCAATGGAAGCAATTTGATGGTTGCTTGGATGGTTTATTTGGGATATTTTGCATCTGTACTCTCTGTACCTCTTTGGAGGGTACAGAGCATTAAGGACTTTTTTTTCAGTTTATTTTGCCTACTTCTTTTGATTATGTTTAGGGCATTCCAATGGAAGCATTTGGAGGCTGTTTGGATGGTTTCTGGGGGGTATTTTTTACTCTCATACCTCTTTGGAGTATGAGATCATTTATCTTTTTTATTTTGCTTTTATTGAGATTATGTTTAGGGCATTCCAATGGAAGTAATTTGATGGCTGCTTGGATGGTTTAGTTGGGATATTTTGTATTTGTACTCTCTATACCTCTTTGGAGGGTACAGAGCATTTAAGGACTTCTTTTTTCAGTTTATTTTGCCTATTTCTTTTGATTATGTTCATTATATTTAATGGAAGCAATTTGATATTTATTTGGATGATTTGGGTGGTTTTGCATCGTATTTTGTAACATATTTTTGTCTGTTTGGCGGATGAATGCGGTCAATGGTATCGATGATAGTCGTGATGTATTTGGAAACTCCCTTTCTTGTTGAGAATAAAAAGCGGGCGTATGCGTGTGATTATGCATCAAATTGGCTTCGGTGTTGAAGGTACTAGTTGGCCAAACTCAAAGAAATTGAAATCAAAAGATTTTTATGTGCAAAAGTTGGTGGAAGAAGTCTTCAGTCTATATGGCTTAACAAAATTCGAAAGTTGATACAAGCTGGTTGTCACCATGATTAGATTCTTTGTTGATTTGGAGGAATTGGATGATTAAAAAATATCTGAAAGTCATAATCATTCTTTGCGAGCCTGTCATCTTCTCGGATCACCTGATGCATTAGCGATGAGAAGGCGTCCATGTTGAAGACAATGGCAATTTTGAGAAACATGCATTCTATCTAGCGAGGAAGTTGGTGGCGTAGAGAATATCGAGTTCACAAAAGAGATGCTTTCAATTTTATTGAAGAAAAAAATCGAGGATTGCGAATGGTGATAGTAATGCATTAATATAATTGTTTAAGGAAAGATAAGCAGCGGATGAGATGTTTGCATGGGATGTACAAGTTGATGAGTCGGATTGCTTAGTAAGTTTTTTTTGGAGCAATGGCATGTCTAGGATAGAATATGATTATTTTGGGGATGTGATAATTTTTTACTATCGACAATAAATATAATCTTGTTTGTGCCTCTTGTTGGAGTGAATCATCACGCAAAATGTATTATTTGGAGTAGCCTTTTATCGAAGAAATTGAGTCATTCTCATGGCTATTCCAAACATTTCTTCTGGTTGATGAGTGGAGACATCCTATAACAATATTCAGATCAAGATCTATGGTGAGAGCTATCAAAATTATATTCGCATACTCATCATAGGTTTGATGGCATATTTCAAAGAAAGCTCCTTCCAAGGTTCATTGCTTTAATAGTAATAAGATAGTACAATTTTATAAATGCATGAGTAAGTGTGACTCGAGGAGAAGAGTTTAAAGAAGCTTGGTCATGCTAGAAAGAAGGCAATTTGCATGATCATGCTTTTGCGAGCTTTATAAGATTAGATCCAAGTGGTCCCTTGCATTATTGAGGACTCATTCTGCATGGGCATCTTGTCAATAGCGTAGTGAGTCCACGAACAATGTATGTCGGAATATCTAAACCAACAAGTTTAGCTCACAGATTATTTCTTGGGGTTGGAAAAGGTTATGGAGACATGGCATCGAATGAACATGATGAAGACTTCAAGTGTAGCCGGTCATCGATTGTTCTATTGTTAAGACCATTCAATTCTAAAATAAGTACTGTTTTATACAAGAAAGGTTTACACTGTTTGAAGAGGAATTTTTGCATGGAGTTGGAGGCTATCGGTAACTAAGTCGGATAATGACACCATGGAGTATTTGGTGAGAAACTTAGAGAATAAAAAATGCATCAAAACATGGATTTGCATTTTGATAGGGTACTTGCTATGATGGGATTACTTTGTGCCTATCGAGTTCTTAGTTAAGATGTTGTATGCGCAGGACAAGTATCTTCTCATGGTCTACGAAAAGAGGGATATTTACATTGATAGTGCATACAAAATTAAGAGATGTGGCACAGATGGAAATGCTTGGCATTATTTTGAACCACATAAGTCGATATGCATATCAAATAAGCGTCGCCTGCAGAGATAAGAGGCGAGGACTATATGCTTGGATCCTAAAAAACTATATGATGATGTCGACTCTATAATAAGTGGGAATTCTCCTCCGACAAAAAAAGAAGAAGAAGTCAACCACATAAGGAAAAGACATCTTAAAGGATCGGTTAAGCAATGTCCAAAGGGTGTTTCCAACTCAAGGCTTAAGGGATATTGGGAGAGATCCAAGAAAGCCAGAGTAATTTTCTATTTGTGTTATTAGTTTTAGTATTTTAAATATTTTGTTAATCTTCAAACCCTTCTACTTTTTTGTTGAAACCAAGTATAGTCGATAGTGTTCTTTGAGCGTGTTTTATCAAGTTGCATCACCTTTCTCAGTTATGCGAGTATTTTTGGTACACAGAATATCACACATCGATGTAAGAAATCATCAACTAATACGATGTTCTACATGCGAATTTAACTTCGAGCTCCACAATCAATCGTCGGTGAAGGGTACTAAGGCGATGATGGATATTATTTCAGGAAAATATTTTGATGCATGACATTATCCACTTTTGCGTTCTTCGACTGTACAATCTTTTATGTAATGCTTTAGAGTCCCAAAGATGACTCTCTTTAACTTAACAGATACACCAAGATGTTTAGACTGTATTTAGCTAAGGGATTTTCTCACTGGACTGTTTGTAGCTCTTTAAGCAATAGTGATTGAGTTAATCCCTTGAGGACATCATTGGGTATGTAATAAATATGTATAAATATGTTTTGCATCGTACCTCTCAGTACAGTCGTTTATTACCTTTTTCCGGTTTATTTTGGATTAGAAATAATGTTCATTACATTCAGTTGACAATTTGAAAGTTGTTTGGATGATTTGTATTTTTTTTTGCATCTGTGTACCTCTTTGGAGAATTCTGAGATCATTTGAGTCCTTTTTCCAGTTTATTTTTTTCATTTCTTGAGATTATGTTTAGGGCACTCCAATGGAAGCAATTTGATGGCTGCTTGGATGATTTTTAGGTGTTTTGTTGCATCTGTACTCTCTGTACCTCTTTGGAGGGTACAGAGCATTTAGGGACTTCTTTTTCCAGTTTATTTTGTTTCTTGAGATAATATTCATTACATTACAATGAAAGCAATCTGGGAGCTGCTTGGATGGTTTGGGGTATTTTGCATCTTCTCTCTCACGAGGTACATTTTATATCTTTTTTTCAGTTTATTTTGCGATTAGAGATAATGTTCATTACATTATAATGGAAGTAATTTGAAAGCTGTTTGGATGGTTTCTGGGAGGTATTTTGCATATGTACTATCTGTACCTCTTTGGAGGGTATAGATCATTTATGTCCTTTTTCGTTTATTTTACTTTTATTGAGATTATGTTTAGGGCATTCAATGGAAGATTTGATATTTGCTTGGATGGTTTATTTGGGGTATTTTACATATGTGCTCTCTGTACCTCTTTGGAGGGTACAAAGAATTTAGGGACTTTTTTTTCTATTTTATTTTGCCTAATTATTGAGATTATATTTAGGGCATTTCAATGGAAGCAATTTGATAATTTGCTTGGATGATTTGTATTTTTGCATCTGTACTCTGTACCTCTTTGGAGAATACAACATTTATTTTTTTTATTTTGCGATTCTTGAGATAATGTTCATTACATTCAATGGAAGTAATTTGAAAGCTTGGATGATTTAGGGGATATTTTATCATGCTCTATGTACCTCTTTGGAGGTACATATCATATTTTTCCCAATTTATTTTGCTATTGAGATAATATTCATTACATTACAATGGAAGCAATTTGAAAGCTGTTTGGATGATTTCTAGGGGGTATTTTGTATCTGTACTCTCTGTACCTCTTTGGAGAGTACAGATCATTTATGTCTTTTTTTTAGTTTATTTTGCCTGTTTATTGAGATTATGTTTAGGGCATTCCAATGGAAGCAATTTGATGGCTGCTTGGATGGTTTATTTAGGTATTTTATCGTACTCTCTGTACCTCTTTGGAGTACATTTACTTCTTTTTCATTTTATTTTGCCTAATTATGAGATTATATTTAGGGCATTCCAATGGAAATAATTTGATGTTTTGCTTGGATGATTTAGAGTTTTTTTGGCATAGCATTAAGACTTCTTTTCCAATTTATTTTTGCTTTTTTAGATAATGTTCATTACATTATAAGTAATTTGAAAATTTGTTTAGATTATTTACGGGGATTTTTGCATCGTACTCTCACGTACCTCTTTGGAAATCTGGATCATTTAACCTTTTCCAGTTTATTTTTCTTTATTGAGATTATGTTTAGGGCATTCTAATGGAAGTAATTAGATGGCTGCTTGGATGATTTATGGGTGTTATTTTGCATCTGTACTCTCTGTACCTCTTTGGAGGGTACAGAGCATTTAGGGACTTCTTTTTCTTGTTTATTTTGTCTATTTTTTTAGATAATGTTCATTATATTATAATGGAAGCAATTTGAAAGCTATTTGGATAGTTTTTGGGGGTATTTTGCATCTGTACTCTCTGTACCTCTTTGGAGGATCTGAGATCATTTTTTTTCAGTTTATTTTGCCTTTTTATTGAGATTATGTTTAGGGTATTCCAATAGCTTAGATGGCTTGGATGATTTCGGTGTTATTTTTGTATGTTCTCTACCTCTTTGGAGGGTTAGCATTTAACTTCTTTTTATTTATTTTACCTTTTTTGAGATTATGTTTACATTTCAATGGAAGCAATTTGATGGCTACTTGGATGATTTAAGGTATTTTTTTGCATTACTCTGTACCTCTTTGGAGGGTGCTGAGCATTTACTCAGTTTATTTTGCATTTCTTGATATTATGTTTAGGACATTCAATGGAAGCAATTTTTGATGGTCTTGGATGGTTAATTTAGTATTTTTATATGTACTCTACCTTTTTAAAGAATTACCATTTAACTTCATTTTATTTTGCCATTATTCATTATATTTAGGCATTCCTGGAAGTAATTTGATGGCTCTTGGATGATTTATGGGTGTTTTTTTGTTGCATTTTCTTGTATCTCTGAGGGTACATCATTTATACTTTTATTTATTTTTGCATTAGAGATAATGTTCATTACATTACAATGGAAGTAATTTGAAATGTTTGGATGATTTTAGGGGTATTTTGCATCGTACTCTGTACCTCTTTGGATACAAATCATTTATCATTTTCTGTTTATTTTGCGATTAGATATGTTATTACATTACAATGGAAGCAATTTGAAAATTTGTTTGGATAATTTGGGTATTATTTATGTCTTACCTTTAGAGAAAAAATTTGACTATAGTTTATTTTATCTTCTTAAAATTATATTTAGGGCATTCAATGGAAGCAATTTATCGGATGATTTTTTGAGTGTTTTACATACGTTCATATGCTCTTTGGAGGTACATCATTTATGGACTATCTAGTTAAAAATTTAGTTCAAATTTAATCTCATAATGTGGTGACAAATTTAAAAGCCTCTTAATCTATTATATTTACTATTATTGAAAATAATTATTATATAATTAAATGTTATAAGTTATCTCTTTTATAAGTTTCATTACATTATCTTAATTAAATTTTCTATTGCAATGAGACAAAAAAATACTATTTTTATAATAGATTAACTTATTTTTTTTGTTTCATAAACAAATAGGCAAGTCGATAAGGTTCAAGTTAATATTGAATTTCTTTGAGCATACTAAGAATACATATGAGTTAATTTTTTTTCGCTTTATTTTCATAATAAAAAAAAATAACAACAATCATATATTTTAATACATATGAGTTAAAATTAAAGCTGTTAAAATATCATGATTTTACAATCAAAATTTCTTACCAACTAATAATTTCTGAACTTTTAAAAAAAAAAGATAATCCCTAATTTAATTTTATGCATTAATTTATGCATTACGTTGGATAACATTTATTTTATCATGCGTTAATTTTATGCGTCGCAAAATGACCTACTATAAAATGATTTTAAATAGATTTCTTTCAAGAATATAGAAAACCAAATCCATAAGATAAAAATATGATTATTTGTAAAATATCATCCAGTAAAATATCGGTGAAATCAAACTATATGAAAATGAGAGAAAAGAAATTACAAAAGTAGAGTAAAATATCATCATCCATAACATCCATCCACTTCAACAAAACATAAGTCTTGAAGCCAGAAAGATTAAATCTATATCTCTAAATCCATTATTCTCAATTTGGATGTTTAAGTCCCAAAAAATATAGCGTGAACCCTAAATATATTCATCTTCTTTGGCCAATCTTGGTGGTCATCGACTTGATTCTTTGCCTCCATGTATTTCGAACAAACATTGCGGTCGACCTTATTTTCTTGGGTGGTATCCACTCACCATTTCAATTGGTCATTTTTTTGGGATGCTCATAAGCTGACATCTTCAACAAGTAATTTGATCCGAATAGCAGAACATAATCTCAAAGTTGGCCGAAAAAATAGTTAAGAGGAACCAAATTTGAAAATTGTTCTTCAATCTCGGAAGAATATGCTTATGGGTTGGTTTGGGTAATGAGTAAAATACCTACGACTTCCATACAGGAGTGTCAGTCGATTATCTATAACTGGCGGTAAGATTAACTCGACCGACACCTTGTCGGTGACATGTTGGATAAACATTTTGTCTTTAGGGTACGGCATAACTCTGCGAAAAGAAGATTATAGATTATAACTTTTATCTAAACAAACAAGAATTTAATCATAATACCCAACATTTCCGTAGGGTAACATACCCAATGCAAGCATGAAATGTACAAATATGGGACATACTGACCCGGAGCGAAATACTTCTCGGCCCGTGAGCATCAATGTGTGTCCATCGAGATATATTGATCGAACTCATCGATCTGCCCTCGTGCAATAATGATATTCCCAACCATGAATATTGTATCACCCCTGCAAGTGATAAATATTTTAGAGTGATCTTTATTAAACGAATAGGTTATTTTATGTATGAAGAAGCTGATTGAGGATTGACTTACTTGTCCTCGAATCGGAGCATGTGTCAATAAGATCGAGCATCGGCTTAGAAAAATAGCTCGATGAGAACTCAACAACATGAAGTGCCTCGATGGTCGCAAGAAATTACCGATGAAAAGTTAGTGATGAAGAGCTAGATTCACTATGAATTAAGGATCGATCTACTGAGTATTTTTCATACCTCTGATTGATGCTCCTCCACCACAACGATAGCAGTATGTGGGTAATCGACCTTTACTGACTCATCTTTGCGAACCTATAAAAACATTTAGTGAAATCTATTTCTATTATCTCAAATTTAAAAGAAAGTAACTTAATATCTCTGCTGTCGGCTTCTCATCTTGAGTGGAGGCCACCACATCACTTATTCTTGCTCGTGACTTCCTGTAAGTGTGTGTGAAGGGGAACTAATAGCTTTCCTCTTCCTTATCTGCTGAGCTTTCACACCACGCTCAATGCCGACATGTGTTTTGAGCATCGTCATGTGTAGTGGCCTCCACAAGAACTTCACCCACTCAATTCCACATGGGCTTCCCTTGGAAGTATCCAACTCCATAGTGGAAGCTCCAGCCTCCACAAGAGCTTCCTCTCATTACCCTCCTCGGGGCTTTCCAAGTGGTAGCCTCCCTGTGGGTACCCTCCCAGGGGAAGCTCCTGGTAGCCTCCCTCAAGAGTTTCCCTGGTGACCCCCACAGAACCTCCCCACACTTGGGGTGTAGGACCCCACCGCAAAGAACTTCCTCGATAGCAGCAACCCGTAAATCAAGCCCATCCATCCTCTCTGTCATTGTTGCATGAAAAGATGATATTGTATCTTTCAAGTCCCTGAAACCTGCAAGTATCCTCTCCACCGCAAAGTCTCTGTGGGGTAAGCAGAGGGCGTGCTGATAATACACGGACGGGAGAATATCGAGAGACATATGAGACTTAGTGGGGGCACTAATTGGACTTAAAATGGGACCGCCATCGCTACATGTGTAGATTCTGGGCGGGGACACCGACCAAGGAGCTAGTTCCTCTTCTAATATGTCCTCGAATGAAAGGCGCACTGTGATAAACCGATAAGAAAATGTGAAGACATACAACATAAATAAAGACATTCTTATATGAACTAAGTGATATTATTATATGTCACCGCTCCCAAACCAAGAAAGCATTATTTGGAAACTCTTTTTGCCTATCGCAAAGATATTTTCATAGATGGAAATGACGCTTATGATGCTTATGTGCTCCACCCATATCTACAATGAATATTTTAAACAAGAACTTCAACGCATTAAATTACACATGAGATATAGAACATACCATCGTAAGAGTGACAAAGCCACTCATAACCTACGGTTGAATCTTTGATGTAATAACATCAAATGGGAAATTAGAAGTCCCAAATGGCCTCAATTATATTTAGCAAATCTATCTACATCAGGTAGTAATCAATTCGATGTCACCCTAATTGTGATATATAAAAATAGATTTGACAGAAAATATATGTACAACGACAAACTGCTACGTGCAACGAGCCATCTCAATTCTCGTTGATTCTCAGTCAATGAACGAATCACATGGAATTTACCATAAGACCTTCTCCTCTCTTGGCATCCCTATCATCACTGCAACTTCATCGAGGGTGAAAGGAATGCACTGCCCACCCAACAAGAAAGCTTGTTTTTCTATGTCCCAGCAAGACAGGATCGATGTAATGGCAACCGAGTCTTGCTTAATTATGTGGAGTCTAATGAATTGATGGAGATGAAGCCTCTTTAAAATGTCGTTCATCAAGAAAGTTGCAATATTATCGAACACGCTTCTACAGTTGGTGATCTCAAGTTATCCTTTTCCCGCATACATGGTAAACTTCAAAAGAAAAGTCAATAAGTAATGAGTACATGCAAATCACCCATCAAAACCAAGAAGCCTTCCAAATTATAAATGATCTCAGACAAGATACAGATGCAGATACAAAAAATACCCCCCAGAAATCATCCAAATAGCTTTCAAATTACTTCCATTGTAATGTAATGAACATTATCTCTAGAATCAAGCAAAATAAACTGGAAAAAGAAGTCCCTAAATGCTCTGTACCCTCCAAAGAGGTATAGAGAGTATATAAAATACCCCAAATAAACCATCCAAAGCAGCCAATGCTTCCATTGGAATGCCCTAAACATAATCTCAAAAAAAGGCAAAATAAACTGAAAAAAAAATGATCTGCACTCCAAAGAGGTGCAGAGTACGCAAAATACCCCCAGAAATCATCCAAGCAGCCATCAAATTGCCATTGGAATGTAAAACATAATCAAGAAAAGGCAAAATAAACTGAAAAAAATGTCATAAATGCTATGTACCCTCCAAAGAGGTATAGAGAGTATAAATATAAAATACCCCCCAGAAACCATCTAAATAGCTTTCAAATTGCTTCCATTATAATGTAACATTATCTATAATCGCAAAATAAACCGGAAAAGGTTATAAATGATCTCACTAGAGGTACTGAGAGTACAAAAAATACCCCAAATCATCCAAGCAGGTTCCATTGTAATGTAATGAATATTATCTCAAGCAAAAATAAACCGAAAAGAAGTCTAAATGCTTGTACCTCCAAAGAGGTACAGAGTACATGCAACAAAATACCCAAATCATCCAAGCCCATCAAATCAGCTTCCATTGAATATAATGAACATAATCAAGCAAAAATAAATGGAAAAGAAGTCTAAATGATATTTCTCCAAAGAGGTATGAGAGTACAAATACAAAATATCCCAAATAAACCATCCAAACAGCCATCAAATTGCTTCCATTGGAATGCCCTAAACATAATCTCAATAAAAGGCAAAATAAATCAAGTAAAATGATTCTCCAAAGAGGTACAGAATAATGCAATATCCCCCAAACCATCCAAACAAATTGCTTTCCATTATAATGTAACATTATCTCTAATCGCAAAATAAACCGAAAATGTCATAAAATGATCTCGACCGTGAGAGGTATGCAAAAAATATCCCCAAATCATCCAAACAAATCTCAAATTGCCATTTGTAATGTAATGAATATTATCTCAAGAAGTAAAATAAATGAAAAAAAAAGAAGTCTAAATGCTATACTCCAAAGAGGTATAGAGTACAGATAAAAAAAAATACCTAAAATCATTCAAGCACCATCAAATTGCTTCCATTGCCCTAAACATAATCTCAAGAAAATAACCGAAAAAAGAACTTCTAAATGCTCAGACCCAAAGAGGTACATGAGTACGATACAAAATATCCCAAATAAATCATCCAAGGAGCCATCAAATTGCTTCCATTGTAATGCCCTAAACATAATCTCAATAAACAAGCAAAATAAACTGAAAAAAAGGTCCTAAATAATCTGTACCCTCCAAAGAGGTACAGAGAGTACAGATGAAAAATATCCCCCAGAAATCATCCAAACAGCCTTCAAATTACTTCAATTGGAATGCCCTAAATATAATATCACTAATTAGGCCAAAAGAAACTGAAAAAAATCAGCTCTAAATTATTTGTACCCACAGGAGAGGTACAGAGAATAAAGATGCAAAAAAACTCCTAGAAATCATCCAAGCAGCCATCAAATTTCTTTCATTGGAATGCCCTAAATATAATCTCAAGAAGAATGCAAGATAAACTGAAAAAAGTTTGCCCTAAATGATCTGTACCCTCGAGAGAGGTACAGAGAGTACAGATGCAAAATACCCCTAAATCATCCAAACAGCCTTCATATTACTTCCATTGGAATGCCCTAAATATAATCTCAAGAAGGCAAGATAAACCGAAAAATAGTTCTAAATGATCTCAGAATTCTCAAGAGAGAGTACATATGCAAAAAAAAAAAAACCTAAAACCATCCAAACAGCCTCCAAATTACTTACATTTGAATGTAATGAACATAATCTCAAAAAACATGCTAAAAAAACTGGAAAAAAATGTTATAAATGAGAGGTACAGAGAGTGATACAAAATAACATATAAAACAACCAATCTTTCACCTTGAGAAGAACAGTAAACCCTAAATTCATTCAAGTTCGAATGCATGTAAATATCTCATGTAGTCACCTATAATACCAATTTTTTATTTCTATATCAGCGAAGGCCTGACGTCCGACAGAACTGAAAAAAAAAAATCTTCGTCGAAAGTACTAATGTTTGTGGCTAAATGAATCATCTATTCTCTCTTTCTCCGCTTTTGAACAACACAGGTCGCTGGGGAAGTGTAAACCACAATACGAATGCCATCCCTTCATACCGTCTATGTTATCGCTGTTAACCGCTAAAACGGGAAAAAATCTTCGCGCGATTGGAGTCGCACATAAAGTTACGCGAATATTTTCTCAACCTTTTCACATTGAGAAAAAATTATTGAGTCCGGATGCGTCCGGACTCCAATCAAATTTTTCTTTTTTTGCAAGCTCTCAGACCTCTATCCTCGCACGACCGACTATTGCAAAAGCTCATCTCCAACCACGTCCAAAGAGAGCTCTTCTCCAAGTCGAAGCTGATCACGCGATAATACTGATCTCCTCCTCTCTATCCCATTCACGACCTTGAATCCCTTCCTCTCAGCTGAACGAGCTCCTTCCCGTCATCCGAAGGCAGATATCAAGCTCCACGCATAGCAGTCGAGTCTCCCCCTCTCAGGTTCGCATAGCTTCAAGCTTACAACAGCCGGTTTCCCCCCTTCTTTCTTTCGACCAGCAAAGCCTCTCCGAACATCTTATTCGCGCTCCCTCTAGCGACTCCCATTCTACCTCTAGACTCCCAGCCGAATGAGTGAAGTCCTCGTTCGTCCGTTTCTACCACTGAAGGGGCTTCCTCTTTTGCAACTTATGTTCATTTCCTCCTTCCGGCCGAACCGCACGCGTCAAACCATCCGACCTGCTTATCCTTCTGGCCGAACAAGTACATCGCATCTCTCAGCTTCGTATTAGAACTCCTGCCCGCTTTGTCGCTGTTGCCAACCGCAAGCCCCCCTCCGTTCACCCATTTCCAGTGAACTCCCAAGTGTCGCAATCCTCTTGCCATCCCTCGGAACAATCCCATAAAGCAATGACCGAGACTACTCCTCCTGTTGGACGGCCAAACCAAGCGGCTCCCTCTCACGATCCGCTACACGCACAGAGGTCGAACAGACTTCTCCATCTCCCCCTCTCTCCCGAGCAAGTCGTTGACCTAACCCGACTTTCTTTTCTCCCTCTTCTTGCCGACTCCAGTGCCAGCAGCTCTCACAACTCTCCTCTCTCCTTCATCTCACTGGTCATCTCGTGCATTCAGTAGCTCGGTTGGCCACTCCCTTTAAGCTTTGCATAGCAGCCAATCACCTCGCCTGGCTGCGCCAGAGCTCACCTACCCGCCCGCTGCTCCCTCTCAACCGAGCAGCACAAAGTCTGTCTCCCTTCACATCGCCCCCACAAAGAGTTTGTCGAGATTATCTAGATTTCATCGGAGCGTTGACGGGAGATTGACACTGAGTGGAAAATTCTATAGCAGCCCCTCGTAGGTTCCCGAAATTTGAAGTGGGCATCAGTAGTCGCTCACTGGAGCAAGCTTTCAAACCTTGTCGGATTGGATGTTTCTAGGGCTGATGTTCCTCCGAGCGCTCTGTTCAGGCTTTTCTCCTCGGCTAAAATTTTGAAGATTTTGGGTGCTTCAATCAGCAATAAGATATAGTAAATGAGATTATATGTGTGCAAAATGTATATATATTATCTTATGCAAGTATTCCAAGATCTCGTTATGCTCGTAGAATGACGAGTGAAGACTCAGCTTAGTAGAAATTTAACTAGAAGATCACGGCCAGAAGTGTCACGATATCGATCACGCCGGTGAAAGCCGAATCACGCACATATACGAGAAGACGAGGTCAAAAATTCAAACCACGAAAAACTTAATTAAGTTAATACAAAATGAATCTTAAGTTCAAAATTAAAATATGAATTGAAATATGCCCTCATGAAATAGAGTTAACGAAGCTATGAGTAAGACTACTGACAAAAGGTCGTAGAAATGACCGTTTCAATTCCGGAAAGTCGAATAGACTCTCGAAGGTGCCTCTTGGACGACTATGAGGCAAATTGGGCTTATGGGAGACTTAAACAAAATCAAAGTGTATTAAATTAAACTTATTTGAAAATGATAAATAAATTAAAGAACAAACCTACATATATGCTCTTTTTATGCAAGTGTTTGAAGACTCTATTATGCTCAGTAGAGGTGGTATGATAGAAGACTAGACCATGGTGTTAAAGACATGCAACGGCTACGTAGATGATGGATGATCAACAAATTCCCGACACAAATTAACGAGACGATGTGAGGAATTTAAATTGATACAAAACTTAAATATGATTAAATAAGAGTATTAATAAGCTTAAATTAAACTTAAATAAAAAAATGATGATGAATGCCAAACCTACTCACAAAAAAAATTTCTAAAAGTCTTTAAATAAAAAATGAAGCTTTTAGCGATCCGCAAAATTTCATTGAAACTTAAAGAACTAGATGTGCTATGAACTAAATGCATATAAATAAATATTAATCTAAATAATTGAACTAGAGCTAAAACGTCTTACGCCACCGGATTTGCAACATATCATACAAATGAACATAATGCGTTAATTAAGACATTCTTAAATACCATAGCCTCATTATAATCAATGTTTAAACTTAGTG
The DNA here is from genome assembly GCA_021442155.1 of Cymbidium sinense. Classification (NCBI taxonomy): domain Eukaryota; kingdom Viridiplantae; phylum Streptophyta; class Magnoliopsida; order Asparagales; family Orchidaceae; genus Cymbidium; species Cymbidium sinense. The sequence continues at coordinate 40,980,604 of CM038218.1, forward strand.
TTGCCTACTGAGGTAAAGTTAAAACTTAATGATGTTATTATAGCTTTCTCGAGAAAATCTCGAAAGCTAATTATCATTTGTTAGTATAACTATCTCTAACTCCTCATGATGATAGGCGATTGAAAATATCAACTGGAGGGGTAACTATTATCAAATATTTAAGATATTATATTCAATATTCTCAAATTCAAAATTCTCAAAATATAAATTTAGGTCCGATCCTCTATTATTGAATTGATTGAGTTGACAAGACCTGAAATAATAAACTAAAAGATCAAACAGGCATAACTGCCGCGATGATGGCTATATTGAATGAAGATTTCAACCGGAGGGGATACTTTCATCAAAATGTGATTGTTATTTTAAATTAAATGAACATAAGTTAAATATCAATTCAAATAAGAATTATGATGAATTATTAAGCTCAAAATGACTAAATGAACATCATCAAGTTAATGACTTAAAGCAAAATTTAATTAATCCACCTTCCACAACTGTTTGTCGGAGGTGACAAATTAAGAAAATTATAGCTCAAGAAGGAGCCAAAGTCAAATCAAGTACACAATATATTTACTCTCAAACAATCTCATGTCGAGGACATGCTGTCTCTCGATCATGGGCTCAAGACACATGATACGCATTTAGTCCTCTCGAGTGGTTGTCGCCAAATGACCCTACTATATCATGGTCATGACTATAGCCCGTATTCTCCCCAATAGCTTTGTCCTTTGAGTTGTGAACCATAGGGTATGCTTGATTGGGCAAAAAGTCTTCTGTTAGCTAAGGTAGACTTAAGCATATCTCCTTAGATAAACATCACCCGAGATCTACAAGGATTTCTTGGACGACGTAACTCATGTGTTGCTGATAAGGATCCTTCGGTTAGGTTGGGTCGACTACCTCCTTTGACTAAGTAGACTAGGTCCACGATAGCCCGGGGATGATGGAACAATGGGATCTAGATCGGGCGCATCATCGTTCCCCCAACCATCCATTTTAAGTTAAACATAATGAATTTTATAAATCTAAATTCTAAAACTCCACGTGCTACTATTATATGTTACACACCAAGTGACCTAATAACTAGCCTTGATCGAAAGCTCTCTCAACAGAGAGGTTATTAACTATAGGTGCTTGCGCCAATAGGAAACCTGGAACCAGATCTAAAGTTCTCACAAAATGAGGGTGAAATCTCTGGGTAGTGTCTTATCTACTATTTCATTTGTCTTCTGAAAATTACACCGACACTTTAAATCACTCTCTTCATCGGAGAGGTCGGTGGCAAATTTTCGAAGCCCACATTATTATTAGGCTTAATAGGCTTCAATTGATGCAACTAATGTATATTTTTCATCAAGCTGCTCCCGAACAAGCTAGATTAAGGCTTAATTAAAGCTCTTTTATTTTATTAAATAAGCTGTCTGTTAACAAGTTCAATAATCAAATTTGAAACGAGCTCGAGCTCAATAATAGTAAACAAGCTCAAGCGTGAACACCATTCTAAAAGCGAGCTCGATAATATTAAATAAGCTCAAACTTGAACACATACATAGTCGGCTCAATTCGATTCGCTTGTAACCCTATGATAACATAACCCTTACATATTAGATCACTTATAACTTTAGCTCCCTATCTTTCGATAAGTGCTTTTGTGCTAAGGTGAATATAAAGAAAACTTTTGATAATGTTAATAGTAAATCTATTAAGAAATAATTGCTACTTAAAGTAGTGCCCATTATATTATTACATGAATTTATGTATCTCTTAGGTCCCTTTCTTAATTAAATTAAAAGAAAAAAAATTAATAATTTTTTTTTAAATCATTGATTTGCTTAAACAAAGTTTTAAGTAACATCTGTTCTACTCTCTATTCTAACCCAATAGCCAATAAACAAAATGAAAGTTGTGTGAAAAGTCTCAAATTCATATAATCTTTTGTCTTAGTAGTGCTTATAACTTCTATCGATCAATTGGGAAGTCAAATATCATGAGATTTTTGCATTATTGAATGAATTAATGTATGTTGCATTAAATATAAAAAAAAATTCTCTTACTGTATTGGGGATGGTTATTTCATCTTCATAGTCATCTATTCTTACATTGTTAGAAACTCTTTTTTTAGATGATGAACCCTAACTGCGCTACAATTATAAATACCTCTATTGATTAAGTCAAATTGAATTATTAATGGAGGTAATTGATTATTTCAAAGGTGAATGCTATAATGATATCGTTACCCTCTCCTATTGCTAGCGGCCTTTATAAACTTATGTGGGAATAACAAAAGAGCATTGTTTGATAATTATTCTAATATTGATTGATCAAATCATATGATTCTATGGTTACTCAATTAAGCATTCTTTGTTTTGTTGGATGGTTTAATTGAAGGCATAAAATGCTATAAATGCTTGAAGCTATAAACATTAGGGTTACCACTCTTTGTAAATTTTATAATGAATCCTTGGTGGGTCTTTAGGAAGAATGATAGTATGTGGGCTAACTTTATGCACTCCATGTATTGTTTGGGTAAACACGCTCTCTTGTTATTATTATAAAAGGGAGGATTCCTTGATTTGGAAGCAATTATATATTGTTAAATGGTTAGGGGAGAAATTTATCCATTGGAGAATGGTCTTTCATACTTAATGCAATATAATTGGATGGGGAACTATTGTGTTGACCAACAATTAAATTCTATTGCATCGAGTATCGTTTTAAGTGTATGAATTCTACTTACGAAATGAATGCAATATACATAAATTATATGATATTGTTCCTTAATCACATATTTGATGATATTAATAATCTTCCTTTTAATTTATCTCAAGAAGATTGATTTATTTTTTAAGATTTTTTGTCTTGGCAATTTAATACTAAGGGGGTGTTTTGTTTGCTGAAAAAATTAGTGTAAAAAAAAATTAATATAATTGATATATAGTGTATTTGAAATGTCTTAGATATATTTGGATAAATCTAAAATAAGTGAAAAATATTATTTTTTATGTTTAGTTTAGGACAAATAAAACAAAACTCGAAAATTGACGGCGACGACAGCGATTGACTGACGACGGTGATGGACGACAGGCAACCAGTGGCTGTGGCGGTCGACGATGATTGTGGGTGAAATGCTTACTGCTAGCGATGAGTCATGATTAACAATGACTGGCAGCCATGATGGGGCCCACTATGGGTGGGTTCAATGGTCCTGACTTTGGTGTATTCAAAACTCAGCCGAAATTGAATGGATTTAAAATACATCAAAAGTGAACTTCAAAGTGAGATTGGAATTCCAACCAAATTATCCAAAATGAACACCAAAATTCTAAAATCTCCTAGATTTGAAATACTTTAGACTATAAATTCAACAAGCCAAACGACTTCTAAGGAAGTTGGGCAAGTCTTAAAGTGGTGATCATGAGAAAACAATACAAGCATAATGCTAATGAGCGAAGCAATATAATGTTGGTTATGTTGAAATTCATAAAAAGATTTAAAAATAGAAACTTCAAAATTCTCAACTATCTAAATTATTGATATGTAAAAGCTAAAAGAATTTTTTTGAAATTTAATTAAGCTCATTAAAATAATTTAAATGAATCTATGATGCAAGTGTCCAAATAACCCATTAAGGTATTGTTCAGGGACTATATCAGCCATAAATTTTAATTTTATACATGCATATATATATATATATATATATATATATATATATATATATATATATATAACATTTAAATCTTCAATATCATGTTAAAAATATCATCATCATTCACCTTTTCAAAAATAGGAAAATGTTAAATAAGTAAATATCAAACATTAAGTGTTATATAAATGCATAAGATTGTGTGGTATGTATATAAATCTTTCTAAAATTTAAAGAATATAAAGGGGTTGGTGGGGATTTACATACACACCTCATAATTCTTATGGAATATTTACATATATAACAAATAAATATTTAACATCTCAAAAAAAGTATTATTAATATCAACATTAAATAATAATAATAATTGATATATTATAAAAAAAAAATTAAGGAGATTTACATACATGCCACACAATTCTTATTTATTTGCATATCTAACACCAAAAAATTTATATTTACATAAATAACATTATAATCACACCATCATCTACACATGAAAAGGTGTTTTAGACTAAAAAAATTAATGATAGTAGTATTTTTTATGAGATTTTAAAATTAAATATTATTTTATAAATATAAATATTTAGGAGTTATATATATGTAAATATATAGAAATTGTGTGATAAGTATGTAAATCCCCCAAAACATACATCAAATGTCGATCTTCATGCAAAACATATTTAAAAATAACAATTCATGTTCATGAGAATTTAAATTTCAATAGTAAACTTATAATCAAATTGAACAACTTGATGTGAAAAACTCAATGACATCAAAAGTGATTTTATCTAATTCCATATGAGCTTAAATTTAGAAATTTCATAATATTCATCAGATGACTAAGTAATCTACAATTTTTGCATATTGATTGTCAAAATGAACATCTTGACAAAGGGAACTCCACAAGCTCAATACCACTTAATTATGAGCTTTTTAATAGATTATTTTATAATTTTAATGATTCCTAATTAAGAGAGCTTAAAGATCTAAAGAATCATTAAATATTGGCTAATCATTATGTTAATAATCACTTTTAATAGCCACAATTACTTAATAATCATCGTCTGATTATTTTTACTTAATTATTATTGCATGAACACTATCATTAGACAATTATTATTTGACCATAATTATTCAATTATTGTTGCTTATATGCCAGTTCTCTCGATTGACATTACTCTATCATCATTTGAATGCCATATCCTGACCCTTATTATGAGTGCTTCATCGCATGACCACCATTTGTTGATTATAGTCATCACTCATTATTACTTCTCTAATAATCTCTAATCCATATAGAAGAGATTATTGTAGTGTTCCCAATTTTACAATATTTTCTTCTTAAAGTGAAAAGCAAGGCAAAGTTTTATAAAATTACTTATATAGTGCATTATTTTAATTGAGATAAATTCCATGATTTATTTATCATTCTTGGTCATTCATATAAAGAATTTTGACATTTATTGCAATCCACTTTTATATATATATGAGTGTGATAAATCTTTGTACAAAGCTAAGATGTTAAACATTTTTTATTGTTGCAAAATTTATAGCTTTCAATAACAACACTAACCAAAAAATAACAACAACAATAATAATAATAATAATAATACAAAAAATTATAATAATAAATTAAATTATTATTGAAGTTTAAAATATTAAAAATTATAATTAGACAAAAAAAAGTAAAAAATATTAAACTGATTTTTCATATTTTAGGATTCAATCTATAAAATTTAGTTTCACACATTGAATTTAATGTTTAGAAAAAGGTTTTGAAGAGCAAATTAGACATAGAGTATAAAAGAAAGTTTGAAGTTCAAGGATTAAACTAGAGTTAAACTAAAGATTAAACCACATGATATAATAAAAATTAAAATCATATTAATGTGATTTAAATGTTATGATAATAATATTTTTATAATATATATATATATATATATATATATATATATATATATAGAGAGAGAGAGAGAGAGAGAGAGAGAGAGAGAGAGAATCAAATGAGCAGGGAATAACTAGAGTAGGAGTAAAGAAATTAGATATAGTAGTGATCTAAACTCTGACCCTAACAACGGTAAAGCACAACTATTTGATGATCAGGTTGTCAACAACTAAGGGATATACATTTCTTCAACAACAAGAGCCCTCCACTTCAAATTATGTTATAATCATTTGAAAAAAAAAAAAGTCTTTGATTAGGATAACAAAGTCAACTACTAGGTCAACAAGGGCAAGCTCCCGTTCCCTTTATCATGACATAAGATCCACAATGGAGAAAGTAACCTCATCATCATTGTTGGTGACATAATTGAGTGAAAATTATACAATCTTTGTGTGTTATGCGAACATAGCAAGTCCTTCTAACTAAAAGAGCTTCTCTAAATAAAAGTATGGAAGCTATTTGACATTGGTCTTCCATTTGGTGAACTAAAGGAATGGGGAGCTCACAAAGGGAGACAAAAGTAGACAGAAAAAAAGGAAAATTATTGAAACCCGACTAAAAAGAAGCCATGAAGAAGAAGAGATCAAACAAGTCTATTTCTGGAGCAGAGAAGCTTTGGTGGAAATTAAGGAAGAAGTCAAGGGGGAGGGGAGAGAAATATAGCATTCAACCCTTTCAGATAAGGAGACGAAAGAGGAAAGGCACCACAAACAAACCGTCAAAGCATTAGAGAAAAAAAAAAACCTTGAAGACCACAGGGAGAAGCACCGCCACTTGACCAGAAAGCCAAGGGAACAAAAAAGCCACCCAGAGAGCTAAGTGGAGTATACCTTCCACCTTTTTATGGCTTTTCTGATCCGTGTGAAAACAATGTAGAAGAATAGTAATATTTAAATTCCTAATCAATAAACAAATTTATAAATTCTGATATGAACAGAAGATAGCAAACCTTGCATTCAGTGGTAAAATATCCTACTTAGTTCAATTACAAATGCTTCTCAGCTATCTAATTAATTACAAAGCTTGTGAAGTTAGGTTCTGCAGTTGGAGCTTAAATCAGGCTTCAATATTTGCGGCCCCAATCCCAACCATGGCTGGCTTATCTCCTCCTCTACAGTCACATCCTTGGAATCATTTCTCCCGTTCAGTCGATAAGGCGCCTGGGAGCTAATCCTGAAATTTTTTCGAAGATAAATCTTGTAAAATAATAATTTTTTACAAGAAAAATTATTTCATTCCTTTATACAAATGAACAGACAGTAAAGAGTTCACTACCTGTCCTTTCTCTTCTGTAGGAAGCGGTGGAGTGATGCTTTCCTTGCAAGAGGAAGATCTGTTTTGCAACAAATCAACACCAAGAAATAAGGTGCCAGGGAGAAATTTTGGCATGAAAAGATGCCAACTTGCAAAACTGGAATCCAATGGCTTACCAGAAAAGTTGGGCTGTGCTCGAGCGGGGAAGTTCGCCAGAGGCTTGGCCGGCAGCGGGAAACTATGGAGGTCCTCCGCTGGCGCAGAAGGAGCAACAGCGTTTGCTGTCCCGTAAGTTAAGCTCTGCCCTTTGCCTGCAATCTGCATCAAATCCTGGGTCTTGTCGGCCGGGAAATTGTCGAACACAAGCACCTTCCCGCCATAGAATATAGTGAGCCGAGCTTTCTCCGGTTCCCTGCAAAGCACATATCAAACTCAACAAAATCAGAAAAAGAATAAACTGCTGGGAAAAACCTCCTACGATTCTCCAGTAAATCAAGAAAAAAAAACGATGTCAGTGAATGGCAGAAATCTAAGGACATACTTGGCCTCCGCAGGCGGCGAGGTCAGACTGAGACCTCCGAGTTGGAGGATGTGCTCCATGGATCTTGTAGCGTTCAGAGACGACGAGTTCTCCGTCGTGCCCTCGGGGTCGTCGCCAGAGATGTCAACCACTGGAAGCAAGTTCATGGTCGTCGGCGGACGGTAGGTTTCAGGTTTCCCTAAAAATAATCGATCACAAAAATTAGATAAAAAAAATCTTTACTTCTTACTAGAATGAAGAACTTTAGAAATTCAGTTAAGAACCGCGTAAACCGGATGGTATGAGGAATTCAGCCCCAACCGTAGAACTTTTCATAAGACCCCTTTGATCAAGAGAGCAAAAAAAAGAGTAATCCAGCACTTGAAAGCCAAAGCAAAATCACCTAAATTGGAGGAATCAAGAACGCGGGAGGGCATGCCGATCCCTAAATCAGCGAAGCTGCCCTTTTCCTTGATGTACTGGCTCAAGAGAAGAAGCTCGACTTCTCCGGTTTCCTTGTCATGTCCATGATCGTCGCCGGCTAAGCAACTAACTTCACGATTCAAATTCCAAATCCGATGGACTCCCCTGTCTCGATCAGTCTCTTCTTACCGATCAATAAAAAGAGCTCCTTTCCTCTCTTTGCCTCCCCTCTCCTCTTTGTACTGTTCAACATCGCCTTCGAATTAAAGCACGTGATTCTCGAGAGGGAAGAAGGTGGTAAATTTTGCATTTAATTATTAATTAGCAAAAAGAAATTTGTTTTCTTTCTTTAAAAAAGAAGAAGAAATGAAGCACGAGGTTGCATCTCCTGGAACCAGTCCACCGGCACGCAAAATGATAAAATAGAACATCAAATTAATTAATTCCAATCTATATTTGTCGAAGGCCTTTAGTTTGTGGTCTAGGTAAAGATCAGATCATATTATTTATATAAAAAATAAATAAAATTTAAAACTTAGTTTGTATTATTTAGGATTCTTTGGAGATGATTATATATATATATATATATATATATATATATATATATATATATATATATATATATATATATATATATATTTAAAATGATTATAATATTATTATAAGAAAAATAAATTTCTTAAAAATTTTATAGGCATCATAAGTATTTTTCTAATTTAAAAATATATTTTTTAATTATCACATTTTTAGTGGATATACTTTTTTTTAATGTTTATCAAATAATTCTTATATATTTACATATCTAACACTAAAATTTTAATATTTATATACATAATATTCAAATCTTTAATATCACACCAATAATATTATTGATATGATCATGAAAATTATACTAGTTGAAGCGTCTTGAAGTTATCGTAAATCAAATTATCAAGACTTAAAACATTATTAAACTTTGACATCGCTAAATTCCAAAAAAGGCTCCCAAATATGGAGTGTTTTTAGTCAAATCGAGCGTCTCGACGAGCTGGATCCAACAAGCCCAAGATCTCATAATTTCAACTTCATTTAAGCATTCAAATGTTTAAAATACATCAAATGATCAAAATGAATCATTTTGAGCCGTCCGATGAAGTGGAGTGGTACGGGTTTTGCATGTATTTACCAAGACGCCACTCCTCAAATCTATAAATAGCCTCTCATTCCTCATATGGGGAACGAAAAGAAGGAGCGAAAGAAGAGAGGGAGAGAGCTAAAGCTTGAAGATCCTCCAAGACAATCGACCACTGATCGTAACCATGCTGCCGCCTTCGCCGCCGTTGATCCTCATCATCGTCAACCTCTGCCGGTCTCCATCATGACGTATTCATCATCGCCCTCATTGTCGCGCCATCATCTCGCACTACTGAATTATTACCAACGCATTACTACATACCATTTGTTCCTTTCTCATATAATTCTCAGAATCCTTATTAGAAGATTTTGTACTCAAACAAATACATATTGAAGTAAGCATGATTTTTTCCCTCTGAGATTTTCCACGTAAATTAGTTTTCTTGTTCACTCTTTAAATACGTATGTCTTTGGATTTTAATAAAGCTTAAGCTTTCACTCTACCAATGTTTTTTCTAGACAGTCAGCCTGGGAAACCACATTATTTCATCTTCATTTATTACCAAGTTTTCCAACAAGATCAAAATCACCATCGAGGTGGAGCATTTCAAGCTTTTAAAGAGCGCAAGCGAAGAATGAAGATTCATCAAACTTCGTTCCTTCAGATGCTGTCGAAAATTGGGGAGCAACTCTTAATCTCAAAAGATCACCCATGTTAAGCATCTAATCGATTAACATCCTAAGAAACAAGTCAAAGTTGGAGGATATTTCAACATGAGAAGAGATATAACTTGTAAATTATATTTTTCACCATACTTATGGAAAAATGAGACCGGGTTAGCAACTTTAGCTACAACCACAAACGGATGTTTTAATTTGACCTCTTCCATGTTAACATCATCTGGTAACACTGACAAACAACCTAGATAGTCAAAGGTCCTTGGTGGACTTCAGACCTCTTCCATTAGCAGGTAACACCCGACAAATAACCTTGAATAAGTCAAAAATCCTCAGGATTTGACCTCTTCCAGTGTTAACGTCATCGAGTAACACTCGACAAACAACTGGATAAGTCAAAAGGTCGCGGTGGACTTCCTAATCTTCCATACGTTAACGCATCGGGTAACACGACAAACAACTCCTGGATAAAAAAATATAATTCGACCTCTTCTTCAGCGAACGGTAACACTCGATAAACAACCGATGGGTCAAAATCTCAATAATTCAATTAATTCTTCCATGTTAACATCATCGGGTAACATTACAAATAACCCTGATAGTCAAAATCCTCGATTCAATTCAACCTCTTCCACATGTTAACGTTATTAACACCGACAAATAACAGATAGTCAAAAGGTCCTGGACTTCCCAGACCTCTTCTTTACGGTGTTAATGTCATTGCAACACTCAATAAACAACCGGGTCAAAATCTCGAAATTCAATTAATTCTTCTATGCGTTATGGGTAACACCGACAAATAACCTGGATAGGTCAAAATCCTCATTCAATTCAACCTCTTCGTAAAGTTAGCCAGGTAACACGACAAACAACCTGATAGGTAAAAAATCCGGCTAATTCAACTTCTTCCACATAAGTTAGCTATCGAAAAAGACTGTAAACAACCTATGATAGGTCAAAGGTCCTTGGTGGACTTATGGCCTCTTCCACAGTTAACGCTATCGTACTGATAAACAACCTGGATCAAAATCTCGAATTAATTCAACCTCTTCCATGGTTAATGTCATCGGTCACACTCTCACAAACAACCTTGATATGTAAAATCCTCATCATGGTACCGCCGTCATGCCGCCGATTACACTAACGCTTCGGCATTTACGCCTTATACTGACGCCAGCCACCATTAATTACCATCGTGGCCGCTGTTATTATCTTTAAACCATCAGTCATACCACTATCGTTGCCGGTTATCTTATTTCACGATTAAGCCATTGGTTGACTATTTTTTTGGTCCATTGTTTACCACTCTGGTAATTCAATCACTGCTTATTTACTTATTTTGACTATCGCTACCATTATCGCTATTACATTTCTGACTACAATTATCACTGCGACTACATCGCTATTTATTTTCGACCACCTCATTTAGAATTACTGTTGCTGATTTACTGTTGTTACCAATACCATATCGGCTGTATTTTCGCCGGCTACAAGAATTGTTACATTTTACCGATTATCGCTGCATTGCCGCTGATTATTTGTTGGCCACAATCTTCAGTACCATGTTAATTACCGTCAAGGACTAGTATGCTATACCGTGCCAATTACCCATCTCGCGGTACCAATTATCGCCGTTTATCTAAACCACTGCATCACCGCTGCACCATTGTGTCGCCACCATCTGCATTGCCAACCCCATCTCAGTTCTGATCGCTTAAACCCGGACGGTCGACCAGATTTGACGCTTTTAGGGAAATCAGATGACGATGTATCGTTTGAGCGCCTCAACCCGGACGGTCAAGATAGCTGATCTTTTCGAGGGAAATCAGACACGAATGTATGCGCCTTGATCGCTCTAACCCGACGGTCACGAGTACATGATGCCTCTTTCGCGGGAAAACTATGACACCAGTATACGCAGTTGATCACCTCCAAACCCAGACGGTCCAACAAGTACAATTGACGCCTCTTTCGAGGAAAAATTGTAGACACAACGTATACCTTCTGATCGCCTCCAAACTGGCCTATACGTCATCAGTACACTGACGCCGAGGAATCAGACACGATGTTCTTGACCGCAAAGGACCTTCTTCTAGAAGAAGGTGTTTTCTCCTGGCTCTAGGGATTTTATAGACCCTTTAGGGGAAAAGGATAAAAAAGCATCCAAATCACTAAAGCTCAAATGAGAAACAGCAAACAGATGCTTTTGGTTGGCACGCTGTAGCTACATGAACACAAGGCTACCGCCATTTTATGGTCTGGCCTTATTCCGATGACCTGGCCTCGCCGCTCCACACTACTTACTTGGCCATGACCGTATCAGGATCGATCAGACCGGCCACATTCGAGATCAACTTAAAACATCATTGGAAACTTTGGGACATCAGTTAAATTCCTAAAAGGCTCTCAAATATGGAGTGTTTATAGTCAAATCGAGCGTCTCGACGAGCTGGATCCAACAAGCCCAAGATCTCATAATTACGACTTCATTTAAGTATTCAAATATTTAAAATACATCAAATAATCAAAATGAATCATTTTGAGCCGTCCGATGAAGTGGAGTGGTACGGGTTTTGCATGTATTTACCGAGATGCCACTCCTCAAATCTATAAATAGCCTCTTATTTCTCATATGAAGGGGGGGCCAAGAAAAAAGAATGAGCCCAAGCAAGAGAGGGAGAGAGCTTAAAGATCCTCAAAGACAATCCACCACTAGTCATCAACCACGCCGCCATGATCCCCGTCGTTAACCTCCTCCATCATGAACCTTCATAGTTCGTCATATCAGCTACACTAAGAATTGTTACCACGAACTTGACTACATTGTTCTTTCTCATATACTAATCCGTTATTAGGAAGATTTTGTACTCTAAATACATAGTGGAAGTAGGCTGGTGGTTTCCCTCTTTGAGATTTTTCACATTTGAGTTTTCTTATTCACTTTAAATGTGTTTGGATTTCACGACAAAGCTAAGGCGTAAACTTTCACTCTACCACAATTAGTTTTCTAGCACACAACAATTATTATTATTATCTTTTAAAAAATGAATACATATTTTCATGCATACATAAAATGCTAGAAATTTAAATATCAAACTTTAGGTATTAGATATGAAAATATTGGAATTGGGTGCTACATAGGTAAATCTTCTTAATTTTTAAGAAATATAAATACAAAAAAATTAAATTAGAATATCATGACTTTAGTTTAGTTAGAGAAAATAAAATAAAAGGTATATGTATATCAAAAATCTCAGAAGGCAAAAACCCTATAAGATAATGTACATTAAAAATCTCAAAAGGCAAAAACCTCAGAAGGTACAGGTACATCAAAAATTTCAGCAGGCAAAAGTCTCAAAAGGTACAAGTACATCAAAAATCTCTGTAGGCGAAAGCCTCAGAAGGTACAAGTACATCAAAAATCTTAGTAGGTGAAACCTCAGAAGGTATAAGTACATCAAAAATCTCAAAAGACAAAAGCCTCAGAAGGTACACGTACATAAAAAAATTTAGAAGGTACAGGTGTCCCAGCAAAAGAGAATAAGCTCATTGCAATCTTTTATGAGGAATAGCTACCAAATCATTTGAAAAATGAAACTGCTTTGAGAAGATTATCAAAGTATCACTGTTGATAGTCGGCATTACATCATCGGATCTCGTCATCTCCTGATACTTCCGCAGCCCATCATCTTGTGTAAGATTTGCTCGAGAATCTTTAGACATTGGGATATCTCTTGAAGGATGCTCACCCATAAATACAATCTATATTTTTCAAGTTTGGAAGCGCACTAGAGCCCAATGGATGCACGCAACCGTGTTAGTTGGAAATCTCGATCGGGGAGAGAACTGAGTCATGGTGAGGGGGTTGACACTATTAAACAGGTCAATGGAGGCTACCAAAGAGAAGAAATCAGAAGCACACTAGATCCTAAATTTGGGATGTGCGCAACCTAACTATGTCAATTGGAAACCCCGAGATTAGGGAAAATTGGAGCTTGCGAGGGGGGTTAGCACCATTTTACAGGTTAGTGGAGGCAACGAAAGAGAAGAAAGCACACCAGAGTCTCATCGTATGAACTACGGGTCTTGATCGCCTCCAAACCCGGTCGGTCCGACGAGGACAATTGACACATCTCTCGAGGGAAAATCGGAGCCTCACCGTATGAACTACGGGCCTTGATCGCCTACAAATCCAGTCAGTTTTGACGAGGATAGTTGACGCCTCTTTTGAGGGAAAACTGAAACCTCATCGTATGAACTATAGGCCTTGATTGCCTCCAAATCCGGTCGGTCCGACGAGGACAGTTAATGTCTCACTCAAGGAAAAATCGGAGCCTCGCCATATGAACTACGGGTCTTGATCATCTCTAAACCCGTTCGGTCCGATAAGGACATTTGACGTCTCTTTCAAGGGAAAATCGGAGCCTTGTCATATGAACTACGGGTCTTGATCGCCTCCAAACCAGGACGGTCCGACGAGGAAAGTTGACGCCTCTCTTGAGGGAAAACCGGAGCCTCGCCATATGATCTACGAGCCTTGATCGCCTCCAAACCCGGTCGGTTTGATGATGACTGACGCCTCTGAGGGAAAATGAGCCTCCAGATGAACTACGGTCTTGATCACCAAACCCGTCCGACAATGATGCACACCTCTTGAGGGAAAACCGGAGTCTCGCCGTATGAACTACGGGCCTTGTTCGCCTCCAAACCCGATCGGTCCGACGAGGACAGTTGATGCCTCTTTTGAGGAAAAATCAGAGCCTTATCATATGAACTATGGGTCTTAATCGCCTCCAAACCAGGTCGGTCTAACGAGGACAGTTGACGCCTCTCTTAAGAAAACCGAAACTTTATCATATGAACTACTGACATTGATCGCCTCCAAACCCGGTCGGTCTGACGAGAATAGTTGATATCTCTTTCGAGGAAAATCAGAGCCTCACCGTACGAACTATGGGTCTTGATCGCCTCCAAACCCGATTGATCCGATGAGGAAGGTGTGAGTTTTCCCTTACCCTTTTGGGAGATTTATACTAGAAAAAATGACTCTTCAAATTCTTTTAAAAAATAAAATAATAATAATAATAAAAAGCTCTTCATCTTCTAAAGAGAGAGAGAAGAGAAAATTATTGATATTTAAATTAAAAAAAAGTCTTCATATTTCTCATTTAAAAAAATTTTAAAAAAAAGAAAGAGAAGAGAAAGTTATAAAAAAATTCTAGACATTCCTCATTAAAAATAATTAAAATAAAAAAATTCATCTTCTTAAAGAGAAAGAGAAGAGAAAATTATTGATATTCTAAATTAAAAAAAAAGCTCTTCATATTACTTATTTAAAAAAAAACTTCTTCATATACCTCATTAAAAGGAAGAGAAAAAAAAACTCTTCACATTTCTAATAATAATAAAAAAAATTCTTCATATTTCTCACTAAAAAAAAGACTCTTTATATTCTTCATAAAAAACTTTTTGCATTCTCTCTCTCTCTCTCTCTCTCTAAGTCACTGACACCAAAACAAAAAAAATTGGGGGCCTACGGTCCCTCCCTTTCAAACCAAACCTCATCCATTAAAAAAAAGAAAAAAAAAAGAGAGAATTTATCAAAATAAGTTTTATGTATTTATAAAAAATATCACTTAATAAATAAATAAATTAGTACATATGACAATTACAATTCTTAATAATTTTAGGTGAAGTGATTTTATTTTTGGATGAAATAAGTTTTATTATCTAAAAATAGGGGGACAAATTATATATCCCTCTAAAAATTTATAAATGAAACACAAATCTTAAATTAAAGCATGTATATAATCAAATTAAACGGCTCAGTGAGACGAGTTCAACATTGCTATAAGTAGATTAGATCGAGCTCAAATGAGCTCAAATCAAGTCCAAAAGCTACATATGAAATATTCAAAACACTACTGGATGTTTAAATGACTTTCAAATTTGACATGCTTATAATAGAATCGAGCGACTCGACGAGATGAATTCAACAAGTCTAGATCACTCAAATCGAATATCGTTTGGACGGTCAAATCACCAAAAAATTATATATGATTAAATGGATCAATATATACCGCCCGATGGAGTGTTTTAGGATTTTCGCTACAATGACTAAAATGCCCTCTTAGAATCCTATAAATAGGGCCTCATTCTTATCATGATTGTGGCAGTCCACGATGATTGTGGTTGAACATGCTTGCTACTAGCGATGAGTCATGGCCGACAATGACTGTCAATCAAGATGGGGCCAACTATGGGTGGGTTCAATGGTCATGATTTTGGTGTTTCAAAAGTAGATTGAAATTGAATGGATTTAAAATACACCAAAAGTGAACTACAAAGTGAGATTGGAATTCCAACCAAATTATCCAAAATAAACACCAAAATTCTAAAATCTCCTAGATTTGAATACTGCACACTATAAATTCAACAAAGGAAGCAATGTAATGTTGGTTATGTTGAAATTAATAACGAGATTTAAAAATAAAAACTCTAAAATTCTCAACTATCTAAATTATAGAAATTTATAAGCTAAAAGAATTGAAATATAATTAAGCTCATTAAAAGAATTTAAATGAATATATGATGCTAGTGTCCAAATAAGCCTTTAAGGTATTGTTCACGGACTATGCCAGCCATAATAGAAGTTTTTTTTACAAACATATTAAAATTTAGGAGATTTATATACATATTATATAATACTTATATAATTACATATGTATTACATAAACTTTAATTATATATATAACATCTCAATCTTCAATATTATATCAAAAATATCATCATCATTCACCTTTTCAAGAATAAGAAATTGTTAAATAAGTAAATATCAAACATTTAAGTGTTAACTATATAAATGCATAAGAATTGTGTGGTATGTATGTAAATCTACCTAAAATTTAAAGAATATAAAACCTTTGGTGGGGATTTACATAGACACCACACAATTCTTATGCAATATTTACATATATATAACAAATAAATATTTAACATCACATAAAAAGTATTATTAATATTGACCATTTTATACTAATAATAATAATAATAATAATAATTGATATATTATAAAAAAATTAAGGAGGTTTACATACATGCCACACAATTCTTATTTATTTGCATATCGAACACCAACAAATTTATATTTACATCTATAATATTATAATCATGCCAATGTCTACGCATGAAAATGTGTTTTAGATTTAAAAAAATTAATGATAATAGTATTTTTGATGTGATTTTAAAACTTAAATATTATTTTATAAATATTAATATTTAGGTGTTATATATATAAATATATAAAAAATGTGTGATACGTACTTAAATCCCCCAAAACATATATCAAATGTCCATCTTGATGCAAAAAGTTTTTAAGAAAATAATTCACGTTCATGAGAATTTTAATTTCAATAGTAAACTTATAATCAAATTGAACAACTTGATGTGAAAAACCGACGTCAAAAGTGATTCTATTTAATTCCATATGAGCTTTAAATTAAGTTATTGAAGAGTATTTACAAATTTCATAATATTAATTGGATAACTAAGCAATCTACAATTTTTGCATATTGATTGTCAAAATGAGCATATTGACAAGAGGAACTCTACAAGCTCAAGATCACTCAATTATGAGCATTTTGATAGATTGTTTTATGATTTTGATAATTTTGAATTAAGAGAGCTTAAAGATCTAAAAAATCATTAAATATTGTCTGACCATTATTAAAAACCACCAGTATTTGACAACCATCATCAGACTATTGTTACTTAATTGTTGTTGCACGAACACTACCATTAGATAATTATTATTTGGCCATAATTATTCAATTATTGTTGCTTATATGCCAGCTCTAGATTAACATTACTCTGTTATCATTTGAATGCCATATTCTAACCCTTATTGTGAGTGCTTTATCGCATGACCACCATTTGTTGATTGTCGTCATCACCCATTATTACTTCTCTGCTAATCTCTAATCCATATACAAGAGATTAATGCAGTGTTCCCAATTTTTTGATCTTATCTTCTTGAATTGAAAAGCAAGGCGAAATTTAATAAAATTTCTCATATAGTGCATTATTTTAATTGAGATAAATTCCATGATTTATTTATCATTATTGGTCAATCATATAAAGAATTTTGACATTTATTGCAATCCACTTTTATATATGTGAGTGTGATAAATCTTTGTACAAAGCTAAGATGTTAAACTCTTTTTATTATTGCAAATTTCTAGCTTTCAATAACAACACTAACCAAAAAATAACAACAATAACAATAATAATAATACAAAAAATAATAATAATAAATTAAATTATTAATGAAGTTTAAAAAATAAAAAATTATAAATAGATAAAAAAAGTAAAAAATATTAAATTGATTTTCATATTTTAGGATTCAATCTATAAAATTCAGTTTCACACACTGAATTTAATGTTTAGAAAAAGATTTTGAAGAGCAAATTAGACATAGAGTATAAAAGGAAGTTTAAAGTTCAATGATTAAACTAGAGTTAAACTAAAGATTAAATCACATGATATAATAAAAAATTAAAATCATATTAATGCAATTTAAATGTATGATAATAATATTGTTATAAATTTAATATATAATATTTTATTTTATGACAATTCACTCTTAAATAGTTTGACTATAATTCTAAATGATCAATTCATGAATGAACCAATAAGGCCAACTGATTTGATCTGATTTTTAAAACTATGATTTAGGTGGCCATACTTTAATAGTTATATCAATAAATAAAATAAATAATAGATTAATGGTTATCAAATAATTCTTATATATTTACATATCTAACACTAAAATTCTGATATTTATATGCATAATATTCAAATCTTTAATATCACACAAATAATAATAATAATATTATTATTAACTGTTTAAAAGTGAACACATCTTTTCATGCATACATAAAACGCTATAAATTTAATTATCAAACTTGAGGTATTAGATATGTAAATATTGGAATTGTGTGCTTCATAGGTAAATCTTCTTAATGTTTAAAAAATATAAATGCAAAAAATTAATTTAGAATATCATGACTTGAGTTTATTTAGAGAAAATAAAATACAAATTATCCTTTTATATTATTTTTTTTTCTTCAAGTATCAAATGAATGTTTAAGGTGCACTTGCTAGAGTCCACGTACTTAAAGCAGACTCATGAGCAAGCTCAAACTCAGCTTAATAAATAATCCTTAACTCAACTCATGCTCAATGAGCTAATAAATCAAATTTGAATTGTCTTCGACATGTAATACAATAGTTTAAATATAAATTAATTAAAATTATTTAAAAACATATTTAAATTTTTATATTAATTAATTTATTATTATTTTAAAATATTTTAAATTTTAAATAAATTTATTATAATAATCACTTCAATTAATATTATTTTTTATCTTTAATGCTAAATGAATCAGTTCATAAGCCTACACAAAATTATTGAATACAATTCAAACTCAAATTAGTATTCAAATTCAATTAATTAATCAATTTTAAATCTAGATTAAGATTAATCCCAAGTCGACTGAACCAATTTACAGCCTAGTCAGTAAGGTTGTTAGTTTAACTCGAAAATCGATGATCGCTCGAAAATCGAATCAAAATTTAGATCGGATCGAGATCGAATCAATTATATTGAGCCGAGCTATGAGCCAAAAATTTGGATCAAACTTTTTTTTGAGCCGATCTCGAGCCAGGCATAGATCGGATCGAACCAGCTCGAGATCGGATCAAAATTATTTATTATTAAAAATATTTAAATTTATATATAATATTTTTAAGTTTGTAATAATAAAATAATTCCTAAAATTAAGTATATAAAATTATAACTTGTAATCTTTTAAAATAAATATAATATATTTATAAGTATAAATATTATTTCTTTGAAAATCATATATTTTTTTATTTTATTCACTTAATTCAATTTTTTAAAATTTTTTTAATAATTTTTTTTATTAAATTCAAACTATTCAATCAAAATGAGTCAACTCTACTCGAATTTGAGCAAAAAAAAATTAAAATGTTCAATTTGAGCTGACTCGAAATCAAAATGAGTTAGCTCGAAGTTGATTAGATAATAAATCGAATTAGCTCGAAATCAAATTATTGAAACCACGAACCCATCTTGAGCTGCTCGAAAGTATTTCGAACCGATTCTCGGATAACTCGAAATCGGCTCGTTAACAGTCAGCCACGCCAAACAGCATTTCCTCATTCGTTTACGCTCATTATAATCCTTATGCTGCTGAATCTTCGTGACACAATACAAATAGCGGACTTCGGGAGTTTTCCAGCCCCTTTCCTACGAGCGAGCATTTGTTGCTGCTTGCCCTTCTTCGCACTCTACTCTGCTCTTCTCTATTTTCTACCCTCGATTTCGAGGGTTTTTTTTTTCTTTCTTCTTTTTAATTTTGATTTTGTAAGTTTCTTCATCTGCCTTTTCGCATCTTTCCATCGTCTTCACGACTCCGTAAACCCTAACCCTCAGAGTTCTTCTGTTCCGATCGGAGTTGTTTTCGTAGAATCCTCTTGAGGAGTTCTAGGCCGGGAAGAATGCAGCAGCAACAGCGGCTCAAGCAGCAGGCTTTGATGCAGCAGGCCCTCCTCCAGCAGCAGCAGCAGCAGTCCCTCTACCCTCATCCGGGACTCTTAGCTCATCCCCAGGTATCACATCTTTTTATTGACAATCGCATACTTTCGACGCGCAATCTGTGATTTTCGTCGTTCATTTCGCTGCAATTTTTCGTCTCTGCGATTCTATGGTCGCTTGTCTTTGATGGCTTGATTTTCATGAATCATTAGGGTTTATGGTAAGTGGCCTTTTATTTGTAGAATTGGGGATTTCCTGTTTCCATTCAGTTGTATTTTGTTGCGTTCCTTGTCAATTTAGGTTTCGTTTTTGTCTTTAGCAAAGGTTATTTAGGCAGTTTAATGTTTAAGGCGTGCTTTGGCAGGACGTAATAAATAATGTTTCTCTGATCTGTTTTACATTATGCTGAGTCATCGAAGTTTATTTGTGGTAGATGCGGATTTTGGGATCCATGTTTATCTTCTTTAAAAGGAGGTCGTTCCATTTTCGTTGGTTTCTTCTACTTGACTTGGTTCCTTTGATTTGATTACTCTTGGAGCTGAGGAACAATGTTCGGTAGATCGATGACCTATTTGCTTAAGATTTCTTTGCTAGGATTTTACTTTCCTTCCATTTTTTTTGTTAAATTTGCTCCATCTTTGAAAGGCTAGAGTATTTTTTAAAGATATATATTTTTTTCCTCTCAATTTATTAGGTTATGGAGTTACATGGAACCTTGCGGTTCCATTCTATGGCCTATAAGGTTATAAGGAAGATTAGTTTGAGGACAGTTTGATATTCCTGAATTGTGTATAAAGATGATGAACATTGGTTGAATTATTTTGGAGTTAATTATTTTTCAAGCTGTGTTTTTTTACAATTAGAAATTCAGCTTTCAACAAATTCTTTGGAACACTTTTGGAACTCTTATGTCTCTCTTATAGGTTCTTGTTTAAATTATTATGCCTCGTGTTTTTGGGCATGCTATAGGTAGTTTTGTTAGTATAGGTGCTTGACCTTATTGTCTTACTCTGTGTAATGAGGAAAAATTTTCCAGGCGGGAATATATTTCATGGAAACTTACATTGATAATGCGGGACCTTTCCTCGGCCTTCCTTTTTCTTAGTGCAGTTGTTTCTGTTCTTAGACTTTTGAGTGTTTTCATTTTTAGGAGGATAGGATTTTGAGTAGGGAGTTTTTTTTTTTACAATTTTTCTTGTTCTTTTACACTTTTATTTTGCAGATAGAGCCGATTCCAAGTGGAAATCTTCCTCCTGGATTTGATTCAAGTACATGCCGCAGTGTGTGAGTGTTATAGGAACTTTTTAGTACAATTTTCTTTTTTTGTCCTTAAGTTACGTTTGCATGCTTTTGGTCTCCTGGGGATCATGATCTTCATTTTTTTTGACTTTATTGAGAATGCAGAAATCTCTTAAAACTCTTCTTGCATCTTAAGCTTTAGCTTTTCTAGGATTGATTGAATTGTCTTGACGCAAAATTTGAGAAAATATTTTTTCACGTGTCATATGATTTCATGGATTCTATTTATTAATTTTTTTTTTTCATTTTTGCGTTAAAACATAGTTCTATCATCACTCACTTTTGTACTGCATCATACTTTTTGGGGTTATGCAGCTATGTTGGAAATATTCATAGTCAAGTTACTGAAGCGCTTCTTCAGGAGGTTTTCCAAAGTACTGGCCCTGTTGAGGGGTGCAAGCTTATCAGGAAGGAAAAGGTTTAACAACTTAACCTAGATTTACTTTTGACACCTCTCCCAGCTACACACATGTAAACTAATCCCCTCTGATTCTTGCACTTTGTATGTACCATTCTTTCCCTCTCACATCAATACTTGAATGACAAATAATAAAGTGTTTTTAAATTTAATCTTTGCTTTATTTTAGTTTCACATGTTTATTTTAACAATTAGAAAGTCCAATGTGTTTGAGAATGCTTGACAGGTAGTCTTTAAGTTGTGTGAGTGTATTTGGAAGGGGTGTAAGTCCTTCGGGAAGATGAATGCTGAAAATACATACAATGTCTGATTCATCTTTATAGAAGTATGGTCTTGGTACTGGTTTTTTTATAAGATGGTGGTAAGACCATAGACTTATGGTGCTGTTTTAGAGAAACTAAGACTAAGTTATGTTAGATGAGGATGCTTGGATGAGTGGCTTTACCCTTGAGATAGAATGCAAAATGAGTATGTTAAAAAAAGTTGAACTTCTTGGTAGATAAGATTAGATGCCTTAGATGGTTTGGCCACATAGCGTCACGTCATGACTTGATTAGAGTAGATCATTAGATTTTCCTATGTTAAGAAATATAGACCTAAAAGACTTTGGTTAAGATGTATAAAAATATCTTAGTATACTCAATTAAATGAGAATTTGACACATAATCACAATGAAGATTCATGTAGACCACCTAGTGGGATTAAGGCTTGTTGTTGTTGTTGTTGTTGTGGTTAAGCTTATAGCACCTGTTTTAGAGGTAACTAATGCCTCAGTTATGTTTACCCTATTTTGTTGGCATGCATTTGAGGATTACAACATCTTGCAAACACATGTTGTTGAAAGTTCAGCAAAATCTTTCTCAGGCAACTTATGCGTAATTTAATGCCTTAATAGCTGACTTTGCATATATTCACTTCTCTATCATTCACTTGCATATTAAGCTTATTTATGCTCTTGAGTTACTTTATACAGTAATGCTTGGCTATATTAATGATAATCTCATAGAAGGTATTTGATAAAAAATATTTTGCTGGAACATGGATTGGCACCTGTAATTCTCTGAAAGTTTCAAAATCTTCAAGGGGGTTGATTCCTCCACATCTAATAGAGAGATGGGATCCTACATTCACATTTATGCTCTTGAGTTACTTCATACAGTAATGTTTGGCTATATTAATGATAATCACATAGAAGGTTTATGATAAAAAAAAATTTTGTTGGAACATGCATCAATCTGATTGGCACCTGTAATTCTCTGAAAGGTTCAAAAACTTCAAGGGGGTTGACTGCACATCTAATAGAGAGATGGGATCCTTCATTCACATTTAATCTGGAAAGAAATATAATTATGATTTGTCAAGATTGGTCTGTTTCCAATGTTCAAAGGAAGAGAAATTTACAAAAGATGCTATATTATACTGTTGAGGAAGCATTAAACGTAATTTTGGGAAAATTTTTGGAAAGTGATGCTATACTCCCCAAATACATTCACATTTATTGCGTCAACTTTTTGTGTTGCAGATGATGCTGCACTTTTTCAAATCAGCAAACTAATGAACAACTCCTCATATCATGTATAGAACAGTTCATAAATTGTGTCTGACCCTCATGTTTCATATGCTTAATTTTATGTTGTTCATGCAGAGATGTAAGCCTTTTCATCCTAATATAAGGTATTTTATCCAGATACAAGGTGATCACTATAAATAAGGTAATTTGGTGAAGTATTTTACATTTAGTTGAAACACTTTACCATTGTATGACGTGCCTTTTTTTTAGATATACATGAGATGTGGCTGTAGTTACGATATGAAGAGTCAAGATTAAGTTGCTGATTTAAAAAGCTGTCGCATTAGTTGCCATGTTGGCATTTGATGTAGCACCTATTTAAATGTTTATATTATTGGGGAGTATAGCATTTTTTTATCTATGAAACCAATTATATCTTAATATGCTGAAATAAATTCCTTCTCTATTGTGTGGCTGACATACGTAGCTGTCCCACTTTTGTTATCCACATGCTTGCTCATTAGCCGTAATTTTTATGTCTTTCTTTCTTGTCTTGCAGTCCTCTTATGGATTTGTTGATTACTTTGATCGTCGTTCCGCTGCACTTGCTATTTTAACCCTAAATGGAAGGCATCTGTAAGTAAAACGCTAATATACTTCTGTAATAGTTTACCCTTGTGTTCCACAGCTTGAACTTCTAAACTTTAAATTGCAGATTCAGTCAACCAATAAAAGTTAATTGGGCATATGCCAGTACTCAGAGAGAAGATACCTCAGGTTTTATATTCAGGCAGATATTAATGTTTGTCACTTGTTGAAAATTATTTGATTATACTTTTAGCGAGATTTCTGTCTGTTTGTTCATAGGTCATTTCAATATCTTTGTTGGCGATCTTAGTCCTGAGGTTACTGATGCTGCACTGTTTGCCTGTTTCTCTGTGTATCCCAGCATCTCGTAAGTTTTAGTTGTCATTCGTGTATATATATGTATAGTACTCTGAGCCTTTACTTTTTAATGCTAATGAAGCATGGTATTGATGTCCAAATCTGTTGTAGTGATGCAAAAGTTATGTGGGATCAAAAAACTGGTCGTTCAAGGGGGTTCGGCTTTGTGTCTTTTAAGAATCAACAGGTGAAATTATTGTTTTCATTTGGTCTGCTATATTAAATAAGTGTGAGTTGATCCGGTATGTTTTGATTGTTTCTGGGCAGGATGCACAAAGTGCGATCAATGATTTAACTGGTAAGTTAAATCTAATTTATATTCTTTTTCTGTGTGGAATACATTGATGATTAGTATAATATTCATACTTTATTTTCTTGTTTTCTGTCAAAACCATTGATCATATTAGTTATTATGTATGCTTTATCTCTCATAATAGCTAGCGTTACATTTGACATTATTTTAAACTAGTTTTTTTGATTTTATGATTTCATTTACTTTGCAAGGTAAATGGTTAAGCAACAGACAAATCCGATGCAATTGGGCGACAAAGGGTGCTGGCACTAGTGAAGACAAACAATTTTCAGATTCTAAGACTGGTGTGGAGTTAACAAATGGTTCAGCAGGTGGCTACTGGTTTGATGCTGTACTTTAGTGTTAAGAAGTTAAGATTTTTTTGATTCCATAATTGAATCTTGAAATAAGTGCAGTCCTAAGCATGTTGGGTACCTTTTCACTGTTGGTTTTGGTTTCAACATATCATTTCTTTAACATGCTAAAGCAATTTCTTACCTTATTAACATATATAGGAGTTGATGTACTTCATTACTTCTATTTCATTATATTTGGATGCTAGTTTGCAATTCTAACCAGTGGATAAGCAGTCGTTCTAAATAATGGATAATGCACAATTTCATTTATTAACTGCACATAAATGCGCTACTTACACAGACCCTTGGGCATTATTCATTTATAATAACATTTTATATGAATATCATTTTCTATATTTTGTATAAGTATAAGCCTTTGAAATTTAAGGCTAGGTTTAAAAAAAAATACTAGTTTATATTTAGATAACAATAGAAAAGAAGAGAGACAAAAGCGTTGGAACACTTAGAGGCAAAGTGGTAGAACACTTACTAGCACCAGTTGGCTGAAATTTGGCCTTTTAATTAGAGTGTTATAAAGGTGAAAATAGGGAAGGAATTAACACCTTCTAGCACAGAAGGAAATTTGAAATATCACAGCAGATTTGATTGAAAAATTGCTGATAAGATAAATTTATTCGTTAGGAATTAACCCTCAAATTTCTCTGCGCTTGTTGCTATCTATTCTAGCCTAAACCACATCTTGACCTGCGGAAAAAAAATATCTTAAATTTCCAACCGAAGAAGCTCCACCAAGTTGGTTTACCATGGGAGGACAATGCGCTGCTTGTCTTTATTTCGCACCAGTTTAGGAGTTGGAAACCACTAGCCCAATACTGATATTTACATGTTAGATTTTCTTTTTGGGAGGATTCCAAGTATATGGTAGACGGTAATTAGGATTTATACTTTTGTTTTTCTTTTATCTCTTTTTTTTTTTCACTGGGAGGGAACTTGTATTCAATACTCTTGGTCAATATGACTTTCAGAGATCATCACAAGCCAAGCAGTTAATCATTTTTCAAATATAGATCTTATTAATTTTTTATTTAGGACGTTAACAGCCGAATTAGATTTAAAATATAAAACACATATTTCCAATTTTGAATTTTTATTAGATGAAATGTCAATCTATCTCAACATGTTTATTTTTATCATGATGGATATATATATACTTACTGATAACAGCTTTATTGCTATAATATAAGATCATATGAGTTTTGATAGTTAAAGATTTTTTAGTAGTAGTTTAAGCTAAATTAATTTGCTAATTTCATCAACTTAGGATTTGAGTTAGCTTCTGCAGCACTCCTTGTGAAGACATTGTTTTTAATTCCTCCAAGTTGTAAGTTTAACCCACACATAATACAACTTGCCCAATCAACAACTAAAGAGACTTTTATCATTTAAGAGCTCTCTCTCTCTCTCTCTCTCTCTCTCTCTTTTATTTTTATTTTTTTAAGAATAGCTCCCTTTTTGGGTTCCCTTTTAAGTACTTTTGTATCCTTTCCATGTGTTCTCTGTATGGTGCATTCATGAGTTGACTTACCGTGGTAATAACAAAGGCAATGACATGTCTGATGTGAGATAAATAAATGAGTTTCCGTGCTAATCTTTGATGATCTTAGCATCATTGTGTTTGGGAAGATTAAGGTACTCTGTGGTAGCTGTAGGGTGATGATTTTTAAATGAAAAAAAATAATTCTCTTCTATCTTCTTATGGAGATATATTTTTTAAAAGGGTTCATTCTCAATGAGGGTCATATCCATGGCCACAAGTATTTTTTTAGGGAGATAATATCTATATCTTTACTTCTTTCGAAATAATTTTGTAAGGTTTGAATGTCGCCATATAATAGAATTTTGAATAGAAAATGACATCATTCTTACGTATACAAGGTGTGAAAAGGTAAAAACAGCTGCTAGGAAGGAAAAAGAACCTGAAGTAGGGAAAAAGGGGAGCTTGATTTGTTGTATGGTGGTGAAGGGAGGCTGTTCTGGGA
Organism: Cymbidium sinense; assembly: GCA_021442155.1. NCBI lineage: Eukaryota > Viridiplantae > Streptophyta > Magnoliopsida > Asparagales > Orchidaceae > Cymbidium > Cymbidium sinense. The sequence continues at coordinate 41,007,621 of CM038218.1, forward strand.
TTGGACTGGAACCTAAGGCGTGCTGGATGGCTTGGAACAACTGTAAATCAGGCGGACCAATAAGGGAAATTGGAGTCCTGAAGCAGGTGAAGGGTTGGCAAGGTTTGGACGGGTTGCAGGGGACCAACAACTGCAATTTTGAAGCTCAATCGGCAGTTCTCAGGTGCAGGACAATAGCTGGATGAGCTTTTCTGGTGCAAAAACAGCTGGCAAGAAGGCAATTTGTGTTGGAAATAAACTCTTGAAAGGAGGGAGAGATGATTGATGATTTTGATTAAATCAAGATATAGTCGGGCCACTTGTTTGAATAAAAAAAATTCACTTCCAGGAGGAGAAAAAAAATAGGAAAACAATTTTCTAATAGTAAGACAAACAAAAACTGAATCTTAGAAGGAAAACCAGTCTATTAATATTAAATAAAACAAACCCTAATCTAAGGAATGATTGAGCCAGAGTATTAGAATCTGAACCAGCTCCCTGGTTCAAATCTGAATTGCTCCATGTTGAGGGAGGCTAGTGTACCTTGCCTTCATGCAAGCAGGATGCGTCTTTACTTTGCATCTTTTTCTCTGGGTTGGGAGACATCACCTTCATTCATTAGAGCTTTTGAATCTTCATAATATGACAATAAATTTACTTCATTGAAGGTGGATGAAATGTTGTAATCACTAGGTAGGTCAACTTTGTAGGTATTATCGTTGATCCGTTTGATAATTCGAAAGGAACCATTAGCTTGTGGCTTGAGTTTCTCAAATGAACTTATAGGAATGATCCACACCAACTCTTCTTCCTTGAAAGTCATGACTTTTCTTGATTTGTTTGCCTGCTTATGGTATTGGGAATTCTACCCCGCAATCTCTTTTTTCACGTACCAATGCAACTTTGGTATTTTCATGGCTCTAACCTCAACGTTAGCACTAGGATCAATGGTAAGTAGGATATAAACTATCTCTGAAGGTGTGTGTGGGTTTCTTGAATAGACAATCTCAAAAGAAGTGTGTCCTATGGATTAATTGGTAGATCTATTATAGAAGAACTAAACTTCAAGAAGGATCAAGTTTTGCCGCTTGATATTTTTGCCAAAAAACACCCAAGGAGATTGTCCAAATTATGATTCCTCTCTATGTTCATCCAATAGTCTGTGGATAAAGTTGATGAGCTGAACTGTAGCTTTGTACCCAACTTTTCTCGTATAGTTATAAAAAATGGTTCATAGATTTTACATCTTGGTTTGAGGTGATGGTCTTTGGCACTCCATGAAGACGAATCACCAAACCTAAAATATAGATCAATTATTCGTGGGGCATCAATTGTCTTATGGTCGGGTATGAAATGTGTCATATTGGAAACGAGATATTCTACTACCTTAATAGAATTCTTGTTTCCTTGGGTCCGTAGTAGACCTACAACAAAATTCATGCTCACATTTAACTAGGGTTACTCTGGCTCTGAGAGGGGAGTGTATAGGCCTATGTTCTGTCCTCGAGTCTTGGCCATGTGACACTCTACGCTCAACATTTCTGATCGATCTATGCAAAGAAATTCTTGTTCACTATGAAAAGTTTTGCTTCTACCAAAGTGCCATACCATACCTCCATTATGACATTCTTGTAGAACAATCACCCTAAGTTGAACACCTAAGAATAGACAATCTGTTTTGAAAGAAGAGATATCCTTTTGCCCTATGGTATTTACTCATATGGCCTCTTCTAACATATGCTAGACTTATTGAAAATTTTTATATGTAGCATAGAGGTCCTTCAATACTTCTAACTCAATTACCTTTAATTACAAGGTAGTTATCAACAGATAACATCAACTCAGAGCAGCAGCTACCTTGTTATGGCTTTTCGTTTTGTGCTTTGAGCATAAAGTGAAAGAAGAGAGGATCTTCACTTATGATATATGTCTACTCTTTAGCTTATTTTGATTATTTAGGAACCTCAATTTTTCATGATCAGTGGAGAAGTTGAATTCATTAGTTAATAGATAATGACTCCAATAACTAAGGGCTCTCATAATAGCACAAAATTCTTTATCATATGTGAAGTATTTTTGCTTCGAATCATCGAGCTTCTCGTTGGAGAAAGCAATAGGATGCTCTTTTTGATTTAAAATAGCTCCAATCCCCATATTAGATGCATCACAGTCCCTTGAACACTTACTAAAGTCAAGGAGAGCTATAACAGGAGCTTGTGTCAAGAACTGTTTCAAAGTTCCAAAGCTATTCTGCCTCTTCTGACTATAAGAATTTGTTTGCCTTGAGGATCTTAGTCAATGGGGCTGTTATAGAGTTGAAATTTCTGACATACCTTTTATAGAATGAGATTAATCCATGGAACTAACAAGTCTTTGTGCGGGATTATGGTTTGGGACAGTTCACAATAGTTTCCACTTTAACTAGATCCATCACTATACCATTACCTAAAATAATATATCCCCAAAAACATATTTGGGAGTCAGAAAGTCGCACATTTTGTGATGCCCATACAATCGCTCCATCTTAAGGGCTTCAAAGACTTGTTTCAAATGCTCCAAATAATCTTCCATCAAATGTTTGTAGATTAGAATGCCATCAAAATATATCACAACACTTTTTCCAATAAAAGTATGGAAGACTTAGTTCATCAATCTCATGAAGATGCTTAGGGTATTGAACAAGCCAAAAGATATGACTCTTCATTCATATAACCTATCTCTGACCTTAGAGTCTACTTGTCTTCTAATCTCATCTTGATATTGTGATAGCCACTATAAAGATCTATCATGGAAAAAGTGGTTGCTCCATGTAGCTGATCTAATAAGTCATTTAATCATGGAGTGTGGAACTTGTGCTTGATGGTGATCTTATTCACAATTTTGTTGTCAATGCATATACATTAAGAGTTATCCTTGGGCGCAATCAAGACAAAAACAAGACATGGGATAGTGCTCTCACTTAGCAATCCTCTGGCATTAGGTCCTCAACATATCTCTATAGCTTCTTATGCTCTGTCGGTCGCATTCTATAAGTAGGTCGATTGGGTAAGATCGATCTTGGTATGAGATCTATCACGAGCTTCATATCTCTTGGAATTCCTTCAACAGTCGGTGGCTTTACTTTTTTTTTGATATTGGATCTTCTTAGTCCTCTAGTAGTATAAGTGTTAATGCTATAAATGCTTTCTTCATTGTCTATAAGAAGATAGCTCAAGACATCAACTATTGTTTGACTGTTTGACTGATCATTGGTCATCTCAATCTCCTTTCATGGAAGGAGTATAACGTGCTTACCATTTTTTGTTAAGGTGTGGATATTTTTGAATCCATCATGAACTACTGATCGTATTGTCACGATCTGTTTAGAAGGATATGACAAGTATACACCACACTTGTTACTGTAGTTTGTCTCCAACATTTTTTGAAGTATGGCTAGGAGTGTCTTTATGTAGAGAGGTTTAATTTTTTTACCATTTGTGTGGAGACAACATTTTTACAACTATCCCCATCTATGATAAGAGTACACACCTTTATAGTGCGTCGGGTATGGAAGATGTGTCTTGGTCGTTGCAATGTGACCATGTCCATGACACGTGAAGCACTTCTTGGTTGGAAGATTATTTAGAGAGTTGGTTTTATCATCCTTCTTCCAATTTGATGTTGGCTTCTCCTCCCGTGGGATTGGTTTAACACTCTCGGAAGGTAAGCTCGTGTTACTTTATCCTTAAGGCATTTTCTTACTTAAATGGTGAGTGATCTTGATGCTTTCATATTGCTTCTCCAACTTCAGTGTCAGTGTCTGTACATCAAATAGTGACTAGTAGGCTATAATTGCTCCACATTGTTGATGAATGGTTTTAGTCCTCCCAAGTAATGAGCTATGGCATTCTCTTCAGGCTCCACCAAGTCACACTTCAGTAAATTATTCAAATCTTGTTGTATAATTCTTGTTTGAAATTCCTATTGCTGCAGATTATGGAGCTTGAAAAAGACATCCTGTCTGTAGTTTGCTGGTCATACTTGTGCTGCAATTCTCTTTTCATTTTGGTCCTCTCACACTGGCTCACACGCTTCAAATTTTCCCACCACAAAGAAGTGTTTTTTTTAATAGCTTAATAGCCATAAGCTTGACTCTCATGTCTTGAGTAATTTCTTTGTAATCAAATATTCACTCAGCTGTTCGGAGCAACTCAATGAAGTCATCTGGATCCATATGACCTTCAAATTTAGGCAAGTTCATTTTCATCATTGCAAACCTCTTGATGTAAGGAGTTCTCTTCATCTTCTTTTTTAGGTGGGTCCTCATTGTGGCTATAGGCAACTTACCCTATGTTGTCTTCTCTCAAATTCAAAGAGTATAGGTTATCGTTGTAGAATTTCTCGTTGCATTTATTCTATAGTAAGTTCTTGTACTCCTTGGATTATTTTTCTGAATTTTAATCTTTCTCCAAATAAGCGTTGGGAGTAGGTTTTGGGTGAATTGGATTGGGGTGTGTGCTGGCTAAAAAAATTGGAGATGGGGTTTTGGAAGGAATAGGGGCAAGGCAGAATAGATTTTGAGGGGAAAAATGTACCTAAGAGATCTAGAGTGATCTAACTCTGATATCCAATAACAGTGCAAGAAAGTATAAAAGAACCTAAAGTAGGGGAAAAGGAACTCGACTTACTGTATGGTGGTGTAGGGAGGCTGTTCTGCAAGTGGACAGCAATCTAAGGCGGGCTGGACGGCTTGACACAACTGTAAGTCAGACCTGACAATAAGGGAAAATGGAGTCCTGTAGAAGGTGAAGGATTGGCAAGGTTTGGACGGGTTGCAGGAGATTAACAACTGCACTTTTGAAGTTCATTCGGCAGTTCTCAGGTGCAGGACAACAGCTGGATGAACTTTTCTTGTGCAAGAACAGCAGGGAAGATGGCAATTGGTGCTGGAAATAGACTCTTGAAAGGAGGGAAACAAGATTTATGGCTTTGATTTAATCAATATACAATATCACCACTTGTTTGAATCAGAAATCCGACTCCTGAAGGAGGAAGAATAGAGAAGGACAATTACTAACCGACCCACCCCCTGAATCAAATTTGATTCAGTCTAGGTTGAGGAAGGCTGGTGTGATTCGGCTTTCATGCACGCAGGATGCGTTTTGCATCCCTGTCTCGCTGTGTCAGAAAATAAAAGTTCAATTTTGGTAATGCAAAAATCAAAATCAAATCATAATATTAGGGTTAAAATGAGTAAACAAATCAATTATTAATATTAATATTATATATGTATAAGCTTTTCAATTATTTAGAATAGACATGTATTTTTGATATTTCAGTTTTCGATTTTACCAAAATTTTTATTTCTAAAATCAAATAAAAAATTGTAATACAAATAACCTTTATTTCAAAATTTTAAAAAAAATCAAACCACCCTTTAATACCAAATTAATCAAGTATATTCAGTTTAGTTCAATCTTCTGGTTTAAATCAATTAATGTACAATCCTGGAAATATAAAGCATAGATATAGGAGTCTTGACAAGAGGATAATTATAATATCTCATACTTTAAACCTCTTAGCTCTATTTATGTGCTCTTTTGATATATAATTTATGTATATTGGGAATGTAGTGTAAAATAAACCTTTTATATTTTAGAGATATATGGTTTTTTGTTGGGCGTAACTTAAATTTAGGATATCACCTTTTTTTGTTGATTGAAAATGTTACACGTTGCTTAGGGTAACCACATGTCTTGTTGGTTGCACACTTATTAGTGACAATAGCAAATTGTGTGGTCAAGGTTATGGTCTTGGTAAAGCAATGGATTGTGTGTTTGTGTAGCATTGGGGGATAGTAAGGATTGCAAGCGCACATTGCGGTTAGGGATGGCGAGGGTTGTAACTCTCTATTTGGAATTTGTTTAATTCAAACAAATTTCAAAATTTTCAAAAATGAACTATGAGGTGTATTTCAAAGTCCCCAGACAATTATGTCATATTTTTTTATACTTGGTCCAATACTTGAAAATTTAATGCCACTGAATTTTAAATGCAATACACTTCTTGAACATTCAACCAAACTATCTTTTAATATTTTCTATAAATTTTCATTGTAAGTATGAAATTTTTTACACATTTAATTCTTTTTTTAAAGACTATTCAGGGATATTAGAATTTCTTCCATGGGATTATATTCAATTATACATGATAGTGCTGTTGGTATGTGTTTTGTTGGATTTTAGTGAGGCGTGAAAGATTTTTTTAAAGAAATGTTAAGCAAAGGTGCGATAGCCTTCAGGAAAAAAATTGTAATTTTCTTAATCTATGGAGCTCTAAACTTAGTGCTGTTAATTATTTTTGGAGAATTGTAGCTTATCTAATTTCTTCCTCATGATCTTTAATGAAAAACAAAATTGATAATATAGTAATTTATGGGAAAATACATGAATATGCTCAAGCACATTGTGGTTAACACTTTATTTAAAGTTCTTAACTTGATTTTTCAGTTGATCTCAATAATTCAAGAAATGCCATTTTTTTAAAGTTGGTTTCATATCATCTTATGACTCATAACTTTTGCAGAAACGTTTGAGCATATCATTTTAATTTTATTTGATAAAGTGGAAGAAATCAAAGATATGATTCCTTTCAATGACTAATGAATTATCTAACCAATAAATAACATTGCAATCTTTCCTCTTATTCAATGCTGGAATATCGCTCACGATTTCATATTAATAATGTTGTACTTGTTTAAAATCACAGCTAATCTTATTTCGTCTATATTGTATGTTTTATTGTTATGTTATTTATATTTGATATTTATTAATGCCTTATGCGGACAATTCTTTCTTAAGTCCATGAATTCCTCCTTGGCTCGGTCATTTCCAATACATCAGGCTCTGCTCAGGCTATTTCCCATAATTTTTGTCCTCTAATGTTTTGTCCAACTCAACTTTATGTTGTTAGGATGGCTAGCTATTCTAGCTTCACGTGTCTTTATTCTCTCTGGTCCACATCATTACTCTGTTTCACCGATTCATGGGTTGTTTTATCTTAATTTTATATTCATCTTTTCAGTTACTAATTTTGAATATTTCTCATGCAAAGCTCCCTTAAGGTAATATGAATTGAGAATAAACTTTGAAATGTTATATTTAACCAATTCTTATCTAATTTTTGTCATGGTATTATAGACTTTTTTTAACCATTTTCATAAATCGTAACCTTCATCAATACATTGCCTAAAAGCAAGTCTTTGTTGTTTTTTTACTTCTACCTGATTTTCTCAATTGTAACTTTTATCATTGCAGTTTTTATTTCTTCTTGCAATCAGTTTATATCACATTTTTCTTTCTCATAGATCACATTAATAATTATTTTTGGTCTTGGGTTCCTTTGTAACTGAGATTGGCACCCTAAATTCAACGGGAGAAACCTTTTATTCAAAATATTGTTTGAATGGAAAGTATTGTTCATGTGATTATAATTGGTCCACATTTTCATGATGAGAAGAGAAAAATTGGGCCATTTGCTTGTTATTGGGCTTAAGCAAGCTTAATAGGGCTGCAAATGAATCGAGCTAAGCCGAGTATGTACGTGTTCAAGCTTGAACTTGTTTGACATTATTGAGCTTGAGCTTTACCATTATCAAGCTCGAGCTTGATTTGAGTTTGTTCACGAGCTCGGTTTAAATTGGATTATCGAGCTTGTTAACGAGCAGCTTGTTTAATGAAATAAATGAGGTTTAATCAAGCCTTATTTGAGCTTGTTCGTGAGCAGCTTGTTAAGAAATATACATGAGCTATATGAATTAAAGCTTATTAAGCCTAAACAATAATAATTTAAGCAACATTGTTCACAAACAAGTCTTAATCAAGCCATAATCGAGCTCCTTGGCGAGCTTCATGAGCTTTAAATGATAATGTTCAAAACATAAATGAACTGAACGACAAATTGTTCATTTAGCAATTGAGTATTTATAGAAGTGTTCAAGCTCAAACGATCATGAACAAGCTCTAATTGAGTTGAGTTACGAGTAGCTTGTTGAACGCTCGATTCATTTGCATCCCTTAGGCCTATCTAATATTTGATATCTAGGCAAACAAAGCTATTGTGATGTCCTAGTTAAGGAATTCCATGATTTTTGAAATAAGTGGCATTTACATGTTATTATTTTTCAAAAGAAATTCGGGGTTGAGGTGAATCAAACATATTTTAAAAGTTTATGATGCGGCTCAAATCCATGAGATCAAAATCAAGATCTTGGTTGCAAAATAAGGAGGATTATTAATGCTCTAGTATATCATTTGACAAGATATGGATCATTATTAATACACCCAATTGGAATGCAAAAAAGTTACAGCCCTCAAAATATTTGTCGAATAAATTGAAGTTTATGTTTTGGATTATTAGCGAAGAAGTCCTTGTAAAGGAGGATTTGCCTTTATTTAAATGATTTCATGGCCACCATTTGAACAAAATAAAGGAGAAAGGAGAAGGTGAGTTATGTTTACTAATAATCCCATAGAAAGTTCAGTGTTAATGACAAAAACTGCTAACTTCGAACACCTTGATTCAATATCATCTTCTCTCGAGGATTCAAAAATATGCTAGTAAAAACACTATGATGGGTATACATTTTCTTGCCTTTTTAGTTATTACCTCTTCTCATGTTTTTAAAGTCTCAAAGATGTCCAATTTCAGCTATTGAATTGTGGATTTTAGAGCTACATGTCATATGACTAATTCTTAATGTAAATATATTTTTAGTAGTCTTTATCATAAACAAAGAAACTATTGTTGTTGTTTCTTTAACAATTATTGATGTCTAAAGAGAGATATTTATATAAAAAAAAAAATTAACTTTGAAATGTTCTTCACATACATAAATTGTTGGTAGAAATAGAGTACGAGGAGGAAAATTGAACTTGCTAAAAAAAAGTGGTTAATTTTATCATCTTAATATTTAATGATCAAGAAAGCTCTTCGCTACATGTTGTATTTGCTTTATAAAATATTTAAATCCCATAAAGAAAAGGCTATGGTTCCTACACTTAACGCCTTGCCATCCTTTGGTTTGGTGGTTTGTCTTTTGTCATCGATGATTGTGGTCGTATGTTGATAAAGAGCAGTGGGTTCAGAGGATATCAACTACTTATTAACTTAGAAAAAGTATAAATGCTATTACTCTTTACTTTTCACAAATAAATTCTTTCTTCTAGATTGCCATTCCTTATTTTTCACTCTAGTAAATTGAGAACCAGCCACTCCTGCTCAAATAAAATTCATATCAAAATAATCTTCTACTTAGCCAGTAGAGGCTTACTCAATGAGGAAGGCACTTCAATCTACATGAATCCAGTAAATCAATTTAACTGACACTGAACTTGCTAATGAACTAGGTACAAGAACTTCAACTGAACAACCCTTATGCATACTCTTGTCATGCAGAATTTTTTCTCTCATAAATCCTTTCTTATTAGTCTTCATGCTATTTTGATCACTAAAACTTTTCCTAAGGCTTTAATAATTTAAAGTGGAACAGTGCTTTAAATGAATAATCATAAGCCTTAAAAAAAATAAAACATGGGTATTGGTGACATTACTTTATAAATTAATGGAATGTAGATAGCGTTTTATTGTATTGCATAAATCCTATGGCTTAATAGGAAGGTATAAAGTTAGATTCATAGCAAAACACAAATATATGGTTATTTTGGAATTTTTGATCGAGTTGTTGAAAGGGATATTTACATACATAGCACACAATTTTTCATATTTACATATCTAACACCTTAACTTTTATATTTATATAAATAGTACCTAAATCTTTAATTTTACATAAAAATAGCACAATTATTAATTTTAAAATTGAAATGCACTTTTTCATACATTAAAAACATGTTATATTTGTAAATATCAAATTTTTGGTGTTGGATATGTAAATAAGAATTATGTTCTATACATGTAATTTTCCCTTCTTAAAACAAATGTTGTTGTAGAGGATAGCTTTATATATCGTGATTTAGAGGAGGTTTATATAATGGTCTCGTAGGGGTTTGACTTAAACGTAGAATATAATGTATGTAAATTGAAGAAGCATTGTATGGATTGAAGTAATTTTCAAGAGCATGGATTGAGAGCTTTGTTAAAATTATGCTCAACATAGGATACAAATAAAATCAATGAGGTTATATATTATTAGGGCTGTTAATGAGTCGATTACGAGCCAATCCGAGGTTGGCATGAGATCGGTTTGTAAGATTTTCGAGTGGCTCGAGATCGGCTTGTGACTTGAATCATTTGATTTTATTTCTGACTTTTGGTCGATTTGAAGGTTCAATTGAACTTCATCTTTTTTAGTTTGAGATCGAATGGAGTTGGCTCACTTTGATTGAGTTAGCTTGAATTTAATAAAAAATGATTATTAAAAAAAATTAAAATATTGAATTGAGTGCATTGAATAAAATAAACTATGATTTGCAAAGGGATGATGTTTATATTTATAATATATTACATATATTTTAAAAATTAGAAGTTACAACTCATTTTATTTAATTTTAAAAATAATTATGTTATTACAAACTTATAAATATTATATATAAATTTAATTTATATTAATAATAAAAAAAATCGATTCGATCTCAAGCTGGTTCGATTTGATTTTTGAGTGTCTCGAGATTGGCTCGAAAAAAAGTTCGATCCGAACCCTTTGCTCATAAGTTGGCTCAATATGCTCAATTTGATCTCGATCGATCCAAATTTAGATTCGACCTAAGCTAATAGGCTTAGACACTATTTGTGAAACACACTAATTCAGGTGGGGTTTCTATACTAGTTTTTTATGTCGATTTTTTTATTATAATAGGTAATGTCTTGGATGCCATATAGGTTTTAAAGAAGAGGCTACTTAGAGAATTTGAAGTTAAAGAATTATGTAAGCTACTTATTAAGTAAGTTGGGATGTAAACCTATTGAGAGCCTTATGAAATTTAATCATAAATTCGGAGATGATCAAGAAGATAAAATAGTAGAAAAAAATATCTATCAGAGACTAATGAGAAAAGTTATTTATTTATGTCATATTAGATGCGAGATTGCTTTTGTTGTGGTGAGTCAAGATATAGCACAATTCTAAAAAAATGATATACTTAACAAATTCTGTCTAATTATTTAAACAGGAACATGGTATTTTTTTCTTTCATTAATTGTTGGAATATTACTTAAAATTCCATATTAGAAATGCTTGAATTTTTAAACTCATAGCTAATTCTATTTCATGTAAATCGCTGTCCTTAATGTTATGTTTACATATGGTTTTTTGATGCGGCGATGCATGATGCTCAAGGGTCTAGAGTTTCTAAATTAACTTGGGTGATGCAGTGGATAAGACCACATAAAAGATAAAAATAAAAATAGGATTCACGTACAATTAGTTTTTAAAGCATGATTTTTTGTTTATGTAAAATTAAAATATGAAAAATTAAATCAAAACAGCAATACACGGATAGTTAAATTTGATGAACTCAGCATGAAGGTTATAACCATGAAAAATTAATGAGTAAACATTTTTTTCATGACAATTAAAATTCAAGTGTGACAAATTTATCCAAAATTAAAATCTTACCATATCAATGGTATTTAAGAAAAAAATATATTATTAAATGAAGTCACTAAAATTGATGAATTCATACCTCAGAATGGTACAATGAATGTTGCCTTTGCACATCACTAGAGTAAACCCACATCTAATAGATGCACAAGATGGAAAGATGAAATTTGAAATTTTATTGAATAAAAAACTATAAATTGTTTTCATACATGTGGTAGATTATCTATTTTGCATAGATTTCTCATGTTTACTGTTTGTTTTCAAGTTGGCAATCCCCTGAAGTTTCTTCAAAATAAGAACACTTGCATAATATATTCACTGAACGATGGAATACCTGACTATTAAATCTAACTATACCAATGAATCAAAATAACAGATAACATAGTCCATTCTCATGTGCTACGTTGTTCCAGGCATGTTTAAACACTTAAACTAAAAAACTACAAGTTAGAACTGTAAAATCAAACTCATCCAAATAATGTCAAATCATTTTTTATTTGATGTTTTGTGTTAAGTATAAATTTGTATAATATTTAGCGAAGGCTTCGGGTTTCTAATACAGGTCTAAAAATCATGTAACTAATATGCAAACTTTATTGGATATAAGCTATTATTTTCAATTAACTATTTACTTTTTTGACAAAAGCTAAATTCGTGACATAAATTAATTAAAATGAATAGTTTATGATTTGCTTCTATAAAATAATGATTAGAATATGGATGAAGAAAACAACACACAAAATTGAAATATATGTACTTGATAGGAATCGAGATTGTAGCAAATTTGAACATATCACTTTTAAATCAACAACAACAACACAATAACAACAACAACAACAACAACAACAACAATAAGCCTTTATCCCACTATGTGGGGTCGGCTGCATGAATCATTCTTATCCATTGTGTCCTATTATGTGTCAAATTCTCATTTAATTCAAGTATACTAAGGTCATTTTTATACATCTTAACCAAGTCTTTTTAGGTCTACATATATTTTTCCTTAACATAAGGCAAATCTAATGCATCTACTCTTTTAACCGGGTCATCGGACGACCGACGTTTTATGTGGCCAAATCATTTATGGCGACTCTCTCTAATATTACCATTGCTACTCCAACTTTTTCTCATACTCATTTGACATTTTATCTTTAAAGAGTAAAGCCATCATCCACCATCCTCATCTCGCAACTTACTTAGATGCTTCTCTTTTTTTGGCCAACATTCTGCACCATAAATCATTGCAATTACCACAATCTTATAAAATTTTCCCTTAAGTTTAAGCGGTACTTTTTTATCACACAACAGGCCAGATGCATTCCTCTACTTCAACCATCCAACTTGAATTCTACTAGTAACATCTCTATCTATTTCACCATCTTGAACATTAGAGCCTAGATATCTGAATCACTCATTCTTTTTAATGACTTGTTCACCCAATGTCATAACACTATCACTAGAACTTTTACAACTAAAATTACACTCTATATATTCAATTTTAGATGCTTAAATGAAAATCTTTAGACTCTAAGGTTGACCTTCATAATTCAAGTTTCTCTTGGACTCCCTCTCTAGTCTTATCAACATGAAGAATGTCATCAGCAAAAAACATACATCGAAGTACATCTTGTAAATGCCTAGTAAGAACATCCATAATTAAAGCAAAAAGATAAGGGCTTAAAGATGATCCTTGATGTAATCCAACTGAAATCGGAAAATATTTTGTCAATCCTCCTCGTGTTTGGACACAAGTAACAGTTCTAGCATACATATCCTTAATGATTTGAATATAACCAATATTAACTCTTTTCGTTTCTAGAACTCTCCAAAGAACATCTCTTGAAACTTTATCATAAGCTTTCTCTAAATCAATAAATATCATATGTAGATCCTCCTTATTTTCTCTATACTTCTCCATCAAACCACTTAACAAATGCATAGCATCCATAGTAGATCTATCGGGCTTGAAACCAAATTGATTGTGAGGAATTTTTGTTTCACATTGTAACCTATGCTCAATTACTTTCTCCCATAATTTTAATGTATGACACATTAATTTAATTCCTCTATAATTTGCACTCATGTGCATCGCCTTTATTTTTAAATATAAGAATCAACAAACTCTTTCTTCACTCGTCTGACATCTTTTTAGTCTTTAAAATAACATTAAAAAGATTTGAAAGTTAAGAAATTCTTCGATCTTTTAAACATTTCCACACTTCTATTGAATATCATCAGGTTTTACTATTTTTTTCATTTCATTTTCTCTAAAGCTTCTTTAACTTCAAATTTACTAATACGACAACAAAAATAAAATTTTCTATTTTTTAGGATATTAAGGTTGTTAAAATCAATCGTATCAAAATACTTTTAAACATATCACTTTTAAACTAATAAAAAAAATTTAAAAGGAGTATAAATAGGGATGAAAATAATTCATTATAGAATCAAGCCTGCTGTTTGTTAAAGGAGATGATGACCTCTCCCATAATTCAAAATTTTCACTTGGTCAATGAATTGAATCTTAGAAAAAGGGGATCACACATTCAAATAAAAATTTATTCAACAATCATTTAGTTTTATTCATCACCCAGACTTTCATCTATATTTATAATAAAAAAAGTAATTAAGAAACAATCTCCCCATTAACATAGACATTACATAGTACCTGCAAAAACATTGTTAGTAGAAAGCTTCCTTGACTTATGTTGCATGCCAGGAGCCAACTTTTAACTAGCCATTATAAGCAAGAAAAGCCACTAAAATTCTTTTAAGGAACTAATAATGAACTACTTTCTGTAATGGCAGCTACAGTACTAAAGGCCATTCATATCTCTTTGCCATATAGTTTTTGTGTGTTGGATGATGAACAAGACACTATTTTCCAATTTGAGTGTTGCTGAAAATGGTTATATGCATCGGTGGTAATTACTAAGCAGGATATTCTGAGAAATATTTTATGGATTATGATGATAAGATGGTGAAATTTAGATTTACATGATATGAGAATGTCTAATAGAGATAAGAAGATGCTTCAATAAGACAGTATGTAAAACATGGAAAATACAAAAACAAATGATAGACCTAATGCAATACGACTAAATCTTGTTTGAAGGATTTTTCAGAGTAGACACCCGATGCAACAATCAATTCGATTAATAATGTTGACCCGAAATAAATTGTCTTGGGGCAAATAATTAGAATAATAATTCAGATTTAAGTTTTCCTTTTTCCCACTTTTTATTCACCTGTGTTACAATTATATGTCTAGAGCTCAGTAGATCCTGATGATCTACATATTTTTATCTTCTTTTTAAAATATTTTAAATGTTGGGATCTATGCTGACTACAACGGTCTGTTTTTTGTGCTTCATTGTTACTAATTATGGACATGTAGTTTGTTTCTCTATTAAATTGGAGTTTGACTACTATGTGCTTTGTTAGTAGAAGATGGTACTGACGGTGCAAAAGATGACGCTCCAGAGAACAACCCGCAGTACACCACAGTTTACGTTGGAAACCTTGCAGCAGAGGTAATTAATTACTTAGTCAATTCCAACTGATCTTGATGCTGTTACTTTTGGCATGATTATTCATCAATTTCCCTCTCTTTCCTTTATGCTGAGATTCCATCAAATTTGATTTACTGTCTGCTCTCCATCTCTAATTAAAAAAATAATAATAATAATAAAAAATTACAGGTTACCCAAGTTGACCTTCATAGGCTCTTTCACGCTCTTGGTGCTGGGCAGATTGAGGAAGTTCGCCTTCAACGTGATAAGGGCTTTGGTTTTGTTAGGTACAGTAGTCACTCGGAAGCTGCTCTTGCTATCCAGGTATCTAACGGTCGAATCCTTGGTGGAAAGCCAATTAAGGTATGTGCATTTTGTTCCAGCAATCAACTCCATGCAGTAATCAATATTTAGCGTCATCTCAGTGTTTCTTTTGATTCCCTGTAGTGTTCATGGGGAAGCAAACCTACACCACCTGGAATGGTCTCCAAACCTTTACCGCCTCCTGCCGCTGTCCCCTTTCCGACGCTGTCGGCTGCCAACTTACTGTCATACGAGCGGGCATTGGCGCTTAGTAAGATGGGAGTCGGCCAGACGCTAATGCCTGGCCAGGGAAACCCAATGCTGAAGCAGGCAGGCCTGCCATTGGGTGCTGGATCTAGCCAGGCTATTTATGATGCTGGGTTTCAGAATATGGGACCTGCTCAGGGTCAGCATTTCTACTGATAATAGCATTTGAATTAAGAATGTTCTGTTGCCTGTGCTACAGTTCCTTTGCAGCTCTTCTATTTTATTGCTTTATGGATTGTTTTTAAAATGTGTTCAGTATTTTCGGTTATTTATCTGTTATTAGTAAAGTTAATGCTATAAAATGGATTTTTTTTAATGTAATGCTTGTGCAACGAAGATAAAGTTAGCAGATATTTTTCTTTCTTCAAAATTTCTTTTAATTTTTGACATTGCCACAGGTTTTGATGGGAATTTTCAGATGTAGTTGTCACAACAGTTAATGTGTTTGCTTTGCAGAGCTTAAAAGGTATTCTTTATATCTGGAAAATCTTATGCGAATTTCCATTAATTTATCGCCATTGTGAAGTGTTCAAACTCCGCCTAGAGATTTAGAGTTCACTGTTTAAAGTGAAATATAAAATATTTTTTGAAGATTTTTTTATACATAAATATCAGGTTATTGTTCTGTGACGTGTTTGTGATTGTGAAAAATATGATGGGATGAATATCCAATATATTGTTATATGCTACTATTTATAATTTTGAATTTCTGGTAAAGATGCGTATCTGTTCGTGAATTACACCTCTACGGTTCTATTTGAGTGACTTTGCACTAATAGTTGAGATTTTATAAGTACTTCTCGGAGAGATGGTTAGACAATATAATTACCTTGTTTTTTTATTGTAGCGAGATGCTGCTTTATGTTATTATTAACAGGTTAAGTAGGCTGCTTTAAATATTGGTTAAAAAAAATGACTTGTTAAGTATTTTTTAATAATATTATATTGCGAGTCTGATTGGGATATTAAATTGGAAATCAATTCTTATTAGGTAGGATGTTTAGTTAATTAGATGGTTAATCGTATCAAAATAATTCTTATAATTGGCGTTAATAAAGAGGGTTTTTTAGTTTTAATTTTAAAATAATAATTTGCGCTGTGTTTAGTTTTTTTATTTTTAAAAAAATTGTCGTATGTTATTGTACCCTTGATTCTCTTCAAGCATGGTGCAAGTTCTTAAGTGCTTACTAATTCAGATCTTCTTTTACAACTTTATTTTTTAATATGAATGGATGTAGTTGTCGCAACAGGTTATCAACTGGATTTTTCAATATTATAATTATTTTTTCACTCCGGCCTTGAGGGTAAAGTTGTTATGAAGAGTTAGTATTACGAGTCTTATAAGGAGAAAAAGACTTCTTATTATTGAAGATGCCTCTGATTAGAAGTTGAGAAACATGAACGTCTTTTGGAGTTACATTGCATAGTTTAGATTAATATTCTATAAACGCTCACACTTAAAAAGGAGGATTAAGAATATATGAAAAACAAATCAAGTGTTCACAATTGTTTATCAAATCCTTGTTTCTTCCTTAAAATTCTTGAGTTTGGGGTGCTCAATATATTATGATCTTGTTAGATCATCTTTGATATATCCCTTTAAAATTTATAAATTAAATATAAATTTTAAATAAAAATATATATTCAATCAAATTAAATGACTGGAGGTGAGTACAATAATGTTAGAATCGGATAAAATTGAGTCAAAATGAGTTTAAATCAAGCTCAAAAGATATATGTGAAAATTTCGAAACACTGACTGGATGATTAAATGATTTTTAAATTTGATGTCTAGTTGAATCATTTGATAGGCAATTAATCAAGATCATTTAAATCAAAGATCGCTTTTTTTTATTTTTTTTATTTTTTTTTATCTTTTTTATTTTTTATTTTTATTTTATTTTTTATTTTTTTTTTTTTTTTTTAAATCAAAGATCGTTTGAATGATCAAATCACTAAAAAATTATCTATGATCAAATGAATTAATATGAACCGTTTGATGAATTGCTTTGAGATTTTGGCTATAATGATTAAAATCTCTTATTCTTAATGGGCATAAAGAGCTAAAGCAGGAAGAGAGAGAGAGTTAGAAGTTCGAAGTTTGTCATCACTATCGTTGTCGTCGATCGCCGTCTATTGTCGTCGATTCATAATAATCGTTCACATTACCAGTATAGTTGTTGTAACTTGATTCTGGAATTCCCATTATCAGGATTTTTCACATACAATCTTGTATTCCTGTTGTTGGGAAGATTTAAACTATGTACTCCAAAACATATATATACTAGAACATTTTTACTGGGCTAGGCCTCGCAATTTTCCCCTTATTTCTGGGGTTTTTTTATGTGAAAATTATGTAGCTTCTTATTATTTTTCAACTATCTATCTATGTGCTGGATTTCCATATAAGCTAAGGCGTGAAGTTTTATTCTACTTCAACTGGTTTTTTAGCAATAATTTGACGGTGTTTGTGGAAAATGTTCATTTTATATCTTCACAATAGTTGACAATCTAACTTCAAGTTAAGGGCATCACCATCTATATAATGGAGAAAATCTTACTTGGGAGTAACACATATGAAGAATGAAGAAACATCAAATACCGATCCTTCAATTCTTATCAGAAACTAGGAGCTCTTAATCTCAAAAGATCACCCAAATCAATATTCTAAGTATCTAATTGACCTCATCCACACTTTATTTCTATATCAAATCTCGGTAGGCAAAAGCCTCGGGAAGATGCGGTATATCAAAAAGCCTCGAATGTATAGATGCATCTGAAAATCTCGAAAAGCGCTGATATACAGTGTATATCAAAAAACCTCGGTAGGCAGAAAGCAGAAGGTACAAGTACGTCAAAATCTCTCGGTGAAAATCTTGGAAGGTATGTGCGTGAAAATCTCGAGAAGGCCAAAATCTTAGAAGTATGCAATGAAAATCTTAGAAGGCAAAATCTTGAGGAAGGCATAAGTACATCAAAAACATAAGTAGCAAAAGCCGGAAGGTATAGGCATATCAAAAATCTCGAGGCAGAAGCGATTCTGAGTACATCAAAACACGGGACAAATCTTTGAAGATCTGAATCATCAAAATCTCGAAGGTAAAATCTTAGAGGTGCGAGTTCATCAAAATCTCGAATGGCTAAAAGCCTTAGAAGGATACATGTATATTAAAACTTGATGAGCCAGCGCCGAGGAAGAATCTTGTCACAAAATCTTAGTAGGAAAAAGTCTCAGGAAAGTGCAATGCGTTAAAAATAGAAAAAAAGCGTTAGAAGGTACATACGTACATAAAATCTCGATAGATAAAAGCGCCGATGGCGAAAGTCTTTATAAGGATGCAGTATTAAAATCTCGGAAGACAAAACCGGAAGATGCAAGTATATCAAAATCTCACGAAGAAAAAAGCCTGCATGGTATATGTACATTAAAATCTCAAAGACAAAGTCTCATAAAGATGCCAGAGTATCACAGCGAATAATCTCGTTCGCGATCTTTGGAATAACCGCAAATCATTTGGAAAATGAAACTTCTTCCTGAATATTATTGAAATATCACTGTTGATAGTTGACGTTACATCGTTGGATCTCGTTGTCCCTTGATGCTTCCGCAACCCATAATCTTGTATCTTTAGACATTGAGATATCTATTGAAGGATGCTCAACCATGAAGATACTCTATTTTTCAAGCTTGGAATCACATTGGAGTTTGATGGGCCTTTGTCAGTGGGTTGGAAATCTCGTGATCGGAGAACTCAAGCTGCGAGGGCGACTATTATGAGTTAGTGGAGGCTATCAAAAGAAAGCGAAAGCACCTGAGCCAGAATTGAGGATCGCGCTAACAAGGTCGGGAAATCACGAGATCGGGGAGAAGCCTCAGGGGTCGACACCGTTATACAGGTTAGTAGAGGCCGCCAAAGAGAAGAAAGTGGAAGCACACTAGAGCCTGAATTTGGAATCTTGGTCAACGTCAGTTACTCAGATCGGGAGAACTGGAGCTTGCGAGGTTGGTCGGCATCATTATACAGGTTAATGGATGCTATCAAAGAGAAAGCGAGCACTAGAGTAATTTGGGATGGTACTATGGTCAATTAAAACCCCAAGATTGGGGAGAAGCTGGAGCCAGGGGGAGGTTGACTTCTTGTTATACAGTCGATACTAAAGAAACAAAGTAAAGAAAGTAAGGTGCAAATTTTTCATTACCCTTGTGGGATATTTATATTTGAAAAAGAGACTCTTCAAATTCTTTAAATAATTTTAAAAAAAAAAAATCCATCATCTTCTTTTAAAAAATAAAAAAGAAGAAAAAGAAAACTCTTCATATTCAAATACACACATACACACACACACACACACACACACACACACATATATATATATATATATATATATATAATTTTTCATCTTTTTAAAAAAGAGAAGAAAAAAATAAAAAATAATATTGAGGGCCTTCTCCCCTCTCTTTAAAATGAAAAGCTACCCCAAAAAATATATATAATAATATAAAATGATAAAATAATAATGTATTTATAAAAATTAGCACTTTATATATAAAATAAAATAAAATAAAATAAATATTAATAACTAGTTAATAAATAAATAAATTTATTAATATACATAATGCATATAATTATAAATCGCAATAATTTTTAGCTAAAATTATTTTATTAAAAAAATTAATATATTTTGGGGTGAAATAAGTTTTATCATCTAAAAATAGAGGAGCAAATGATATATCTCTCTAAAATTTATAAATCAAGCATGAATACTATCAAATTAAACAACTCACTCAGATAAGTCCAACAACATTAAGGGGCTGTTTGGTTGCCTGCATTGGAATGCAGTGTAAAGGAATGTAGTGTAAAATGAATTCAGTATAAAAAGATTACTTTACAGTTGTTTGGTTGAGAGTTTTATAAATTCATGACTTTGCTTTTTTTGTTTGGTTGAAAAAATATAATGTAAAAGTCGAAGGTTTTGATATCCGTGATGCGGCAGGTGGCGGTCGGCGGGTGGCGGCGGCTTGGCGAAGGCGGCGGCGAGCGACATCGCTTACATTGGGCGGTGTATTTGGAATTCGCAAATCAGTAATTTCAAATACACCAAAATGTTATATTTGAAATATATTACATTACATTAAAATTTACTTTACTTGCACAAACACCCAAAAGTTAAAATCATGTATTTGAAATGACACTCTAAATGCACGCAACAAAACACTAAATGTCAATCAAATTCAATCAACAGTTTAAAAGTTACATATAAACTTCGAGACACTAATTGGATGATCAAATGACTTCCAAATTTGATGTGTTTATAGTCGAATCGGCGACGTGAGGCATCCAAGCTAAGATCTCGGGGCCAAGGTCATTTGAATGATCAAATCACCAAAAAAATTATATATGATCAAATGAATCAATATGAACTGTTCGATGGAGTGTTTTGAGATTTTGATTGCAATGACCAAAATACTCCTCTCAAAATCCTATAAACAGGACCTCATTCTTGTCATGAAGGGGAGGAAGGAGCGGGAAGTGAACTTGGGAGAAAGCTGAAAGAGAGCTAGAAGTTTGAAGTTCGTCATCACCACCATTATCCGATCGCTTTATTGCCGTCATTATCACCAGATTCTACCGCTAAAACTTTATTGTAACCAAATTCTAGAATTCCCATTATCGAATTTCTCTGATCTTGTAATCCTGTTGTGAAGACTTGACTGCTAAAACAAATATATAATGCATTTTGTCCCGGTGATTTTTTCTCTTTAATTTTTTACATAAAAAATTCAAGTTTTATTGTTTTTGCTATCTATGTGTGTTGAATTTTTATACAAAGTTAAGATGTGAAATTTTATTCTACCACAACTGATTTTCTCGCACACAACAATCTTCGAAGAATATAATGCAAAATACATATGTCTCAATTTTATCCTTCTTAGGATCATATATATATATATATATATATATATATATATATATATATATATATATATATATATATATATATATATATATATATAGATTTTAAATATGTATATCAAGAACTATGAAAAGATTGAATTATAATCCAATTCGATTTGATTTTAATAGATTTAGATGATCAGACAAGCTTAAATAGATAAGATAATCTTTAAACTAATATGATAAATGATAAATCACTCTGAGTTCAAAAATATCTAACTCAATGCTTTTTCAGATATTGTTAGGTCAATCTAAAGTAAATAACTTGAATGAGTGATCATGGAGATAAAATTATCTCCTCTAATCAATTAAAGTTAGGTCTATTATATTATGATTTATCGTTCAAAATATGATCAAAAAAACTTCAATTGATTAAACTCATTGATAAATGATAATTTGGCCTGATAGGTCCTCTACTTCATGATAGAATAATGCATGAGGTCTTCATCGCTTCTTGATGATAGTTGAGATTTTTAGTTAAAAAATTATGCTATGATACCCTGATTAATATTTGAGAAGGATGAATCTCTAAATAATTAATTTTATTTTGATATGAATATATTATATATTATAATTGATTATTCATATATTGCACAATACTTAAAATAAATCTAATATTTACAAGATTTTTTTTTCACTGAGCTTTAAGCAAAATATTTTGACCCTTCTTTTCTTAAAATTTTTTGGTTGCCTTGTAACAATATTTTTACTTGAGGGTATATGAATAAATACATATTTTATCTAGATGTCAAAATTTTTTTGGCTGAAATTAAAATGCATATATTATGTATTAAATGCAACATTAAATTTTTAGTATCCCATATATTACTCTAAGGGGCTGTTTAATTATCTGAAAAAGGAATGTATTGTATTTGAATTAATTTAGATTATTTGGTTGAGAATTTTATAAATTCATGAATGTATTTTTTTTCCTGTTTAGTTAAATAAATATAATATAAAATATTTTGAAAATTTTTGACTGTAGTGGGGGCTATGGTCGGTGTTGTACCTGGCGGGAATGACAATACTTTATATTTCTGTATTTGGAATATGTGAAATTGTCTTCGGTTGAATTTTTTGTTAAACTGAACAAATCTAACCAAATAACTTACAATAACCTAACCATCCAAATAACATATTAAACCGAACTAACTAAATCGAATTATAATTCGGTTTATTCGGTTAGGTTTTCGATTAAACCGAATAGCATATAAAAATAAAAAAATAAAAAATATTTTTAATAAACTAATTAATTAAAATAATCTAATAAATTTTATATATTAAAATTTATTTAGTCAATTAGAAATCTATAAATCTATACAAATAATTAAGCATTTACAATCAAAATTACATATATATATATATATATATATATATATATATATATATATATATATATATATATATATATATATATATATATTTGACTTTAACTAATTTTGATTTATTCGGTTTAACCAATCTTAAAAAAATTAAACCAGAATAACACATTTCTGACAAAACCGACTCGAGATTTAAAACACCAAAATAAATAACATCGATTTGGTTTGTTTTTTCGGTTTGAACCGACTAGTGCACACCCTCAATTTGGAATATGCGTAAATTTGAGCGAATTTAAAACACAAAAATATAACTATATGTTTAATTTCAAATGTATTATATTATTTTAAAATTTTATTTTACATTATGCCAAACGTCAAAAAATTTAAAATCATTATATTTATTTTATTTTATTTTTAATTCCAATCAAACAGCCCCTAAATTTATTTTCGAGAGTCAAAATAATGTGCACAATATTTTTGTCTTAATATTTAGCATTTACTGTTTTGGCGTTGGAATAAAACTGCATATCGTAAGATTTAATCAAGCGATAAAAATTTAACATCATATTTTATTTATTTATATGTGCGAAGTCTGTCGGTCTGACTGGGTATTCTTGCTATAATCAGTTATCATGTAGAAAAATATTTAATTTTTATATAAAAATACATTATCACAAATTAACCATCTGGGAAAGTTAGTTAGAAGATGAAAGTGATATATATATATATATATATATATATATATATATATATAATTATATATTTATATATAGATTAATTTAATAATATTTTTGATGTGATAAAGAGATTTTTTTCATTTATTTCTTTAAACAAAGTGAGTGATTTTTTAATTTGAGATAAATAATAAAATATTTTTCATAAATATCTAGAGTGTTTAGGGGGCAATCATAGTGTCCGAAAAAATTATTTTAAAAATTATTATTGAAAAAATAAACTTTTAAACAGCTGTCATATAAATAGTAGATGTTATATCTTTCAGAGGGCTTGAACAGTAGCTTTAAGGATGAATTCAATCGTTCGATCGAATTTTTTATGAAATTAAATAAATTAAACTAAATAATTTAAAATAATTGAATCGTTTCAAATAATATATAAAACTGAGCTAACTAAATCGAATTATAATTAGTTAAACCAAATAACATCTAAATGAAATAAAATTGTTTAATTTTTTTATAAACGAATGAATTAAAACACAATCTAATACATCTATACATTAAAAATTTCTTAACAAATAAAAATCTATCAATTTATATAAATAGTTAAGTATTTATAACCAAAATTATATACTTACAATTGATTTCTTAGTTATTTTAGTTTAATCGGTTTAAAATAAAAAAAAACTTAGACCGAATCTCTTAATTTTACAATCAAAACCAAATTGAGTTTGCAAATTGAACAAAATTGATCAAATAGCATCGAATTGATTCAATTTTTGATTTGAACCGACTAATTCATACTCCTAATTAGCATTAGTACTACTACTGCAGTAGATCCTAACTTCAAAGGTTCATTTGGTGTAACTCAATTTATTTGTGAAAGTGATTGTATGATTGATATGAGTAAAATAAATTATTTAAAAGCTTTTGTGTGAATTAAGAATTAGCTTTTAAAAGTTGGAGAATAACTTTTTTTATAGCTACCAAAAAAATAATTTTTGTTATAAAATGTTGCTTCTCATCATATAATGTTTTAAAAATATAATAAAAAATTAAAATTAAATAAAATTATGAGAATAAAAAAAAAATGTCCCAAATAGAATCTAAGAGTTATTTGGGATAGCCATTTATAGAAGTAGCTATAGATTTGTGGTGATGAAAGCATAATTATTTTTAAAATTTGTTATGAGTATTATCATTTATTTTTTATTTTGAAATGTAGGGCAACCAATTTCTTATAATTATCACAAAATAGTATATTTGAATGTCAAAAATTGCATAAGTCATGTGGTGTCATATAAATTGATTTTGGCATATTGGAATAACTTGAGGCTATTTTATGATTTTTTTTTTTATATTCTATTTCAATATTGTTGGGCCTAATGGCATCATTATAGATGATTTGTGGTAATTTTGGAGAATTATATGCTAAATTTATAAGAAAAAAAAAATCAAAAGCATATCATTGGAAAGATGAAGTTTTAAACTTTCTCATTATTGATAGCATTTGTGTGACAAATTTAAGAGTACCTTAATTTTTTTTAACTTAAAGACATTAATATCTTAAAAATATGAGATAAATGATATGATTTAGAAGTTAACTAGATAAAACATAGTTTTTTAAAAAGAAATTATATTGTGAAAGTTCTAAAATTAAAATTTTAAAATTTTTAAAAGTCATTGATACTCCAATTTTAAAATTTATAGTCAACATAGTGTGATTCAATGAGATAAAAATTGTGTGATTTTGAGTGCATTTGGACATTGAAATATTCAGACTAAACTAAGAGATGAGGCTATTCCCTCCTCACTCTATGTGACTCATTCAACACCTAGAAAGATAGCCTAAGGGTTAGTTAAGACTTTCACTAGATTTCTTTTATTGAGAGCCATTTGGATCCACTTTTGAATTATTTTGAGGTGCATTGGATTGAATACAATTCATTAAAAAAAAAATTCAAAGATTCAGACTCTTTAAATTGATTGTGATCTTTATAGGTCTCAGAAAATCTTGGGTCAATAGTAGAGTTTGAAAGATACAATTTAGAAGAATAGTTTGCCTAAAATGATAAAATTCCATCATTTGAATAAGAAATTCTCTAAAATATCTTTAGTTCTATAAACTATTTTTCATGGCGTTGGATTAATCTTATTGAGATGATCATATTTATTTTAAAATCATTACTCAATAATGACCCCAATATTAACATTTTTTATTGATGTTAAAATCATGTCCCATACCTTTAACATATTTTAGATGATTTGATTATTCAATTTTTTATTTATTAGCTCTATCATTCTCGTTACATCAAAGTTTTTTTAGATACTCTGTATTCATCAATCGAAGATTTCACCTTTTGTAATCTTCATCAAACTATCATTATTGGCTATTGGTCAACCACCAGGGCTGAGCTTGGCTCAAGCAGCTCTCTGATCCTAACTTAATGGCGTGTTTAGTCAATTTCTTTCTATCATGATGAGAAAGTAATTATGGTTCCCTAATATAGGGCACCTAATTATTAGATCTTGGTATTGAGGGGGAAAAAAGTTCTCTAAATCTATAATATGTATTATTTTATACATTTTTGACATATTTAATAGAGATAGATCTTAGATTAATAGAATAAAGTTAGCGCCTAACTTTTTTTTATTCGTAGAAGAAATGCCTCATTATGAGCCTCCCCACACCTAATGAATGGTGGTTGTTATCTTTCATTACCTTACATTATTTGTTAGGAAGATTTACAACAATTCTTATGCACTTACACATCTATAACTCAAAATTTGATGCCATTAACGTCAAATTCAAACTATTTAGTAAAAAGTGTTAGAAATTAATGCATCGCTTTTAGCCCTAGCTTGTTGATGCCTTTGACACATAGGTCACTTAAGATAGAATCAATTGATCTAAATTAAGTAATTAAACAAAATCAATTTTTTTACAAAATTATATTTGAGAAAAATTAAAAGTTGGTCACAAGTAAGCTCTGTTTATATTTTTTCCCCTTTTAGTAATAAGTTCTTAGAGAAAATATTATATGCAGAGTTCAGATGTAGCTTTACGTTCAGACTCTAATAATATAATGGTATGTAGCGTTTAATTAATACATAATTACTGTATATTAGTTGTGAAGTTCTGTATATTAATGTAATATTAAATACATGATAACACATAATATTTATACACACATCAACCTTTATATTTAATACATAAAACTTTACAGCTAATACACAATAATTGTGGATTGACTAAGATCACATGACTTTATATTATTAGAGTTCGAACCTAAAAATTACGTATGAATTCTATGCAAAATTAATTTATGGGGAGGGATTTTTTCAAGTTAAATTTGCTTGATTTCACATAATTTCAAAAATGCAAGGTTGACTTTGTTCTTAATTTTATAATAAAAACCTTCAATTTGAAATAAAAAAAAATGAAAAATTCGAATGTTAATGGAAACAGATTTGCATAAATTAATTCGTGAATATAAGTAGTGAGCGATAATATCTTATCATTTTCTACTTATTAATTATCCTAATTATTATATCTTTCTGTTTTTTATAATCTTCTAGCTTTAGATTTATGATCTTAAGATATAATTTTTATCATTCAAATTATTTACACCAATTTATAATTTTTTAAATCGATCGTAGTAAAGAAGTAAGCTTCAGAATATATATATTGACAAAATTTTCGGTACAGGGATCTCATCTTCCACGTATACAATCATATAAGTTGGCCTCTTGCCATCGCTCTGCCTCTGCCGGAGAAATCTTCCTCTGTATATAGATACAGTTATGTCGCCATGATTCCGGCGAAGAACAGCGGCCGCCGGCCGACGGAGCACGGCGAGGTCGATATTTCTGACGGTCTGAGGACTCCAGAGACACATTTCTCCGAGCACTCATCGCTCATCATTTGCTGATACCTGCACTCCCTACTGCAAAAAGCCTTCTCCCCTCTGCAATCAAAACAATGACACCACATAACTTAATTACACGCTAAAGCAAAATATCTGATTGGCAAATATCTCATAAATAGTAAATAAGGAAAAAAATATTGGTTGAGTGTGTGTTCTTCAGAGTTAATTGATTTGTTCTGAAGCATATGAAATCAACTAAAATTTATATTATATTTATCACAAAATTATAAAAATTAACGAATTTCTGAGCTTTTTTAGTATATTATGAGCCTATTTTAAAAAAAAAAAAGAAGAAAAAAAAGAAGAAGAAATAGACTTTCACTTATTAATTATTAATATTTCTCTCTCTTTCATCTCTCTTATTGAAATAATGGAAAAGTAAAAGTAATACTGTAATTGGTTCTTTTAATGTCTAAAAGTTCAAAAACATAAAAAAGATAGATTCATAAGTTGATTTTAGTAGCAAAACAAAAAGGCAAAACGAAGATTGCACGGCTAAAAGAATTTATAGTCCTATGTATCACTCAATAATTACAATAATAATCAATGAATTATAAATAAATAATTATGAAAAGATTATTGAAGATCAAAATCTGAAGCACTGCATACTCTTTGGCGTAAGGAAGATCTGATTAATTTTACAGATTTTATCAACTTAATAAAGAATAAAAAATCACGCATGAAAATAATTCATAGCGAAAGCATCAGAAGCTCATCAGCGAAGAATCTCTCACTGAGAAGATGTGAAGCAAAACAGGAATTGATATAATTGAATTACCTGTACATGTAAATATCTTTGCCGTCCAATCTCTTTCCGCACAGATTGCAGCAACTGAGGAACCCGGCGACAGGGAAATCCCCGACTGCGGCCGATGCCGTCGCGTTCCGCGGAGGCGCAACGAAGATCGGAGCCAACTTCCGAGCGGTGACGACGATCTTCGACGGACGGATCTTCTCGAGCGCAGCCACGATGCCGAGCCCAACGCCGTCGGCCTCTCTCTTCTTCCACCCCTTCGACGACTGCGGGTTGCGCTCCAGCGGGCTAAACACGGCATCACGGTCAAGCAACAGCCTGCCGGATTTTGCTATGGGGTCCGGGACGATACGGGCTGGCTGATGGGCCAACATCGCCGGAGTTGGCTGATTGGAGAAGATGGAGTGAGGTAGTGTTGGCGACGGTGGGAGAGATGGTGGGGAATAATTGGCTCCTCCACTATGCTTTTAAAGCACCAAATCGCGAAATAAATGGGTCGGAAAATCTAATTAGTTTTAATTAAAATAAACTTAAAAAATTAATATCAATTATTAAAATAAATCATAAATTAGTAAGAGAATTTCCTATACTATAAAAATAATAAATATCAAAGAGAGTTTAATAAACACATCTTTTTAATTAAAGTGGATAAATATTTTTTATATTTTATTAATTCACTTTTAAAAATGGTATATATATTTGAGAAGTGTACAATTTACACTATTCCGGTGTTTAAAAATAATAAATTCTCTCCCTTTCATCGATTCTATTTAAGAAAAAAAAAATCGTCCAATAAATTTTTTTATGTGAATTTCTTTATTTGAGGAGAAGAGCAATACTCAATAATTATATATTATTTTGCGATTTTAAAATAGCAATAATTGGGATTATTCGTCTACGGTAATGCTACCTGTTTTATAATTTGGTTATGATTGGTTGCAGAATCCGTGGGCTAAAACGGTGGGTGTGTGCGCTTTCATTGTGCGTCCGGCACACGTTGCCCCACACGTTCGGATTCGAGCAGTTTTTTATTCTAATTAATAGTTCATACAGCAGAAATTTTACTGTTAAGAAAATGCTGATAAAGAGTGAGAAAGTGTTTGAAAAAAAGAAAGTTTAATAATATTATATTCATATTAATATTATGAATGAAATAACATTGAGGAGCGGCATCTTAGTACAGTATGTGACATGCAGTGTACATATTAAGGTACTAAATATTTAAAAATTTAAGTTTTTAAATATTAAGGTACAGTGAGAGAGAGAGAGAGAGAGAGAGAGAGAGAGAGAGAGAGATGGACTAGTCTTTTCTTTGATCAATGATACTTCCTAGCTAGAAAGAAGAAGAAGAATTGAAAGCAAATTATTTGAGCAAGATGGTGGAACCTATCAAACTTTGAAGATTTGATGCCTTCAGAGGGAAGAAAAGAGAGGAATAAGAACTTATAATACAAAGAAAATGGTGTGCATAGCTTGGCCTCATAACTTACATTCTTAATATTGATAAGAAATATAATATACTTTTAAAGGTAGATAATTCAATGTATTATGAAGATTAACCTTGCCAAATGAAAGAAAATTTGCATGAGGAATAAAGGAGAGAGAAGAGAATGAAGAAGATGCACCATCCTTTTATAAGTTTAATGTCAATAATTGCATAATCAAGATCCACTACATGGTCATAGGCAACAAACATTTATATGGAGAAGATGAGCTTCTAATTGGCTTCTCAAGAGGTTATTGTAACTTCTGAAGAACAATGTGCAAATCCCGAGATTGGTTGGTTATATGCTATCATATGGAGGGCACATGGTGCATCCTTGTTGATGCTAATGGGCTAATGGGGTCACAAGCTTGATTGAAATGTATTAAAATGACTGGCCTGAAGCGATATGGTAAGATAATATCAAAAAAGTTTTTTATTGGGCGTTGACAATTATTATGATGATTAGACGAGCGCCATAAGTTAATTGGACTGATGTAGATTAGTCAGATGCTAATACGAGTTGTCGACTATAAACCTAACAAGCAGTATTAAAGACATTTGTTAAAGGGTAAGTAACAAATGTAACTAATCAATTGGGCAAAAGCTAATTCATGAAGAGACAAGGGAAAGAAATCATCTAAGATGTTTTTTGAATGTAACCTCAAGAGATCGACCAACAAATGTGCTGATAAGAATGTTACTACACTATCAAAAAACTATTGACACTATTAAGGGTTAATTATTTTATATATCTTGACAAAATGTGTTAAATCCATAGGCGTCACTTGGTTTAATGTTATTTTAAAAATATATTTAAGTGATTAAAAATTAATTTTTATAAATTTTGAGTGTTAAAGTAAATTCATCAATGTTAAGGGAAGTTTAAGAAGATTTTTGAAATTTCAAATCAACTTTACTGTCTAACTGCATCAAACAAAATACTAAATCTTGCAAATTTCATCTATTTTGGCACATAAATTTAACTTCAAGCAATTAAAATGAATCCTTTCAATATTTAATTAGAGTTGACCATGTATAATAATAACAATAATAATACTTATTGTTATTATTATTACAATAATTATACAATAAAAGCAATTTATCACTTATCTCATTATTGATCACAAAATTTTATTCAATTTACTTTTTTATAATTTAATTTTGGGTGTTATCAATGTTAAAAAAATTTACATTGATAGAGTGAGAAAATTTTTGTTTTAACATTATTCAAAATTTCATATCTACTAAGATAAATGGATCTCATGAGAACTTAAGAGTTCTTTTTGAAAAACTCAAAGTTAACCCAACTAAAATAATCTACTATCTAAAGTGAAGATTATAAAAGCTAGTCCTCCCCTCTAACTTGAAGTGAAATTCTAAAATTCGTATTATTTACTTGCTCTCCTACAATGACGGCTAGAGAAATGTCAGTCAATGTTAAAATTGATGATGATGATGTCACATCAATTAATTACAATTGACATTAATCAAGTGATAGTGAGCATTGACATCTGTTAATGGAAGGAGACAATTGCCAAACACTGATATAGTCAAGCAATGGAAGATGTTGACGATCATTAGTTTTTTTATTTTTCGATGACATGTGAGTGACGACAATCATAATTATTAATTAAAAGATAAAGTTTTAGAATTCTTGAAATCAGAGAATTATCTTTACTCAATTCTACTTCAAGTGTGAAAGAAAAATATATTTTTAATTTTTTTATGACATTTGAATTATTTCTATCAAAATATAAAACAATCCAATGGCCCAAAATAATCCTCTTAAATATTTGAAATTTCTTGAATCCCGAAGATGTGAGAAATGGTCAGTCTTGAGCTTCAAACAAAGAGTAGTCTCTTTAAGATGTTATTTTCTATTATAAATTTGTAAAAAAATGAAACCAGAAGGTCCTTAATTTGACTAAAAAGTTTTAAAATAGAATGCTTATGTCAAAAGTTGTTCTTACTAAGATAATTTTTTTGATAATATGTATTTTATTGAAATTTTTTTTTTATGTTAGCACTAATGGTTTTAGCTGAATTAAAAAATATAAGTTCAACGTAAAATTCTTTTTTATATATTATCATCATATTAGAGAGTTTTCTTCAGCAACGTCTGCCAATCCTAATTGAGTTTCCACATCTTCTGATTCCTCTTATAGATAATAAAAAATAATAGTATAATAATTAAATAAACAATACTGAAAAAGACAACATTGACTATATTGATGGAATGCTATAATAATAATATTTCACCTCAAAAAAAAAAAAAACCTATATTATAAGAAACTAAGTGAAAAGCATTGGAAAAGTTTCAGAAATTCAGATCTCAAAACATTGATATTATCGATTAAAATATTTATTTATTTATTTATTATAGCAGATTACTCCACAATATAAGCAATTATATAATCGTATATGTGGCCGGCCTTTCCCACAATCAACAATCACCGGCTAATTATGATCCCTCTATTATTAGAAAAAAAACATTTAGATTTGAATAAATTTAAAGTGTTTTTATTTGTTTTCAATTGATTAATAATTAATTAAAATTAATATTTATATTCTAATAACAAGATTATTTAAAAAAACTATAATTTATTAATTTTAAAATAAATCCAACAATTTTGTATATATATTTGTGTGTGTGTGTGTTTTTTGTGAGTTAATAGTTAATATTTTGACACTGTTAGCTATTAATGACAAGAAGAATGTAATCAAATAGTAAAATGGAACGAGTCAAATTATTAACAATAAAAATTTGAAAAAAATAATAAGAGATTAAATAATTTTGATTCAATCAATTATTATGATAAAATGATAAAATGTAAAAAAATAGAAAAAAAACAATAAGAAATTGGTTGATATAAGAGAATGAGATATAATTTTAAAATATTTTTAATAATTTTATGCTTATATTATTAAATTCTAATATATTTTATATTAAAATTAATTAATTGAGCCAGCTCGTGA
The DNA here is from genome assembly GCA_021442155.1 of Cymbidium sinense. Taxonomy (NCBI): domain Eukaryota; kingdom Viridiplantae; phylum Streptophyta; class Magnoliopsida; order Asparagales; family Orchidaceae; genus Cymbidium; species Cymbidium sinense. The sequence continues at coordinate 41,040,376 of CM038218.1, forward strand.
GCTTATGCGTCAACTTAGGGCTGGCTTAAACTTCGCTTAATAGCTCACCGAGCTCGGCTCACAAACCATTTATTGAACTAAGCTCTCATGAGTTGACTTGACTCATACCCCGAAATGAATAGAGGGAATTCAACGATGTGAATAAACTAAGGGTCTGTTTGGCTGTAATACAAAAAAATAATGAGTTATAAGAATATAATATTAAAAAAACTACAATGAGGCCTACAAACTTTTTTATTTTCAAAAAATTAAATTGCAGCTTTTTGGTTGTCATCGTAGGGAGTCAGATCAGGTTGAAAAATACAACTTTCTCATCGCCTATGATGCACCAACACTTTAAAATAACGGTGAATGTCACACGGTCTGATAACCGACGGCCCAACACACATGTGTAGGATACTGACACGGCATGCCTCCGAATACGCATTAAAAGAGCCAAAAATAATATTAATAATATTAAAAATATTAAAGAGATATGAGTGTCTTAAATAATTAAATTAAAATTATATAAAAATATTTTAAATATAGATTTTTATATTTAAATTATTGTAAAGAGTTTTGAAAATTTAGAGAATGAGATTTGAGCTAAAAAAGAGAGTAATAAGATATATTTATTATAATTAATTAAAATTATAAAAAAATATAATTAAAAATTTAAATTTAAATTGATAATAAAGTTTATTTATTAAGATTATTAAAGTATAATAAAATAAATTACTTAAGTAATTAATTTAATTTTTTTAATTAAATAACTTATTTTTATTATTTTTAATATTTTATTTATTTAATTATTATTATAATATCATGTTCAAGATATATTTGTATCCTATATTTTTAAAAATAAAAATATCTCATATTCCTATCCTATCTTATATCATAACTCATCATAAATTATCAAAATATAAGTGAAATACAGTGTCGCAAACGACACTGTCAAACGCATCTTAATAAAAACACTAGAATATAAATTCAGAATACATTAATAAACACGATAACGGTCAAAATTTTGAATGTGGCACATTTGCTGGCCGGCTTCTTTGGAGTACGTGTTGGCGAGGTTGCTTACTGCATTTCAAATTGAGTTGTTTCCTTCTCTTCTCATCTTCATTTCCTGAGTATTTTTTTTTTAACTGGAGCTTGTGGCTACGTGGCTAAGATGCTGTTATAAAAAGTGGAGAAACCAGTTTATACCAATGGGCTCTTTGCACAGTTTTATTATCTTTTACTTTTAAAAGTGGGTTGACTTATATATATATATATATATATATATATATATATATATATATATATATATATATATATATATATATATATATATATATATATATATATATATTCAGATTTAAATTTGAATATTCATTTTGTTTAATTATTAAATGCATGACATTCCTTTCAAAAATAAATCCAGTGAATAAAAATCTTGATTAAATTTAAGTAGGATTCCTCAATTTTATGTTTATTAGATGAATTCTTAATTTATTAGATTCATCTTTAAATGATTACAAAAATAATGGTTAACTTATAATTAGTCATATGTTGTACTTCCTTCAAAATAAATTTAATAGATAAAAAAATATTATACTTAGACAATATATTTTTAGGTAACACAGTAACACAAATTCTCATCAATATTTGCACGTCAATTTCTCCCTCCTTTCTTGCCCACCTATAATAAGTGAAGAGATAATAAATTATTAATGTTTAACTCGTAGTGCCAAAATAAATGAGAATGACTTAGATATTTTAGCATGAAAGATGTGGAAGGGCTCCATAAAGAAAGACGAGAGATGATGACGCATGCAAGATGTGGAAGGACTCCATTATTACGAAGATGTTTGTAATAAGCTAGCAGACTTCATAACAAATGCATTGATGCGGTGACTTTGACAACAAAGAAGGTGATGGTTGCAAAAGTAAATACATTGAGCAGATGAAGAGTGAAAACAATAAGAGTACACAAAAAAAAAGAGTGTAATTTAACTCAGACTAATTGAGAATCGGAGTTGGACTAGCGAGTTCATATTGAATGAGGGCTTGTGCTTGTGATTACATTCTGAAAGGATACAAATCATGGTCTAAAATTGAAAAATCATTGGTTTAAGCATAGGTTAAATCTTTTCACTGCTAATCAACTATTTGATTGTTCAACCTTGATAGTACTTAATGCGATCATGATAGTATCAAAATATTAAGATTGTAGATTTCTCGATTAGTGCTAGTTTTGAGGGAGGGGAATATAAAGTAGAGCAATTAGTGTATATTTACTATCACATATTATAAATTTTAGTGTGAATATTTAGATTATTCTCTTTTGGGATTATATAAGAGAATATAATTGATGACATAGTAAGCAATATTCTAATCACAAGTGAAGTTGGAAGGATGTCAAGAAAATCTTAAGACATTCCATAGACTAGTAGAAGAAACTTTTCAAAATTTGACGATAGGGTATACATTTTCAAAAGACATTTGAAGGCATGAACTATATGACAATGAGGAATTTTGTACTGGGAACATATCAGCTAAAAAAAGGTTTTCTTTTAATGAAAGGTATACATTTTCTTATCCCAACCTTGCAATCTATCGAGAAGAATTCATAAAGGCATTTTACACTAAGTTATGCCTAAGGATGTGCACATCATATTCAATTGAAATTCATTCAACATGCCCATGATGTGTTATTCTTTGATAAACAAAAAAAATTATGGGTTCCATCCTATAAATGTTGACACATTTGCAAATGATGAGCTATAAGATTTTGATTAATGAATATTAAATAATGATATGACTTAAAATATTACTAGTCGAAGTACAAATCTTGATGTTAAAAGCAGTTGATCCAAGTTAAAATTAGATCAACTTAAAATATCATTGAAAATTTTGGGATATCAAAATCCATAAATAGCTTTCAAACGAGTGTTTATAACAAATCTCGAGAATCTAACAAGCCCAAGATCTCACGACTTTATTTGAGTATTTAAATACACAAAATACATCATATGATCGAGGGAATCATTGAGCCGTCAGTGGAGTGGGTAGTTTTGCATTTACGAGATGCCACCTCCAATCTATAAATAAATTCATCTTCATGAGAGAGAGAGGAGAGAGCTTTAAAGCTTGAAGATCCTCCAAGCATAATCGCATTCGACCAGAACCACCGCCATCATCGCCACCGCATCGCCGATCTTTGCTGATCCCCGTTTCCATCATCATCATCTACTCATCAGAATACAACCGTGACTATATATGGTTTGTTGTGTGATTATGAGATTCTATTGTCGCCCATTCTCATACAACTCAAACCCGTATGGGAAAACTTTGACTCTAAAATAAATACATAGTGGAAGATTCTCTTGAAGTAATTTCCTCTTTCGGTTTCCACATAAAGATTATGGAGTTTTCGTTCACTCTTTAAACCGTATATGATTTACAAACAATTAGTAAACTTTCACTCTACCGGTTTAAGACGCACAAATAAGAATATTGAGTTTACCTTCAGAATAAATTAATTCATGCCTAAAGGGACTTGGGAAAAGAAAATTGATATGTATATGGAGATAGAGAATCATTAATAAATAAGAATATTAGGTTTACCTAATATAATACACATAAAGTGCAAGAAGTGACATGAAGGACAATGCTATGGAGAATTTTGATAATGCCTTTTTTTTTTTAAAAAAAAAGGGCATAAATACTTTATATGGAATTATTCTCTGAAGCACTCACCAATGATAAACACAAGTCAAGCCAATATAACAAAAATATAAAGTAAAATAAAAGGGACTTTCTTAGAGGTTAATAAAAAGTCTTTGAAGCAATGAACTATTCAAGCTTAGAGCTTTTATAATGTGCATGAGATATTGTATTATAAACAACTTATATTCAATTTATCTATTCATAGGACTTATTTGTTAGATTTATTCTTTAGACGAGCTGAATTGGTTGAATCATTTAACTAAAAATTTTATACCTGAATCAATTCAATGATTTATGTAAAAAAAAAAAAAATCAAAATATTATTATTAAAAGGGCACAAAATAAAATATTCTTACATAATATAAAATTTTTTATCATCGAACTAATATTCTTTTTATTCGAGCTTATACTTCTTGCCGCTCTTATTTTAAATATTTTGTGAGATATTTATGTAAACTATATAATTTTCTATATTTAAATATGTAATACTTAATTTTGATATTTTAATAGTACTTTAGTGTCTTAATTATATCAAAATATATAAGTAAATATATTATTTCATTTAAAAAAAATTAATATTAGTAATATTTTATAATATTATTTAAAACTTTATACATTATATATATAAATATTAAAATATAGATATCTGATTCATATAAATGAAAAAATATATATATTCGCAAGCCGCGTGTTAATTGTTTATTGGCAGTAATGTCGAAAATCACGTGACTTTACGACCCATGTCTCCCGCTACGCGACGAGCGTCACACATCGTCATGGGCCCATAACGTGGATACGTGGGCCCCATGGTCTGTCGTATCTTTCTTGGTGCGCGGGCCCTCCACCCACTTCCCGCTTGTAAATGCAGTGGGTCAAGCGTCTTTGGGCCACGGAGGGGCCCACTTATACATCTTGTATTTTTAAACCCAAGAGGTGGGCCCAACCATTCTGAGCCTTTTAATTTAGTGGATGCATTAACTCTCTTTCCAAAAAATGGTGCCTTTACTGACTCTTTATTTGATCATTTTCGTTGTAATTTTTCCCCACAAAAAAAAAAAAAGAGTCATCTTTGAATTGTCATCTCACAAGAAACCAAACATTGAATATCAGCTTGATGACTTATTCATATTTATATTTCTTATGCATAATGACTTATCAATTATATTACAATATAGAAGGATAACTATGATATATTGATGTCAATTAAAAAAATTAACTTATATTATAATATAATATTTTGTTCTTTTTTGAATTAAGATTAGTTTTATAATTATTAAATTTGTTTTCAACATCTGAGCAATAATAGAAAACATAATTGGTGGGCCCAAGTGTGTCTCTTTGATAACCTATGTTAAGTTGCTAGATCTGATTAATTTTTAGAGTTAATCCATGTGACTAGCAAAAGTTGCCAGCTCAGCATGATAGTTGTCAGCTACATGTCAACAAGAACTTGGTGCATAAAATTAGGCATTAGAATTGTCGAGGATTTCATAAATTCCCACTACTTATTATTAGGGATGCGAGGTGACTAGTTGAGCTGGTTTGAACTTTGCTTGTTATTGAGTTTGTGTCAAGTTAATTGAACTTTGAGCCGAGAGTTACACTAATATATCATGCAAGCTTGAGTTCAAACTTAATGAAGGTTAACTCTTTGGTTTATGAGTCAACTCAAATTAGTTTTAACTCCTAATTTTCCTTCTCCACTATATGATTTAAATTGGATGATAATCTAGCAAGAAAACAAGAACCCTATGATGGAAGCTCTTGAATCTAGCATGATGAACTCTTTTTTTCCTTATCTCACATCACTACACCAAACAAAGCCTGCCCTCGTAACTCCTTTTCCTCAACACGTGCCACCGGTCCCAAAGATGCCTTCATTAGCAAGCACATAATGAAAGCTCCTCTTTTAATCATGTGTTGTTGGTCCTGATTACGCCTTTGCTAACAAATTCTTCTTCTTCATCACACATTATTTGTCTCGACAATGCCTTTTTTAGCGAATTCTTTTCATCAAAAACTACAATCGAATAGATTCCTTATCAATTGAACTCTATCCCGACTCTTCATCTCGTTGATGTCTTCTCTAGTGAGGTGTGATTTGGGCTGACCTCACAAGTCTAAATCAAACTCAAGCTCGTTATTCCTTTGATGAGCCAAGATTAAGTGCACTATCTGAACTTGATTTATAACCCACCTTTGGAAGACGAGTCAAGCGTGTAACTGCATCAAGACTTTAGTTGATACTAGTAATATTGCACGTGTACATAATATTCTAAAAATAAAAAATAATATTATAAATATTAAATAATATGATTTAATTTATATTTTTATTAAAAAATCAAAATAATAAGTTCATATTTCTATTTATAAAAAAGTTATATATTAAAATTTCAAAAATTTATAGTTTAATGAATAATGTTCAATGTATTTATGAAAAATACAAAGAGTCATAAGAATATAAGTTAATTTGATTTTTCAATCATTACTTTTACATAATTGGCATTTGATAATAATAACAAAAGATAGTGATAATTGGTATTTGATGATCAGATAAAGTGACTAATTAGCTGGTTTATGATTGATAATACGTTCTAAAAACATATGAGCTTGTTTTCATTGATTTTTGATAGGAATTGGCAATGCAGATTCATTTAACTCCATAACTTTATATTAGATGTTAATTTGTTTACAGTGTAACTTGTAGTTGTTTAATTTTTAGTTGCAATTATAATTAATTGCAACATGGAAGAAATCATAGAAGAATATATGAAAGCTTAAAAAATTGACTTTGAGGACTTCAGCAGCCACCAGGTATGACCTCCCAGTTTAAGATTTCCCTATGATCTAAGTTTAACAAACGTTCTACTCTATTTTAAAATTAAAATTTTATTTTTAATCACAAAATCAATTTTTTTTAGATAATTATAAAATATGTATCGTTAAAAATATATATTTCTTAAGATTCATCTTGTTACTTATAGAGTTACTTTGATAAAATGATTATTCATTCATGATATATGCCAACATGCCACAATTAATCATAATTTAAGGACATAAATAAAAGATCTAGTAGAAGATTATGTAAATAAGAAAATGGTAATAAACATTAAGTGTTTTGACTTCATGATTTTGTCTTATAGAATAAATACACTTTTTCAATGAATTATTTTCATCTTTCTCCAATTTGATTTTGTTAGATCTTCTATCGAGGTCCTTTATTGATTGAACATTGTGTATATGTAGAGATCGATTCCCATATATCTTCTCTTATGACTTAATTGTGAAAGTGTAAGTAGAGCCTATGAAATTTGTGAGAATTTCTTTATATTCTTGAATATTTGATTCCTGCAAGATAAAAATAAAATAAATAAATAACAAAAACACCATATATTATTTAAAGATTTATAATTAAGCTAATATATTACCTTTATTTTTTGTAGTTCTATAACTGGCAAACTAATAATGTCTTCAGCCTCTGCATCAAATAGTGTAAATATCGAATTTGAAGTTGTATTTTTAACATCTAGTTTAATAAGGTACCTATTTGAAATAAAATCAGTATAACATACATACACAATAATAAAAATAAAGTATTTTAATTTTATAAATTAATTACCTTAAACTATATTCTATGTTGTTATTTGAACACTTAGTACATTCCACTGCATCTTCTTTTATAATTACCTTTGATTTACATGTATTACATGCATTATACTAAAGGTTTCCTTCTTCTTTTATTCCTTTTATAGACACCATTGTATCATAGTACTTGATTCAGTAAAAAATAATAAATTAGTTATAATAACTTTTTTAAAAAGTTCATACATATAAAGTACCTCTCTTGATGAATGTTCAAATGTATTGATCCTAAAAAGATCAGTTAGTACATATCTTACATTGGTTGATGAATCCATAGAGTATTTACTTTCATTGAACCTTCAAATTGGATTTCATGTTAATTGAAAGTAATTAGTATAATAAACAAATCATTCTAATTTTTTTTAAAAAAGCAAGATAGATTCCAATATTTGATTTTTTTGATTCCGACAAATCTGGATTAATTTCTAAAATTGTTGATGATGTTATTGACAATGTAAAACTTGTTATTTTAAATATGTAAGTATTATAAAATATTTATAACAAAATATTTAATACACACATAGATTGTTGGAACCATTAAACTATTTTATTACAAAATATTAAAATACATTTAAAACTATTATACCATTAAAGTATTTCCCAACAATTGATTTTGCCAAGATTACTTGAAACTCATCTTTCATTGCTTCTAATTGTTGACCTTGCACTATAGCCAATATTTCCCATAATATGAATGTAAATAATTCAGACCTGAAGCATAAAAAATGTCAAAGATTGATTTTTTTTCCTTAAAATTTTAATTTAAATGGCATACCTTAATCCAAAAATTTGTAGATCTTACTTCATAATTTTTTTAATCCTTTTGTCAATAAACTGTTCTAACTTCATTAATGTTCATAACTAATAAGAGAATATTTATTTTAAGAAATAATAAAATATTTATTAATATAATGAATGTCATAAGATAAGAAATAAATGTAATAAAATAATTAAAATATTTACCTGAAGACATATTTGGATTTGACTTGATGTCTAGTATTGTTGAAAAATTTAGTAGATGATGAGAAATGATTATTATCCATTTCTTCAGATATTACTGTGAGATTATTTAATATAATCTCAAAATTCTCATTGACATTATAGAAATTTTTGTTTATGTTTTAACTTGTCCATTTGAAATCATATAAACTTTTTCAATATCCAGTATGTTAGTAAACTTATCAACAATATCATCGAACATTATTGCATATATCTTTGCACCCTGTTCATAAAATAAAAGAAGTCAATGTAATTAAAGTAAATATTAAAATAATATTAGTTCTAAAGAATCTAATATTATTCATCACTAACTAAATTGTATATAATGATATGATAAAATTCAAATCTATTTAATAAAAAAAAAAAAATTACTTGGACATCCATAAAAGTAACTTTCGGAAATTTTCCATGACCTCATTTGAAATTTTGTGTATTTTCTTTTTCAGTCACTAAAACCTTTATAGTACAATAATGTTAATGTAGTGATAAGTTTATGATCATAATTGATGAATCCATAAATATTAACCTATCATTAAAATAAAAAGGAAGTTAGTCATGTAAGCACATCCTTTAGAAAAAAAAGTATAATGATATTTCAATTAAAAATTAATTTTAAAAATATCATATCAAGAAAGATTGCAACTTCTTTGTATACCTAAAAATTACTGAGAAAATATCAATATATCTTTGTATATGATATTTCTTGTATAATGACTTTATTTTGATGCATATTTATCTTGTATGATAAGCAATTTTGCATTGCTCATTGAAATTCCTCTAGATACTGCAACATATAATTGTCCATGTGAGAATACATGCTGAGGAAAATATATTATAATATTATGTATTATTTGATCTTGTGACTTATTGATTGTCATTGCAAAACATAGACGTATTGGAAATTGTTTTCTTTGAAATTTGAATGGTAGAGTCTCATCTTCGCTTGGACGTAATGGTATTCTTGGAATCAAAAATAGTTTGCCTTAGAATTGACCAGTTGATATTTCTGCAAGAATAAAATTTTATTTAAATGATTTACAAATCATTCTTATTCCATTGCATAATTCATTTGAAGGATCTAAATTTCTTAATAGCATTATCGGACAATTTTTCTTGAGAATAAGTCGATGCAGAGGAAGTCCATTTGGTGTCAATGAGTTTAGAAATTTCACTTGATAGATATTAGATTTGTCATCAATAACACTATCATAACTGAAGTAAATTACTTCATTTCCTAGAAAGCATTTTATAAGCTTTTGATTTATCTTATCCAAATACTCATTTTTTGTCGCTAAGATAGCTCTTTTCATAATGTAATCAGTTGATATAACATTTCATGTAAACAAGAAAATATATCATTTATTAACAAATCTTCTGAAACTTCTTTACTCACATAAGTTATTATCATCTCATCTGGAATCTTTACTAATCCATCTTCAGTTTATGGTTCATCTCCATTTCTAATTCTAAGTATAGATTCAAAAAAATAATGAATCACTTTTTTCTCTCATATTTTCTTTTAATTTGAAAACTTCTATATATGATCATAAATATGACTTAATTAAGTTATACTTGATAATTTCATTTTTTGATGCACGTCTTACTACCAGTACAACTTGCCGAAAGACACCTCCAAATACAATAACTTTACCAACAAAATAATCAGAATTATTCATAATATCTCTTAGTGTTCTATCCAGAGACTCTATTGCTGTTCATTTTAGCATTGATGCTTCATCCCAAATTATAATACTTGATTTCATAAGTAATTGAGCAAGACCACTTTGCTTTGGTATTGTGCATGTACTTACTTTTGTTGTATTTATTGATATTTTAAATCTTGAATGTGCTGTTCGACCTCCTGCGGATTGATGCTGCTACCCCTGAAGTTGTTGTTGCTATTGCAATATGACCGTTCATTCTGAAAGTTGCAAGTAATGCTCGATATAAATATGTCTTTCCTGTACCACTATGACTATCTATAAAAAACATATCATTCTATTTATGATATACACGTTTTATAATTTCTTCATATGCCTTCTTCTGATCTTCATTAAGTATGGTGAATTATGTTGATATCTTCACTTGGGGTTATGACATTTAATTGTTCAATTATTTCCCTATTTTGAATTTCTTCGTCTTTTTCAAATGAAGCAATAATGTCTTGGGGTAATTTAGGTAGATCAAATTCATTTATATTTTTACCCATTCTCTCAATAAATAAACTGACGCTCATTAAAGTTTTTGTCACACATAATTCTTCTGAAAGAATACCACTATTTTGATAATCCTGAGATAAATGATTACAATATGCATTCCATAGTTGATGTATATTTGTTGGCTCACAGTAAATTATAATAACAATAAATAGATGTCATAATTCAAATGGCAATTAGAAATTAGATGCATCATTTAAACATTTTGAATATAGTCATCAGTTTCCAACAAACCATGTTTCTCTACAGCTTCTTTAAATGTGGAACATTGTATGCTTTTAATAAATCAGTAAATGATATCGATTCATAAACATGATTTAATAACATTCTTAAATAATATTTTTCACCCTCTAATAGAGTTGTAGTGTTGATATGACCAATTTGCTTAAAATTTTGTCTTCTTTTCCAAAGTTTTTGTCTTATCCCACACATATTTTTCTTGAATTTCTCTATATAGGTATTTTCTTGCTTCTGAATCTCTTTTATTTAGCTCAAAAAATTATGTCAACATAGTTTTTTTTTTATATTATTAAATGCCAGTAAATCACATAAATTCTGATTTTCTTTGTAGTATACAACTTGCATGTCTTCTAAATGTAACTGTAAATTACATACTGATGGATACATCTCATTTACATAAAATTCAAATATTTTCCATAATGCTTCTGATGCTGATATCCATCTTCCATCTTGGTATTGTTGGATCTCATCTTTTTTTTTCTCTACTTTGTTGTGAAATTGAAACTCAAAATTTATCATGCCCTTTATAAATATAATTGTAAATATATTTTACTACTTTTATGCCGGAACATATATCAACATTTATATGATAATTATATTTAGATAATAAATATGGATTATAAGGAATAACCCAACGATTATCTAAAATATATTTTCTTACATTAACATTTTGTCTATCATTTCTTCTATGATAAATTAGATATGAGTCATCACCTATTGATGTTTGACATGAAAAAGATCTTGGGTACTTATTTTTACAAAATCATTTTTTCATGCATGGGTTTTTTTCTATTTAAGTTTCCACATGGATCATGCATCATGTGTTTTACAACCAATCCATATAGATTCTTGTATTTGAAAGGATCTGGTAACTCTATAGATATAATTCTATCAAATTGTTCTGGCATTGTTATCTTAAATCCACTCTTTCAAATTACTAAAAAATGTGCATGTGGAAGTCCTCTTTTTTGAAACTCTATAACATATACATCAAAAACTATAACTCCAAAAATTGACTTCTTGAATAATTCTTCCTTCAAATCTTGAATTTTAGCTCTGAAAGTTAAATCTGGTCTATCTTGTATAGATTGGCCTATCTTTAACTCATTTTGTATTTCTACCCTTTCTGGATTGCATGTCATTGTTATAAACAAGTCTAGCTTTCCAAAATGTTGAGCATGAGCCATTGCATCCAAATATCTACGACTCATATCACACGATCCTCCAATGAATGAAGCAGGCAAAATAACTTTTTGGCCAACATTATTACTTAATGTTTCTCCAGATGTCACAGTATCAACTAAGCCTTTATATAACTCATATTGTATTGTATGCTGATTTCTTCTATAAAAGTCCAAACAGCTTGTCTCAATTTTCACATACATATTAACAACATATTGATGCTATAGCCTACCACCATATAAAAAAATTGATTTATCATTTTGACGAATTTGAAGTTTGTAACTATAATATTCTTTGCATGAAACTCAACATTTTGCTGATTTTATAATTCCTATAACATAAATAAAAATGATTAATAATAAAAAATAATCATCATACATAATTTAATAAGATGATATATAGAAATAATTACCATTTTCTTTCTGGTTAAAGACATCTTCCTCAGTTGCACCAGGCTTCATCACTTGTATAATCATATTTTGATGTTCTTTTTCAAACTTGAAAATTCTATTGATATTTTGATGCCAACCAACTTATTCATTTGGAAATAAAAGTGGGTATTGTAAAGGATCATAACAACCAAAATAATGTTTAATTTTTCGATATTCTCCAGAATATGAAGTCAGAATTATATCACGTTCTATTATAGCTGTTGAATTTTCTCCTTCAATCCAAACTGCTGCTACTTGAAATGTAGTCGGAGCATTATAAACTCTTTGATCTAATTTCACATAAGTTTTTATTCTAATTTAAAAATTTTCTAAGTCTCCTCTATTGCTCAAAGATCTAAAGAGTTGAGCATATGAGTTTCCAACAAGTACACCCAGTATTTTTTTAATTAAATCCTCATAAAGATTCAAATCACTAATGATATTTAATCGATTATTTGATTCAAAATAAGTATCATATATACATATATATAACTGAAAATAGTATGGACCATTAGATCCTTTAATAATGGACAGAAGACTGATAAATTTGTCCTTGAGCTCTAAATGTATATACTCCTTATCTTGAATTTGCTAATTCTTGATCTATGTGAGCTCCAAATGATGTGAATGAAAATATACTATTATATGCTTTGATCTTACTTCTGAATTCATGTGATTCACTTGAATTTGAAGTAAATAACTCATACAACTGTTCCGAAATATTAGTAGATGCTAGTATGACCTCTCCATTATAACAACAAAATGTTGGTTGCTCAAATTGAAATATTCTTGCATTACAATATGAACAAAGGTGTAGTTCTTCAAGAATGTGTAAATCTGAAAAAATTAAACTATAATCTACAATCATGTCATCGATATTTGTCACTTGTACATCTGTTTAAGATAAATTTATATAAATTAAATAATGCATAAATATGCAATATATACGAAGAAAATATAACTTATAGTTTATTTAACGTGATGATTTTGAAGCTGATGCAATACATGCAATTTCGAGATTTGAATTCTTGTTTCATCTCTTTCTAGCTAAGATAATAGCTTCTATTTCTCTTTGCTTTGCTTCAATAGACATGTTAGAATATTTTTGTCTTTGATATTCTCTTTTTCTTTGATCATTCATATCAGATAGATATATTTGTTTTAGTTTTAAGCAAAATTATAAGTTATTAATTGATGTTAAAATGTAAATGATATAATAATCATATTATAAGTTATGACAAGAGCAATAAATATTTATATTTTTTATCATATGAAGAATTGATATGGGGACGATAAGTAAATATCTTTTAAATTCATAATAATATCCAAAGTTATAATTCAATATAATATTTACCAATATATAAATTTTATACAAAGAGCAATTTGAGCTTATTATTTTAACACTTCATTAAAATATATATTAAGTAATTATAAAATAAGAGTTTATAACATTAGTCTATATTCTCATAAATTTATTATTCAGAAGCATTTGGTGCATGTGTTAATGCATGAAGTATGACTTATCTTATATTTTTTTTTTAAAAATGAATAAAATAACATATGTTTATAGAAGGAATTATATTTTTTTGGTTGAAGGGTTTTAAAGTCCAACTTAATCTTAATTGTATTAATATTTCTTTTTGAGATATAGGAAAATTAAATATTAAAAGTTCTCAACAAATATGTAAGAATTATAAAATGCACGTCTATAAAAAAAATGCTATTACAGTAATGTATATATATATATATATATATATATATATATATATATATATATATATATATATATATATATATATATATATATATATATATATATATTATAACTTAATATAATCATATATATGTAAAATTCAAAGTAATGAATCTATAATATATATTATCAAATTAAAAAGAAATTATAAACATATACCTCATTGATGTCAAATAAGTAGTGTGACAAGAATAAAATTTATCTGTAAGAAAATAGAGAAAAATATATTAGAGAGGCAACAAAAAGATATGTAATCTATGATTTCTTTTTAATAGCTAATTTATTTGAATAGATTTATATTAATTAAAAATGTCTAGAAAAAAATATTAAGAAAATAAATCATCGGATGAAAAAAACTTAGCCTTTCTTTATATTCTTAATTATATTATTAATAAATTAAACTTCAAATCATGTATTAGAAATGATACAATAATTGTAAAAATTAAAATATTTAAATAGAACAAAATATTTGTCAAATCATCTCAGGCATATATGCACAAGATTTCATTATTAAAGTGTTAGAGCAAAAAGTAAAAACATAGTAAATAAATAAAAAACTTTATATATGAATTACCTAAATAGATTTACAAGAAAGCAAAATATTCATAAGATGGAGTTGAATTAGACCCTTTCGAGGAAGCATTTTCTATATCAAACAATAGTTTTATTACGACATCAAGGATAACCCATAGAAGCACATAATGTCAGGAAATCAATAACATTCATATGAAGTGTGCTGATGCACACATTCAAATTTGCAAAATGAAAAGGTTATAGAATCTCTAACCTAAAAAAAAGTAGTATGAATTGGGTTATTAAATTTCTGCTAAATTTATTAAAAAAAACTTTAGGAGAAAATAACAATGAATTTGCTTCATTATGGAATATAGCCATCGATTGTTTAGAATTTTTCTACTTCCGTACGAATTTGAGCCCATTAATTTTCGATAACTTTACTAACATTTACATTTAGATCTCTCCCTGTCTCTCTCTTTTTGTATATATATATATATAATAATAATAATAATAATAATAATAACAACAGTTGAAGAAGTAATGCTACTCAATTATTTTTTTTCAACTTTCTAGTGACATTACTGCTCTAAATAATGAGAGCTCCAATACATTCCTCAATATTTTTTAGAGTTTTTTAAAATAATATTATTTATTTTTAAAAACAAATAAAAATAATTTAAAACTATCTAAATAAATATGTTTTAAAAAATAACATAAAAAATAGAAAACAAAATTGATCCCTAATAACCCCTAAATGTTACAAAATTTACATTAAGAACTCCCTGAAATGCACTCACAATTCATCATTTTCATAATGAGAGATGGAATTTTTAGGATTTCTTACCGACAAACAAGGGGGATGGTTAGCTTCTTAAACCCAATTCATCACTGGGCTCACATATCACAAAAACAATGAACAATGCTAAATTATTATAGAACCCCTAAACATAATCCCAAAAACTCTAATCAATGAGATGCATGCAGAAAAATATATTAAAAAAATTTAAAAATAACTTATAAAGTATATACCTGATTGATGTAATATCAGTAGTGTGATCAGAATAAGGTTTATCTGTAAGAAATAGAAAAATATATTAGATAGATAATAAAAATATATGTAATTTATAATTTTTTAATGATTATTTTGTTTGAATATATTTATATTAATTAAAAGATGTCTAAAAAAATATTATGATAAGAAATCATCAAATAAAGAAAACTTAGGCTTTCTTTATTGTTGTGTGCTAGAAAACCAGTTGCGATAGAATAAAAGTTTACGCCTTAGCTTTATTGCGGAATCCAACACACACATATATGTTTGAAGAATTAATAAGAAAACTTCAGAATTTTTACGTGAAAAAATCTCGAAAAGAGGGAAAAAATCACGGGGCCTAGCCTAGTAAAAATCTTCCACTATGTATCTGTTTTTTCAAAATATAAAATTTTCTCGATAACGATATTACAGAATTGTATATGAGAAGGGCTGACAATGAGAATCCAAGAATCAGGCAACAACAGCTATATAGCCATGGTTAGGTTGTAACAGTTGCTAGTGGTAGTTGATGATGGTGAACAGTGGGGGTCAGCGACCGACGGTGACGGTTGACGGTGGAGCCGACCGGTGATTACGATGATCGGGCGACGGTGATGACGGGATCTGATTTGGCGATGATGCGACGGCGATGGTAGCAAATGACCGCAGTAATGACCGGCGACGGTGGTTGACGGCAATGCCGACGCGCAGACCGCTGGTGGTGAGGACCGACGATGGAGATTGACGACGACGCATCATCCATGATAATGAGATAATGGCGGTGGTGGTTGGCCAACGGTGGTCGACGACCGCTGAGTGGTGGTGGCACGATTATGCTTGGAGAATTTTCGCTTTAGAGCTCTCTCTTTAGCTGGCCCCCTCAAGAATGATGCTATTTATAGATTAGAGAGAAGGCATTTTCGTAAATATATGCAAAATCCAAACCACTCCATCGGATGGCTCAAGATGATTCCTTTGATCATCTGATGTATTTTGTGTATTTGAATGCTCAAATGAAGTCAGAATCAAGAGATCTTGGGCTTGTTAAATCTGGCTCATCAAGACGCTCGATTTGATCATAAACATTCTATATTTAAGAACTATTTAGGGATTTCACTGATATCCCAGAGTTTCCAATGATTTTTTAAGTGCTTGATCTCGACTAGTTTCAACTTAGGATCAACTTGCTTTTGACATCAAGATTCGTGCTTCGACTAGTAGTATTTTTAGTGCCATATCAGTTGCCCCCTATTTTTGGATGATATTATCTCAATCATCCAAAAATATATATTCAAAATAATTGAAAATATCAAATTCTTCAATGAAATTTGCGGGTTCATTAACCATACATTTTGAGAGAACAGATCTTCATGGGGGCACAAGATTATGATCACGGAAGTGGGTGCAGGGCCGCGGATGGGTATCGGGTATACAAGGTTCCGAGGTTATGGATCCATTCAGCTACCATGGCTCGAAAGCGTGGCGCTGGGCGAAAGCGCTGCAGTGAATACCGAAGCGACGGTAGCTGTGCGTGGCATGTTGGTTCAGACGCTCCGGTAAACGTAAAATCAAGAGCATTCTTCTTAAGGTAAAATTTTTTTTTTCCTTTCCTTTTGTCAGTTCGACATTCTTCGGGAAGGTCATTCATGTCGATCAAGACCAGCTCATACGACTCGGTTTTCCCTCGAAGAAGGCCAACTTTTCTCGGGACCGATTGGGTTGGATGCGATCAAGGCGTAGTTCATATTTTCCCTCGAAGAGACATCAACCTCGCCTTGACCGAGTTTGGGAGGCAATCAATGCCGTAGTTCATACAAATGAGACTCGGTTTTCCCTCGAAGAAACACCATCCTCGTCGGATAGACCGGGTTTGGAGGCGATAAAGGCCCGTAGTTCATACTGTGATGCTCCGATTTTCCCTTGAAAGAGGTGTCAACTGTCCTCGTCGGACTGACCGGGTTCGGAGGCGATCAAGGCCCGTAGTTTCTACTTCTTCTTGTAGGAAATTGGATTTTTTGAAACTTCAATGGATGGTTCAACAGTTGATAACTGCTAAGATGGAAGGGAAGTGTTAATTAGAAGCCATCCTTTGAACGACTCAAAAAGTCTGGCAGGTAATTTCAAAGTATCATTAGAGAGGAATAACTTTTTTTATCTCATATGTGTGTGTATACTTTTCGTCAGATCGTAGGCAAAAAATTTTATCCAAAGCTGTCCGTGAGCGACAGAATCAAGAAAGGATGTGCCCAAGTATTGGGGTGAGTGAGTTGCTTCACAAAATTCTCAGATTTTTATCTTTTCCTCTCTCTTTTTATTTATTTATTATGTATTTTCACAAGATCATGGCCGGAAGAAAACCCATAGTGTGACAGCTATAGATGATATATCACTCACTATCACATCAGATAGTTTAATGGTGCTCCGCAAAAAATTTCGCTTCCCTAATGAGTTGGTGGCTATTGTTGCCAAAAGTCCGATCGATTCGTCACCGCCAAGATACTTTCGCTTCGAGATGATTCTTCGTCGGATGCGATTCCTTGACTCGAATTGATTGAGATTTTTAAAATATGCAGTGTAGCTTTGTTTCAAATTTCATTTCGAGCTTTACTGATCATCGTTGGTTTGACTGTCTTTTTTAGAGAGTGTGGTGTTACTTTGAACATCAAATACTTATGCCGAATGTGTAGATTCACACGTGATGCTCAGGGACGTGTTTCTTATTGGACTATAAAGAATTGGATAAAATTTTCAGCATGGGATCCATCTAGAAATTGGTCTAATAGATTTTTTTTTTGTGAAAAATGAGTGGGGCCTCTTTAAGAGATGGGAAAGATTGAATGACCTTCCAGATCCATCGCTGATTGAAGAGAATGAAATCTTAACAACTCTTAATATTCCTGATGCAGGAAGCTTACATCATGAGTTACGTCACATTGACAAATATATAATTGAAGATATAATGTTCAAGGTTGGCCTTTCCATCAATGTAGGGAGATCTCATGCTCTTCCACTGAAGAGATCAAGTAAATGTGATGAAATGTCTCCTCATATTCACAGGATTCTTTCAAGAAGCCCGTTGCAAAATTACGGTGATAGCAATGTTTCTTCTTTAAAGAAAAAGAAGACATGTGCCGAAGTGACTACACCAAATATTTGGGGAGAAGATGTTCGACCCTAGTTGGCCTCTGAGAGTTTATCTATCTTAACTCATAATGGGGGAACTCATTTCAAGACGATATTCTCAAGAGGTGTTAAAGCACGATCGCCAACGAGCATCTAATTAGTACGTTGTCTTCTCCTCCTCCTTCTTTTCTTCTTTTCCTTTTTTCTTTGAGTAATATTTGTGATGATTTTTTTTATTATAGGTAGCTTAAACATTAGGGCTGATGGCTCATTTGGGTGTCGCTCTAGATGAGTGGAATACTGAATTTGTGAAGGTAAAATATCTGTAAGGTGAGTCTGAGCGAAATATGAGTGCTAAGGCCAAAGAAGTGACGACTCTGGAGGATTGCTAACCTGGTGTAGAACTGAGCTAGCGAACATGACAACTTCTCTTTCTCTCCAGCGTCAGGAGGTGGAGCGCACTCGTGATGAGTTGATTGAGGTGAGGGTAGACCGAAAGAGAAAAGACTCAAGGCACTTGCAGCGGAGAAGAAAGCTCTTGAACTAGAGAGAAAGCATTACATGATCATCTTTCTGAGAAGGAGCTTATAATGTCAGAAGCGGAAGCAAATGAAATCTCCTTGAAGGTAGTGGAAGACTTTAAGAACTCCCTGGCTTATCGCGATACTATCGAGGACCATGTCCAGGAAGCTCGTAATCATATTCTTGATGTTGAAGTGAAGGACTTGGAGCACTAATGTTTAGAGGAAGGCTTCATTCGAGGATTCATAAAAGGAATTCGCTTAGTACATCGCAAAATCGGAGCTAGTATTGAGAATCTATCTCCCAGCCAAGTATCTGAAGACCCTTCGCCAGATTCAGGAGATGAAGGGGTCGAGAGTGAGTTTAAGGGAACATCTCTTAGTGGTGAGGAGGACGTTGACATCATGTAGTATCACTTGAGGATGCATTTCTTTTCTTTCATCTATGTATTGTTATTTATTATTATTATTTTGTATCAAAATTTTGATTCTTTTTTATATCATCATGTTAGTGCTGTCAATGATATAAAAATTTTTTATGGGTGATATGCTCTTGTTTTATTTTTACTTATCCGGGGTGATTGGTCGGAATATTATTCGACGATGCTAACCTGTACAGATGAGGCCATGGGAGGTCCACCAAGGACCTTTTGGCCTATCCTAGGTATTAGTCAAAATATTATTTGACGTCTTACCTATATGGAAGAGGCCGTGGGATGTCCACCAAGGACCTTTTGACTTATCCTAGATATTAGACAAAATATTATTTGATGTATTACCTATATGGAAGAGTCCGTGGGATGTCCACGAAGGACCTTTTAACCTATCTTAGGTATTAGCGAAAGTGTTACTTGACTTCTTACCTATATGGAAGAGGTCGTGAAATGTCCACTAAGGACTTTTCGACCTATCCTAGGCATTAGTCAAAGTGTTTCTTGACTTCTTACCTGTACGGAAGAGGTCTGATCAAGTCCCCTTGGAATTGATCATGCTCCGACTGAGATACAACGTGAGTTGCATATTTCTCAAGTGGGAGGATTAAATGAAGGAGATTATTTATATGCAACAAGCTCGAAAGAAAAAGCTATAAACTCATTACTCTGATAAGGTCGGTGATGCAATCATAAGATGATTTTAATATATATATAAGTTTCAAGAGGAAATGACAAACGAGATAAATAAAAGTTGCAATAATTATGCAGTAGAAATTACTGATAATCTTTTTAGAGATTCTCAGTGTTCCAAGTTTGAGGTAAAGTTTTTCCCTCTGGATCCTTGAGCTTGAATGTTCCTGGCTTGACCATAGCTTTAATGATCCTCTGATTCGCAATGAACTGTTCAATAAAAATCTTGGTGAGTTAGTCAAAGGTATGGATGGATCCCCTTGGAAGGGAGAACCAAGTGCGAGCTTGCCCCTTGAGGGTAACGAGAAAGACCCGACAAAGCAATGTGTTAGGAGCTCGTTGGATATGCATGATGGTCCTGTAATGGTCGATATGTTCATATGGGTCAGTTGCCCCATCATAAGAGTCGATGCTCAGAAGCTTGAACCCTACAGGAATGAGATGTTGAAGAATAATCTCAGTCAGAGGTGAAGACTCTTGATAGCCGCGATGAGAGAGAAGATGATTTTCATCTTTATAATGAAATTCTTCTCGCACCAAGCGTTGTAATTTCACACATATAATATGATGGGTAGAGTCAACAGAACAAGAACGTGCTAAGCTACCAGTAATAATTGGTGGATTAGCGCTTGAGCCGCAAGTGATAGTAGAACTAGCGTATGGCGAGGTTAAGATCCGGAAGAGGAACTTCGATGGAGAGAAGGCCCCGTATTAGTATTTTGATCTCCCCTGGCTAACGATCGATCTTGGGGGAGATGTGTTTGCCACGATAATGGCTGTCGTGTTCCTCATAAAAGTCAGATTATCTCATTTTGAGACTCTTCCATTCAACGCACACGATCTTCTAGAGAGATTCTTGTTGCACCTTCACCGACAGAGTCATGCCTATCAGAGGGAAGTAAGGCAGAAGCTTGGCGTCCTTGGTTCAAGGATTGGTTTTGAGAGTGATGGAAATTAGAGCAGGAGGTTACGTTGTTACGAGTATTGCACCTATTGGCCATAATACGGGTGTTCACAAAAATTGTGGTTGAGGGAGTCTCTTCCCACAGACGGCGCTAAACTGTTGTGTGCTAGAAAACTAGTTATGGTAGAATAAAAGTTTATGCCTTAGCTTTGTTGCAGAATCTAGCACACACACAAATGTTTGAAAAATTAATAAGAAAACTCTAGAATTTTTACGTGAAAATATCTCGAAAAGAGGGAAAAAACTATGGGGCCTAGCCCAGTAAAAATCTTCCACTATGTATCTGTTCCAGAGTACAAAATTTTCCCGATAACGGGATTATAGAATTATATATGAGAAGGGCTGAGAATGGGAATCCAAGAACTAGACAATAACAACTATATAGCCATGGTTAGGTTGTAATAGTTGCTAGTTGTAGTTGATGATGGTGAACAACGAGGGTCAGCGACTGACGGTGACGGTCGGTGGTGGTGATGACCGGCAGAGATGGATAGCGATGGTCGGTGGTGGTGACCGGTGACTGGCGACGGTGGTCGGCGATGATGACCGGCGATGGTGGTTGATGCTAGTTGGCAGGGATGACCGGCGATGATGGTTGACGGCGATGACCGGCAGTAATGACCGGTGACAGAATACCGTTTAGCGGTCAAATGGTGAATGGTCGGCAGCAGACCGGTGATGGAGATTGACGACGACGATGATCGACGATGGCGGCTGATGGCTACGGCCGGTGGCGGTGGTTGGTGGCCAACGGAGGTGGTCGGCCACCGTTGAGTGGTGGCACGATTATGCTTGGAAGATTTTCAAGCTTTAGAGTTCTCTCTTCTCTTTAGCGTGGCTCCCCTCATGTGAAGAATGAGGGGCTATTTATAGACTAGAGAGAAGACATTTTCATAAATACATATAAAATCCAAACCACTCCATCGGATGGCTCAAGATGATTCTTTTGATCATCTGATGTATTTTGTGTATTTGAATGCTCAAATGAAGTCAAAATCAAGAGATCTTGGGCTTGTTAAATCCGGCTCGTCAAGATGCTCGATTTGATCATAAATACTCTATATTTAAGAACTATTTAGGGATTTAACTAATATCCCAGAGTTTCCAATGATATTTTAAGTGCTTGATCTCGATTAATTTCAACTTAGGATGAGCTTACTTTTGACATCAAGATTCATGCTTCGACTAGAAGTATTTTTAGTGTCATATCAATTATATTTTTAACTATATTATTAATAAATTAAACTTCAAATAATGTATTAGAAATGATATAATAATTATAAAAAATAAAAAATTTAAATAGAACAAAATTTTGTCAAATCATCTCACACATGGATGCGCAAGATTTCATTATCTAGTGTTAGAGCAAAAATTAATAACTGAGTAAATAAATAAATAATTTTATATACGAATTATCTATATTTAAAACCCACATCCATGAGAGATTTATCACTATTGCAGATCACATAACCAAAGAGATTCACAAGAAAAAAAATAATTTTAAAATGAAGATGTTAGATAATAATATAGAAGTACTCTAAAATATGAACTCGAGGAAGTGAATAAATAGATAGATACAAAGTTTGGGAAATGAATTAGTTGTGAACACAAAGATTTCAAAGCCAAATAGAGAATTTTGCATACATAGCATAAGATTGTTATGCATTTACATTTCTAACCAATAAAATTGCATATGTACAAAAATGATTTTTTTTTCTATGCATTAAAAAGTGCATTTGCTTTTAAAAAGTAATGGTGATATTATTTGTGATGCAATAATAGAGATTTGAGTGACATTGATGATATTATGTTAATATAATAATAGAATTTTGAGTATTATTTAAGTAAAAAAAATAAAATAAAATGTTAGATAGTAGATATGTAAATATATATGAATTATATACTTTGTATATAAATAACACAAATTGTCTCACATGCACTTTTTAACTTCTTGACTTCAAGGTATTGTAAAAATCTCACCTCACATCACTCATATGAGAAATGAATGGACAAGATATACTTTCCGAAGAAACACAAGCCACTTTTTAATAGTAGTATAGATATTTGCTTGAGCCACATCCATCATGAGCTAAAATTGCACCACAATCGTCTCTTTCATCACAATTATTTATAATGAGACCGCTCTTATAGTGATCATTTATAATAAAACTTATGCCAAAATCATCTCCAATTAACTTTGAAAATAATTTTTTTCTTAATCTTTATAAATATGGCCTTTTTTATATCAACAAATAAACAATAAATGAAAATATCAACATCCTTTCATTTATATTGCTTTAATATACAATAAAATGAGTTATGCAATAATCATAATATAATTTATCTCAATAAAGTATATGTATCACCATGATTATTACATGAATAGGTATATGTAAAAATAGACTTAACTAAGATTAGAATATCAATAAAAATATGCAAACTCTACTCAACTTATCCTTATCCTTTTCTGATAATAACAAGTGCAAGTAAATTAGAGTAATCAATAACCACTCACAAATCACTCATAATTTACTATAGTAACTAATTCACAATGAAAATGTAAGTCAAAATAATGTCACCTAAATGATAAAATATGCTTTCTAGAAAACCACATGATATCCCAACATATCATGTATCATGCTTATTAACTATAATGTCAATACAAAAATTAGTATTAATAATAGATATGTGTAATAAGTGATAATATATGGACATTTTTAAATTATTATTGTTCTAATATACTTTCTATTAAAGTCGATATACTTGATAAAATATATAAAATTCTAAAAAATAAAAAATATATAGAAAAAAATTACAATGCATTAGTTAATATGATTGTTTAAACTTGCTTTTTTCGTTTCTATCTCTTTCTCTCCCTTTCACTCTCTAGAATAGTCCCTAAGATAATAAAATTTCTCTCTTATGATATAACCAGATAAATTGACCAAAGAGTAAGTGCCAAAGATCTAGTTTATTCAACATTCAAAAGTGATTGAATCTAGAAAAAAGTAGCAAGAATTAACATAAATTGTCCAAAAAAATATTAAAACTAAGGAGAACATTTGCTTTAAAATCAAACTATGAGGATGAAAGTAGAAAAATACTAGTATTCTTCGTGAATGTACAAAAAAAAAAAAAAAAAAAAAAAAGAAAAGAAAAGAAAAGAAAAAGATCATTTTGGATTCTAGTAGATGAAAAAAAGATAACATAGATGAGAAATTCTTAAGGTTATGTTGGGATGTGATAAGAGAGAGAAGAAGAGAGCTAATCAAATATATCTTATTTCCTCTCTCTCTCTCTCTCTCTCTCTCTCTCTCTCTCCCAATGTAAATAAGCCCTTTTAAATTTCTCATCTAGACAAATTTTCTTCATTTTTTGAAATCCATTAAGATTTATTTTTCTTATTGTTTAAAGAAGAATGATTATATTTGTTATTCTCATTCTCTTAATTTCATTTTGTAGTAAAACTTTTATTTACTTTTAGTTGTTTTTTGACACCTTATATTTATCCTTGTTATTTTTAAGAGATTTGATATCTTTTCAATGAAGATTCATTATATTTTTTTAATCGAGTTGATAAGTTTTATGTTGATGTTAAGTGTGTTGCTTTTGGATGCTGAATAATTATAGTTTTAAGGTACTCTCTCTCTTGATTAGTTTTTCAAATGAGATTAAAACTGAAAAGTTTTGCTCTCACTTAAGATTTATTCAGAGATAACCAACTAATGGTGATTTTTGAGAATAATCAAACCTTAATGAAACCAAAATTCCTAAATTTCACTGAATATTCTAGGCTTAATTTGAATTTTAGTAAAAATTAATTTTCATTAATTAAACTAAAAATACACATCAAATTAAGTTGAAATTTTCAGAGATTGAAATTGAACTTAAAATCTAATGATCATAAAATTTTTAAATCAAAATAACTTTTGGATTGAAAGATATTGAATTTTGAAGTTTTCTTAATTTATTTTAATAAAATAAATTAAGGGACTTCATGAAAATCATCTTAATGACTGGAAACTTCTAAAAATCATAATAAATAATAAAAAAATAAGAAAAATATAGATAAATACTCATTTTAAAGGTATTTCATAGGAGATTAATTTAAAATTAATTTTAATTAATTTTGAATATTAATTAAGACTTAATTTGGGTTTAATTAAAAACTTAATTAGCTTAATTACTCCCTAATTATCCAAGTAATTAATCTCAAACTTTCTATGGTTGATTAATGGGATGACCTCCGACTCCCATAATTTGCTTGAGATTTATTGCTCGATGAATTAGGAAAATTGCTTATCTTAACCTTAAGTACTCTCTTAATTAATTAGGCAATTAATTAACATTCTAAATAGTAAGAAAATTATTAATTAAGCTTGTTGATCATTGTGAGACAGTGAATGGACATGGGGGTATGAGATTGGGACCTCTTTCTCATTTTATTCCCTAAGTTCACTTCACTTGACTTAAAATTAATTAATTTGGGATTAATTAATGGTTTAATTCATTAATTAAATGGATTAATTAATTAAATTGAAATCATAATCATTCCAGAAATAATCTAATTTTGTTTCTTGGGTAGACTCTTAGGTGTTCAATAATCTAAGATAATCCTAAGGAAATTATAATTAGCCCATATGTGTGGTAGAATTTTAAGAGTACTTAATTAAACCCTTTAGTTTAATTAACTAATAATTGTGAGTCAAATTGCATTAGGCCCTTTTATTTTTAGAAGATTATTATTTATTTTATTTCAAAAGCATGTGCATATCATGTTGTCTCTTAATTACTTGGATAATTATGCTAAGGTGGTGTAGGAAAGGGGTAATCAATAGACTTAACTCATATTACAACTTAATTAATCCATAAAATTCACCTAATTATCCTTTCATTAAACCAAATTAATCAACAAACATGCGAATGAGTTAGGAGTAGCAAATGATTAAATCTCCTCTTCTCTCTAAATCAAATCAAACATCCAAAAATAACTTAATAAGAAGCTTTGGTTTATTTTAAATAAGCTTATTTAATATGATTGTCCTTATGAATTAGTTGGATTGAATGAAATTATATGCTCTTGTTTCTTTATTTCTTTCTAATTGTATTAAAATATTATATGCCACTTGTATACATGCATTCATTTCTTTCAAAAATCAATTAAAATAAATGGTTTCCTTTATATCAAGTTGCATGTGTTGGCTTAAATTAAAAATATGTATGGTTATTATCACTATTAAATCTCAAATATATTTTTAAAAGTTTATTAATGAATAATAATACATGTTGTGACATTAGTTATACATACATAAGAGGTGCATGTGAATATAAGCTTAGTGTATGAAGTAAAGTTTCTTTCTTACATTCATATGTTGATTTGCATAAGTAAGAATGTTAGTGGGTATATTAGTCAGGACATCCCAGGGACGCACGGCTTTAAGTAGCCCTAAGGAGGTTCCTGCCTCACTCTCTTGGTGCAAAATAATGGCAACGTACCTGCTTGATTTTATTCTTATGCATTTTGACATTACAATTTAGATAGAGCTTTAATTCATTCACATAAATAAATCAATTAAATCAAACTCTACTTTTGCATAGTTTCCTATTCTTATAGTTGTTTATACATCCATATGTATTTAAGAATAGTGGGTATATTAGTCTAGACATTCCAAGGACGCATGACTTTAAGTAGCCCCAAGGATGTTTCTACCTCGTTCCCCTAGTGCAGAATAATGGCGACGCACTTGCTTAAAATTTATATACATTTGAATGTGTATTTAGCTAATGAATAACAACCCTTTTTTTCTATTGAAAAGACATAAATTCATATTTTGTTCAAGTGGTTGGATTGATTATTCATATGATTCAGAGCTCTTTTCTTATGCTTTTGTATAAGAATTTAGATAGTGCTTTAAAATGAATATGACAAAATAATTCAATCAAGTGAAACATCAATTCTATTTTCATTTTCTTACATTCATCATTTAGGTGTACTAAGATATAAATTACATGTATAGTTATGTTTAGAATTTAATCTTATGCATGCTACATATGATGGAAAGAAATGAACAAACATGTGTTGTGTGATAGTAATTAATTCTAATTAATCTTAAGAGGCCTTTCTTATTGAATGAGATTATTTAAAGTGAACCTGAACTTAAGATTAATTAAAATGTGTAATAACCCATTCACTCAAGAGAATTGATTAATTAATTGGCTTTAGATGTGATTTAAAGTAGAGATAAAAGAGAGTGATCCTCTCTTTTCCTCTCTTTATAACACTTAGTTGTTAAGTGTTAATCAAATGAAATAAAAAAATATTAAGTAAAACTTACAAATCAATTAAACTATTTAAAGTGAAACCACCCTTCATAATTAAATCTCTTCATATTTAAAAAATTATAACAAAGCCTAGTTAGGACATACCACACAAGCCTTAATATGCATATATTAGATTAAGTCACCACCCCTATCTTTATGTTAGGGCGGTGCATGGTTTGATGTATGTTTAATTTTATGATGTACTATTTTAGACTGTATATTAGGGTGTATGCCTCATAGATTAGATGTTAGGTCGTTATTAGCTTAATTATATTTTTTGCATGAGATTGTGCTTAAGGGGCTACTCAAAAATAAATATAAATACTATCTTTTGCAGGTTGCTTAAGCCTCTAAGCATAATCGAAGTTTAGACATGTGGACTTGGTTACCCATATGTAGGGTGCTAAGTCCAAATTATAAATATAATTACTTGGGTGGAATGTACGTTTAGCTAACCTCTATTTTGTAGGTGTAGTTAAATTTACTCTTTTTATTTAAATGTAATTTTGTAATTAGAAACTAAGATTAGTGTTATGGGGGATTAGAATGAGTAGTGGCTAGAAGGCTTTATTTTGGGAGGCCCTGTGATGCCTTTGAAGCAAGCACATCCAAATCAAGTTAAAGAAGGAAAGAAGTGAAGGATGAAGACCCCATAGCATGAATTCATCCTTAATCATAATTATTCTTTTATAATCCAGGTTGTATAAGGGTAGAACTCGGCTACCCATTTTTCTTTTCAGGTTGTACGGTAGTATCAACCTCACTAGCCTTTTATTCTTTTGCAGTAGTTATAAAATGTTTGATGTTATGTTTAGCTTGTGCATTAGAAATGGCATGCCTCTTCATAGTTTTTTTTATGATTGGTGTTTATTGTATGGCCTGGATGCGATTAGGCTTTTAGAGAAAAATAATTTTTTTAACCAATTACAACTTATAATTAAATTTCTAAATAACTCATAATCTCACCATAAAACCTAGTCAGTAAATCAAGATAATTAAAAGATTCTAGCAACCACTTAGCTATATGGCTGTATGTCTAATATCATGCATGCATCTTCTACCACTCTTTCAAAAATGCGGGCCTTCATTCTTGCACGCAGGGGAACCGCTTGACCTATGAGAGCAACTCCTACTGACAGAGCTTCACCCTATTCTCTCTTGATTTAGCTCATAACTCATTTCAACATGAATTTAGGCATACAAAAATCCTAAAGCCTTTGTCAAAATAAAGTGTCAAATACAAATAAAATTTGAAAAGATTTGCATTAGACTATGTCATTACTCATACTACTCATACTCTAGTCTCTTTAGGGAGTGGGTTTAAGGACTTTAATTTATTTCTAAATAATAATAACCTAACTATCTTGCAAAAATATATGACTTGACTATATGGTTTTAAAGTGTAGGAGGAGTTTGCTGGCTGCCACTCTAGGCGATTATAAGTTCAGCAGTCGGGTGGCTTACCCTCTATTATGGAGGTAAACCATATACCCATCTTCACTTAGATTTAGGACGTGCTTTGGCCCCCACTAATGCTTACTAGATTTAGGATTTGAGATTGCTATTTCCTTCAGGCTATAAGCATAAATCCCCACCTCTTAGACATTTTCACAACTTTGTGTTGTGGGATTATAAGTCCTAGCCTTCTAATAAAATTTCAACTTACATAATTCTTCTCAACTTCAAATATATAAAGCCCAACCATAGGATAGATTGGAATGCTCACTAGGTCTCATAATATCACGAGCATCCCCTACTCATCTCCTTTGGCTTTGATAATAAGTCTTTCCTTTTAATCCTTCCTGATTGATTTTTTAAATATAACCAATTTATTGATAGTCCTATCTTTGAAATCTTTAGAGACAATAATTATCTACTTTAATCGAGAGTATTCCTAAGGAATTCACCTTCCTTTGGATGTAATTAACTATGGGGGCTTACCCCCATAGAGAACTTTAGAACCTAGTTTAAATAAACCCTACTTTCTTCATTCATTTAAAGTATTTGAAAAATCTCTGGTATATTCGAAGACCCACCATGCTTTAGGAGTCCTTATTAAGGCGATTAGGTTCATTGTAGGATAGTGATTTCTATCTTTCGAGATAGTGCATCATTCCTTAATGTTGTACCTAATCACTTTAATAAGTACACCCTCAGATCTATGTGGTGTCCCCCATACACATCCAAAAAATAAACACCATAGATTTTTCTGGTGACTCCGCTGGGGAAAGTTCTTCTCTCCATCTCTAGTAGACAATTATTATCTCCAAGCATCGATAGTGGACTTGTATTTCATATGAGTCTAAGACTATCTTTCCTTCCATTGTTACTTAGTTTATTTCATTCTTAAGTAAAGCTAGCCAACATCCTCTATGTTTTAGGACCTCACTCCTTGTAGGTCTTGAAACCCCTATTGGGTCCCCCAATAGGTGAAAGATAAAATTAACTATTAAAATGGGGCGACTAAAATTTAGAACATCATTACCATTAGCTTGGTGAGGCAATGTTCATCTTATATTTAAGAAAATAAACCCTTTTGCAAAATGTCACTTTCTAAAAGCACTTTTTTTAAATGCACATAACAAAAGATCTTGCACAAAATTCATAAGAAACTTTTAAAAAGCACAAAACTCATATAACCAAACCTTATCTAATAATCCCCATGATTATTACATGGAGGCTCTTTTCAAAATCAAAATCAGAATCATTTTTCAAAAGAATCTTTTTTGAAAATAGTTATCTCCATTCAACATACTTAAATTTGTTGAATGAATATTCTATTTTCAAATAAAATCATAGCATAAAATTGAAACTCCACTTAACATATTTCATATATGCTAGAGTTGGGGTTTCCTCCTTTTTCAAAAGCACATTTTAAAAAAAAGTTAACTCCATTCAACACACCCAAACTTGTTGAATGAAGATCCTATTTTCAAGTAAAATCATAGCATAAAATTGAAACTCCACTTAACATATTTCATATATGCTAGAGTTGGAGTTTTCCTCTTTTTCAAAAGCACACTTTTGAAAATGATCAACTCCATTCAACATATTCAAATTTGTTGAATGAAGATTCTATTTTCAAATGAAATCGTAATATAAAACTGAAACTTCACTTAACATATCTCACATATGCTAGCGTTGAAGTTTCTCTCTTTCCAAAAGCAAGAAACCACACACATGAAGTCAAGAGACATTTTGAACCCCCATTTGACATACCCAAATTTATCAAATGGGAGTCCCCCTTTCTTTTGAATGATCAAAATAAGTTGAAATCTATTTAACATACTTACATTTGTCAAATAGAATTCCTCTTTCCCAAAATTTTAAAAACCATGATCACATTTGATTCTCACTTAACATACCAAATTTGTTAAAATGAGAATCTCATTTTCAAAATATATCACATTTGATTTCCACTTAACATACCAAATTTGTGAAGTGAGAGTCTCATTTTTAAAAAATAAAAAATAAAAAATAAATACAGAACATATCCCACTTGATTCCCACTTAACATACCAAATTTGTTAAGTGAGAATCTCATTTTCAAATGATATCATGTTTGACTCCTACGTAACATATCAAATTTATTAAGAGTCTAATTTTCACAAAACTTATCACATTTGATTTCAACTTAACTTACCAAATTTATTGAGTGAGAATCCCATTTTCATAAATCATATCATGTTTGATCCCCACTTAATATACCAAAATTTTTAAGTGAGAATCTCATTTTCAAATCATATCACATTTGATTTCCACTTAACATACCAAATTTGTTAAGTGAGAATCTTATTTTCATAAATCATAATCACATTTGATTCCCACTTAACATACCAAATTTGTCAAGTGAGAATCTCATTTTCAAATCATATCACATTTGATTCCCACTTCACATACCAAATTTTTTAAGTGAGAGTCTCATTTTCAAATATATATCAAACACATTTGGCCTCTACTTAACATACCAAATTTGTTAAGTAAGAAGCTCCACTTTCAAATAAAATCAACATATATTACACACATAACAAACAACCATCACAAGCAAAGATGTTTTAACAAAATTTTCAAAACATATAATTAAAACCTTTCTAGCATACCAAAATTTACTAAGTAAAGGTTTTCCAAATCAAAATTTTAAAACAAGACACATAATACAAATATCTTCAAAGGTCTCTCTAAATATTTGAACCCCACCCAACCTACTTAAATTGGTTGAGTATGGGTTTTAAATCAAAATCATATGGCAAAGTCTCTCCTCACATCATAAATCTCTTTAAAAGAACCCCATTTAGGATATCTAAATTTGTTAAATGAGGGTTCTAATTCAAAAAGGACAAATCAAAATCAATAATTCAAGTCAACATCAAGGTGAAAGCTTCTCCTCCAATTCTATAAATCTCTCCATGCAATTTGAACCCCATTCAACATAACAAAAATTGTTAAAATTTGGGTTCCGACTCAAGATCAAAAGAAAAAATCAAGCAAAAATAATTGAAGCAATCAAAGAAAAGGGAGGCTACACATCTCTCAAGTCAAAAGAAGGTTGTGATATTGCCTTATCTCGAACCTCTAAAAAAGTAGTTTCTAAAATTAAGAAACTCTCTTTACAGGTGCCTGAGGTAGCTCAAACCTTCAATATCAAGGAAGGTTTGTAAGTTGCCAAAGATAACTTGAAGAAGGTGATAGCCTAGCACCAGCAGTGGCATTCCACTTTACTTGCCCGGGATAGCTCAATAGTGTAACCACCGTCCGAGTCTAGCACTCCATCGACATTTGCAACAACTTCTTTCTCCACTAGCTCCTCTTCTGCTAGCAGGAGTGTTGTATCAGCAAACAAGGGCATTAAATCCCTTACCCTGCTTACTTTATTAGATTTATATCATGTACCTCCACCTAAAAGGAAATCAATGAAGGAAGCTTTCACTTACATCTTGTCCACTTCTGATACTCTAGATTTTATTCCTGTTGAAAATTGTCCAAATCTAGAAAATAATAATGATAGCTCTAGTCATTCTGATCCACTTTCCTCCTCATTGTAATCGCTTTCCATTTTGAATCAATCGTTCACCTCTGAGATTGACTTGGAGTCAACTCACTCTGAGGATCCCATAGGAGAAGCTAGGTATACCTAATGATAGGGTAGAACTTTCCACAAGTTCATCATTCCAAGAAGTCACTGAAGTCAACCTGTGCAGTGACAAAGTTCTACCTGCTAGGGATGCACCTCTCGATAAGGGTAAACAAGTCATTAATTCCAGTGAGTAGATATCCTCTCCATAGGATGCTCCACCCATGGATATGCTTATGGAGGACCAAGTCAGAGTTGATTACAATCTCCTAGCATATCTTAGAAAGTTGCCAGCTAAGTTAAGCATATATGATGCTCTTGTATTATCCAAAGAGATGAGAGAATCTCTAGTCAAGGCTCTTCTTGACCCAGAGATATGCTTAGCTCAGCTGACCACTACTAAAGAAGAGTGTGGTGAAATATTTGCATCTAACTGAGGAGAAGCGGATTGATTTGATTTGTTTAATTTGAATCCACTAGGGAGGTTGATTGAATTTATTTTATTTATCTAGTTTGACTCCACTAGGGAGGAGGGTTGAATTTATTTTAGATTTTTAAATTTAAATTTTGAGATGGACCCTGATGGTTTGCAATAGAGTGTACTGAGTAGGGGCCATGTTAGCCTTGGTCTAGCTTAGATTTACCAAACCAAAGGGGTAGTCTACTAACCACATAGTAGGACTATCCAACCAAAGGGGTTACCTTTAGGTTTGCAACGATTAATTCAGGGAAGAAAGCATGGGGACTCACATCTTCCTGAACGAGAAGACTGTTGGGGTGACACATTAGCAAGGTAACATATTAACTCATCCTAGGGCTGACTACTGAGTGAATGCCACTTGGGAACTTAAATCAACTTAAAGATAGTCAAAGTTAATTTTATTTTTTAATTGTATTTGATGAATCCCATGGCGGATGACTGAGTAGGTTGGCCTTGGTCTAACACAGATTTACTAATCTAAAGGGAATAGCTTCCCAGCCAAGGGGAGAACTATCCAACCAAAGGGGTGCCTTCTCTATGACAAAAGGGCCTTCCCAAGTGGGTTCAAACTTGCCTCCCATCATTTGACGGACAATAGTTGGTCTTCTTAGAGCTAGAACAAGTTCTCTTACTTGAAAAGTTCTAGGGTGGATAAGTTTGTTGTGAGCTTGAATCATCTTGGCCTTGTACAACTCAAGGTTTTGGCACGTCTGTAGGCATCTCTCCTCCAAACCTTTGAGCTCTTCTAATCTTAATTTGGCATTCTATTTTGTAGTGATTTTACTACCCATTGCTATCCTAAGTAATGAGAGCTGAATTTTTAGCGGTAGAACAGCTTTGGACCCATACACTAAGGAGAACGGGGTAGATTGAGTTGGAGCTCTATATATGGTGCGGTATGCCCACAAAGCTTCATTTAACTGCTCATGCCACTGTCGATTGTTATCATCGAGTGTCTTCTTTAGTATCTGGATGAGAGTTTTGTTGGATGCTTCTGCTATACCATTTGCCCTGGGGTAATAAATGGTGGAGTATCTCCAATCTATGTCATGTCTTCTAGCTAAGTTGTTGATCTTAGTGCTCTTGAATGTAGTACTATTATCAGATATAATTCATCGAGGCACCCTGAACCTATATACGATATGATTCCTGAAAAATTGGAGCACATGCTAAGCTGTGACCTCTCTGAGTGGGATTGCCTCCGCCCACTTGGAAAAGTAGTCGGTGGCAGCTAAGATGAACCGATGACCCTTGAAAGAAGGAGGATCGATCGAACCCACAAAGTCAGTACCCCAACACTCAAATGGCCATGAGGCTAAGGTAGGGTGTGGAACATTGGGTGATTGATGTAGGACCACACTATGTACCTGACATTGTTGGCACCTCTTAGCCACATTCATACTGTCTGTAATCATCGAAGGCCAGTAGTATCCTAGTCTCTTGATCTTTGCTTTCATCTTCAGATCGGATTGATGCGCTCCACATAGACTTGAATGTACCTCGGTCATAATCTTATAGGCTTCGTGTTTGTCTAAACAATGTAACCATATTTGATCGAAAGACTGTCGGTATAAGGTGCCATTCAAGAGAGCATAGGAGAGAGTTCTCTATTTCACCTGATGGGTTTTTGACTTCTCTTGAGGTAGTTTTCCTCTAGTTAAGTAATCCATGAATGGTTACCTCTAATCCAGCTCCTCATCCTTTTTGGCAACGATAACCTCCCATTCAAGAGAAAGTCTCCCGACGAGTTTAACATCAATAAGAGATAAGACTTGTCTATTTTGGACCCTTATTGGAATGAACCCATCTTCCGGACATGCCAATTCCTTGGCGAGTTTTTCCAAAGCATTTGCCACTGCGTTCTCTCCTCAAGGGACCTTATAGATGGTGACCTCAGGGATTTAGGCCAACAGCTTCATGGTGTACTTATGGTAATGATGAAGCTTAGGTTTTAGAACCTTGTAGGATCCAACAATCTGGTTGATGACCAATTGAGAATCCCTGTAGATACTGATGCTTTTGACACACACTGTAATGGCTAACTCCAGATCGATAATTAAAGCCTCATACTCAGCTTCATTGTTGGTGCATGGATTGAAGAGATAGTATGGAAATCTCATCACATCGCGGTATGGGGTTAAGATAACTATTCCTACCCCTGCCTTTCTGGAAGAGTAGATCATGATTTTTCTCCTTTATGAAAGAAAGCCGCACCATCAAAATACATCTCCCAATGGTGATTGTTAATCTCCCCTAAGTTCATGATTTGTTCATTAGGGAGATCATCACTAAGCGAAGAATTAGCAGGAAGTGGGTGTGATGCTAAGAAATCTGCTAGAGCTTGTCCTTTCACCGCACAGAGGGGTATAAATAATATCAAACTATAAGAGAATCATGGACCAACGTGTCAACCATCTGAATAACATTGGCCATGTCATGAGATACTACAGTGGATTGATTCTTGAAATCAAGTTCACTTATGAGAAAATATGTAGTGTCCTAGCTTTTGGTATACAAAGATTAATGCTAGGTAATATTTCTCAATAGATGGGTAGTTCACTTCAACAGGGATCAGATGATGGCTGAGGTAGTAGAGAGAATTCTCCTTCTCTTCATCATTAGTTTGGGCTAACAAAGAGCCAAGGGAGTCATCCAATGAAGCAGTGTAGAGGATCAATGGGTTGCTTGGGATTGGGGCTACTAGAACTGGCGGCTTCACCAAATATTGCTTGATACATTCAAAGGCATGTTGACACTTTTCATCCCACTTGAACTTAGCATCCTTTTTGATAAGTGCTAAAATTGGATTGCACCTCTCTGATAGATTCGAGATAAAGCGTCTTAGATAGGCCAATTATTCTTGGAATGATCTGAGTTGGGTTAGACTTTTAGGGGGTGGAATTTCTAAGATAGCTTTGCTCTTTTCTCGATCTATTTCTATTCTCCGGTGTTGGACAACAAACCTAAGAAACTTTCTTGAAGCTACTCTGATTGCACACTTCAGGGGGTTCATTTTGAGGTTAAATTATCTTAACCACTCGAAACTACTCTCAAATCAAAGAGGCAGTCTTCCTTTTCTTTACTTTTGACTACTAGGTCATCAACATTGCATTCACCTTGATGATGAATGAGTTCATTGAAGGTTTGAGTCATGACTGGTTGGTATGTAGAACCAATATTTTTAAGGATGAAAGGCACAACTTTATAACAATAGATTCTGATCAGGGTTCAAAAAGTAGCGTTTCTTTCATCCTCGGGGGCCATCTAGATTTGGTTATATCCAGATGACCCATCCATAAAGGAGAATACTGCATGAGATGAGGCAATGTCCACCAT
Organism: Cymbidium sinense; assembly: GCA_021442155.1. Classification (NCBI taxonomy): domain Eukaryota; kingdom Viridiplantae; phylum Streptophyta; class Magnoliopsida; order Asparagales; family Orchidaceae; genus Cymbidium; species Cymbidium sinense. The sequence continues at coordinate 41,077,025 of CM038218.1, forward strand.
TAACTCTGGTATAGGAAGTGAAAATTCATCCTTAGGACATGCCTTATTTAAGTCCCTGAAATCGACGCATATGCGAATTTGGCCATTCTTTTTCTTAACTAGCACGACACTGGCTAACCAGGTATCGATCAATTTCTTTCCTGATAAAGACATCATCGATCAATTTTTTGCCTTCAGAATGACCTGTTGTTCAATTTCTAATCGGATGCGTCTAGGAGCTTGCTTGATAGTTAGCGTTAGGGTCTTTTGCTAGTTTGTGAACTGCTACATCAGGAGATAATACGAGAATCTCTTCATAGGTCCATACAAAGCAATCCTTAAACTCAATCAATAGGCTAACTAAGTCATTGATTTCTTCTTCATTCATCAGGGAACTGATGTATGTAGGGCGTGGATCTTCTTCCATCCTGAGGTTGATTTCTTTGAGCTTGTCGATTGTTGAATGGATTTCCTCTTCAAATTCTAGAAGTGGATTTTTGATTTGAATATTATTCAGATCATCTAAAGTTTCTAAACATACTTTCTCATAAGAGTTAGTGTGGTTTGAGAAGAACCTATCAGGCTCCAGATGATTGGTGATAACTAAGCAGTAATCATCATCGTCGATTGGACCCACTGTTCTGAATCCTAGTCCTGATCTTGATTGTGCATTCCCGCCTTTATTATTCCACAGCTTTTAGAAATACTTTGACCTATGACTGGACCATGTATAAGGAATCAAACCTTTTTTTGTAAGATTGAGAACACAAGGCGAGTATCAATTAAAAGGTAATTTCATTAAATCTTTATATGAATTATCCTCAAGTTCTTCATTAGCTTCTGGACTTGAGGATGATGATCCTAATAGGAATCTCTTTAGCTTGACATTCATGGAAGACTTAGGGGCTTTCTTAACTACTAAACCTTCAGCTTTTTGAGCGAAAAGTGATGTTAGAGCTAAGGTTCTCAATTGCTGCTTGATAGTTTTACATAAACCTGATTCGAATACATTCATGCTTTACTTGGAGGCCTGGTCTTCATCACTGTCTGGCTCGAGTGTCACCTCCAATGAAACTCGCTGAGAGGGGTTGGCTGGTATGCTAATCACATGAGACCCATCCTCTAAGCTGGATTCCAAGTCTATAAGAATGGCAAGGGTACTCCTGTGAACTGGAACATAACCCCTATTGGCTGGTGGCCAACCAAGGGGTCTTCTACCTCTAGAATTGCCTCTATGTCTGCCTCTACCTCTGCCTAGTGGAGGTTGAGTCATCCTACCCATATGTATGTATGGTGGTACGAATTATGGATGGAGTGTGACATGCAGCTCTACTTCTCCTTGATGTTATTTTCTCGCTCACTTATATTTTCTTTCTTCTTTTCTTTTTCTTTTGTATTTGAATTTTGACCAAGTTCATGAAAAAATGTGTCTTGAGAAAGATAGTATGTTGCATCCTTATATATCTCAACCTCTTTAATTGAAAATAGATTTTCATCTCCTTTGATATAGTATTTGATTCCATCCTTTCTGAATTTGATGCACTGATGAAGGGAGGATAGAATCATCTTGTTCTGGTGTATCTAAGGCCTATCGAGCAAAGCGGTGAATGAAGTATTTGAATTGATTATATAAAACTTGGCTTTAGTCTTCCAGTCACCTATCTCCAAAGGTATCACTATGGAGTCTAAAGCCCTCTCGCCCTGATCATTGAATCCTCTTAAAATCATCTGATCTCCTCAGAGTGTAGAGATGCCAATCTTCAAATAGGCAAAGGTATTTATACTTATAATGTTCACCGATGCACCTGAATCAAGTAGAACCCTGAAAAGTTTGAATTTGACCATATCCATTGATTTGTAGAGGGGGCGGTTGTCCTCCAAGTCCCTCAGAAGAAGGTCTTCATCGATTAATGTGATTTCTTGGGTTTCTCTTGAATAATGTGCCTCCTCTCTAATAGTGTTCATCTGAGCTAAACATATCTTTGGATCAAGAAGAGCCTTGATTAATGATTTCCTCATCTCTTTAGATAGAACAAGGGCATCAAATATGCTTAGTTTAGCTGGCAACTTTCTTAGGTGAGTGAGGACATTGTAATCAACTTTGGGCTGATCCTTCATAAGCATATCCATGGGTGGAGCATCCTATGGAGGGGCTTCTTGCTCGCTAGTACCAATGACTTGTTTTCCCTTATCTTGAAGTACTACCCTAGGAGGTAGAACCTTGCAACTATGGAGGTTAAATTCGGCGATCTCTTGTGGAAGTTTAGTGGAAGATTCTACCTGCTCATCATGCTCACTTATAGCTTCTCCTATAGGACCCTCGAAATTAGAAGATTCCAAGTCTATCTCAAGAGGTGAACCCATATTATTCAAAGAAGGAAAGTCCATCTCTGAATTAGAAAGAGGAAGATCAGAGTTATTATAATTATTATTTAGAGTTAAAGAGTTTTCTATAAGAGTAGAGTTAGATAAGCCATCAGAAGTGACACATATGTAATTCAAATTAGCTTTATTCCTTAATTTCTTGGATTTAGAAGGAGGTACATAGTAGAAATCTAGTAAAGTAAGTGGGGTGAGAGATTGGATGCCCTCATCTGATGATACAAGATGTCTACTAGAAGAAGAGCTACAAGTAGAAGTGGGAGGTAGTGCAACTTTGGAATGAAGGTCGCCTATGGTTGTGCTACTTGGCTATCCCGGGCAGGTATGGGCTACACCTGTTGAGCTCCCACTTTCCCCAAGTTATCTTTGGCAACTTGCGAACCTTCCTTAATGTTGGAGGTTCGAGCTGCCTCAAGCACCTGCAAGAAAATTTTTTGATTTTTGAAACAATCTTTTTAGAGGTTCGAGATAAGGAGATATCCCAACCTTCTTTGGTTTTAAGGGGATCACATGTATCCCCAAGGATTATCCTAACATAACTGGATGGTTATTTCACTAGGTATTCCTTTAGGATAACTATTGCACTTGTCTTGTAGCTATGCTCAAGCCAGTCCTTGAATGTAAAGCAATCCTCCAAAACATGGCCTAGCATGCGGTGGTAAGGGAAAAAGTTAGGATCATTACTCCTGCCTACTTCCTTCAACTTCCTAGGCTCAAGTAGCTAAAAATCATGTTTCTTTAAGAGGTTCTTAAATATTTTTTTGACTACCTCCCTCTTAAATGAATAAAGTTTGTTTAGTTTATCCAAAAGAGTATGTGGATGGTAGCTATCTAGTGGCGGGTATGTGTACTGCTGCTGTGAATGTGGCTGAGGAGGAGGCGGTGAAGGCCATGGAGGCTGCTATGGCGGCCGATAAGATGGCTTAGGCGGTGGTAGAGGAGGTGAAAGTGATGGCTGTGGAGCTCGAGATCTCTCATACTGCTCTCTGGCTGGTTGCTTCCTCTTGCTCATTACTGCTGCTGCCCCTGGCTTCTTTTCACAAGCTATCTATGGCTTTGGCTTTGTTGATTGATCTTAAAAGGAAACTGTTTGACCTCTCCTTGTAGACTAGCCACCTTGTTGATTAGCTTCTCAAATATCTTGATGGTAAAACACTTGAGCATGAAGGCAACCGGGCCATGAATATTCTTTGGTAGAATTTTGATGGCATGCTATTCAGATAACTGCAGTTTGCATTTCATACTCAAATTGCATCATCTGAGAATATATTCAATGAGGGACTCATCGAGGTGTTATTATGCTACAATGAGATCACCCACAGTCACCCTTTGCTGAGCTCCAGCAAACCTCTTAATGAAGAGTTGCTCCAACTTAGCAAAAGTCTTCACTAAACTATTGGAGAGTTCAATGTACTAAGCAAAGGCTATGCCCGCTAAACTGCTGACAAAAAGATGGAATAGTAACATATTTCTACCACCATCGTTGCAATAACTGGCCCTAAGGTGCGCTATGTGCTGGCGTGGGTTCCCGCTACTATCAAAGCTCTTGAAAGAAGGTGACACAAAACCTTTAGGATACTGGATGACATCAAATTCTTCTGGGTAGGGTCTACCCTTTCAAACTGATGATCCTCCTCAGGCTTGTGCCAACGCTTCTCTCACTTGCTACTCAACCATTAGTTTAATATCCTTTTTCTTGTATGGAGGTACTATCCACTACCTTCTTATACAAGCTAGTGCTGCCCTGCTCTACTGAAGGTGAAGTCTTGGCTTAATCCAAGACATGCAACAACTCAGGCTCATCGATCTCTACAATAGTAGAATGCACTGCTGGGGCTTGATTCTGAAGTGCCAAAACTACTGCTAGCAAATCTTCAAGCCTCTTTCCCATCTTATCAATTTATTCATCCTTCTGTTTGAGTTGCTGAATGAGGTGTTGGGTCGAGTAGGCTATATCATCTTGCTCGATCGTAGCATCTTCTAAACTCTGCTAATCCTGAAGGAGGGAACCCCTGGTGTCAACCATGTGCACTCCTACTGAATCCTCCAATAATTCATCTTCATCGGGATTAAAGCTAATCTTTTCTTCCTCCAGGTCAGACTAGTTCTACCCTAGGATTTCCTTCTTCTCAACTAGATACTGTGCTATAATATCATCTAGGGAGCGGTCTAACTGCATAGGTACAAATGATCTTGGCTGACCAGTGGCAAGATCATTGCCATGAACATAAATACATCTAACCTCCTTTACTGCTAGAGAGCTAATCTTATGAGGATTATGCTCACTGGTGGATACATGCTCCTGACTATCACTAGATCAGGGTAAGGTGGTACTCTTAGGAGTATCTATCACTATAGGGGAAACTGAACTATCTCGTTCTCCCTCAATTGCTGCTAACTCCATGATCTGCTGTGGTGGTGGTGGTGATAGCATGACTACTATGCTTCGAGGTCACCAATCCCACTTCACTACAATTAGAGCAAGAGGTCAAGTAGGAGAGCTCAGCCTCGCCTCAGTCGGTGGTGTAGATGAAATGGGATCTCTTGGCCATAGCTGGATCACCAGTGGGGCTTTCTTTTCCCTGGATGCTTCCTTCATGGCCTTTGATAGAATTGTGGTAGATGGAACTTATACTGGAGATGGTGGACGTGGAGTAGAGCTGTTTGGCGGAGGCACCACAAACTCTCTCTATTCGGGAGCTCTCCTCCCAGGTGGGTAGTAACCATCAATAAAATGTTGTCAGTATGACCAGCATGGGTAGCATATCGATCAAAAAAATCCCCGAGGGTTGAGGCCGCTGACTGTCTAGTGTACCTCCGCTTCTCTCTGCTAGTTACATGCACTGATACACGGGCCTCTTGAGCCCTCTCCTATCAAATGTGCTTGCCTACGCTGTGAGGAATGACAAATCATAGATCAAATTGGGCCCCAGGCTTTGATCATCCGTAAACCCTACCAAATCGGTGCAGAACTGACCTAAGGCCGACATACGACCTCCACCTATCTCTAGTAGGAGCCTCATACTGAACTACAGGTAGAGGTGACACTGCAAATCTCCTAAAATCTTCCTCTCCATCAAATTTGGAGAGAGGGTGGAACTTTTTCTATGTAATCAGGGGATAAACTATCTTGGGTAACTCCTCTACTGCAGTCTGAGAAACTGCCTCCAACTCCTTTTCTATGCACACATGATGCCACTTGAACTTGTGGATTGAGTCCTGCTGGGAGGAGCAGTATGGGAACTAGACCCTACCTCATAGGTAGGGGAGACCATCCCTGAAGATAGGAGAGCCTTCCCTTTGGAAGAAGCTTATGAGTGGGTACTAGCCTGTATTAGGGTAGTAACGGGAACCACTGAATGCATTGGTGCTGAAACTGCAATTGCTACGGGAACTGCCATAACCTTCCTCTTCAGTGAGGGAAATTATGAATCAAACGACATCTCAACATGGATGTCTAGTTTCTGCCCAATAACTACACTCCTGCTGACGGTCGTGAGGGCTTCCCCGTCACAAGTGATCCTAGCCCCCTTGAATCCTCAGCCAAAGTGAATGAGATGGACAAAGTCAGTCGGTGGGAGGCTGGCTCGATCCAAGGCCAAATCCATCCCAAAAGGAAAAGTAAACACATACTTCTAGGCATCCATGTATACTGAACTGATCTTGAAAGAAACTGACTAAAACTGATTGAAATTGAGTTGAAATTCTACAATTGTTGAAAACAAACTCAAATTAAATATCTGCTTTTGCATCTTGCTAACTTTTTGAATTTTGGTATAGAATTTGAACAGACACTCGATAATTTGAATATGTTAAGTGGGGCTCATTGATTTTGGAGAGAGATTTTGAATGTAGAATTGGAGAAGAGATTTTTGAATTTAGAATCCATTTTCAACAAATTTCTGTATGTTGAAAATGGGTTCATATATTTTGAAGAGATTTGTGATGCTTCCATTAGTTCATATTTGAATTTGATTTTCATGTTTGGGGACCCTTCATTTAATAAATTTGAGTATGTTAAAATAAAGGGTCAATTAATTTTGTTTGGGGATTACTCACTTAGCAAATTTAGGTATGCTAAATGAATTATTTGAAAATAATTTTCTTCTTTTGTTTGTCTGCTCATGATGTGAATCATGTGTGAGTTTGAAAATGGAATCTTTACTTAGCAAATTTGTGTATGCTAAATAAAGTCCAAATGTGTTTTGGTTTTGATTTTTGAAAAGAGGATATTTACTTAGCAAATTTGGGTATGCTAAATAAAGAATCCAAATGTGCTTGGTTTTGTTTTTGATTTGAAAAGAAGATCTTTACTTAGCATATTTGGGTATACTAAAATAAAGAATCTAAATGTATTTTGTTTTATTTTTGATTTGAAAAGAGGATCTTTTCTTAGGAAATTTGGGTATGCTAAATAAAGAATCCAAATGTGTTTTGTTTTTGATGTTTTGATTTTTTTTGAAATGAGAGATCTTTACTTAGCAAATTTAGGTATGCTAAATAAAGAATCCAAATGTGTTTTATTTTTGATGTTTTGATTTTTGAAAAGGGGGATCTTTACTTAGCAAATTTGAGTATGCTAAATAAAGAATCCAAATTTATTTTTATTTTTGATGTTTTACTTTTTGAATAGAGGGATCTTTACTTAGCAAATTTGGGTATGCTAAATAAAGAATCCAAATGTGTTTTTGTTTTTGATGTTTTGATTAGAGGATCTTCACTTAGCAAATTTGGGTATGCTAAATAAAGAATCCAAATTTATTTGATTTTTGTGATTTTGAAAAGAAAATTTCCATTTATAAATTTGATTATGTAAAATGGGAGTCAATTTTGTTTCATGTTTCAAGGATGAAGTTTTTTGTGTGTGATTTATTGCTTTTTTGAAAAGATGGAAAATTCCAACTTAACACATGTGGAATGTGTTGAGTGGGGTTTCAAATGGTGTGATTTTGTTTGGAGATAAAACCTCCATCCAAGAAGTTTGGTCATATGGAATGAAGAGGCTTATCTTTGAATTTATAATTTTTGAAAAGGGAAGAAACTCTAACTTCAACATATGTAAGATATATTAAAATGGAGTTTTAATTTTATGATGTGATTTTATTTGGAAATGAAACCTTTCATTTAATAAATTTGGGTATATTGAATGAAGGTATTCATTTTCAAATATGTGCTTTTTTGAAAAGATAATTTTTGATTTTGTTTAGAAATGAAATCTTCATTCAATAAATTTGGGTATATTGAATGAGAATGTTCATATGTGCTTTTTGAAAAGATGATTTTAACTTTGATTTTTGATAAGATCTTACACGTAATAATCTTGAAGATGGTTAGATGAGGATTAAATTATGAAACTTTTTTTGCAAATATTTTATTGCGTGAACTTTTTTTTGGAAAAGTGCTGTTTGGAAATTGATGTTTTTTACATAAAGGATTTATTTTTCTTTATTTTTGGGATGAACTTTATCTTACCATAAAGATGGTAAGAGAAAGGTCTTTAGTTATATCTTTTTATTAAGTTTTATTTTCACTTATTGGGGGACCCAACAAGGGTTTTAAGACCTACATGGAATGAGGTCCTAAAACCTAAAGGATGTTGGCTAGCTTAACTTAAGAATGAAATAAACTAAGTGTCAATGAAAAGAAGGATAGTTTTAGACTCATATAACATACAGATCCACTATCGATACTTGGAGATAATGATCATTTACCAAAGATGGAGAGATGAACCATCCCCAGCGGAGTCGCTAGAAAAATCTGAAGTGAAATATTTCTATCTTCATCTATCTTGAGATAAATGAAAAAAAAATTTACTTACGCTTAGGTTGGACACCATATAGATCCGTAGATGTTCTTATTAAGGTGATCAGGTACGACATTAAGGAATGATGTACTATCTCGAGAGACAGAAGTCACCATCCTACAATGGACCTAATCACCTAATAAGGACTCCTAAGGATGATGGGTCTTCAAATGTACTAGAGATACTTCCCCTACTTTACATGAAAAAGTAAAGTAGGGTTTATTTTAAATCGGGTTCGTTATGGAGGCAAGCCTCTATAGTTAATTACATCTTAATGAATGAGATTCCTTAAGAATACTCTCAATTAAAGTAAATAATTATTGTCCCCAAAGATTTCAAAGATAGGACTATCAATCAATTGGTTATTTTTAGAAGATCAAGTGGGATTGATCAAGAGGAAATAATCATTATTGAAACCAAAGGGAGGTGAGTAGGGAATGCTCATGATACTAGGAAATCTAGTAAGCATCCTAAACTATCTTATGGTTAGGCTTCATATTTTTGAAATTGAGGAGAATTATTTATTTAAGTTGAATTTTTATTAGAAATCTAGGACTTACAATTCCACAACACAAGGTTGTAGAAATGCCTAAGAGGTGAGGATTTGTGCTCGTAGCCCGCAAAGGAAAACATCAATCTCAGATCCTAAATATAGGGAGCTTTGGCGAGGGCTAAAGCATGACCTAAATCTAAGGTGAAAATGGATATATGGTTTACCTCCACAAGAGAGGATAAACCACCCGACTGTTGGACTTACAACTGCCTGGGGGTGGCCGCCAACTAACTCCTCATACAATTTTAAATACATGTAGGCAAGTCATATGCTTTCACAAGATAGTTAAGCTATTGTTTATTTAGAAATGAGACTAAGTCCTTAAACACACTTTCTAAGAGACTAAATCATGAAGGGCATGAATAATGATTTAATCTAATGCTAATTTTATTAAGTTTCATTTTGATTTTTGGAGAATTTATTTGACATAGGCTATGAGATTCATATGCCTAATGCATGAGAAATTAGTTATAGACCAAAATCAGCAAGAAGGATGTGTGTTTACATCATGGCTCTCAAAGGTCAAGCCATATTCTCTAGCAAAGGTGGAAGCCCTCCCTAACCAAGAGTGAAGTAAGATGATTTTTATGCATGATGTGAGTCATACAACATCCAGCTAAGGGGTTGCTAAATCTTTTATATTGATTTATATCCTAGGCTTTAGATGAGGTTATGAGTTGCTAATTTTAATTTTGAGTTGATTAATTAGATAGAAAATTTATTTTTCCCTAAGACCCTAATCAAATCTAGGCAATTCATCAATTAATTGAAGAAACTAGAAAAATCATGCCATCTTAATGGACAAGCTAAACAAATATCAAATAATTTTATAAATCTAGTAAAAGAATAAAAGACCGGTGTGGTCGGGCTCCACCACACAAATCTGAAAAGAAATATGGGTAGTTGAGCTCTACCCTTAAACAACCCGAATTACAAATGAATAATTACAATTGAAATGAATTCATATTATGGGGGTCTTCATTCTTCATTCTTCTTTCTTGCTTTCTTGCTTTCTTTCTTTCTTTTCTTTCCTTCTCTTCTTTCTTCCTTCTTTTGGTTGGTTGGGATGTGGTTGCTATAAGACTTCACATGGTGCATAAGACTTGGTCTTATGACCAATGTTCATTCTAATCCCCCATAACATTTCATTCCAGATCTTAATTGCAAAAATTACATGAAAAAGGGAAAAATAAATTAAACTAAACCTGCAAAATAGAGATTAGCTAAGCATACCAAACAACCCAAGCATATATATGAATAAGTTGGACTTAACACCCCACACATGGGTAACCAAGTCCACCTATCTTAGTTTAGATTATGCTTCGGGGTATAAGCAACCTGCACAACAAAAATATTTATATTTTATTACAACGCCCCTTAAGCACAATCCCCTATAGAAGATATGATTAGGCTAAGATCGCCCTACCATCTAGTCTACATACATACACCCTAACATCCAGTCTAAAATATTATATGACAAAATAAAATCAGACATCAAATCATGCACCTTTCCCAACATAGAGCTTGAAATTTTCTAAGTGTGAGAGATTGAACTTAGGAGGGTGGTTTCATTTTAAGTGAGTTGATTTGTCAATTTTATTTGATAATTTAATTTTCTTTAAATGAACCTACACTTAATTACTAAGTGTTGTTAAGAGAAGAAAAGTGAAGAGAACTTCTCTTTTATCTCTACTTTAAGTAATTTCTAAGGTAGATTCATTAATAATTTCTCTTTAGTGAATATTTTACTATGTGCTTTAATTAACTTTATGTTTAGATTTTCTATAAATAATCCTATTCAATAAGAAAGGCATCTTAGGATTAATTAAGATGAATTACTATCACATAACACACAACCGTTTATTTCTTTCCAACATGTATACCATGCATATGAATGATCCAAAGCATAGCTATACATGTAATGCAAATCTTAACACACCTTGATGATGAATGCTAAGAGATGTTGTTTAGGAAAATTTGGATATTCCATGAATGCATGTTTTTTTTATTAAGTAGAAAAGAGGGACTCTTTTATCCATTAATCAAATGAACATTTATATTTACAAAATACATAAGTGAGTACTACGCCATTATTTTATACACCAGGGGTGTAAGGTACAAGACCTACTTGGGGCTACTTAAAGCCTCACAACCTCGGGATGTCTAGGCTAATATACTACTTTTCTTAAATATATGTGCATGTACAAAAAGAAACAAATGGAAGAAGAGTCATGCAAAAGATTTTTTTTATTTGATTTGGTTGTGCAATTTATATCTATAAATGTGAAAATCCTTCTTAAGTCATAACATGGAAATGCATACGAATAGATTTAAGCAAGTGTTATATTCTTTTCAAATGAACTATGCACTTTGTAAATCCTATACAAGTCCATGTTAAGAGAAGAGAAGAAAGTCACACAAACAAGCATCTTATGTTATAATCACATGGAAGCTTATAAGTATTTATAGGTAGCATACCTTCATTTATAATCTTTAATTTATAGATTTTGAAAATAATTTTTGGTTTAATAGTGATAATAGCCACTCATATTCTTAACTTTAGCCAAAACATGCAATTTGACATAAAGGAAATATTTTATTTAATTTGATTTTTTTAAAAGATGCGAATGCATGATTTCATATGGAATACAACATTTAGCATGCTTGGAAAGAAATAAAGTGATGTAAGCATATGACTTCATTCTCCCTAATTAATTCTTAAGGATAATCCTATAAGATTAGATTATTAAAAGTGAATCAAAATTCTTTAAAGAGATTTTTTTTGAATTTGATTTGACTTTGAAAATGTGAAAAGAGTGTGTGGTCCTAACCCATTTACCACATGTGTGAATTGGTTTAATTTGATTTTAGAATAATTAGATTGATTTTATATTTTGTTTAGGTTAAGGTGTAAATTAAATCAATTAATTACCCCTTACCTACACCACTTTAACATAATTATCCTAACAATTATGAGCCAACATATGATATGCAACCACATGGAATTTAAATTAGCAATGCTCCTAAGAAAGAAAGGGGCTTAATGCAAATAGCTCACAATTATTGATTAATTAAGCTAAAGGGTTTAGTTAAGTACTTTCATAACCTTCCCACACATCTGAGTTGGATTATGATTTTCTTAAACTTACTTTAGGCTTTTGAACACCTAAGGATCTACCCAAGATTGAGAATGATCAAGTTCATATTAGTTATGAAAATTTAATTAGATTAATTAAGTAGATCATTAGTGAATTAATCTTTAATTAGGATTGGATTAAGGAAGAAGGGGGGTTTGGGGAATAACTTAGGGAAAATATCCTAAACCCATTCCATAAACCTCCTTTTCACTTAAACAATGTTTAATTATATCAATTAAGAGATTAAATCATTGTTCACATGCTTAATTACTCTTAATTATATTAAGAGGGTGATTAAGGGTTCATTAATTTCCTTTCCTAATTAACTCATTAATAAATCCCAAGAAAATTAAGGGAGGCAGAAGTCATCCCATTGAACATACTCAAGAAATTTAGAATTAATTAATGAAGTCATTAGGGAGTAATTAAGGTTATTAAATTTTTAATTAAATCCTAATTAAGGAAAATCCACTGTTCAAAATCAATTAGAATTAATTTTATTGGATTCCCCTTTGAATTATCTTTAAAATGAACTTAAGTTTTTATTTTTTATATTTTTCTATATTTAGTTATGAATTTATGATGATTATGTGATTATAGGGTAATTAAATGACCTAATTAATTAACTAATCTCATTGGCGCCACGTGGGCTGCTGACATGGCACACGCTTTTCACATGGCATGACAGGATTGGTTATTTAAGTTATCACATTGAGCATCACGTCAGCTAGTGGTGTGATGCACCAGGATCAAACCCGTGGTTATAAATGGATTAAATCAGTGGATCTACGCATTTTAATCAGGGCCATCCATCCAAAACATGTGAGATGGATGACCCATGATTCATCCCTGCCTAAGCTATGGGAGACGGAGTTTATCCATCTTCTATGGCTTGATCCGAGCTCACTTGAGCTGAATTCAACCCACACCATCAAGAAGCATAGGAAAGAACATACAACTATTAAATTTTAATGGGATTTCAATTCCCTTCATGAAGGACTAAGAATTTTTCAAATTAAGGTCAGTTTTGAGTCATACCTTGTCGGAGGCTATCACCGGCACTTCCAACAGAGGAGGTAGCTTCATCTAGTGGAGATGAAGCTCGATTGAAAGTTTTAAGGATTCAATGAACAAGGCGAGAGGGCCTTAGGCTCAATAGTGTTGTCACTAGAGATAGATGACTGGAAGACTGAAGCCAAGTTCCATATAATAGACTGATACATCTTTCAATGCTTTGCTTGGGTGACCATGGATACATGAGAACAACATAGCTCCATCCTCTCTATATCAGTTCATGAAGTTCATGAGAGGTGGAATTGCATACCACGTTAAAGGAGATCTCAAGACCTTCACAGTTCATGAGGTTGAGATATATGAGGATGCAACCTATTTTCTTCCCCAAAATCAATAAGTCCATTATGGTGAATCTAGTCAAGATCCCCAAGAGGGACAACAAGAAAGAAAAGAAAAAAAATAAAAGGAATTAGAAAAAGAAAAGAAAAAAAGAAATAGAAAAATAAAATAAAAAAGAGTGAGACATGGACTCAAGAAAAGATATAGAGCCTGGCATTAGTTTCCACCCATAGTTCATTACTCTATTTGAACATATGGGTAGAATGACCTAACCTCCACCAGGCAGAGGTAGAGGATAGTTTAGAGGTAGCCTCCGATGTGGAAAGCCTCCCTATTGGCCACCCAATAGGAGGTATGTTCCAGCCACCAGGAATACACCTGCTATCCACATAGACTTAGAATCTAGTTCAGAGGATGAGTCTTATGTGGTTAGCACACCAACCAGCTCTTCTCAACAGTAGATCCATTTTTAGGTGACATGGAGCATGACAGTGATAAAGATCGGGCTCCAAGCTAAGCATAAATATATCCATGTTTACATATGAGACAGTCAGGAGTCAGTTGTGAACCTTAGCTCTAACCCCACTTTTCTCACAAAAAGTTGAGGGTTTGGTAGTTAAAGAAGCCCTTAAGTCTTCCATAGATGGGAAAACTTAGAGGTTCTTTTTGGGAGCATCATCCTCAGGTCAGGAAGCTAATGTAGAACTTGAGGATGATTCATATAAAGATTTATACAATTACCTTTTGATTGGTATTTGCCTTGTGTTCTTAACTTAGCAAAGAAGGGATTAATCTCACATACTTGTTCAAAGCACATGTCAGACTATTTCAAAAGAATATGGAAGAATGAATACAAAAGCTCTCAATGAAGACCACGACTAGGATTCGGTACAGTGGGTCCAGTCAGTCATCACCAATCATTTGGAATCTAATAGGTTATTTTCAAATCATGCTAACTCATATGAGGAAGTGTGTTTAGATACTTTAGATGATCCAAATGATCTTGAAGTCAGAGATGCATTTCCAGAGTTCAAAGAGGAGATCAGATTAACCATCAATGAGCTCAAAGAAATCAACTTAGGAACTGAAGATAATCCATGTCTGACATACATCAGTTCATTGTTGAATGAAATTGAAACTAATGATTTAGTTAGGCTATTGACTGAGTTTAAGGACTGCTTCGCATGGAGTTATGAGAAATGCTCAGTGTCGTAGCTAGTGCATAATTACTCAATGTCGTACCTGATCACCTTAATAAGAACATATGCGGATCTACATGGTGTCCAACAAAGAAGTAGTATTTTTGTTTGCCATTTATTTTTCAAAGATAGATGAAGATAAAAATATTTCACCACAGATTTTTCTGGCGACACCGCTGGGGATGGTTTCTCTCTCCATCTTTGGTAAATGATCATTGGCTCCAAGTATCGATAGTGGGTTTATATTTTATATGAATCTAAGACTATCTTTCTTTTCCGTTGGCACTTAGTTTATTTCATTATTATGCTAAGCTAGCCAACATCCTTTAGGTTTTAGGACCTCACTTTATGTAGGTCTTAAAACCCCGGTTTGGTTCCCCAATAGGTGAAAATAAAAAATTTAATAAAAAAAAACTAAAGACTTCCTCCTTACCATTTCTATGGTAAGGAAAGGTTCATTCCAAAAATAAAAAAAAATAAATCCTTTATAAAATTATCGCTTTCCAAAAACACTTTCAAAAAAGAAATTCTCATAATAAAATATTTGCACCTCATCTAATAATCTTCAAGATTGTTACATGTAGGACCTTTTCAAAAATCAAAATCAACAATCATCTTTTCAGAAAGCACTTATAAGCATCTTCATTCAATATACCCAAATTTATTGAATGAATGTTTTCATTTCTAAACAAAACCAACAATCATCTTTTTAAAAAGCACTTATAAACATCTTTATTCAATATACCCAAATTTATTGAATGAAGGTTTTCATTTTTGAACAAAATCAACAATCATCTTTTCAAAAATCACTTATGATCATCCTCATTCAATATACCCAAATTTATTAAATGAAGGTTTTCATTTTCAAATAAAATCAATAATCATCTTTTCAAAAAGCACTTAGAAAAATCCTCAATCAATATACCCAAATTTATTGAATAAAGATTTCATTTCCAAATAAAACCAAAGTCATATTTCCAAAAACACATATGTGAAAATGAATACCCTCATTCAATATACCCAAATTTATTGAATGAATATTTTATTTCCAAATAGAACCACATCATAACATTGAAATTCCATTTCAACATATCTCACATATGTTGAGGATAAAATTTCTTTATTTTCAAAAAAATAAAAAATTTGAAGATGAGCCTTTCCATTCAATGCATCTAAATACGTTGAATGAAGGTTTCATTTCGAAGCAAAATCATAACATTTGAAATTTCACTCAACACATCCCACATGTGTTAAGTTAGAATTTCCTTCTTTTCAAAAAGCAATAATCACACATAAAAATTTCATCTTTCAAAAATAAAATTGACTTCCATTCTTACATACCCAAATTTGTTAAATGGAAATCCTCTTTTCAAAATTATAAAAATCAATCACATTTGGATTCTTTATTTAGCATACCCAAATTTGCTAAGTAAAGATCCTCTTTTCAAAATCACAAAATCAATCACATATGGATCCTTTATTTATCATACCCAAATTTGCTACGTCAAGATCCATCCTTTCAAAATAAAAACATCAAAATCAAAAATACATTTGAACCTTATTTAGCATACACAAATTTGCTAAGTAAAGTTCTCATTTTCAAAGTTCAAAATCAAAAATCAATCACATATGAATCCTTTATTTAGCTTACCCAAATTTTCTAAGTAAAGATCCCTCCTTTCAAAATCAAAACATCATAATCAAAAAATACATTTGAACCTTATTTAGCAAATATAAATTTGTTAAGTTCTCATTTTCAAAGTTCAAAATCAAAACTCAAAACACACATGAATCCTTTATTTAGCATACCCAAATTTGCTAAGAAAATTCCTCTTTTCAAAGCATCATAAAATCAAACACATTTGGATCTCTTTTATTTATCATACCTAAATTTGCTAAGTAAAGAATCCTCTTTTCAAAAAAATCAAAACAAAACACATTAGGATTCTTTTAGTTCGCATACCTAAATTTGCTAAGTAAATAATTCTCTTTTCAAAAATCAAAACAAAACACATTAAGATTCTTTATTTAGCACACCTAAATTTGCTAAGTAAAGATCCTCTTTTCAAAATCACTAAACACAAAATACATTAGGATTATTTTATTTAGCATATCTAATTTTGCTAAGTAAAGAATCCTCTTTTCAAAAATCAAAACAAAACACATTAGGATTCTTTATTTAGCATACATAAATTTGCTAAATAAAGATCCTATTTTCAAAATCACCAAACATAAAACACATTTGGATTTTATTTAGCATACCCAAATTTGCTAAGTAAGGATTCCATTTTTCAAAATCCAAAACAAAAGAACATATTTGGATTCTTCATTTAGCATACCCAAATTTGCTAATTGAAGATTTCATTCTCAAATTCACACATAATTCACAAACAAGTAAACAGAAGAAGAAAATTATTTTCAAACAACTTATTTAGCATACTCAAATTTGCTAAGTGAGCAATTCCAAACAAAATCAATTGACCCTTTACTTTAACATAGTAAAATTTGTTAAATGAAGGGTCCTCAAACATAAAATTAAATTCAAATATGAACCAATGGAAGCATCAATCTCTTCAAAAATATTTGAACCCATTTTCAACATACATAAATTTGTTGAAAATGGATCATATATTCAAAAATCTCTTTTCCAATGTTAAACTCAAAATCTCTCTCCAAATTTAAAAGAGCCTCACTTAACATATTCAAATTGTTGAGTGTGGGTTCAAGTTCTAAAAAAAAATTAAAGCAGAAATCTGATTTGGGTTTGTTTTCCAAAATTACAGAAGTTCACCGTAGTTTCAGTCAGTTTTTCAATTTAGTTCAGTTCAGTTTAAATGGCAGCCCAAAAGTATGTGTGTTGACCTCATTTTTAGAATGAACTCTCAACCTCTCCATCTTAGACATAGGTCTCTTCTTAGACTTTAAGAGATCCTTAGACTTAGGACACATCTAGTGATTAGGTGGACAGTCAACCTAGCCCTAGAGACTTAGAAGAGTTAGCCATTTGAATAGGTCATGCCTTAGGGGTGTTAGGAAAATTTGCCTACCCTATAGCTTGAACCAAATTCCTCACCTTCTTCTTTCAAGTCAAACCCAAACTCAAATCAATGCCACATGATTGAAACCCATGATTGAAACTTATGATTAAAGCCCATGATTGAAATTCCAAATCTTGCCTAAGTCCTTTAATCCCCTCTTAAGGACTTAACCTAAATAATGTTCAAATCAATTCAAAATCATGAAATTTTCCCATAACTCATTTATATTCTCATTTATATTCACATATATAAATGCAATATAAATTCAAATAAATCAAACTAAATCTAAAATTCAATTCCAAGTTCAAAATATTTCCTAAGTCCTTAATTCCCTCTTAAGGACCTAGCCTAAATCAAATTCAAACCACCTCAAATTCATGAAATTTTCTCATAACCCATTTATATTATAATTTATGTCCACATATATAAATGATATATAGTTTTAAATCAATCAAATCAAATTCCAAATTCAAATTCAAATCATAAATATTTCCTAAGTCACTTTGATTTTCTCTTAAGGACTTAGCCTAGATTATGTTCAAATCACTTCAAATCTTTGAAATTTTCCCATAACCCATTTATATTCTTATTTATATTCACATATATAAATGAAATAGAAATTTAAACAACCAAAACCAACTCCAAAAATCAAACTCAAATTCAATCAAAATCCAACCTAAGCCTTTCAAGTCAAAATCTTGAACTTAATCAAATTAATTTCAAATCAAGCAAAACTCTTGATTTTTCTTCATGGTTCAGTCAATCGTTTAATCATGAATCCCATTATAAACACAAACTTCAATCACCAAATCAAAACTAAATCCAAAAAGCAAACCCAAGTCAAACTCATGTTGACCCTTTCGAACTTGAAATTATCAAATGAATCAAAATCTATGTGACTTCAAACCACTTACAAATGGATTTATATTTCAATCATATGTCCATATGTGAGTTCAATCAAACTCAAATCAAGTTTTGACCAAGCCATTTGACCCACTTAGACTCACTTGACCCAAAGTTACCTAAAGTACCCTTATGAGCCAAATTCTAATCCTAACTAAATTGGATTGAACTAAGTCCACATAAGCCTCTCATCATGATCAACAATCATCATGAGATGATCAATCACTCAAATTGGGTCAAACCAAGTCAACACTTAGCCAAAATGAAACCCACTTAGCCAAAATGAAACCCAACATAGCCAAAATCCACTTTAGACCGAATTGATTGAAACCAATGATCAAAGTTTATTCATGATCAATGTTTGAACATGACCAAGTCAACATTTGAGCCTAGCCAAGCCTAATTGGCCACTTGACCCAAGTTGACCCAACTTGACCTCAAAAGTCAAAATGTGTCAAAACTTGATCTAAGCCAAATTGATTGAAACCAATGGGTCAAGTTCATCCCAAATCACTTGTTGAACTTGACCAAAGCCTCAATTGGCCAACTAGACCTAACGTAGCCCAATTGACCTTGAACCCAACTTGACCTAAAGGATCAAATTGAGCCAAATTCAAACTTAACCAAAATTGATTGGAAATAAAGATACCAAACATGAACCAACCCATGACCTAACCCAAATAGGTCAAATGGGTCAAATTGGTCAACTTGACCCATTTGACCTAAATAAACTAAATTGAACCAAATTGAATCAAACCAAAGCGACCAAAACATTTCAAATGATCATATAAACTTGAACAACCCTTGGTTTGATCCAATTTGACCAATTGGTCAACTTGACCCAAGTTGACCCATTTTGACCTAAATGGGTCAACATGAGCCAAATCATATCAAACCAACTCCAAATTAAATGAAACTTGGCCTAACCCATTTTTCAAACAAACCAAACATGCCCAAACTGAAATCAAGGTTAAATTACCATTTTAACCCTAGGCCATAGGGTAACCCAAAATCAAAACCACTTGGAATTTGGTCAAATCCATTTCATGGACACTTGACATCCTCTTAGTGGACCAAATGATCACTAATATACCTAGTGCACATGACCCAATGGGCTTAATCACATTAATAAGGACTCCTAAGGATAATGGGTCTTTGAATGTACCAGAGATTCTTCCCCTACTTTACACAGAAAAGTAAAGTAGGATTTATTTTAAATCGGGTTTGTTAAGTTCCCTATGGAGGAAAGCCCCCATAGTTAATTACATCTTAAGGAATGAGATTCTTTAAGAATACTCTTGATTAAGGTAAATGATCATTATGTCCAAATATTTTGAAGGTAGGACTATCAATCAATTAGTTATTTTTGGAAGATCAAATGGGATCGATCAAAAGGAGGGAGTTATTATCAAGACCAAAGGGAGATGAGTAGGGGATGCTCACGATGCTAGGAAACCTAGCGAGCATCCTAAACTATCCTATGGTTGGGCTTTATATTTTTGAATTTGAAGAGAATTATTTGTTTGAGTTAAAATTTTATTAAAAATCTAAGACTTGCAATTCCATGATACAAGATCATGAAAATGCCTAAGAGGTGAGGATTTATCCTTATAGCCCACAAAGGGAAACAACAACCTCAGATCCTAAATCTAGGAAACTTTGACAAGGTCCAAAGCATGGCCTAAATCTAAGGAGAAAATGGGCATATGTTTTACCTCCACAAGAGAGGATAAACCACCTGATTGTTGGACTTTTATGTTTATAACTTCCCATACATGTAGGCAAGATATTATTTATTTAGAAAGAAGACTAAGTCTTTAAACTCACTCCTTAAGAGACTAGATCATGTAGGCCATGAACCCATGACTTAAGTTTATTTTCATTTTTTGCTGGCACAAGCTATGGGATTCGTATGCCTAATGCATGGGAAGTTGATTGTGGACCAAAATTAGCAAGAAGGAGGTGTATTTCCACCATAGCTCTCAAAGGTCAAGCCATATTCTCTGGTAAAAGTGGAAGCCCTCCATAAGTAAGAGTGAAGCAAGATGATTTTATGCATGATGTGAAACAGGGGTTGCTAAATCTTTTATTATCTTGATTTATATCCTAAGCTTTAGGTGAAGTTATGAGTTATTTAATTTTAATTTTGAGTTGATTAATTAGATAGAAATTTTTTTCCCTATAAGCCTAATCGCATCCAAGCCATTCATCGAAGCAAGGAAGAAACTAGAAAAAATATGCCATCTTAATGCACAAGCTAAATAAACATCAAATAATTTTATAAAGCTGGCACAAAAGAGTAAAAGGCCTTTGTGGTTGGGCTCCACTGCACCAACCCAAAAAGAAATATGGGTACCCAAGCTCTACCCTTATATAACATGGATTACAAATGAATAATTACAATTTAGAAGGAATTTATGCAATGGGGGTCTTCATTCTTCATTTCTTCTTTCTTTATTTCTTCATTTCTAATTTGCTTCTTTCCTTTCTTCCTTTTTACTTGGTTGGAATGTGGTCACTCCAAAGGCTTCACATGGCACATAAAACATAGTCTTGTGACCAATGTTCACCTCCACTTCCCCATAACATTTATTCCAAATCCTAATTGCAATAATTACATAAAAATAGGAAAAGTAAATCTAACTAAAACCTATAAAATAGATATTTGCTAAACATACCACACATCCCAAGCATGTATATGAATAAATTGGACTTAGCACCCCACACATGAGTAATCAAGTCCACCTTGCCTGTTTTTGGATTATGATTAGGGGTATAAGCAACCTCTACAACAAAAAATATTTATATTTTTATTACAACACCCCTTAAGCACAATCTCATATAGAAGACAATGATTACACTAAGATTGCACTACCATTAAATCTACACACAAACACCCTAACATCCAGTCTAAAATATTACATCATAAAATAAAATCAGGCATCAAACCATACACCACCCTAACATAGAGCTAGAAATGGTGACTTAGCCTAATGTGTGTGCCATTTAAGGCTTGTGTGGCATGTCTTAACTAGACTTTAAGGTTGGAATTTTCTAAGAGTGAAAGGGATCAACTTAGAGGGTGGTTTCATTCTAAGTGATTTAGTTGATTTATCAATTTTATTTGATGATTTGATTTGGTTTGAATGAACCTACATTTAATTACTAAGTGTTGTAAAGAGAAGAAAAGAGAAGAGAACTTCTCTTTCATCCCTACCTTAAGTAATTTATATGATAGATTCATTAATTATTTTTCTCTGATGAATATTTTATTATGTGTTTTAATTAACCCTTAGTTTAGATTTGCTCTAAATAAATATATTCAATAAGAAGGGCATCTTAGGATTAATTAAAGTAAATTACTATCACAAAACACATAACGATTTATTTCTTTCCAATAGGTGCATCATGCATATGAATGTATCCTAAGCTTTAACACACCTTAATGATGAATGCAAAGAGATGTTGTTTAAGAAAATTTGGATATTTCATGAATGCATGATTTTGTTAAGTTGAAAAGAGAGGGATTCTTTTATCTGGTAATCAAATGCACATTTACATATATGAAAGACATAAGTGAGTACGAAGCCATTATTTTCTACACCAGGGGTGTAAGGTACAAGACCTAATTGGGGCTACTTAAAGCCTTGCAACCCCTGGATGTCTGGACTAAATACATGTGCATGTACAAAAGAAAATGAATGGATGAAGAATTATGCAAAAGATTTTTGTTTTGTTTGTTTGATTTGTTTTATATATGTAATATGAAGATCCTTTATAATTCATGACATGGGAGTGCATAGGAATGAACTTAAGCAAGTGTAATGTTCTTTTCAAATGAACTATACACTTTACAAATCCTATACAAATCCATGTTAAGAAAAGAGAAGAAAACCATATAAAACATATTTCTATACTATAACCACATGCAAGCTTATAAATATTTATAAGTAGCATACTTTTATTTATGATCTTTTATTTATAGATTTTGAAAATAATTTTTGATTTAGTAGTGATAATAGCCATGTATATTCTTACTTTAGCCAAAGCATGCAATTTACATAAAGGAAACATTTCATTTTAATTTGATTTTTCAAAAGGTATGAATGCATGAGTTCACATGGAAAACAACATTTAACATGCTTGGAAAGAGATAAAGTGATGTAAGCATATGATTTCATTCATCCTAATTAATTCCTAAGGGCAATCTTATAAGATAAGATTATTCATAGTGAATCAAAATTGTTTAAAGATATTTTTGTTTTAGTTTTGAATTTGAATTTGATTTAGGAAATGTAAAAAAAGTTTGCTGGTCCTAACCCATTTTTCTTATATGTGAGTTAGTTTAGTTTAATTTTAGAACCATTAGATTGATTTTATGTTTTCCTTAAGTTAAGGTGTAAATTAAATCCATTAATTACCCCTTACCTACACCACTTTAACATAATTAACCAACTAATTATGAGCCAACATATGATATGCAATCACATGAAATTTAAATCAGTAATGCTCCTAAGAAAGAAAGTGACCTAATGTAATTGGCTCACAATTAATGATTAATTAAGCTAAAGGGTTTAATTAAGTACTTTCATAACCCTTCTCACACATGTGTGTTGGATTTGATTTCCTTAAGCTTACCTTAGAGTTTTGAACACCTAAGGATCAACTCAAAATTGGGATTGATTAAGTGATTAAGTTTCTGGATTAATTTTTTGGTTTTGAGTTTGGTTAATTAAGCTATTTAATGAAATGAATAAGTCATTAATCAATTTGTAAAGTAATTAAGTCTTCATTCAAATGAAATAGACTTAGGGGAAAAATTTCAAAAAAGCATTCTAATCTCATTCCCTAAGTCTATCCACTGTTCCAAGATGATTAACAACCTTAATTAATGAATTCATCATCATTTAATAGGTTAATTAATCATTTAATTGATTAAGGTACTGATTAGAGATGAAATAAGCAATTACCTAAATTAATCCAATAATAAATTTCAAGAAAGTCATCGGAGGCGGAGGTCATCCCACTAATTAACCATAAGGAGTTTGGAATTAATTATTGAAATAATTAAGGAGTAATTAACATAATTAGATCCTAATAAATCCCAAATTGAGTAAATGTTACTGTTCAAAATCAATTAAACTTAATTTTATATTATTCTCCTTTCAATTAGCTTTAAAATGAAGTTGAGTTTGCATTTTTTTGATTTTTCTACTTTTAGTAATGAATTTTTGAAGTTTCTATGATTAATAGGTCATTAAATAACCTAATTATATAACTAATCCTGTCGGCACCACATGGGCTATTGACGCGGTGCACGCTTTCCACATGGCGTGACGAGATTGGTTATTTAAGTTATTAAATCAGTTATCGCGTCAGCTGGCAGTGCTACACATTTTCTCCTGGGCCATCCGATCGGTGATCAGACAGTCAGGATTAAACCTGTGGTTATAAAGGATTAAATCATCGGATCAATGCAATTTAATTAGGACTGACCATCCAAAACACACAGGATGGATGATATATGATTCATCCCTGCCCTCATGTGCGGGAGATGGAGACCGTCCATCCTCCATGGCTTGATCTGGGCTCACTTGAGCTCGGATTGGATAGAGATTCACCCACACCATCAAGAAGCAAGGAGAAGCACATCCAACAGTGTAAATTCAATGGAATTACACTTCCCTTCACAAAGGACCAAGGATTTTTTTTACTTAAGCTCAGTTTTGAAGCATACCTTACCGGTACTGAATCAGACGAACGAAGCACATTTTTCCATTTTGATCAAATTGCTCTAATGGAATGGGTTGTTTAGGTTGTTAGGAGTGCCATATGGTTCGATTTTGGTAGAGGAGTGGGAGTGTGGAGGTGCACATGTGCTAAAATGAGTGTGGGAGGTGATCCATGTGGACACATTTGAGTGGAGGGGTCAGTTTTGGCTTTGGGTTGGGTTTGATTGACACAAACCCATTGGGTCATGTGCACCACCATCCTTGGTGTTCATATGGTCCACTAGGAGGATGTCAAGTGGCTTGAGTTAGAATATGATCAAATTCCAAGTGAATTTGACCATATTTACCCTTTGACCTAGGGGTAAAATAGTCATTTATTTTTTATTTTAATTTAGGCATATTTGGAATGATTGAAAAATGGGTTATGCCAATTTTCAATGAATTTAGAGTTTATTTGATATGATTTAGCTCATGTTGACCCATTTAGCTCAAATTGGGTCGCCTTGGGTCAAGTTGAATAATTTGTCAAATTGAGTCAAACCATGGATTAGGTCAAGTTCAAATGATAATTTGTAGTCTATGGATATCATTGGTTTGGTTCAATTTGATTTATATATGATTTTGATTCATTTGAGGTCACTTGGGTCAAATGGGTCAAGTTGACCAACTTGACCCATTTGACCCAATTGGGTTAGGTCATGGGTTGGTTTAGGCTTGGTTGATCATTTGAAATATTTTACAAGCTTTTGTTATAATTAATTTTGATTTGATTTGATTTTAGCTTGATTTGACATTTTAGGTCAAGTTAGGTTCATGGTCCATTGGGCTAGGTTGGGCCTAGTTAGCTAATTGAGGCTTTGGTCAAGTTCAATAAGTGACTTAGAATGAGTTTAACTCATTTGTTGTAATCAATTTGGCTTAGATCAAGATTTGACACATTTTAACTTTTTAGGTCAACTTGGGTCAAGTGGCCAATTATGTTAAGTTTGGCTCAAATGATGGCTTGATCATGTTCAATAATTGATTCAAGATTGGTCTAGATCAATGGTTTCAATCGACTTGGCCTATGGTGGATTTTGGATAGTTTAGGTTTCATTTGAGGTTAAGGGTTGACTTAGTCAAAGGCTAGGTTTGACTTGGTTTGTCCCAATTTGAGTGATTGATCATCTTAAGATGATTGTTGCTCACAATGTGAGGCTTGGGTGGGCTTAGTTTAATCCAATTTGAGTAGGAATGGAATTTGGCTCAAAAAGATTTTTTTGGTCACTTTGGGTCAAGTGAGTCTAAATGGCTCAATTGACTTGATTAAGGCTTGATTCAAGTTCCATTGAACTCACATATGGACTTATGATTGAAATATAAATCTATTTGCAAGTGATTTGGAGTCAAATTTGATTCATTTGATAATTTTAAGTCAAAAGGGTGAGTATGGGTTTGACTTGGGTTAGTTTGATTTTGGTTTGATGATTGAAGTTTGTGTTTATATTTGGATTCATGATTGAAGGGTTGATTGAATCATGAAGAAAATCTAAGGTTTTGGATTGATTTGAGTTTAATTTGACTAAGTTCAAGAATTTGACTTGAAAGGGTATAAGTTGGATTTAGGTTAGATTTGGGTTTGAGTTTTGAATTAGATTTTGGTTATTTGAATTTATATTTTATTTATATTTGTGAATATAAATGAGAATATAAGTGGGTTATGAGAAAATCTCTTGAATTGGATTTGATTTGAGCTAAGTCCATAAGATGAAATCAAAGAGACTTAGGAAAGATTTTAGATTTGGACTTGAGTTTTGGATTTAGTGTTGGTTATTTGAATTTATATTTCATTTATATTTGTGAATATAAATGAGAATATCAATGGGTTATAAGAAATTCTTTTGAATTTGAATTGATTTGGATTGTTGGAATTTATTTGAAAGATTTAAGAAAATTCATTTAAGTTGGGATTTGATTCGAATGATTTGGGAAAAATCATTAAAGTTGGAATTTGATTTGAATTTTGATTTGGGAAAAATCATTTAAGTTGGAATTTGATTTGAATTTTGATTTGGAATTGATTTGAATTTGAAGTTGATTTGAATCTGAGGTTGATTTGAATTTGAAGTTTGTTTGGATTTGAAGTTTGACTTGGAAGAAGAAAGTAAGGATTGGGTTTAAGCTATAGGGTAGGCAAGTTTTCCCAACACCCTTAAGGCATAACCCGCTCCTAAGGCTAACTCTTCTAAGTCTCTATGGTTAGGTTAAGTATTCACCTAATCTATAGAAGTGTCTTAAGAATAAGGAACTCTTAATGTCTAAGGGGAGTCCTATGTCTAAGATGGAGAAGATGAGAGATCACTTCAAAAGTGATGTCAACAATGAGGCAATGTCCACCATTAGTTTTGGTATTGGTAATAAAAATTCATCTTTATGACATGCCTTATTTAGATCCCTAAAATTGATGCATATGCGAATTTGGCTATTCTTTTTCTTAACTAGGATGACACTGGCCAACCAGGTAGAATATTTTTCTACCCTGATAAAGCCAGCATAGATCAATTTCTTGACTTCAGAAATGGCCTGATGTTCAATATCTAGTCGCATGTATCTAGGAGCTTGCTTGATAGAGTTAGCATTAGGTTTTATTGCTAGTCTGTGGATTGTTATGTTAGGAGATAAACTATGATCAACAGAGTTTGGAAGGTGTTGCAATCGAGCAGGACGATACTGCCCACTCGACCCAACACCTCCTTCAATAACTTAAACAAAAGGTTGAACAAATTGATAGAATGGGAAAGAGGCTTGAGGATTTGCTAGCAGCAATTTTGGCACTTCAGAACCAAGCCCCGGTAGTACATCCTACCATTACAGAAATAGGTCAACCTGAGTTGTTGCATGTCTTGGATCAGCCTAAGAGTTTACCTCTGGTTAAGCAGGGCAACCCAAGCTTGTATAGGAAGGTAGATGATAGTACCTCCATACAAGAAAAGGATACTAAACTCATGGTTGAGTAGCAGGTGAGAGAATCACTGGTGCAAGCCCGAGGAGGATCATCAGTTTCAAAAGGGAGACTCTACCTAGAGGAATTCGATTCCATCCAGTATTCTAAGGGTTTTATGCCAATTTTTTCAAGAGCTTTGATGGCAGCGGGAACCCACACCAGAACATAATGCACTTCAGAGCCAACTGTTATAATGCTGGTGGCAGTGATACGTTACTATTCTGTCTTTTTGCCAACAACTTAGCAAGCATAGCCTTTGATTGGTATGTTAAACTCCCCAATAGTTTAATAAAAATTTTTGCTAAGTTGGAGCAACTCTTCATTAAGTGGTTTGTTGGAGCTCAGCAAAGGGTGGCTATAGGCTATCTCGTTATGGCTCAACAACACCCTAGTGAGCCCCTTATTGATTATATTCTCAGATGGGGCAATTTGAGTATGAAATATGAACTGCAGCTGTCTGAACAACATGCCATTGAAATTCTACTAAAGAATATTCATGGCCCAGTCGCCTTCATGCTCAAAGTTTTACCATCAAGACATTTGAGAAGCTAATTAACAAGGCAGTTAGCTTACAAGGAGAAGCCAAACAATTGCCTTTTCTGGATCAATCAACAAAGCCAAAGCCAGAGAAAGCTTATGAGAAGAAGCTAGGGGCAGTAACAATAATGAAAAAGGGGAAGCAACCGACTAAAGAGCAATATGTGAGTGCTTGGGCTCCACAACCATCACTTCCACCTTCTCTACCATCCTATCCATAGCATGGCCTCCAGCATGGCCTCCTCCTCCTCTCACAACAAACAATAATGGTACACATACCTGCCACCAGGTAGCTACCATCCGCCTACTCTTTTAGATAAACTAAACAAACCTTATTCATTTAAGAGGATGCAGTTAGGAAAATCTTTAAGAACCTCTTCAAAAAACCTAACTTTCAGCTACCCGAGCCTAGAAAGTCGGAGAAAGTGGGCAGGAGCAAAGATCCTAACTTTTGGCCCTACCACCGCATGCTAGGCCATGTTTTGGAGGATTGCTTTACATTTAAGGACTTGCTTGAGCAGTTATCCCAAAGACCACAACCATCCAATTATCAAAATCCTTGTGGATACATTATCCAAAACAGAAGGTTGGGATATCTCCTTATCCCAAACCTCTAGAAATCAAAACTTGCGGCCCGGCGGCAACTTTCAACACCATTTCAGTTGAGACAACCAAGTAGCGCGCCAGATGTGAAACCTCAGTCCGCCTTGCGGTATGTCTTTAGCGAGAACTTCTACTTCAGCTAGATCTTCTTCTAGTAGACATCTTGTATTAGCAGATGAGGGCATCAAATCCCTCACTCCACTTACTTTATTAGATTTCTACTATGTACCTCCTTCTAAATCCAAGAAATCAATGAATAAATCTTGTTTAAATTATATGTGTGTCACTTCTGATGGGTTGTTTAATTCTACTCTAATAAAAAACTCTTCAAGTCTAAATAATTATTATAATAACTCTAATCTTCCTCTTTTTGATTTAGAGATGGACTTTCCTTCTCTGAATAACATGGGTTCACCTCTTGAGATAGACTTGGAATTATCTGATTCTGAGGGTCCTATAGGAGAAGCTGTAGGTGAGCCCGACGACCAGGAAGAATCTTCCACTAAACCATTATAAGAGATCATCAAAGTTAATCTTCATAATGGCAAGGTTCTACCTTCTAGGGCAGCACCTCAAGATAAGGGAAAATAAGTCATTAGTACTAATGAGCAAGAAGCCCCTCCATAGGATGCTCCACCCATGGATATGCTTGTGGAGGATCAGCCCAAAGTGGATTATAATGTCCACGCTCACCAAAGAAAGTTGCCAGCTAAGTTAAGCATCTATGAAGCCCTTATCTTATCCAAAGAGATGAGAGAATCATTTAGCAAAGCTCTTCTTGATCTAGAGATATGCTTAGCTCAGCAGACCACTATTGGAGAGGAGGCACATTACTCAAGAGAAGCCCAGAGAGTTACCTTCACCGATGAAGACCTTCTTATGGGGGACATGGAGCAGAATTGTCCCCTCTACATCATAGTGGACATGGGCAGATTCAGACTTTCCAGGGTTTTGGTTGATCCAGGTGCATTGATGAATATTTTGTGTCTAAAGACCCTTGTTTATTTGAAAATTGACATCTCTATACTCCGAGGAGATCATATGATGTTAAGAGGATTCAATGAATAGGCTGAGAGGGCTTTAGGCTCTATAGTGTTACCTTTGGAGATAAGTGACAGAAAGACTGAAGCTAAGTTTTCTATAATTAATTTGAATACTTCATTCACTGCTTTGCTCGGTAGGCCTTAGATACACCAGAATAAGATAATTC
Organism: Cymbidium sinense; assembly: GCA_021442155.1. Lineage (NCBI taxonomy): Eukaryota > Viridiplantae > Streptophyta > Magnoliopsida > Asparagales > Orchidaceae > Cymbidium > Cymbidium sinense. The sequence continues at coordinate 41,106,437 of CM038218.1, forward strand.
CATCCTTCTTCCATTAGTGCATCAAGTTCCAAAGGGATGAAATTGAATATTGTGTTAAAGGAGATAAAAAGCCATTTTTAGTTAGAGAGGTTGAGATATATGAAGATGCGACTTATTATCTTCCTTAAAACTCCTTTTCTTATGAACTTGGTCAAAATTCAAATTCAAAAGAAAAAGAAAGAGAAGAAAAAAAATAGAAAAGATAAAGGAAAATACAAGTGAATGAGAAAAGGACATCAAGGAAGAAGTAGAGCCACATGTCACATTCTACCCACAGTTCATTCCATCATATGGACATATGGGTAGGATTACTCGACCTCCACCAAGCAGAGATAGAGGTAGACACAGAGGTAGATCTAGAGATGGAAGACTCCCTGGTTGGCCACCAGCCAACATGGGCTATGTTCCAGTTTGCAGGAGTACCCCTGTTATTCACATAGACTTGGAATCCAGCTCGGAGAATGAGTCTCATGTGATTAGCATACCAGCCAACCCCTCTTAGTGGGTTTCAATGGAGGTGACACTTGAGCCAGATAGTGATGAAGACCAGGCCTCAAAGCAAAGCATGAATGTATTCGAATTAGGTTTATGTAACTATTAGAAAAAAGTTGGGAACTTTAGCTATAACCTCACTTTCTTCTTGAAAAGTTGAAGGTTTAGTAGTTAAGGAAGCCCCTAGGTCTTCCATGGATGCCAAATCAAAGAGATTCATATTAGGATCATTATCCTCAAGTCCAAAAGCTGATGTAGAACTTGAGGATAATTCATATAAATATTTAATGGAATTGCCTTTTGATTGGTATTCGCCTTGAGTTCTTAATCTTGCAAAGAAAGATTTGATTCCTTATACATGGTCTAAGCACAGATCAGAGTACTTCAAGAGGCTATGAAATAACAGAGGTAGGGATGCACAGTGGGTCTAGTCGACGATGATGATTACTGCTTAGTTGTCACCAATCACCTGGAGTCTGATAGGTTCTTCTCAAACCACTCTAACTCTTACGATGAAGTGTGTTTAGAAAGTTTAGATGATCCAGATGATCTTCAAATCAAAGATCTACCTCTAGAATTTGAAAAATAAATCCATTCAATAACTGACAAGCTTTAAGAAATCAACCTTGAGATAGAAGAAGATCCATACCTGACATACATCAGCTCTTTATTGAGTGAAGAAGAAACCAATGAGTTAGGCTATTGATTGAGTTTAAGGACTGCTTTGCACGGATTTATGAAAGATGCCTAGATTCTCCTAACTTAGTAGTTCACAAACTAGCAATAGATCCTAATGCCAACTCTATCAAGCAAGCTCCTAGACGCATGTGATTAGAAATCAAACAATAAGTCATTTTGAAGTCAAAAAATTAATCGATGCTAGTTTCATCAGGGAAGAAAAATTCCCTACCTGGTTAGCCAGTGTCGTACCGATTAAGAAAAAGAATGGCCAAATTCATATATGCGTTGATTTCTGGGACTTAAATAAGGCATGTCTTAAGGACGAGTTTCCTTTTCCTATATGAGAGTTAATGGTGGGCATTGCCTTATCTCATGCAGTATTCTCTTTCATGGATGGGTCATCTGGCTACAATCAAATTAAGATGGTCCCCAAGGTTGAAAGAAAAATTGCTTTTTGAATACTGATCAGAATCTATTGTTGTAAGGTCATGCCTTTTGGCTTTAAAAATTTTGGTGCTATATACCAACGGGCCATGACCCAGATCTTCAACAAACTCATTCATCATTAAGTTGAATGATATGTTGATGATCTAGTAGTCAAAAGCAAAGAAAAGGAAGACCACTTCTTTGACTTGAGAGTAGTTTTTGAAGGGTTAAGATAATTTAACCTTAAAATGAACCCCCTGAAGTGTGCATTTGGATTAGCTTCAGAGAAGTTCCTTGGGTTTGTTGTCTGACACTGGAGAATAGAAATAGATCCATAAAAGATCAAAGCTATCTTAGAAATGGTACCCCCTAAAATTCTAACTCAACTCAGATCATTCCAAGGGCGGTTGATGTATCTAAGATGTTTTATATCTCCAATCTATCAAGGAGATGCAAGCCATTTTTTTGCCCTTATTAAAAAGGACACCAAGTTTAGGTGGGATGATAAGTGTAAGCATGCCTTTGAAGATATGAAGCAATATTTGGTGAAGCCGCCAATTCTAGTAGCCCCTATCCCATGCATGCCACTTATCCTCTACACTACTGCACTGGACAACTCTCTTGGCACTTTGTTGGCTCAAACCAATGACTAAGGGAAGGAGAACGCTCTCTACTACCTCAGTCATTGTCTGATCCCTGCTAAAGTGAACTACCCATCTATTGAAAAACATTTCCTAGCTTTAATCTTTGCATCCCAAAAGCTACGACACTATATGCTTTCTCATAAGGTGAACTTGATTTCAAGAATCAATCAACTGCAATATCTCATGAAATGGTCAACATTATCCAGATGGTTGGCATGTTAGTTCATGATGCTCTCATAATTTGATATCATATTCATACCCCTTCATGCAAAGAAAGGACAGACACTAGCAGATTTCTTAGCATCATACCCACTTCCTGCTAATTCCCCGCTTAGTGATAATCTCCCTGATGAAAAAATTGTGAACTTAGGGGAGGTTGATAATCACCATTAGGAGATGTATTTTGATGGTGCAGCTTCCTTTCATAATGGAGAAGAACCATGATCTACTCTTCCAGGAAAGGCAGGGGTAAGAATAGTTCTCTTAACTCTAGATCGCGATGTGATAAGATTTTCATACTATCTCTCCAATCCATGCAATGATAATGAAGCTAAGTATGAGGCTTTGATTTCTGGTCTAGAGTTAGCATTATAGTGTGTGTCAAGAGCATCAACATCTATCGAGATTCTCAGTTGGTCATCAACCAGATTATCGGGTCCTACAAGATTCTGAAACCCAAGCTTCATCATTACTACGAGTACACTATGAAGCTATTAGCCCAAATCCTTGAGGTCACCATCTACTAGGTCCCTCGAGGAGAGAATGTAGTGGCAGATGCTTTGGCCAAACTTGCCAAAGAATTGGCATGTTTGAAAGATGAGTCCATTCCAATAAGGGTCCAAAATAGACAAGTCCTATCCCTTATTGATGCTGAACTAGTCAAGAGACTTTCTCTTGAAGGGGAGGTTATCATTGCTGAAAAGGACAAGGAGCTAGATTGGAGGAAACCATTAATGGATTACTTGACTAGAGGAAAACTACCTCAAGAGAAGTCATAAGCCCATCAGATGAAGCAGAGAGCCCTCTCTTATGTTCTCATGGATGGCACCTTCTATCGATGATCTTTCGATCAAATTTGGTTACGTTGTTTAAGCAAACATGAAGCCCGTAGCATAGTGACTGAGGTACATTCAAGTCTATGGAGAGCACATCAATCTGGTCTAAAGATGAAAGCAAATATCAAGAGACTAGGATACTACTGGCCTTCGATGATTATAAACTGTATGAATATAGCTAGGAGATGCCATCGTGTCGTACGGTGTGGTCCAACATTCTACATCTTATATTGGCCTCATGGCCATTTAAGTGTTGGTATACCGACATTGTGGGTCCTATCGATCCTCATTCTTTCAAGGGTCATCAATTCATTCTAGCAACCACCGACTACTTTTCCAAGTTGGCTGAGGCAATCCCACTCAGAGAGATCACAACTCAGCATGTGCTCCAATTTTTTAGGAACCATATTGTATACAGGTTCAGGGTGCCTAGATGAATTATATCTGATAATGGTACTGCATTCAAGAGCACCAAGATCAATAGCTTTGCCAGAAGTCACGTGTGGTGAAAATTTTCATATGAGATTTCTAAAAGAATAAGATATATACTTCCATCTTCACTCTATGCAGGATAAAATGAGGATGGAAATATACATCTATATTCTTTTTATGCAATTTTGACATCATGTAGATCCGTAAATTTTCTTATTGAGGGTGATTAGGTATGACATTGAGGAGAGGTTTATTATCTCGAATGATGGAAGTCACCACCCTATAATGGACCTAATCACCTCAATAAGGACTCCTAAGGATAATGGGTCTACATGTGTACCAGAGATTTTTCCCCTATTATATATGAAAAAGTAAGTAGGGTTTATTTAAAACCAGGTTCCTTAAGTTCCCTACAAGGGCAAGCCCCCATAGAAAATTGCATCCTAAGGAATGAGATCCCTTAGGAATACTCTTGATTAACGTAAATAATCATTATCTCCAAAGATTTCAATATGTAGGACTATTAATCGATTAATTTATTTTAGAAGATCAAATGGGATTGATCAAAGAGAGAGAGTTATTATCAAAGTTAGAGGAAGATAAGTAGGAGATGCCCACAATGCTAGGAAACCTAGCGAGCATCTCAAACTATCATATGGTTGACATTTTTTGAAATTTAATTTTAATTTGAGTTAAAATTTTTATTAGAAATTTAGGGCTTATGATTCGATAACACAAGATTAAGGAAATGCCAAAGAGGTGATGATTTATGCTTATGGTCCATAAAGGGGAGAAGCAACCTCAGAACCTAAATCTAGGGAGCTTCGGCAAGGGCCAAAAGTACAACCTAAATCTAAGGCAAAAATGGGTATTTAGTTTGCCCCCACAAGAGAGGACAAACCATCCAACTATTTGGACTTACAACCGCCTGGGGGTGGCTACCAACTAATTCCTCCTATGGTTTTAAATTCATGTAGGCAAGTTATATGCTTTATGCAAGATAGCTAGGCTGTTATTTATTTAGAAGAAGACTAAGTCCTTAAACTCACTCTCTAAAGAGACTAGATCATGTAAGGATATGCTTCAAATGACCAAAATATAATGCAATTCAAATTTCAATTTTATTTTTATTTTTGGACAATCATTTTGACTCTGGCTAATAGGATTCATATGCTTAATGCATGATAAATGAGATTATTGGCCAAAATCAGCGAGAAGGGATGAGGTGTATTTCCACTATGGCTCTCAAAGGTCAAGTCAAGTTTCTCGGGCAAAGGTGGAAGTCCTCCAATCAAGAGTGAAAATAATATGCATTTGTGCATGATTTTATAAAAGAAGTACTCATCCATCTAAGGGGTTACTAATTTTTTTTATCTTAATTCTAGCTTAAGCTTTAGGTGAGGTTATGAGTTCTTTATTTTTAATTTTGAATTTAAAATTTGGTAAAAGATTTGTTTTTCCTTAAGAGCCTAATCCACATCCAAGCCATATATAAAGCAAGGAAGAAATTAGGAAAAGGATGCCACTTAATGCACAAGCTTAAAAAAATCATCAATCAATTTATAAAGCTAATCGTAAAAGAATAAGAGGTCATTGTGGTCGGGTACCACCATACAAACCTAAAAACAAACTGGGTAGCTGAGCTCTACCCTTATATAACCCAGATTACAAATGAATTACATACTATTAAGCAAGGAACTCATTATTATGGGGGTCTTCAAGCTTCATTTCTTCATTCTTCTTTTCTTCTTTATTTTTCTTTTGTTCTTTCTTCTTTAATTCCTTCTTTTGGATAGTTGGAAGATGGATGCTCCCAAGACTTCACATGATGCATAAGATGAGATCTTATGATCAATGCTCATCCTAAACGCCATAACAATCATTTCAAAATCCTAATTGTAAAATTTCATGAAAAGGAAAAGTAAATCTAGCTAACACTTACAAAATAGAGATTAGTTAAACAAACCACACAAATCTCAAGCATGTATATTTGATTTATCACCCCATAGATGGGAGACTAAGTCCACCTGGCCTATTAGATTATGCTTAGGGGTATAAGCACCTACACAACAAAAGCATAAAAGCATTTATATTTTTACTTATCACGACGCCCCTTAAGCACAATCCCCTGTATAAGACAGTGGCAAGACTAAGATCACCCTACCATTCATTTTATGCACATACATCCTAACATCTAGACTAAAGCATATATCATAAAACAAAAGCAAACTTCAACCCATGTACCACCCTAACTTAAAGTTAGAAGTGGTGACTTAGCCTAATATGTGTACTTTAGAGGTTTGTGTGGTATGTTTAGTTATAGCTTTAAGTTAAAATTTTCTAAGTGTGAAGCATGCTCAACTTAGAGGAGGGTTTCATTTAAGTGATTTAATTACTTTGGATTGATTTTATTTTATGTTTTGATTGGGTTCAAGTAAATCCTACAATTAATTACTAAGTTATAAAGAGAGAGAAAAAGAAGAGAACTTCTCTTTCCTTCCCTAACCTAAGTAATTTCTAAAGTGGATTCATATTTTAGTTTTATTTAATGAATTTTTTATTATGTGTTTTAATTAATCTTAAGTTTAGATGAACTCTAAATAAGCTTATTCAAAAAGAAAGGCATTTTAAGATTAAGTAAAATGAACTAAATTCACAAAACATACATCACTTCATTTCTTTCCCAACATATATAACATGCATATGAATGAGTCCTAAGCATATCTATGCATATAAATGGAAATGTTTAGCACACTTTATGATGCATGCTAAGTAATTCATTTAAGAAAATTTGAATGTTTATGATGTATGATTTTGATTAAGTAGCAAAGGGGTTTCTTATCCAACTTTCATATGCACATATGAATGTATGAAAGACAAAAGTGAGTACGACGCCATTGTTAACCATGTGTGTAAGGTGCAAGGCCTACTTAGGGCTACTTAAAGGCTCGCAATCCCAGGGTTGTCCAAACTAATATGCCACTTTTTTTAAATACAAGCATGTGTACAAAAGAAATGAAGGGAAAAGAAAGAATGCAAAAGTTTATGTTGGTTGATTTATTTTTTTTATTTATGCAATTTATATGTACAAGTATAGGTATCCTTCTTAAGTAATAGCATAGGAATGAATAGGATATGGAATTAGGCAAGTGTTAGGTTCTTTTCAAATAAACTATACACTTTGCCAAATCCTATTCAAAATTATATTAAAAGAGAGGAGAAGGAAAACCTACACTAAGCACATCCTTATATTTTACTCACATGCAAACTTATAGGTAAGATATAAGTAGCACACTTTCAGTTTTGATAATTGAATCATATATTTTTGAAAATAATTTGGATTTAATAGTGGTAATAGGCACTCATATTCTTACTTCAGCCAACACATGCAATTTGACATAAATGAAACATTTTCATTTTAAATTTGATTTTTGAAAAGCACGAATGCATGAAACCATATGACACACATATTTAGCATGTTGGGGAAGAACTAAAGCATTAAAAGCATGTAAAAACATTCACTTCAATTAATTCCTAAAGATAATATTATGAAATAAGAAAGCTTAAAGTAAATCAAAGTTTATTTAATATGATTTTTGTTTGATTTTAAATTTGATTTAATTTTGAAATTGTGAATTGAGTTTCTATTCCTAACTCCTTCCCACATATGTTTAATATTTTTGTTCAATTTTTAGATGATTAGATTCATTTTATATTTTGATTAGGTTAAGGTATGAATTAAGCATGTTAATTATCCCTTACCTACACCACCTTAGCATAGTTAATCAAATAATTATGAGCCAATGAGATGACATAAAACCTCATAAGGAATTTAAATTTGCAATGCACTTAGGAAGAAAGGGGCCTAATCCAATTTGGCTCATGATTAATAATTAATTAAGCTAAGGGGTTTAACTTAAGTAATTTCAAAACACCCCTCACACATATGAGTTGAGTTTTGATTTCCTTAATTGAACTTAGGCTCTTGAACACCTAAGCATCTACCCAAAGTAGATTAATTAAGTTTTGAAAAGTTTTAAAATTTTAAGAAATTATTTAAGAGGTTAATTAGTGAATTAGTCCTTAATTAAGAGAGAATTAAGGAAGAAAAGGGAGTTTAAAGAATAGGTTAGGGGAAATGCCCCAAAATTCCCTAAACCTTCTATTCATTGAAACAGACCTTAATCAACTTCAACAAAGGATTAAAAAGTAATCAAACTCTTTATTATCCTTAATTACATTAAGGGGCAATTAAGAAATGAATTAGCAATGTTCTTAATTAAGCCACCAATAAATCCCAAGAAAACTAGGTGAGGCAGAAGTCATCCCCCGAAATATACTCAAGAAGTTTGGGAAAAATTAGTGGATTAATTAAAGAGTAACTAACAAATTAAGATTTCTAATAAAACTAAATTCAAAGAAAAGAAGTATTCAAAACTAATCAAAATTAATTTTAGAATATTCTATGTTCAATTATCTTTCTAATGCACTTTATTTCATATTTTTAAAATTTTTCTAGGTTGAGATATGAATTTTAGAAGTTTAGAAAATTAATTAGAATTAAAAAATCTTAATTAAATCCTTAATTCTATTGCGTGCGTGGCTTCCCTTTACACGCACATATGATTGGCCGCGTCCCATTGGCCGCATTGCCTTCACGTGCTTTTGCCTTTACTGTTTGTTCAAGGATCGGATGGCTAAGATTAAAACCGCCATTCAGAGGGAATTAAATTAAATCTAAAGCATGTATTAATCTCAGCTGTCCATCCAAAATGCGCGGATAGACGATGATGCAAGGCATCATCATCACTGTCATCGATCTCATCATCATAAAGCTTAAATCCATGATTGGGCCTTTTATTATAATTTAGATTATATTATTATTGTTTATTTTATATGTATTATATGTGGGCTATTCTGTCATAGCCCATGAGTCATTGTTGCGGTATGACATTTTGTAGGTATGGAATGAGTAGGTTTGATAATGGTGGTAGGTTTGATAGTAGGTGGTGGTAGGTGTAGTTATGATGGTGTTTGGTTTGAGTTTGGAGTTAGGTTTGAGTATTCTTAACTCTCTCTTTCAATCCAATAAATATGGAGGCTCTTGTAATGCTTGGCACTTGGATTTAGAATAAAAATTATTATCTTAAATTTCTTTTACTATTATTCTATGTGCTTTCCTCTTGAGTGACGGACTACTTGAGTTTGTGAGCTCACAACCCTTAGAGAAGGACTTCTAAGGAAGGAACGTGATCTTCAAAATGATGGACTATTTGTAGAGGTCGACTTCAACTTATCCCTGCTTCGTTGCTAGTTATTTTAAATCTGCTATAGGTTAGATCGTTCATAACTTTTCAATTATTTCTTTGCACTTATAAGATTCAGATCTTTAGTGTGGTTAACATAACTTTAATCAAAATCTTTTCAACTTCACTAAATTCATAATATTGTGAATGTGCTCAATAGTAGTGTGCATTTATCATTACTCTTTTGTGAGGATTTAATAATTATCGGTGTAATAAATATCATATCATAAAAGGCACCCTTGTCTTACATCATATTTGGTATAAGAGCAAGTATGTTTCTTTGGGAACATCTTGTTTAGTATTGTATTTTATTTTTGCATTAGAGTAATCTTGTAATTCATTGTTAAAAAAATATACAAAATTTTTATCTAACTAAGGCATTTACTTACTTTTTTTTAATCATGTCTTTGATTTCATTACATTGCATATTTTTTTTAAAATAAATTAATTAAATAATTGCTTATATTAAAATTTTAAAAGAATATCATCATGTAAAATTTTAGTGGTATTAGATATGAAGATCAACCCTTAGATGAAAAACATGATTCCTATGAATTCTTACTAGAAAAAATAGAAAAACTTACCTTTATGCACCAACAAACCTTTAATGAATTCCAAAAAAGATTTGAAGCCTTTGAACAAAAGTTGGTAGGCTTACACATTCACTACCCAATCCTACTTGAAGAGAGAGAAGGTCATCCTGTTGATCCCATTCCTCTTCCTCTCTCACCTCATCCACATTCTCCTATTAGACCCCGTTATCGCCCTAGGAACAACTTTAATGAATATCCCGAGTTTGATGATGTACTTCCTCACCCACCTCATTGAATAGGAAGACAATTAAGATGAGATGAAGGTTATGCTCATCAAACTCCTTATGAGCATTATCCTCAACATTACAAAGAGCCATTATCTAATTTTATTGCCCCTCGACGTACACTTAGAGAACCTGATGATGATGTTATTCATAGGGTTAAAATTGATCCACCTACTTTTGATGGTCGACTTGATCCTAAAATTTTCTTAGATTGGTTAGTAGATATGGACCAATATTTTGATTTGATGCCCATGTTGGCAGAAAGATAAGTTCATTTTGCCTGCATGAAAATAACTAGCCATGCTAAGACTTATTGGATTAATCTCACATGAAAATTTCAACGATTAGGATAACCACCTATTGCTTCTTGGGATTATATGAAAGAAATTTTAAAGAAAAAATATGTACCATTAAATTTTCATGAACAACTTATGGATGAAATGACTACACTTAAATAAGGATCTTTAACTATTTGTTGAGTATATGACACGATTTGATGAATTGATAACCCATTGTGATGTTAGAGAGGATCACCGCACCATAATCTCTAGATTTAGATCTGGGTTACGAACTGATATTCGTAATGAAATGATAACCCGAGAAATTTATTCTCTTGAGGATGCATTTTGAGTGGCAACTCAAATTGAACAATATCTTAGATCACAACCTTATACGCGATTCATAACTTCATCAGGAAATAACTCTCAATCATGTGTTTCCCATCCTACTTTAGTAGTTCTTAAAGGACTTAATGAAACAATAGGAAAAGCTTTAGTGGGAACATCTGGTTTTAAGACTTCTAGCATTACTTATTTTACATGTGGTAAAATTGGTCATTATGTTAGTTCTTGTCCTCATCAAAACTTACTCTTAGATTATGAAAATGAGGGTCAACAAAATGGAAATAATGATAATCAAATTGCAGTTGACCCTTGTGAAGAAGCTAGCGATGCAGAAGAAGCATTAGATGAGTCTCATATAGCTATGGTGCATTGTGTGTTAGCTATCCCACGAGCTAATATTGATTGGAGGCGCACATCAATTTTCCACACTTATTTTAAGAGTGGTAAAAAGACATGTAAATTAATCATTGATAGTGGTAGTTGCATGAATGTTATTGCTACCTCTGCTTTGGCTAAGATGAAGCCCACCCTAGAGACCCACCCATAACCTTTTAAGTTTGCTTGGGTAGATAAGATATCTATCTCTTTATCTCAATGTTGTCTTGTACCCATTCAATTAGGAGAATATAATGATAAAATTTGGTGTGATGTTCTTCCGATGGATGTTGCTCATATACTTTTAGGTAGACCTTGGCTTTTTGATATGGATGTCACAAATTATGGGGGATCTAATGCATACGCTTTTAATTTTCAAGGTAAGAGAATTATCTTAAATCCAGTTAAGCCTAAAGAGGTCACTCCACTTCAACCCCAAAATTCTTCTCCTTCGATAGAAAAGAAATCCCTACATATTATTAATAAATGTCAATTTCAACAAGAGATTAATGGGAATATCATTTTTGCATTAGTTGTCCTGACCTCTGAAAATCAACCTTGTGTTAAATAATTCTCATCTAAAGTACATGAACTTTTATTAGAATATCAAGATATTTATCCTGAAGAACTTCCTAGTGAGCTTCCCCCATTAAGAAGTATCCAACATACCATAGAGTTAATTCCTGGATCATCACTCCCAAATTTACCACATTATCGTATAAACCCAAATGAACATGCAGAGCTAAAACGACAAGTTGATGATTTATTAGCAAAAGGATTTATCAGGGAAAGTTTATCTCTATGGGTAGTGCCTGCTCTTCTTACCCCAAAGAAAGATGGTACTTGGTGTATGTGTGTAGATAATCGTGCTACAAATAAAATCACTGTTAAGTATAGGTTCCCCATACCTAGACTTAATGATATGTTAGATATGATGGCTGGATCAATAGTTTTCTCTAAAATTGATCTTAGAAGTGGATATCATCAAATTCGTATGAGAGAAGGTGATGAATGGAAAACAACATTCAAGGCAAAAGATGGTTTCTATGAATGGCTAGTAATGACTTTGGATTGACTAATGCTCCAAGTACATTTATGCGAGTGTTGACTCATATCTTACGATCGTTCATTGGAAAATTTTTAGCTGTGTACTTTGATGATATTTTAATTTTTAATCAAACTAAGAGCGATCATAAGAATCATTTATGACAAGTCTTTGAAGTACTTCGTAAAGAAAGACTATATATTCACTTAAAAATATGCTCATTTATGATGTCTTCAGTAATCTTCTTAGGATTCATTATTTCTTGTGATGGATCTCTACTGATCCCAAAAAAATTAGGACTATTCAAGAGTGGCATACCCCAACCATAATTCATGATGTATGTAGTTTTCATGGGTTAAGCACATTTTATCAAAGGTTTATTCATGGATTTAGCACTATTATGGCCCGAATAACTCAATGTCTTAAAAAAAGGAGACTTTGTTTGGACAAAAATAGCTGTTGATGCCTTCTCTAAAATTAAAGAACTTTTAACAAGTCCACCGATATTGAAACTGCAAAATTTTGACAAAGTATTTGAGGTATCATGTGATGCTTATAGAGTTGGTATTGGAGGTGTTGTTAAACAAGAAGGTCATCCAATTTCTTTCTTTAGTGAAAAATTAAACGAAGCACGTCAATGATATTCCACATATGATCGTGAGCTGTATGCTGTCATCCAAACTTTATGTTATTGACGACATTATCTTGTTTCACAAGAATTTATACTTTATTCGATCAAATATCTTAGTTCTCTAACACAAAATGGGTTCAATTTATTCAATAATATATGTTTTTTGTTAAACATAAATCTAGTGCCGAGAACAAAGTAGTAGATGCCTTAAGTAGAATATGTACATTATTAAATACCATGAGTGTGAAGGTTACTGGATTCAAAAAATTATAATGATTTTCAACAAATTTTTGAATCTTTGAAATTTGATGTTTCAATTAATAGTCCAGATTATCATATATGAGACAGCTATCCCTTTCGTGGAACACAACTATGTATTCCAGATTCATCACTTCAAAAATTTCTTGTTGAGAAAATTCATTCAAGAGGTGTGTCTGGTTATTTTGGTCGTGATAAGACAATAGCTATGATGGAGGATATGTTCTTTTAGCCTAGTCTTAAGAAAGATGTTGCTCGTATTATTTCCCAATGTCGTACTTGGCAAGTAACAAAAAGTTGAAAACAAAATTATGGTCTATACACACCACTCCCAATTCCCCACAAACTATGGGAAGATCTTATATGGACTTCGTCTTTGGATTACCTCACACTGTACAATGTTTTAGCTCTATCCTAGTAGTTGTTGACCAATTTTTAAAAATGACACATTTTATTCCATGTTATAAGACATCAGATGCATCACATATAGCGATAATTTTCTTTCGTGAGATAGTTCACTTACATGGACTTACTAAGACAATTGTGTCTGATAGTGATGTAAGGTTTATGAGCTATTTTTGGAAAACTTTTTGGAAAAATCTTAGCACAAAACTCTTATTTTCTACAACTAACCACCCTCAAAGAGATGGACAAACTGAAGTTGTTAATAGAAGCTTAGGAAATTTACTTAGCTGTCTAGTGACTGCTCATACTACTAGTTGGGACCTAGTTCTTTCTACTGTAGAGTTTGCTTATAATAATTCAATTAATAGGTCAGTAGGTATAAGTCATTTTTATATTATAACTGGTTATGATCCAAGAAAACCAATTGATCTTGTTGAATTGCCTGTAACATATAGGTCTAGTGCATTTGCATCTTCATTTGCACAAAGTATGCATGATTTACATCATGAAATTCAATAAAAACTTACTCTATGTTATGATAAATATAAAGCTAATGTTGATGCACATAGATGATATGTAAAATTTAATGAGGAAGATTTGGTTCTTGTTAAAGTTAGACCCGAGAGATTTCTAATTGGAACTCTTAAGAAATTAACTCTCAAGAGATCTGGTCCTTATAAAGTTGTAAGAAAGATAAATGATAATGCTTATGAAATAGATCTTCTAATGAATGTTGGGATTTTTCTAATATTTAATGTATCAGATTTAATGTTGTACCATGGGCAAGCCACAGATAATACTATTCCTACTACAAATAGTACTGACATGCAGGTTCATACTTCATCACCAACTCCTATACAATCTCGTTGCTTAAGATCACATCATCCAGAACAAATTTTAGAAGACCAGATTATCATCACATTTAATGGAGGCACTCAAAGGTTTCTCATTCATTGGAAAGGTCTTTCTTCACTTGAAGATTCATGGCTTACATTTGATGAGTTACATCAACTAGACTCACAATTATTACAAGAGTACTTGGATTTTTATTCTCCAAAGGAGAATCCTTTAAAGTCGAGGAGTGCTAATGCAGGGCATCATCATAAAGCTTAAATCCATGATTGGGCATTTTGTTAGAATTTAAGTTATGTATTATTGGGCTTTTATATTTTATATATGTCTTGAGCTTATATGTATTGGGCTATTCTTATGTCATGGCCCATGAGTCATTATAGTAGGTATGACATTTTGAGTAGGTATAAAATAAGTGGTAGGTTTTGTAGTAGGTGGTGGTAGGTGTAGTTATGATGGTGTTAGGTTTAAGTTTGGAGTTAAGTTTGAGTATTCTTAACTCTCTCTTTCAATCCTATAAATAAGGAGGCTCTTGTAATGCTTAGCACTTGGATTTGAAATACAAGTTATCTTCTTAAATTTCTTTTACTATTCTTCTGTGTGCTTTCTCTTTAGTAACGGACTACTTGAGTGTGTGAGATCACAACCCTTAGAGAAGGACTTCTAAGGAAGGAACGTGATCCCCACAATGATGGACTATTTGTAGAGGTAGACTTCAACTTATCCCCACTTCGTTGCTGATTATTTTAAATCTACTACATGTTAGATCGTTCATTACTTTTCAGTTATTTCTTTGCACGTATAAGATTCAGATCTATGGTGTGGTTAACATAACTTTAATTAAAATCTTTTCAACTTCACTAAATTCATAATATTATTAATGTGCTCAATAGTAGTCTACATTTATCATTACTCTTTTATGAGGATTTAAGAATTATCGATGTAATAAATATCATATCATAAAAGGCATCCTCATCTTACATCAGACGGCTAAAGATCCTCGCTCTTCTTCCCTGTGGAAAAATGGAGATTGTCCCCTTTCAAAGAGAAGATCAAAGCTCGATCGACCTCAGATTGGATTGAAAATCAACCCAAACCATCTAAACCTAATGGCAAGCACATCTAACGGTCAAAACTCCATGGGATCAAAATTTCTTTCACAATGCTCCACACAACATTGAGTTTAATGGTAAAAAAATGGCATACCTCATGGATCACCGACTGATTCCTGGAGAAGCTTCTGGTTGGGAAGCTTTGGTGAAAGTTTTAGCTCTTGAGGTTGAGTGGATGACTCTATGGACTAACTCCTCCTCCAAGTGAGCTCAACATTGATTGAATTAGATCCTCCCTTGCCTTTGGGGCTTGGGGAAGAGCTTGGCCAAGCTCAACTTGATCCTCTGATGGAGCTTGCCAAAGGAATTTGGTTAATATTGAGTATTGGCTATGTTCAAAATCCTATGGAGCTCCCCTATTTTCACCTTGTGAAAATTGAGAAGATGAAGCAAGTGCTTGAGGGAGCTTGGGATCACTGGGAAAAGACTCCTCTGGCTACCTTACACTCAATCAACAATGGGGAATTGAAGATTCAAATGAATTAGGGGGAGTATTTCTCCCCCTTTGGCAATCAGACAGCCGAGAAGGGAGGAGCCATTTTGATCCAATTGAGCTTAGGCAGTGGGTTTGTTAGGCTATTTAGGCTATCCTTGAGTTCATTTTAGGCTAGGGAGTGGATTAGTGGAGTCCCCATGTGCTCCATTTGAGTGGAGACGGGATCCCCATGTGCCTATTTCAAGCCATGTGCTCGGTTTGGCCCTTGGGTCACGTTGGGCTGACCCAAACCCATTGGGTTGGGTGCACCACCCTCCATAGTGTTCACTTGACCTATTAGGAGAGTATCAAGTAGGTATGAAGAGGGTTTGACCAAATTCCAAGTGGAATTGGCCAAAAATTATTCTATGGCCTAGGGGTAAAATAGTCATTTGGCTAATTTTTAATTTGGATAGTTTGGGTATGTTGAGAAAATAGGTTTGGCCAAGTTTCATTGGATTTGGAGTTCATTTGGTATGGTTTGGCTCAGGTTGACCCATTTAGTTAAAAAAGGGTCCACTTGGGTCAAGTTGACCAATTAGTCAAATTGGGTCAAACTGAGGGTTAGGTCAAGTTCATATAACCATTTTAAATATTTTGATGGCTTTAGTTTGATTCAATTTGGTCTAGGTTTGAATTTGATTCATATGACTTCATTTAGGTCAAATGGGTCAAGTTGACCAATTTGACCAATTTAACCTATTTGAGCTAGCTCATGGGTAGGTTTAGGTTTGGTTAGTCATATGAAGTGGATTGGTGTCTTTGTTTAAAATCAATTTTGGTTAAATTTGAATTTGGCTCAACATGACCCTTTAGGTCACGTTGGGTTCATGGTCTATTGGGCTAGGTTAGGTCTAGTTGGCAAATTGAGGCTTTGGTCAAGTTCAATAAGTGATTTGGAATGAACTTGACCCATTAGTTTCAATCAATTTGGCTTAGATCAAGTTTTGATGCATTTTGACTTTTTAGGTCAAGTTGGGTCAACTTGGGTCAAGTAGCCAATTGGACTAGGTTAGGCTCAAATGTTGACTTGGTCAAGTTCAAACATTGGTCATGAATGAACTTAGATCATTGGTTTTAATCAATTTGTCCTGTGGTGGATTTTGGCTATGTTGGGTTTCATTTTGGCTAAGCGTTGATTTAATCAACCCTTTGGTTTGACTTGGTTTGACCCAATTTGAGTGATTGATCATCTCATGATGATTGTTGATCATGATGAGAGGTATAGATGGGCTTGATTCAATCCAATTTGGTTAGGATTAGAATTTGGCTCATAATGGTACTTTAGGTCACTTTGGGTCAAGTGAGCCTAAGTAGGTCAAATAGCTTGGTTAAAGCTTGATTTGAGCTTGATTGAACTTATATATGGACTTATGATTGAAAAATAGATCCATTTGCAAGTGATTGAAGTTTGTAGCTCAATTTCAAGTTCAAAAGGTGAGCATAAAATGGATTTTAGCTTAATTTTTGAATTGAGTTTTTGTTAAGTGATTGAAGTTTGTATTTATATTTGGGTTCATGATTGAAGGACTGATTGAATCATGAAGGAAAATCAAGAGTTTGACTTGATTTGAAATTGATTTGGCTAAGTTAAAGATTTTGACTTGAAAGGCTTAGGTTGGATTTTGAGTGAATTTGAGTTTGATTTTTGGAATTGGTTTTGATTGTTTGAATTTATATTTCATTTATATATGTGAATATAAATGAGAATATAAATGGGTTATGAGAAAATTTCAAGGATTTGAAGTGGTTTGATCATGATTTAGGCTAAGTTCTTAAGAAAAGATTTAAAGGACTTAGGAAATTTTGGAGTTTTAGATTTGAGTTTTGAGTTTAGTTTAATTGAATTGAATTTATATTTCATTTATATATGTGAATATAAATGAGTTATGAGAAAATATCATGAATTTGAATTGATTTAGAGATGGTTTAAGTTAAGTCCTTAAGAGAGAAATTAGAGACTTAGGAAAGATTTGTAAATTGATTTTGAATTTTTGGTTTAGTTGATTGATTTGAATTTATATTTCATTTATATGTGTGAATATAAATGAGAATATAAATGAGTTATGAGAAAATCTCATGAGTTTGAATTGATTTGAAGATAATTTTGGCTAAGTCCCTAAGGGGGAAATTAAGGACTTAGGAAATACTTGGAATTTTGGAATTTCAATCATGGGCTTTAATCATAGATTTTAATCATGTGTTTCAATCATGTGTTATTGATTTGGAAAAAATCAAATAAGATTGATTTGGAGTTTGACTTGAAGGAAGGAAGGAAGGTGAGGAGTGGTTCAAGCTAAGGGTAGGAAAATTTTTGTAACACCCATAAAGCATGACCTATTCCTATGGCTAACTCTTCTAAGTCTCTAGGGCTAAGTTGAGTGTCCACCTAATAACTAGATGTGTCTTAAGGCTAAGGAACTCTTAAAGTCTAAGAGACGGCCCATGTCTAAGATGGAGGGGTTGAGAGCTCATTCTAAAAGTGAGGTCAACAACACGGTATAGATTGGAGATACTCCACCATCTACTATCCCAGGGCGAATGATCTAGTAGAAGCATTCAACAAAACTCTCATCTAGATATTAAAGAAAACTCTTGATGACAACAAAAGATAGTGGAATGAGCAATTAGTTGATGCTTTATGGACATACAACACCACATATAGAAATCCAACAAGATATATCCCATTCTCCTTAGTGTATGGGTCTGAAGCTGTTCTACCATTAGAAGTTCAGCTCTCATCACTAAGGTTAACATTGGGTAGTAAAATCACTACGTAGCATAATGCCAAATTGCGGTTAAAAGAGCTCAAAGGTTTGGAGGAGAGACACCAACAAGCGTGCCATAATCTTGAGTTATATAAAGCCAAAATGATTCAAGCTCACAACAAGCTGGCCTGCCGTAGAACTTTTCAAGTAGAACTTGTATTAGTTCTAAAGAGACCAATTAGTGCCCATCGAAAGATGGGAGGCAAGTTTGAACTTACTTAGGAAGACCCTTTTATCATAGAGAAGGCCTACCAAGGAGGATCTTATCAGCTTATTGATCTTAAAGGGGAACACCCAATATTTCTAATTAATGGGCTCTATTTGAAGAAATATTATCCAAAAAATCATGTTTGAAAATAATTCTATCATAAGAAAATTTCATTCCAGTTCATCAAAATATTCTCTTCTTCTGAAACATTATTTCTTTGTTTGCGAATCTGCTATGACGTGTTTAGGATAGGTGTAAGAGAACCCAAGAGGCATCCTATCCTTCTTTCATGACACGAACATAAGTTGAACATGATTTCCCTAATGCTACTAGAATAGATGTGAGAGAACCCAAGAGCCATCCTATTTCTACTAGCGTAATTAAGTTAGGTGTAAGAGAACCTAAGCGGCATCGTTTCTTAGTGGAATCCCAACTGCCATCTATGGCACCATTTCATCAAATTCCCCAGCGTGTTTAGGGTAGGTGTAAGAGAACCCAAGAGGCATCCTATTCCCTTTAACACAAGCACAAAAACAAACACATATCTTTTGTCTCAAGCTATTTTGATGTAGGAGAAAGCCCCCTATAGCACTCACTCATTAGTTGCTCTAGGACGAGATGACATACTACCTTATTAGTACATCATCTCAGTGGTCACTTATCCGGTGGATGTGAGTCCTTGTGCTTTCTTCCTGACTTGACCATTGCAAATCGTTGAGCACCTTATTAGTTTGGTAGACTTCACTGTGCTGCTAGTAAGCTACCTCATGTTGACTCTATTTAAGAGGATGTAAGTCTATAAGCTTTCTTCTTGAACCGGCCATCATGCACTTACTAGGTTGAGTATATTTGAGGTTTAGGATAAGTCCCCCAATGGCTCATTTCCTCTTGACTACTTCTTAAGTTGATATAAGTCCCCTAATGACATTCATTTAGTAGTCACCCTAGGTCGGATAACACCTACCAAGCTGAAGATAGACTGTCCTGACAATCAGTTTTTTATAGTAGGATGTGAGTCCCGATGCTTTCTTCCTAGGATGATTGTCACAAACCAACGGGCACCTTAGGTTGGTTGATGTTCGCTATGCTGACAGGGACTCACCTGGTGGATACACCACTCTTGATAAATGTGAGTCCCTATGCTTTCTCCTTGAGTTGGCCACTGAATACCTATGTAAATTATCTTCTCTAGGGTTTTGGATAAAGCCCTTAGTGGCCCCTCCCCTGCGGGCATTCTATTTGGATCATGTCCTTTGCGACCCCATTTAGACACTACCCGGGTTACTCTTGGATTGAACAGTTCCCCTTTCCTAGTAGTCGCCCATGTGGTTGGATATTTGTTCAGTGGATGCACATATTCCCTTGGTCATCTGGTAGTTCTTAAGCTCTTTCTCAGTTATGATCCCTCTTAAACCAACAAAATAAATAAATTGATTCACTTGTGGAATAGGAATTCAAGCCCCCAGTGGCCCCTTTCCTAAGCAGTCATCCTATCTTTAGGGCAGTGTCAGCAGAACTCTCTATAGGAATTGGCTAACTACTCTTGAGTAGAGATAAGTCCCCGAGTAGAAATTCTCTCAGTAGTCACCCTTAGTTCGGGTTCAATCTATTTTGCCACAAATAGGTTACCCTGGTGGTCATCTCGCTTTGAAGATATATGTCGACTACACATTCTTTCTAGCATGACTATCGCTAACCGACGGGTAGCCCTAGGTCGGGCTGATATGTTACCTCAATAATGTGTCACCCCAGTGGTCTTTTATTCAAAAAAGATGAGAGTCCCCGAGCTTTCTTCCCTAAATCAGCCATTACAAATCAAAAGGCACCCCTTTGGTTGGATAGTTCTCCCCTCGGCCGGGAAGGTACTCCCTTTGGATTTGTAAATTTGTGTTAGATCAAGGGCAATGTGGCTCCTACTCAGTGCAGTCCATCACAAATCGATGGGATCCATCAAATACAATTTAAAAATGAAACTAATTTTGACTATCTTTGAGCTAATTTAAGTCCCGCAGCGGCCTTCACTCAATAATCCACCTTAGGTTGGGTTCAATTTGTAGCTTCGCCAACTGATCACCCCAACAACTGATCCCTACTTTAGAAGATGTAAGTCTACTATGCTTTCTTCTTAAGTATAGCTGCTGCACACTGAAGGGCAACCCCATTATGAGTTTAAAAACCCTTTCCTACTTGAGGATTGGCATCTCCAAACTCCAAAAGGAGCAGATGATGTTGAGAGAATTCAATGAACAAGGCGAAAGTGTCTTAGGCTCCATAGTGTTGCCACTAGAGATAGATGACTGGAAGATTGAAGTCAAGTTCCATATCATAGACTCAGATACATCTTTCAATGCTCTACTTGGGAGACCATGGATATATGAGAACAACACAGTTCCACCCTCTCTATATCAGTGCATGAAGTTCATGAGAGGTGGAATTGCATACTGTGTCAAAGGAGATTTCAAGCCCTTCACAGTTCATGAGGTTAGGACATATGAGGATGCAACCTATTTTTTTCACCAAAATTAATAAATCCATTCTGGTGAATCTAGCCAAGATCCCTAAGAGGGACAAAAAGAAAGAAAAGAAAAAGGAAAGGAATTAGAAAAAGAAAAGAAAAAAAGAAATAGAAAAAGAAAATAAAAGAGAGCCTCCACCATTTGATTCCACGCATAGTTCGTTACTCCATTCGAACATATGGTTAGAATGACCTGACTTCCACCAGGCAGAGGCAGAGGATAGTTCAGAGGCAGCCCCCGAGGTGGAAAGCCTCCCTATTGTCCACCTAATAGGAGGTATGTCCCAACCACCAGGAATACACCTGCTATCCACACAGACTTAGAATCTAGTTCAGAGGATGAGTATTATGTGGTTAGCACACCAGCCAGCTCTTCTCAATAGTAGATCCCTTTCAAGGTGACATTGGAGCATAATAGTGATGAAGACTGGGAACCAAAGCAAAACATAAATATATCCGTGTTTGCATATCAGACAGTCATGAGTCAGTTGGGAACCTTAGCTCTAACCCCACTTTTCTCAAAAAAATGTTGAGGGTTTGGTAGTTAAAAAAGCCCCTAAGTCATCCATAGATTGGAAAACTTAGAGGTTCTTTTTGGGAGTATCATCCTCAAGTCAGGAAGCTAATGTAGAACTTGAGGATGATTCATCTAAAGATTTATACAATTACCTTTAGATTGGTATTCACCTTGTGTTCTTAACTTAGCAAAGGAGAGATTAATCCCACATACTTATTCAAAGCATAGGTCAGACTATTTTGAAAGAATATGGAAGAATGAATGCAAAAGCTCTGAATCAAGACCAGGACTAGGATTCGGTATAGTGGGTCCAATCAATGATGATAATCATTGCCTAGTTATCATCAATCCTTTGGAATCTAATAGGTTCTTTTCAAATCATGCTAACTCATATGAGGAGGTGTGTTTAGAAACTTCAGATGATCCAAATGATATTGAAGTCAAAGATGCATCGCCCAAGTTCAAATAGGAGATCAGATCAACCATCGATGAGCTTAAAGAAATCAACTTAGGAACTAAAATAAACCATGTCGACATCGCTCATTGTTGAATGAAACCAAAACCAATGATTAATTTAGCTTATTGGTAGTTTAAGGACTACTTAGCATGAAGCTATGAAGAAATGCACGGTTTATCTTACGACATGGCGTCCCCACAAACTAAGAATAATCACAAACTCTATCAAGCAAGCTCTAGATGCATGTGGTAGCATTGAACACGGGTCATTTCTAAAGTCAAGAAACTCATGATAGCTTTATCAAGCGAAAAATATCACACAGTTTGTCGGTCATCTAGTTAAGAAAAAAATGGCCAAATTCGCATATGCATCAATTTTAGGGATCTAAATAAAGCATGTCGTAAAGATGAATTTTTACCACCAATACCAAAACTGATGGTGGCATTGCCTCATTGTTGACCTCACTTTAGAGTGAACTTCATCTGTAGCCAAATGACCATTTTACCCCTAGGTGAAGGTAAAATAAAATTCACTTAGAATTTGATCATATTCACGACCACTTCCTCTGTTGGACCATTTGGACAAGGAGGGTGGTTATACTGTATGGGTTAGGGAAACCCAAGCCAAGCGACCCCTATAGGTTTCCATGGATCACCTACTTTTTTCTTTTTCCCACTCATCAAAACTGACCACATGGCTGTTCAAATAACCAGCAACCATTTGATCAAATGAAAAATCAAACTCCATCTATTCAAAATATACTCCTCTCAATATTCCAAATCCACTTGCATTAAGCTTAAGATCAAGCTTCTCCAAATTCCAAGCATTCTCAAGCTTTCCAATTTCCCTTTCAAATTTCAGCCAAAACAAGGTGAGGAGAGTTCCAACTTATTCAATACCCAATCAAAGTTCAATTGCTTTTACAAGCACCATCAGGGAGGCAAGTCGAGCTCACCCAAGAAGTTTTCCAAGTAACCACACCTCGGGAAGTTGGACCTAGACCAAAGTCGCAAGCCATTGAAGCAAGATTTGGTTAATTAGAAGATCCATTACAAATTGAACCTCCAAACTCTCAATAGGGCTTCATCTCCACTAGACAAAGCTACCTCAATAGTTGGAAGCACCAGTGATAGCCTCCAATGAGGTATTCTTCAAAATCGAGCTTAAGTAGAAAAATTGTTGGTCTTTTGTGAAGGGAAGTGTAATCCCATTGAATTTCCACTGTTGGATGTGCTTCTCCTTGCTTCTTGATGGTGTGGGTTGAATCTCTATCTAATCCTAGCTCAAGTGAGCTCAGATCAAGTCATGGAGGATGGAAGGTCTTCATATCCCACAGGCATGGGCAGGGATGAATCATAGATCGTCCATCCCACGTGTTTTGGATGGACGGTCTTGATTACAATGCATAGATCTGATGATTTAATCTTTTATAACCTTGATCGATCCTCAGTCGAATCCTTAATGAGACCCGAGCAATCGCTCGGCAATCAATTTGACAACTTAAATATCCATCATCACATGAAAATGTCGCATTAGCATATGGCGATGGGATTAGTTATATAATTAGGTTACTTAATGATTTATTATTGACAAAAACTTCAAAAATTCATAACTAAATGTACAAAAATCCAAAAATGCAAAATCAACTTCATTTTAAAGATAATTCAAAGGGGAATAATATAAAATTAAGTTTAATTGATTTTGAACAATAATATTTACTAAATTTAGGTTTTAATGGGGATATAATTATGTTAATTACTTCTTAATTATTTTGATAATTAATTCCAAACTCCCTAGGGTTAATTAGTGGGATGACCTCTGCCTCTCATGATTTTCTTGGAATTTATTTTTGGATTAATTTAGGTAATTATTCATTTCATCTCTAATCACTCCCTTAATCAATTAAATGATTAATTAACCTATTAAATGATGATGAAATCATTAATTAATCTTATTAATCATCTTGGAACTATGGATAGAATTAGGGAATGAGATTAGGATGCTTTTCTAAATCTTTTCTCCTAAGTCTATTTCATTTGAATGAAGACTTAATTACTTTGCAAATTGATTAATGACTTAATCATTTCATTAAATAGCTTAATTAACCAAACTCAAAACCAAAAAATTAATCTAGAAACTTAATCACTTAATCAATCCAAATCTTGGGTATTTCCTTAGGTGTTCAAAAGCCAAAGGGAAGCTTAAGGAAATTAAATCCAACCCACATGCGTGGGAAGGGTTATGAAAGTACTTAATTAAACTCTTTAGCTTAATTAATCATTAATTATGAGCCAATTACATTAGGCCCCTTTCTTTCTTAGGAGCATTACTGATTTAAATTCCATGTGGTTGCATATCATCTGTTGGCTCATAATTTGTTGGTTAATTATATTAAAGTGGTGTAGGTAAGGGGTAATTAATGGATTTAATATACACCTTAACCTAAACAAAATATAAAATCAATCTAATGGTTCTAAAATTAAACTAAACTAACTCACATATGGGAAAAATTGGTTAAGACCATCAAACTCTTTTCACTTTTCCTAAATAAAATTCAAATTCAAAACTAAAACAAAAATCTCTTTAAATAATTTTGATTCACTTTGAATAATCTTTTCTTATAGGATTGTTCTTAGGAATTAATTAGGATGAATGAAATCATATGCTTACATCACTTTATCTCTTTCCAAGCATGTTAAATGTTGTTTTCCATGTGAACTCATGTATTCATGCCTTTTGAAAAATCAAATTAAAATGAAATGTTTCCTTTATGTCAAATTGCATGCTTTGGCTAAAGTAAGAATATGTATGGCTATTATCACTACTAAATCAAAAATTATTTTCAAGATCTATAAATCAAAGATCATAAATTAAAGTATGCTACTAATAAATATTTATAAGCTTGCATGCGGTTATAGTATAGAAATGTGTTTTATATGGTTTTCTTCTCTTTTCTTAACATGGGTTTGTATAGGATTTGCAAAGTGTATAGTTCATTTGAAAAGAACATAACACTTGCTTAAGTTCATTCCTATGTACTCCCGTGTCATGAATGAAGAAGGATCTTCATATTACATATATAAACAAAATCAAACAAAAAAAAACTTTTTCATGATTCTTCATCCATTCATTTGCATTTGTAAATGCACATGTATTTAAGAAAAGTGGCATATTAGTGTGGACATTCTGGGATTGCGAGGCATTAAGTAGCCCCAAGTAGGTCTTGTACCTTACACCCCTGGTGTAGAAAATAATGGCATCGTACTCACTTATGTCTTTCATACATGTAAATGTGCATTTGATTAATGGATAGAATAATCCCTCTCTTTTCTACTTAACAAAATCATGCATTCATGAAATATCCAAATTTTCTTAAACAACATATCTTTTCATTCATCATTAAGGTGTGCTAAGACTTTGCATTTGTATGTATAGCTATGCTTAGGATACATTCATATACATGATGCACATGTTGAAAAGAAATAAATGGTTGTGTGTTTTGTGATAGTAGTTACCTTTAATTAATCCTAAGATGCCCTTCTTATTGAATAGGTTTATTTAGAGAAAATATAAACTTAGGGTTAATTAAAACACATAATAAAATATTCACTAAAGGAAAATGATTAATGAATCTACCTTAGAAATTACTTAAAGTAGGGATGAAAGAGATGTTCTCTTTTCTTCTCTTTACAACACATAGTAATTAAAGGAAGGTTCATTCAAACCAAATCAAATCATCAAATAAAATTGATAAATCAACTAAATCACTTAAAATAAAACCACCCTCTAAGTTCAATCCTTTCACACTTAGAAAATTTCAACCTTAAAGCCTAACTAAGATATGCCCCATAAGCCTTTAATAGCACACACATTAGGTTAAGTCATCATTTTTAGCTCTATGTTAGGGCAGTGCATGGTTTGATGCTTAATTTTATTTTATGATGTAATATTTTAGACTGGTTGTTAGGGTGTATGTGCATAGATTGAATGGTAGGGTGTATATGCATAGACTGAATGGTACGGTGATCTTAATCTAATCATTATCTTTTATAGGGAATTGTGCTTAAGGGGCACTGTAATAAAAATATAAATGCTTTTTATTGTGCAGGTTACTTATACCCCTAAGCATAATTCAAAAATAGGCCAGGTGGAATTGGTTACCCATGTGCGGGGTACTAAGTCCAATTTATTCATATACATGCTTAGGATGTGTGGTGTGTTTAGCTAATCTATGTTTTATAGGTTTTAGTTAGATTTACTTTTCCCACTTTCATGTAATTATTGTAATTAGGATTTGGAATAAATGTTATGGGGAAGTGGTGGTGAACATTGGTCACAAGACTATGTCTTATGTACCATGTGAAGCCTTTGGAGTGACTACATTCCAACCAAATAAAATGGAAGAAAGGAAAGAAGCAAACCAAAAATGAAGAAATGAAGAAAGAAGAAATGAAGAATGAAGACCCCCATAACATAAATTTCTTCTAAATTGAAATTATTCATTTCTAATCCAGGTTGTATAAGGGTAGAGATCGGCTATTCATATTTCTTTTCATGTTTGTGTGGTGGAGCCTGACCACAAAAGCCTTTTATTCTTTTGCACTACCTTTATAAAATTATTTGATATTTGTTTAGCTTATGCATTAAGATGACATGTTTTTCCTAGTTTCTTTCTTGCTTTGATGAATGGCCTGGATGCAATTAGGTTCATAGGAAAAAATAATTTTCTATCAAATCAATCAACTCAAAATTAAATTTAGACAACTCATAACTTCACCTAAAGCTTAGATATAAATAAAGATAAAAAAAGAGTTAGCAACCCCTTAGCTGGATGTTGTATATTTCACATCATGCATAAAATCATCTTGCTTCACTCTTACTTATGGAGGGCTTCCACCTTTGCCAGAGAATATGGCTTCACCTTTGAGAGCCATGGTGGAAATATGCCTCCTTCTTCTTGATTTTGGCCCATAACCAACTTCCCATGCATTAAGCATACAAATCCCATACACAAACTAATTGTCCAAAAATTGAAAATAAACTTAACAAAATTTGTGTTAGTTTAAGTCATGAGTTCATGCGCTACATGATCTAGTCTCTTAGGGAGTGAGTTTAAGGATTTAGTCTTCTTTCTAAATAAACAATAGCACAGCTATCTTACAAAAGTATAAGACTTGTCTACATGTATTTAAAATCATAGGAGGAGTTAGTTGGCGACCACTCCCAGGCAATTGCAAGTTCAACAGTCGGGTGGTTTATCCTCTCTTGTGGAGGTAAACCATATGCCCATTTTCATATTAGATTTAGGTCATGCTTTAGCCCTTGTCAAAGTTCCCTAGATTTAGGATCCAAGGTTGTTGTTTCTCTTTGCGGGCTGCAAGTATAAATCCTTACCCTTTAGGCATTTTCATGATCTTGTATCATGGAATTGTAAGTCCTAGATTTCTAATAAAAATTCAACATAAACAAATAGTTCTCTTCAAATTCAAAAATATAAAGCCCAACCATAGGATAGTTTGAGATGCTCGCAATGTTTCCTAGCATCATGAGCATCTCCTACTCATCTCCCTTTGGTCTCAATAATAACTCCCTCCTTTTAATCAATCCCATTTGATCTTCCAAAAATAATCAAGTGATTGATTATCCTATCTTCGAAATCTTTGGAGACAATAATCATTTACCTTAATCGAGAGTATTCTTAAGGAATCTCATTCCTTAAGATGTAATTAACTATGGGGGTTTGCCTCCATAGGGAACTTAATGAACTCAATTTAAAATAAACCTTACTTTACTTTTTTGTGTAAAGTAGGGGAAGAATCTCTAGTACATTTGAAGACCCATTGTCCTTAGGAGTCATTATAAGGTGACTAGGTCCATTGAAGGATGGTGGTTTTTATCTCTCGAGATTGTACACCATTCTTCAATGTTGAACCTAATTATCCTAATAAGAATATCTGCAGATATATGTAGTGTCCAACAAAGAAGTAGTATTTTTGTCTGCCATTTATTTTTCAAAGATAGATGAAGATAAAAATATTTCACCACACTCATCTCATGCAGTCTTCTCTTTTATGGATGGCTCATCTCGTTATAACCAAATAAAGATGGCCCCTGAAGATGAAAGAAACATTATATTTTAAACCTATTAATCTTTTTCTCTGGGGTCCTTTCGCCTTAAAATGCCGATTATACATTCTAGGCCATTTTACTTCGATGAACTCATTCATCATCAAGTTGAATGTTACATTGATGATCTCATGGTCAAAAGTAAAAAAAGGAAGGCCATCTATTTGACATGAGAGTAGTTTTTGAACGGTTATGATAATACAACCTCAAAATAAATCCCCTGAAGTGTGCATTTGGAGTAGCTTCAAAGAAATTCTTTGGGTTTGTTGTCCGACACCGTAGAATAGAAATCGATCCAGAGAAGATCAAGGCGATATTGGAAATTCCATCCCCTAAAATTCTAACTCAACTCAGATCATTTCAAGGGTGGTTGGCGTAACTAAGATGCTTCATTTCCAACCTATCGTGAAGATGCCAACCATTCTCAGCACTTGTCAAAAAGGACTCCAAGTTCAAGTGGGATGAGAAGTGCCAACATGCTTTCGAAGACACCAAGCATTACCTGATGATGCCGCCAGTTCTAGCAACCCCTATCTCGGGCAAGCCAATGATACTATATACTAACATATTAGATGACTCCCTTGGTGCTTTATTTGCCCAAACCAATGATGAAGGGAAAGAGAATGCACTCTACTATCTCAGTCATCGTCTAATCCCTGCTGAGGCAAATTATCTGCCTATTAAAAAGTACTACATAGCTTTAATCTTCTTATCCCAAAAGCTACATCACTATATGCTTTCTCATAAGATGAATCTGATCTCTAAAATTAGTCGACTGCAATATCTCATGAGATGGCTGACGCTATCTAGATGGTTGGCGCGTTGGTTCATGATTTTGTCATAGTTTGACATCACTTTTGTACCCCTCAATGTGGTGAAAGGATATGTACTAGTGAATTTCTTAGCAGCACACCTACTTCATTCTGATTTCCTGCTTAGTGATGACCTCCCCGATGAACAAATCATGAACTTAGGGGACACTAGCATTCACCGCTGGGAGATGTATTTTGATGGTGTGACTTCTTTTCAAAAAGGAGAAGAACCATGATCTACTCTTCCATGAAAGGCAGGGGTTGGAATAGTTCTCCTAACTCCAGACTATGATGTGATGAGATTTTCATATCATCTGTCCAATCCATGCACCAACAATGAAGCCAAGTATGAGGCTTTAATTTTTGGTTTGGAGTTAACCATTACACTATGCATTTAGAGCATCAACATCTACAAGAATTCTCAATTAGTTATCAACCAAATAGTTGGGTCTGATAAGGTTCTAAAGCCTAACCTCCATCAGTACCACAAGTATACTATAGAGTTGTTGGCCCAAATCCTAGAAGTTACCATCTACAAGATTCCTCGAGGAGAGAATGCAGTAGTAGATGCTTTAGCTAAACTTTCCAAAGAGTTGGCATGTTTAGAAGATGAGTCCATACCGATAAGGGTCCAAAATAGACAAGTCTTATCCCTTGTTGACGCTGAACTCATCTAGAGACTCTCTCTTGAAGGGAGGTTGTAGTTGCCAAAAAGGATGAGAAGTCAGATTGGACGTAACCATTCATAGATTACCTAGATATAGGCAAACTACCTCAAGAGAAATCACTAGCACACCAGGTGAAGCAGAGAGCCCTTTCCTATGCTCTTGTAGATGGCACCTTGTATCAGCGGTCCTTCGATCACATGTGATTACGTTATTTGGACAAACACAAAGCCCGTAAGATCATGATCGAGGTACACTCAGGATTATGTGGAGCACATCAATCTGGTCCAAGATGAAAGCCAAGATCAAGAGACTAGGATATTACTAATCTTTAATGATCATAGACTGCATGGACGTAGCTAAGAGATGCCACCAATATCAGGTGCACAGTGTGGTCCTACACCAACCATCCAACATTCTACATCCTATAAGTTTGAATGTTGGGGTATCGACATAGTGGGCCCGATCGATCCTCCTTTTTTCATGGGTCATCAGTTCATTCTAGCTGCCACCGACTACTTTTTCAAGTGGGCAGAGGCAATCCCACTTAGAGAGGTCACAGCTCAGCATGTGCTCCAGTTTTTCAACCCAATCCTTACTTGACCTAAGCCTAGAGACTTAGAAGAGTTAGCCATAGGAATAGGTTATGCTTTAGGGATATAGAAAGACTTGCCTACCCTATAGCCTTAAACTCAATCCTTACTTCTTTTTCCAAACCGAATCTCAAATTCAAATCCAAGATCATAAATCTAATCCCAAATCAAATGATTGAAACCCATGATTAAATTCAAATTCTAAATCCCTTCCTAAGCCCTTTGATTTTATCTTATGAACTTAGCCTTAACCAAATTCAAATAAACCCCAATTCAATTAATTTTCTCAAATATCAAATTCAATCTTAAATCAAATCCCAACCCAAATTCTAAATCCAACCCCAAATCAAATGATTGAAACCCATGATTGAATTCAAACTACAAAATCCCTTACTAAGCCATATGAACCACCTTCATATGCTTAGACAAAACCTCCTTCAAACCAAATCAAATTTGGATAATTTCTTTATAAATCAACTGTTACTTCATTTATATTCACAAATATAAATGAAATCTAAATCACTAAGGGCTTAGGAAGGGATTTAGAATTTGAATTTATGTATGCTAAGTATCCTTGCTTCCTTTCATTTAGCATAGTCAAATTTGCTAAGTGAAGTGTCCATTTCACAAAGATTTCAAAACTCATTTGGAAATTCATTCTTTAGCATACCACATTTGCTAAAGTGAAGTCTACATTTTCAAAAACAAAATCAAAACACAAAAATTTGAAACACATTTTTGGAATTTTATTTAGCATACTCAAATTTTCTAAGTGAAGTGTCCATTTCACAAAATTTTCAAAACACATTTGGAACTTCATTCTAGCATACCACATTTGCTAAAATGAAGTCTACATTTTCAAAACACATTTGGAGCTTCATTCTTTAGCATACCACATTTGCTAAAGTGAAGTCTCCATTTCAAAACAAAATCAAAACACAAAACTTTGAAACACATTTTTAGAATTTCATTTAGTATACTCAAATTTGATAAGTGAAATCTCCACTTCACAAAATTAAAGAAACACATTGGAACTTCATTTTAGCATACCAAATTTGGTAAAGTGAAGTTTCCATTTTCAAAATAAAATCCAAAATAAAA
The DNA here is from genome assembly GCA_021442155.1 of Cymbidium sinense. Lineage (NCBI taxonomy): Eukaryota > Viridiplantae > Streptophyta > Magnoliopsida > Asparagales > Orchidaceae > Cymbidium > Cymbidium sinense. The sequence continues at coordinate 41,137,828 of CM038218.1, forward strand.
TTTGAAGCACATTTTTGAAATTTAATTTAGCATACCCAAATTTGCTAAGTAAAATCTCCATTTCACAAAATTAAAGAAACACATCAGAACTTCATTTTAGCACACCACATTTGTTAAAGTGATGTCTCCACTTTCAAAACAAAATCCAAAACAAAAGAAACACATTAGGATTTCTTTAGCATACCCAAATTTGCTAAGGATTCTATTTTTTAAAATCAAAATCTCTAAAAATAAAAGAAATACATTATAGGATTCCCTTAGCATACTCAAATATGCTAAGAGTCCTATTTTCAAAAAATTTTAAAAACAAAATACACTTGGATTCCTCATTTAGCATACCCAAATTTGCTAAATGAGAATTCCATTTTTCAAAATCACAAATGATTCACAAAATAAAGCAAACAAAGCAAAAGAAGAAATTATTTTCAAACACCTCACCTAGCATACTTAAATTTTCTAAGTGAGTATATTTAAAAAAATCACAAATCAAAATCAAAATCAAATTGACCATTTACTTTAACATACCCAAATTTGTTAAATAAAAGGGTCCTCAAAACCAAAAATCAAAATTCAAATAAGAACCTATGGAAGCATCTCTTTAAAAATATTTAAACCCATTTTCAACGTACCCAAATTTGTTGAAAGTGGATTCTAAATTCAAAAATTTCTCTTTCCATTCAAATCTCAAAATCTCTTCTAAATCCATTTAAGCCTAACTTAACACTTTCAAGATGTTGAGTATGGGTTCAAATTGTAAATTCAAATTTAAAATCATTGAAGCAAGAGAATCTGATTCAAGTTTATTTTTGACATTGCAATTCCAGTTAGCTTCAGTTAGTTTTTCAGTCTCAGTTCAGTACAGTTTGATTCAATGGCAGCGACGAGATATGTGTTCACTTTTTTCCATAGGATGGATCTGGGCCTGGATCAGGCCAACCTCCCATGCTCTAATTATGCCCACCTCATCCACTTTGTACAGGTTTTGAGGGGGCTCAGATTACATGTGAGGGGACCTCCCTCACGACTGTTAGTAGGAGCATAGTGGCCGGGCAGGAGCCGGTCATTCGGGTTGACATGCCATCAGATTTTGAGATTCACTCAATGAAGAGGAAGGCTGTGAAGGTTCCCATAGCAGTAGTGTCAGTGCCAACGCCTGTGTGCCTTGTGGTTTCCCATGTTGCCCCAGTCAGGGCTAGCACCCACTTACTAGCACCTTCCAAGGGGAAGGCTCCCCTGATCCCAGGGATTGTCTTCCCTGCTTTTGAGGTTAGGTCTAGCTCTTACTCTACTTAGCCTACTAGGACCCAAAGGAGAAATAAGAAGCGCATGATAAAGCGGTACGATACTCGCATTACTAGGGAGATGGAGGTAGCCATGCTATTATCATGAGTTGCCAATGGTTTCCCCTTTGGTTCTGACAAACCGGTTCCATCCTTTCTGCAGTTACAGAGGATGTCAAAAGGATTTTTTGCTTCACCTCCACCAGTAGTTTAGTTTTAGCCACTAGTTAGTGAGAGGAGAAGGTCATATGCTAGCCTCTGATCTATTCTATGCTAAGTAGGCGAAGTCTATAGACAATCTGAGTCTGAGGCTCAGTTTGATTTAAGATCGGTTATCCCCCACAGTGTGGGGAAGCATATTAGATAGGAGAGGGTCAGGGAGGCCCATACTTCAGTTCACATTACCAGCCGGGAGAGGTAGAGGTTCAGCCTACAGTTAGTGACCTTTGCACTTATTAATTTTCTTGATCGATGCACTACCCACGTCGATCATGCAGCGCCATGGGGACTGCACATCATAGGAGAGAAACTCCTACCCTCAGAGAGATGGTGGTGTCTCCACCACACCGCTCACCCCCCCACCTCGTCATCTCCTATCCATGTTCTAGCATCTCTGGTTCCACCAAAGGCTATGAAGGGCATATCTAGGGAGAAGAGGACCCCATTGGTGATCCAGCTATGGCCAAGGGATCCCTTTCCATCCACCCCACCAACTATGGCGAGGCTGAGCTCTCTTGGTCAACTTTCCACCCCAATCACAGTGCGGAAGAAATGGTTCTCTCAAAGTACTAGTATCCCATCACGCCACCACAAAGATCGATGGAGATAGCTTAGGGAGAATGTGACGATTGCACCTATGATAGATCCTCCTAGGAGTGTCACCCCATACATATTTAGTGACAGTCAAGAGCATGTTTCTTCTAGTGAGTATAGCCATCATAGGGTTAACTCTCCAGTAATAAGGGAGGACCGGTGCCTCACAGTACATGATAGTGATCTTACCACTGGTCAACCAAAGTCATTTGTGCCAGTTCAGATAGATCATTACCTAAAAGATATAGTAACCCATTATCTCATGGAGAAGAAAGAGATCCTAGGATATGATTGGTCTGATGAGAAGAATATCAGCTTTGATCCCAATGAAGATGATTTATTGGGAGATTCAATAGGGGTTTACATGGTAGACACTAGGGGATCCCTCCTTGGAGAGTAGCAGACTATGGAAGGTGTTGAGGTCGAGCAAGAAGACACAGCCTACTCGACCCAACACCTCCTTCAGCAAATAAAGTAGAAGGATGAAAAAGTAGATAGAATAGAGAAAAGGCTTGAAGATCTGCTAGCAGCTGTCTTAGCACTTCAAAACTAATCAACGATAGTCTATCCTACTATAACTATGACTAGTCAGCCAGAGTTGGTGCATGTCTTGGATCTAGCTAGGAATTTACCTCTAGTAGAGCAAGGTAGCACCAGCATGTATAGAAAGGTAGTGGATAGTACCTCCATACAAGAAAAATATATCAAGAGCATGGTTGAGCAGCAGGTGAGAGAAGCGTTGGCTCAAGCCTGAGGAGGATCATCAGTTCCAAAGGGTAGACCCTACCCAGTGGAATTTGATGCAATCCATTATCCTAAGGGTTTCATGCCACATTTTTTAAGAGTTTTAATGGTAGTGGGAACCCGAGGTAGCACATTGCACATTTCAAAGCTAGTTGTTACAACACTGGTGGCAGTGATGCTTTACTCTTCTATCTCTTTGTTAGCAGTTTAGCAGGTATAGCTTTTGACTCGTATGCTGAACTTTCCAATAATTCAATGAAGACTTTTGCTGAGTTAGAGTAACTCTTTATTAAGAGCTTTGCTGGAGCTCAACAAAGGGTCACTGTCAACAAAACCATGGTGAGTCTCTTGTTGATTACATTCTTAGATGTTATAATTTGAGTATGAAATGTGAACCACAGCTATCTGAATAACACATCATTGAGATTCTGCTTAAGAATATCCATGGCCTGATTGCCTTCATGGTCAAAGGTTTCACCATCAAAACTTTTGAGAAATAAATCAACAAGATGGCTATCTTGCAAGGAGAAGCTAAACAATTGCCTTCTCTAGATTTACCAAGAAAGTTGAAGTCGCAGAAGGTATATGAGAAGAAACCAGGGGTAGTGATAGTAGTAGATAAGTGGAAAGAACTGGCCAGAGAGTAGTTTGAAAGACCTCATGCTCCATAGCCATCACTTTACCTTCTCTACCACCATCGAGGTAGCTCTACCAAGCCCTGCCTCCACGGCACACTGCGCCTCCTCAACCACATCATCGGAGTGCACATACCATTAGGTAGCTATGGTCCACCTACTCTTTTGGATAAACTTAACAAGCCTTATTCATTTAAGAGGGAGGTAATCAAAAAGATCTTTAAAAATTTCTTAAAGAAGCCTAGAAGACCGGAGGAAGTGTGCAAAAGCCATGATCCTAACTTTTCCCCCTACCACCATATGCTAGGTCATATTTTGAAAGATTGCTTCACATTTAAGGACTGACTTGAACATAGCTTCAAGACCAGTACTATAGTCATCCCAAATGAATACCTTGTTGAACAACCATCCAGTTCCATTAAGATAATCTTTGGGGATACTTACGATCCTTCCAAAACCAAAGAAGGTTGGGATATCTCCTTATCCAAAACCTCTAAGAAAATTGTCTTAAAAATCAAGAAACTTTCATTGCAGGTTCCTGAGCCAGCTCAAACCTCCAACATCAAGGAAGGTTTGCAAATTGCTAGAGCCAACTCAGAGAAAGGGAGCTTTGATAATAAAGCGGCGGATGTGCTGTGCAGGATAGCCCAGTAATGCAACCACCAACCAAGTCTAGCCTCCAGTCCACCGTTACAGCTACTACATCAGTGACTACCTTTACTTCAGCTAACTCTTTGTCTTCTAGTAGACATCTTGTATTGGTGGATGAGGGCATCAAATCCCTCACCCATCTTACTTTACTTGATTTTTACTATGTACCTCCTATCAAATCCAAGAAATTAAAGAATAAAGCTAGCTTGAATTATATCTATGTTACTTCTTATGGGTTGTCTAAATCTATTCCTAATGATAACTCTTCAAGTCTAAACAACAACTATAATAATTCTGATCTCCCTCTTTCTGATTCAGAGTTGGATTTTCTTACTCTGAATACTACAGGTTTGCCTCTTGAGATAGACTTGGAATCATCTGATTCTGAGGGTCCCATAGGAGAAGCTGTAGGTGAGCCTGACATGCAGGTAGAATCTTCCATTACCCTGCCACAAGAGATCTCCGAAGTCAACCTCTATAGTGGTAAGGTTCTTCCTCCCAAGGCAGCACCTCAAGCTAGAGGGAAACAAGTCATTTGTTCAAAGGATCAAGAAGCCCCTCCACAGGATGCTCTGCCCTTGGATATGCTTGTGGATCAGCCTAAGGTGGACTATAATGTCTTCTCTCACCTAAGAAAGTTTCCATCTAAGATAAGCATATACGATGCCCTTATTTTATCTAAAGAGATGACGGAATTATTAATCAAGGCTCTCCTTGATTCTAAAATATGCTTAGCTCAGCTAACCGCTATTGGTGAGGAGGCACATTATTCCAAAGAAGCTCAGGGACACATTTTCATAGATGAAGACCTACTTGTGGGGGACATGGAGCACAATCGTCCCCTCTATATTATAGTTTACATGGGCAGATTTAGACTTGCCATAGTTCTCATCGATCTAGGTGCATCAGTGAACATTATGAGTCTAAAGACCCTTGCTTATTTAAGGATTGATATCTCCACACTCCGAGGAGATCGGATGATGTTGAGTGGATTCAATGAACAAGGCGAGAGGGCTTTAGGTTCCATAGTATTACCTTTGGAGATAGGTGACTGGAAGACTGAAGCCAAGTTTTATATCATTGATTTGAATACTTCATTCACCGCTTTGCTCTTTAGGCCTTGGATACATCAGAATAAGATGATTCCATCCTCCCTCCATCAGTGCATCAAATTCAGGAAGGATGAGATTGAGTATTGTGTCAAAGAAGATGAAAACCCATTTTCAGTTAGAGAGGTTGAGATATATGAGGATGCGACTTACTATCTTCCTCAAAACACCCTTTCTCGTGAACTTGAAAAAAATTTAAATTCATAAGAAAAAGAAAATGAATAAAAAGAAAAAGCAAAAGAAAAAAAATGAAAAATGAAAATCCAAGTGAACAAGAAAAGAAAATTGAAAAAGAAATAGAACAGTATATCACATTCTACCCACAGTTCATTCCATCATATGGACATGTGGGTAGGGTAACTCGATCTCTACCAGGCACAGGCATAGGCTGAAATAGAGGCAATTCTAGAGGTGGAAGACCCCCTCGTTGACCATCAGCCAATAGGGGTTATGTTCCAATTCATAGGAGTACCCCTACTATTCACATAGACTTAGAATCTAGCTCGGAGGATGAGTCTAATGTGATTAGCATACTATGTTAAAATTTTTAAGATTTTTAAAGGATAATATACTTCCATCTTCACTCTATGAGTGATAAAATGAAGATATAAATATACATCCCTTTTTATGCATTTTTGACACCACATAGATCCGCAGATGTTCTTATTAAGGGTGATCGGGTACGATATTGAGGATAGGTGTACTATCTCAAAAGATAGAAGTCACCACCCTATAATGGGCCTAATCATCTCAATAAGGACTCCTAAGGACAATGGGTCTGCCTGTGTACCAGAGATTCTTCCCCTACTTTACATGGAAAAATAAAGTAGGGTTTATTTAAAATTAGGTTCATTAAGTTCCCTACAAGGGCAAGCCTCTATAGCTAATTGCATCCTAAGGAATGAGATCCCTTAGGAATACTCTCGATTAAGGTAAATGATTATTGTCTCCAAAGATTTCAATTGATAGGACTATCAATGTATTAGTTTGTTTTAGAAGATCAAATGGGATTGATCAAAGAGAGGGAGTTATTATTAAAGCGAAAGAAAGATAAGAAAGAAATGCTCACAATGTTAGGAAACCTAGCGAGCATCTCAAACTAACCTATGGTTTGGCTCATGATTTCACAACACAAGATTATGGAAATTCCTAAGAGGTGAGGATTTATTTTTAGGGCCCATAGAAGGAAGAAGCAACCTCAGAACCTAAATCTATTGAGCTTTGGGGATGGCCAAAAGAACGACCTAAATTTAAGGTAAAAAATGGGTATTTTATTTGTCTTCACAAGAGAGGACAAACCACGAGACTGCTTGGACTTAAAACTGCCAAGGGTGGCTACCAACTAACTCTTACCATTTTAAATTTATGTAGGTAAGTCATATGCTTTATGCAAGATAGCTAGGTTGTTATTTATTTAGAAAGAGACTAAGTCCTTAAAATCACTTCCTAAAGAGACTAAATCATGTAAGGGCATGCCTCAAATGACCTAAATCTAATGCAAATCATATTACATTTTTTTTTGGATAATCTTTTTACTTGAGTTTATAGGATTTATATATCTAATGCATGAGAAGTAAGAATATTGGCCAAAATTAGCGAGAAGGGAGGAGGTGTGTTTCCACCATGGCTCTCAAAGGTCAAGCTAAGTTTCTCTGGCAAAGGTGAAAGCCCTCCAATCAAGAGTGAAAATAATATGCATTTGTACATGATTTTATAAAAGAAATACTTATCCATCTAAGGGGTTGTTAATTCTTTCATCTTGATTATTTAACCTAAACTTTAGGTGAGGTTATGAGTTCTTTATTTTAATTTTGACTTGCTAGGTTTGGTAGAAGATTTATTTTTTCCTAAGAGCCTAATCCACATTCAGGCCATACATCAAGCAAGAAAGAAACTAGTAAAAAGATATCATCTTAATGCACAAGCTAAACAAATCATCAATCAATTTATAAAGCTAACGTAAAAGAATAAGAGGTCATGTATGGTCGGACACCACCGCACAAACCTGAAAATAAATTGGGTAGCCGAGCTCTACCCTTATACAACCTAGATTACAAATGAATTAAGTACAATTAAGCAAGGAATTCATTGTTATGAGGGTCTTCAAGCTTCATTTCTTCATTATTCTTTTCTTCTTTCTTCTTTGGTTCCTTCTTTTGGATGGTTGAAAGGTGGTTGCTCCAAAGGCTTCACATGGTGTACAAGATGAGATCTTATGACCAATGCTCATCCTAATCCCCCATAGCAAATATTCCAAAATTTTAATTGCAAAAGATACCTGAAAAGGAAAAGTAAATCTAACTAACACCTGCAAAATAGAGATTATCTAAACAAACCATACAAATCCCAAGAATGTATATTGGACTTAGTACCCCACACATGGGTAACCAAGTCCACCTGGCTTATTGGATTATGCTTAGGGGGTATGAGCACCTACACAATAAAAGCAATTATTTTACCCCACAATCCCTACATGATTAGACTAAATCTTCTTACCATTCATTCTACGCACATTCACCCTAACATCCAGACTAAAACATATATTATAAAACAAAAGCAAACATCAAACCATGCACCGCCCTAACCTAAAGCTTGAAGTGGTGACTTAGTCTGAATGTGTGTGCTTTAGAAGGTTTGTGTGGTATGCTTAACTATGGCTTTAAGGTTTTTATTTTCTAAATATGAAAGTGTTCAACTTAGAGGGGTTTCATTTAAGTTATTTTACTGATTTGGGTTGATTTTATTTTGTATTTTTATTTGGTTTGAACGAATCCTATAATTAATTACTAAGTTTTGAAGAGAGGGAAAAGAGAAGAGAACTTCTTTTTCCTTCCCTACCTTAAGTAATTTCTAAAGTGGATTCATGTTTAGTTTTTTTAGTGAATATTTTATTATATATTTTAATTAATCCTAAGTTTAGATCAATTCTAAGCAAACCTATTCAAAAAGAAAGGTATTTTAAGATTAAGTAAAGTGAACTAAATTCACAAAGCTTACATCACTTCATTCTTTCCCAAGATGTATAACATGCAAATGAATGAATCCTAGGCATATCTATACATACAAATGAGAATGTTCAACACACTTTATAATGAATGTTACGTAGTATACTTAAGAAGATTTGAATGCTTATGATGCATGATTTTCATTAAGTAGAAAAAGGGGCTTCTTATCCAATTTTCACATGCACACATGAATGTATGAAAGGCATAAGTGAGTACGACGCCATTGTTAAGCAGGGGTGTAACGTATAAGACCTACTTAGGGCTACTTAAAGTCTCGCAACTCGGGGTTGTCCAGACTAATATACCACTTTTCTTAAAGACAAGCATATGTACAAAAGAAATGAATGGAAAAGAAAAATGCAAAAGTTTGTACTTGATTTTTTATTTTGTTTATGTAATTTATATGTACAAGTGTAGATATCCTTCTTAAGAAATAGCATAGGAATGAATAGGAAATGGAATTAAGCAAGTGTTAGGTTCTTTTCAAATGAACTAAACACTTTACCGAATCCTATTCAAAATTATACCAAAAGAGGGAGAAGGAAAACTATACTAAGCACATCCTTATATTTTACCCACATGCATGCTTATAAAGAAAATATAAGTAACACACTTTTAGTTTTGGTAATTGATTCGTATATTTTGGAATAATTTGGATTTAATAGTGACAATAGCCAATCATATTCCTATTTTAGCCAAAACGTGCAATTTGACATAAAAGAAACATTTCACTTTCATTTTTTATTTTTGAAAAGAATGAATGCATGAAATTCATATGAAATACATATTTAGCATGTTGGGAAGGAAATAAAATGATGAAAATATGCAAACACATTCACCCTAATTAATTCCTAATGATAATCTTATGAAATAAGAAAGCTTAAAGCAAATCAAATTATTTTTTAAAGAATGTTTGATTTTGTTTTGAGTTTGATTTAATTTGAGAAATATGAGAAGAGTTTGCTATTCTTAACCCATTCCCATATGTGTATGATATTTAAGTTCAATTTTTAGATGATTAGATCCATTTTATATTTTGATTAGGTTAAGGTTTGAATTCAGTGTATTAATTACCCCTTACCTATACCACCTTAGCATATTTAACCACATAATCATGAGCCAATGAGATGACATAAAACCTCACAAGGAATTTAAATTTGCAATGCATCTAAGAAGAAAAGGCTTAATGCAATTTGGCTCAGAATTAGTGATTAATTAAACTAAGGGGTTTAACTTAAGTAATTTCATAACCTCATACATGTGAGTTAGATTTTGATTTTCTTAATGTACTTAAGCTCTTAAACACCTAAGCATCTATCCAAGATAGATTAATTAAGTTATAAGGTTTTAGAATTTTATGAAATTAATTAAGGGGATAATTAGTGAATTTTACCCTTAATTAAGGATGAATTAATGAAGAAAAGGGGGTTTAGGAAATATCTCAAGGAAAGTACCCCAAAATTATTCCCCAAACCTCACATTCACTTAATCAAAACATAATTGACTCAATTAGATGGTTAAACCACTAATTATGCCCTTAATTAAGCTTAATTATATTAAGGGAGTGATTAAAAAATGAACTAGCAATTACCATAATTAAGCCACCAATAAATTCCAAGAAAATTAAGGGAGGTAGGAGTCATCTCACTAATTAAGCACAAAAGGTTTGGGATTAATTAGAGGAGTAATTAAAGGGTAATTAGTAAAATAAAATTCCTTATAAAACTAAAATTCAGAGAAAAATACTATTCAAAATCCATTGAAATTAATTTTAGAATATTATATGTTCAATTATTTTTCATATGCATTTTATTTCATATATTTCTAATTTTTCTACACTTAGATATGAATTTTAAAAGATTTGGTGATTAATTAGAAATTAAATAATCCCTAATTATATTATTAATCCCGTTAGTGCCACATATGCCGCTGACACAGCATGCGCTTTACACATGGCATAGTGGGATTGGGTACTTAACCTGTCACATCATAGCATCGCATGGAGCGTGCTTGCTTTCTCCACCGAGGATCAGGATCGGTTAATTATCTGGTCGAAGGAGAAAATTATGGATATTACGCATTTTAATCTTGGTCATCCATCCAGAATGCATGGATGGACGGCCATAGATTCATCCCTGCCACTCTCTGTGAGCCATGGAGATCGTCCATGTTTGAAGCCATGATCCGAGCTCGATTGAGCTTGGATTGGAATTAAAATCAACCCACACCATCTAAGCATGAATACAAGAACATATAATGGCTAGATCAACCTAGGATTGAAGTTCACTTCACAAAGGACCAACATACATTGAACTTAAGCTCAGAAAAATGGCATACCTCTCCTGAGGTGATCGCCAGTGTTCGAATCACTTGGAGAAGCATCGTCTGGTTGAGATAAAGATTTGCTGAAAGTTTGAGCTCTTGAAATTGAGTGAATGGTTCTATAGGTCAACTCCTCCTTACCTTGAGCTTAGCCTTGATCGAATTGGATCCTCCCTTACCTTTGGAGCTTGGGAAAGAGCTTGGGCAACTTTGACTAGGTCCTCTGATGGAGCTTGAAGAAGGAATTTGGTTGAAGTCGAGTCTGGAGTAAATTCAAATTTCAGTCAAGCTCCCCTATTTTCAAGTGATGAAACTGAGAATGGAGATTTCAAATCCTGTCTAAGAAGCTTGAGAATACTCTCTAAGGTTTGCTTTGAGTTCTATGCTTCAATCGACTGAGGGAGAATGAAGATTGAATTGAATTCAGGGGAGTATATCTCCCCCTTGAGCAATCAGATGGTCGAGAAGGATTGTGCCATTTTGATCCAATTGAGCTCATTGAATGGGTTTGTTAGCCCGTTATGGGTGTCCTTGAATACAATTTTGGCCAAAGAGTGGAATGGTGAACTTCCCATATGCTTGAATTGAGTTTAAGGAGGATTTCCATGTGGCCATTTCAATGGGAATGGTCAGTTTGGCCATTGGGCTAAGTTGGGCTGACCTACACCCATTGAGTTGGGTGCACCACACTCCTTAGTGTTCACTTGATCCACTAAGAGGGTGCCAAGTGGTTATGGAGAAGATTTGACCAAATTCCAAATGGATTTGGCCAAAATTTACCCTATGGCCTAAGGATAAAATGGTCATTTGACCTTGATTTCAATTTGGGTATGTTTGGTATGATGAGAAAATTGGTTTGGCCAAATTTCATTGGATTTGTAGTTGGTTTGATGTGAATTGTCTTATGTTAACCCATTTAGATCAAAATGGGTCAACTTGGGTCAAGTTGACCAAATGGTCAAATTGGGTCAAACCAAGGGTTGAATCTAGTTCATATGACCATTTGAAATATTTTGGTGGCTTTGGTTTGATTCAATTTGGTTTATGTTTGAATTTGGTTCATATGATTTCATTTAGGTCAAATGGGTCAAGTTGACCAATTTGACCCATTTAACCTATTTGAGCTAGGTCATGGATAGGTTTAGGTTTGGTTGGTCATATGAAAGGGATTGGTATCTTTATTTCCAATCAATTTTGGTTAAGTTTGAATTTAGCTCAATTTAACCCTTTAGGTCAAGTTGGGTTCATGGTCAATTGAGCTAGGTGGGGTCTAGTTAGCCAATTGGGGCTTTGGTCAAGTTCAAAATTATTTTGGAATGAACTTGACCCATTGGTTTCAATTGATTTAGCTTAGATCAAGTTTTGACACATTTTGACTTCTTAGGTCAAGTTGGGTCAACTTGGGTCAAGTGGCCAATTAGGCTAGGTTAGGCTCAAATGTTGACTTGGTCAAGTTCAAACATTGGTCATGAATGAACTTAGATCATTGGTTTCAATCAATTTGTCCTATGGTGGATTTTGGCTATGTTGGATTTCATTTTGGCTAAGTGTTGACTTGGTCAACCCTTTGGTTTGACTTGGTTTGACCTAATTTCAGTGATTGATCATCTCATGATGATTGTTGATCATGATGAGAGATTTAGGTGGGCTTAGTTCAATCCAATTTGGTTAAGATTAGAATTTGGCTCATAAGGGTACTTTAGGTCACTTTTTTGGGTCAGAGCCTAAGTCAAATGGCTTGGTCAAAGCTTGATTTGAGTTTGATTGAACTTACATATGGACTTATGATTGAAATATAAATCCATTTGCAAGTGGTTTGAAGTCAAATGAGTTTTGAATCATTTGACAAATTCAACTTCAAAGGGTGAACATGAAATGGATTTTGGCTTGATTTTTTTGAATTGAGTTTTGGTTAAGTGATTGAAGTTTGTTTTTATATTTGGATTCATGATTGACGGATTGATTGAGTTTGGCTTGATTTGAAATTGATTTGGCTAAGTTCAAGATTTTGACTTGAAATGCTTAGGTTGGATTTTGATTGAATTTGAGTTTGATTTTTGGAGTTGGTTTTGGTTGTTTGAATTTATATTTTATTTATATATGTGAATATAAATGAGAATATAAATGGGTTATGAGAAAATTTTATGAGCTTGAAGTGATTTGGACATGATCTAGGCTAAGTCCTTAAGAGAAAATCAAAGTGACCTAGAAAAGATTTGTGAATTTGGATTTGACTTTTGGGTTTAGTTTAATTGATTTGAATTTATATTTCATTTATATATGTGAATATAAAGGAGTTGTGAGAAAATTTTATGAGTTTGAATTGATTTGAAGATGATTTAGGTTAAGTCCTTAAGAGGGAATTAAGAACTTAAAATGGATTTTGAATTTGGAATTTGAATTTTGGATTTAGTTTGATTGATTTGAATTTATATTTCATTTATATATATGAATATAAATGAGAATATAAATGAGTTATGAGAAAATTTCTTGAATTTGAATTGATTCAAAGATAATTTAGGCAAAGTCCATGAAGGGAAATCAAAGGACTAAGGTAAGATTTGGAATTTGGAATTTCAACTTTGAATTTGATTTGAATTTATATTTCATTTATATATGTGAATATAAATGAGAATATAAATGGGTTATGGGAAAAATTCATGAATTTGAATTGATTTGAAGATGATTTAGGCTAAGTCCTTAAGAGGGGATTAAAGGACTTAAGAAGGATTTGGAATTTGGAATTTGAATTTTGGATTTTAATCATGGATTTCAATCATGGGTTTCAATCATGTGGTATTAATTTGAGTTTACAGAAAATCAATTAGGTTGGAATTGATTTAGGTTTGATGTTGATTTGATTTGGAGTTTGACTTGAAATAGGGAAGTAAGGTAGGCAAATTTTCCTCACACCCCTAAGGCATGACCTATTCCTATGGCTAACTCTTTTAAGTCTCTAGGGCTAGGTTGAGTGTCCACCTAATCACTAGATGTGTCTTAATACTAAGGATCCCTTAAAATCTAAGAGAAGTCCTATGTCTAAGATGGAGAGGTTGAGAGCTCATCCTAAAACTGAGGTCAACAAAGGGCGCCCAATAGGTGTGGTGTGACTAACAAGGAACATCGTACGTATTGGTGTTGACCAAAATGATCAACAACACCAAATGATCACAAGAACTAACAGAGATGATCTACTCTTAACTTGAGGTGTAGAAGGAATCCAGAAATTAGTGCAATGTGATTCTACTTATGCCAAGGACATAAGAGAGGGAAGGAGGGATCCACTAGGGATAGAGTATGTGAACCTTTCACTAGGGAAGTAGGTTAAAGTCTTCCACAAGGGGATGAGGGTTTGATTTGATTTGAGTCTTCTAGGGAGAAGTTTTATTTGATTAATTGAGTTCCACTGGGGAAGTGGGTTCAATTTGTTTCAATATTTTTTAGATGGGCCCTGTTAGTTTGCGATAGATTACACTGAGTTGGAGCCATGGAGGCCTAGACCTAATTCAGATTTACCAATCCAAATGGGTAGTCTACTAAATGCATAGTATGACTAGCCAACCAAAGGGGTGCCTTTCAGTGTGTAGCAACTGTACTAGGAAGGAAGCATAGTAGACTTACATCCTCCAAAGTAGGGACCGATTCTTTGGGGATCTATTGCTAGAAGCAATTAACAACTATGGTATTGAGCTAATGCTGCTTGAGGACTTAGATCAACTTAAATATAGTTAAGATTAATTTCATTTTTAGATTTATTTTGATGGATTCTGTTATTTTGTGATGGATCATACTGAGGAGAAGCTTATATCAGCCTTGACCTATCTCAGATTTACTAAACCAAAAGAAGTAGCTTGCTGGCCGATGGGAGAACTATCCAACCAAAGGAGCGCCTTTCGGTTTACAATGATCGATTGAAGGGAAGAAAGCTCAAGGACTCACATCTTCCATTACAAAAGACCAGGGTGATGTCGGTTGCTCAAAAATCATCAACGACTAAAGCCATGGTTGCGATAATTATGCTAGAAAGAATGCATCATAGTCTTACATCTTCCAAACTGGAATGACTGTCGGAGTAACCTGCTTGTGGAAAAATAGATTGAACTGGACTTAAGGGAGACTACAGAGTGAGTGCTGACCTGGGAATTTATCTCAACTCAGGTAGTCAAGCAATTCTTATAGAGAGTTCTGCTGACATTGCCCTAAGGATAGGATGTCTGCTTGGGAAAAGGGGCCCTTTGGGGGCTTGAATTCCTAATCCATAAGTGAATTAATTAATTTATTTGTTTAGTTTGTTTATCGTGGATCCTGTTATTTTGCGAGGGATCAAACTGAGGAGGAGCTTATATCAGCCTAGACCTATCTCAAATTTACTGAACTAAGGGAGAATCTGTGCATCTGTTGAACAAATTCTCCAACCATAGGCGTGACTACTAGAAAAGGGGGAATGTTCAATCCAAGAGTAACTCGGGTAGTGGCTAAATGGGGTCACAAAGGAGATGATCCAAATAGAGTGCTTGCAGGGGATGGGGCCACTAAGGGCTTAATCTAAAACCCTGGAGAAGATGGCATGGTTAGTCATATATCAAATAGGTATTTGGTGGCCAACTCAAGGAGAAAGCACGGGGACTCACATCTGCCAAGAGTAGTGTATCCACCGGGTGAGTCGCTGTCGATAGCATATCAACCAAAGGTTTCCATCGGTTTGCAATCAACTTAGAAGAAAGCTGGGACTCACATCCTATCGGATTGATTGGGATGATAATCATCTTTTCGACAGGTGTTATCCGACCTAGGCCAACTATTGAGTGAATGTCACTAGGGGACTTATATTAACTTGAATGTAGTCAACTGGAAAGGAACCTTTGGGGGACTTATCTTAAACCTCAAATATACTCGACCTAGTTAGATCATGATGATTAGTTTAAGAAGAAAGCGTGGGGACTCACATCTTCTTAAATAAAATCAACACAAGGTAGCTTACTGACTGAGCAGTGAAGTCTACCATACTAACAAGGCACTCATTGGTTTGCAATGGTCAACTTAGGAAGAAGGCACGAGGACTCACATCCTTCAAACAAATGACCATTGGGGTGACATACTGGCGAGGAAGCATGTAGACCCGACCTAGAGTAGCTAATGAGTAAGTGCCACAGGGGGCTTGCTGCCACATCAAAATAGCTTGAGATAAAATATTTGTGTTTGCATTTGTGCATGTGTTAAAATAGAATAAGATGCCTCTAGGGGACTCTTACACCTACCTTAAACACGCTTGGAGATTTTGATGGAACGGTGCCACGGATGGCGATCGAGAGTTCCCACTAAGGAAGGATGCCACTTGGGTTCTCTTATACCTAACTTAGTTATGTTAATCGAAATAGGATGCCTCTCGAGTTCTCTCACACCTATTCTAATAGCATTGGGAGATTATGCTTGTGTTTTGAAAAGGGGATAGGATTCCACTGGGGGACTCCTACACCTACCTTAAATACATCACGATGGATTTGCAAGACAAGCAAAAAATGCCTCACAAGAAGAGAAGATTTTGATGAAATGGAATCAAATTTTTGGTGATTGATAGAATTATTTTTAAGCATGATTTATTTTATGGGTAATATTTTTTTAGATAGAGCTCATTAATTGGAATCATCAGGTGTTCCCCATTACAATCAATGAGCTGATAAGATCCTCCTTGGTAGGCCTTCTCTATGACATAGGGGCCTTCCCAAGTGGGTTCAAACTTGCCTCCCATCTTTCGATGGGCAACAATTAGTCTTCTTAGGACTAACACAAGTTCTCTTACTTGGAAAAGCCTAGGGAGGACTAGCTTGTAGTGAGCTTGAATCATCTTGACCTTGTACAACTCGAGGTTCTGGCACGCCCATAGGTGACTCTCCTCCAAACCTTCGAGCTCTTCTAACTGTAACTTTGTATTCTGTTATATAGTGATATTCTTTGCAATGCTATCCTTAGTGTGAGTTGAACTTCTAAAGATAGAATGGACCCATACATACTAAAAAAATGGGCTAGATTGAGTTGGAGTTGGTATGTGTGCGGTAGGCCACAAGGCTTCAACTAGCTCATTCCACTTATCATTGTTGTCATCATGGGTCTTCTTTAATATTTGGATGAGAGTTTTTGTTGAATGCTTCTGCTAGGCCATTTGCTCCTGGTTAGTAAATGGTGGAGTATCTCCAATCTATACCGTATCTTCGGGCAAAGCTGTTGATCTTGGTGCTTTTGAATGTAATACTATTATCAGATATAATTCATCGAGGCCCCCCAAACCTATATATGATATGGTTCCTGAAAAACTGAAGCACATGTTGAGTTGTGCCCTCTCTGAGTGGGATTACCTCTGCCCACTTAGAAAAGTAGTCGCCATCAACTAAGATGAACTGATGCCCCTTAAAAGAAGGAGGATCGATCGGACCCATAATGTCGGTACTCCAACACTTGAATGCCCATGAGGCTAGTAGGGTGTAGAATGTTGGGTAGTTGATGGAGGACCACACCGTGTACCTGACACTGATGGCATCTCCTAGCTACATACATGTAGTCTGTAATCATCGAAGGCCAGTAGTATCGTAATCTCTTGATCTTTGGCTTCATCTTTGGACCAAATTGATGTGCTCTGCATAGACCTGAATGCACCTCAATTAGATTGCCACGGGCTTCATGTTTTTCTAAATAATGTAACCACATCTGGTCAAAGAACCGGCAGTACAGGGTGCCATCAACGAAAGCATATCAGAGAGATCTTTGTTTCACCTAACGGGCTTGCAACTTTTTTTGAGGTAGTTTACCAATGTTAAAATAATCTATGAACGGTTTCCTCTAATCTAGCTCCTTGTCCATTTTGGTAATGGTAACCTCCCCTTCAAGAGAAAGTCTCTCGATGAGTTCAGCATCAATAAGGGATAAGACTTGTCTATTTTGGACCCTTATTAAAATGGACTCATCTTTCGAATATGTTAATTCATTGGCAAGTTTGGCCAAAGCATCTGCTACTGTGTTCTCTGCTCAGGGAACCTTATAGATGGTGATTTCATGAATTTGGGCTAACAACTTCATGGTATACTCATGGTAATGACGAAGCTTGGGTTTGAGAACCTTATAGGACTGTCTAATTGATGACGAATCCCCAAAGATGTTTTATGCTCTTGACACGTGATGGTAACTCAGCAATCAAAGCCTCATACTCGACTTTTGTTATTGGTGTAGGTTGGAAAGATAGTATGAGAATCTCATCACATTATATGCGGAGTTAGAGAACTATTCCTACCTACCTTTCACGGAAGAGTAGATCGTGGTGCTTCCCCTTTATGAAAAGAAGCTACACCAAAAATACATCTCCCATCGGTGGTTGTCAACCTCCCCTAAGTTCATGATTTGTTCATCAGGGAGATCGTCACTAAGTGGAGAATCAGCAGGAAGTGGGAGTGTTGCTAAAAAATTTGCTAGTGCTTGTCCTTTTATTGCACAGAGGGGTACGAATGTGATATCAAAATGTGAGAGAATCATGGACCATCATGCCAAACATCCGAATAGCATTGGTCGTGTCATGAGATATTACAGTAGATTGGTTCTAGAAATCAAGTTCACCTTATGAGAAAGTATATAATTTTGTAGCTTTTGGGAGGCGAAAGATCAAACCTAGGCAATATTTCTCAATAGGTGGATAGTTTGCTTCTGCAAGAATCAGATGGCGGTTGAGCTAATAGAGAGCGCTCTCCTTCCCTTCATCATTGGCTTGGGTCAACAGAGCATCAAGAGAGTCGTCTGATGCAGTAGTGTAGAGGATGAGTGGCCTGCCCGGGATTGGGGCTGCTAGAAATGGTGGCTTCATAAAATACTATTTAATTTCTTCAAAGGTATGCTGGAACTTATCATCCCACTTAAATTTGGCATCTTTTTTGACAAGTGTTGAAAATGGGTGGCATCTCCCCGATAGGTTGGAAATAAAGCATCTTAGATACGCCAGCCTTCCTTGGAAGGATCTAAGTTGAGTTAAACTCTTAGAAGGTTTCATTTCTAAGATAGCTTTGATCTTTTTTGGATCTATTTCTATTCCCCGATGTCTAACAAACCCAGAATTTTCACGAAGCTACTACTTTGAATACTTGAGGATACATTATAGTTATATTGTCTTAACCATTCAAAAACTACTCTCAAGTCAAAGAGATGGACTTCTTTTTCTCTACTCTTGACTACTAGATCATCTATGTAGCACTCAACCTGATAATGGATGAGTTCATTGAAAATATGAGTCATGGTCTATTGGTATGTAGCACCAGCATTTTTAAGGGCAAAAGGCATGACCCTATAATAGAAGATTACGATCAGGGTTCGAAAAGTAGTATTTCTTTCACCTTTGGGAAACATCTTGATTTGGTTGTAGCCAGATGACCCATCCATGAAAGAAAAAACTACATGAGATGAGGCGATGTCCACCATTAATTTTGGTGTAGGAAAAGAAAACTCATCCTTAGGACAAGCCTTATTTAAGTCCCTGAAATTGACGCATATATGAATTTGGCCATTCTTCTTGTTAATTGGGATGACGGCTAACCATGTAGGCTATTTTTTTCCCTGATGAAACTAGCATCGATCAGTTTCTTGACTTCAGAAATGACATGTTGTTCGATTTCTAACCGCATGCGTCTAGGAGCTTGCTTAATAGGGGTAGCATTATGATCTATTGCTAGCTTGTGGACTACTACATCAAGAGATAATCCAAGCATTTCTTCATAACTCCATGCAAAGCAGTCTTTAAACTCAGTCAATAGCCTTACTAAGTCATTGGTTTCTTCTTCATTTAGCAACGGACTGATGTACATCGGGCGTGGATTTTCTTCTGTCCTGAGGTTGATTTTTTTAAGCTTATCGATTGTTTAATGGATCACCTCTTTAAATTCTGGCGGTGCATCTTTGAATTGGAGATCATCTGGATCATCTGAGGTTTCTAAACACACATCCTCATGAGAGTTGGTGTTGTGTGAAAAGAACCTATCAGACTCTAAATGATTGGTAACCTAAGTAGTGTCGGTCATCATCATTGGACCCATTATCAGAATCCTAGTCCTCTTGATTGTGCTTCACCTATTGTTCCATAGCTTTTCAAAGTACTTTGACCTATGCCTGGACCATGTGTGAGGAACCAAACCTTTATGTATAAGATTATGAACACAATCCTAGTAAAGCTCAAATGGTAATTCCATTAATTCTTTAAATGTATCCTCCTCAAGTTTTACATCAACTTCAAGACTTGAGGATGATGATCCCAAAAAGAATCTCTTTGGCTTCATATCACTGGAAGACTTAGGGGTTTCCTTAACTACTAAACCTTAAACTTTTTAAGATGAAAGTGAGGTTAGAGTTAAGGTTCCCAGCTGCTGCCTAATAGTCTCATATAAACCTGATTCAAATACTTTGCTTTGTCTGAAAGCCTGGTCATCATCACCGTTTGGATCGAAAGTCACCTCCAATGGAACCTGTTGAGAGGGGTTGGCTGGTATACTAACATCCTCCAAGCTGGATTCCAGGATTAAGTGAATAGTAGGGGTACTCCTATGAACTGAAACATGACCTCTATTTGTAGATGGCCAACTAGGGGGTCTTCCACCTCTATTTCTGCCTATGCCTCTGCCTGGTGGAGGTTGAGTCATCCTACCCACATGTCCATATGATGGAATGAACTATGGGTGGAATGTGATATGCGGATCTATTTCTTCTTCAATTCCCCTTTCTTGTTCACTTGGACTTTCATTTTTCTATTCTTTTTCTTTTCCCTTTTCTCTTCCTTCATTTTCTTTTCTTTTGCTTTTGAATTTGAGTTTTGTGCAAGTTCATGAAAAAGGGTGTTTTAAGGAAGATAGTAGGTTGCATCCTCATAAATATCAACCTCTCTAACTGAAAATGGCTTTTCATCTGCATTGACATGGTATTCAATCCCATCCTTTCTGAACTTGATGCACTAATGGAGGGAAGATGGAATTATCTTGCTCTGATGTACCCAAGGCCTATTGGGAAAAGCAGTGAATGAAGTATTCGAATCAATGATGTATAACTTGGCTTCAATCTTCCAGTCACCTATTTCCAAAAGTAACACTATGGAACCTAAAGTCTGCTCACCTTATTAATTGAATCCTCTTAACATCATCTGATCTCCTCAGAGTGTAGAGATGTTGATTCTCAAATAGGCAAGGGTCTTTAGACTCATAATGTTTATTGATGTACTTGGATCAACAAGAACTTCAGTGAGTCGAATCACATGTCCCTGTGATGTATAGGGGCGGTTGTGCTAAGTCCCAGAGAAGGTCTTCATCTATGAAAGTGATCCCGAGCTTCTTTTTGTATAATGTGCCTCCTCTATAGTGTTAGCTAAAGCATATCTCGGATCAAGGAGAGCCTTGATTAATGATTCCCTCATCTCTTTGGATAAAATAAGGGCATCATATATGCTTAGCTTAGATGGAAACTTTCTTAGATGAGAGAGGACATTATAGTCCACCTTGGGCTGATCCTCCACAAGCATATCCAAGGGTGGAGCCTCTTATGGAGAGGCTTCTCAATCCTCTATACTAATGTCTTGTTTCCCTCTATCTTAAGATGCTTCCCTAGGAGGTAGAACCTTGCCACTATGGAGGTCGACTTCAGTGATCTCTTGTGGCAGGGAAATGGAAGGTTCTACCTACATATCAGGCTCACATACAACTTCTCCTATGGGACCCGATGGATGATTCCAGTCTATCTCAAGAGGTGAACCCATAGTATTGAGTAGAAAGTCCAACTCACGAATCGAAAGGAAGAAAATTATAGTTATTTTAGAAGAGTTATCATTAAGAATAGAAGTAGATAACCCATCAGAAGTGACACAAATGTAATTCAAACTAGCTTTATTCTTCAATTTCTTGGATTTGATAGGAGGTACAAAGTAGAAATCAAGTAAAGTAAGTGGGGTAAGTGATTTGATGCCCTTATCCATCAATACAAGAGTTCTACTAGTAGAAGAAGATGAACTAGCTGAAGTAGAGGAAGTGGCCAATGTGGTAGTTTGAATGGTAGATTGGAGGGGCGTCGTGGTTGTACTCTTGGGCTATCACATATTTACTCTTGAGCTCCCCTTTCTGAGTTGGCACTTGCAACTTACAAATCTTCCTTGATGTTGGAGGTTTGAGCTGACTCAGGCACCTGCAAGAAAAGTTTCTTGATCTTCTGAATGATCTTTTTAGAGGTTTTGGATAAAGAGATATCCCAACCTTCTTTGGTTTTGGAAGGATCACAAGTATCCCCAAGGATTACCCTAATGAAACTGGATGGTTGTTCCACAAGGTATTCCTTTGGGATAACTATAACACTAGTCTTGAAGCTATGTTCAAGCTAGTCCTTAAATGTAAAATAATCCCCCAAAGCATGACCTAGTATATGGTGGTAGGGGCAAAAGTTAGGATCATGGCTTTTGTCCACTTCCTCCGGTCTCCTAGGCTCGGGTAGCTGAAAATCAGGCTTCTTTAAGAGATTCTTAATGATCTTTCTGATTACCTCCCTCTTAAATGAATAAGGTTTGTTAAGTTTATCCAAAAGAGTAGGTGCACCATAGCTACCTGGCGGTGGGTATGTGTTCTTCTAGATGGTATGGTGGGAGGCGACAATGTTGGCCATGGAGGCTTTGTGGGGTGGGGCTACCTCGTGGTGGTAGAAGAGGTGGAAGTGAAGGGCTGCTGTGGTCTCTCAAACTAATCTCCCTGGTTGCTTCCCCTTATCTACTACTATCACTGCCCCGAACTTCTTCTCATAGACCTTCTGCGGATTTGCTTTAGGCAACTGGTCTTGAAAAGGCAACTATTTGGCCTCTCTTTGTAGACTAATTGACTTATTAATTAGCTTCTCAAATATTTTGATAGTGAAGCCCTTAAGCATGAAGGCGATTGGGCCATGGATATTCTTTAAAAGAATCTCAATGGCATGCTACTCAGATAGCTGCGGATCGCATTCCATACTCAGGTTATGGCATCTGAGAATGTAATAAATAAGGGACTTACCTGGGTGTTATTGTGCTACAACTAGATGGCCAATAGAAACCCTTTACTGAGCTCCAGCAAACCTCTTGATAAAGAGTTGCTCCAGCTCAACAAATATCTTTCTTGAGCTTGAAATTCATACCAATCAAAGTTATCCTGCTAGGCTATTGTGAAAGTGAAATAGCAAAATAACATCGGGTTTGCAACAACGCCTAAAGTGTGCAATATGCTACCTCAGGTTTCCACTGTCATCAAAACTCTTGAAGGAAGGTGGCACGAAACCCTTGGGATATTGGATTGCATCAAATTCCTCAGAGTAGGGTCTGTCCTTTGAAACTGATGATCCTCCCCGGGCTTGAGCCAACGCTTCCTTCACATGTTGTTCAGCCATAGATCTGATGTCTTTCTCCTGTATGGAGGTACTTTCCACTACCTTTATATACATGCTAGTGCTACCTTGCCATCTATCTGGTGTCTTAGTTATAGTAGGATGAGCTAGACTTATTTGATCGAAGACTCTAATAAGTCTTCAAGCTACCTTGCCATCCTATCTATTTGTTCTTCTTTCTATTTTAACTGATATAGGAGGTGTTGGGCTGAATGGGCTATGTCTTCTTGCTCAACCTCATCACCTTCCATAGCCTGCTTCTCTCTGAGGAGGGATTCCCTAGTATCTACCATGCAAACCTCGACTGAGTCTCCCAATAAATCATCTTCATTGGGATCAAAGTTGATCTTCTCCTCATCAAACCAATTGTATCCTAGGATCTCCTTCTTTTTCATGAAGTAGTGAGCTACTATGTCATCTAAAGACCAATCTGTCAGAATTGGTACAAATGTTTTTGGCTGACTGGTGATGGGATCCTCATTGAGAGACCGACCTCCCATTTCTAGAATCAATCCCAGGGGTCACTAGAAGAAATGCACTCATGGCTATCATTGACTCTAAAATGGGTGACACTCCTAGGAGGCTCTACTATCATGGGTGCAACTGGGCTATCATTTTCTCCCTCTATAACTACTGCCACCATCTCTGAGTCCTGCTAAACTGGTGGTGTTGATGAATGGACGACCACTATGCTTTGGGGTGCCACACCACAACTAGGAAGGTCAAGCGAGAGAGCCTCGCCATAGTATGCGTGTAGATGGAATGGGATCTTTTGGTTTGTGAGATCTGTGGGGTTTTCATCTCTTGAATGTGGCCTTCATGGCCTTGTGAGGCGAAGATCTTTGCAAGCGAGTGGTGTGGTGGAGACAACACCAACTCTCTCGGGGCGAGGACCTCTATGATGGGTCATTAAGCAATACTATCATTGTGATTGACGGGTAGCTTAGAAATCAATGAGTCGAGGCTGGCGATTGTTGACCAAAGTCGCCTCTCTGGTAGTGATAGCGGTGGGCCTCTCTCGGCCCTCTCACTATAGATGTTTCCCACATGGAGATAGGATCTCAAATTTGCTTTGGACTCGGAGACATCCAGTAAGCTCCACCGGCAAAGGAGCTGAGGCTGACCTCTTTCACTAGAACCACTTGTGGGTGAGTATGGATCCTCTAGCATCCTCTCTGTACAGAGAGAGAGGAAATGGTTCTTTGAGACGGTGAGGAAATCAGAGTGGGCACCTCCTCCATAACCGACCGTGTAGTGGCCTCCATCTCCATGGCAATACATGTATGATATCATGTAATTTTTATTCATCCTCTAAGTCCTGGTAGGGTGAGTGGAGTATGAACTATACCTAACCTCAAAAGTTGGGGAGGCAATCAGGATCAGAGGGGTTTGTGGG
The DNA here is from genome assembly GCA_021442155.1 of Cymbidium sinense. Lineage (NCBI taxonomy): Eukaryota > Viridiplantae > Streptophyta > Magnoliopsida > Asparagales > Orchidaceae > Cymbidium > Cymbidium sinense. The sequence continues at coordinate 41,162,191 of CM038218.1, forward strand.
AGCTGAGGTTGTCTGTCTACAATGCAGTTAAATTGATAAACTACTACCTTCCTCTTTAGTGATGGTGTGTCAGAATTTGATGGCAAATCAATCTGCATGACCAGCTTCTGCCCAGCCACTATGGTCCTGCTAACATTTGTGAGGGGAGTGCCCTCACAGGTGATCTTCACCCCCTTGAAACCTCTACCGAAAGGGAAGAGATGGGTGTGATTAGCTTGGGAGAGATTGTCCTGATCCAAGGCTAAGTCCATGCCGTAGGGGAAAGTAAACACAAAATTTTATGAAATTGCCATTATAGTAAACTGAAAATTGAACTGTAGCTATAACTGAGAATCTGCAATGTTGGAAACAAGCTTGGATCAGATTTCTATTTTATTGATTTTTGAATTTGAATTTTAAAATTTGAACCCACATCCAACATCTTGGAAGTGTTAAGTGGGGTTCAAATGGAATTTTGAATATGAATCCAATTTCAACAAATTTTGGGTATGTTGAAAATGGGTTCAAATATTTTTAGAAAGATGCTTCCATAGGTTCATGTTTGAAATTAGATTTTGATTTGAGGATCCTTTCCTTTAACAAATATGAGTATGTTAAAGTAAGGGTCAATTGGTTTTATTTTTGATTTGGTATTTTGGAATCCACTCACTTAGCAAATTTGGGTATGCTAAGTGAGGTGTTTGAAAATAATTATTTCTTTTTTCTTTTTGTTTGTTTTATCTTATAAATTATTGGTGATTTTGAAAATTGGAATTCCCACTTAGCAAATTTAGGTATGCTAAGTGAGGAACCCAAGTGTATTTTATTTTTGAAAGATTTTTAAAAATAGGATTCTTAGCAAATTTGAGTATGCTAAGAAAATCTTAAAGTGTTTCATTTATTTTGGATATTTTGATTTTTGTAAAAGTAGGATCCTTAGCAAATTTGGGTATACTAAGGAAATCCTAATGTGTTTCTTTTTTGGTTTTGACTTGTTTTTAAATTTAAAGTGGAGACTTCACTTTAGCAAATATGATATGCTAAAAAAAGTTGCACTTAATTTTGTGAAATGGAAATTTCACTTAGCAAATTTGAGTATGCTAAATGAAATTCCAAAGGTGTTTTAAATTTTTGTTTTGGATTTTGAAAAGGGGAGACTTCATTTTAGCAAATGGGGTATGATAAATTGAAGTATGTTTTGAAAATTTTTGTGGAATGGATATTTCACTTAGCAAATTTGAGTATGCTAAATGAAATTTCCAAAAGTGTGTTTCAAATTTTATTTTTGGAAAAAGAGAAACTTTATTTTAGCAAATGGGATATGCAAGAATGAAGTTTCAAATGTATTTTGAAAAAAAAAATTTTGTTAATTTTTTGAAAAAGGATATTTCCATTTAACAAATTTAAGTATGTAATATGGAAATCAATTATGTTTCATATTTCAAAGATGAATATTTTGTGTAATTATGTATTTTAAAGAACCTCAAATAATTAAATCTAATAGATATGCTTCAGGTCATTCCAATACCAAATGCCATTTTATTTGAAATGAAATTTTCATTCAATAAATTTGGGTATATTGAATGAGATATTCATATGTGCTTTTGAAAATTTAGTTTTTTATTTGAAATGAAACTTCCATTCAATAAGTATGGGTATATTGAATGGAAAGGTTCATATGTGCTTTTGAAAATTTATTTTTGATTTTGTTTGAAAATGAGACCTCCACCCAATAAGTGTGGGTATATTGAATGGAGAGGTTTCATATGTGCTTTTTTGAAAATATGAAAATCCCAACCTAACACATGTGGAATGTATTAGGTGGAAGTTCAAAGTTATGATTTTGCTTGAAGAGGTAATATCCATTCAATACATTTGGATGAATTGAATGGAAAGACCCATCTTCAAATTTTAAGTTTTTGAAAATATGATTGTTGGGATTTTATTTTCGAAAAATGAGGTCCTCACCAAAAATGAATTGAATGAAGAAACTCATTTGTATTTTTAGAAAATGTAATTATTGGAATTTTGTTTTTGTAAAGATGATCTTACATATAACAATCATAAAGATTGTTAGATGAAGATGATTTAGGAAAAATTTTATGCAAAATATTTTATTACATGCATTTTTGAAAGAGTGCTTTTTGAAAAGCATGATTTTTTATAAGGAATTATTTTGTCTTTATTATTTTAGAATAAACATTTCCTTACCATAGAAATGATAAGGAGGAAGTCTTCAAATATTTTGTTTTTTATTAGATCTTTTCATTTTACCCATTGGAGAACCTAATGGGGGTTTTAAGATCAACACGGGGTGAGGCCCTAAAACCTAAAGATGTTGGCTAGCTTAACTCAAGAATGAAATAAGCTAAGTGCCTACGGAACAAAATATAGTCTTGGATTCATACCAAAGTACAAACCCACTATCGATACTTGGAGATAACGATCATTAACCAAAGATAGAGAGAGGAACCTTCCACAGCGGAGTCGCCAGAAAAACCTGTGGTGAAATTTTTAAGATTTCTAAAGGATAATATACTTCCATTTTCACTCTATGCGGGATAAAATGAAGATAGAAATATACAACTCTTTTTTTTTGCATTTTTGACACCATGTAGATCCACAGACATTCTTATTGAGGGTGATCGGGTATGACATTGAGGAGAGATGTACTATCTTAAAAGATAGAGGTCACCACCCTACAATGGACCTAATCACCTCAACAAGGACTCCTAAGGACAATGGGTATGCATGTGTACCAAAGATTCTTCCCCAACTTTACATGGAAAAGTAAAGTAGGGTTTATTTTAAACCAGGTTTGTTAAGTTTCCTACAGGGGCAAGCCCCCATAGTTAATTACATCCAAGGAATGATCCTTAGGAATACTCTCGATTAAGGTAAATGATTGTTGTCTCTAAAGATTTCAATAGGTAGGACTATCAATCGATTAGTTTATTTTGAAAGATCAAATGGGATTGATCAAAGAGAAAGAGTTATTATTGAAGCTAAAGGAAGATAACTAGGAAATGCTCATGATGTTAGGAAACCTAGTGAGCATCTTAAACTATCTTATGGTTTGGCTTTATATTTTTAAAATTGAATTATTCAATTGAGTTATCTTTTTTTTTTAGGTTTATGATTCCACAACACAAGATTATGGAAATGCTTAAGAGGTGACGATTTATGCTTATGGCCCATAGAAGGGAGACGCAACCTTAGAACTTAAATTTAGGGAGCTTTGATGAGGGCCAAAAGCATGACCTAAATCTAAGGCAAAAAATGGGTATTTAGTTTGCCTTCATAAGAGAGGGCAAACCACCTGACTCTTTGGACTTACAACCACCTGGGGTGGCAGCCAACTAACTCCTCCTATGATTTTAAATTCATGTAGACAAGTCATATGCCTTATGCAAGATAGCTAGGTTGTTATTTATTTAGAAAGAGATTAAGTCTTTAAACTCACTCCTAAAGAGACTAGATCATGTAAGGGCATGCTTCAAATGACCTAAATCTATTAAAATCATATTATTAGTTATTTTTATTTTTGGACAATCATTTGACTCAGGCTTATATGATTCATATACCTAATGCATGAGAAGTAAGATTATTGGACAAAATCAGTGAGAATGGAGGAGGTGTGTTTCCATCATGGCTCTCAATGGTCAAGCCAAGTTTCTTAGGAAAAGGTGGAAGTCCTCCAATAAAGAGTGAAAAAATATAAATTTATGCATGATGTTATAAAAGAAATACTCATCCAGCTAAGGGGTTGCTAATTTTTTTATCTTGATTTTTTAACCTAAGCTTTAGGTGAGGTTATGAGTTCTTTATTTTAATTTTGAATTGTTTCAATTTGGTAGAAGATTTATTTTTCCCTAAGATCCTAATCCACATCTAAGCCATACATCAAGCAAGAAAAAAACTAGGAAAAAGATATCATCTTAATGCACAAGCTAAATAAATCATCAATCAATTTATAAAGTTAACGCAAAAGAATAAGCGGTCATTTGTGGTCGGGCACCATCGTACAAACCTGAAAAATAAATTGGGTAGCCGAGCTCTACCCTTATACAACCTGGATTACAAATGAATTAAGTATAACTAAGCAAGAAATTCATTGTTATGGGGGTCTTCAAGCTTCAATTCTTCATTCTTCTTTTCTTCTTTCTTCTTCTTTTCTTCTTTTTGATGGTTGAAAGGTGGTTGCTCCAAAGGCTTCACATGGCATATAAGATGAGATCTTATGACCAATGCTCATCCTAATCCCCCATAACAAATATTCCAAAATCCTAATTTCAAAAGATACATGAAAAGGAAAAGTAAATCTAACTAATACATACAAAATAGAGATTAGCTAAATAAACCATACAAATCCCAAGCATATATATTGGACTTAGTATAGCATACATGGGTAACCAAGTCTACCTGGCCTATTGGATTATGCTTAGGGGGTATGAGCACCAGCACAGCAAAAGCAATTATATTTTTATTACAATGCCCCTTAAGCATAATCCCCTATAAAAAGTAATGATTAGACTAAGTTATCCTACCATTCATTCTATGCACATTCACCCTAACATCCAGACTAAAATATATATCACAAAATAAAAGAAAACATCAAACTGTGTACCGCCCTAACCTAAAGCTAGAAGTGGAGACTTAGTTTAAATGTGTGTGCTTTAGAAGGTTTGTGTGGTATGCTTAACTATGGCTTTTGAGGTTTGTATTTTATAAATGTGAAAAGTGTTCAACATAGAGGATGGTTTTAGTTAAGTTATTTTACTTATTTGGGTTGATTTTTTTTTGTATTTTTATTTGGTTTGAATGAATCCTATAATTAATTACTATGTTTTGAAGAGAGGGAAAAAAGAAGAGAACTTCTCCTTCATTCCCTACCTTAAGTAATTTCTAAGTGGATTCATGTTTAGTTTTATTTAGTGAATGTTTTATTATGTATTTTAATTAATCCTAAGTTTAGATCAATTATAAACAAACTTATTCAAAAAGAAAGGCATTTAAGATTAAGTAAAGTGAACTAAATTCACAAAGCATACATCACTTCATTCTTTCTCAACATGTATAACATCCATATGAATGAATCCTAAGCATATCTATACATACAAATGAGAATATTTAGCACACTTTATAATGAATGCAAAGTAGTTTACTTAAGAAGATGTGAATGCTTATGATGCATGCTTTTCATTAAGTAGAAAAGGGGATTCTATCCAATTTTTACATGCACACATGAATGTATGAAAGGCATAAGTGAGTACGATGCCATTGTTAACCAGGGGTGTAAGGTATAAGACCTACTTAGGGCTACTTAAAGTCTCGTAACCTGGGGTTGTCCAGACTAATATGTCACTTTCCTTAAATACAAGCATATGTATAAAAGAAATGAATGAAAAAGAAAATGCAAAAGTTTGTACTTGATTGTTTATTTTATTTATGCAATTTATATGTACAAGTGTAGATATCCTTCTTAAGTAATAGCATAGGAATGAATAGAAAATGGAATTAAGCAAGTGTTAGGTTCTTTTCAAATGAACTAAACACTTTACCAAATCCTATTCAAAATTATACTAAAAGAGGGGAGAAGGAAAACTATACTAAGCACATCCGTATATTTCACTCACTTGCAAGCTTATAAATAAAATATAAGTAACACACTTTCAATTTTTGTAATTGATTCATATATTTTGGAAATAATTTAGATTTAATTGTGATAATAGCCACTAATATTTCTATTTCACCAAAACATGCAATTTGACATAAAAGAAACATTTCACTTTCATTTTGTATTTTTGAAAAGAATGAATGCATGAAATTCATATGACATACACATTTAGCATGTTGGGACGGAACTAAAATGATGAAAGTAAGTAAACACATTCACCCTAATTAATTCTTAAAGATAATCTTATGAAGTAAGAAAGCTTAAAGCAAATCAAATTATTTTTTAAAGAAGGTTTGGTTTTGTTTTGAGTTTGATTTAATTTGAAAAATGTGAGGTGAGTTTGCTATTTTTAACCAATTCCCACATGTGTATGATATTTAAGTTCACTTTTTAGATTATTAGATCCATTTTATATTTTGATTAGGTTAAGGTATGAATTAAGTGTATTAACTACCCTTTACCTATACCACCTTATCATATTTAACCACATAATCATGAGCCAATAAGATGACATAAAACCTCACAAGGAATTTAAATTTGCAATGCACCTAGGAAGAAAAGGTCTAATGCAATTTGGCTCATGATTAGTGATTAATTAAACTAAGGGATTTTGCTTAAGTAATTTCATAACCCCTCTCACACATGTGAGTTGGATTTTGATTTTCTTAATGTACTTAAGCTCTTAAATACCTAAGCATCTATCCAAGATAGATTAATTAAGTTTTCAAAGGTTTTAGAATTTTATGAAATTAATTAAGGGGGTAATTAGTGAATTAACCCTTAATTAAGAATGGATTTAAGGAACAAAAGGGGGTTTAGAGAATATCTAAAGGAAAGTATCCCAAACTTATTCCCTAAACCTTACATTCACTTAATCAAGACTTAATTGACTCAATCAGAGGGTTAAACCACTAATTATGCCCTTAATTAAACTTAATTATATTAAGGGAGTGATTAAGGAATGAACTAGTAATTCCTCTAATTAAGCCACCAATAAATCCCAAGAAAATTAAAGGAGACAGGATTCATCCCAGTAATTAAGCACAAAAAGTTTGGGATTAATCAAAAGAGTAATTAAAGGGTAATTTGTAAAATAAAATTCTTCAAAAAACCTAAATTCAGAGAAAAATCCTATTCAAAATCTATTGAAATAAATTTTAGAATATTCTATATTCAATTATCTTTTATATGCAATTTATTTCATGTTCTTTTTATTTTTCTACACTTAGATATGAATTTTAGAAGATTTGGTGATTAATTAGAAATTAAATAATCCCAATTATTATTAATCTGGCCCGGCGTCTGTGACGCGGCATGCGCTCTTTACACGCGTGGACGGGATTGGGTATAACATATCGCATCTAAGCTGGCGTGGTGGCGCTTTCTCCTTCATTGATCAAGGATCGAATGGTTGAGATTAAAGCCATGGATCTAAGGGAGGAAATTATGGATATTACGTATTTTAATCCCGGTCGTCCATCCAAAATGGATGGATGGATAGCTAGAGATTCATCCCTTCCATTCTCTGTTAGCCATGGAGACAGTCCATGTTTAAAGCCATGTTCCAAGCTCGATTGAGCTTAGATTATGATGAAAATCTACCCATACCATCTAAGCATGAATACAAGAACATCTAATGGCTAGATCAACCTAGGATTGAAGTTCACTTCACAAAGGACCAACATACATTGAACTTAAGCTCAGAAAAATGGCATACCTCACGGAGGTGATCCGCTCGAATCCCTTGGAGAAGCTTAGATGGGAGATGAAGCTTTCTTTTTGAGCTCTTGAAATTGAGGGGATGCTTCTATAAGTTAAATCCTCCTTTCCTTGAGCTTGGCCTTGATCTAATTGGATCCTCCCATGCCTTTGGAGATTGGGAAAGAGCTTGGGCAACTTTAACTTGGTCTTCTGATGGAGCTTGAAGAAGGAATTGGATTGAAGTTGAGTGTGGAGTAAATTCAAATTTCAGTCAAGCTCCCCTATTTTCAAGTGATGAAAATCGATAATGGAGATTTCAAATCCTCTCTAGGAAGCTTGAAAATACTCTCTAAGGCATGCTCTGAGTTCCTATACTTCAATTAACTAAGGGAGAGTGAAGATTCAATTGAATTCGGGGGAGTATATCTCCCCCTTGAGCAATTAGACGGCCGAGAAGGATTGTGCCATTTTGATCCAATTGAGCTCATTAAATGGGTTTGTTAGGCCATTTAGGGTGTCCTTAAATTCAGTTTTGGCCAAGGAGTGGAATGGTGAACGTCCCATGTGCTTGAATTGAGTGTAAGGAGGATTTCCATGTGACCGTTTCAATGGGAGTGGTCGATTTGGCCATTGGGCTAAGTTGGGCTGACCCAAACCCATTGGATTGGGTGCACCACACTGCCTAGTGTTCACTTGATCCACTAAGAGGGTGCCAAGTGGTTATGGAGAAGATTTAACCAAATTCTAAATGGATTTGGCCAAAATTTATCCTATGGCCTAGGGGTAAAATGGTCATTTTACCTTTATTTTAGTTTAGGTATGTTTGGTATGATGAGAAAATAGGTTTGGCCAAGTTTCATCGAATTTGGAGTTGGTTTGATGTGATTTGGCTAATATTAACCCATTTAGGTCAAAATAGGTCAACTTGGGTCAAGTTGACCAAATTTTTAAATTAGGTCGATCTAAGGGTTGGGTCAAGTTCATATGATCATTTGAAATGTTTTGGTGACTTTGGTTTAATTTAATTTAGCTTAGGTTTTAATTTGGTTCATATGATTTCATTTAGGTCAAATGGGTCAAGTTGACCAATTTGACCCATTTAACCTATTTGAGCTAGGTCATGGATAGGTTTAGGTTTGGTTGGTCATATGAAAGAGATTGGTATCTTTATTTCTAATCAATTTTGGTTAATTTTGAATTTGGCTCAATTTGACCATTTATGTCAAGTTGGATTCATGGTCAATTGGGCTAGGTTGGCTCTAGGTAGCCAATTGGGGCTTTGGTCAAGTTCAACAATCATTTTAGAATGAACTTGACCTATTGGTTTCAATTGATTTAGCTTAGATCAAGTTGTTGACACATTTTGACTTTTTAGGTCAAGTTGGGTCAACTTGGTCAAAATGGCCTATGGGTTAAACTTAAATGTTGACTTGGTCAAGTTCAAACATTGATCATGAATGAACATAGATCATTGGTTTCAATCAATTTGGCATAGGGTGGATTTTGGCTATGTTGGGTTTCATTTTGGCTAAGTGTTGACTTGGTCAACCCTTAGGTTTGACTTGGTTTGACCCAATTTGAGTGATTGATTATCTCATAATGATTGTTGATCATGATGAGAGGCTCATGTGGGCTTAGTTCAATCCAATTTGGTTAAGATTAGAATTTGGCTCATAAGGGTACTTTAGGTCACTTTGGGTCAAGTGAGCTTAAGTGGGTCAAATAGCTTGATCAAAGCTTGATTTGAGTTTGATTGAACTACATATGGACTTATGATTGAAATATAAATTCATTTGCAAGTGGTTTGAAGTTAAATGGGTCTTGATTCATTTGACAATTTCAAGTTCAAAGGGTGAACATGAAATGGATTTTGGCTTGACTTTTTGAATTGAGTTTTAGTTAAGTGATTGAAGTTTGTATTTATATTTGAATTTATAATTGACGGATTGATTAAATCATGAACAAAAATTAAGAGATTGGCTTGATTTGAAATTGATTTGGCTAAGTTCAAGATTTTGACTAGAAATGCTTAGGTTGGATTTTGATTGAATTTGAGTTTGATTTTTTGTAGTTGGTTTTGGTTGTTTGAATTTATATTTCATTTACATATGTGAATATAAATGAGAATATAGATGGGTTATGAGAAAATTTCATGAGTTTGAAGTGATTTGAACATGATTTAGGCTAAGTCCTTATGAGAAAATCAAAGTGACTTAGGAAAGATTTATGAATTTGGATTTGACTTTTGGGTTTAGTTTGATTGATTTGAATTTATATTTCATTTATATATGTGAATATAAATGAGAATATAAAAGAGTTATGAGAAAATTTTATGAGTTTGAATTGATTTGAAGATGATTTGCTAAGTCCTTAAGAGGAATTAAGGACTTAAGAAGGATTTTAATTTAGAATTTGAATTTTGGATTTAGTTTTGATTTGAATTTATATTATATATATGTGAATATAAATGAGAATATAAATAAGTTATGAGAAAATTTTATGAATTTGAGTTGATTCAAAGATGATTTAGGCAAGATTTCGAATTTGGAATTTCAACTTGGAATTTGATTTGAATTTATATTTCATTTATATATGTGAATATAAATGAGAATATAAATGGGTTATGGGAATTTGAATTGATTTGAAGATGATTTAGGCTAAGTCCTTAAGAGGGGATTAAAGGACTTAAGAAGGATTTGGAATTTGGAATTTGAATTTTGGATTTCAATCATGGATTTCAATCATGGGTTTCAATCATGTGGTATTAATTTGAGTTTGCAAAAAATCAATTAGGTTGGAATTAATTTAGGTTTGATTTAGGGCAGCGTCAGCAGAACTCCCTAAAGGAATTTCCCTACTACGAGTTGAGATAAATCCCCGGGTTGGTACTCACTCTGTACTCACCCTTAGGTCAGGTTCAATATGTTTTGCCATAAGTAGGTTACCCCTATAGTCATTCCGCTTTGGAAGATGTAAGACTATGACACATTCTTTCTAGCATGACTGTCGTAAACCAATGTGCAACCCTAGGACAGGATCAATTTGTTGCCCAAAGCAACTGATCACCCCACTGGTCTTTTCTAGTGGAAGATGTGAGTCCCTGAGCTTTCTTCCCTTGAATTGATCTTTGCAAACCGAAAGGCACTCCTATGGTTGGATAGTTCTCCCATCGGTCGGGAAGCTATTTCCTTTGGTTTGATAAATCTGAGATAGGCCTAGGCTAATATAAGCTCCTTCTTAGTGTGATCCATCGCAAACCAATAGAATCCATCAAAATAAACTAAAAAATGAAATTAATCTTGACTATCTTTGAGCTGATTTAAGTCCCCCAGTGTCATTCACTCAATAGTCAGTCCTAGGTCAGATTTGATCTGTTACCTTACCAACTGATCACCCTAGTGGTTCCTTGTGTTGGAAGATGTGAGTCTCTGTACTTTCTTTTTAACTTGACCATTGTAAATCGAAGGGCATCCCTTTGGTCGGTTAGTCTTACTATGTACTTGGTAGACTACTCCCTTTGGATTGGTAAGTCTGAGTTAGGACTAGGCCTCCATGGCCCCTACTCAGTGCAGTCCATCACAAACTGATATGATCAATCATCATCAAAATAAACTAAAAAATAAAATTAACCTTGACTATCTTTGAGCTAATTTAAGTCCCCCAGCAGTATTCACTCAATAGTCAGTCCTAAGTTGGATTTGATCTGTTGCCTTGCCAACCAATCACCCCAGTGGTTCCTTGTGTTGGAAGATGTTAGTCCCCATGCTTTTTTCCTAACTTGACCATTACAAACTGAAAGACATTCCATTGGTCGGTTAGTCCTACTATGTGGTTGGTAGACTACTCCCTTTGGATTGGTAAGTCTGAGTTAGGTCTAAGCCTCCATGGCCCCTACTTAGTGCAGTTCTTCGCAAATTGATGGGATCCATCATAATCAAAATAAATTAAAGAATGAAATTAATCTGAACTATCTTTGAGTTGATTTAAGTCCCCTAGCAGCATTCACTCAATAGTCGTCGTGGTTTGATCTGCCTTGCCAATCACCCGGATTCCTTATTTTGGAAGATGTCATTCCCCGTGCTTTCTTCCTAACTTGACCATTGCACACTGAAAGGAATCCCCTTGATTGGTTAGTCCTACAATGTGTTTGGTGGACTACCCTTTGGATTAGTAAATCTGAGTTAGTTTTAGGCCTCCATGGATCCTACTCAGTGCGTTCCATCACAAACCAACAGGGTCCATCTCAAAATCTAAAATCTAAAAATCTGAAACAAATTCAACCCTCCTCCCTTAGTGGAGTCAAACTATGGTGAAATATTCCTGCCTTCATCTATCCTTTTGAAGAGGGGATAAATGAAAATAAAAATATACGCCTTTAGTTTGGGACACCACGTAGATCCACAAATGTACTTATTAGGGTGATCAGGTACAACATTGAGGAGAGGTGTACTATCTCGAAAGACAGAATTTACCACCCTATAATGGACCTAATCATCTCAATAAGGACTCCTAAAGATAATGGGTCTACATATGTACCAGAGATTCTTCCCCTATTTTACATGAAAAAGTAAAGTAGGGTTTATTTTAAATTGGGTTCGTTAAGTTCCCTATGGAGGCAAGACCTCATAATTAATTACAACTTAATGAATGAGATTCATCGAGAATACTCTCGATTAAGGTAAATGATCATTATCTCCAAGGATTTCAATAGGTAGGACTATCAATCGATTAGTTTATTTTTGGTAAATTAAGTGGGATCAATCAAGAGGAGGGAGTTCTTATCGAAGCCAAATGGAGGTGAGTAGGGGATGTTTAGGATACTAGGAAGCCTCATAAACATCCCAAACTATCCTATGGCTGGGCTTTACATTTTTGAAATTGAATTACTTATTTGAGTTGAATTTTTATTAGAAGTTTAGGTCTTATAATTCCATAATGCAAGGTTATAGAAATACCTATGAGATGAGGATTTATGCTTATGGCCCATAAAAGGCAGAAGCAATCTCAGAACCTAAATCTAGGGAGCTTTGGTGAGGGTCGAAAGCATGACCTAAATCTAAGGCGACAATGGATAATTGGTTTGCCTCCACGAGAGAGGACAAACCACCTGACTACTTGGACTTACAACCGCCTGGGGGTGGCCACCAATTAACTCCTTCTACCATTTTAAATGCATGTAGGCAAGTCATATGCTCTATGGAAGATAGCTGGGCTATTATTTATTTAAAAAGAGACTAAGTCCTTAAACTCACTCCCTAAAGAGATTAGATCATGTAAGAGCAAGCTTCAAATGACCTAAATCTAATGCAAATCATATTACATGTTATTTTCATTTTTTTGGATAATTGCTTGACTCAGGCTTAAAGGATTTATATGTCTAATGCATGAGAAGTAAGATTATTGGCCAAAATCAGTGAGAAGGGAAGAGGTGTGTTTCCACCATGGCTCTTAAAGGTCAAGCCAAGTTTCTCTGGAAAAGGTGAAAGCCCTCCAATCAAGAGTGAAACAATATGCCTTTATATATGATGTTATAAAAGAAATACTTATCCAACTAAGGGGTTGCTAATTCTTTTATCTTGTTTTAACTTAGGCTTTAAATGAGGTTATGAGTTATTTATTTTCATTTTGAACTGATTAATTTGGTAGAAGATTTATTTTTTCCTAAGAGCCTAATCATCATCCAAGTCATACATGAAAGCAAGGAAGAAACTAAGAAAATATGCGATCTTAATGCACAAGCTAAACAAAACATCACACATTTTATAAAGCTAATGCAAAAAAATAAAAGGCCATTTATGGTCAGGCACCACCGCACAAATCTGAAAACAAATTGAGTAGCCAAGCTCTACCCTTATACAATTCGGATTACAAATGAATTAAGTACAATTAAGCAAGGAATTCATTATTATGGGGGTCTTCAAGCTTCATTTCTTCATTCTTATTTTCTTCTTTCTTCTTCTTTTCTTCTTTCTTCTTTGGCTCCTTCTTTTGGATGGTTGGAAGGTGGATGCTCCAAAGGTTTCACATGGTACATAAGGCATGGCCTTATAACCAATGCTCATCTTAATCCCCATAACAATAATTCCAAAATTCTAATTACAAAAATACATGAAAAAGAAAAGTAAATCTAACTAACACCTGCAAAATACAGATTAGCTAAACAAATCATATAAATCCCAAGCATGTATATTAACAAATTAGACTTAGCACCCCACACATGGGTAACTAAGTCCACCTGACCTATTTTGGATTACGCTAAAGGGTATAAGCAATTTGCACAGCAAAAGCAGTTACATTTTTATTACAGCACCCCTTAAGCATAATCCCTTACAGAAGACAAAGATTAGAGTGAATCATCCTACCATTCATTCTACGCACATACACCCTAATATCCAAACTAAAACATCACATCATAAAACAAAGCAAACATCAAACCATGCACCGCCCTAACATAGGACTAAAAGTGGTGACTTGGCCTAATCTGTGTGCCATTTAAGGTTTGTGTGGTATGCTTAGCTAGGCTTTAAGGTTAGGATTTTCTAAGTGTGAAATGGTTCAACTAAGAACGGGGTCTCATTTAAGTTGTTTAGTTGATATGGGTTAATTTTATTTGATGATTTAGTTTGGTTTGAATGAACCTACTTAATTACTAAAGGTTGTAAAGAGAGGAAAAGAGAAGAGAACCTCTCTTTCCTCCCAACCTTTAGTAATTTCTAAGATAGATTCATTAATAATTTTTTGTTAGGTGAATATTTTATTATTATGTATTTTAATTAATCCTAAGTTTAGATTTTCTCTAAACAAACCTATTCAAAAATAAAGGCATTTTAAGATTAAGTAAAGTGAATTATTGTCACAAAAAATAAAACAGTTTATTTCTTTCCCCATGTGTATCATGCATATGGATGGATCCTACGCATATCAATACATACAAATGTGAATGTTTAGCATACTTTATAATGAATGTTAAGTGAGTTACTTAAAAAAATTTGAATGCTTTATGATGCATGATTTCCATCAAGTTGGAAAGAAGTTTTCTTATCCATTTTTCACATGCACACATATATGTATGAAAGGCATATGTGAGTACGGCGTCATTGTTAACCAGGGGTGTAAAGTACAAGACTTACTTAGAGCTACTTAAAGCCTCGCAAACCTGGGGTTGTCCAGACTAATATATCACTTTCATTAAATATAAGCATATGTACAAAAGAACTGAATGAAAAAGAAAGATACAAAAGTTTGTATTTGTATGTTTGATTTGTTTATGCAATTTAAATGTGTAAGTGTAGATTTCCTTCTTTATGTAATAGCATAGGAATGAATTAGAATGGAGTTAGTCAAGTGTTATGTTCTTTTCAAATGAACTACATACTTTGCCAAATCCTATTCAAAACTATGCTAAAAGAAAAGAGAAGGAAAAGTACACTATACACATCTTCATATTTATATCCACATGCAAGCTTATAAATAATTATAAGTAGCACACTTTTAGTTTTAGGTATTTGATTTATATATTTTGAAAATAGTTTTGAATTTAATAGTGATAATAGACACTCATATTTTTTACTTTAGCCAAAACATGCAATTTGACATAAAGAAAATATTTTATTTTGAATTTGATTTTAGAAAAGCATGAATGTAAGAAACTCATATGACATACACATTTAGCATGTTAGGAAAGAAATAAAGTGATGTAAGCATGTACTTTCATTCACTCTAATTAACTCTTAAAAATAATCTTATGAAGTAAGATCATTTAAAGAGAATCAAAAGTTGTTTAAAGAGACTTTCATTTTGTTTTGAATTTGATTTGAATTAGGAAAGTGTGAGAAGGTTTGCTGGACCTTACCCATTACCACATATGTGTATTATTTTAGTTTAATTTTTAAGTGATTAGATTAATTTTATGCTTTGGTTAGGTTAAGGTGTAGATTAAGTTCATTAATTACCCTTTACCTATACCACTTTAATATATTTAATCAAATAATTATGAGCCAATGTATGACAGAAAATCTCAAGGAATTTAAATCAGTAATGCATCATAGGAAAGAAAGGTACCTAATACAATTGGCTCACAATTAATGATTAATTAAGCTAAAGGGTTTAATTTGAGTACTTTCATAACCCTTCCCACACATGTGGGTTAGGTATGATTTTCTTAAGTTACTTAGGTTATTGAACACCTAAGCATCTACCGAAGAAGGAATAGATTAAGTTTCTAGATTAATTTTGGTTTTAATAATTTGGTTTGATTAATTAATTAGATCATTAGTGGATTAACCCTTAATTAGATTTGGATTTAAGAAAAAAAAAGGGTTTAGGGAATAGCTTACAGAAAATATCTCAAAACTATTCCATAAATCTTCTAATCACTTAAACAATGCTTAATTATCTTAATCAAGAAATTAAACCACTGTTCATATGCTTAATTAACCTTAATTACATTATGTGAGTGATTAGGGGTTCATAAATTAATTTTCCTAATTAACTCATTAATAAATTCCAAGCAAATTAGGGGAGGCAGAAGTCATCCTACTAAATATGCCTGAGAAGTTTGGAATTAATTAATGAAGTCATTAGGGAGTAATCAGGGTTATTAATTTTTTAAATAAATCCTAATTAAGAAAAATTTACTATTCAAATTTCATTAGAAATAATTTTATTGGATTTTCCTCTAAATTATCTTTAAAATGAACCTAAGTTTGTATTTTTTTTTAAAAAAAAAATTTTCTACAATTAGTTATGAATTAAGGAAGTTTCAATTGATTTAAGTGATTTTTATGAATTCTGCTAATTTATTTTATTAAAATAAATCATTTGACAGTAAAAATTCAATATCTTTTAATCCAAAGGTTATTTTGACTTGAAATTTTTATGGTAGGTGTATTTTAGCTTGAATTGTAATTTCTAAAAATTTCAACTTAATCTGACATGTATTTTTGGTTTAATTAATGAAATTTAATTTTTATTAAAACTTGAATTAAGCTCAAAATATTTAGTAAAATTTGAGAATTGTGAGTTTGTTAGATTCCTCTTGGAAAGACAAAACCAATGAGCCCTTGTTTGTAATTTTTGATTAAGTATTTTATTTTTTTTATGAATTTTTGAAATTTCAAATGATTTAAAGTAATTGTTTAAATAAAAAAAATCAGATTTTTGTATTTAGCATAGTCAGCGCGCCACGCCATGCCACGTTAACGTGGAAACAATGCCATGTGGCACTATGTGATTGGATGATCGAGAGTGGTGCCGCGTCAGCCTTGATGAGCGGGAAAATGGGTTAACGGGTCGAGAGTGACCCGCAGTTCACTCTGGACCATCCGATCATATATCAGATCACGCGTTCCAAAGGCTAGGATCGCATGATCAGCGTGTGATCTGAGCCGTCTGATCACGTGAACCGCACGATCAAACAGTCCATATCACATCAAGCGATCCGAAGGCCTAGATAGCACGATCAACATGCAATCTGAGCCATCCGATCCCGCGAACCATGGGATCGAACGGCTAATGCTTTGCTGCCGGTGGTGAACAGTAAATTCAGGACTTTTTTTTAAAAAAAAGATGGTTTCTAATGAAAACTTATCCAAATGGACTCATTTTTGAATCGATTCGCACCGAAAAAATTCTATTTTCTAATTGGGATGAGTTAAAGTAAAAAATGTTGGATTATCTAAGAGTAGATTTCTAAAAATCACAAAAAAAATCATCACAAAATGAAGGATCCTAAGGTCGGCTACGATTTTTGAAAGTTACCTCACCGGGGATGATTTTCGGTAGCGGTGATGACTCGAGCACGCTGTTGAGTGAGGAAATATGCCTTAGAATGAGCTTGGATCTTCTCCTTCACGTCGAAATGAAGTTTCCTCAGGTGATCATCGTTTCCTCATTGAAATTCAGTTATTTTTGAAGTATTTCTCTCCAAAATGAAGTGGGGGTGATTTCCAATGGCTTTGGGAGCTCTAGGAGAGGGAGAATGAGAGGAATGATGGTTTTCTTTAGCCACTAATGCCTTGAACAAAAATGAACCTTTTGTTTAAAATTTTGGCTCCAAACTCATGTCATTTAGCTTGGGGTGGTTGGGAATAAAAGATAATCATCTTAGGTGGTTCCCTATGGTTGGCTAAGGCATGGAAAGTGATTGCCATGAAGGAAAAATGGGTATCCTAGCTAAGGGGAGGTGGGAGTCCTTCATGCCAAGTGTTCTAATAGGAGAGATGAGGTGATTTCACCTCCCCATGAGTCATGGCTGCCCCAACCACTCCTTGGATCATAAAATCAATGTCTTTGGTGCCTATGTGGACCAATGGATGAGTGCCAAGTGGCCAACGAAAAGAAATGACCACTTGGGAAAGTGTCTATTCTCATGGGATGCCCTTGACCCAAGGGCAAAGTCATCATTTGATATTGAATTTAATTTGAGCAAATCTAAAATGGGTCAAAAGTAAGTTGGACCAAATTTCATGACCTTTGAAGTTCATTTGGTTTAATTTGGGTTAATTTGACCCATTGGGGTCAAATTGGGTCAAAATGGATTAAGTTGACCAATTGGTCAAATTGGGTCAAACTAAGAGTTGGGTCAAGTTCAAATGACTATTTTGATTGCATTGGTTCAATTTGGATTAATTTGGATTTAATTTGGATTTTGGCCAATTTGATCCTTTAGTTCAATTTGGGCTAAGTTGATCGATTTGGCCCAATTGACCAAATTGGCTTGAATCATGGCTTGGTTTGGGTTTGGTTGATCATTTGGAATATATTGTAGACTTTGTTTTCAATTAATTTTGGTTTGGTTTAATTTTGGCTTGATTTGACCTTTTAGGTCAAGTTGGGTTCATGGTCAATTGGGCTAGGTTGGGTCTAGTTGGCCAATTGATCAAATTGAGTTTAATTAAGGATTTGATCAAGTTCAATAATCAATTTAGAGTGAACTTGAGCCATTGGTTGCAATCAATTTGGTTTATGTTGTAATTTGGCTAATTTGGGTTCATGTGGGTTAAAGGGTTGACTTGGTCAACAGGCTAGGTTGACTTGGCTTTACCCAATTCATGACAATTGATTAACCTATGATGATCAACAAACATGACATGAAGTTTTGATTGGCTTAATTCACTTTGATTTGAATTGAATTGGATTTGATTCATGTAGGTCAAATTGGCCACTTTGGGTCAAGTGAGCTAATTGGGTTTAGTTGGCTTGATCAATGCTTGATTCAAGTTTGGTTGAACTCACATATGGATTTATGATTGAAATATAAATCCATTTGCAAGAGATTTAAAGTCAAATGGGTTTTGATTCATTTGTCAATTTCAAGTTCAAAGGATGAACATGAGTTTGACTTGGGTTTGATTTTTTGAATTTAGTTTTGGTTTGGTGATTGAAGTTTGAATTTATATTTGGATTCATGTTTGAAATATTGATTGAATCATGAAGAAAAATCAAGGGTTTGGCTTGATTTGAGTTTGATTTGGCTAAGTTTGCCATTTTGACTTGAAAGGCTTAGGTTGGATTTTAATTCAATTTGAGTTTAATTTTTGGAGTTGGTTTGGGTTGTTTAAATTTATATTTCATTTATATATGTGAATATAAATGAAAATATAAATGGGTTATGAGAAAATTTCAACAATTCGAATTGATTTGGATTTAATTTTGAGCCAAGTCCATAAGATAGAATCAAAGGGCTTAGGAAAGATTTTTGGAATTTGAATTTGAGTTTTGGATTTAGTTTAATTGATTTGAATTTATATTTCAATATAAATGGGAATATAAATGGGAATATAAATGGGTTATGAGAAAATTTCTTGAATTTCAATTTATTTGGATTTGATTTGAGCTAAGTCCATAAGATAGAATCAAAGGGCTTAGGAAAGATTTTTGGAATTTGAATTTGGATTTCAATCATGAGTTTTGATTATTTAGAATTGATTCATGATTTTAGAAAATCTATTGAAATTGATTCAAGGTTTGATTTGGAGTTAAAGTTGATATGAGTTTGGAGTTGATTTAAATTTGACTTGAAGGAAGGAAGTGAGGAGTTGGTTCAAGCTATAGGGTAGAAAAATTTTCCTGACACCCATAAGACATGACTTATTCCTATGGTTAACTCTTCTAAGTCTCTAGGGTAGGTTAAGTGTTCACCCAATCACTAGATGTGTCTTAAGACTAAGGATCTCTTAAAGTCTAAGAGAAGTTCTATGTCTAAGATGAAGGGGTTGAGCACTCAAACAAACAACAAATCAAATCAGTTTCTCCCCAGTGAGACTCAAATCAAACCTTTCATCCCCTTGTGGATGATTTGAACATGTTTCCCTAGTGGAAGGTTCACATACTCTATCCCTAGTGGATTCTTCCTTCCCTCTCTTATGTCCTTGACATGAGTAGAGTCACATTGCACTAAGCTTTGGATTCCTTTTACACCTTGGGTTAGGACTAGATCATTTCTGTTAGTGCTTGTGATCGTTTGGTGTTGTTGATCATTTCGGTCAATACCAATACATTCAGTGTTCCTTGTCAGTCACACCACACCTATTGAGAATCCTTTGTTGACCTCATTTTTAGGATGAGCTCTCAACCCTCCCATCTTAGACATAGGACTTCTCTTAGACACTAAGAGTTCCCTTAGTCTTAAGACACTTCTAGTGATTAGGTGGACACTCAACCTAACCCTAGAGACTTAGAAGAGTTAGCCATAGGAATAGGTCATGCCTTAGGGGTGTTAGGAAAATTTTTCTACCCTATAGCTTGAACCATTCCTCACTTCCTCCTTTCAAGTCAAACTCCAAATCAATTCAAATCAAAATCCCAAATCAATTCTAAATCAAAATTCAAATCAATTCTAACTTAATTGATTTTCTCAAATTCAAATCAAACTCCAAATCAAATCAACATTAAACTCAAATCAATTCTAACTTAATTAATTTTCTCAAATTCAAATCAAAATCCCAAATCAATTCTAACTCAAAACTTAAATCAATTCCAACTTAATTGATTTTCTCAAACTCAAATCAATTCCAAATGATTGAATCTTATGATTGAAATTCCAAGTTCAAAAATATTTCCTAAGTCCTTTGATTCCCTCTTATGGGCTTAGCCTAAATCAAATCTAAATAAATTCAAATTCAAGGAATTTTCTCATAACACATTTATATTCTCATTTATACTCACAAATATAAATGAAATATAAATTCAAATATCCAAAACTAATTCAAAAATAAAACTCAAATTCAATCAAAATTCAATATAAGCCTTTCAAGACAAAATCTTGAACTTAGCCAAATCAAACTTAAATCAAGTCCAACCCTTAATTTTTCTTTATGATTCAATCAATCCTTCAATCATGAATCCAAATATAAACATAAACTCCAACCATCAAACTAAAACTAAATTTAAAAATCAAACCCAAGTCAAACTGTGTTCACCCTTTGAAATTGTCAAATGAATCAAAACCCATTTGACTTCAAATCTCTTGCAAATGGATTTATATTTCAATCATAAGTCCATATGTGAGTTCAATCAAACTCAAATCAAGCTTTGACCAAGCCATTTGACCCACTTAGGCTCACTTGACCCAAAGTGACCTAAAGTATCTCTTATGAACCAAATTCTAATCCTACTCAAATTATATTGAACTAAGCCCGCCTAAGCCTCACATTGTAAGCAACATTCATCATAAGATGATCAATCACTCAAATTGGGTCAAACCAAGTCAAACCTAAGGGTTGACCAAGTCAACACTTAGCCAAAATGAAACCTAAATTAGCCAAAATCTACCATAGGCCAAATTGATTGAAACCATTGATCAAAACTCATTTATGATCAATGTTTGAACTTGACCAAGTCATCATTTGAGCCTAACCTAGCCCAATTGGCCACTTGACCCAAGTTGAACCAACTTGACCTAAAAAGTCAAAATTTGTCAAAACTTGATCTAAGAAAAATTGATTGAAACTAATGGGTCAAGTTTATTCCAAATCACTTATTGAACTTGACCAAAGCCCCAATTGGCCAACTAGACCCAACCTAATCCAATTGACCTTGAACCCAACTTGACCTAAAAGGTCAAATTGAGCCAAATCCAAATATAAATCAGATTGATTTGAAACAAAGATACAAATCCATTTCAAATGATCAACCAAACATAAACGAACCCATGACCTACCCAAATAGGTCAAATGAGTCAAATTGGTCAACTTGGCCCATTTGACCTAAATAAAATCAAATGAACCAAATTTAAATATAAATCAAATTGAACCAAACCAATGATGCTAAAACATTTCAAATGGTCATATGAACTTTGACGACCCAATTTGTCCAATTGGTCAACTTGACCCAAGTTGACCCATTTTAAATGGGTCAACATGAGCCAAATCATATCAAACCAACTCCAAATTCAATGAAACTTGGCCTAACCCATTTTTCAATCATACCAAACATATTCAAACTAAAATCAAGATCAAATGATCATTTTACCCCTAGGCCATAGGGTAACCTAAATTCAAAATCACTTAGAATTTGGTTAATTTCTTCTCATAGACACTTGGCATCCTCTTAGTAGACCAAATGGTCACTAATAGACATGGTGCACATGACCCATTTGGGTTTGGGTCAACCAAACGCAACCCAAGGTCAAAATCGACCACCCCCATGGAAATGAGCACATGGGAACCTTCCTCCACCCATTTCAAGCATATGGCACTCCTTCATTACCTCTCTTTGGCCAAACTGAATGCAATGCCACCCTAAACAACCTAACAAACCCACTCAAGGAGGAGTATTAGATCAAAATGGAAAAGGAGCTTGCAGTCGTCCGATCCTTCATGGGGGAGATATACTCCCCCTAATTTCATTTCAAGTGATAGCTCTTGCATTCGATTGAGTAATAGGAAGTAGAGCTAGCATTTCATAGCTCCTTCAAGCTTCCTAGAGCAAATTCAACTTCTCTATTGTTAATTTCTCCAAGCCAAAAATAGAGAAGGTAGCAAGGAAATTCAACTTAGCCAATACATAAAACCAATCCAATTCCTCCTTCGAGCACCCTCAGAGGGCTTAGTCGAACTCATCCCAAGATTCTTCTAAGCTCCAAAGGCAAGGGAGGTGGGACTTTAATCAAGACTGAATCCATTTGAAGGAGAGCTTGGCCCATAAGAAGATCCACTCAACCAAACCACCTCAAATCTTCAACAGGGCTTCGTCTCCACTAGACAAAGCTACCTCATTGAACTCGAGCACAAGTGATAGCCTCCAGCGAGGTATGCCATCAACCCGAGCTTAAACTAGAGAGTGTGTGCTCTTTTGTGAAGTGGATTTTCATCTCAAGAAAAGTTAGCCATTGGATGTGTCCCCCTTGCATGATGATGGTGTGGGTTAAGTTTGAGCTCAATTGAGCTCGGATCTTGCCCTAAAGGATGGACGGATGTCCTCACCCACAGGGAAGATCAGTGATGGATCATGGTTCATCCATCCACGCATTTTGGATAGACGACCATGATCAAGACTCATATGATCCTTTGATTTCCCCCTTAAGAACCACGGGCTTGATCTCAATCGTTTGATCTTAGATCGGACGGATGGGGAGAAAGCGTGTAGCACCGCCGCTGATGTAGTACTATGATGTGACAACTTAAGTAGCCTCTCTCATTGTGTCACATGGAAAGCGCGCGCCGCGTCAGCCTCCACGTGGTGCCGACGGGATTAGCCCTATAATTAAGGGATTAATTACTTAATAATCATGAAAATTTCAAATATTCATAACTAATTATAGAAAAATTAGAAAAATATAAAATAAAAATCATTGGAAAGATAATTCAAAGAGGAATATTATGAAATTAATTTCAAATGTTTTTAAATAGTGATATTCTCTGAATTATGGTTTTATTGGGAATGAAATTATATTAATTACTCCCTAATTATTCCATTGATTAATTCCAAACTTCTTAGGGTTGATTAATGGGATGATCTCTACCTCCCATGATTTTCTTGGAATTTATTAATGGTTTAATTGGGGTAATTGCTTGGTTCATTCCTAATTACTCTCTTAATCAATTAAATGATTAATTAACCTTTTAAATAATGATAAATCCATTATTTAATTTTGCTAATTACCTTAGAATAGTGAGTGGACTTAGGGAATGAGATTAAGAGTTCATTCTCATATCTTTTTTCTAAGCTTGTTTCATTTGGACAAAAACCTAATTAAAGTGCAAATTAATTAAATAATTTAATCTCTTAATTAAATGGCTTAATTATTCAAACTTTTTGGAATCAAAATATTCCAAAACTTAATCAATTCATCTTAAGTAGGTGCTTAGGTGTTCAATGACCTAAGTAACTTAAGAAATCAAAATCCAACCCACATGTGTGGGAAGGGTTATGAAAGTACTTAAATTAAACCCTTTAACTTAATTAATCACTAATTATGAGCTAATTACATTAGGCTCTTTCTTTCCTAGGTGCATTGCTGATTTAAATTCTTTGTGTTATTTTATGTCATACATTGGCTCATAATAATGTGATTAAATATGTTAAAGTGGTGTAAGTAAGTGGTAATTAATACACTTAATTTACACCTTAACCTAACCAAAATATAAAATTGATCTAATCACCTAAAAATTAAATGAAAACATCATACACATGTGTGAATAGGTTAGGACCAACAAACTCATCTCATATTTCTCAGATTGAAATTAATCTCAAACAAAATTCAAACTCGCTTTAATACAAATTTGATTTACTTTAAATAATCTTATTCATAAGATTATCTTTAAGAATTAATTAGGGTGGATGAACTTACATTGCTTCCATAACTTTATTTATTTCCTAATATGCTAAATGTGTATGCCATATGAAAATCATGCATTCATGCTTTTTGAAAATCAAATTAAAAAGAAATATTTCCTTTATGTCAAATTGCTTATTTTGGCTAAAATAAGAATATGAATGGCTATTATCACTATTAAATCTAAAATTATTTTCAAAACTTATAAATTAATTATAAAAACTGAAAGATATGTTACTTATGATTATTTATAAGTTTGCATGTGAGTAGAAATATAAAGATGTGTATAGTATGGCCTTCTTTCTCTTTTCTTTTAGGATAGCTTTGAATAGGATTTGGCAAAGTGTATAGTTCATTTAAAAAGAACACAATACTTGCTTAAATACTTTTCTATTCATTCCTCACTTATTACTTAAGAAGGACATCCATATTTATAAATATAAATTACTTAAACAAATCAAACAAATAAACATAAACTTTTGCATCTTTCTTTTCCATTCAGTTCTTTTGTACATGCATATGTATTTAAGGAAGGAAAGCGGTATATTAGTCTAGACAATCTCAGGATTACGAGACTTTAAGTAGCCCTAAGTAGGTCTTGTACCTACACTCCTAGTGCTAACAATGATGTCGTACTCACTAATGCCTTTCATACATATAAATGTGCATGTGAAAAATGGATAAAAAGAAATCCCTCTTTTCTACTTAATGAAAATCATGCATCATAAGACATCCAAATTTTCTTAAGTAACACTACTTAGCATTCATCATTAAGGTAAGCTAAACATTCCCATTTGCATGTATAGATATGTTAGAATTCATCTATATGCATGTTACACATGTTGGGAAAGAAATAAAATAATGTGTGTTTTGTGATATTAATTCACTTTATTTAATCTTAAAATGCCTTTCTTTTTTGATGGTTTGTTTAGGAAAAATCCAAACTTAGGATTAATTAAAATACATAATAAAATAGTCACTAAATAAGAATCAAATATGAATCTACATTAGAAATTACTTAAGGTAGGGAGGAAAGAGAAGTTCTCTTTTCTTTTCCTCTCTTTATAACTTAGTAATTAATTATATGATTCACTTAAACCAAATCAAAATACAAAATAAAATTAACCCAAATCAACTAAGAAACTTAAATTTAAACCATCCTCTAAGTTAAACATTTTCATACTTAGAAAACCTAAACCTTAAAGCCTAGCTAAGCATACCACACAAACCTTAAATAGCACACACATTAGGCTAAGTCACCATTTCTAGCTTTAGGTTAGGGTTGTTTGATGTTTGCTTTTATATTGTGCTTTGATAATTTAGTCTGGATGTTAGGGTGAATGTGCGTAGAATGAATAGTAGGACGATTTAGTCTAATCATTATCTTCTACAAGGGATTGTGCTAAATGGGGGCTGTAATAAAAATATAAAATTTCTTTTACTGTGCAGGTACTTATACCCCTAAGCATAATCCAATAGGCCAAGTGGTCTTGGTTACCCATGTGTGGGGTGTTAAGTCTAATATATGCTCATACATGCTTGGAATTTGTATGATTTATTTAGCTAATCTCTGTTTTACAGGTGTTAGTTAGATTTACTTTTCCTTTTTATGTAATTTTATAATTAGAATTTTGGAATGATTGTTATGGGGGACTAGGATGAGTATTGGTCATAAGATTTCATCTTATATACCATGTGAAACATTTGGAGCAACCATATTCCAACCATCTAAAAGAAGGAACCAAAAGAAGAAAAGAAGAAAAGAAGAAAGAGGAAATGAAGAATGAAGACCCCCATAACATGAATTCCTTGCTTAATTATAATTTATTCATTTGTAATCTAGGTTGTATAAGGGTAGAGCTCAGCTACCCAATTTGTTTTCAAGTTTGTGCGGTGGAGTCCGACCACAAATGGCTTTTTATTCTTTTGCACTAGTTTTATAAATTTATTAATGTTTATTTAACTTGCGCATTAAGATGACATCTTTTTCTAGTTTCTTCCTTACTTTGTTGTATGGCCTAGATGATGATTAGGCTCTTAGGGAAAAATAAATCTTCTACTAAATTAATCAACTCAAAACTAAATAAATAAATAACTCATAACCTCACTTAAAGCTTAGGCTATATATCAAGTTAAAAGAATTAGCAACCCCTTACCTAGATGTTATCTTAATTTTCTAACATCATGTATAAAAAGTATATTGTTTCACTCTTGATTGGAGGGCTTCCACCTTTGCCAAAGATTTTGGCTTAACCTGTGAGAGCCATGGTGGAAACACACCCCCTTATCTTATTGATTTTAGCTTATAATCTAATTTCTCATATATTATGTATATAAATCCTAAAACCTATGTCAAATTGATTGTCCAAAATAAAAATAAAATGTAACAAAAATTTACATTAGATGTAAGTCATTAAATCATGCTCGACATGATCTAATCTCTTAGGGAGTGTGTTTAAGGACTTGGTCTCTTTCTAAATAAATAACAAACTTACTAACTTTCATAAACATATGACTTTCTTACATATTTTAAAATTGTAGGAGGAGTTAGTTGGCTGCCACCCCCATGCAGTTGTAAGTCCAACAGTCTGGAGGTTTATCCTCTCTTACGGAGGTAAACTAATTACCTATTTTTGCCTTAGATTTAGGTCGTGCTTTTTAGCCCTCGCCAAAGCTCCCTAAATTTAAGTTCTGAGGTCGTTACTTCCCTTCATGGACCACCAGCATAAATCCTCACGTCTTAGGCATTTTTGTGACCTTGTATCATGGAATTATAAGCCCTATCATTCTAATAAAAATTTAATTCAAATAAATTAATTCAATTTCAAAAATATAAAGCCCAACCATAGGGTAGTTTGGGATGCTTACTAGGCTTTCTAGTATCACTTATTTTCATTTGTCTTCGATAAGAATTCCCTCCTCTTGATAGATCCCACTTGACTTTCTGAAAATGAACCAATCGGTTGATAGTCCTATCCTTTCAAAATCTTTAGAGACAACGATCATTTACCTTAATCGAGAGTAATCCTAAGGAACTTCATTCCTTAGGATATAATTAATTATGGGGACTTGCCCTTGTAGAGAGCTTAACTAACCTGGTTTAAAATAAACCCTACTTTACTTTTTCATGTAAAGTAGGAAAAGAATCTTTGGTGCATTCCGAAGACCCATAGTCTTTAAGATTTCTTATTGAGGTGATTATGTCCATTGTAGGGTGGTGACTTCTATCTCTCAAGATAGTACACATTTCCTCAATGCTGTACTCGATTACCCTAATAAGAACATCTGCAGATCTGCGTGGCATCCCAACAAGGCGTATTTTATATATCTCTATTTTCATTCATCCTCTTTTCCCAAAAAGAAAGGGAGATAGATAAAGGCGGAGATGTATAGAATAATTTTCACCACAGATTTTTC
Organism: Cymbidium sinense; assembly: GCA_021442155.1. Classification (NCBI taxonomy): domain Eukaryota; kingdom Viridiplantae; phylum Streptophyta; class Magnoliopsida; order Asparagales; family Orchidaceae; genus Cymbidium; species Cymbidium sinense. Next base: position 41,189,742 of record CM038218.1, read on the forward strand.
TAGCGACTCCGCTGGGGACGGTTCCTCTCTCCATCTTTGGTAAATAATCATTGTCTCCAAGTATCGATAGTGGGTTTATACTTTTGTGTGAATCCAATACTATCTTCTTTCCATTGGCACTTAGCTTATTTTGTTCTTAAGTTAAGCTAGCCAACATCTTTAGGTTTTAGGACCTCACCCAGTGTTGGTTCTAAAACCCCCGTTGGGTTCCCCAATGGATGAAAATAAAAATTTAATAAAAAAAGAAATGATTAAAGAGGAACTGTGTTGTAGGTCTTAACTAGGCATTAAGGTTAAAATTTTCTAAGTATGAAAGGATGTTTAATCATGATGTTTAATCATAAGAGTGGTTTTTTAATTTTTTTACTTAGTGTTTTCTTTTGTTTCATATGGCCTACACTTAGCAACTAAGTGTTGTAAAGAGAAGAAAAGAGGTCGCCCTCTTTCATCCCTACCCTAAGCCACTTTCTAAGGTATGTTGATTTAATTTTGTTCTCTTTAGTGAATGATTTATTACATATTTTAAATAATCATAAGTTTAGGTTCACTTTAATTGACTATATTTAATGTGAAAGGCTTCTTAAGATTAATTTAGTTGAATTACTATCACATGACATATATTAAGCCATTCCTTTTCATCACATGTAGCATACATATGATTAAATCCTAAGTATACCTACACATGTAATACATTTTTAGCACACTTAAATGATGGATGTAAACATGTACATTTAAAGTTTTTTTTTTTCATTTGGTTGGCTTATTTCATCATATTAATTTAAAGCTTTATCCAAATTCTTATACAAAAATACATAATGATGAAATTAAATGGGTATGTGTCATTGTTAAACTAGGGAAGTGAGGTAATCAAATGACCTCCTTGGGGCTAGCTAAAGCCTCATATTCCCAGGATGTCCAGACTATATACCTATTTGCATTCAAACATATGTAAATTTATATATATGAATGTAGGAAAGGAAGCTTCCAACTATATGACTAGTTAATTCAATCATTTAGCCAATAATGAATGCATGTAATTTTAGTAGAAAATATAGATTTTCATCCTTTAGCCACATATACACACATATGTAAAGAGAGATGAGCAAGTACGTACCTTTGTTAACCAGGGAAGTGAGGTAATCAAATGACCTCCTTGGGACTAGTTAAAGCCTCATATTCCTATGATATTTAGACTATATACTTTGCTATCTCACTACATATGAATATATATGTAAACAAGAGGAAGAAAATCATGCAAAAAATTGCATTATTATTTGATTAAAATATTTATGTATATGAAGCAAAGTCTCATCCAAATTTTAATGTAGTAATACATGTAAATGAAATCAAATAAGTACGCATCATTGTTAATCAGGGAAGTGAGGTAATCAAATGACCTCCTTGGGGCTAGCTAAAGCCTCATATTCTTGGGATGTCCAGACTATATACTTTTTAACATTCAAATACATATAAAACTACACATGAATTAAGAAAAAGAAAGCTTCATTCCATATATTTAAGTTATAATCACATGCATCTCCTATGTTTTCATATCTAGCATTCATAACATATATAATTATTTGTTTATAAGCTTTTAAAAAATATATTTTTGATTTAATAGTAATAATAATCACATATATATTTAGATTAAATCAACACATACAGGCTTGACATAAAGGAAATCATTTGATTTAATTTATTTTTGAAAAATATGAATGCATGATTACAAGTGACATACAATATTTAATATGGCTAGAAAGAAATAAGCAACATAAAACACATGACTTCATTCAACCAAATTAATTCATAATGACAATCATATCAAATACAATCATTTAAATTAAACCAAAGCTCCTTATTAAGTTATTTTTGGATGTTTGATTTGATTTAGAGAAAAGAGGTGATTCAATCATTTATTGCTCCTAACCCATTTTCATATTGGTTAATCAATTTGGTTCAATGAAAAGAAATTAAGTTGATTTTATAGATTGATTAGGTTGCAATATGAGTTAATTCCATTAATTACCCCTTCCATATATCACATTAAAGTAAATAACTAATTAAATATGAGCCAACATGATATGCACATGAATTGGAATTTAAATCAACCATGACCATAAGAAATAAAAGGTTTAATGTAATTGGCTCACAATTAGCAGTTAATTAGATTAAAGAACTTAATTAAGTACTTTATAATCCTCCCACACATGTGGCCTAATTATAATTCCCTTAAGCTTTTCTAATGTTGTTGAACACCTAAGAGTCTACCCAAGAAACTTAATTAAATTAGATCTGAAATAATTGTGATTTCAATTTGATTAATTAAGCCATTTTAATTAATGAATTAAACCATTAATCCCAAACTAATTACTTTCCATTCAAATGAAATGAACTTAGAGTAAAAGACTAGAAAAGAGGTCCCAATTTCATTTCCTATGCTCATTCACTATTATATAATGGTTGGCAAGTTTAATTAGTGGTTTCCTAACTATTTAGCATGTTAATTAATCACCTAATTAATTAAGAAAGTAATTAAGGCTAAGATAATCAATTTCTTTAATTAACCAAGTAATAAATCCCAAAAAAAATTATGAGAGTTAGAGGTCATTTTATTAATCAATCTCAAAAATTTTGGAATTACTTGAGTAATTAAGGAGTAATTAAGTTAATTAATTTTTTAATTAAACCTAAATTAATCCTTAATTACTATTCAAAATCAATTTGAAATATTTTTATTAAATTTTTCTCTGAAATACCTTCAAAATGAATGTTTATTCATATTTTTATGATTTTTCTATGATTTTTTATGATTTTTCAATGTTTCAGTTAATTTAAGTGATTTTTTTATGATTTTTATAAAGTCCATTAATTTATTTTCAATATTTAAACTTCAAAATGCAATATCTTCCAATCGAGAAATTCTTTTAACTTAAAATTTCTTATGGTTGGTGCATTTTAACTTCAATTTCAATCTCTCAAAATTTCAACTTAATCGGATTTGTATTTTTAGTTTAATTGATAAAATTTGATTTTCATTAAAACTCAAATTAAGCTCAAACCATTCACTAAAATTTGAGGTTTTTTGGTTTGTTGGATTTTCCTCGAAAAGATGAATCCAACGAGCCCTATTTGTAATTTTTCGTTAAGTACTTTATTTTTTATGAATTTTCAAAGTTTTAGGCAATTTAAATAATTTTTAAAATCAGAAAATAGATTATTTTCTCGCTTAAATCAATCAGCGCCATGCGACAATGTGGTGCCACGTGGTGTCGTGCGATTGGGTTGCACTATTCCTCATGGCACATGACACCACGAAATCGGCTGCACGACGCTAATGCGGTGCCATGTGTCGAGCGCTGATTGGTGATGCGGAAGGAGGGGGAACGAGGATCGCGATGTGCTGATCATTTCGGACCATCCTATCGCAGATCGGATGGTCTAGATCGATCCATGCGACCTACACAATCTGAGTTGCATGGTACCGATCATATGTGGAGATCCGGGGTCCATCTCCTAACAGAGATCGACGGAGATTTGAATGATTTGAAGGACGGACAGATGGAAACACTATTTTGAGCTGGATTTTTGTGATTTTTGAACAAAATCTCATCCGAATGGGCTCATTTTTGAGATGATCTTCATCGAAAAACTTCACAATTTTCTTGGGAATGAAATGAAATGAAATTTGCAAGGTTTATCTAAGGAAAATTCCTAAGATCACACAAAAACTATCATAAATAATAGATCCTACGGCCGACTAAAGTTTGGCAAAATTATCTCGTCGAGGATGGTTTCTGGCAGTGGTGAAGCTCTGAGTGAGCTCTTGAATGTGAGAGGAAGCCTTGGAATAAGTTTGAACCTTTGCTTTGCTTTGGAATGTCATCTTCACCAATGGTCATTGCCTCCTTGCCAAAAAAGTTTCAGTTTGATGTTTTTTGGCTCAAATTGAGTGGGGAAAGGTTGCTCCTTATTTGGGGAAGCTCTTGGGAGCTGAATGAACTCAAGAATTATTGGAATGATGCCTCTTTCTCTCCTTTCAAGGGATGGCCAAATTGTTTCATTAAGGGTGCTGGGGAGGTGGTTGGGAGGTGATGGCTAGATTAGGGACTTTGGATTTAGCTCCAAAGTCTTCTTTTTCAACAGTAGGATCAGCTCTATTGAATGCATGGGATGGGAAGGAGTGGACTTTGCTCTCTTTGTGAAAGATCATACGTGGGATGCCATTTCCAAGAGGGATTACTTTGGGTTTGGCTCCAATTAGGTTTGAACTAATTTTTGGCTGATCCTAAGTGGGTTTGGGTCAAGTTTGATCAGTTCCCAATGGGTCATGGCTTAGTTTCAAGGAATTTGACTCAATTTGGGTCACATGGGTCACATTAGGTCATGTTGGGCAAGTTGACCAATTGGTCAAATTGGGTCAAACCAAGGCTTAGATTAGGTTCAAATGATGATTTGAAGTGCTTTTGTATGATCAATTTGATTTAATTTCTCTTAGAATTGATTTTGACTAATTTGGAATCAAATGGGTTAAATAGGTCAAGTTGACCAATTTAACCAAAAATTGGCCAAATTGGCTTGGGTTATGGGTTGATTCATGTTCAATTGGCTAATTGAAGATTAATGTAGTCTTTGGTTTGAATTAATTTGAAAGTAATTTGAATTTAGGCCAAATTGGCCCTTTAGCTCAATTTGGGCTAAATGGTTCAATCGAGGCCCAATTGATCAAATTAGGTTCAATTATGGATTTGGTCAAGTTCAATAATTAATTTGGAATGAACTTGAGCTATTAGTTACAATCAATTTAGGTTAGATCATGATTTGACCCACTTTGGTCCTTTATGTCAATTTAGGTCAACTTGAGTCAAATGACCAATTGGGCTTGATTTGGCTCAATTGGTGGTCAAGTCATGTCCAAATATTGATTTTGAGTTGATTTGAATAATTGGTTTTAATTAGTTTGATGTAGGATGGGTTTTGATTAGTTTTAGTTCATTTGGGCTAAAGGGTTGACTTGGTTTGACCCAATTGATTGTAATTGATCATCCTAGGGTGATCAACAATCATGGTGGAAGGCTTTGGTGAGCTTGGTTCAATCAAATTTGGGTTGGATTGGAAGTTGGCTCAAATGGGTCCTTTAGGTCACTTTGAGTCAAGTGGACCTAAGTTGGTCAATTGGTTTGGTTTTGACTTGATTTAGGTTTAGTTGGACTTATATGTGAGCCTAGTATTGAAATATAAATCCAACTATAATCAATTTGGAGTCCAATAAGTTTTGGCCTGATTAAAAGTTTCAAGTCAAAAGGGCTAAGTTGAGCTTGACTTGGGTTGACTTGAATTTGGTTTGGTGATTGTAGGTTTCATTTATATTTGGATAGATAATTGAAGGAATGATTGATTCAAGAGAAAATCCATTGATTTTTGACTTACTTTAGGTGGGATTTAGCTAAGTCCAAAGAATTGGTTCAAAGGACTTAGATTGGATTTTGATTTGGTTTTGGTTTTGGTTTTGGTCATTTGAATGTAGATTTCATTTATATTTGGGAAGATAATCAAAGAAACAATTGATTTATAATAAAATCAATTGAGTTTGAAGTGATTTGAAGGTAAGTTTGGCTAAGCTCATCAAGGTAGGTTCAAAGAGCTTAAAAGGAATTTTGGTTTGGTTTGGTTTAGTTTTATTTGGTTTTGATCATTCGAATATAGAATTCATTTATATTTGTGGATATAAAGGAATTAATAATTGATTTATAAGGAAATAAGTTGAATTTGATATGATTTAAATGGGGTTTTGGCTAAGCTTATGAAGGTGGTTCATATGGCTTAGGAAGGGTCTTGGGATTTGAATTTGATTTTTGGTTTCAATCATTTGGAGTCAAATTTGGAATTGGATTTGGAATTTAAATTGTAATTTGAGGTTTGGTTTGAGATTTGAATCTAGGTTTGGTTTGAGAAGGCACATATGGATTGGGTTTAGGCTATAGGATCGGTGATTTCCTTAAGACCTAAGGCATGACCTAATCCTATGATTAACCCTTCTAAGTCTCTAGGCTTAAGTTAAGCATTCACCTAATCATTAGAAGTGTCTTATGACTAAGGAGATCTTAGTGTCTAAATATTCCTAGGTTTAAGAAGAGGAGGTTGAGAGCTCACTCCAAAAGTGAGATCAACAATAGGTTTTCTATTTTCATTTTGTAGAATCCATATAGATCCATTTTGCTCATATATTCAAGAAAAATGATATTGTATGTGTTGCTCTCATTCTCTTAATTTCATTTTGCAACAAAAATTCTACATAATTTTAGTAGTTTTTTTTTACGCTATATGTTGATTCTTACAATTTTATGAGGATTTGAACTCTTTTGAGTGAAGATTCATTATTATTATTTTTTGAATTGGATTTATTAAGTTTTATGCTGATGCCATTTGCACTACATTTGGATGTTGAATAAATCTAATTCTATGGTACCTTCTCTTTGGTTAGTTTATCTGATAAGATTATAAGTGAGAAGTTTTTTTCATCTTAAAGTTTATTCTAAGATGACTAATTAAGGTTGATTTTAGAGAATAATCAAACCCCCTCATATCATAAGTGATCTTAGTTAGACAACTTCTAAGAAATGTAATTATAATGCTTATGGTCTTATGACATCTCACGATTGATAAAATTAATGAAAAGCATATGCTAATATAAAAATAGTAGAATAGTGCAATAATAAAAATATAATTATAGAGAATATCCTCACTAATAATGATATATTACTATAATAAAAATTATAAATTAATATTATAAATACTAGACATATGCAATAAAATATAAAAAGATAATTACTAATTTTAATAATTTTATATAACTCTAGTATTAGTAAAATTCTCCTACAAACATAATGCAACTAAAGAACCATTGAGAGTTTGACAATCAAAAAGTAAAAACATGAAATTAAATTATGCCTCTTTGCTAATAAGTTTATCACTCGTCATCGTTAATGATATCAATAATGCTCACCATCACTAAAATTTTAACTTATTTAAATAGTCCTGTCAAATATGAATAATTCACTAAGATATTAAAACTCTCCCCTTATGATCTATGAAGATAAATTAATGAAATATAAAGTACCAAGGAACTAGATTCATTTAGCATTCAAAAGTAGCACATGTAACATCAGCATAAAATTAAATGAACCTAGTTAAATAAACAAATCAAATCCTAACTCATAAGAGATTGAAGCCTCACAAAGTAACAAGAATTAATATAAATTGTCCAAAAAACCTAGTAATAGTAAATAAAATGATTCAAAATCAAACTATGAGGATGAAAGCATAAAAAACCATATTATTCTTCATGTATTTAAAAATAGTAGATCATTTTGAATTATAGTAAATGAAAAAAATGAGATATAGATGAAAATTTTCTAAGACTTTATTAGGATTTGATGGGAGAGAGGAGGGATCTAATTAAATATTTTGTCTCACTCACACACACACACACACACACACACACACTCTCTCTCTCTCTCTCTCTCTCTCATAGAATTTAAATATGCCCTTTGGAATTTCTCATATAGGTCTTTTATTTTCATTTTGTAGAATCCTTATAGATCCATTTTGCTTATATATTCAAGAAGAATGTTAATGTATGTGTTGCTCTTGTTCTCTTAATTTCATTTTGCAACAAAAATTCTACTTAATTTTAGTAGTTTTTTTTTTTGACGGTTTATGTTGATTTTTACAATTTTATGAGGATTTGAACTCTTTTGAGTGAAGATTCATTGATTTTTTTTGTTTTGTTTTTGAATTGGATTCATTAAGTTTTTTGCTCATACCATTTGCATTGCATTTGGATGTTGAATAAATCTATATCCATGGTACCTTCTCTTTAGTTAGTTTATCTTATAAGGTTATAAGTGAGAAGTTTTGTTCTCCTTAAGGTTTATTCTGAGATGACTAATTAAGGATGATTTTAGAGAATAATCAAACCCCATCATATCATAAGTGATCTTAGTTAGACAACTTCCAGGAAATGTAATTATAATGCATAGGGTTTTATGACATCTCAAGATTGATAAAATTAATGAAAAGCACATGCAAATATAAAAATAATAGAATAGTGAAATAATGAAAATATAATTAAAGAGAATATCCTCACTATAATAAAAATTATTAATATTAGACATATGCAATAATATATAAAAGGTAATGACTAATTTTAAAAAAATTTATATAACTCTAGTAATACTAAAATTCTTCTACAAATATAATGCAACTAGAGAACCATTGAGAGTTTGACAATCAAAAACTAAAAACATGAAATTAAATGATGCCTCTTTGCTAATAAGTTTATCACTCGTCATCGTTAATGATATCAATAATGCTCACCATCACTTAAATTTTAACTTATTTAAATAGTCCTGCCAAATATGAATAATTCACTAAGATATTAAAACTCCCCCCTTATGATCTATGAAGATATATTAATGAAATATAAAGTACCAAGGAACTAGATTCATTTAGCATTCAAAAGTAGCACATGTAACATCAGCATAAAATTAAATGAGCCTAGTTAAATAAACAAATCAAATCCTAACTCATAAGAGATTGAAGCCTCACAAAATAATAAGAATTAATATAAATTGTCCAAAAAACCTAGTAAAAGTAAATAGAACACTTGATTCAAAATCAAACTATGAGGATGAAAGCATAAAAACCCATATTATTCTTCATGTATTTAAAAATAGTAGATCATTTTGAATTATAGTAAATGAAAAAAAAAATGAGATATAGATGAAAATTTTCTAAGACTTTATTAGGATTTGATAGGAGAGAGGAGGGATCTAATTAAATATTTTGTCTCACTCTCTCTCTCTCTCTCTCATAGAATTTCAATAAGCCCTTTGGAATTTCTCATATAGGTCTTCTATTTTCATTTTGTAGAATCTTTATAGATCCATTTTGCTTATATATTCAAGAAGAATGATATTGTATGTGTTGCTCTCATTCTCTTAATTTCATTTTACAACAAAAATTTGACTGAATTTTAGTAGGTTTTTTTTTACATTTTATGTTGATTCTTACAATTTTATGAGGATTTGAACTCTTTTGAGTGAAGATTCATTGAATGTTTTTATTTTTATTTTTGAATTGGATTGATTAAGTTTTTTGCTGATGCCATTTGCACTGCATTTGGATGTTGAATAAATCTAATTCCATGGTACCTCCTCATTGGTTAGTTTATCTTATAAGATTATAAGTGAGAAGTTTTGTTCTCCTTAAGATTTATTCTAAGATAACTAATTAAGGATGATTTTAGAGAATAATCAAACCCTCTCATATCATAAGTGATCTTAGTTAGACAACTTCCAGGAAATGTAATTATAATGCATATGGTCTTACGACATCTGAGGATTAATAAAATTAATGAAAAGCACATACTAATATAAAATTAGTAGAATAGTGCAATAATGAAAATATAATTAAAGAGAATATCCTCACTAATAATGATATATTACTATAATAAAAATTATAAATTAATATTATAAATATTAGACATATGAAATAATATATAAAAGGTAAAGAATAATTTTAATAATTTTATATAACTCTAGTAATACTAAAATTTCTCTACAAATATAATGCAACTAAAGAACCATTGAGAGTTTTACAATCAAAAAGTAAAAATATGAAATTACATAATGCTTCTTTACTAATAAGTTCATCATTCGTTGTTGTTAATGATATCAGTAATGCTCACAATCACTTAAATTTTAACTTATTCAAATAGTCATGTCAAATATGAATAATTCACTAAGATATTAAAACTCCTCCCTTATGATCTATGAAGATAAATTAATAAATGATAATGTCCCAAGGAACTAGATTCATTCACCATTCAAAAGTAGCACATGTAACATCAGCATAAAATTAAATGAACCTAGTTAAATAAACAAATCAAATCCTAACTCATCAAAGATTAAAGCCCTAGAAAGTAACAAGAATTAATATAAATTCTCCAAAAAAGCTAGTAAAAGTAAATAGAACACTAGCTTCAAAATTAAACTATGAGGATGAAAGCATAAAAAAAACCATATTATTCTTCTTGAATTTTAAAAAAGTAGATCATTTTGGATTATAGTAAATGAAAAAAAAAATGAGACATAGATGAAAGGTTTCTCAGGCTTTATTGGGATTTGATAGGAGAGAGGAGAGATCTAATTAAATATTTTGTCTCATTCACACACGCACACTCTCTCTCTCTCTCTCTCTCTCTCTCTCTCATAGAATTTTAATAAGCCCTTTGGAATTTCTCATATAGGCCTTCTATTTTTATTTTGTAAAATCCTTATATATCCATTTTGTTTATATATTCAAGAAGAATGATATTGTATGTGTTGCTCTCATTCTCTTAATTTCATTTTACAACAAAAATACTACTTATTTTTAGTAGTTTTTTTTTTTAAAATTGGATTCATTAAGTTTTTTGTTGATGCCATCTGCACTGCATTTGGATGTTGAATAAATCTAATTCCATGGTACATTCTCTTTTGTTAGTTTATCTTATAAGATTATAAGTGAGAAGTTTTGTTCTCCTTAAGGTTTATTCTGAGATGACTAATTAATGATGATTTTAGAGAATAATCAAACCCCCACATATCATAAGCGATCTTAGTTAGACAACTTCTAAGAAATGTAATTATAATGCTTATGGTCTTATGACATCTCATGATTGATAAAATTAATGAAAAGAACATGCTAATATAAAAATAGTAGAATAGTGCAATAATAAAAATATAATTAAAGAGAATATCCTCACTAATAATGATATATTACTATAATAAAAATTATAAATTAATATTATAAACATTAGACATATGCAATAATATATAAAAAGGTAATGACTCATTTTAATAATTTTATATAACTCTAGTATTACTAAAATTCTCCTACAAGCATAATGCAACTAAAGAACCATTGAGAGTTTGACAATTAAAAAGTAGAAACATAGAATTAAATGATGCTTCTTTGCTAATAAGGACATCACTCATTGTCGTTAATGATATCAATAATTCTCCCCATCACTTAAATTTTAACTTATTTAAATAGTCCTGCCAAATATTAATAATTCACTAAGATATTAAAACACCCGCCCAACCACCCCCTCCTTATGACCTATGAAGATAAATTATTGAAAGATAAGGTCCCAAGGAACTAGATTCATTCAGCATTCAAAAGCAACACATTAAACATTAGCATGAAATTAAATAAACCTAGTTAAATAAGCAAATCAAATCCTAACTCATAAGAGATTGAAGCCCCACAAAGTAAAAAAGAACTAACATAAATTGTCCAAAAAATCTAGTAAAATTAAATAGAACACTTGATTCAAAATTAAACTATGAGGTTGAAAGCATTAGAAAAACCATATTATTCTTCATGAATTTAAAAAAAGTAGATCATCTTGAATTATAGCAAATGAAAAAATGAGATATAGATGAAAAATTTCTAAGACCTTATTGGGATGTGATAGCAGAGAGGAGAGATCTAATTAAATATTTTATCTCACTCACTCTCTCTCTCTCTCTCTCTCTCTCTCTCTCTCTGTCACTCACTCACTCACTCATTGTAAGCCCTTTGGAATTTCTTATATATGTCTTCTATTTTCATTTTGTAAAATCTTGATCCATTTTGCTTATATATTCAAGAAGAATGATATTGCATGTGTTGCTCTCATTCTCTTAATTTCATTTTGCAACAAAAATTCTACTTAATTTTAGTAATTTTTTTTTTGACGTTTTATGTTGATTCTTACAATTTTATGAGGATTTGTACTCTTTTGAGTGAAGATTCATTGAATTTTTTTATTTTAAATTTTTGAATTGGATTCATTAAGTTTTTGGTTGATGCCATTTACAGTGCATTTGGATGTTAAATAAATTTAATTCCATGGTACCTTCTCTTTGGTTGGTTTATCTTATGAGATTATAAGTGAGAAGTTTTGTTCTCCTTAAGGTTTATTCTGAGATGACTAATTAAGGATAATTTTAGAGAATAATCAAACCCCCTGATATCATAAGTGACCTTTGTTAGACAACTTCCAGAAAATATAATTATAATGCATATGGTCTTATGACATCTCATGATCGATAAAATTAATGAAAATCACATGCTAATATAAAAATAGTAGAATAGTGCAATAATGAAAATATAATTGAAGAGAATATCCTCACTAATAATGATATATTACTATAATAAAAATTATAAATTAATATTATAAATATTAGACATATGCAATAATATATAAAAGGTAATGACTAATTTTAATAATTTTATATAACTCTAGTAATATTAAAATTCTTCTACAAACATAATGCAACTAGAGAATCATTGAGTGTTTGACAATCAAAAAGTAATAACATGGAATTAAATGATGCTTCTTTGCTAATAAGTTCATTACTAGTTGTCGTTAATGATATCAATAATGCTCACCATCACTTAAATTTTAATAGTCTTGCCAAATATGAATAATTCACTAAGATATTAAAACTCCTCCCTTATGATCTATGAAGATAAATTAATGAAAGATAAAGTCCCAAGGAACTATATTCATTCAGCATTCAAAAGCAGCACATGTTACATCAGCACAAAATTAAATGAACCTAGTTAAATAAACAAATCAAATCTTAACTCATTAGAGATTATAGCCTAGAAAGTAACAAGAATTAATATAAATTGTCCAAAAAGCTAGTAAAAGTAAATAGAACACTTGCTTCAAATTTAAACTATGAGGATGAAAGCATAAAAAAAACCATATTATTCTTCTTGAATTTAAAAAAAAAAAGTAGATCATTTTGGATTATAGTAAATGAAAAAAATGAGACATAGTTGAAAAATTTTTGAGCTTTATTGGGATTTGATAGGAGAGATGAGAGATCTAATTAAATATTTTGTCACACACACACACTCTCTCTCTCTCTCTCTCTCTCTCTCTCTCTCTCTCTCTCTCTCATAGAATTTCAATAAGCTCTTTGGAATTTCTCATAGAGGTCTTATTTTTTTCATTTTGTAGAATCCATCATGATCCATTTTGCTTATATATTCAAGAAGAATGATATTGTATGTGTTGCTCTCATTCTCTTAATTTCATTTCGCAATAAAAATTCTACTTAATTTAAATAGTTTTTTTTGACATTTTATGTTGATTCTTACAATTTTCTAAGGATTTCAACTCTTTTGAGTGAAGATTTGTTGAATTTTTTTTTAATTGGATTCATTAAGTTTTATGTTGATGCCATCTGTGCTGTATTTGGATGTTGAATAAATCTAATACCATGGCACCTTCTCTTTGGTTAGTTTATCTTATGAGATTATAAGTGAGAAGTTTTGTTCTCCTTAAGGTTTATTCTGAGATGACTAATTAAGTATGATTTTAGAAAATAATTAAACACTCATATCATTTATGATGCAAGTTAGGAAGCTTCCTAGCAATGTAATTATAATGCATATGGTTTATAACATCCCACGATTGATAAAATTAGTGAAAATTATAGGGTCAAAATTTTAGACCCAAACTTGACCCAAAATAGCCAACCCAAGCCTTTTTTTTTTTGTCCAATCCTTATCAGGTTATCATGTATGATCATTTTTAGACACTCCTATATTAATGAATGTGATCCACACCAACGTTAACGCTAACAAGAGTTTTGTTAGCCATTACAAAAAAAAAATTGGTTACATCTTTACTTGATTTTAATTCTAATGCTAGTAGAAGTACACCTATGTAAAGATAATAAAAAAGTGCAATAAGGGAAAATAATAATAAAATAAAATATACTCAATAATGAAAATATATTACACTAATAAATACTATTAATTTTTACTATAAATATTAGAAATATTATTCTAATATTTATAAAGAAATAAATAAATTTAATAATCCTAAATATTTTTAAATATTATTAACTTATCTTCCATTCCGATGAGTAAACTATGTTGATACATGGGAGCAACGCACTGAAATATCTTATTTTATGCATTCAATAAATCCATGGAGTAGGGTTGCCTAGTTTTTTTATTGAGGGGTCGCTTTAGACAAGGATATATTTAAGAAAAAATTACGTCAGGTATATCCTGACATATTTTTTATATTATTAACTAAAAATAAACAAATAAAATAAAAAGATATTTAAAAAATAACATTTATATCACAACTACAAGATTATTAATTTATATTTTAAAATAACATTCTAATTCATTATATTTTAATCTATGTATTTATAATTAGTTTTTATTTATTTAAGAATATTTTTAAGAATAACTATTATCATCAAATATATATTATTTCAAATCAAAAAATAAATAAAAAATAAAAAATAAAAGTTATTCCAAAAGCCTCTTAGTAAATAAAAGCCTCTTATTAGTGTGTTTTAGAACTTTGTTGACAATGAGATATTCATTAAATACAAAAGAGGTCATTAAATCTCTTGAGAAATAGCGACAGGGCATCAAATCTTTGGTGATATAATTAAAGAATGGAGAGCAAGTGACTATCAAGTTAATAGGGACAATGAGAGCATCTTCCAAAATATCTTGTAGATCTTCATCGGCAATACAAAGACTTATATTCTCTGTCTTTCTATGTTCATTTCTTTCTTACATGTCTTTCATCTCCTCTCTTCTTAAAACTCCTTGTTAGGTTGCACGATCTCATGGACAAATCAGGATCCAACATATACAGTTTTGTGCTTGTATGCAAGCTTCAATTTGAAATCTTTTTTTTTTTCACAATTTTGGTTTATAGTACGTTATTTTGCGTGCAGTTTCATCACTAGTCATTCCACACTCTTTCACTTGTTTGTCAAACAGTAATTGTTGATGACTACAGAACATACTTGCAGCGACAGTTGAAATTTTGAATGCATTTAAATCAGAGTGAAGAAACCAAAATGATAAAGATACCGGAGGGAGAAATATGCAATCATAGAAGAAAAAATTGAAAGAAAAGAAACTCATCCATGAAAAAATAAAATAAAATCCTCAGCTATGAGAAATGAGAAGGAAGAAGAGTGCTCTGAATGTACGAAAACACAAAGGATATTATCATTCGCTAAAAAAGATCACAAAAATTTGCAGCCAGCAGACTTACTTTAGTATTGATGCATTCATTTAAAAGGTGAAATTTTTTATTGGTTAAACTAAAAAAACCAAATAACTTTGTACTAATATATAGCAGCAAGATTAATAAATCAATGTGCTTAAATGTGCATCTCATTAAAATTGAGCATAATTTACCTTTAAATGTGGAGAAAATTATAGCATTAATGGTATATTTATTTGTTTTTAACTTCCATATAATTGAGCATGTTGATTATCATGACCAAAATATTAGTTTGTGCAATCACTTGGAGGCTAATATATATATATTTGTAATCATCTGGTTCATTAATAGTATAATGTACAATATTTTTAAAAAAATTCATAACACTTATCCATATTGGTGTTTATATTATATCATTAAAATTATATCCACAAACCATCAATAACTAATTAAAATAATAAATATGATGGCCAATAATCATAGAACTCTTAATAAAGGCATTATGCCTTTATTTAATATTTAATAACCTATTGATATTAGGAAAAGCAAATAAGAAAATATACTATTAATTCATACAATTTGCAATTGAAAAAGAAAGTAGGTGACTATAGTTAAGAGTAGAGATATAAATGTTATTTCAATTATAGTAGTTACAAGAGCCAACTTGAAATCTTGGCCCCATCCTCACCTTTAAAAATTAGTTGGGATAATGAGATTCTCACCCCTTGGTATGTTGGTGCCTAATTTTTATTAATTAGGTAGCTATGAAGATCATAAGCATGATATTATTCTTATGGTAGGGATTTATGTCCTTTTATATAAATTTAGGTTGATAAATTAAATGTCATATTACTCAAATAATTCATGTGAGCAACAATATGTGCCTTGCAGTACAACAAGTGAAGCTTTTATAGAAATTAGGAATATTAGGATACATGATTATAATCAAAATTTGGTTTTTATCATTCATACTTTGATCCACTTTTCATTGCATTTGATTTACATTTGATTAGAATAATTATAATGTGTAAATTTTGGCAATCTAACATTTTATGAAAGTATACAAAATCATTTTTGTTCCTACTAATATTTGTATGTCCACCTCTATCCATACCTATTCTAACATATACATTTCATTTATATGCTTATAAATATATTTGAAGAAGTCGAGTTATAGCTTCAAGTTTGTTGAGCTTGTGACATTAACTCTATGAGAATAGAGATCATTCATGCAAAATAGTTGATAAAGATAGCTAATTTTAATATACATAATCAAGATGAAGAGCTCAAGGTAAGTTCATGGGATAGGAGAACACCTTCAAGAAAGAGTAATGAAGAGCTTTGAAATAGAATATATATGTGTGTATATATATATATATATATATATATATATATATATATATATATATATATATATATATATATATATATATATAATTAATAATTTAATTTGCAAGTTAATATTTCCATAAGAAATGCTTTAAAACCTATTTTCTCTTTATTTTATTTAGCTTTAGAATTGATAAGGAAGTTATTTGGCTAGCTACTCCATATATTCTCTCCAATATTTTAATTTTTTTTATTGTATGTGAAGGATTTGAGTTTATTCCACTCCCCCTTTTTTTATTTTTTATTTTTTGGCCTCCTAGAACTTTTTTACTTCTTTTTTAATTTATGAATTTTGAAACTTTTGAATGATATAATACTTTAAATATTTAGTGGAATGAATGAGAAAGAACTTTTGTTATTAAAAAAAAAATGAAAAAGTCATTTTTTAGGGTGGAGCTTAGTGGAAGACCTAGTTATCTCTTTTAGTAAGTGTCGATCTTTCTTCTTCCTATTTTCACAATCCTTCTACGATCTCTATCTACATCCCCTTCATCTTTCAAGACATTTTTCTAGTGTCCAAAGTCCAGAATCAAGTCACAACCCTTCTCTATAATAATCAACCAAAATATGATTCCTTGTTACAGAATTTTGATCCTTTCACCTCTGTCACTCTATAAAGCTATTAGATTTTTAAAATCAACTTCATATTTGATCTACAAATGCCCATAAAATATTTCCAATACATTACAAACCATTCATATGCCCTTGAACTTTCTCTTTCAATCCTCAAAAAATAAATTAGGCTAATTAGTCACAAAAGAATTTTCTAGACCTAATTTTAGTATCCACTTTCATAATCTTAAATATTTGGATCTCCATTAAGTACTTCATAACTCATCTCCTAACATTCATTTAAATCTTTCAAGTAAGTTCATGGCCTTAATCTCCATCAATGACTAGCTCCTTCCTTGGCACTCCACCCCAATAATCATCTTGACATTAAATACACACTCCTACAAAATATGGAAGCCTTGGATCATCTCTTCCCAAAGATAGATCAAAGTGTAATGTGATTCATATAGAAATTGTTTATGATGGAGGGAACAAATTTACATGAGTTATAAAAAAATGGTTGAAGGAATTGAATTATTATATATATTGAACTCACAATATCTAAAAGGGATATGTATCCTAACATGACTAAAATTTGGGACTTCAAACAATTTATAGAGTGAGTGCCCCCTAGTTTAACACAAGCAGAAGAATTTGAGACTATTCTTCCACTTGTGAGAAAGATGCTTGCATAAGAACTTATTACCCTACCATAAGAAATTAGAAATTTTGATGATGGTTCTTGCATCCTTTGGATATCAAATGCCTCCAAACTCTATCCATGGTATTTTTAAATTCATGATGAAAAATATCAATATAATATAATATATGTTGACAATAAAGAATGAATCAGGTTATATGATCTTACTTATAGCTCATATGACCCAATATGCATATAAAGGTCTTTATAAAAATATAATCAAGACAATATCATAATCTATATGTTGATATAGCTCAAACTTGTAATATGATTATGTGTTGATAAGCATTTAGTGATTATATATTAGCCTAAGCTTGCCTAAGTTCATATAGTTTAATGTTATAATTATGAAACAAGCTCACATAGACTTTCTATAATAATATTAATAATTACTTTTAAAATGAAACAAATTTTTAGCTCATGATTAATACTTATCATAACTTTTAAATAATAAATATCAAGAATTTTGATTGAAATAAAATAAATTCAAATAAATTGTGAAAATATGGATAGATCAATAATCATATAAAAGAACAATTTAGAGTAATTTTAGTCAAAATATAAATTAAATTCATTCGTGTTAATTACCATTGTGATATTTAATAAATTTAACTCAATTAATTTACAATGATTGTGAAGCACACCGCTCTAAACTAAATCAACTTTGGATCAAACATACACTTTGAATCTTCATGATTACTCTAGTTGAATCCATTTTAAAATGAAAAGCTCCATACAAGCACATTGAAAGTGACTTCCTAATTATTGCTATAAAATAATTAAAGTGAAATAAAATATTTAAAAAGTTATTATATATTAGCAAATAATATTTATTATTATAAAATAGCTAATGGCCTACACATGAGTCGCCTAGTTAGGTTCTAGGTGCTGCTAAAAATGTATCAAAATGGAGAAACTCATTTTAACTCAAAAAGTATGCATAAAGATGAGGGGATAATTAGTTTGCATTTTAACTATATCAAGCTATTTCTTTTCCAAACCCTTATGTTGGCATAACAAAAATCTCTATTGAGATAATATACATTTTATCTATTTCATCATTATATATCTTTATTTACTATAAACTATGTGTCATCACATATTTACTCACATATATGCCAATCATTAAATATAAAATATCTTGAATACCAATCAAAAACTATTGACTAGAGGATGGATGTACTTATTTTATCATTACTCAATTTATTTATTTATTTTTTGCTTAGGGTTGCAAGTGTACTAGTGCACTTGATGAAGAACATAAGTTTTTTTAATTGACTAATTTATGTTCATTTTTTCAATTAATCGAATAAGTTTGAATAGAAATTTATAAACTTTTCAAATAAATGAACAAATTCATCCATTTATGCTTATAAAATACACATTTCTTGCTCAAAGAAGTTGATAGCTAAAAGCTCCTTAAATGCTAAGTTATAATGATTAATTACTTATTTTAAAGTATTATATCACTCATCGCAATAAAAAGTTATAAATGAATTTAAACAAAATATAAAATTCAAGTCATATCTAATTTCAATTGTAAGATAAAAAAGATTTAAAAAACTAGTATTTTCACTAGACAAAATTCACTTTGAATAGTATTGTTGACTTTATGAGTTCATCTTCATTATTTAGTTAAATTCTCATGAAAAATGAGTTATACTAACTTAATGATCACAATTTTTGCTCTATGCATATTCAAAGTTATATATGTTTTTTTTTTTAACTTAAACAAATTTAAATTGAAGTTAGCGGTTAATATCTTAGAGTGATCTCATGTGAATCTCAAAGAAAGGTAAGACATTCTACTCAAGAGTGTCAATTTAGGCTATGAATCGGGTTTGAAGTCTACTCGACTCGAGTATTTTTTACTTGAACATGATTTGCCTATTATACAAGTCAAAATTTTGATCCAACTCGATCCAACCAATCTCATTCAACTCATTTATTATGTAAATCATATAAATATAAATATAAATATGATTTATTTGACCTAATTAACCTTTCCCAAGCCATTTAACCTAAATTCTAATAATAATTGAGTTACAATTCAAGTTACTTTCAAGTAATTAGGGTTAATTCAAATTCATATTAAATAATAATTGGGTCAAGTTATTCTTATATAAATTCAACTTTAAAATAGGGTCAAGTTAAATCTAAAATTTTAAAGTCTTGTCAATTTTTAATACCCTACTTCCAACGGTCTGCAATATTTAAAATAATATGAAAAAGTTATGTAATTGCCCATAATTTTCTCTAAAAATTTCTCAAAAAATAAAATTCGTTAGGGTTTCGTGTCAAGCAAGCAGACTCCAGTCACGTTTATGGTAATATGAGCCTCACAGCTGATCAGCATCCCCACTTCGTCTCCGCCCGCCTCTTCCTCCATCTCCGTCTCTGAAACTAGCACGGCAAAAAACCCTTGTACAAACATACGGGTTTTGTTCACTCGTGAAGAACAAAACTTTCATGTTTTAAGCTATCCTCTTATTATTTCCAATCCGTCTCAGAATACTTTATCCATTCCCTAAAATCCGAACCTATTTGTTTTGGTTAGAACCAGAGTCTCCCTTGTTGACATCTCTCCTTTTTATTGTGCCGTGTTCGCTATCGGAGAGAGTGCAAAAGTTGTAGAGATTCCGAATCTGCAATGACGCGATATTGTCGAAGTATTTTTGTTTCGGTGAGAGTCGGGTTCTTACTTTATATGTGAACATCAGAGGCAGTACTTCTCAACCAATTAGCTAGTGGTGCAGTTGGCTAAGTAGCAGCCGGGATGCACCCGCCGGTTTCTTCCGGCGACATGGACTACGGCGAGAACACCCAGGGGCAGGAGCAGGATCCGGAGGTTCAGAACGACGGTGATGATGGACTGGAGGGGCCCCTCAGGTTTGACCATTGTGCAGTGTTAAAATGATTTGCTTGGTCATGCTTTCAATGACAAATTATAGAACTTTCCACCATGCGAGAGATGCCTACTATATGCAACACGACCACATGCTGTTAAAATGAGTTGTTTTGTGATTCTTATGCAGATGCCATCTCTATTTTCCTATTCCCTTTAGACATAATTTATTTACTTTTTCCTACGTGCATGAGAAGTTGTCAGGTTTGTGGTTAGTTTTTGTGTTTGGAGCATAATTGGTTGATCTTAATTCTTTAACATGGATTGGGAAGACTTTATTATTCTCATCCAGGATTGCAGTTTAATGCGGTATAGTTACTTTCAGCATGAACGGCTTCTTAGCTATAAGCATGTTCGTTTCAGGGACCCTACAGTTTGCTCATGCACGCCATGCTTGCATTATTGAGATTTAGAAGATGCAATGCGCTATTATTGCTGTGATTATTGTTTGTTTGGTTATGCTTTGTTATTGCAAACAAGAGGAAAGCGAGCTAAGTGTGGCTAATTTGGTCTTGTTTCTTTAGAGAGGAAAATGGCCTGGTTGTTTCCCCTTTTCCCCATTAATATCTCAAGTCTCTAACCCACTTGACCGCCCGCCAAGCAAACACTGACTTTTCATGGTGTATGCACCCCTTCTAGTTCACACTTTTATATAATCTTTTTTATAATGTCATGTTAAATATTATTATGATAACATTTTGAAAAAAATTAAGAACTATTGTTCCATAACATAAATGGAAAATTGATGAAGTCCTTTTGCTTGATATGAAAGTTAAGTATATTCAATTGAATCAACTCGTGTTGGAGAAATGAGCATTAAACACTTAACCAACACTTGTTAACTCTTCTCTGTGAAATTTATTCTTTATGTCCATAACATCCTAGATAGTATCAACATAACAAGTTTTGTTGGACTCTATGCCTAGGGATATCTTGGTTTAAACTTTGAAATACATAATGCACACTGAACCTAACAAGTTCGGGAAAAAGTTGGAGTAGCTCCTGTGGCAGATAAGATTAGAGAGAAATTAGATGGTTTACATAAAGCGCCATCCGATGACGGTCGAGAGAGATGTATTGATCTTTATGTTAAGAAAGGTAGAGGTAGACCTAAAAGACTTGGTTAAGATGTATAAAAAATAACTTTAATATACTTGAATTAAATGAGAATTTGACACAATAGGACACAACAGAGAAAGATTCATGTGACCCCCACTTAGTGGGATTAAGGGTTGTTGTTGTTGTTGTTGTAATCGGGTGGCCAAGGATAAGGGAAATATTTAAAGGAAAATATAAAAAAATTGTAAATATAATACTCTCTCCACTAATTTACTCCATCTTAAGGGGCGACCACTTTTTGAAATGATAATTTTGAGAATTAGTTAGCTACCTTCTAGGTTTGTTACTATTTTCTAATTTTGTTTGAATTTTTAGTAAAATTATATTTTTTTTTTTTGTAATTTATAAATATAAATCAAGTTTACAATCTAAAATCAAGTTTTGATTTTTTCACTCCCTTTTTATCTCTCTTCCTTTAACTATGGAATTTCCTATGCCAACTATCAGACTTTTCTCCTCTAGTTAGAAATCATTCAATAGCACATCTAGTCGCCTATCTTCATGTCTAGCCACTGTATTATTATCCGATTATTGTTCTCTTTTCTTTGTGACCAAAACATTTGTTGATTGGCTAAGGCAATTAAGCATGGGAAGTCTATTATTTCTTTAAATTATTTCATAGAAATTATAATCCTTTTATCCTTTGAACTTTATACTAGTATTTGAATGGTAAATATTTCCACCCTAAAAAAAGTTTTTATGGTTAAGCTAAGGAGTAACAAGGGTAGTCTCGGTTGATGATTTTTTTAGTATGAATAAATAAATTGCCAAGCATATAGCTAATTAGGACATAATGAAAGAACATATGGTCATAATGATGGCTACCTTCGGAACATTTGCTTCTAAATTAGAACAACAATCATCTACTTTACCACTATCCAAATAAAAGAAGAGACTTCTAATTAGAAGGTAACTAATTGCAAATTTGAATCCAATAATGAGAGAAGTTGAGACAAGTATAAAAAGGATGATCTTCTAAAGAAAATGATCTTCCCTTCAAGGACTAGGCAAAGTTAAAGTGGTCTTATTTTGATGGAACAATCAAAGCTGAGATATTAGAAAAGTAGTTCCAACATCCAGAAACATAGTTTATGGTTTGCAATTATTTTGATAAGATGAAAATTGCATTCGCTCATTTGAAGTTATCCTATGCACTTTAATGTAGTGAAATTCACAATCTAAAAACTATGATCTACGAACATTAGCATGGTTTGAGTTTAAATGATTATTAAAAGCTAATATTTTCATCAAACTTAAAGAAGAAATGTAGATCCAATGACAAAATTTTAAACATGACAATATGTAAAATGTGCAAGATTACATGGCTGATTTAAATGATAGACAACTACTTTAGAATTTTGTTAAATTAAAAAATTGTATTCATGAAATACATTGTTGGGATTAATGAAAGCCTTCCCATAAAATTGAAACCCTTTTTAGTTGTTGATTTCCTTGAAGCTCACTTGAGAAATGAAATAAGATTCTTGCCATTGTATGAAAAGCCAAACTTATAGTGAAAGAAAGATAAGACTGACAGTTATAGAGGAGAATAATACTAGACGAATAATACTAGACTACTCCTTTACTGAAAAAATGATAGGACACAAGCTTAAGAATTGTTGAAATTTGTATATAGAAAAGAGGCCAAGATGGAAGGAAAAAAAGATGCTTAATACTATTTTAGAAGAATTGACTAGAGTGATAGAGGTAGATCTTGCATTGGCCTTGATGTTGCATGATTCTACTTGTGTGGAAGTTGTGAAGGAACTTTCCACTTCTAGCAAATCTATCCTCATTAATGTTATTTTAGATCTAGATAGTGAAAAGAATTTTATTTAAGGTGCTTTAGATTGGAAGGACACATTTCCCAACCCTATATTATAAGTAGATGACACATCTTCGCACACCAAACTCCCAAAAATCTCCTCCAATCTACTTCGAAGGTTTCATACTCCAATCTTATGCAGGGAACTTTAGGATTATATTGTCAAAGTGAAATAGATGAATCAATTTAAAACAATAAATGTCCACTATGTGATAATATGTTGATATGTGCCAAAATCAGTGTCATGTGGAACCATGTGAATGGTGAGTCATTTTGAATCTTGTGAGAATGTGACGAGATTTAAGTAGGTGCAAAAAGGAAGTGAAAATTAATTTGCAAATCCCTACCCTTCTAGAGAGTATTCTTTATCTATTTCTATCTTCTTTTGAAACTCTAATGCTTTGGCGACATCTTCTGTCTTAGAGATGAAGGGTTGTTCTGTGGATTCAAAACAACAAAGTTTTCAACAAATAAATTTATAAAGAGTTATCTTAAGAAAAATTCGTGCATATTATAATATTCTTGCTAAGTTTGAGTTGTGCTAACAAGGAATGGAGAGTTATCTAACAATTTTCTAGTGTATTAACTTTGTCTATTCATTAATTTTTTTCAAGAGGGGTTTTAATTTACCAATAAGTTGTGAATTCAGATGTGTTTTAGGAGTTGCAACATGATGCCTCATAATTCTCTCCTAACTTGTGCATTGCGATTAGCAATGTGATAAAGCATATTGCAAATAATAATGTCATATGATCGATGAAGAAATTTGTGTATCTATTCTAGGTGAGATGGAGTCCTTTAGCTTTGTCATTCCAAGACTCCTAACTAGGTTGAGCATAGAGGGTCTTCCAAGCTCCTTGAGTGATGAGAAGAAATAAGATTTCTTCATTATGTATAAAGTAACTGGAGATTCTTGATAATTGATTCTTGACATAGCTGAGTTTAACTCTAAAAAGGATGATATATTCTTGATCAACATTGAAGTAGTTAGCGAAGCAACTTTCTTCATGGGATGAGAAGACATGTATGCTTTGCTTAAAGAATTTGCTAGTGCCATAATTCTGTTTGGTGTGTTAGTGGCCCTTTCATGTCGAATGTTGTCGATAATGGAGTGAAAGAGAGCAACCAAGTCTAATGGATAATATATCCATATAGGGTAACCTGAGCCTTAAGAAGAGTGCAAAGCAAGCACTTGAATAGATCTAAAGAGGACAAAGAGGAGTAAGAAGTATAAGAAAAATGAGATTAGGAGAAGGAAGCTGGATATTCAAATATAGATGATGAAGAAATTAACCTTCTTGAATCAAACCCATGAGAAGATGCTTAAAAGAGGAGAAAATTGTGAAGATTTCTTTTTAAAAATGTTCATTAATTAGAGGATGACAAAAAAGTAACATATCTAATTCCTTATGGCACATTACTAATGAATTTATATTTGAGTAGGCTTGTGATAAATGTGGTTCATTCTACTCAATCAAAGCCATATTGGGACTAGAGGAATTAGATGGCAATATCCATATCATATAAGACATGAAAAATCAATTGTTAGGGCTGATGAACTTACCTCTACATTGAGGCAACCCTTTAAGCAATCATGAGAAGCAATGAACCAAAAGTAGTAACTTGAGAGCATCAACCAGTTGAAAGAGTAAATTGAAACAATTTTGATTTTAATTGCAGGAATTCGAGGTCTTGATGAAGGTAATTGAAGAATGCTCAAACATTGATGCATTCCAAATGAAGGTTTAGGAATAGAGAGTGGAACTTTTGAAATGCTCTATATCTTTATGCACAATTAGTGATTGAGATGATCACCTAGGTCATTGCAAGGACAAGGTAGAGAATTTGAAGAAGGGGTTGGTTGCTGTTCATAGAGTTGAAATGTTTACTTATGATGGCTTATGGAAGAAGAGTCGGTTCTAGAAGAATCATCCGAAGAGACTTATCTTGAAATAAAAAATAATGTATGTTTTGCTTTTTTTAGTTGCTTATATTTTTTTCTATTTACAAGTGTTTATTTTGATTTGACTGAAAGTTGTAATTGCAATGAATCATATAACTCATTTATACAATAAAATTAAATGACAAGTTTTTGATCGGTTGCTTGTATTTTGTTTCACTTCCTTTTGTGTACTTATTTTATCGCATCTATGAATGGATGGTGATGAGTTTGAATGAATTTATATAACCTTTTTGTGACAATAATTCTTTAAATATTGAACTTATTTTGTTTCTTAAGGATGTTGAATGGGATAGAATCTTATGAACTGTTTCATTTACATAACTTTATTCATAGTGGATATCTTAGCTGCTTTAGGTGTTGCATATTTAGCTAGTCATGTTAGACTTGCCTCTCTCTGTAATAGACATTTATGCTATGAGTCTTAATATATTAGCTAGTTATAATTATTGTGGCAGGTGAATATCAGTTTTATTAAAAGAATTAAAGAGCTATCATTGTGGGAAGCTGTTTGTTTTCAAAATGCCTAGCTTAGGATGTCAGCTTTCAATTGTTGAAAGAAAACTTTTACCATCATTAGCTGTCTTTATTTTGGTTTATTGTGTGATGCTAATGTTATTTAAAATGCTATGATCAATTCATAACATAAAGGAAATAATGAGGAAGAGAAAAGTATTGAAGATCACTTTCTTTTAATAAATATCGAAAACATAACATTTGTTTGCCTTTATTTATAAAGTGTTAATCATTGTAAGGACGTCATTAATAAAAAAGAGTAAGGTAAAGATGATAAAGTTCATGTGAAATCTTAACATAATTTATTAGGGAAAAGTAAGCTTCTAATTTTTATGATTTTGAATTTGTAACATGACTTCTTCATGACATATCATAAGCAAAAATTCTCAAATATCTCATAGACATGAACATCTTTTACTCATTTGCATTCCAAGTGCAAGGAAGTTGAATAGCATCATTATTTTGAAGCTTATGTGCTTCTCATCCTTTAAATTTTATTAATAACAAATTTCACATTGTCTTCTAGATGATGATTCACTTTACATATATCTACTATAGAGATTATAATAATGAAATATGATAATTAACTTACTATTATAATTGTTAAGAACCTTACCCACGATGATTGTACTATGCATGATGAAATTGATAGATATTTCAAGGAAAAAAATTTAATGAAGGGATCATCCAAATGAACTACAGTCCAATAAAACTTTGGGCTGCAAATATCTTTATCAGAGCTCTTTATCAACCACAATTTGATAACTTTATGTCCATACTAGGAATGAGCAACATATATTCCTAGCTTGAGGGAGAGTACTAAAAGTCTACAATTAGTGCTGCTTCATCTTTCGCTTGCATGCTTTCCATATGTTTCTCTAAATAAGCACTTGATGGATTCATGTTTGCTTTCCATGCATGGTCTTTTTAGCATCTTAATGACAACCATATCTAACAAGTCTGCTTCCAGCTCATACCACTGCCTGCCACACCTTCTCTTCAACGTGATTGCCATTTTAATGAATAATCCATTTGCTTGAAGTTGTCCACTGTTGGACAATTGTCCTAGCTCAACAATCCACCATAGATTGCTTGCCTCATGCAGGTTTCATGCTATATTGATTCCTATACTTATTAGGAAATTTTTTTTTCCTTATCCTATGGCTGATTGAGACCTTAATGTGTACCAAGCTTTCTTTCTATTGTAGGTGACTTGTATCTCATAGAAATTATGTACCTCTTCTACTTTGCAAATAAGAAAAAAAATAAAAAATTTTATCCATATTTTTTAATATAACTAGGGGTAACATTACTAACTATTGAAGGAGGCTTACACAAACAAAGTGTAGCATCTTCTAAAATTCATGAGGGCGGCCACAAAATTATGGTTGTGTTATCATTAGAGAGAAGGTCTAAAGAAATGCTTTATTCTATGTGAGATATGCATTGAGATTTGTAGAGAGGAATTTATAATAATTGAATTGTTAAGACTTGAGAGATATTCTTAATGAAATTCTAGAGATTAAAAGATGTCAACTAATTTATAATTCTAACTTTAAGGGGTTATTTTAGAATGTGGTAATTATAAGAAATTCATATTTATGATTCATATGCTACAATGATTAGAGATGACAATGGGACAAAAAACTTAAAAAAAAAAAAAAATCAAATCATAACCAAAGAATCAATTTGATTTTGTGCTAATAAGAATTTTCATGGAGCCAATTTTTTTGTCAAGGAAAGTAATGAAAAATTAGAGAGTGCGATGAAATAATCTTCTTTTTTTATATCTTAAAATGATGGCATGCCATTGAAATTTATTTTGTGGTCGATGAGAAAAATCATGAATTTAAGGCATGCTGAAGTTAATAAAGTGAGAATGATTCTATGATAGACATTGGGATAACTTCTATGAAAGCTTAGGTGCTGTTTGGGATCACTTTTGTTTTTTATTTTTTATTTTGTGTTTTTATTTTGTTTTATTTTGTTTTGCTTAAAAATAAAATTTATTTGATTGTACTGGTTATTTTTAAAAATACTCAAAACATCTAAAAGATGTTTTGAGTGTTTTTAAAAATAACGTTATTTATTTTTAAAATAAAAAATAAAACCACATAAAAAATACTCTAAACAAATATGTTTTCAAAAACAACTTGAAAATAAAAACAAAAAATAGAAAATAAAATTGATCCCAAACAGCCCCTTAGTTGTAAAGAGATGTGAGTGGCATAGTCATGCACAATGTAGTGCATAAAATGCACCAATAAGGTGGGCAAATAAAAGGTGCAAGGTTTTGCTAGAAAAATGGGCCCACCAAATCCAAATGTATGTACTTAGAAGCTTTAGAAAGGCTTGCACGAAAGTTAATATCTAATCTTGCAACCAACAAAAACAAATGGTGATGGCAGATTTATAAAATTGGCTCCAAAAGTTAGTATAAGGTTACTGATGATTCCGAGCCACAACTAGATGGTTTTAGGATCTTATTTCATCCCAATTCAATCACATAAATTGATTTTTTTTTTCTGATTTGTCTCATTGGTTGCATTCCACAACTGTTTCAACATTCAACTGATTTACATACTCTATCTATTTCATCTTTCCAATTACTTCTTATTTACTTTAGTGTCAAATGTATTTGGTTGGTAAATCAGGTATGCAACGTATGGTACAAAAATAGTTTGAGAATATGCAGTCAGCATATCACATTCTCCTGTAACTTTCACATCAAGTGAAGTTTTATTTTAAAAACAAATTTTTGCAGAGAGATGTTGTTTTACTTTCTTCTATGTAAGAATATATGTGCTGCAGTCTAAATTATTAGCTATGATTACGTTAGAACACATGCAGTACCTCAACACCTTAGTAATTATTTGTCTGAAACTTCAGATGTCTTCGTTGTGGCATTAGTTCAAAGGCCACACCACATATGCGCCGTGGCCCTGAAGGACCGAGGACCTTATGCAATGCTTGTGGAATTGCCTGGACAAAGGTAGATATTTCTGGCTTGATTTTTGTAGTGTTTAAAGGGAAGAATTATAGCTTTTAATGTTCAGCTTATTTTCATAAACTTTGGGATATAGCTTTGGGTTCATTATGTTCAGATTGATTAAGTTATGCTTTAGTTTATCTAAACTTTGAACCTTATTAATCCTGTTAATCTCAGTTCACTCTGCTAAGTAAACCTTATAGCAATATATTTATCAAAATTATTCTTAAAATTCTAGGTATAACAAATAGTTTTGTAAGATGGCAAACTTTACATTGAAATTTAGATTCTATTTTGTACTGTTTTTTAAAATTAGTCAATCATGCCATGTGAATGAAAGTTGGACAAAAATTTAAAATCGTTCCTTGTGTGAAGGTTATTTATTTATTAAACTTTTTGGGTACTTCTAGTACATGAATAGCTCAAAAAAGCATACATTGTAGCCCATATTGTAGGATAACATACCTTGTACATTATTTGTATGGCAAGGTTCAACAAAGCAAAAAAGTGTGTGCTATGTGCTCTATAACATATAACACACATGACATGTGCTATATTATTTTTTTAATTTTTTTTTTAGTTTATTGGTTTATTTTAACTATATTTATGAATAATAAAATTTTGTTGGAGGTAGATATACTGTAATATATTTATTCTATTGTCTAGTTGAAGCAACATGATAAATTTATAAGAAGTAGAAATCTTTACTCTTTTCACAATTCATGTGTGGTTTTAGCAACAATGTTGTAGTGTTGTACAATAATCTTAAGCAACTTTTGTTGGATGTTAGACATGCAACTCTCATGCAAATATTTTATTTAACAGTGCTGAAATATCGTATGATAATTTGCTTGACAAAGCTTGTAAAATGACTATACATTCTTTGGATGTGGGACATGGTTATATCTTATTGATGTACTCGTTAGGAATGTCTCAGCCCTTATGTTGAGCTTATTATATGTTTTTTTTTCTTTTTTCTGATTTATCAATAGAAGGGTAAATGTTATTTTCCATATAATGTTTTTCGTATAAGATCTTTCTAGTTTTTTTTTTTTGAATTAGCTAAACGTTCATTTATACCCAAAGCCAACCATTTGAGATTGAAATGGTTTGCCTATTTTTATGTGTTTATAATTTTACTTTTTAGCTTGTGGATACGAGTACCTAGATAAACACCTTAAAAAGTATAAATGTAATTAGATGTGATAGATAAATTTTGATATTTTTTAAGGATAAACACATAATATGTTCCAGTTTTACTTAATTATGATTGTTAAATGATTTGAAATTTATTTATTAACTTATCTTTCTTTTTTAAAATTCTATTGATAATTTGTCTTTTTGTTGTTTACTTGTCATATTAAAGTTTAACCTTGAATTTATGAATTAAGCAGTTAGATAAGGATTGCGGGTCAACGATATTTGAGATGAGATTAACTTGGGTTCAGTTAATTTATCAAATCAAGAATAGATGATTGGTCATGTCCATCTCAAATTGATTAAAATTATTTCCTATCTTTATTATTTCTACAATTAATTAGTCCTCACAAGTTATACAACAATAACAACAACAAGCCTTTATCCTGCTATGTGGAGTCGGCTACATGAATCTTTCTTCTCCATTGTGTCCTATTATGTGTCAAATTCTCATTTAATTCTAATAAATTAAGATAATTTTTTATATATCTTAACCAAATATTTTTAGGTCTACCTTTACCTTTCTTAACATAAGGCAAATCTAGTACATCTACTCTCCTAACTGAGTCATCGGACGATGCTTGATGTGGTCAAACCATCTAAGATGACTTTCTATAATCTTATCTGTCACTGGAGCTACTCCAACCTTTCCAGAACATACTCATTTCACATTTTATCTCTAAGAGTAAAGCCACTCATCCACTTGAGTATCCTCATCCTTCAACACTTAACTTAGTCTTATGTTTCATTTATTGGCCAACATTCTGTACCTTAAATCATTGCAGGTCTTACCACCATCTTATAAAGTTTTCTCTTAAGTCTAAACAATACTTTATTATCACACAATAAGCCAAATGCATTCCTCCACTTCAACCATCCAACTTGAATTCTACTAATAACATCTCCATCTATTTCACCATCATTTTGAATAATAGAGCCTAGATATCTGAAACGCTCACTCTTTTTTAATGACTTGATCACCCAATGTCACAACATCACTACTAAAACTTTTACAACTAAAATTACATTCCATATATTCAGTTTTAGATCTATTCAAATGAAAACCTTTAGACTGTAAGGTTGACCTCCATAATTCAAGTTTTTTTTTTTTTTGGACTCCCTCTCTAGTCTTATCAACAAGAAGAATGTCATCAACAAAAAGCATACACCAAGGTACATCATCCTGTAAATGCCTAGTAAGAACATCCATAACTAAAGCATAAGGATAAGGGCTTAAAGCCAACCTTAATGTAATCCCATTGAGATAGGAAAATATTTTGTCAATATTCCTTGTGTTTGGACACAAGCAATAGCTTTAGTATACATATCCTTAATGACTTGAATATAACTAATATTAACTCCTTTTTTTCTAGAACTCTCCAAAGGACTTCTCTTGGAACTTTATCGTAAGTTTTTCTAAATCAACAAATATCATATGTAGATCCTTCTTACTTTCTCTATACTTATCCATCAAATCTCTCAACAAATGTATAACATCCATAATAGATCTATTCGGCATGAAACCAGACTGATTTTGAGAAACTTTGGTATCACTTCATAACCCATAGTCAATTATTCTCTCCCATGATTTTAATGTATGACACATCAACTTAATTCCTCTATAATTTGCACTCTTGTGCATCACCTTTATTCTTAAATATAGGAACCAACAAACTCTTTCTCCACTCATTTGTCATCTTTTGTCTTTAAAATAACATTAAAAAGATTTGTGAGTTAAGAAATTCATTGATCTCCTAAATATTTTCACACTTCAATTGGAATATCATCAGGTCCTTCTGTTTTTTCACACTTTATTTTTTTAAAAGCTTTTCCTACTTCAAATTTACTAATACAATGAAAAAAAAAATTCTTTAATTTTGTTTAGGATATTAAGGTTGTTAAAATCAGTTGTATTTTCAGATTCTTCATTGAATTTTTATGGTACTGTTGTAAAATTTATATGATACTTATAAATTTGCATGCTCCTTTGTGCACATGTTTAATATGTTTAAGAAATATTATGTTCTATTTATATGACATTGATATGATCTTTTTTGCATTATGATATTTTCTTATTTAAATTATTCGTAATTTTTTTAATGTTTCATGATATTTTTTAAATGGTGAATTATGAATTATGATGTGTTATTTAGTGTTGACAAATATGCTTTTAGCATCTCTTTCAAAATTCTCATACTTACTCTAATTTATAATGATCTTGATAAGAAAGTCCAAATTTAAATCATAGTTGTTTGAAGAAGCTTTAATTATCTTACATGAGCATGAAGCTAAACTTAGTAAGATGAGTACTTTTTGGCATTTTCTTTCCTATAGTTCATAGCATAGGTACCTCAAGCTTGTTAATGTCAAATTTTATTTTACATTTTAAGTGCCACACCTCTCTATTATTATATTTTTTAATGAATAATGGATAGTTGATTGAAAAGAAGTCTTAGCTGAATGAGTGACATTGGACCCCATGGTACTTTCAACTGATGAGTTGAGGCTATTGTAATCATACATACTCTATGTGTGGGTAGGTACAACCACAATGTTGTGGATTTTAGGTCAGCCATACGAACATATGACCTATGGTGTTGAGATTGTGATAATAGAGAAGGGAGGAGAGAGTTCAATATTGAAGAGCATTCCACCTTCATTTATATTGTAAGGTGATTTTCTTAGTACTGTGGGTAGGGCTATGTTACTTTCATGCTATAATTTGGTTGTATAATCTTGATGAAGAAAGCAGTTTGAATGCTTAGAAATACCTTAGGGTGATGTTGGTAAGGTTGTGAGAAGGTTTGGGTGGATTTAGAGTTGATGTTGGAATGCTTCTTGAAGAGACTGAGAAATACAAAGGTTTGATAGAGTTATTCATGGAGCTTTGGGTATGTTATGGACTTGGATAATACTTCGATTATGTGTGCCTATAGCTGGGGATGGGCTAGTACGTTTAGGAGGGTTGTAGTGAAGTTATGTGTATGGTGGAGGGGTTGGAAGTTTGCTTGGGTTAGAGAAGACATTAAAAACTTGAGGTGTTAGATTAGGATTTTTGGTGCGGTGATTAGAGTTTGATGTCGAGGAAGGGGTTGGTGGTTATGGGGGTGTGTTATAGGATGTTCTTAGGTTTTTGGAGAGATGGTTGTAGGTGACTTTGTTTATGAATGAGGTTGTAAATTGAGGTGAAGAGGGAGAGGAAAAATAGCACCAAAGAGATAAAAGTTGCACTCATCTGAATTGGCCACCAAGCATATTCAAAGTTGTGAGCAAGCCACCAAACTTTATTCTATGAATTTACAAATTACAATCATTAATTTTATATTACTGACTAAATTTAATGGTCACATTGTCTTAATACTTGTAAAGAACAACCTTGCTAACCTTGTGGTTATCAGCCCTTGCTTGATATGGAATTAATTTTCATTCAGTTATAAGTCATTGTGAGGATTGGTGATATGACTATTACAACAAAGGAAAGAAAATAAAAAATAGAATTAATGAAACAATTCGTTGAATTTTAGCTGAAATCTTGATTTGGAAGAGTGGTTCCTGTTGGAATCAATGTTCAATCAATTTTATTCCTTGTTTATAGTGCCCAACCAATGCATCTTAAATGGAATTTTGAATTCTTTTTCCATTACATGTTGGTTTCCTTTGGAAGATAGGGGTCAGCCACACTCAAATATAGAGTGGAGTGAGTTTTGGACTTGAGCATTCGTTGAATTGGAGGGCAGTCCAAGCCATGTTTTGAGATTAGGAAAGATGATGATGATGATTTAAAATCTTGATGCATCATCATGTATTTATATTGCATCAACTCTACCATTATCTTAAAGAATTTCAGTCTATAGAGTTAAGATTATGGTAGCCATCTCAAGGGCGAGAAGAAAGTTACTACAAGTTTTTTGAACTTATGCTAAATCTGGTGGAGTGTACGTAGATTTAGGAGTATCATTTCGTTGTAAGCTTGGAGTGGTGAAGGTAGATGCATATAAAGGCATACGCAAAATGTATCTTTGTCTCTTACAAGTGAGTTAGTTCATAAGTTATAATGCTTAATAAACCCTTCAAGTTAAGATATCATATACAAGAAAAACATTTGTACAAAATATGTTTGGAGAAAAAAAATCAGAAAATAAATAGTTCAAGTTTCCTATGTAGCATTTCGCTTATTATGGTTGTGTAGAGCAAGGGAAATGGATGCAAGATAAAAATATATATCATCAAAGTTTAAAATTGCGCAATTGGGTATTAAGATATTTTTCGTCCTTGAGGTGAGACGTAAGCCTCAAAATCAACAAATTGCCCAAAGTATGAAGTATTATACACATCAAAGCAAAAAGCAAAAAGTATCCTACCTTACTATCATATTAAAATGTAACAAAATAACATCCTAACATAATAGGAGTAATAAAATATGCAAAGTATTAAGCAATATATTAATATCTTGACATCAAACCATGAAGTAAGAAGTGTTTTGCTAACATCAAATTAATGTAAGATATCCAAGTAAATATTAATCACAACAATTCAAAATAAGTTTAAAATAATAAGTTTTTCTCTTTCACTCCAATTATCCAATGTCAAAGTAAGAATATCACAAGTTAAGATGGTGATGGTGAAGGCCAACACTGTGCGTGAGGAGTGGAAAGATGCTTAGGTAATGTTTATCTTGAGATTGACTACGTGTGGGACGTATGATATTTCGTCTATTAAAAGTTATATTTGATTTTTTTAAACCTATATCTAAAAGTGCATGCCTTACAAAAACTGAGGCAAAACAATCCTTGAGGCGGGTGTCATATCATGCGAGGCATAAGCCTGTGATTTAAAAAAAAAAGCATTTAGATGGGTTTTAAAGTGGATGTTTTATTGTGTAATTTTAAACAAGGATAATCACTATCATTATATCCTCAAAATGGATACTTTTGAAAAATAGCTCTAATCAATTTGTTGTAGCACATATGAATGGAGATTGTGAATATCAAGTGCCAATGAAAATGAAAATGTAGTTAGCATATTTTGAATGAAATGTCAT
This sequence comes from Cymbidium sinense, assembly GCA_021442155.1. Classification (NCBI taxonomy): domain Eukaryota; kingdom Viridiplantae; phylum Streptophyta; class Magnoliopsida; order Asparagales; family Orchidaceae; genus Cymbidium; species Cymbidium sinense. The sequence continues at coordinate 41,225,023 of CM038218.1, forward strand.
CTTTGGTAGATTAAGAGGCCTCATAAAACAAATCCTCAATGCTAATATGCAACTTAGGGTTTCAATGAGGTTCAACAAATCTAGTGATGATGATCCAATTGTAAGGGCTAAGTTAGGTTGCATGTCACTAAATTATGATAGCTTATCAGTCAATTTGAAATATTGTTTGTGTGTCAAATAAGGTGGACTGAGAATCTGGGATCATACCTAGTATTTATTTCTCAGGGGTTAGAGACGTAACATGATACTCATTAGCAAGCTCTTTAACTGATGTGTCTAATAATTTAGTTAAATGATTTGATAGCATAACATGTATATGACTCTAAATGTGAGGTGTGAGGTAACCTTTTTTAAGGAAGGATAGTCTGATTAGTGTGGGTGGCTAGGACAAGAGGAGTGCATGGTCATTAGGATTATGTATTTAAGATAGGTGGGAGTCAGGTTCATCAAGATTTGTGTCTAAAATTGGTGGGGTGGTAAGAGCATCGCAATGGTTGTCTATAGTAGCAGTGGAGTTAATCATAATCGATAGGAATTGCGTATTTTTCTTATGGTTGTTGGTAGGTTTGTGTTGAACGCTAGACTTGGGTGCAGGATGGGGTTCCTTTTCTATTTGTTAATAGTGAATAATTTTATAGTCTTCTTGTTGTATTTGAATAAAGATGTATTGAATCAATCATAATAAATAACATCTATCTCAAATAATTAAGGTCTACCCAAAATATATTCTATGTCAATTGGGAGATGAAATTTGGACTCCATAACTTCCTAGTTTGATGTGAACTAAGCATCTAGTGGTCATATGTAAGGAGTTATGATTTACCCAGCTAATGTGGAATGGTGTAGGATATGATTTAGTCTATAGGGTGGACTTTAATGAGTGTCTGAGTAGATATGACATTCATTGCATTATCATATTCATTGCTTTATCACTCTCAGTTACTAACCTAAATATTTTATGGTTTTAAATGTTGTATATTTGAAACATGTTCTTACATCTCTAATTTTTTAATTGGATTTTGAGATAATCATTTCATGACAACTTGGGGATAAGAGTAGACTTGTCATCAAATAGGGGTGTCTAGTCTAGAAGTTTCTTTATATATTAACACATTCAAGGAATTCAGATTTATCTAAGAAGAAGAGTTGTGCTTTACATTAATGTTACATATGACATTTGTTTTGGCACTTGAAACAAGTGATATCTTTAGGGTTCTTAGTGGATGTATCAATGGAGGTCCTAAGTGTGGGCAATACAAGTAAAGATAGAGGCTTAGGTAGACTTATAAATGGATGTAGGAATGATAGGACCTATTGGTTTTTAGTTAGGAAGCAACTTCTTGTGTTGTTCTTTGAGGAGGTTTTGGACTAGTGAATGGGGAAATGACTAATGATACATGTTGAGGCTTCTATGATTGTTCCACTTCTAAGACATTAATAGAACTTTCTCTCAAGATAATTAAAGGAGACTGGCCCTTTGCTTATCATAATCACTCCTGTTTAAGCTAGTGTCAACAAATTACTTACAAATATAATATGCACATAGGGTGGACCATACTCATTTCTCATTTGGGACTTGTTTAGTTTAATGATGATAAATTCAATTCGATTGATGAGCTTGTTGAACTAAAGCATTATATTGGTCTTTGTTTCATGATTGTTGGATCAGTTAAAGGAGGTCATTATTATCTTGATCTCTTGGGTTGACCAAGTCATTAGCGAGGGGCTTGACATGATTCATAGGCTTCTTGAGGCTTCTTAAGTGAAGATAAATGTTTCAGTTTTATTGTAGATTTGTTGAACTGCTTGGGAGTTCTCTTTAGTTCTATTTTTTGGCGGATGTAATTCTTTCATGTAGCGACAAAATCGCCAAAAGCATCTTTGCGAATGAAGGAGATTTCCAATACAAAATTTGACTTCTAAATTACGATTTTAAAAATTAATCGCTAATTATGTGAAATTATCAATATAAATGCGCTTTTTTAGATTTCAGTGCAATTTTAATATCAAGAAGGCTTAAATTAGAATGTATTAAATATTATTACGAAAAAATAAATTTAATAAGATATTAGATTAATTTACAACTGCCATCGGATTTAACTCTTTTATGTGGCAGCAGAAGGCAACAACAACAACAATGCCTTAATCCACAGGGGAGATTTACATGAATCCTTCGTCTCCATTGTGTCCTATTATGTGTCAAATTCTCATTTAATTCAAGTATACTAAAATCATTTTTATACATCTTAGAGTCTTTTTTAGGTCTACCTCTTAACATAAGGTAAATCTAATGCATCTACTCTCTGTCGGTCATTGGACGGGGCTTTATGTGGCCAAACCATGGGCGACTCTCCCAATCTTACACCATTGAAGCTCTTACAACTTTTTCGAACATACTCATTTTGCATTCTATCTCTAGAGTAAAGCCACTCATCCACGAGCATCCTCATCTGTAACACTTAACTTAGTCTTATGCTTCTCTTTTATTGGCCAACATTATAAGTCATTGCGGTCTTCATCTTATAAAATTTTCTCTTAAGTTTAAATTGGAACTTTTATCACATAATAGTAGGATGTATTCCTCCACTTCAACCATCCAACTTGAATTCTACTAATAACATCTCCATCTATTTCACCATCATTTTGAACAATAGAGCCTAAATATCTTGTCTCTCTTATTAATGACTTGATCACCCAAGTCACAAATCTATCACCAAAACTTCTAGACTAAAATTACACTTCATATATTCGGTTTAGATCTACTTAAATGAAAACCTTTAGACTCTAAAATTGACCTCCATAATTCAAGTTTGTTGGACTCCCTCTCTAGTCTTATCAAGAAGAATGTCATCAACAAAAGCATACAAGGTACATTTTCTTGTAAATGCCTCGTAAGAACATCCATAACTAAAGTAAAAGATAAGAGCTTAATGTTGATCCTTGATGTAATCCAATTGAAATAGGAAAATATTTTGTCAATCCTCCTTTGTGTTTGGATACAAGTACGACTCAGTATACATATCCTTAATGACTTGAATATAACCAATATTAACTCCTTTCGTTACAGAACTCTCCAAAGAACATCTCTTGAGGACTTTATCATGCGGAGAGAAGGCGATCTTAAACCAAAATCTACAAAAAATCATGGAGCTTCTCTTGATACAAAATTAAAGAATTTCATTCTAATTATGATTTTCAAAATTAACGAAATCATTAAGTGAAATTATCTAGTATAAACACTGCATGTGCTGGACGTAGAGATTTCAAGTCGCAATTTTAATGTCTAAAAAAATCTACGTAAAATTTAAAGTTGGAATTAAATGAAAAATCTGATCAAATTCAAACATAAAATTACCTAAAGTTACTATAAACCCGTATGTTGTCTCGAGTCTTAAATTCAGTGTTCGAGGATCTTTGCTTGAGTTCCGGTTTAGTCTTTGGGTGGTTGGGTTAACAAAACCTAAAAAAATCTATAATAAGAGTTTCAAATCAATGAAATATCTGAGAAATTGATTCTGTCAGGTGACAGTAGATTTAATCTTTTGTTAGCAGTTAAACAGAGTTGACAGGATCTAAAGCTCTTAAACATATTCAAATTAATCAATTGTTCAAACCAAGTTAACTCAAACCAAAAATCACTCTAAAAAACTGTTTAAATGAAATTCTGTCATTAAAAAAATATTTAAATCAAACTCAATCTATCCACCTTCCGCAATTGTTTGTCGGGATGATAAATTAAGAAAACTCTAGCTCACGAAGGAGCAAATGTCAAATCAAGTGGTTTGCTATCTTCACTCTCAATCAATCTCTTGTTAGTAGGGCGTGACGCGTGGCTACTGCGTGGGCGGCCAGTTAAGATGAAGCGATTCTGATCGACATGATCGGTGGTTTGGCGTCGGACTCCATTATATTACGATCAGTGTCGTATGCTCACGATGACTTTTTCTTTGAGTTGTGAATCATGGGGTTTCTTGATAGAACAAGCGATCCTCTTAGGTAGACTTAAAACGTCTCCTTGATAAACATCACCAGATCTACAAAGATTTTTGAATGACGTAACATGTGTTCTTGATGAGGATCTTCTGTCGGTTGGGTCTACCTCCTAACTAAGTAGATTAATGATGGTGGGGATGTGAAACCATGGGATCTAGATCGGGCAGTGGGCACGTCATCATTCCCCCAATCATCTAGTTTAACCTTAAATGATGAATTTCATAATCTAAATTCTAAAATTTTATATCTCTTCTTATACATTCTATTGACGATCCCAATAGTTTGTCGAAAGTTCTCTCTCACTTATTGAAATGGGGTAATTATAGGGGCTTGCATAGGAAACTATGTCGGATCTAAAGTTCTCATAAAACGAGGGCAAAATCTCTGGGTAGTGTCTTATCTACTTTTCTATCTGCATTCTGAAAATTACACCGATACTTCAAATCACTCTCTTCAATATCAATTCAATTTAAATATTGTCGAGAGGTCAGTGGCAAATTTTCAGAGCCCACATAATCTAATTGAAATAGGAAAATATTTTGTCAATCCTCCTTGTGTTTGGACATAAGTAACAGCTCTAGCATACATATTCTTAATGACTTAAATATAACCAATATTAACTCCTTTCTTTTCTAAAACTATTCAAAGAACATCTCTTGAAACTTTATCATAAGCTTTCTCTAAATTAATAAATATCATATGTAGATCCTCCTTACTTTCTCTATACTTCTCCATCAAACCTCTTAACAAATGTATAACATCCATAGTAGATTTACCTGACATGAAACCAAAGCGATTCGAGAAATATTTGTATCACATCGTAACTGCTATCTCTCTCCCATAATTTTAATGTATGGCACATTAACTTAATTCCTCATAATTTGCACACTCTTGTGCATCACCTTTATTCTTAAGTATAGGAACCAACAAACTCTTTCTACTCATCCGACATCTTTTAGTTTTAAAATAACATTAAAATATTTGTAAGCCAAGAAATTCCTTGATCTCCTAAACATTTCCACACTTATTGGAATATCATCGTCTACTATTTTTCACATTTCATTTTCTTTAAAGTTTCTCTAACTTCAAATTTACTAATACGACAATAAAAATAAAATTTTATATTTTTGTTTAGTATATTAAGGTTGCTAAAATTAATCGTATTTTCAGATCCTTCATTGAAAAGTTTATCAAAATACCTTATCCATTTATTTTCAATATCCTTTTCTAAGAAAAACATTACCTTTGTCGTACCTAAGTTCGTATGTGAAAAGTGGAGAGTTGCGATAAGCAGTCGACAATCGGCGTAAAGCTTGTCGAAATAATCATAGCATGAATCCTTTAAGGTCATGTCTTGCACAATTTATTATTTTAGATAAAGCAAGATAAATGAAGTTGCATGCACTTAATTGATTGTGCTCCTTTTGGAGATTACAATATATAAAGACCACATCTTGCAAATGTTTTTTTTTTTTTGTAACATAACCCCACCAAGAATGACCTTTTGGATTTATAGTAGGATATTGGGGCTTTATTCAATGCAAACCTTCAAGCTTAATGTTAGTGAGATGGCTATCCCTTACTTTAGAGATTGAGGTCCATCCAATAAGTTAATTTGGTGTGGCAATTTGATCTTTATGTCAGCATAGTCTTTCATCCTTTACTTTCTCGAGGTCCTACTTTTAAAAAAGAGAGCTCCATCATTGTACTTTCTAGGAGTGAAAGGTGCAAGATGGTATGCGATGATGGAATGGTTGATAATTGTTAAGCTCAACTCTTAGTTGATAAGTCTTTTGGTAGGTGGTACTATAATAGGAATCCCTCTCATAAACATCAAGTCCATCTTTTGAGGTATCCTAGTAGCAAAAAATACAACAAAATACTCGATGGGATAGTGCCTTAGCTCATTAACTATGATGATGTTGAGCTTTCATCTCATAATCAGGAGGCAAGGTCATCGGACATGAGCAACAACATTTTGAATAAGCATGATAGCTATATCTCTAGTAGTGGAGCCGGGTTGCTAGTAGGGACACTTATACCATGTGGATTCATGGCTTTAACAACAAGATTGATCATTGCATAAGTGGTTGCATAAGCCCTCCTTGAGTTGGTCATTGAATGTCACATTTAATAAAGTCATCCCAATTTTGTACATGTGAAGGTTGAAATTAATTTTTTTTATTTTGATAAACACCCTGCACCCAACAGTTTCTCACCCTAGAAATGAAAAGAAACATCATGTGACAACTGCCTGCTCTATAGATTTTTAGCTAGGCTTGGATAGATCAATGACATTTAAGAATACCCTTGAATTCATGGATGAAGAAACTTGATATAATACATTGGATTTGTTTAGGTGGTACAATCAACACATTAGAATATGATCAAAGGCACTAGATGGCATGAAAAAAAAATTTATTATGGACACTACGGTTGTATTGCTCTTTATGGAGCACTTGATGTCATGCTCTGAGCCTCAAATGATGATTAAAGATGAAGAGAAAAGGTTTACCTCATCAGAGTTGCCATAAATCCATGTTTTTGGGTGCCACTGCTTTTTAATACAAGGTAGATCATATAAGCTCAAATGAGAAGCACAAAAAAAGGGTACACTAAAAATTGATGACTGAGTAACTTAAGTTCAATTAACTCACCTTTAATTAAATGACATCAAATCTTAAAGGATTTCTTGTGTTCCTGACTTTTTGGTGTAAAAAATATCCCCTGCATTACCCTAAAAATGCTTTTAGATATGCAATGAAGGGTATTTTGAGCCAATTTCATCAATTGATTCATACCTTACTTGAGGCAGGTTGATTTAATGAGCTTAAAAATTAAGTCAATTTGGAGGAAATAGCACATCATCTAAACCATTATAGCATCATTATGCTTAGAGTGTATCTTCAATACAACCAATTTGGACGATGTAATGAATATTGTTCACACAAGAAAATTGAGAATTATGACAAAACCAATAACAAAATGATGGGATAAATATGTTAAGGAAAGAAATCACTAAGGCGAAGAAAGGCTACACCTTTTATCAATACACGGAGATGATTTTCCTTGAAATTAAATAATCATACTTTTATCACACTCGAAGAAATTAACATTCAACTAACACAAGATTGAAAATTAGAATCTAAAATTTTAATAAGTTAAAACTGAATAATTACATGGTTTAAGGATCTATTTATATATTTCTCGTGTTTATGTTAGTAGATATGATAGACATATGATCATAACAATTTAACTCTAGATAATCTTAAAATTCAAACTCTTCATCCTAAATTTCAAATTAATGGTGGAAGATAAATCAAGTATATTTTATTTAAGAGCCATGTGCAATAGCTAGATAATGATAATTAAGGTTAGTGAAATCCTGAAGTAACAATAATCTAAACCACAATTTTTCACTAAATAGATAATGGGGGTCTCATATAGTACACTCACAATATGAAGAATTCCACAATAGTCTGTTATCTTATAACAATATTTTCTCTTCGTGAATTTTAAAAATAGAGAACCTCATCCGAAGACTATTAGTGAATTGAAATTGAACCACAACACTTGTGCTTGAGATTTGTTATGAACCAAATTAGTTTGATCTCATGTCAATAAACCAATCTAATATTAAGAATCAAATTGGTAGAGAACACAATCCATTCTCATATGCCACAACATCACAGACTTGTCCCAAATTAACTAAATTTATGAAATCACAAGAACAAATTAACCAATAGATTATAGAATTAAGTAAAATTTTGTTTAGATAATTTTTTCTCAACATCTTTGGTGATTATAAACACACAAATCACCATCAAATAATAGCTAAAGATAATATGCTTATGGGTGTCAAAGGACTTGATATTGGTTATAAGAGTCATTCCCTCATATTGATGTGTATGATGATGGAGATGAGAATGATTTAGTGATATGTGAGTGTGCTTGTTGGTAATAATAGTGTTCCTTGGCATGAAAATAAAAGGTATTAAATGTCATATTTCGAGTCTGATGGGTAATATATTTTGATAATATAGACTATGGTGAAAAGACTTATCATTACCTTACTAGACTAACTCCATAAACTATGACTAAGGATGCATAAATATGATATGAATTATATGCATAGAAAAATCATATATTTTATATAGTTGTAGTTAAATGAAAACCAATTTTTTGATAACACTAAGTGTAATGCCACACCATAGTTCTTTTTTTAGTTAATATGCAAAGCACAAAGCGAGGATGCTTTTTACTAATTAGAATCCTCATGACTTGCAATATATAATGTTCATGCAATGATAATAATTAATGAAACTTAAACCATTAGCTAATAATTTTTAGTAATATTAATGATACATTCAACAATATTTTGCTGCTATATAAAAGAAAAAAAATTGAAGATATAAAGAATGAAGTGATGGAAGAATACATAAAAATCAAGAATATTCATTAGATTAGGAGAGCAACTAGAGACCGAGAGATGGAGGCAACAAAAGAAAGAGTGTGTGAAAGAAAAAATGAATTGATGGAAGAATACTTAAAAATCAAGGATATTTGTTAGATTAGAAGAGTAGCTAGAGATTAAGAGCAACTAGAGAATGAAGTGATATAAAGAAAAAAAAATGAAAATATAAAGAATAAAATGATAGAAGCATACATATTTGTTAGATTGGGAGAACAAAACTATAGAGCGAAAGAAAGGCTTTAAATGAAAGAAAATTTTGAAGATATTTCTAGCTATACGAAAGAAAAATAAATGAAGATATATAAAATGAAGAGATGAAAAAATTCTTAAAAATCAAGAATAGTTGCTATATATATTAGGAAAATTAGATACGGAGGCAACATGGAGAAAAGAGTGTGCGAACAGAATGCACAAAAAAGCTTTTATAAGATGAAGTTTGTGATCGAGAAGTTAATAATACCACTAGCCTGAATCAATAAGAATTATGCAAGAAAATTAATGTTTGAGTGAGTTTGAAGAGAATCATTAAGAAGCGAGTTACTTGAAAGAGAGAGATCAAAGAATGAATGAGTAGTAACTCAACAACTATGAGAACATGTCAGGGAATGCAAATGCTTGTGTCTTAGTTCTTGCGATGGATATTGAATTGAACTGTGAAATTTGAATCGAAATTTTGTTCTAAGTCAAAGCGCACAACATTGTAACCACTATGAACATAGCAAGAGCATTAAAAGTTATTATCATTTAGTTTCTAAAATGCAATTTGAAAAGGTTAATGCTCTTGAAGGGTTTGCCAAAATTGGTGGTGAGAGTTGGTGAGGAGGAATCTCAAATTAGTCCCCAAATTTTCTTGACCCAATTAGGGCTTTCTTTTACCCATTGGCCATCTTCCTTTAATAGGAATGGGCTCTAGTTCCATGTTAGAAGATATAAAAATAGGGAAAAAAATGATAAACTATTATTTCATATTTCTTGCTTTACCCAATATCTTGGCATAGGATTTTAATACAACCTGATTATTATATTCTCATGAAAATAAATATGTAGTGAGTAGTCAATAATCTTGGAGAGAAATAATTTAGAAGCAATTAGAATTATTACAACATGAAGAAATTAAAAGGCTACCTAAGAAGCTAAGTAAATAAGGAAATTAAGATAGTATTTGGTGCGGCGGTGTGGTGAGGTGCGTTACCGCATCGCAGGTGCGATGGTGCCATTTGAAAACTGTGAGCTGGCTGCATTTTGAAGAATCTATGATGGAAAAGATTTATTTTCCAACCTGACTTGATACAGTGCGATAGCTACTAGAAAGCTGCAGTATGATTTTTTAAAAATAAAAAAATTGTAATACCCATTGTCGCTTCTTAGATAACAGCTTTATCATTTTGTTTTCATATCGTTATAGCTGCCCCAAATAGATCCTCAAACATGCACAATCAAGAATATAGCATGGAGAGATCCATGTCTTTTCATGCAATTAATCATTTTACTATTCATAGTAGGCGGACAATAGAGATGCCAGAATTAGATGGAGCCCTTTTCACTAGAAATTCACATTTGTCCAAAGATGAAGTAGGTCTCTCGAGATTAAGTCAACTAGAGTTGTCTAATAATGATCTCTTTAGATGAAGTTTTTTCTCTTTACCTTGTACATTCTACTTGATGGCTTGATAATATTTTCTTAGTGTAATTATAAATGAAATTGAGAAAATAAAGAAATATTTAATTCATATACTCTACTTTTCGTGCAAGTCATAAATATTTTAGGAAGTTATCAAAGCAAATATTAGAATAAAATACTAAATCATCTTGGTCTCGTAGTATCCTCTCATTTAAGTTTGAATCCACTAAAAGCTTTTCATGTTCTTCTCTAAGGGCTCATTTTGTTAGATGCAATTAGAAATTAAATTTTTTTCAAACCCATCAAAACTCCTTAAAAATTCCTCAAATGAAATGTTTTAGAAAATGATGATTTGTACTTTGCTGGAGACTAACAAAGCAGGAGTCCACTAGAACTTCTTATGCTGATGATGGAAATGTGCTAAAAAAACATGGTTGCATAAGGGTCATCATCAATCATCATGTGACGATGACCGTTTTTCTTATATAAAGTTGGAATTTTGAGCCTAATATCTATCAGTGCTTATTACATTTTCATTTACCTATCTACCCATTGTTGTCTGGTGTACTTTAAAGAAGTGAGTAGATTGTTACTGTACAAAGCTCTAAACTTGGCAATGCGCTTAAAACTGCTGATGAGTTTTTCAATAATTAGTCGGTGCATTTGATGCAAGTTAATTTGTTCAATTAAAAAAATGTTTGAAATTTCACTAAAATAAAATTCAAATCTTTTATTTTTAAAATGAATCATAAACCTTTGTTTTTATAATGAAATAAACCACCATTTATCCCCTATCAAAACCCATCCAAAGTGGCTGTTTAGTTTTATATTGTTTTATTTTAACCTCCAACATATATTTTCTTTCTTTTTCTTATATTCATTTTTTTTAAAAAAATCGCTTCTTCTAATTTGAAATTATTAACTAAATATATTTTTTTATATATTTTTCATTATACAAATAATTCAAACGAACATTTTTTAACAAAATTTTTTATTTTAATTCCTAGATAATTTTAATTTTATATTTTATCAAATTGTAACTATTTTTTTTGACTTATTGCTGTCTAATATCAAATAATTTTATATGTTTGTAATAATTTTTTTAAAATTTACGTAGAAAGTAAGATCTTAAAAATTGAACCAAATTGGCCAGTTTAATTGGTTCAATCATGAATTGCCTATATGATTGATTTAGTTACCTTAAAAATCATTTTCATGTCAAACCAATAAAAGCAATCTAACTGTCGATTCAACCAGTGAACCAGTACTGATTATATGAACCTAGTCGGTCAAAATCTAATCCTTTTAATTGTCTGTTTTATTTATTTTTGTTACATATTTATAACATATTTATACTATTACATCATTTGAATCATAATTAAATAATTTTAATATGTATTACATCATTCGATTCAACTCTTGGCTTAACCCCGGTTGAATTTTTCATAAAAAATTTTCTCTGGTGTTTATGATAATTGAAAATACATAATATTACAAAATTAAATGCTTAAATCAATTTTTAAATTTAATAAATAAGAATATTACTACTATGTGGTTTAGAAGTTTTATACACTTTTAATATATGTATGTGTGTGTGTGTGTGTATGAAATGAATTTTAAGGTACGTGCACCTGCTTCTTACTATGTAGCAAAATGAATTTTGTATTGTATTTAGACATATTAGTGGAGTACCATGCGCTAGTGCTCCTTGAGATCTTTGATTTTCAATTCAGCCTGATTTAAAAAAAAGTTGGAAATAAACTGTTGTCCCAACTAGAATTGTACTGAGCTTTATGGAATTGGAGATATGTGCTAGGCATGCTTGATCTTATGAATTCTTAAAGCTCTAGTAGACCTACGTTTAAGTGATTAGGAGTTCATTTATAATTAGTTCTAGACATAAGTTTTGATATACTTCATTTCTCACCAGGAAGTTCAGTGGTATGAACCTTTAGTTGAAACGTCATATAATGAGCACATTTGTTGTTTGAGGTGCATGGCCTGCATCGAACTGTTACGCTAAAGAGTTCATTTTCTTGTGGTAGTTACAGAAGCAGAGACAAAACAACAACACGTTTTTAAATCTTTTAAGTTTCTTCCATTGAAAATTCTCATATATTATCTTAATCTTTTTGTTATTCTGTAACAAACTAGCCTAATTCTTTCCTGAATGATGGTTATTTTAGACTTTGAATAAACAGGGTAAAATGAGAAAGGTGATTGAGTCTGATATTCATAGAGAAGATGGAACTGCTCCAGTAGTACCAGAAATTGATATGGAATTTGAAAGTGAAGACAAAGCATATGAATTTTATAACAAATATGCAGGATTTGTTGGTTTCAGTGTTAGGAAAAGTTCATCGGATAAGTCATCTGAAAATATTACCAGATCTAGAACTTTTGTTTGCTCAAGGGAAGGTTTTCGCAAGGACAAAAAAGGTGCCAAGGAAGTGAAGAGGCCGAGACCTGAGACTAGGATTGGCTGTCTTGCTCGCATGACAATCAAAATCACACTAACCGGCAGCTACCGTGTTACTGAATTCATCGCAGAACATAACCATCAGCCTGCACCACCATCAAGTACGCATCTCTTAAGGTCTCAGAGGATAACAATGGAAGTTCAAGCTGCTGAAGCAGAGTTGTCAGATGATTCAGGAACTACTCCCAGATCTGCCAATGAATCTATGGGGAGACAAGTTGGTGGTTTTCGTAATGTTAATTTCATTCCCGCAGATTACAAAAATTATCTGAGTTCTAAGCGTATGAAAGCAATGCAGATGGGAGATGCAGGTTCTGTGTTGAAATACTTGCAGACTAAACAACTTGATAATCAATCTTTCTTCTATGCTATACAGGTTGATGAGGATGATAAAATGACCAATATTTTCTGGGCTGATGAAAGATCTGTGGTTGATTTTAACTGCTTTGGTGATGTTGTTTGTCTGGACACAACATACAAAATAAATGGTTATGGAAGACCATTCACGCTATTCCTTGGAGTCAATCATCATAAACAAACTGTTATCTTTGGTGCAGCTTTTCTCTATGATGAATCTGCTGAATCTTTTAAGTGGCTATTTGAGACTTTCAAAATTGCAATGCATGGAAAGCAGCCCAAGACAATACTTACAGACCAATCAATCACATTAAGTGGTGCAATAACTGCTCTATGGCCAGGAACAAATCATCGACTTTGTGAGTGGCATGTCTACCAGAGTGCTGCCAAGAACCTGAATCATGTTTTTCAAGGTTCAAAAACTTTTGCAAAGGATTTCAGCCGATGCGTCTATGATTATGAAGAAGAGGAAGACTTCTTAATAGCATGGAGAACAATGTTGGAGAAATATGACCTCCAAAATAATGAGTGGCTTTGTAAGTTGTTTGAGGACAGAGAGAAATGGGCGTTGGCGTATAATCGACATATCTTTTGTGCTGATATAAAAAGCACTCTCAGGAATGAAAGCTTGAGCAGTTTGCTCAAAAAATACCTGAGCCCACAGCTTGATCTTTCGTCATTTTTCAACCAATATGAAAGAGTAGTAGATGAGCATCGTTATTCGGAGCTACAAGCTGACTTCCATGCAAGTCAAAGTTTCCCGAGAATTCCTCCTTCAAAGATGTTGAGGCAGGCTGCTAATCTCTATACGCCTGTAGTGTTTGAAATATTCCGGAGAGAATTTGAGATGTTCATGGATTGTATGCTATTCAGCTGTGGTGAGGTTAATACAATTGCCGATTATAAAGTTGCTGTCACTGAGAAACCTAAGGAACATTATGTTAGATTTGATTCAAGTGACTGTTCTGTTGCATGTAATTGCAAAAAATTTGAATACATGGGAATTCAATGTTGTCATGCGTTGAAAGTGCTCGATTTTAGAAATATTAAAGAGTTGCCACTGAAATATTTTTTGAAGAGATGGACAAAGGATGCAAAGACGGTGAAGAAAAAGGATGATCAGCTGGCTACAAATGAGTGTGAACCCAAATCTCCTACATCCACTACATTGCATGCTCCCATGTCATCATATGCTCAGCACCAGGGGTTTCATGGCATGAGTCATTTCAATCAAGTAAGCCCTGATGATACTGCATATTGTGTGTAGCATTTCATGTTTGTTTTTATGCCTACTGAGATGATTTTCTTATGAACTTCAGGATTCTCCCGTCTCTGACCTGCATCATCCATTTCATGCAAGCACTCATTTGGGTCAGGTAAAAATTACCGCCCCCCCTTGTATCAGTGAATTTTTTCTGGGAAATTTATAGCACACAATTCTCATGCATTTACATATCTAACACTTAAAAATTTTGATATTTTCAAATAGAGGTATTTAGATACATACCACACAATTCTAATGTATTTACATATCTAACACCTAAGTTTCAATTTTTATATACATAACACTTTAATCTTTAATATCAGATCAAAAGAATCATCACCACTTACTTTTTAAAAGTAAAATACACCTTCTTAAGCATAGGAAAGTATTTTTATTTTTATTTTTTTAAGCATAACATAGCATGCGAAAGTGTTAAATAAGTAAATATCTAATTTTAAGCGTTAGATATGTAAATGCATAAGAATTATATAATATATATGTAAATCTTCCTTTCAAATATGACACTTTTTCTATACATGAAAAGGTGTATTTCACTTTAAAAAATTAATGATTATATTATTTTTTATGTAATATTAAATATTTGATTGTTATTTTTATAAATATGAAAGTTTAGGTACTATATATATATAAATATATTAGAATAATGTGCTGCATATGTAAATGCCCCCATCATTTTTTTTCCGTGTTATCTGACCTTTAATGGTTAAAAATCTAGGCATAGATTGCAATGCATAACAGATTTTTGGCTGAAATTAAAGCTTGTTGGTCCATTCAATCAAATCTAAAACATTGGGCTCGTTGATTGAACTAGTAGACCCTACAGCATTAACAGGACAGGCCTAAATTTGAATGACCACAGAAATAATCATCAGGATAATATTCCTATAAATGGCGGACCATTTCTTGCATTGAGAAAACATTTGTTGATTGTAATTTTCTCATCTAATATATTCAATTCCTCCTTGCCTCATGGGATAGTTGCTGTTTCAGCATCAATTACTTCATCCTCACAATTGTTAGCCTTTTCCTTCCGAAACAATTGCACTCATTATAGGTGCCAATCCTGCCATGTAAATTTCCATAGCAATCAGAGTAAATAGCAAGAGAGATTCAATCTTAGAAACCTGCGTTCTTCATATATCACTCTTCTGATCAACTTGGCTAATAGTTCTTTCTCCATCTGGTTAATACTGTTTACAGGGATTCATATCAAACCCTAAATACACCATTAAAAAAATGTCACAATCAACAACTTTTACTCATTTGTTTCTAACTGCAGGAATTCTCTGCCCAGCAACCTCAATTCACATTATGAAATAATCTGCCACCTCTGAATGCATAGTGCGAGCCATCAAAAGACATGAGGAGCTCTGGAGGCAGTTCGGTGGCAGAAAGGCTTCTAAGTACGCCTAAACAATGATTGTTTCTTCTACAAGTAATGTAATTTTCCTTGTTATTTATCTCTGTTGAAGTGTACGATCTGTTAGAATAATATTGAAGCTGTATTAATGTCCTTTAACGTTTACATTTGTTAGTGAAGTGTATTATTTGTTGAGAATTTGTACCTATAATGTGAGAAGGGCAGATGGTTTCACAAGTCTGTGTCTAAGCGGAAAACGTGAAGGAAAAGAAGTCCTAATAGGGACTATGTTTATCTTTCATGGTTTGCACAATATATTTACCTAGAATTGTACATATATTAGCAATATGTAATTGAGAACATTTTTTTTTATATTTAGTATTTTTGTCATCAGTGAAGCTTTTCTTTGTTTTAATTTATTTCTTTATATATATTTTTTTCTATATCATTGTTTATGCATGCTTATGCATACAGAGTTTAGTTTTTTTTTTGGCAGCTATTTAATTTTACCACGCCGTGATTGGTTATATAGGACACGTCGGGCAAACTGGAGCTTCGTCATTTTAATGATAATTGTTGTTAATTCGGATAGGAAAAAAAACACCATCAGTATATTTTTTATTATCAGCAAATGCACCTGCAATATTAAAATACGTATAGATGATTGTTCAACGTATTTGCAAAGAAGAAAATTTTGATCAGACTTTATCGGAAAAATAATTTCATCTTATCCTAGAATGATGTCGTTAGTAATGGCGCTAATGCCTTTCGGAAGTACTGTCTGGTTTGCTTTGTTAGCAGTGGTGCTGTATGCCTGAGTTTTCCCACAATAAATAACTAAATAAATGAATAATGTAATGAAAGATTTAAAATTTACAAATACAATGTTTTTTTTTTATAAAATTAATGATGATAGTATTTGTGATGTAATTTATATTAAAAAAATTAAAAGTTAGACATATATAAATATATGATAATTATGTGCCATGTATGTAAATGCTCCTTAAAATTTTCATTGCCAACTCTTAAACAAGTCTAATAAGAAAATTCTACCACAGTAAGGCTAACTGCAGCTGATGCACAGTAGTTACATTATAAAATTACACCAACCACAGGTAAATCAGAACCAAAAAAATAAAAAGTAAATCTGATCTCCCTATCTGCCCTCAAAAAGAAACATAATCAAATCTATCAATTCCAACTATCATACATCACACTACATAGTCGATATTACATTACTACGCGCGCACAGACTATATCTCTATGCAGACAGAGTTCAGCAATGTCAAAAATAACAAATTATACATGCCCTAAATTTCCTAAAAGACGAGCGCGAGCACCTTTGTCTCTAAGAAAAAAAAAATGGCACATATCTTACAGGTAACTTACTTGATTCCATGTTTAAATGGAAAGCAGGAAAGCTAATTTGACCAGACATGAATCAATCCTTGTTTGTTACCAGTGTAGATCTCATTCCTATCCTCATCATAGAACAGTGCCGTAACATCTTCAAGGGCTTCACGAACACTACATCTAATGGAGGATCTGCTGGAATCTCCTCTTTTGCGCGGGCTTGTTTGGATCAATGGGTCATTCGCTGATATTTTGGCTATGCACTTCCCAGTAAGGATATTGCTCATGTTGATGGATCCGACTGCAGAAGCTGCAGAGATAGAGAACAATTTTTCTTTATATGGCGAGCCATTAATAACAGTAACCGTTTTAGATATCTAAAGTGACGATGAAATAGATAGGGATGTTATTAGTAGAATTCAAGTTGGATGATTGACGTGAAGAAATGCATCGGGCCTGATGTGAAAGAAAAATATTGGTTAAGAAGAAATTTTATAAGATGTTGGTGAAGCATGTAATGTTTTATAGCGTAAATTGTTGGCCAAAAAAAGAGATGAGCATGCTCAAGTAGATTAATCACACTACACTTAGATACAAAAATGCAAAATAAACATACACATGAAAAGTTCAGAGTATCTCTAATGGCAAATAAGATTAGAGAGAATTGCCTTAAATGATTTGGTCATATTTAAAATGTCGACTATCCGATGATCCCCCTAAGAGTGTATTTAGATTCAGCCTACGTTAAGAAAATTAGAGGTAGATTAAAAAGACTTAATTA
This sequence comes from Cymbidium sinense, assembly GCA_021442155.1. Taxonomy (NCBI): domain Eukaryota; kingdom Viridiplantae; phylum Streptophyta; class Magnoliopsida; order Asparagales; family Orchidaceae; genus Cymbidium; species Cymbidium sinense. The sequence continues at coordinate 41,242,726 of CM038218.1, forward strand.
AGAAATATAAAAAAATGATCTTATTTTATTAGAATTAAATGAGAATTTGACACTCAATAGGGCACAACCACATAGTGGGATAAAGGCTGGTTGTTGTATTTCTGAGCTAATCATTAATTATATATTATTATTAAAAAAGAGATGAAAAATATACCTTCACCTTCATCTTCACATCCTTCTTCAGATTTGCAGTAAGAGATTATCAAATCCTGATCGCTAGTAATATAGATGTTGTTCGTATTACAATCAGGGTGCCACAACAAGTGGTCTTCAAAAGAGGTGACCAGTTCTCCCCGGAAATTCCACACCGCAACCGTCCTATTTCTAAACGTCAAGAAAAGATGATTCTCGTACAGGAAGATGAATGCCGAAGGAGTCATGAATTGGGTCTTTCCAACTTCGGTCAGTTCTGAATTCCTAACCTGATCAAAATTAGGAAGAATGAAATAATTTGGGCAGAGACATAATTTACAAAAATAAGAGGGGAAGGATGCAAATTTCCTACATCTAGAATCTGAAGATTTTCATTCTCTTGCTTTACTAGAAGCTTTTCGTTGAACTGCTCGATGAAGTCGACCTTTTTGTTGCGGTGTAGCAAGTGATTGAAAGACTTCAAAACTGTGCCGTCTTCTATTGAAAGTATCTGTAATGGAACGAAACCAGGGCTTCTACGACATATCAATAGCATGATTCCTGGACTGTGGGAAATAATCAATGGTCAGAAGTTTGAAGAAATGTTAAAACCCTAAAGAAGTATGGTGACTTTGAAGCAGAAAATTGTTTGGAGAATCAAACCTGATCTTAATCTCCTGTACATTCTTGTCGGAAATTGCGTACAAAAAGGAATAGTTCTTTAGGTCAAAAACCTTGTATATTCTGAAAATGAATTTACAAATTCAAACATCATCTAAAAAATACTTGAATGATCATCTTGTTTATTAGATCGACGATAGAGCTTTACCCATCCTGAGCTGAATAGGTAAGAACTTTGCCATTGACGTCATCAAATTCAACAAAACCTGGCCATTTTAGAGATTCGGTCTCAAAAAGAGCGAATCCAGCTTCAAGTTGATTCCGCCTAATATATCTGCCAGAATTCAAAGATGAGATAAGAAATTTGAACATGGAGAACCAAAATATTCATAAGCTATACACTCAAAAATACACAACATGAATTGTATAGGGAAATGTAAAATAAATTAAAGAAAATAATGAAACCATGAGAAGACCAAATATGGTTACATAAATAACCAAAGCTGCAAGAATTGCTCCCAAACGTTCTATTTTTTTTATTTTTTATAATACTCTGACAAATATATGAATAAATAATGCATGCATTTAAAAAAAACAATAGATGCAACAAACTGACAATCAAAAAGCCATCAAGATATGGTACGGTAACTCCGCATGTTTAAAAATAAAAGAAAATCAAGCCTCATACTCGATCGGAGTGGTTCGGCACTTTAAGGAACTGAAGTGGTCAGAGGCATAAACTGATACTGTGATCAGTGATTCATTGTTCTTGTTATAGAAAAGGCTTCTAATTACTTCATCAGGGCTTATATTCAAGAAGCATATGCGTTTGTTAGTTGCTGCAAACAAAAGAACACAATATAGTAAGCAGAACTGAAGACTCTTAAACCAAAAAGCAGAAAGAGAATCTGAACTACTTACTGCGACTAAAGGCTGCACAAAGACCAGATTGAGCAAGAGCAAATATAACGTCCTTTGCTGCAACGATCTCTATGATCTTAGATCTCTTTTTGAGAAATTGTAATTTTAAAAACCAATGAACATTGTGATCATAGGTATCAAACTCCTCCTGCACCACCAAAAGAGGCATAAATTTCAGCTTGAAGTCAACACAAGAGAGACATGTGGTTAGGGTTAGGTCAAGCAGGTACTAAGATTTTTTGCTGACAATAACCAGTGCACGAGGTCTGAATTACATGAATAAACTACATCTCAGTAACAGCTAAGGAATTGAGGTGGGCGAAATGTTTCACATATTCAATAGATGAAAACATTATAATGGGGAGTATAATAGATGATAGCAAGACTTTCACCAATTCTATTCCTTACCATTTTCAATATAATTGAGATGTATATAGATTTCATATCTAGAGTATGAAACGTAAGATAAACATAATGTGGTAAAGTGTTTATGGTTTGCACTCAAATCTCATACTGGACTATTTAAAGCAAAATAACAAGTAAATCCTCAGTAGTAGCGATGACAAAATGAAAATCACTTGCAAGAAAGATAAGCAAAAAACGGTTAATCAAACATTATCACTCCTGCACCAATTTTAGCCACACTCCAGAACTATCATCTCATAAGAGGACTGGGAAGAACATCCTCTCACAATGATTCGAACATGTCTGTCTATCATTATAGTATTGTATAAGCAACCCGGAATATATCAACAAGGCATGGCATATTTGACAAACCAGAATAATTGGTTGGCGACAGTAATCATACAAAATGGACAAAAAAAAAAGTAATATAATTAGCTAGAATAAACCTTGTACTAGCCATTGGGGTATATTTGCAACAGAAACTTGAGAAAAAGGATTCAATAACTCCTTCCTAACTAGGGACTTTCTATGTAATATATGTTAAATGGCACACAACATGAATGAATGAAAAAATGGGGATCATAGTGCTGGTTCAAAATAATTGGGACAAGGCTAATGAAGAAAATAAGCTGAGCTTAACAAGTTAAAAGATTGTGATTAAAATTTTAAAAAACAAATGGTGACAATCAATCCTTCATTAAATGCTTTGAATAAAAATAGGACAAAGTTCATAATTAATTTTATATGTAATAAATTTGGAATATCACTTAATAAAAATGAATGAAAAAATGAAGTTCATAAAGTTGGCTCAAAGTAGTTGAAATAAGCCTAATTATTAGGGTAAATCATTCCAAAGCAGTTGGGCTAAGGTTAACAACAATGACAACCTATACTTGGCCCAATGCTAAGCGTCCCACACTTAAGCTTGTATGTTATTTGTGTGGAAAAGAAATGGATACGTTAGTAAAAAAATAAATGGGAAAGAATTAGCAACGCTCCCTCTTTTCAATCATGTTTTTAACTTGAATAAATTGTCACCTTTCAGAAATGTTCCCGGATGAAAACATAAATACTGGTTCACAAGCAGCACAAGTAACGAAAGTGGCTTTCCAGACAGCACAATTCTCAAAAATGAAAAACATCTATTACTTTTCCTGATGCCCATCAACATTTTGACAATTCAGAAATAAATAACAAAAATAAAAAAGACACTCGGAGATCAATATCTTAAGCAAAGTTCACATTTCTAGAACAAATAATTAAAAGAAAGAAAGAGAGGGAGTTCAGTGGATAAACAGGAGAGAGTGAACAAATGATATTCAAATTTAGTATATAAATGATATGATTTTCCGGACAAAGCCTTTACATCTCAGGATGTAATCCTAATTTTTTTCAACAAACATAAGCGAAATTTAAGAGAGAGAAAGGGGAGCTTGGGGATTTAACAGGAGAGAGTAAGCAAATGATGTTTAAGGCTGGTATATGGATGGGTGTTGCAAATGTTTTTAATACAACAAAAGTTTTTAATACAAGCGAAAATTATGGGTGTTGCAAATGTTTTTAATACAACAAAAGTTGTGAATTTATCATAAGAGCAAGCTAGTATCATCTTTTTTTAATACTAACAAAAATTGATATCTGTATATAACCACTTAATAATTTTCTTTGTGGACAAATGAACACTTTAAATAGTTAGACTTAAGGTATATTTGAGACAACTGCAGCTATAAGAAAAAGCAGTGGTGAGGTTGTATGAAGAAGACGGGTATCAGTAACCTCCGCCAGCAGTAGCGGTCAGTTGGAAAATGTAGCTTTCTCATCATACATTTCTCAAAATGCAGCTAGAATGCAATTTCGAAATGACACAGCAACACATTTTCACACTGCACCGTTGTCATAACGCTCCTGCAAATGTAGCCTTAATTGGATAGCTATGATGGAAACTACTTTTGATATCAAAAAATTTGTGAATTTATCATAAGGACATGCTTGTATCATTTTTTTAATAACAAATATATATATATATATATATATATATATATATATATATATATATATATATATATATATATCTGGGCACTTGATAATTTTCCTTGTGGACCAATGAAGACTTTAAATAGTTAGTGCTTAATTGCATACATTTGATGGAAGCTACTTTTGATACCAAGAAATCGGTGAATTTATCATAAGAACATGTCCGTATCAATTTTTGTTAGTATAAAAAGAAAAAATGATACAAGAATGTTCTTATGATAAATTCACAAAATTTCTTGGTATCACAAGCAAGTTCCATCACAAGTATCCAAGTAAGCACTAACTATTTAAAGTCTTTATCAGTCCACAAAGAAAATTATCAAATGCCTAGAGAGTGAGCATAGTGGTGATAAAAATGGAATGTTAATAAACTCAAAAATAAATTAAACAAATGACATTTTATACAACTAAAAGGAAGATGGGGAAAAGATCAAGGTTGTGATAAAAAAAAATGATTTTCTCAAACCAGTATAAATGATGTTCCTCTTACTTATAATGCAAAAAAAAAAAAAAAAACATGGATGAAGCAAGCATGTTACTATGGTAGATTCACAAAAGTCTTGGACCTTGGTGTCAAAAGTATTTATTATTATTGAATATACCAAATTAAACATTAAACTCTTTAGAGAGTCATCATCAGCACCATCCTCGAGAGTACATGGTGTGTAAATTATTAAGAACCTAGTAGACGATCATAGAGGTAAGAGTTGGGCTAGTAAATCACGGATGCAATTATCCAGAAGAAAACGAAGAACTAATTAAAATGGAGAAAGATGGAAAATAGAATAATTTTCTAAAGAAGGCATAAACTGTATTTTCTCTAAAAATATAAATCCATAAAGATACTTGAAGCATCAAATCAAAACAAACAACTTGTGAGGATTCAAAAATACAAGCAAAAGCCATAAAAACTTATAACCACAGAGACAACCCATCCTGCTTCTACCGCAAGAGATAAACCCTAATACTGCCTCCAACCGTGCTATTATGCCACAATACTTGAACAGACAAGCTGACACAATCAAGAGTTTTCATAGCAGCTGCGGCGACATGGTGTCAATCCACAATGAACTAAGATGCTCCATAATCAACAAAAAAATTAGGGTAAATCCGGACTCCGGAAACTAAACCCTAACGCGGCAACGCCCCGCGGCTGGAAAGAAAATAAGATTTCGCAAGAGGTTTGCGAAAAAGGACGAACCTGGAGCTGTATGTTCCGAAACTTCTCAGGTGCGTTGGACGAGGAGCCCCGCGCGATTCTAGGGAACCCTCCGATCTCGCGCCGCTGGAGCTTGGTGACCGAATTCACACACTCTCGCACCCGCGGCTTTTTCGAGGATCCTGCGGAGGATTCCGGCTCCTTCCCTCGCTTCTTCGCCGTCACTCGAACGCGAAGACGGGGAACATTTCTCTTGTGATTTTCCATCCCAGCTCCGACTCCACCGCTGCTCTTCCGACGGAAGGACGGGGAACGAAACAGAGTATCTGAGAGAGCGAAACACTGCCGGGAGCTAGGGTTAGGGTTTAGAAGAGGTCTCCCATGACAACGCTGGCAAGAAACAAGAAGAGGCCCTCAGGTGAACAGATCCCGTCTCTTTCTCCGCTTCGCTAATGAGTTCAAATTAAATGGACTTTACGAACTTTTCTTTGTTTTATAGAGAGTGCGGAAGGCGGAGGAGATTAGTTCCGCCTGAAGTTCAAACGAGCTTGAAATACTACATGTGAGGATAATTAATTACATCTTAAATTTGGAAAAATAATTATATAAATAAATTTATTAGGATTTTCAAAAGTAGCAATAAAATAATTATATACTTATTCAAATTGTATTAAAATGAGCTGAAAAAAATATATATTAGATCAAATTAATATAATATAAACTCTTCAAATATAATACTAATCTCCAAACATTTATAATTATCTTAATTTCTCTACTAAAAATTCTTTTAATTAACATGATATGAAAACTATGAAAAAAGTATCATAAAATATCTTTAAAAAGCAATTTGTACTTCATTATTATTATTGTACGGTGGATTTTATTGTAAATAGCTATATATATATATATATATATATATATATATATATATATATATATATAAATTTATATAAGAGCAATTATATATTGTATGCAAAATTATTCTCTAACATAGGAGAATTTCTATGTCATACCATTAATTATTTTCGTATTTATATATAATTGTTATAATAATTTATTATTTTATTACAAATTTTATATCATAATATCATAACTATTCTTGCATTATTTGCAAATTAAAAATAAGTAATTTATGTTATTTAAAAATATATATCTAGATTATTTGACAATTTTTTAGTTCAATTCTATTGAATATTATCAATAGTTTTAGTATTTATATAATAATATTATTCATTGGTACAAATATCTCAAATATAATATGTCTAATTTAATATCATATTACTTGAAGAATACATATTTAAAATAATCAATGATCTTTTCTTCCTTTTAAATCAAATAAAATTGAGATAATTTATAAACCATTTAATTTGGCCATTGTTGAATCTACAATTATTTGATGGAGTTTGGCTAGATCTTATGTTAAATTACAAGCACAATTTAAGAGAATTAGCCAAAAAGAGTATTGAATCATTTGTGAGGACTTGGTTGAACCCTTTTGTAAAGGACTTGATTTCTTGTCACATACACCTATTGAGTATGTGAGATGAATATTACTTTTAGAAAATTAAGCCAACTTTGTATCTCATTTGACTAATTGATTGATCATACATTTTAGTGCTTGTCATTGATGAATTCTACAATAATTTTGGATAGCTTGTTTGTGGTTTCTCAAGTGAAAATTTTATTTAGAAATCCATCTTTTGATACATTATCGCTTATAGGGTTGATCTCAGAGTTGATGCATCACTTTCTTAATTTCATGAAGGATTTACATACATACCACACAATTCTTATGTATTTACATATCTAACACCCAAATTTTAATTTTTACATAATTTTGAATATCACATCAAAAATACTATCATCACTCATTTTTTAAAAGTGAAATGCACTTTTTTAAACATAAGAAAGTGTTAGATAAATAAATATCTAATTTTAGGTGTTAGATATGTATATACATAAGAATTGTGTGATATGTATGTAAATCTTCCTAATTTCATATGGCTACAACTCATGTTATTTTCGCTCTTAAAATGCATTCTTTCTTCATACTAGCTTTTATGTCTTTCCATGAAGCCAAATACACATATTATATATATATATATTAATATGAATGATAAATCCACTAGATTTCATAAAATCTAATGCCCCGAAAGGGAAACATTGTGCATGATTGCAACATATATCAAATGGATCAACAAATAATTCATGCATATGACACGATATCAATATAAAAATTTATGCACATACATTATAAATAACAACTTATAGCAATATATCAGTTCATACGACACGTTATAACATTACTTGAACAAATATGTGTAACAAATGAGCAATCACTAATAATATATGTTTGTAAAAATATTCAGTATTATGGAAAATCATTAATTTATTACTTAAGTAAATTATTGACTAATCATTAATATTATAAGTCTATAACAATATTTAAACTTCATTAGATGTCCCTTCATAATTGTAATATTATTGTTATATTTTATTATCGATTAATGACATATGAAACACATAATTATATGCAAATAATATATCCAAACTTATGGCTTCTTTCAAAAATCATCGTAACAACTTCTCTCAGTAAACAAAGTAAATCTATCAACTTAACTCATCAAAGAACTTGATCTAGTGCGGAATCAATTTTTCTAAAAATGTGGCACTTTAAGAATTCAGAATCTCTTATTTTCTGCATTGAAAGGGAGTGAGCAATGAAGCTTATGAACAAACTTCACGTTACTTTTCTGTAGATAGAGGAATGAAAGAAAATTGTTTGAAAACACTTTTTTATATTTCTTCAATCATATCTATTCAAAAGTCTCAACAGATTTTAAGGTGTTAGCTTGAGAAGATGCCCAAAACCACTTTGAATCTTTAAAATTCAATTCAAATGGGCTTTTGCCTGTTAAAATCTTGTCTCATCCACTCCAAGGGCATTAGTGAGCCCTATTCCTGAGCACTAGGCGGTGCCTACTGGCTATGGTTCATTGACACACATACAAAAAGGCCATCTTGCACAATCAGAATGCAACTTCTGTGACTAGAGTTGAAAACCTTAAAAAAACAGTGCCATTGAAGACGCAAAAATTTTGAAATAAGGTTGCTGACACAGTTCTTATCAGTTATAATGGCCATGGAATAACCAGATAAGAGCCTCAATTAAGTTCAATTAAGATAAAATTTTTCATGTCTCACCACATTTCTAAGACCCTCTTTAGCTCCGAAGGAAGAGAGAGAGAGAGAGAGAGAGAGAGAGAGAGAGAGAGAGAGAGTTTCAAGAATAACTTTATCAGCCGGAAGATTCTCCAGGTATATTCCAAGTTGATATATGCAATGAAAGAGAACATGTTTATTTTGTATAAGAAATGTTTATGATGACGGCTTTTATATAAATGAGATATGTTCTAGCTCATTATTTTACTTGTGAATTCTCTCTATTTGTTACATAAGTTTATTATATATCAACTTGGAAGGTGAGGCCATACTCAGTTTATTATTTATATATATATATTATATCAGCAGCATTTCAGGATAGAAATAATTTCGGAGTGTGCCTTTTGTCTCCTTGTGACAAAATTTGCAGTTTTTTTAATCAAATATCTCAGCTGAGCATTGTAAGATGGTCTAAAATACTTTTGGATTCCTCGAACAGTGCTTTCCAGTCGCTTAACTGTTCTTAACAATACTACTCCGTCAAGATGATAGTGCAGCATACCGAAGGCAGAAGCAAAAAAATTCCAACTTACAGATTACTATTATCATATGATTTTCTGCTCCATCTATGTATTGATGTCTTCAATCTCAGATAATCACAGCCTATCAAATTTAGATCTTTGATTAACTTAAAGAACCTCATTAACCGAGCTTCTCAGGAAGGTGAAGCCATACTCAGTTTTTTAGTTTTCTGTATAATACAGCAGCTCTTGCAATGGTCTTTTGTTCTCTTAGATTATGGGAGAACTCTTCTTGAACTTCTGTGGAGTGTGGAAGTTTCATCCCTTGCTCATCTTACTAGGGTGAGAGAGAGAGAGAGAGAGAGAGAGAGAGAGAGAGAGAGAGAGCTTAAGAGATGGATTTCTCTTCAAATTTATTTTTATATATATGGCCTTATATATTCTTTAAATTTAACATCATGTTTTTAATTTTGTTCAACAAAATAAGAATTGTATGTGCATATGAATTTATAATCTTTTTCATATTAAACATTTATCAAATATGTTTAAAATACAAGGATAATTAATGAACTATGTTTTAAAAGGTTTTTTTTAAAGGTTATATAACATTCATTTTAATAATGTTTAAGAAAAGTTTTTAATCTTGCATTTAAACCTCATAACATTAAAAATCTGGTTATTTGGAAAATGATAATTCTCCTAAGAGGAGGAGAAGACAAATCCCATAATTTTATGCCATTTAAAATATTTTAAAATTTTAAAAGATATGAATTAATCTATTTTTTCCATTTTTTATATTTAACTCGAGTTACAAGGAGTGTGTTATTATTGCCCTATAATTCATCTCTATAGTCCATCAAAGTACCCAAATTTCTCAAGAAAATATATAAATAAAATTTAGATTAAATATTCATGAAGGAGATACTTTATAGATTGAATGAGGTCGCAAGCTAACATTCACTATTTACTCCTTAATGACACTAATATGAGAATACCATAATTATTATTTTTATTTTAATCATTATTTATTCTTTAATTGAGCCAAACCAAGTCCAATTGACCATTTGACCAAAGTTGATCCAAATTAGCTTAAAAAACCAAAATGGGTCAAGTCATAATCTAACCCAAATTGACAAACCGAAGTTCATTCCAAATTATCAACTTGACAAAAGTCATAAATTGAGCCCAGTTTGACCAATTGGTCAACTTGACCTAACCTAGCCCAAATTAACCTAAAGGGTCAAATTAGCCAAAATTCAAATTAAATCCAAATCAAATCAAATCAAAGTCTACAATCATTTTCAATTAACCAATTAAACTTGAACTAATATGAGAATACCATAATTCTTATTATTTTTATTTTAATATTTTTAGTGATTATTATATGCATAGTTGATATAGCAGATATTTATACTCCAATAACACAACTAATACATAACTATTATATATTGACTATAAGTGTCGTATATTAATGTATATTCATACAATATTAACTATAAGTTAATATACTATTTATATACATATTAATACATAGTACTATATAGCACCTCACAATCAATATATAATATTATGTATTCATAAATATCACATGGTGTTTTATTATTAGAATTCCAATATAAAAATTACATCCCAACTAGGAATATAATATATTTTTTATATTTTTTTCATTAAAATGAATACAATGTTAGTTCAGTAACCACGAATAGAGGTACGAATTTGTCAAGTTTATTTGTACATTTTCATGTGTGTATCCAAATTTTAGATATTTTAAAATCATTCAAAAATATAGTAAAAAATTTAAGTTAATTTATTTTAAAATAAGTTAAAATTAATTTTTCACAATTTTTCTTAAATCAAACTAAAAGTTTTTTAATGATTTTGTGATGAAAAATGAGTATAATTTTATTTTAATTATATCATAATTTAGAAACAGTAATTAAAAAATATTTATTTGTTAAATTTGATGAAAAATGAAATTTGACAATTGCTATGCAAATAAACCTTCTAAATTATTTGATAATAATAATCTTTATCTCTCAGTCATTGAGGCCCGCATGCTTTTAAGATTTTTATTTTTTTTAAAATACTCTTCGGGCACTTAATTTAGAACCACAGAATTATTATTTCGAACTGTAAAATTTTATAATCAAAGCTAAAATCAGCGCCATCGCGGGAGTGTCAACATTTTTTTTGGCTGTTCGATAATCCATTGTTAAGGCTATTTCTCAAACTTAATAATTTTGAAGTCAATAGACTTTGTTGAGCTCAATTAGAATTATAAAAATGATTTGAATAATCTAATTATCTTATGGTTGAAGATATTATTGATCTCATTTTTGGAGTAAGTTCTCAACTTTCTTATCATAGATTTAGGACTTTTATAGACACTAAGAGCTCCTTAATCTTAAGACACTTTTAGTAATTAAGTGAATACTTAACCTAAGCCTAGAGATTTAGAAGAGTTAGTCATGAATAGGTTATGCCTTAGAGACTTAGAAAAATTTGTCTACCCTATAGCTTAAAGCTCAATCCATGCTTTCTTCCTCAAATCAAACCTCAAATCCAACTTAAATACCAAATTTAAATTCAAATTTCAAATCAAATCATTGAAACCTATAATTAAATCCAAGATGAACTATTTTCCTAAGCCCTTTGATTTCATCCTATGGACTTAGCCTCAACCAAATTCAAATCAATCCCGAATCATCTGATTTTCTCAAAGACCAATTCAATTTTTCAATCATCTATCAAATCCCAATTCAAACCTAATTCCAAATGATTCAACCCTCAAATCAAATACAAGCCAAATTCCCTTCATAAGCCTTATGGACCAATCCATAAGCTTAATCAAATTTCATTCAAATAAACCATAAATTAATTGATTTTTTTATAAATCAATTATTATTTCATTTATATTCACAAATATAAATGAAATTCATACCCAAATGACCAAAACTAAATCAATCCAAATTTCCTTCTTAAGACTTATGAATCTATCTTCATAAGCTTAATCAAATCTCATACAAATTAATACAAAATCAATTGATTTCTTTATAAGCCAATTTTTCTTTCATTTATATTCATAAATATAAATGAAATCCACCCTCCAATGACCAAAAATAAATCAAACTAAATCAATTCCCTACTTAAACCCTTTTGACCTATATCGATGAGCTTGGTCAATTTGCTTCCAAATCACTCCAAACTCAAGTGATTTTCTCATGGATCTTTTATATCTTCATTTATGTTCCAAAATATAAATGAAATATAAATTCACATAACCAAAACCAAGTTCAAAATTAAACCAAAACCCAATTCAAGCCTTTTTTGCCAATTTCTTGGACTTTGTGAAATCCTATCCAAATCAAGCCAAAACCAATAGATTTTCTCATGGATCAATCATTCATTCAATCATTTAGCCAAATATAAACATAAACTTCAATTATCAAACCAAACTCAAGTGAACCCAAGTCAAGCCCAAGTTAGCCTTTTTGACTTGAAAACTTCAAATGAGCCAAAATTTCTTAGACTCAAATTGATTATAGTTAGATTTATATTTTAATGCTAGGCTCATATATGAGTTCAACTAAACTTGAATCAAGCCTAAAACCAAATCAACTGACCCATTTAGGTCCACTTGACCCAAAGTGACCTAAAGAACCCTTTTTGAACTATGTTCTAATCCAACCCAAATTGGATTGAACCAATGCCATCCAAACCTCATATCATGATCAACAATCACCCTAGGATGAATAATCACCTCAATTGGGTCAAACCAAGCCAACTTGGTCCTTTGACCAAGTCAACCTTAGCCCAAAATGAAACCTAAACTAGCTAAAACCCACCATATACCAAATTGATTGAAACCATTGATCCAAACCAACTCATAATCAATGATTGAACATGTCCAAACCCCAATTGAACTAGACCAAGTCTAATTGACCATTTGACCAAAGTTGATCCAAATTAGCCTAAAAACCAAATGGGTCAAGTCATAATCTAACCCAAATTGATTGCAACTAATGACTCAAGTTCATTCCAAATTGATTATTGAACTTGATCAAAGTCATAATTGAGCCCAGTTTGACCAATTGGTCAACTTGACCTAACTTAGCCCAAATTGACCTAAAGGATCAAATTAGCCAAAGTTCAAATTAAATCCAAATCAAATCAAACCAAAGTCTACAATCATTTTCAATTAACCAATTAAACTTGAACTAATACCTAATCCAACCCAATTTGATCAAATTGGTCAAATTGGTCAACTTGACCCATTTTACCCATTTGATTTCCAATGAGCCAAAATCAAACCTAAGCTAAACAAACCCAAATCATTTGAACCAAAACCCTTCAAATCAACATTTGAACATAACCCAAGCCTTGGTTTGACCCAATTCAATTGGTCAACCCAACCCAACATGAACCCATATGAACCCATTTGACCAAATGAAGCCTAAACATCCAAAACCAACCCATGGTACTTTGATGTCCAACCAAACCCAACCCAAATTGACCCTAGGTCAACCCAAAGTCTGCCCATAAGCAAAGTGGCCCCATCCAAGAGGATTATCCATTGGATAAACCTTTTTTGCATTGGATTCCTTCCCCATTTGGCAAAGTCCACTCTCGCATCACTTGGGCAGCCATCTAATTGCCAAATGAAGCATGCCTAACCTTCATAACCCACCCTAGGCACACTAGGACTTGCCATGACCCAAGGGGAGGTGAGCTAACTTACCTCCCATGCAAACTGAACACCCCATGGACAAAGGAAACTAGATCTCCCCATATCAGACCTTGAGCCACCTCCCAAGCCCTCCTCCACTCCTGACGAGCCATGTGAACCTGATGGAGACAATTCTGGTGGTCTGACGTTGGCTGGCTGATAAGAAAACATGATTGAATCCTGTCTGTTAACCTTAGCAATTGAGGGGATATACCACCTCAATTTGAACAGGAATTCATTCATTCAACTTTGTTTGAGCTAGAGAGAGTGAAGGAGAGTCTCCCACAACCATTCCCCAAGCTCCCAAACTCTCCCATTTTCCCTCTCTCAATTTTACGTCAAGCTGAAACAAGAGAGGCCAATTCTAAATCTCATTTGCTCAATCCTCCACCAAACTTGCATAGGCCTTCCTTGGACCTAGTCGAAGCCATACGAATCATTTCCCAAGCTCCAAAGCCATCGAAAGTGAGAGTTCAATTAAGATTGAATGCCAAATAGGACCATCTTGGTCTCCAAGGCAATCTACCCCAAGTCAAGGCCCAAGCTCCTCAACAGGGCTTCATCTTTACTAGACAAAGCTACCTCCGTCTATCCCACCCTGTTCTTGAGCTCCAATAAGGTAATTCCTCAAAATCGTAGCCTAGATTTGGGTTTGGTCTTTTATGAAAGAAATTTCCATTGCATCTGATCTTAGCCATTGGATATGTTCCTCTCCTTCCATTGATGGTGTGAGATAATTTTGGAATCAATCTAAGTTTTGGTGAGCTCAGATCGAATGGATAAAGACGGATAACATCCATCTTTCGTCGCTCGTTAAGAAGAAAAATCACAGGCCATCTATTTCGTGTGATCAGAACGGACAGCCGTGATTAGATCACACTTAGATCCTTGATTATTCCCTCTAAACTACGGGCTTAATCATGGTCGTCTGATCTATGTGGGGACCTTTTTCCCTACCTTTTCCCTAAGCCCATCTCATTTCAAGATAATTATTAATTTTGGTTAGTCTCTTTTTAGGAAAGATGAATTAATAGATTGTTGGTTTAATTGATTTAAAAAATCTAATTAAATTTGAATTTTTCCTTAATCCATCATGGGTAGAGCTTTAGGTGTTCAAGAATCTAAAGAGAGCTAATGAAATTATAGTTAGCTCACATGTGTGAGAAAATTATAAAAGTAATTAAGTGAGTTCTTTAAGTTTAATTATTAAATAATCATGAGCTAATTGTATTAGGCCCCTTTCATTTCATAGGAGCATTGTGTTGACCTCACTTTTGAGAGTGAGCTCTCAACTTCCTCATCATATATCTAGGACTCTTATAGATACTAAGAGCTCCTTAGTCTTAAGACACTTCTAGTGATTAGGTGAACGCTTACCTTATGCCTAGAGACCTAAAAGGATTAGCCATAGGAAGAGGTTATGCATTAGGGATTTAGGAAGACTTGCCTACCTTATAGCCTTAATCCCAATCCTTGCTTCCTTTTTCTCAACCAAACCTCAAATTCAATTCCAGGATCATAAATCCAATCCCGATCAAGTGATTGAAACCCGTGATTGAATTCAAATTCCAAATTCTTTCCTAAGCCCTTTGATTTTATCTTATGGACTTTGCCTTAACAAAATTCAAATCAAACCCAATTCAATTGATTTTTTCAAATATCAAATTCAATCTCAAATTAAATCCCAACCCAAATTCCAAACCAAATCCAACTCCAAATGATTGGAACTCATGATTAAATTCAAACTCCAAGACCCCTTTCTAAGCTATATGAACCACCTTCATATGCTTAGCCAAAACCTCCTTCAAACCAAATCAAATTTGGTTAATTTCTTTATAAATCAATCATTCCTTCATTTATATTCACAAATATAAATAAAATATAAATTTAAACCATTCAAATCAATTCAAACTAAATCGAACCAAATCAATTCCCTACTTAAAGACCTTTTGACATACATCTCTCAACTTGGTCAAATTTGCTTCCAAATCACTCCAAACCCAAGTGATTTTCTCATGAACCATTTATATCTTCATTTATATTCACAAATATAAATAAAATATAAATCCAAGTGGCCAAAACAAAACCCAAATCAAATCAAATTCCTATTTTAAACCTTTTAGCTAAATTCTTGAACATAACTAAATGATACCCAAATCAATTCAAAACCCATGAATTTCTTCATGATTCGATCATCCCTTCAATCATTTACCCAAATATAAACACAAACTTTAAATATCAAACCAAACCCAAGTCAATCCAAGTCAAGTCTATGTTGACCCATTTTGACTTGAAATTATCATATGAACCAAAATTCATTTGACTTCAAACCACTTGCAATTGAATTTATATTTCCATCCTAAGTCCATATGTGAGATCAATTAAACTTGAATAAAGTCATGATCAATTGATCCATTTAGGTCCACTTGACCCAAAGTGACCTAAATGACCTTTTTGAGCCAAGTTCTAATCCAACCCAAATTGGATTGAACTAAGCCCTTTCAAATCCCATATCATGATCAACAATCATCCCAAGGTGACCAACTACCTTGAATTGGGTCAAACCAAGTCAACTTGGTCCTTTGACTAAGTCAACCTTTAGCTTAAATGAAACCTAACCTAGCCAAAACCCACCATATGCAAAATTGATTGAAACCATTGACTCAAACCCATTCATAATCAATGATTGAATATGACCAAACCATCAATTGAGCCAAACCAAGTCTAATTGGCCATTTGACCTAAGTTGACCCAAATTGGCCTAAAAAGCTAAAATGGGTCAAATCATGATTTGATCTAAATTGATTGCAACGAATAGCTCAAGTTCATTCTAAATCACTTATTGAATTTGACCAAAGCCATGATTGAGCCCAATTTGACCAATTGGTCAACGTGACCCAACCTAGCCCAAATTGACTTAAAGGGTCAAATTGGCCAAAATCCAAATTAATTCCAAATTAAACCAAACCAAAGCCTATAATTACTTTTAATCAACCAATTGAACTTGACTCAACACCTAACCCAACCCAATTTGATCAAATTGGTCAAATTAGTCAACTTGACCCATTGACCCTTTTGAATCCAAATGAGTCAAATTCAAACTTAAGTCAAATTAGTCAAAACCAATTGAATAAAACACCCCAAATCATCATATGAACCTAACCTAGGCCTTGATTCGACCCAATTTGTCCAATTGGTCAACCCAACCCAACCTAATCCAAATGAGCCTATTTTGACCATATGAAGCCAAATCACCCAAAACTAACCTATGGAATCTTGTTGGCTGACCTAATCTGACCCAAATGGACCCTAGGTCAGCCCCAAACCAGACCAAGTCCATGTGGGACCCAACCCAAGGGAATTTACCATTGGACATGCTCATTTGCATTGGATTCTTTCCATAAGAGGCAAAATACACTTTGCCTCTCCCATGACAGCCCTCCACTTGCCAAACGAGGCATTCCTAAACTCCCCTAGCCTAATCTAAGCCACCTAGTACTTTGCCATGGACCAAGAAAAATAAGCCAACCCAGTCCCTCTTATGGCCGAACCCAATGGATGCAAGGAGGGAAAATCAGCACACAATCTCCCAATATCAAGCCTTGAGACTCCTACCACCACTTCCTCCAACCAGAGCATGCCACGTGGAGCTGATGGTGACCCCTCTGATGACCTGATGGCGGCGAATTGACTAAATTTTTGGAAGCCACCCCATTCGTCCATTAAGTGCAATTAAGCGGTATACCCTCTCAATTCAAGCGTGATTCTTGATGGTTGACATTCTCTTAGTTCCCTAAGCCATTTTGAAACTCCTCAGATCTTTTCAAGCATTCTCAAAGCTCCCTCAATCGACATTCCTCCTCCCCAAGTAAAGCCAAAATAGGACACCACCTTCCTGATCAATACTCCCCCTCCACTCAATCAAACTTCAATCCCTTGCACCCACACCATCGTCATACTTCGTTGAAGCCAACCGAACCATCCCCGAGCTTTCGACCATCGAAGATCAGAGTTCGATCGGAGTCAATTCTTTACGCACATGGATTGGTCGACTAAGAGCTCTACACTAAATCAAACCCCAAGCTTCTCAACAGGGCCTCACCTCAAATAGGCGAAGCTACCTCCGTCGATCCCACTATCGGACATTAGCTCCAGTGAGATAATTATGCAAAATTGAGCCTTATATGGAAAATCATTTGGTATTTGTGAAGCAAATTTGAATGTCATTAGATCTTAGCCATTGGATGTGTGCGCCTCCCCTCCCTGAAGGTGTGGAATCAATTTGGAGAAAATATGAGCTCATGAGCTCGGATCGAACGGGAAAAGATGAACAACATCCATATTTTTTAGCCCGTGAATGGGAAGGATCACAAACCGTTTGTTCTACATGATCAGAATGGATGGTCATGATCTAATCTCAAGTTAAATCCCTTGATTCTTTTCTAAACTCCAGATCGACGTGGTCGTCAATGACGACGATCCACGAGTTATCCTCATAACTGAGTTGATAGATGTGATAACTTAAATAGCCAATCTCATCGCGCCAAATCAGCCGCCACGTGGCCTGATGGGATTAAGGCTTTAATTAGATTTAAATAATCTATTTTTAAGGTTGAAACTTCTAAAAATCATAACTAATTCTAGAAAAATCCAACAAATATAAAGTAAGGCTAATTATAAAGATATTTCATAGTAGAATCTAAGAAAATTATTATTAATTAATTTTGAATAGTGATTTTGGCTTAATTAAGATTTAATTAAAAATTTAATTAGCTTAATTACTCCTTAATTAAACACCCAATTAATCTCAAATTTTTTGTGGATGTTTAGGGGGATGACCTCTATCTCTCCTATTTTTCTAGGATTTTGTTGGTTGCTTAATTAAGAAAATCAATTGATTAAGTCTTAATCATTCTCTTAATTTAATTAGTGATAATTAGTGAATGATTAGTGATTTAATTAATTATTTAAGCCTAATTACCTCTGTTGAGCAGTAAGGGAGCTTAGGGAATGTGATTGGGATACTTTTCCTAATTCATTTCCTAAGTTTTTTTACTTTTTGGAATCAAATCAATTAATGATTAATGAGATAATTAATTAATCTCCAAGATAAAATCAGAGCTTAAGTGATCAAATATAGGACTTGGGAATTGATATTAAGACCTTTTTCTTGATCTCTTTCCTTAAGGTTAATCTCATTTCATTAGTTGAACGTGCTTAATGCTTAACTAAAGGGATTAATGAACTTAATTAACTCAATTTAAATCCACTTCACATTTAATCACCTTTAATCAATCTTATGTAGCTCTTTGGGTGTTCAATAACCTAAAAAGAGAGGTAATGAAATTATGGTTAGCTCATACGTGTGAGAAAATCATAAAAGTAGTTAAGTGAGTTCCCTTAAGCTTAATTAATTATTAATCATGAGCCAATTGCATTAGGCCCCTTCCATTTCTTAGGAGCATTGCCAATTTACTTTTCATGTTGTTGCATATCATATTGGCTAATTTTTAATTAGTTAATTAGTTTAAGGTGATGTCGGTAAGGGTTAATTAATTGACTTAATTCATACCCTAACCTAATTAAGACATAAAATCAACCTAAATATTCTTCATTAAACTAAATTAACTCACACATGGGGAATGAGATTAGGATTAGCAAACCTCTTTCACTTTTCTTAACTCAAATCAAACATAAAGATGAAATAACATTAAAGAACTTTAGTTTATTTTAAATAATCTTATTTAGTTTGATTGTCCTTAAGACTTAGTTGATTTGAATGAAATCACATGCTTATATTATTTTATTTCCTTCCAACCATGCTAAATGTTGTATGTCATATGATTCATGCATCCATCACTTTTAAAATTAATTAAATAAAATGATTCCTTTTATGTCAAATTGCATGTGTTGATTTAAATTAAAAATATGTGTGGCTAGTATCACTATTAAATCTCAAATATATTTTCAAAAGTCTATTAATGAATGAATACACATATATATTATAAATTTAGTTATATATACATAGGGAATGCAAGTGAATATAAATTTAGTGTATGAAATAAAGTCTTTTCCTTACATTCATGTGTTAATTTGCATAAGTGAGAGTGTTAGCGGTATATTAGTCTGGACATCCTAGGGATGCACGTCTTTAAGTAGCTCTAAGGAGGTTCCTACCTCATTCCCTTGGTGTAGAACAATGACCTGCTTGATTTCATTCTTATGCATTTTAATATTAGAATCTAGATAGAGCTTTAATTCATTTATACAAAATAAATCAATCAAACCAAAATATAATTTCTGCATAGCTTTCTATTCTTGTAGCTATTTATACATCTATATGTATCTAAGGATAGCAGGTATATTAGTTTGGACATTCCAGGGACACACAGCTTTAAGTAACCCCAAGGAGGTTCCTATCTCGTTCCCTTAGTGCAAAAGAATGGCGACGTACTTGCTTAAAACTTTTATACATGTGGATGTGTACTTAGCTAATGAATGGAAACCCCTTTTCTATTAAAAAAGACATGCATTCATACTTTGTTTAATTGGTTGAGTTGATTAGTCATGTTATTTAAGGCTCTTTCCTTATGATTTTGCATAAGAATTTAGATCGAGCTTTAAATTAATCTGACAAAATCATTCAACCAAATGAAACATTAATTCTAAATATATTTACTCACATTCATCATTTAAGTGTGCTAAGCTATAAATTGCATGTATAGCTATACTTAGGGTTTAATCATGTGCATGACATACATGATGGAAAGAAATGAATAAACATGTGTTATGTGATAATAATTCATTCCAACTAATCTTATGAATTCTTTCTTATTGGATGAGTTTATTTAAAGAGAACCTGAACTCAAGACTAATTAAAATATGTAATAAACCATTAACTAAAGAGAATTGATTAATTAATTTGCTTTAGATGTGACATAAGATAGGGATAAAAGAGAGTGATCTCTCTTTCTTTTCTCTTCATAACACTTAGTTGTTAAGTGTAGGACAAATGAAATAAAAGAAAATATTAACTAAAATTTGTAAATTAATTAAATCATTTAAAGTGAAATCACCTTTTATAATTAAATGCCCTTCATATTAGAGAATGTTAATTCTAAAGCCTAGCTAGAACATACCACACAAGCCTTAACACATACATATTAGATTAAGTCACCACTTATAACTTTATGTTAGGGTGGTGCATGGTTTGATGTATGTTTTATTTTGTGATATAATATTGTAGACTTGATGTTAAGGTGTGTGCGTAGACTGGATGTTAGGCCGTGATTAGCCTAATCATATTTTATGCAGGAGATTATGCTTAAGGGTTGCTTAAAATAAATATAAATGCTCTCTTTTCTAGGTTGCTTAACCCCTAAGCATAATCTACATTAGGATAGGTGGACTTCGTTACCCATGTGCAGGGTGCTAAGTCCAAATTATTCATATAACCAAAATTGTGAAAACTGGACATGACATATAACTGAAAAATAGAGAGGTTCAAGGTTTAAAGGTAAAACCTGGGTCGAACCGGATGGTATAATAAATATTAAAATTATACAAATGAGATTTAAATGATCAAATAATCATACAATATGTGCAATTTGAGAGAAATAAATTATAAAATACAAATCATATGCAAAAAAATTGCATACGATTTTAAAGTTAAATGCATTAATATATAAATACTAACCTTTTTTGTAGCCATGATAATTCTTTGAAATAACCCATTGTAGAGCTTCAAGAAATTGCTTATTTAAAAAGGAATTGAAATTAAAAATAAAATTAGTAATTTGGCATCAACTATATAAAATATACAAGAAAAATATAAACTAAACTAACTATAGAAAGACGTTGTAAATTATGATATAGAACACTTAATAATTAAAACTAATAAATAACAAGTCATAACAAAATTGAGATATTAATAATTCAATAAAAATGATATATGATGTATCAATCATTTTTGTGTTCTTTAGCCAAAAACTTCCTCTAAAAACTAAAACATCAAATACATATTAAAATTTATCTCTAAAATAAGTTCAAAAGAAATATATTCTAATCAAATATATTAAAATTCATCTCTAAATATTATCTCTTCAAAGGATCCTATATCAAAGGCTACCTCCCCAAAGTTTGTCTCCAATCAACTCCAAAAGCTTCTAAAATATCATGTTTAGGTGTTTCATGTTTTTATCTGTTGGTTGCTTCATGACCCTCATTAGTATCTACAAATGACACATACAAAATAAATTATTTCTTCATCTTTATAATCAACATAAGTATAATTTAATTAACTTACTATTAGTTGTTATATTGGATGATATATTTACTCCTTCAATAATAGGAATGACATCATCTTTATATATTCCATTCTCTAAATCATCATAATTTAATTCAGGAGTGCATTCTTCATCAACTATCTAAAAATCTATTATCTCAATACTTGAATAATCCAATGGATCATAAATTTTTTTTAAGATAAAATCTACCAAATAATGTAAAATTTTAGATAAGTATTAATGTTAAGAACTTAAGAACAATAACATAATAATAGAAGTTTTTTTAAAAAAAAACATACATGTTCCTCAAATTAAGATTACAATAAACATAGGCAAGATCATTTAACCTCTAGTGTTCCAAATTATTTCTTCTTTTTGTATGAATTTATTCAAAAACGCTCCAATTTCTTTCACACCCGTAAGAAGAAGAAGTTTGGTTTAAAATTCTAATAGCCAATTTTTGTAAATTAGGAGCACTAGAACCAAACATCTTCCACCATTCATCTGTATATAAAATTTTAATTAACTTTAAAATATAAAATATGTCAAAAAAAGATAAATAGATACAATGAAAAATAAATGGAATTATGAAAAACTCACTAACTAGATTGCATTTCTTTGGCCATAGTGAGTGTAATCGGGTTCCCAAAACTTTCTAAATTATCCTGATATATTTTAACTTCATTCATTGCCAATTTAGGCTTGGGACATATATCTTTATTTCCAATAAGTTCAATTAATCCTTGCACAACTTCTGATTTTTGATAGTAATTCTCTTGATCATACTGAAAATGTGGATTTGAGAAAAAAGCAACTGAGTGGATACCTTGGCAGAGTTGTTCATCCCATCTTTTCTTAATAATGTAAGTATATGGCTTATACAATCTTTTAACACTTCTAAACATTCCTTTAAGTGCCTTTCTTGTTCTATACATGCCATCATAAACATAACCAAGAGATGATTTTTCATCTGAATCAATAACTCGTAATAATCTTATTAATGGTCCTGTTATTTTTGACATGATTAAACAATCATTCCAAAATTTGTTATCCATGATGATAGAAGATGCTTCTTTTCCTTTAACAATTTTTGCTAACTTTGAATCCACATAATGCTTATTTATTGCAAGAGCTTGCAAATCATCTTATGATCATATACACTTTTCAAAGTAATAAAAGTTGTTGCAAAATGAGTAGCTCCTGGACATACTATTTTAGTCTACCTTTATCTTTTCCTCAATCAAGACAATAGGAAAATATGATTGTAAATTAATATTGTTATCTTCGATGCCTTCTTGGCAAGATCCATTATATGAGGCAAGCTACCAATATCTTTTAAAATCAAATTCAAGTAATGTGCTGCTCAAGAAGACCAATAAATATTTCCATACTTTTCATGCAATAACTCTCCAGCCTTCTTATAATTTGTTGCATTATCAGTCACAAGTTGCATAATATTTTCTAGACCTGTCCACTCAATTACTTCAGCAAATAAAGAATAAAGAGTTGTAGCATCTTTCTTAATGTCAGAAGCATCAATAGATTTAAAAAAAGATACTCCTCATGGACAATAAACTAAAAAGTTAATCAATGTTCTATTTTTAACATATGTCCATCCATCAGCCATTAAAGTGCACCATATTTCCTTCCAACAATGCCTATAAGATTCAACTAGAAGTTTACATTCTTCTTTGCAATCCCTCAATAGATTAATTCTCATCCTATAATATGATGGAAATTCATAACCTGGTTCAATAGCAAGTATTGTATTTATAACTTTTGAGCAAATGATGAATTTAAAGCATTGAATAGAACACAACTGCCAAAAAACTATCTAGCAATGGCCATGTCAGCTCTTTGTACTGCTTCTTTAGATGCCAAAATAATTTTTAAAGATGGTTGTGACCCAGGTTTTATTCTTGGAGCAAAGTAAGCATCAATTTCATCTACTTTTCTTTTTTCCTTTATGTTATTCTTTATCATGTGTAGTTGATGATTATGATTTGGATAGATAAGAGCCTCTCTCTTCTTCAATAATATGCCGATTATAAAGATGCACACTCTCTATCTATTGTGTATCTTGCTTTTTTGAGATATTGCTTTTAAATTTTCTTGCATTTAAAAGCGAGTATCATTTGAAACTTTTTTGCATGGAGCAATGTTCCCCTTAACCCCTACTAAATGTTACTTCATTCTATTTATGCCTCCACCCTTGTATATTAGTCCACAATACAAATACTTAAACTGCTTTTTCCCATTAGGACATCTAGATTCACTAAAATGATTCCATGTCGGATCTATTTTCTCACGAACATTATGGGAAGAAATAGAATTTTGACTTTCAGAAGGCTCCATTCTAAATATAAAAAAGAAAATAAATGTTGAATAAATGAAAGAGAATGTGCATAAATAAATTGTCAAAATACATCCTATAAGAAGATGAATTGGTTCATCAAACTCAACATGAAATTATCATAGATTCATTCATATAAATTTAAAAAAAGGTTATATATAATAAAATCAATTCACTTAAAATTTATTGAACTTGTATGAGAGAATAACACACAGATAATATATATTATCTATAATATTTATGAAGGGAATAAAAAATATAAAATGAAATTCAGAAATTTCTAAATATCACCTTGAATCTTATATGGATGGTACGCCTTGAATTTCTCCAACCATTCTCTACTATTCAAATTAAAAAAAAAGAATATTTTCCTAGAAAAAAAACAAGTCATGCTCTTCAGATTCCAAGGGAGATAACTTAATAAAAATGGTTATAATTGAAAGACTACCAGACAATGGCTAGGGATTTCAATAAAAAAGCACCACATGAATACTTTTAGCTGTCAGATCATAAATCGAGGGCAAACTTACATTTTTAGAATTAAATCGACAGGTTTGTTGAATCGGGACTGGTTCTCCGATTCGCCAATTGAACCGTCGGTTTTCGTTGGTCTCCCTCGGTTCTTTGTTGGGGCGGTTTTTTAAATAATCCGAACAATACGGACCGATTCATAATCCGGGTCGACCCATAATGCCTTGCATATAACTGCTTGGGTTATATGGTGTGTTTAGCTAATTGCATGTGTAGTAAGATTTACTTTTCCTAATTTAAATGTAATTTTACATTAAGAATTAGGATTAGTGCTATGGGGGCTTAGGATAAATGTTGGTTACAAGACCAAGTCTTATGTATCATGTGATCCTATGGAGCTTGCCCAACTAAATAAAAGAAGGAAATGAAGGAATGAAGAAGCTTTGAAGATTTAAAGACCCCCCATAGCTCCCATTCTTTCATTATATTAGGATGTATAAGGGTAGAGCTCGGCTACCCATTTCTTGTTTGGGTTATACGACAGTAACCGCATCATCCTGTTATTCTTTCATGTTGATGTAATAAATTATTTGATGATTTGTTTAAATTGTGCAATAGAAATGATATGTATTTTCACAATTTATTTATGATTGATGATTGCTATGTGGCCTAGATCCGTTTAGGCTCTTAGGATAAAATTAATTTTTTCTATCCCACTATAACTCAAAACTAAATTTTCTAAAATAACTCATAACCTCACATAAAACCTAGATATTAAATCAAGATAATAAAATATTTAGCAACCCCTTAGCTAGATGATTGTATGCTTAATATCATGCATGTCATTTTGTTTTACTCTTGCTAAGAGAGGGTTTCCATCTTTGCTAGATAGAAAAAGACTTGACCTTTGAGAGCCTATGATGGAAAACACCTTTTTCTCTTGTGATTTAGCTCATAATCAGTTTCATCATACATTTAGGCATATAAAATCCTACAAGCCTGTGTCAAAATAAAGAGTCCAAAATCAAATAAAATTTGATAAAATTTGCATTAGTCTAAGTCATTATTCATACCACTCATGCTCTAGTCTCTTAAGGAGTGGGTTTAAGGACTTTAGTTTTCTTTCTAAATAAAAATATCTTAATCATCTTGCAAAACATATGACTTGACCACATGATTTTATATCATAGGAGGAGTTAGCTGGCTGCCACTACAAGTGGTTATAAGTCTAGCATTCGGGTGATTTACTCTCTCTTATGGAGGTAAATAATAAAACCACATTTGCCTTAATTTCAGGTCATGCTTTGGGCCTCGCTAAATCTCCCTAGATTTAGGATCTGAGGTCGTTGTTTCTCTTTGGGGATACAAGCATAAATCCTCGCCTTTTAGGCATTTTCACAATCTTATGTTATGGAATTATAAGTCCTAAATTTCTAATAAAATTTCAACTCAAACATATAATTCTAATTAATTTCAAAAATATAAAGCCCAACCATGGGATAGTTTGGAATGCTCACTAGACTTTCTAGTATCATGAGCATCCCCTACTCATCTCCCTTTGGCTTCGATAATAAGTCTTTCCTTTTAATCTATCCCATTTGATTTTCTAAATATAACCAATTTATTGATAGTCCTATCTTTGAATTCTTTGGAGATAATAATTGCCTACTTTAATCGAGAGTATTCCTAAGGAACTCACCTTCCTTAGGATGTAATTAACTATGGGGGCTTGCCCACATAAGAAACTTTAGAACCTAGTTTAAATAAACCCTATTTTATTCATCCATGTAAAATAAGAGAAAAATCTCTGGTACATTCGAAGACCCATCATGCCTCAAGAGTCCTTATTAGGTGATTAGGTCCATCGTAGGGTAGTGATTTCTATCTTTCGAGATAGTATATTATTCCTTGATGTCGTACCCAATCACCTCAATAAGTACATCCTCAGATCTACATGGTGTTCCCCCCATAGACATACACATACACATGAACCAAAAATAAATACCAGATTTTTGGCGACTTTGCCGGGGATGGTTCCTCTCTCCATTCAAGTAGACAATTGTTGTCTCTAAGCATCGATAGCAGACTTATATTTCATATGAGTTAAAGACTATCTTTTCTTCTGTTGGCACTTAGCTTATTTCATTCTTAAGCAAAGCTAGCCAACATCCTCTAGGTTTTAGGACCTCACTCCTTGTAGGTCCTAGAATCCTTATTAGGTTTCTCAATAGGTGAAAAATAAAATTAACTCGTGAAAGGAAATGATAAAAATTTAGAACCTCCATACCACTAGCTTGGTGAGGCAAGGTTCATCTTAATGATTAAGAAAATAAAATCTTATGCAAAATGTTACTTTCCAAAAGCACCTTTTTCACAACTCACATAACAAATAATTTTGCTCAAAATTTTCAAAAAGCACAAAATTTATATAACCTAACCTCACCTAACAATCCCTATGACCGTTACATGGAGGTTCTTTTCAAAATCAAAATCAAAACCATCTTTTCAAAAGCACATTTTTGAAAATGACCATATTCATTCAACATACTCAAAATTGTTGAATGAAGATTCTATTTTCAAATAAAATCATAGCATAAAATTGAAAATTCACTTAATATATATTTCATATATGCTAGAGTTGAAGTGTCTCTCTAGATCACACATGAAAGCAAGACATATCATTGAACTCTATTTAACATACCTAAAATTTTTAAATAGATTTCCCTTCTTTCAAAAAATAACATACAAATTTGGCTTTCACTTAACATACCCAATTTGTTAAGTGAGAGTCTCATTTTCAAAATATACATTTGGCTTTCACTTAACATACCCAATTTGTTAAGTGAGAGTCTCATTTCCAAAGCATAAATTTGGCTTTCACTTAACATACTCAATTTGTTAAGTGAGGGTCTTATTTTCAAAACATACAAAATTGGCTTTCACTTAACATACCCAATTTGTTAAGTGAGACTCTCATTTTCAAAACATGCATTTGGCTTTCACTTAACATACAAATTTGTTAAGGGAATGTCTCATTTTCAAAATATAAACTTGACTTTCACTTAACATATCAAATTTGTTAAGTGAGGGTCTCGTCTTCTAAACATAAATTTGATCTCCACTTAACATACCAAATTTGTTAAGTGAGGGTCTCATTTTCAAAACTTAAATTTGGCTTTCACTTAACATACCAAATTTGTTAAGTGGGAGTCTCATTTCAAAATATAAATTTGATTTTCACTTAACATACCAAATTTGTTAAGTGTGAGTCTCATTTTCAAAATATAAATTTGACTTTCACTTAACATACTCAATTTGTTAAGTGAGAGTCTCATTTTAAAAACATATAATTGGCTTTCACTTAACATTCCCAATTTGTTAAGTGAGGATCTTATTTTCAAAACATACAAAATTGGCTTTCACTTAACATACCCAATTTGTTAAGTGAGAGTCTCATTTTCAAAACATGCATTTGGCTTTCACTTAACATACCAAATTTGTTAAGTGAAGGTCTCATTTTCAAAATATAAACTTGACTTTCACTTAACATACCACATTTATTAAGTGAGGGCCTCATCTTCAAAACACAAATTTGACCTCCGCTTAACATACCAAATTTTTAAGTGAGGGTCTCATTTTCAAAACATGCATTTGGCTTTCACTTAACATATCAAATTTGTTAAGTGAGAGTCCCATTCTCAAACACAAATCAAATCACATATAGTTCATACTTAATATACCAAAATTGTTAGGTAAGAGCTTCACTTTCAAACCAAATAAATACATATCAATCACATTTGGTTCTTACTTAACACACCAAATTTGTTAAGTAAGAAGCCCCATTTTCAAATCATATCAATATATATATATATATATCACACACATAATCAATCATCATAAGTAAAGATTTTTCACAAATGCTTAAACATAAAATCACAACCTTTCATTAGCATACCTAAATTTGTTAAGTAAAGTTCTTCAAAATAAAAAATTTTAAACAAGATAACAACACAAACATCTTCAAATACTTGAACCCTGCCCAACCTACTTAAATAGGTTGAGTATGGGTTCTAAATCAAATTATATGGCAAAGAATCTCCTCACATGTAAAAATATCTCCAATGAACCCTACTTAACATATTTGAATTATTGAGTGTGGGTTCAAAACTCTAAATCTCTATGATTCTCTTGGGACAAGTATTAAAGCAGAGATCTGACTCAAGTTACATTTCAACATATGTAGAGACACAGTGCAGATCAGTCAGTATATATGGCCTCTCAGCAGAAGTTTGTATTTACCTTTCCATTTGAGATGGATTTGGCATTGGATCGGGCCAACCTCCCTTAGACTAACTCTACCACTTAGTTTCTTTGGTTGAGGATTTAAGGGAGCACGATTACGTGAGGGACCTCACCATCGATCCGGGATGAGTCGTGGGTAGAAGCCAGTCATCCGCATTAACATGCATGATACTGAGTTTCTTTCCTTGAAGAGGAAGGTGGTCAAGGTTTCACTAGTCAGTTTAGTTCCCACACAGTCAATTGCTCCTACAGTCACTCAGGTGCGTACTAGCATCTCCTTGTTGGTTTCCTCTAAGGGGAAGGCTATCTTGACTTTAGAGATAGTCTCCCCTACCTTCAAGGAAGGATCTAGTTCTCACACTACCCTACTCAGCCGCACATAGCACCATAATAAAATTCGTAAGATCAAGCGGCATCACGAGCGTGCAGCCCAAGAGATAGACGCATCATCCCATGTTGCTGAGGAGGGATCTCCCCATGAGACCTCTGCACTTCTTAGTGGTAGTAAGTTTCACCTCATCATTGCATTAGATGGAGAGGAAGACTACAAGAGGATATCTACATTGTCTCCACTACTTGCATACCATGAGATTTGGCTAGGGACAGGAGGAAGCTGCTCCTAGGACTACGCCAGTTGGCAATGACTCTCAAAGTTTGGCACACTGTTTGACTTGAGGTTGATCATCCCAAGGAATGTTACTAAGCAAATCCACAGGGATAGAGCATTGGAGGCCAGAGTTGCAGCTCAGTCAGGGAGTAAAGAGCGACGGAGGTTTGCCAGGTAGTCGACGGCCTCCGCTTTAGTTGACTTCCCGGTCATCGAGCCACTAGGTCTGATAGGACCAACATCATAGTATTGATTGGTACCACCAGTCGTAGGGGGAAAGCCCTGGCTAGAGTGGAGTCAGTATCATCTCCACCACACCGATCCACTCATTGCTCGCCATCACCAGTTTAGGTCCCACCATCCACCGTTCCCACAAAGGTCATGAAGTCAGCTTCTGGGAAGAAGAAAGCCCCTTTGGTGATCCAGCTATGACCAAATGATCCCACTCCATCTACTCCACTGACTGAGGTGAGGGCGAGTTCCCCTACTCGACCTCCTACTTCACTCATGGTGAAGATGGAGTGGAGACCCTGCAACATCATGGTCGCACCACCACCACCATCAGAGCCAGTGATAGCGGCAGTAACAGAGGGGGAGGGAGATAGTTCTGCAGTTCCCATGGCAGCGGACCCCCCAGAGGTAGCACTCCGTCGATAGTGAGCAGTCATGAGCATATATCTTCTAGCGAGAGTTGTTCTCCTAGAGATAACACTCCAGTGGCAGGAAGTGTTAGATATATTTCTATTGGTGACCACATTCCTACTACCAATCGTCAGCAAGTCTTTGTTCCGATGTAGCCCTGCAAGGTAGGAGATCGTTCCTTAGATGAGATTGTAGCAGCCTATTTTTCCAAGAAGAGGGAACTCTTAGGCAGTGATCGCATAGATTCAAAGGATGAGTGGGTAGCATTTGATCTTGATGAGGATGACCTTCTTGAGGATTTGGCTGAAGTCCACATGGTTGATTCTAAGAGCTCCCTCCATAAAGACTAGTAGAGTCAGGAAGGAATTATAGTTGAAGAGGAAGACATCGTTCATTCAACTCATCACCTTTTCACCAGCTTAGATAGAGAGATGATCATATTGACAAAATAGGGAAGAAATTTGAGGAGTTAATGGCAGTGGTTTCAGCATTATAGAATTCAACCTCAGTGTCACAACCTTCTCCCAGTAGTAGCCGACAGAGTAGAGTTGGTATGTACCTCATCATCCTAGGTGCATTCCCGCAGAGGATGATAGTGGTAGCTTGCATAGGAAGGTGGCAGATAGCACCTCTATGCATGAAAAAGATATTAAAAATATGGTGGAGCAACAAGTGAGAAGCGCTTGCACAAGCCCAAGGTGGCTCATCTATTCCAAAGGGTAGGCCCTACCCAGAGGAATTTGATATTGTCCAGTACCCTAAGGGTTTTGTGTCTTTTATTTCAAAATCTTTGATGGCAGTGGGAATATTCACCAACACATTTCACATTTTAAGGTCGATTGCTATAATGCTGGAGGTAGTGACGCCCTTCTTTTTTAAGTTGTTTGTTAACAGCTTAGCGGGTGTCGTGTTTGACTGGTATGCCAAATTGCCCAATGATTTAGTAAATACATTTGTTGAGTTGGAGCACCTCTTCATCAAGAGGTTTGCTAGAGCTCATCAAAGGGTTACTATAGGTGATCTTGATGTAGTGACACAAGTCCCCAATGAGTCCCTTGTTGATTACATTCTTAGGTGGCGAAACCTAAGTATGAAATATGAACCACAACTATCTGAA
Source organism: Cymbidium sinense (assembly GCA_021442155.1). Taxonomy (NCBI): domain Eukaryota; kingdom Viridiplantae; phylum Streptophyta; class Magnoliopsida; order Asparagales; family Orchidaceae; genus Cymbidium; species Cymbidium sinense. The sequence goes on from CM038218.1 coordinate 41,274,184, forward strand.
CAACACGCCATAGAGATTCTCCTGAAGAATATCCATGACCCAGTTTCTTTCATGCTCAAGGGTTTTACAATTAAAACCTTTGAGAAATTAATCAACAAGGTGGCTAGTCTACAAGAAGAGGCCAAACAGTTACCTTTTGAGGACCAGCCAACTAAGCCCAAACCTCAGAAGGCATTTGAGAAGAAACCAAGGGTAGTCACAGTAGTTGATAAGGGAAAGTAGCTAAGATTCAATCAGTTAAGCCTTAAGCTTAGTAGCCTCCTCTGCCACCACCTCCAACATCATACTGACCACCTTAGTTACCACAATGACCACCACCACCGCCTTCTCATCAGCATCATTAGCAGTAATATTCCTACATGCCAACAAGTAGCTATTACTTACGTACTCTTGCTGATAGATTGAATAAATCTTATTCATTCAAGAGGGAGGTAGTTAAGAAGATCTTTAAGAATCTCTTAAAGAAGCCTAATTTCTAATTACCAGAGCCTAAGAGGCCGGAGGAAGTGGGCAAGAGTCATGATCCAAACTATTGTCCCTATCACCGCATGTTAGGCCATGTCTTAGAAGATTGCATTACTTTTAAGGATTGGCTTGAGCATAGCTTCAAGTCGGGTGCCATTATCATCCCCAAGGAATACCTATTAGAATAACCTTCTAGTTCTATTAGGTATGCCATGGGGATACATGTGATCCTCTTAAGACAAAGGAAGGTTGGGATATCGCCCTATCCCAAACCTCCAAGAAAATTATTTCTAAGATCAAAAAGTTACCCTTGCAGGTGCTTAAAGCGCCAAACCTCCAACTTTAAGAAAGGTTTGTAAGTTGCTAAGGACAACTTGAGGGAGGTAGAAGCCCACTGACATAGCCTCCACTTACCGAGTAAGGTGCAACCACCGACATTCCAAAGACTCCTTCCATAGTTGCAACTACAATTCCTCCAAATGCCTCTTCTTCTTGCAGTATATCGGAGGAGGGGTGCCAAACCCCTCACTCCACTTACTTTACTTGATTTCTATTTTGTACCTCCATCCAAATCTAAGAATTCAATGAAGAAAGTTGATTCCACTTACATTTGTGTCACTTCTGATGATCCTCCTGAGTTTATTTCTAAAGATAGCTCTCCAAGTCTAATTAATAATAACTCTAGGTTTGATCATTCTTCTTCTTTTGGAAATGGATTATCCATTTTGAAATCACTCAAGTTCACCCATTAAGATTGATTTGGAGTCATCTGGCTCTGATGATCCCATAGGAGAAGCTGTAGGTGAACTTGATGAGCAGGTAGAACTTTCCACTAAACCATCTCATGAAGTCACTGAAGTCAACCTCCGCAGTGGCAAAGTTCTACCTCTTAGGGTATTACCTCAGGATAAGGGTAAGAAAGTCATTAGTTCTAGCGATCAAGTAGCACCTCTACAGGATGCTCTGCCTATGGATATGCTTGTGTAGGACCAACCAAGAGTTTACTACAATGTCCTCGCTCACCTGAGAAAGTTGACAACTAAGTTAAACATATATGATGCCCTTGTCTTATCCAAAGAGATGAGGGAGTCATTGATCAAAGCCCTTCTCGAGCCAAAAATATGCTTAGCTCAACTGACCGCTATTGGAGAGGAGACATGTTATTCAAGAGAATCCCATGGAGTCACATTCACTGATGAAGACCTTCTTTGGGGACAACCGAGCACAACCGTGCCCTCTACATCACAGTGGACATGGGCAGATTCAGACTCGTCAGGGTGTTAGTTGATCCAGGTACATCAGTGAACATTATGAGTCTAAAGACCCTTGCATACTTGAGGATTGACATCTCTGAACTCTAAGGAGATCAGATGCTATTGAGAGGATTCAATGAGCAAGGCGAGAGGGCTTTAGGCTCCATAGTGTTGCCAGAGATAGATGACTGAAAGACATAAGTTAAGTTCTACATAATTGATTCAGATACATCCTTCACTGCTTTGCTTAGTAGGCCTTGGATACATGGAAACAACATAGTTCCATCCTCTTTATATCAGTGCATCAAATTCAAAAGAGGTGGAATCGAGTATTATGTCAAAGGAGACTTGAAACTATTTTCAATTAGAGAGGTTGAGATATATGAGGACACAACCTACTATCTTCCTCAAAATTAAAAAGTCTACTCTCATGAACTTGATCAATGTTAAAAAATAAAAGAAAAAGAAGAAGAAATAAAAAAAGAAAAAGAAGAGAATAGCCAGGTAGAGGGGACGCAGCCTGAAGTTAGATTTCACCCACAGTTTGTTCCTCCATATGAACACATGGACTCGACCCCCACTAGGTAGAGGAAGAGGTAGATCCAGTGGTGGAAGACCTCCTTGTTGGTGGCCAGTCAGTAAGAGCTATGTTCTAGCTCATAGAAGTACCACTGCTATCCACATAGACTTAGAGTCCAGTTTAGAGGATGAGTCTCATGTGATTAGCACGCCAACTAACCCCTCTCAGTGGGTCCCTTTGGGAGTGACATTTGAGCCAGATAGCGATAAAGGCTTGGCCTCCAAGCAAAGCATGAATGTATCTGAATCATTATTATGTAGAATAGCCAGACAGTAGTTGGGAATATTAGCTCTAACTCCACTTTCTTCCCAAAAATTTAAGGGTTTGGTAATTAAAGAGGCCCCCAAGTCATCCACATATGTCAAGCCAAAGAGGTTCTTTTGGGAGCATCACCTTTAAGTTAGAAGCTGATGTAGAACTTGAGGATGATTCATTTGAAAATTTAATACAATTACCTTTTGATTGGTATTCTCCTTATGTTATTAACTTAGCAAAGAAGAGATTAATCCAACATACTTGGTCTAAACATAAGTCAGATTACTTTGAAAGGTTATGGGACAACTAAAGTAGATATTATCAATCAAGACCAGGACTATGATTCGACACTCTAGGTCTAGTCGATGATGATAACCATTGTTTAGTCATCACTAATCATTTGAAGTATGATAAGTTCTTTTCAAATCATGCTAACCCATATGAAGAGGTGTGCTTAGAAACTTCCGATGACCCAAATGACCTTGAAGTCAAAGATGCATCATTGAAGTTTGAAGAAGAAATCAGATCAACCATCGACGAACTCAAAGAAATCAACTTAGAAACAAAGAAAAATCCACGCCCTATATACATCAGTTCCTTGTTGAATGAAGGAGAAACTAATAACTTAGTTAGGCTATTAGCTAAGTTGACGGACTGCTTTGCATAGAGTTATGAAGAAATATCAAGTTAATCTCTTGACACAATAATCGCAAACTAGCAATAGATCCTAATACTAACCCGATCAAGCAAGCTCCTAGATGCATGCAATTAGAAATTGAACAGCAGATCATTTCTGAAATCAAGAAATTGATCGATGTTGGCTTTATCAGAAAAGAAAAATATCCCACCTAGTTGGCTAACGTCATTCCAATTAAAAAAAAGAATGGCCAAATTTGCATATGTGTTGATTTTAGGGATCTAAATAAGGCATGTCCAAAGGATGAATTTTCACTTCCAATTTCAGAACTGATGGTGGACATTGCCTGATATCATGCAGTCTTCTCTTTCATGGATGAGTCATCTAGCTAAAACCAAATTAAGATGGCCCCCAAGGATGAGAAAAATACTACTTTTTGAACCTCGATCGGAATCTATTATTATAGGGTCATGCCTTTTAGTCTTAAAAATGTCGGTGCTACATACTAGCGGGCCATGACTTGGATCTTCAATGAACTCATTCATCATCAAGTTGAATGATATGTTAATGATCTTTTAGTTAAAAGTAAATAAAAGGAAGACCATCTCTTAGACTTGAGAGTAATTTTTGAATGGTTAAGATAATTTAACATTAAAATGAATCTCCTGAAGTGTGCATTCGGAGTAGCATCAGGAAAATTCCTTGGGTTTGTTGTCCGGCACTGTGGAATAGAAATTGACCTGGAGAAGATCAAGGCTATCTTAGAAATGCCACCCCCTAAAAGTCTAACTCAACTCAGATCATTTCAATGGCAGTTGGCATATCTAAGAAGCTTCATTTCCAACCTATCAGGAAGATTCCAGCCATTCTCAACACTTGTCAAAAAGGATGCTAATTATAAGTGGGATAATAAGTGCCAGCATACTTCTGAAGACATCAAGCACTACCTGATGATGTCACCAATTCTGGCAGCCCCTATCCCGAGAAAGCCATTGATATTATATACTACTACATTAGATGACTCCCTTGGTGCTTGTGGTGTTTATTTTTGATTATTGTGTATGTGTGTGTATATGGGGAGGGGGAAACTATGTAGATTTGAGGATGTACTTATTGAGGTGATCGGATATGACATCAAGGAATAGTGCACTATCTTGAAAGATAGAAATCATTACCCTACAATGGACCTAATCACCTAATAAGGGTTCCTAAGGCATGATGGGTATTTGAATGTATGATAAATTTTTCTCCTACTTTACATGAATGAATAAAGTAGTGTTTATTTAAACTGTATTCTAAAGTTCTCTATGGGGGCAAGCCCCCACAATTAATTACATCATAAGGGAGGTGAGTTTCTTAGAAATACTCTCGATTAAAGTAGACAATTATTATCTGCAAAGAATTCAAAGATAGGACTATCAATAAATTGGTTATATTTGGAAGGTCAAATGGGATAAATTGAAAGGAAAGACTTATTATCGAAGCCAAAGGGAGATGAGTAGGGGATGCTCATGATACTAGGAAACCTAGTGAGCATCCCAAACTATCTAAGGTTAGGTTTTATATGTTTTAAATTGAGGAGAATTATTTATTTAAGTTGAAATTTTATTAGAAATCTAGGACTTATAATTACACAATAAAAGATTATAGAAATACCTAAGAGGTGATTTGTAGCCCCAAAGGAAAATAACAACCTCAGATCCTAAATCTAGGGAGCTTTGGCGAGGACCAAAGCACAACCTAAATTTAAGAAGAAAGTGGGTATATCGTTTACCTCCATAAGAGAGAGTAAACCACCTGACCGTTGGACTTATAACTGCCTAGAGTGGCAGCCAGCTAACTCCTTCTACAATTTAAAACCACGTAGGCAAGCTTTATATTTTGCATGATGGCTAGGTTGTTATTATTTAGAAAAGAAACTAAAGTCCTTAAACCCACTCCCTAAGAGACTAGAGCATGAGTGGTATGAATAATGACTTAGTCTAATGTAAATATTATCAAATATTATTTATTTTTGGCTCTTTATTTTGACACAGACTTTAGAATTTTTATATGCCTAAATGCATGGTGAAGTTGATTATGGGCCAAATCAAGAGAGAAAGATGTATTTTTCCATCATAGGCTCTTAAAGGTTAAGCCCATTCTATCTAGCAAAGATGGAAGCCCTCTCTTAATAAGAGTGAAACAAGATGATATCCATAATGTTAAACATACAACATCCAGCTAAGGGCTTGCTAAATATTTTATTATCTTAATTTAATACTTAGGCTTTTATGTGAGATTATGAGTTATTTTAGAAAATTTAGTTATGAGTTGCTAGTTTGGATAAAAAAATTTATTTTTTATCCTAAGAGTCTAATCGTATCCAGGCCATACAACAAACACCAATCATAAAAAAAAACTATGGGGTACTGCCGTATGACCTGAAAAGAAATGTGAGTAGTTGAGCTTTACCCTTATACAACCCGGATTACAAGAGGTGATAAATGCTATGGGGGTCTTCATTCTTCATTCTTCGCTTCTTTCTTCTTTTAATTTGATTTAGAGGTGCTTGCTCTAAAAGCTTCACATGGTACATAAGACATAGTCTTTCTAGCCAATGCTCATCCTAATTCTCCCATGGCACTAATACTAATTCCTAATTACAAAATTACATCAAAATGGAGAAAAATCTAACTACACTGTAAAATAAAGGTTAGCTAAACATACATTCTACCCAAGAAATTATATTTATAATTTGGACTTAGCACCCTGCACATGGGTAACCAAGCCCACCTGTCCTAACTTGGATTATGCTTAGGGGCTTAAGCAACCTATAAAGAGAGCATTTATATTTATTTTTGAGTAGCCCCTTTAGCACAATCCCCTGCAAAAGATATACTTAGGCTAATAACAACCTAACATCTAGTCTACGAAACATACACCCTAACATCCAGTCTAAAATAATACATCACAAAACTAAACATACATCAAATCATGCGCCGTCCTAACATAAAGCTAGAAGTGATGACTTAATCTAATGTGTGTACATTAAGGCTTGTGTGGCATGTCCTAACTAGGCTTTAGATTTAAGATTTTCTAAGCATAAAGGACATTTAATTATAAATGGTGATTTCACTTTAAATGGTTTAATCGATTTATAAATTTTACTTAATATCTTTTTTTGTTTCATTTGACCTACACAAAATAACTAAGTGTTATGAAGAGAAAGAAAGAGAGGACCACTCTCTTTTATCCCTACCTTAAGCCACATCTAAAGCAATTTAATTAATCAATTCTCTTTAGTGAATGACTTATTATATGTTTTAATTAGTCCTAAGTTTAGGCTTATTTTAAGTAAACTTAGTCAATAAGAAATGTATTTTAAGATTAATTAGAATGAATTACTATCACATAATATATGTTTATTCATTTTTTTTCATCATGTGTATCATGCACATGATTAAATCTTAAGCATAGCTATACATGCAATTTGCATCTTAGCACACTTAAATGATGAATGTGAGTAAATATGTTTGGAATTAATGTTTCATTTGATTGAATGATTTCTTTATATTACTTTAAAGCTCTATCTAGATTCTTATGCAAAAGCCTAAGGAAAGAACCTTAAATAACATTGCTAATCAACTCAACCAAATAAATAAAGTATGAATGCATTTCTTTTTAATAGAAAAAGAAGCTTCTCATTCATTAGCTAAGTATACATCCATATGTATGAAAGTTTTAAGTGAGTATGTTGCCATTGTTCTACACCAGGGGCGTAAGGTACAAGACCTACTTAGGGCTACTTAAAGCCTCACAACCAGGATGTCCAGACTAATATACCACTTTTCTTATATACATATGGATGTATAGACAACTATAAGAATAGGAAAACCAATGCAAAAAGAAAATATTATATTTGATTTTTTTGCTTTATGATTCTTATTCATTAGTCATATCATACATACACATGTATAAAAGTTTTAAATGAGTATGTCGCCATTATTCCACACCAGGGACGTAAGGTACAAGACCTACTTAGGGCTACTTAAAGCCTCACAACCCCAGATGTCCAGACTAATATACCACTTTCTTATATACATATGAATGTAGAAAAAGAACCACAAGAATGAGAAGTCATGCAAGAAGTCATATTTTATTTGATTATACGATTTATATATGTGATATGAAATTCTTCTTAAGTCTTAGCATGAAGATGTATGGGAGTAGATTTAGAAAAATGTTATGTTCTCTTCAAATAAACTATACATTTGTAAATCCCATGCAAATTTATATAAAGTAAAGAAAGAGAGCTTCATATTGCATATCGTATATTATTAACTCATGCAAGCTTATAGATATTTGTAATTAACATCACTCCATCTATTATAATTGATTTATGGGATTTTGAAAATAACTTTTGATTTAATAGTAATAATAGCCACATCTATTTTTAATTTAAATCAACACATGCAAATTGACATAAAAGAAACTATTTCATTTTAGTTAATTTCAGAAGGAATGAATGCATGATTACAGATGGCAAATAACATTTTACATGATTGGAAAGAAATAAAGGAACATAAGCACATAATTTCATTCATTCCAATTAATTTCTAAAGATAATCATACTAAATAAGGCTATTTAAAATGAACCAAAGTTCTCTAATGTCATTTCATTTAGAGTTTGACTTGATTTAGGAAATGTGAAAGAGGTTTGCTAATCCTAATCCCATTCCCCATGTATGAATTAATTTGGTTTAATAAAGAATATTTAGGTTGATTTTATATTTTAATTAGGTTAAGGTATGAATTAAGTGGATTAATTAACCCTTACCTACATCACCTTAAGTTAATTAACTAATTAATAATGAGCCAATATGATATGCAACCACATGAAAAGTGAATTTACAATGCTCCTAAGAAATGAAAGGGTCCTAATGCAATTGGTTCATGATTAATAGTTAATTAGGCTTAAGGGATCTCACTTAACTACTTTATGGTTTTCTCACACATGAGAGCTAACCATAATTTCATCTGTCACTTTGGGCCATTGAACACCCAAAGAGCTACCCAAGATTAAATTAGAGAAATAGATTCAATTGAATTAATTAAGTTCATTAATTAACTAATTAAATCTTAATTAACTTTAACCAATCAAAATGAGATGGACTTAGAGATAGAGACAAAGAAGGGAGCCTGATTCTCAATCCTTAAATCCTTTCAATTAGTTAATTAAAGTTTAGGTATGATTTGGATTTTTGATTAATCATGTTAATTAATTAATTAAGGGGTGTTAATTAATTATTTATTTAAGAGAGAATGCAGAAGACTTAAAGAAAAAATTGGAAGAGGGAGTCCCAATCCATTTCCATAGACTTCATTACCATTAACAGAGGTTAATAAGCTTAATTGATTAATTAAATTACTATTTATTTGCTTAATTATCATTAATTAAGAGAGGAGAGTGATTAGGCTTAATCCATTAGTTTTCCCAATTAACTATCCAATAAATTCCAAGAAAAATAGGGGAGGCAGAGGTCATCCCCCTAAACATCCATGAAAAGTTGGAGATCAATTAGGTCACTAATTAAGAAATAATTAAGCTAATTAGATTTTCAATTAAACCTTAATTAAGCAAAAACCACTATTCAAAATCAATTAATAATATATTTCCTAGATTCTACTATGAAATATCTTTAAAAAGAGCCTAAGTTTATATTTTTTTGGATTTTTTAGGATTAGTTATAAATTTAGAAAGTTTCAAGATTAAAAATAAATTAATTAAGCCTATTTAAAGCCTTAATCCCATCAGGCCATGTGGCGGTAGATGCGGCGTTGTTCGCTATTTATGTAGTCACATCCAAAGGCTGAGTAGGATGGTGGTGGATGTGTTAACTCCATGGACCATCTGATCTAAGATCAGACAACTGTAATTCAATCCACAGTTTAGAGGGGAAATCAAAGGATCTAACGAGTGATCAGATAAGGACCGTCCATTCTGATCACGCAGAATGGACGGTCTATGATCCATCTCCTCTTGAGCGATGAACGATAGATACCATCCATCGATTGTTGCTCGATCCGAGCTCACCCAAGCTCAGATGGAGATGAAATCAATCCCGCACCTTCAGGGAAGCAAAACAAAAAAAATCCAGCAGTGGAAATCGCATGACATAGAACTTTCTTTCACAAAAGACCAGCCTTTTTTCATTCAAGGATTCATTTTAATGGCATACCTCACCGGAGCTTATGACTTGCTGTTCCAATGATTGAGGAAGCTTTATTTGGTAAAACGAAGCCCTATTGAGCCGCATGAGCCTTGATTTGGTGTAGTTTGCTCAGAAGACCAATCCACAGCATGTAGGCAATTGGTCTTGATCGAACTCCACCCTCTAGCCATCGAGAAGCTTAGGGGATGATTCATTTTAGCTCTTCTAGGTCCAAGGATGGTGTGTGCAAAGTTAATTGCACTTTGGTGGAGGTTTGAGCAAATGATAATGGATTGAGGCTCCCCTATTTTGGTTTCACATAAAACTAAGAGTGGGGATTTTGAGGAGCTCAGGAAGCCTTGGAAATAGCTCTAGGATGTGCGTTCTTGGCTGCTAAGGTTGAATCAAGTGTGAGTGTGTGAGTTTGAGTGAGAATGAGGGGAGTATACACCCTCATTCCTTAGATCGGATGGCCATGGTTAGTTTGGCTTCTTTTTGATCATTTCATTTGAGGGTTGTGGAGGTCCTTGGGTGGATGATGTGGCTCAGTTTGGTTGGGTAAGGGTGTGAAGGTGGCTGCCAAGGGAGGTAGTGGATGTCCTTGGTGGTTTGAAAAGCTTTAATGGGAATGGGGAGGTGATTTTACCTCCCCATAAGCCATGGCCTACCCAACCACCTTTGGGTTAAGTCAACCATGGTCCTAGGTTCCTAAGTGCACCTATGATTGGGTGTCAAGTGGCAAAGGGGAGGAAATGACCAAATATGCATGTGTCTTATCTCATGGGATGCCCTAAACCCAAAGGCAAAGTGGTCATTTAGATATGGGTTTGATTTGGGCAGATTTAGGATGGGTCAAAAGTGGGTTAGCCCAATTTTCAAGTGGTTTGGAATTTATTGGTTTGATTTGACAAATTTAGGTCAAATTGGGTTAGATTGGGTAAAGTTCACTAGTCAAATTGGGTCAAACCAAGGGTTGGGTCAAGTTCACATGACCAATTGGAGTGTATTGGTGTAATTAGTTTGATTCAATTTGCTTTGGATTTGATTATGGCTCATTTGGGTTCATATAGGTCAAATGGGTCAAGTTAACTAATTTGACCAATTTGACCAAATTGGGTTTGGTTAGGTGTTGAGTCAAGTTCAATTGGCTAATTGAAGATGATTGTAGGCTTTGTTTTGGTTTAATTTGAAATTAATTTAGATTTTGGCTAATTTTCCCTTTAGGTCAATTTGGGCTAGTTGGGTCAAGTTGACCAATTGGTCAAATTGGGCTCAATCATGGCTTTGTCAAGTTCAATAAGTGATTTGGAATGAGATTGAGCCATTAGTTGAAATCAATTTGGGTTGGATTGTGATTTGACCTATTTTGGTTTTTTAGGCCAATTTGGGTCAACTTGGGTCAAATGGCCAATTGGACTTGGTTTGGCTCAATTGAGGGTTTGGTCTTGTTCAATCATTGATTATGAATTGGTTTAATTCAAAGGTTTCAATCAATTTAGCATATGGTGTATTTTGGTTAGTTTAGGTTTCATTTAGGTTAATGGTTGACTTGGTTTGACCCAATTCAAGCCAATTGATTAACCTAAGATGATTGTTGATCATGATATGAGGTTTGGATGGGTTTAGTTCAATCCAATTTAGGTTGAATTAGAACTTGGCTCAAAAAGGTCTTTTAGGTCATTTTGGGTCAAGTGGACCTAAATGGGTTAATTAGCTTGATCATAGCTTGATTCAAGTTTAGTTATATTGATAAATGGGTTTGAAATGAAAATATAAATCCAATTGCAAGTAATTTGAAGCCATATGGATTTTGGTTCATATGATAATTTCAAGTTAAAAAGGGCTAACTTGGGTTTGATTTAGGTTAGTTTAGATTTGGTTTGATAATTATAATTTATGTTTATATTTGGGACAATGATTGAAGGAATGATTGAATCATGAAAAAATCTATGGGTTTTGATTTGATTTGGATAGGATTTGACCAAGTTCAAAGATTTGGCTTAAAAGGGTATAAATTGGAGTTTGATTTGATTTTGGATTTAGTTTTGGCTATTTGAATTTATGTTCCATTTATATTTGGGAATATAAATGAAGATATAAATGATTCATGAGAAAATCACTTGAGTTTAGGGTTGATTTGAATTTAGTTAAGACTAAGTCCATAGGATAAAATCAAAGGGCTTAGGAAAGATTTTAGAATTTGAATTCAATCATGGGTTTCAGTCATTTGATTTTGAATTGATTTATGATTTGGACTTGAATTTGAGGTTTGGTTTGAGAAGGGAAGCAAGGATTGGGTTCAAGGCTATAGGATAGGCAAGTCTCCCTAAGTCCCTAAGGCATAACCTATTCATATAGATAACTCTTCTAAGTCTCTAGGTTTAGGTTAATTGTTCACCTAATCACTAAAAGTGTCTTAAGACTAAGGAGCTCTTAGTGTCTATAAGAGTCATAGATCTATGAGGAATTTGAGAATTTACTCCAAAAGTGAGGTCAACAGCGCTTTGTTGGCTCAAACTAATGACGAAGGAAAAGAGAATGCACTCTACTATCTCAGTCATCGTCTGATCCTTACTGAGGCAACCTACCCACTTATTGAAAAGCAATGTCTAGCTTTAATCTTTGCATCCCAAAAAGCTATGGCATTACATGCTTTCTCATAAGGTGAATTTGATTTCTAGGATCGACCCACTATAATATCTCATGACACGGCCGACGCTATTTGGATGGTTGGCGTGTTGGTCCATGATTTTATCACTGTTCAATATCACATTCGTACCCCTCCATGCGATGAAAGGACAAGTACTAGTGGATTTCTTAGTAGCACACCCACTTCCTGCTGATTCCCCACTTAGTGATGACCTCCCTGATGAACAAATCATGAACTTAGGGAGCACTAGCATTCACCATTGGGAGATGTATTTTATTAGTGCGACTTCCTTTCAAAAAAGAGAAGAACTACGATCTAGTCTTCCGGGAAAGGCAGGGGTAGGAATAGTTCTCCTAACTCTGGACCGCAATGTGATGAGATTCTCATATTACCTATCCAATCCATGCACTAACAACAAAGTCGAATATGAGGCTCTGATTGTCGGTCTGGAGTTAGCCATTACACTATGTGTCCAGACTATCAACATATTTGGGGATTCTCAGTTAGTTATCAACCAAATTGCTAGGTTCTATAATGTCTTGAAGCCTAAGCTCCATCATTACCACAAGTACACTATGGAGTTATTGGACCAAATCCTAGAGGTTACCATCTACAAGATTCCTCGAGAAGAAAATGCAGTAGCATATGCATTAGCCAAGCTTGCCAAGGAGCTCATGTCCAGAAGAAGGGTCCATATCAATAAGGGTCAAAAATAGACAAGTCTTATCCCTTGTTGATGTTGAATTCATCGAGAGACTCTCTCTTGAAGGGGAGGTTCTCATTGCCAAAGAGTACGATGAGTGAGATTAGAGGCAACCATTCATGGATTATCTAAATACAGACAAACTACCTCAAGAGAAGTCATTAGTATATCAGGTGAAGTAGAGAGCTCTCTCATACGCTCTAGTGGATGGCACTTTGTATCGGTGATCTTTTGATTATATGTGGTTATGTTGTTTGGACAAACATGAAGCCTAAAAGATTGTGATTGAGGTACACTCAGGTTTATGTGGAGTGCATCAATCCAGTCCAAAGATGAAAGCCAAGATCAAGAGACTAGGATACTATTAGCCTTCGATGATCACATACTACATGGACATAGCTAGAAGATGCCACCAATGTCAAGTGCACGGTGGTCCTACACTAACCACCCAACATTCTACATCCAACATTGGCCTCATGGACATTTAAGTGTCGGGGTACTGACATAGTGGGTTTGATTGATCCTCCTTCTTCTAAAGGTCACAGGTTCATTCTAGCCGCCACCGACTACTTTTCCAAGTGGGCAGAGGCGATCCCACTCAGAGAGGTCATAGCTCAGCATGTGCTCTAGTTTTTTAAGAACTATATTGTATATAGGTTCGGGGTGCCTCGATGAATTATCCGATAATGGTACTACATTCAAGAGCGCTAAAATCTACAGCTTTACCTGGAGACATAATATAGATTGGAGATATTCCACCATCTATTACCCGAGGGCAAATGGCTTATTAAAAGCCTTCAATAAAACTCTCATCCATATATCAAAGAAGACACTCGATGATAATAAGCGGCAGTGGCATGAGCAATTAGTTGAATCCTTATGGGCTTACTGCACCACATACAGGACTCCAACTCAATCTACCCTTTCTCCTTAGTGTATGGGTTTGAAGTAGTTCTACTGTTAGAAGTCCAACTCCCATCATTAAGGATAGCTGTGGGTAGTAAAATCACAACCGAGCAGAATACCAAGTTGTGGTTAGAAGAGCTTAAAGGTTTAGAGGAGAGATGCCTCCGGGCATACCGGAACCTCAAGTTTTATAATGCCAAAATGATTCAAGCTCATAATAAGTTGGTCCTACTTAGAGCTTTTCAAGTAGGAGAGCTTGTTTTAGTTCTAAGGAGACCAATTATTTCCCATCAAAAGATGGGAGGCAAGTTTGAACTAACTTATGAAGGCCCTTTTGCCATAGAAAAGGCCTACCAAGGAGGATCCTATTAGCTTATAAATTGTAAAGGAGAGCGCCCTATGCTTCCAATTAAGAGGCTCTACTTGAAGAAATATTACTCATAAATCTTGTTTGAAAATAATTATCAAGAAAATTTCTTTTCATCTCAAATTATATCTCTTCATATTAGATATAAATATCTTTTCTTGTAAATCTTCCATGATGTGTTTATAGTAGGTGTAGAGAACCCAGGTGGCATCCTATTCCTTCTTTCACAACACAAAGACACAAACACATATTTTCTATCTTAGGCTATTTTTATGTGGGAGAAAGCCTCCTACGGTACTCACTCATTAGCTGCTCTAGGTCAGGTTGACGTGCTACCCTGCTAGTATGTCACCTAGTGGTCCATCGTCCAGGAAGATGAAAGTCTATGACGTCTTCTTTCCTGACTTGACCGTTGCACATTGACGAGCACCTTATTAGCATGGTAGGCCTTACTGGTCGATAAGCTACCCTCATTAGCTTTATTAAGAGGATGTAAGTCTGCTACGCCTTCTTCTTAAACTAGCCACCATGAATTGACTTGGTTGACTATATATGACAAACACACAAACACATATATTTTGTCTCGAGCTATTTTGATGTGGGAGTGTGGTGAAATTATTCTATACATCTTTGCCTTCATCTATCTCCCTTTTCTTTTTGGGAAAAAGAGGATGAATGAAAATAGAGATATATAAAATACGCCTAGTTGAGATGCCATGCAGATCCGCAAATATTCTTATTAGGGTGATCGAGTATGACATTAAGGAAAGGTGTACTATCTCAAGAGATAGAAGTCGCCATCCTACAATGCACCTAATCATCTCAATAAAGACTCCTAAGGACTATGGGTCTTCGGAATGTACTAGAAATTCTTCCCCTACTTTACATGAAAAAGTAAAGCAGGGTTTATTTTAAATAGTTTGTAAAGTTCCCAACAGGGGTAAGCCCCCAGAGTTAATTACATCCTAAGGAATGGGATTCCTTAGAATACTCTGATTAAGGTAAATGATCATTATCTCTAAAGATTTTGAAAGGATAGGACTATCAATCGATTGGTTCATTTTAGAAAGTCAAGTGGGATCGATCAAGAGGAGGAAATTCTTATCAAAGCTAAATGAAAATAAGTAGGGGGTGCTTAAGATACTAGGAAACCTAGTAATCATCCTAAACTACCTTATGGTTGAGCTTTATATTTTTGAAATTGAATTAATTTGTTTGAATTACATTTATATTAGAATGCTAGGGCTTATAATTCCATGATACAAGGTCACAAAAATGCCTACGAAGTGAGGAGTTATGCTTGTGGCAACAAAGAGAAGTAGTGACCTTAGAACCTAAATCTAGGGAGCTTTGATGAGGGCTAAAAAGCACGACCTAAATTTAAGATGAAAATGGGTATTTGGTTTACCTCCACAAAAGAGAATAAACCACCCTACTGTTGGACTTACAATCGCCCGGGGGTGTCTGCCAACTAACTCCTCCTATAATTTTAAAACATGTAGGCAAATCATATGTTTATGTAAGATATCAAGATTCTTATTTATTAAGAAAGAGACTAAGTCCTTAAACACACTCCCTAAGAGATTAGATCATGTAAGGGCATGAATAATGACTTAAATCTAATGCAAATTTTTCATATGTTTTATTTTTATTTTTGGACAATCAATTTGACACAAGCTTTAGGATTCTTTATGCCTAATGCATAAGAAATTAGATTATGGGCCAAAATCAGCAAGATAAGGAGGTGTGTTTCCACCATGGCTCTCATAGGTCAAGTCAAGTTCTATGGCAAAGGTGGAATCCCTCCAATCAAGAGTAAAATAATATACTTTTATGCATGATGTTTTAAAAGTAAGACAACATCCAACTAGGGAGTTGCTAATTCTTTTATCTTATTTTATAACCTAAAATTTAGGTGAGGTTATGAGTTTTTTATGTTTGATTTGAGTTGTTTAATTTGGTAGAAGATTTATTTTTTTCTAAGAACCTAATCATCATCCAGACCATACATCAAAGTAATAAAGAAACTAGGAAAAGATGCCATCTTAATGCGCAAGCTAAACAAACATCAATCAATTTATAAAACTAACGCAAAAGAATAAAATGCTATTTGTGGTCAGGCTCCACTGCACAAACCTGAAAATAAATTTGGTGAGCTCTACCCTTATTTAACCTAGATTACAAATGAATTAATTACAATCAAGTAAGGAATTCATGTTATGGGGGGTCTTCATTCTTCATTTCTTATTTCTCCTTTTCTTCTTTTTTTCTTTCTTCTTTCTTCTTTTCGTTCCGTCTTTTGGTTGGTTGGAATATGGTTTCTCCAAAACCTTCACATGGTACATAAGATATAATCTTATAATCAGTGCTCATCCTAATCCCATATAATAATCATTCTAAAATCTTAATTGCAAAATTACATGAAAATGGGAGAAAGAAAATCTAACTAACACCTATAAAATAGAGATTAGCCAAATAAGCCATACAATCCCAACCATGTATATATATGAATTGTACTTAGCACCCAATACATGAGTAACTAAGACCACCTGACCTATTTTGGATTATATAGATATTTTATTAGAATAAACTCCCCCTACCATTCGCCCACATGCACATACACCTAACATCCAGACTAAAACATAACATCATAAAATAAAAGCAAACATCAAACCATGCACCTCCCTAACCTAAAGATAGAAATGGTGACTTAGCCTAACGTGTGTACTATTTAAGATTTGTGTGGTATGCTTAGCTAGGCTTTAAGGTTTAGATTTCCTAAGTATGAAAATGTTCAACTTAGAGGGTGGTTTCATCTAAGTTGTTTAATTGATTTGGGTTAATTTTATTTTGTATTTTGATTAGGTTTGAATGAACCTAAAATTAATTACTAAGTGTTGTAAAGAGAGGAAAAGAGAAGGGAACTTCTCTTTCCTCCCTAGCTTAAGTAATTTCTAAGGAAGATTCATATTAATTTTATTTAGTGAATATTTTATTATGTGTTTCAATTAATCTACATTTAGATTTTCCCTAAACAAACCTATTCAAAAATAAAGGCATTTTAAGATTAAGTAAAGTGAATTAATATCACAAAATACACATCATTTCATTTCTTTCGCAACATGTGTAACATGCATATGGATGAATCCTAAGCATATCTATGCATACAACTGGGAATGTTTAGCACACCTTAATGATGAATGCTAAGTAGTGTTACTTAAGAAAATTGGGATGCTTTATGATGCATGATTTTCATAAAGTAAAAAAGAGGGATTTCTTTTTATCCATTTTCATATGGATGCATACATATATGAAAGGCATAAGTGAGTACGACGCCATTATTAGCACCAAGGGTGTAAGGTACAAGAGCTACTTAGGGCTACTTAAAGCCTCGCAATCCTGGGGTTGTCCAGACTAATATACCACTTTCCTTAAATACATACACATGTACTAAAGAAATGAATGGAAAAAGGAAAATGCAAAAGTTTATGTTTGTTTGTTTGATTTGTTTATGCAATTTATATGTGTAAGTGTGGATGTCCTTCTCAAGTAATAACATAGGAATGAATAGGAATGGATTTAAGCAAGTGTTGTTTTTTTTTTCAAATGAACTATACACTTTACCAAATCCTATTCAAATCTATGCTAAAAGAAAAGAGAAGGAAATCCACTCTATGCACATCTTTATATTTATACTTACATGCAAGCTTATAAATAATTA
The DNA here is from genome assembly GCA_021442155.1 of Cymbidium sinense. Classification (NCBI taxonomy): domain Eukaryota; kingdom Viridiplantae; phylum Streptophyta; class Magnoliopsida; order Asparagales; family Orchidaceae; genus Cymbidium; species Cymbidium sinense. The sequence goes on from CM038218.1 coordinate 41,291,915, forward strand.
TAAGCATCACACCTTTTTAGTTTTGATATTGAATTTATAAATACTGAAAATAATTTTGGATTTTAGTGATAATAGCCATTCATATTATTACTTTAGCCAAAACATGCAATTTGACATAAAGGAAATATTTCATTTTTTATTTAATTTTATTTTTGAAAGGCATGAATGCATGACTTCCATATGACATACACATTCAGCATGCTAGGAAAGAAATAAAGTGATGAGAGCATATAAATTTATTCACCCTAATTAATTCTAAAGACAATCATATGAGATAGAATTATTTAAAGCAAATCAAATTTAGTTTTAAAGAAATTTTGTTTGGTTTTGAGTTTGATTTCAATTTGAGAAGTGTGAGAAGGTTTGCTGGTCCTAACCATTCCCACATGTGTATGATATTTTAGTTTAATTTTTAGGTGATTAGATCAATTTTATGCTTTGGTTAGGTTAAGGTGTGAATTAAGTGTGTTAATTACCCTTTCCATACATCTTTAGCATATTTAATCAAATAATTATGAGCCCATGATATAACATAAAATCACACAAGGAATTTAAATCAATAATGCACCTAGGAAAGAAAGGGTCTAATACAATTGGCTCACAATTAATGATTAATTAAGCTAAAATATTTAATTTAAATACTTTCATAACCCTTCCCACACATGTGGGTTGGATTTTGATTTCCTTAAGCTACTTAGGTTATTGAACACCTAAGCAGCTACCCAAGATGGATTGATTAAGTTTTAGAATGTTTTGAAAATTTTATCAAGTAATTAAGCAAGTGATTAGGGGATTAGCCCTTAATTAAGTTTAGATTAAGGAAGGAAAGAGGTTTCGGGAATGGCATAGGGAAAATTCTCCAAATCCATTCCATAAACCTCTTCCCTACTTAAGCAAGGCTTAATTAACTTAATAAAGGGATTAAACCATTATTCATATGCTTAATTACCCTTAATTACATAAAGAGAGTAATTAAGGGTTCATTAATTAATCTCCCTAATTAACCCATCAATAAATAACAAGAAAATTAGGGGAGGTAGAAGTCATCCCCCTAAATGCTCATGAGAAGTTTGAGATTAATCAGTGAGATAATTAGAGAGTAATTAAGGTTATTAGGTTTTCATTAAAACCCTAATTTAGAAAATGTGACTATTCAAAATCAAGTGAAATTAATTTTAGAATATTCTTCTTTGAATTATCTTTCCAATGCTTTTTATTTTATATTTTTTATTTTTATATAATTAATTATGAATATTTGAAGTTTCCATGATTATTGAGTAATTAATCCCATAATTATATGGCTAATCCCGTCGATACCACATGGAGGCTGACGTGGTGCACGCTTTCCACGTGGCATGACAGGAGAGGCCACTTAAGTTGTCACATTATAGACCGCATAGTAGCACGCTTTTTTTTCCCCATCCATCTCGGTCGATCTACAGATCTTTAAAAAAAGATTAAATCAAGGGTCCTATGTGTCTTGATCATGGTTGTCCATCCAAAACCTGTGGATGGATGGCCCATGATCCGTCACTGATCTTCCCTGCGAGAGAGGACATCCATCCATCCTTTAGGGTAAGATCCAAGCTTGATTGAGCTCAGATTGAGATCAAACTCAACCCACACCATCATCATGCAAAAGGGGACACATCCAATTGCTAACTCTACTTGAGATGAAAATCCACTTCGTAAAAGACCACACAGTCTCTAGTTTAATCTTGGGTTGAAGGCATACCTTTCTGGAGACTATCACCAGTGCTCGAGTTCAATGAGGTAGCTTCGTCTAGTGGAGAAGAAGCCTTGTTAAAGATTTGAGGTGGTTTGGTTGAGTGGATCTTCCTATGGACCAAGCTCTCCCTCAAATGGATTCCATCTTGATCAAAGTCCCATCTCTTTTGCCTTTGGAACTTGGAAGAAGTTTGGGATGAGTTCAACTAGGCCCTCTGAGGGTGCTCGAAGGAGGAATTGCATTAGTTTTATGTATTGACTAAGTTGGATTTCCTTGCTACCTCCCCTATTTTTAGCTTGGAGAAACTGAGAATGGAGAAGTTGAATTGGCTCTAGGAAGCTTGGAGGAGCTCTGGAATGCTAGCTCTGACTTCCTATTACTCAATCGAATGTAAGAGAGTTTAATTCAAGTGAAACTAGGGGGAGTATATCTCCCCCTAGGTGAATTAGATCGAGCAAGGGTTTGTCTTTTTGATCCAATACACCTCCTTGTGTGGGTTTTTTAGGCCATTTAGGGTGGCATTGCATTCAGTTTGGCCAGAGAGAGGTAGTGGAGGAGTGCCATGTGCTTGAAATGGGTGGAGGGAGGATTCCCATGTGCTCATTTCCATTGGGTGGTCAATTTTGACCTTGGATTGGGTTTGGTTGACCCAAACCCAATAGGTCATGTGCACCATGTCTATTAGTGACCATTTAATCCACTAAGAGGATGCCAAGTGTCCATGAAAAGGAATTGATCAAATTCCAAGTGATTTTGATTTTAGGTTATCCTATGGCCTAGGGGTAAAATGATCATTTGACCATGATTTCAGTTTGAATATGTTTGGTGTGATTGAAAAATGGGTTAGGCCAAGTTTCATTGAATTTGGAGTTGGTTTGATATGATTTGACTCATGTTGACCAATTTAGGTCAAAATGGGTCAAGTTGACCAATTGGTCAAATTTGGTCAAACCAAGGGTTGGGTCAAGTTCATATGACCTTTTGAAATATTTTAGCATCATTGGTTAGGTTCAATTTGATTTATGTTTGGATTTGGTTCATTTGATTTCATTTAGGTCAAATGGGTCAAGTTGACCAATTTGACCATATTTGACCTATTTGGGTTATGTCATGGGTTGATTTGTGTTTGGTTGATCATTTAAAATGGATTGGTATCTTTGTTTAAAATCAATTTGGTTTATATTTGGATTTGGCTCAATTTGACCTTTTAGATCCTTGGGTTGAAGGTCAATTGGGCTATGTTGGGTCTAGTTGGCCAATTGAGGCTTTGGTCAAGTTCAACAAGTGATTTGCAATGAACTTGACACATTGGTTTCAATCAATTTAGCTTAGATCAAGTTTTGACACATTTTTATTTTTTTAGGTTAAGTTAGGTCAACATGGGTCAAGTGGTCAATTGGGCTAGGTTAGACTCAAATGATTACTTGGTCAAGTTTAAACATCGATCATGAATGGGTTTTGATCAATAATTTTAATCAATTTGGTCTACGGTGGATTTTGGCTAGTTTAGGTTTCATTTTGGCTAAGTGTTGACTTGGTCAACCCTTAGGTTTGACTTAGTTTGACCCAGCTGAGTGATTGATCAGCTTATGATGATGGTTGCTCATAATGTGAGGCTTAGGTGGGCTTAGTTCAATCCAATTTGAGTAGGATTAGAATTTGGCTCAAAAGGGGTACTTTAGGTCAGTTTGGGTCAAGTGAGCCTAAGTGGGTCAAATGGGTTGGTCAAATCTTGATTTGAGCTTGATTGAACCACATATGGACTTATGATTGAAATATAAATCCATTTTCAAGTAATTTGAAGTCAAATGTGTTTTGATTTACTTGATAATTCCATGTTCAAAGGGTGAACATGAGTTTGACTTGGGTTTGATTTGAGTTTAGTTTTGGTTTGATGATTGGAGTTTATGTTTATATTTGGATTTATGATTGAAATATTGATTGAATCATGAAGAAAAATTAAGGGAATGGCTTGATTTAAAATTGATTTGGCTAAGTTCAAAAATTTGACTTGAAAGGCTTAGGTTGAATTTGGATTGAATTTGGATTTGATTTTTGAATTTAGTTTTGGATTTATGTTTAAAGTTTGTGTTTACATTTGGATTCATGGTTTTAGGATTAATTAAATCAGGAAGAAAAATCAAGAGTTTGATTGGATTTGAATTTGATTTGACTAAGTTCAAGATTTTGACATGAAAGGCTTATGTTGAATTTTGGTTGAATTTGGATTTGATTTTTGAATTTAGTTTTGGATATTTGAATTCATATTTATGAATATAAATGATAATATAAATGGGTTATGAGAAAATTCCTTGAATTTGAATTGATTTGGATTTGATTTGGGCTAAGTCCATAAGATAAAATCAAAGTGACTTAGGAAAGATTTTTTGATTTGGATTTGAATTTTGAATTTGGATTGATTGATTTTAATTTATATTTCATTTATATATGTGAATATAAATGAGAATTTGTGAGAAAATTTCTTGAATTTGAATGAATTTAGATTTGATTTGAGCTAAGTCCATGAGAGGGAATCAAAGGACTTAGGAAATATTTTGGAATTTGGAATTTAATTATGGGTTTCAATCATTTGGAATTGATTCAATTTGAGAAAAATCCATTGAATTGATTTGAGGTTTGATTTAGAGTTGGAGTTGATATGAGTTTGGAGATAATCAATCAAGTTGGAATTGATTTGAGTTTAGAGTTTTGACTTGGAAGAAGGAAGTGAGGATTTTGGTTCAAGCTATAGGGTAGGCAAATTTTCCTAACACCCCTAAGTCATGATCTATTTCTATGGCTAACTCTTCTAAGTCTCTAGGGCTAGGTTGAGTGTCCACCTAATCACTAGATGTGTCTTAAGACTAAGGAACTCTTAAAGTCTAAGAGAAGTCCTATGTCTTAGATGGAGGGGTTGAGAGCTCATCCTAAAAATGAGGTCAACAATGGGCGCCCAATAGGTGTGGTGTAACTGACAAGGAACACCACACATATTGGTGTTGATCGAAACGATCAACAACACCAGACAATCACAAGAATTAATAGAAATGGTCTACTCTTAACCCATGGTGTAGAAGGAATCTAGAGCTTAGTGCAATGTGTTTCTACTCATGTCAAGGACATAAGAGAGGGAAGGAGGAATCCACTAGGGATAGAGTATATGAACCTTCCACTAGGAAAAAAGGTTCAAATCATCCACAAAGGGATAAGAGGTTTGATTTGTTTAATTTATTTTTATTGTTTTGATTTGATTGACTCCACTGGGGAGGTTGATTGGATTTGTTTTGTTGAATTTGTTTTAATTATTTTGATTTGATTGACTCCACTGGGGAGGTTGATTGGTTTTATTTTTTTGAATTTATTTTGATTGTTTTGATTTGATTGACTCCACTAGGGGAGGTTGATTGGATTTATTTTATTGAATTTATTTTGTTTGTTGTTTGACTCCAGAGGGAGGAGGGTTAAATTTATTTCAGATTTTTAGAATTTTAGTTGAGATGGGCCCTATTGATTTACGATAGATCACACTGAGTAGGAGCCATGGAGGCCTAGACCTAACTCATACTTATAAATCCAAAGGGGTAGTCTACTAAACACATAGTAGGACTAGCCAACCAAAAAGATGCCTTTAGTGTGCAATAATTGTACTAGGAAGAAAGCATAATAGACTTACATCCTTCAAAGTAGGGACCAATTGCTGAGGTGATCCATTGGCAAGTCAACGGATTGAGCCCAACCTAGGGCTGACTATTAAGCGAATGCCTCTAGGGGACTTAAATCAGCTCAAAGATAGTCAACATATTGATTTCATTTTTTTAGTTTATTTTGATTATGATGGATCCCATCAGTTTGTGATGGACTGTACTGAGTAAAGGCCATGGAGGCCTATAGTTAACACAGATTTATCAATCCAAAGGGAGTAGTCTACTAACCACAAGGTAGGAATATCCAACCAAAGGGATGCCTTTTAGTATGCAGCAACTATACTAAGAAGAAATTGTAGTAGACTTACATCCTCCAAAGTAGGGACCAGTTGCTGGAGTGATCCATTGGCAAGGCAACGGATTGAACCCAGCTTAGGGCTGACTATTGAGTGAATGCCTCTAGGGGACTTAAATTAGCTCAAAGATAGTCAAAGATTAATTTCAATTTTTAGTTTGTTTTAATCATGATGGATTCCATTGATTTGTGATGGACAATACTGAGTAGGGGCCATGGAGGCCTAGAGCTAACATAGATTTGCCAATCCAAAGGGAGTAGTCTACCAACCACAAGGTAGGACTATCCAACCAAAGGGACGTCTTTTGGTATGCATCAGCTGTACTAGGAAGAAAGCATAGTAGACTTACATCCTAAAAAGTAGGGACCAGTTGTTGTGGTGATCCATTAGCAAAGCAACGAATTGAACCCAACCAGGCCTGACTATTGAGTGAATGCCTTTAGGGGACTTAAAATTAGCTCAAAGATAGTTAAAGATTAATTTCATTTTTTAGTTTATTTTGATTATGATGGATCCATCCATTTTGATGCATTTGATGCCTAGAGTTAACATGATTTACCAATCCAGTGAGTTTATCAACCATAAGGTAGAACTATCTAACCAAAGGGATGCCAAGATGCATTTTAGGAAGAAAGCGAGTGATTACATCCTCCAAAGTAAGGACCGAGGGTGATCCATTTGGAAATAAAAAACCTAAGCGACTATTGAGTGAATGCCTTGGGACTTAAATCATCAAAGATAGTCAAAGATTAATTTCATTTTTTAGTTTATTTTTATGGATTCCATTGGTTTGTGATGGATCACACTGATGAGCTTATATCAGCATAGACCTATCTCAGATTTACTAAACCAAAGGGAGTAGCTTCCCGGCCAATGGGAGAACTATCCAACCAAAGGAGTGCCTTTCGGTATGTAGCAGCTGCACTAGGAAGAAAGCATAGTAGACTTACATCCTCCAAAGTTGGGACTAGTTGCTGGGGTGATCCATTGGCAAGGCAACATATTAAACCCAACCTAGGGCTAACTATTGAGTGAATGCCTCTAGGGGGACTTAAAATAGCTCAAAGATAGTCAAAGATTGATTTTATTTTTTAGTTTATTTTGATTATGATGGATCTCATCAATTTGCAATGGATTGTATTGAGTAGGGGCTATGTAGGCCTAGAGCTAACACAGATTTACCAATCTAAAGGGAGTAGTCTACCAACCACAAGGTAGGACTATTCAACCAAAGGGATGTCTTTCGATATGCAGCAGCTATACTAGGAAGAAAGCATAGTAGACTTACATCCTCCAAAGTAAGGACCAGTTGCTGGGGTGATCCATTGGCAAGGCAATGGATTGAACCCAACATAGGGCTGACTATTGAGTGAATGCCTCCTGGGGACTTAAATCAGCTCAAAGATAGTCAAAGATTAATTTCATTTTTTAGTTTATTTTGATCATGATGGATTTCATCAATTTGTGATGGACTGTACTGAGTAAGGGCCATGGAGGCCTAGAGCTAACACAAATTTACCAATCCAAAGGGAGTAGTCTACCAACCACAAAATAGGACTATCCAACCAAAGGGATTCCTTTCGATATGCAGCAGCTGCATTAGGAAGAAAGCATAGTATACTTACATCCTCCAAAGTAAAGACTAGTTGCTGGGGTGATCCATTGGCAAGACAATGGATTAAATCCAACTTAGGACTGACTATTGAGTGAATGCCTCTAGGGGACTTAAATTTGCTCAAAGATAGTCAAAGATTAATTTCATTTTTTAGTTTGTTTTGATGGATTCCATTAGTTTGCGATGGATCACACTGAGAAGGAGCTTATATCAGCCTAGACCTATCTCAGATTTACAACCAAAGGGAGTAGCTTACCTGCCGATGGGAGAACTATCCAACTAAAGGAGTGCCTTTTGATATGCAGCAGTTGTACTAGGAAGAAAGCATAGTAGACTTACATCCTCCAAAGTAGGGACCACTTGCTAGGGTGATCCATTGGCAAGGTAATGGATTGAACCCAACCTAGGGCTGACTATTGAGTGAATACCTCTTGGGGACCTAAATAAGCTCAATGATAGTCAAAGATTAATTTTAGTTTTTAGTTTATTTTGATGGATTCCATTGGTTTACGAGGGATCACACTGAGAAGGAGCTTATATCAGCCTAGACCTATCTCAGATTTACTGAACTAAATGGAGTACCTTCCCAATCGATAGGAGAACTATCCAACCAAAGGAGTGCCTTTTAGTTTGCAATGATCAATTCAAGAGAAGAAAGCTCAGGGACTCACACCTTTCACTATAAAAGATCACTGGGGTGATCGATTTTTTGCTTGATCTATCTGACCTAGGGTTGCTGTCATGATCCATGCTAGAAAGAATGCCCATAGTCTTACATCTTCCAAAGCGTAAGAATGGCCGGAAAGCCATAAAATAGATTGAACCCAACCTAAGAGTGACTCTGAGAGTACCAAACTGGGATTTATCTCAACTCGTAGTCGTAATTATAGGTGTTACACGCTCTAAAGATAAGATGCTTGCTTAGGAAAAGGGGCCCTTTGGGGACTTGAATCTTTAATCCACAAGCTAATATTTTTGTTTATTTTTTTAGTTTGTTTATTGTGGAACCTGTTGGTTTGTGAGGGATCAAACTGAGAAGGAGCTTATATCAGCCTAGACCTATCTCAGATTTAATGAACCAAGGGAGAATCTTTGCATCTGCTGAACAAATTCTCCAACCACAGGGGTGGTTACTAGGAAAGGCCGCCAATCCAAGAGTAACAAAGTGTCTAAATGGTGGGACATGATCCGTGACATAATGTCTACAGGGAGAGGGGCCACTAAGGGCTTGATCCAAAACCCTGGAGAAAATGATATGGCTAGTCATATATCAAATATGTATTCGATGGCCAACTTAAGGAGAAAGCGCAGGGACTCACATCTGCCAAGAGTGGTGTATCCACCGGGTGAGTCACTGTCAATATAGTGAAAATAAACCAACCTAATGTGCCCATTGATTTGCAATAATTAGCCTAGGAAGAAAGCTCAGGGACTCACATCCTCTTATAATAGAACTGCCGCTAGAGTCTCTTGGCTTGACAAAAGCCATCCGACCTAGGCTTACTCTGAGTGATACTAGGACTTATATCGACTCAAATGTAGTCAAGAGGAAAGGAGCCTCTAGGAGACTTATCCTAAATCTCAAATATACTCGACCTAGTCAGCTCATGATGATTAGTTTGAGAAGAAAGCTCGGGGACTCACATCTTCTTAAACAAAATCAACATGAGGTAGCTTACTTGCTGGGCAGTAAAGTCTGCCATACTAAGAAGGTGCTCATTGGATTGCAATGGTCAAGTTAAGAAGAAAGCACGTGGACTCACATCTTCCAAACAAGTGATCACTGGGGTGACATATTAGCGAGGTAGCATGTAGACCTGAACTAAAGTGGCTAATGAGTGAGTGCCACAGGGGGCTTGCTCCCACATCAAAATAGCCCGAGATAAAAAATATGTGTTTATTTTTTGCTTTGTGTTAAAGGGAATAGGATGCCTCTAGGGAACTCTTACACCTATCCTAAAACACATTAGGGATTTGGAAGAAATGGTGCCACAGATAGCAACCGAGAATCCTCACTAAGAAAGGTTGTCACTTGGGTTCTCTCACACCTATCTTAGTTGTGTTAATAGAAATAGGATGCATCTTGGGTTCTCTTACACCTATTATAATAGCACTGGGAGATTGTGTTTGATTGTGTTTGTGTTGTGAAAGAGGGATAGGATGTTGCTGGGGGGCTTTTACACCTATCCTAGACATGCCATGGTGGATTTGCAATGCTTCGAAAGAAGAGAAGATTTTGATAAAATGGAATTAGATTTTTTATTCTTTTATTGATAATTATTTTTAAATATATTTTATGGGTAATATTTCTTCAAATAGAGCCCATTAATTGGAAGCATTAGGTGTTCCCTTTTATAATCAATGAGCTGATAAGATCCTCGGTAGGCCTTCTATGACATAGGGGCCTGCCTAAGTGAGTTCAAACTTGCCTCCCATCTTTCGATAGGCAATAATTGGTCTCTTTAAGACTAACACAAGTTCTCCTACTTGGGAAGACCTAGGGCAGACCAGCTTGTTGTGAGCTTGAATCATTTTGGCCTTGTATAACTCGAGGTTCTATCATGCCCATAGGCGACTCTCCTCCAAACCTTCGAGCTCTTCTAACTACAATTTTGAATTCAGCTCTGTAGTGATCTTGCTACCCAATGCTATCCTTAGTGATGAAAGTTGAACTTCTAAAGGTAGAACGGCTTCGGACCCATACACTAAGAAAAATGGGGTAGATTGGGTTGGAGTTCGGTATGTGGTGTGGTAGGCCCACAAGGCTTTAACCAACTGCTCATGCCACTATCACTTATTATCATCAAGAGTCTTCTTTAGTATTTAGATGAGAGTTTTGTTGAATGGTTCTACTAAGCCATTTTCTCTAAGGTAGTAGATGATCGAGTATCTCCAATCTATACTGTGTCTTCTGGCAAAACTGTTGATCTTGGTGCTTTTGAATGTACATCATTATTGGATTTAATTTGTTGAGGCACCCCAACCTATATGATATGGTTTCAAAAGCTAAAGCACATGTTGAGTTGTGACCTCTGAGTGGGATTGCCTCGCCCACTTGGAAAAGTAGTGGCGCCTAAGATGAACCGATGACCTTTGGAAGAAGGAGGATCGATAGGACCCATAATGTCAGTACCCCAACACTCAAATGGACATGAGGCTAATGTAGGGTGTAGAATGTTGGGTGGTTGATGTAGGACCACACCGTGTACCTAACACTAATGGAATCTCCTAGCTACATCCATGCAGTCTGTAATCATGGAAGGCCAATAATATCCCAGTCTCTTGATCTTCATCTTCATCTTCAGACCAGATTGATGCGCTCCCATAGACCTGAATGTACCTTAGTTATAATGCCATGAGCTTCATTTTTATCTAAACAACTAACCACATTTGATCAAAGGACCGTCAGTACAGAGTACCATCAATGAGAGCATAGGAGAGAGCTCTCTGTTTCACCTGATGGGTTTGTGACCTTTCTTGAGGTAGTTTTTTGGTGTTCAAATAGTCTATGAATGATTGCCTACAATCCAACTCCTTGTCCTTATAGGCAATGATAACCTCCCCTTCAAGAGAAAGTCTCTCGATGAGTTCAGCATCAATAGATATGACTTGTCTATTTTGGACCCTTATTGGAATGGACTCATCTTCGAGACATGCCAATTCTTTGGCATGTTTGGACAAAGCATCTGCTATTGTGTTCTCTGCTCGAGGAACCTTGTAGATGGTGACTTCATGGATTTGGGCTAACAACTTCATGGTATACTCATGGTAATGATGAAGCTTGGGTTTGAGAACCTTGTAGGACCCGACAATCTGATTGATGACCAACTAAGAATCCCCAAAGATGTTGATGCTCTTGACCCACCCTATAATAGCAAACTCCATACCAGCAATCAAAGCCTCATACATGGCTTTATTGTTGGTGTAGGGGTTGGAAAGGTAGTATGAGAATCTCATCATATCGTGGTCTAGAGTTAAGAGAACTATTTCTACCCCTACCTTTCCTGGAATAATAGATCGCGGTGCTTCCCCTTTATGAAAAGAAGCTGCACCATCAAAATACATCTCCCATTAATGATTATCAACCTCCCTTAAGTTCATGATTTATTCATCAGGGAGATCGTCACTAAGTAGAGAATTAGCAGGAAGTTGGTGTGCTGCTAAGAAATCTTCTAGTGCTTATCTGTTTATTATACGGAGGGGTACGAATGTGATATCAAACTGTGAGCGGATCATGGACCATCATGCCAAACATCTGGATAGCATTGACCGTGTTATGAGATACTGCAGTGGATTGGTTCTGGAAATCAAGTTCACCTTATGAGAAAGCATATAGTGTCGTAGCTTTTGGGAGGCAAAGATCAAAGTTAGGTAATGTTTCTTAATAGGTGGATAGTTCACTTCAACAGGAATCAGATGATGACTGAGGTAGTAGAGAGCACTCTCCTTCCCTTCATCATTGGCTTGGGCCAACAAAGCACCGAGAGAGTCATCTAATGCAGCAGTGTAGAGGATGAGTGGCCTATCCGGGATAGGGGCTATTAGAACTGGCGGCTTCACCAAATACTGCTTGATATCTTCAAAGGCATGTTGACACTTATCATCCCACTTAAACTTGGCATCCTTTTTGATAAGTGCTGAGAATATCTTGCATCTTCCTAATAGGTTGGAAATAAAGCATCTTAGATACGCCAACCATCCTTGGAAAGATTTGAGTTGAGTTAAACTCTTAGGAGGTGGCATTTCTAAATAGCTTTGATCTTTTCTAGATCTATTTCTATTCCCTAGTGTCAAACAACAAACCCAAGGAATTTTCTTGAAGCTAATTTGAATGCACACTTCAGAGAATTCATTTGAGGTTGTACTGTCTTAACCATTTGAAAACTACTCTCAAGTCAAAGAGATGATCTTCCTTTTCTTTGCTCTTGACTACTAGATCATCGATGTAGCACTCAACCTAATGATGGATGAGTTCATTGAAGATCTGAGTCATGGCCCATTGGTATGTAGCACCAATATTTTTAAGGCCAAAAGGTATGACCCTATAATAATAGATTCTGACCGGTGTTTAAAAGTACTATTTCTTTTCATTGGAGCCATCATTTGATGTAACGATTTATTATCCTTAAAGGAGAAAATTGCATGAGTAGTACTCAAACTCAGTCAATAGCCTAACTAAGTCATTAGTTTCTTCTTCATTCAGCAATAAACTGATGTATGTCGGGCGTGGATTTTCTTCTATACCGAGGTTGATTTTTTTAAGCTTATCAATTCTTGAATGGATCTCTTCTTCAAATTCTGGCGGTGCATCTTTGATTTGGAGATCATCTGGATCATCTGAGGTTTCTATACACACATCCTCATAAGAGTTGGTTTGGTATGAAAAGAACCTATCAGACTCCAGATGGTAGGTGACAACTAAGCAGTAATCATCATCATCGACTTGACTCACTGTACTGAATCCTAGTCCTGATCTTGATTATGCATCCCTGCCTGTGTTGTTCCATAGCTTTTGAAAGTACTCCGACCTGTGCTTAGACCATGAATAAAGAATCAAACCCTTCTTTGCAAGATTAATAATACAAGGTGAGCACTAATCAAAACGTAATTCCATTAATTCTTTATATGAATTCTCCTCAAGTTCTAAATCAACTTCAAGACTTGAGGAGGATGATCTCAAAAAAGAATCTCTTTGGCTTCATATCACTGGAAGACTTCGGGGCTTCCTTAACTAGTAAACCTTCAACTTTTTGAGATGAAAGTGAGATTAGAGCTAAGGTTCAAGCGCCGATAGTTTTACATACATTTGATTCAATACTTGCTTTATATGGAGGCCAGTCTTTATCATCTGCTCGAGTGTCACCTCCAATGAAACCCAGAGGGGTTGGTTGGTATGCTAATCACATTAGACTCATTTTGGATTCCAAGTCTATGTGAATAGTAGGGGTACCCCTATGAACTGGAACATAACCCGTGTTGGCTGATGGCCAACTAGGGGTCTTCCACCTCTGGAACTACCTCTGTTTCTACCTTAGCCTCTGCTTGGTGGAGGTCGATTCATCCTACCAACATGTCCATATATGATGGAATGAACTGTGGGTGGAATGTGATATGAAGCTCTATTTCTTCTTCAATTTCCCTTTCTTATTCACTTGGATTTTTAATTTTCTTTTCTCTTTCTTTTTATTTTTCTTTTTCATTATTTTATTTTTCTTTTGAATTTGAATTTTGTCCAAGTTCATGAGAAAGGGTGTTTTGAGCAAGATAATAGGTCGCATCCTCATATATCTCAACCTCTCTAACTGAAAATGGCTTTTCATCTCCTTTGACACAATACTTAATCCCATCCTTCTTGAATTTGATGCACTGATAGAGGGAAGATGGAATCATCTTATTCTGATGTATCCAAGGCCTACTGAGCAAAATGGTGAACGAAGTATTCGAATAAATGATATAAAACTTGGCAGCAGTCTTCCAGTCACCTATCTCCAAAGGTAACACTATGGAACCTAAAGCCATCTCGCTTTATTCATTGAATCCTCTCAACATCATCCGATCTCCTTGAAGTATAGAGATTTTAATCCTTAAATAGGCAAGGGTCTTCAGACTCATAATGTTCCCTGATGCACCTGGATCAACGAGAACTTTGGCAAGTTTGAATCTGCCCATGTCAACTGTAATGTAGAGGGGACAATTGTGCTCCATGTCCCCCAGAAGTAGGTCTTCATTTGTCAAAGTGATTCCTGAGCTTCTCTAGAATAATGTGCCTCTCACCAATAGCGATCAACTGAGCTAAGCATATCTCAGAATCAAGGAGAGCCTTGATTAGTGATTCCTTCAACTCTTTGGATAAGATAAAGGCATCATATTTGTTTAGCTTAGATGACAACTTTCTTAGGTGAGAGAGGACATTGTAGTCCACCTTGGGCTGATCCTCCATAAGCATATCCAAGGGTGGAGCATCTTGTGGAAGGGCTACTCGATCCTTTAAATCAATGACTTATTTCTCTCTATCTTGAGGTGCCACCTTAGGAGGTAGAATCTTGCCACTATGGAGGTTGACTTCTCTGTGAGTGGTAATGAAGATTCTACCACACGCTAGCTCACCTACACCTCCTATGGAACTCTCAAAATCGAATGATTCCAAGTCTATCTCAAGAGGTGAACTAGTATTCGTGAGTAGAAAATCCAACTCAATCGAAAGAGGAAGATAATTATTATAGTTATATTTATACTTGAAGAGTTATTATTATTAGGAATAGATTAGCAACCCATCGGCGACATAGATATAATTCAAGCTAGCTTTATTCTTTAATTTCTTAGATTTGATAGAGGTACATAGTAGAAATCAAAGTAAGAGGGGTGAGAGATTTGATGCCCTCCTACCATACAAGATGTCTACTAGAAGAAGAAGAGCTAGTCAAGTAGAGGTAGTCGCTGATATAGTAGTAGCTACAACGGGACTGAGGTTGTACTTGGTCGGTTGCCACCATCTTGGTTAGCACATGCATCTGAGCTCCCCTTTTCCGAAGTTGCTCGACAACTTGCAAACCTTCCTTGATATTGGAGGTTTGGGTTAGCTCAAGCACCTATAAGGAAAGTTTCTTGATCTTTGAGACAATTTTCTTAGAGGTTTTGGATAAGGAGATATCCAACTTCTTTGGTTTTGGAAGGATCGTAAGTATCCCCAAGGATTACCCTAATGGAACTTGGATGGTTGTTTCATAAGGTATTCCTTTGGGATGACTATAGCACCGATCTTGAAGCTATGTTCAAGCCAGTCCTTAAATATGAAGCAATCTTCCAAAACATGACCTAACATACACTAGTAGGGGCAAAAGTTAGGATCATGGCTTTTTCCCACTTCCTCCGGTCTCCTAGATTCGGGTAGCTGAAAATCAGGCTTTTTTAAGAGATTCTTAAAGATCTTCCTGATTACCTCCCTCTTAAATGAATAAGACTTGTTAAGTTTATCCAAAAGAGTAGGTACCACTACAAAGGTACCATCATTCGATGATGTGGTCGAGGAGGAGGTGGGTCAGGAGGCTAGGAGGCCGGTAATGCCTTGGTGGTGGGGGAGAGGTTGAAGTGATGGGTCAGGAGCATGAGGTCTCAAACCGCTTGGCTCGCCTTTTTCTTTGTCACTACGAGCTTCTTCATACCTTATGCTTTGGCTTTATAGATCCGAGAAGGCAACTGTTCTCCTTGCAAGCTAGCCACCTTGTTGATTAATTTCTCAAAAGTTTTGATGGTGAAACCTTGAGTTTGAAGATGACCATGGATATTCTTAAGAATCTGATGGCATGTCGATATGTGGTTACATTTCATACTCAAATTATGCCGAGAATGTAATAACAAGACTCACCAGGATTTTATTGAGCCATAATGAGATCGCTAACAGTGACCCTTTGTTGAGTTCTAGCAAATTTCTTGATAAAGAGTTGCTTCAACTCAGCAAAAGTCTTCACTGAACTGTTGAGAAGTTCAGATACCAAATGCTATATTAACTAAGCTACCAAGATGTAAGAGTAAAGCCACTTCTAATGTTACAATCTAGCTCAAATGTGCAATGCCGCCGGGTTCCCACTCCATCAAAACTCTTGAAAGAAGGAGGCATGAAATACTTAGGATATTGGATGGCATCGAATTTCTTCAAGAGGGTCTACCCTTTGGAACTGATGATCCTCCTCGGGCTTGAGCCAATTCTTCTCTCTCTTGCTTCTCAATCATGCTCTTGATTTCTTTTTCCTGTGGAGGTACTATCCATTACCTTTCTATACATGCTGGTGCTACCTTACTCGAGGTAAAGTCTTGGGATCCAAGACATGCACCAACTCTGACTTGTCTCTATAGTAGGATGAACTACTTGGTTTTTTGAAGTGCTAAGATACTAGCAAATCTTGAGCCTCTTTCCATCTTATCTATTTTTTCATCTTTCGCTTTTATCTATCAAGGAGGTGTTGAGTAGGCGTGTCTTCATGCCTCAACACCTTCCATAGTCCGCTCTATGGAGGGATCCCCGGTGTATCTACCATGCAAACCCCTAATCTCCCAATAAATCATCTTCATTGGGATCAAAGCTAATCATCTCCCTCATCGAATCATATCCTAGATCTCTTTCTTCTCCATGAAATAATGGACTACTATATCATCTAGAGAATGAAAGCACAAAAAATGACTGGTGGGATCACTATCATGTATCATGAGGCACCTCCTCCCCCGCTTGGAGAGTTAACCCCGTGAGGGCTATACTCACGGAAGAAATCTCTCGATCCATCAATTTGTATGGGGTGACACTCCTTGGAGGATCTATCATCTTAAGTGCAAATGAGCTATCACCTTCTCCTCAAGAATATTCTCCATCTATGTATGGTGGTGGTGGTGAAGGATGACTATGATACTTTGGGGTTCCTTCCACCACCATGGGGAAGGTCAGTAGAGAGCTCACCTCACAGAGGTTGTAGATGGAATGAGATCCTTGGCCGTAATGATCACCAAGGGGTCCTCTTTTCCCCATGCTTCATGGCCTTTGGTGGAATTGAGATGCTAGAACATGGATCGAGAGGATGGGGGTAGAGTGGTGTGGTGGAGGCACCACCAACTCTCTCGATAGAGCCTCTTATGATGTAGTCCCCATGAGTAGAATATGATCATGCGCAATCACCGTGAAAAATCAACAAGTCGACCGTCACCAAACCTCCACCTCTCTATGGTAATGTGAATCAGTATGGGCCTCCCATGGCCCTCTCTGCCTAATATGCTTCCCCACTATGAGGGATAACCAAATCTCAAATCAACCGAGCCCATTCCTCGGTGCTCTCAACAGAACAATGAGGCGACATATGACCTTCCTCTCACCGACTAGTGGCTAAATCAACCATTGGTGGAGGTGAAGCAAAATCCTCCCACATCCTCTGTCACCAGAGATGGAATGGTGTTTGTCCAAAACCATCATGGACAACTCCTCAATAATAGACTATGTGGCTGCCTCTATTTCCCTAGTAATGCGAGTGTGGTACCACTTTATCATGCGGTCCTTGTTTCTCCTTTAGGTCCTGGTAAGGCAAGCATAGTAAGAGCTAGACCCAACCTCAAAAGTAGGGGATACAATCCCTGGGATCAGGGGAGCCTTCCCCTTGGAGGGTGCTAGTGAGTGGGTGCTAGCCCTAACTAGGGCAAAGATGGGAACCACATGCATACCGACACTATGCTATGGGAATCACCACGCCTTTCCTCTTCATCAAGGGAATCTTGGCAAAGATGTCAACCTGAATGCCCGCCACTATGCTTCTACTAATAGTCATGAGGGAGGTGCCCTCACATGTAATCAGTCTCAAAACCTCACCCAAAGTGGATGAGGTGGGTGCATGGAGGTGATCGTGGCCAATCCATCCCATGGGGAAAGGTGAATACATATCTTACGCATAATTAATCAATCAATCAATCAAAAAATTGAAAGTCGAAAACTATAATGAAAACAAACTTGAATCAAATTTTCTTGCTTTATTGATTTTGAATTCAAATTTAGAATCTGAACCCATACTCAACATCTTGAAAGTGTTAAGTCAGGCTCAAATAGATTGAGAAGATTTTGAGATTTGATCGAAAAGAGAAATTTTTTGATGTAGAATCCACTTTCAATAAATTTGGGTTTTTTGAAAATGGGTTCAAATATTTTTGAAGAGATGCTTCCATAGGTTCATATTTGAATTTTAAATTTTGTTTTTGAGGACCCTTTATTAAACAAATTTGGGTGTGTTAAAATAAAGGGTCAATTTGATTTTGATTTGAGATTTTTGGAATCTACTCAGCAAATTTGGATATGCTAAGTGGAGTGTTTGAAAATAATTTCATCTTTTTCTTTGTCTGCTTTGTTTTGTTAATCATTTGTTTTTTAAAAATAGAATTCTCATTTAGCAAATTTGGGTATGCTAAATAAGGAATCCAAGTGTGTTTTGATTTTTTTTTTTGAAATTTTTTGAAAATAGGATTCTTAGCAAATTTAAGTATGCTAGGAAAATCCTAATGTGTTTCTTTTGTTTTTTAGAGATTTGATTTTGAAAATGGAGACTTAGTAAATATGGTATGCTAAAATGAAGTTCCAAAAGTGTTTAATTTTGTTTTTGTAATGGAGACTTCACTTTAGCAAATGGTATGCTAAAATGAAGTTCCAAAATGGGTTTTGAATTTTGTGAAGTGGACACTTCACTTAGCAAATTTGAGTATGCTAAATGAAATTCCAAAAATGTGTTTCAAATTTTGCTTTGGATTTTGTTTTGAAAATGGAGACTTCACTTTAGCAAATATGGTATGCTAAAATGAAGTTCCAAAAGTGTGTTTCAAATTTTGTTTGATTATTTTGAATGGATTCACTTTAGCAAATATGGTATGCTAAAATGAAGTTCCAAAAGTGTGTTTTAAATTTTATTTTGGATTTTGTTTTGAAAATGGAGAATTCACTTTAGCAAATGTGGTATGCTAAAATGAAGTTCCAAAAATGTGTTTTAAATTTTGTTTTGGATTTTATTTTGAAAATGGAGACTTCAGTTTAGCAAATATGGTATGCTAAAAAATGAAGTTCCAAAGTATGTTTCAAATTTTTTGATTTTATTTCAAAAAATAGATTTCAGCAAATTTAAAATGATATGGAAATTAATGTGTTTCTTTTATTTTGGATTTTGTTTTGAAAATGGAGTATTCACTTTAGTAAATGTGGTATGCTTGAATGAAGTTCCAAATGTATTTTGAAAATTTTTGTTTTTGTTGATTTTGAAAAGAGAGATTTCCAGTTAACAAATTTGGTTATGTAAGATGGAAATCAATTATGTTTCATTTTTTAAAGATATATTTTTGTGTGAGATTATTGCTTTTTTTGAAAGAGGAAATTCCAACCTAATCATATATGGAATATGTTAAGTGGTTTCAATATATTTTATTTGAATGAAATCTTCATTCAATAAATTTGGTATATTGAATGGAGATGTTCATATGTGCTTTTTGAAAGTTTATTTTGATTTTGATTGAATGAAACCTCCATTCAATAAATGTGTATATTGAATGGAGAGGTTTTATATGCTTTTGAAAAATTATTTTTGATTTTGATTGAATGAAACCTCCATTCGATAAATGTGTGTATATTTAATGGAGAGGTTTCATATGTGCTTTTGAAAAGGTGAAAATTCCAACTTAACACATGTGGAATGTGTTGAGTGAAATTTCAAAGTTGTGATTTTGGCTTGAAGATTTAACATCCATCCAACACATTTGGATGTATTGAATGGAAAGGCTCATCTTCAAATTTTGTGTTTTTTTTGAAAGTCTGATTGTTGGAATTTTATTTTTGAAAATGAAGTCTTCATCAAAATGAATTGGTGAAGAAGTTCATTTGTGCTTTTAGAAAATATGAGTATTGGTTTTATTTTTGAACTGTTTCTACATGTAACAATTATGAAAATTGTTAGATGTAGTGCAAATATTTTATTAAGTGTATTTTGAAAAAGTGCTTTTGAAAAGCAAGACTTTTATGAAGAGTTTATTTTGTCTTTATTTTTAGAATGAACCTTTCCTTACCATTTTTATGGTAAGGAGGAAGTCTTTAATCATTTTCTTTTATTAGATTTTTATTTTCACCCATTGGGGAATCAACGGGGTTTTAAGACCAACAGGTGAGGTCCTAAAACCTAAAGATGTTGGCTAGCTTAACTTAAGGATGAAATAAGCTAAGTGCCAATGAAAAGAAAGATAGTCTTGGATTCATACAATTGTACAAACCCACTATTGATACTTGGAGATAATGATCATTTACCAAAGATGGAGAGAGGAACCATCCCCAGCAGAGTCGCCAGAAAAATCTACAGTGAAATTATTCTATACAACTTCACCTTCATCTATCTCCCTTTTCTTTTTAGGAAAAAGAGGATGAATGAAAATAGAGATATATAAAATATGCCTTATTGGGATGCCACGCAGATCCACAGATGTACTTATTAGGGTGATCAAGTACTGCATTGAGAAAATGTGTACTATCTTAAGAGATAGAAGTCACCATCCTTCAATGGACCTAATCACCTCAATAAGGACTCCTAAGGACTATGGGTCTTTAGATTGTACCAGAGATTCTTCCCTACTTTACATGGAAAAGTAAAACAAGATTTATTTTAAACCTGGTTTGTTCTACAGTAAGCCCCATAGTTAATTACATCTAAGGAATGAGATTCCTTAGGAATACTCGATTAAGGTAAATGATCATCTCCAAAGATTTCAAAAGGATAGGACTATCAATCGATTGGTTTATTTTAGAAAGTCAAGTGGGATCGATCAAGAGGAGAGTTCTTATCAAAGCCAAATGAAAATAAGTAGGGTTTAAGATATTAGGAAGCCTAGTAAGCATCCCAAACTATCCTATGGTTGGGCTTTATATTTTTGAAATTGAATTAATTTATTTGAATTGAATTTTTATTAGAATGCTAGGGCTTATAATTCCATGATACAAGGTCACAAAAATGTCTAAGAGGTGAGAATTTATGCCCATGGCCTACAAAGAGAAGTAGTGACCTTAAAACCTAAATCTAGGGAGCTTTGGTGAGAGCCAAAAAGCATGACCTAAATCTAAGGCAAAAATGGGTATTTGGTTTACCTCCATAAGAGAGGATAAACCACCCAATTATTGGACTTACAACCGCTTGGGGGTGGCCGCCAACTAACTCCTCCTATGATTTTAAACATGTAGGCAAGTCATATGTTTATACAAGATAGCAAGGTTGTTATTTATTTAGAAAGAGACTAAGTCCTTAAACACACTCCCTAAGAGACTAGATCATGTAAGGGTATGAATAATGACTTAAATCTAATGCAAAATTTTGATATGTTTTATTTTTATTTTTGGACAATCAATTTGACACATGCTTTAGGATTCTTTATTCTTAATGCATGAGAAATTAGATTATGGGACAAAATCAACAAGATAAAGAGGTGTGTTTCCACCATGGCTCTCATAGGTCAAGCCAAGTTCTCTGGCAAAGGTGGAAGCCCTCCAATCAAGAGTGAAATAATATGCTTTTATGCATGATGTTATAAAAGTAAGATAACATCCAACTAAGGGGTTGCTAATTCTTTTATCTTAATTTATAACCTAAGCTTTAGGTGAGGCTATGAGTTATTTATTTTTAATTTAAGTTATTTAATTTGGTAGAATATTTATTTTTATCTAAGAGCCTAATCATCATCCAGACCATACATCAAAGCAAGAAAGAAATTAGGAAAAGATGTCATCTTAATGCGCAAGTTAAACAAACATCAATCAATTTATAAAATTAGCACAAAAGAATAAAAGATGATTTTTGGTCGGGCTCCACTGTACAAACCCGAAAATAAATTGGATAGCTGAGATCTATCCTTATACAACCCAGATTACAAATGAATTAATTACAATTAAGAAAGTAAATCATGTTATAGGGGGTTTTCATTCTTCATTTCTTCTTTCTCCTTTTCTTCTTTTCTTCTTTCTTCTTTCTTCTTTTGGTTCCTTCTTTGGATAGTTGAAATATGGTTGCTCCAAAGGCTTCACATGGTACATAAGATATAATCTTATAAGCAGTGCTCATCTTAATCCCCCATAACAATCATTCCAAGATCCTAATTACAAAATTACATGAAAATGGGAAAAAGGAATCTAACTAACACCTGCAAAATAGAGATTAGGCAAACAAATCATACAATCCCACACATGTATATATATGAATTGGACTTAACATGCCACACATGAGTAACCAAGCCCACCTAGCCTATTTTAGATTAAACTAAATCATCCTACCATTCAGTCTACGCACATACACTCTAACATCCAGATTAAAACATAACATGACAAAACAAAAGCAAACATCAAACCATGCACCGCCCTAACCTAAAGCTCGAAATGGTGACTTAGCCTAATGTGTGTACTATTTAAGGTTTGTGTGGTATGCTTAGCTAGGATTTAAGGTTTAGATTTCCTAAGTATGAAAATGTTCAACTTAGAGGGTGGTGTCATTTATGTTGTTTAATTGATTTGTGTTAATTTTATTTTGTGTTTTGATTAGGTTTGAATGAACCTAGGATTAATTACTAAGTGTTGTAAAGAGAGGAAAAGAGAAGATAACTTCTCTTTCCTCCCTAGCTTAAGTAATTTCTAAGGAAGATTCATATTTAATTTTTATTTAGTAAATGTTTTATTATGTATTTTAATTAATCCTAAGTTTATATTTTCCCTAAACAAACCTATTCAAAAAGAAAGATATTATAAGATTAAGTAAAGTGAATTAATATCACAAAATACACATCATTTCATTTCTTTCCCAACATGTATAACATGCATATGGATGAATCCTAAGCATATCTATACATGCAAATGAGAATGTTTAGCACACCTTAATGATGAATGCTAAGTAGTGTTACTTAAGAATATTGTGATGCTTTATGATGCATGATTTTCATTAAGTAGAAAAGAGGGATTTCTTTTTATCCATTTTTCATATGCACACATACATGTATGAAAGGCATAAGTGAGTACGATGCTATTGTTAGCACTAGGGGTGTAAGATACAATACCTACTTAGGGCTACATAAAGCCTTCCAACCCTAGGGTTTTCTAGACTAATATACCACTTTCCTTAAATACATACACATGTACTAAAGAAATTAATGGAAAAAAGAAAGATGCAAAAGTTTGTGTTTGTTTGTTTGATTTGTTTATGCAATTTATATGTGTAAGTGTGGATATCCTTCTCAAATAAAAACATAGGAATGAATAGGAATGGATTTAAGCAAGTGTTGTGTTCTTTTTAAATGAACTATACACTTTACCAAAGCCTATTCAAAATTATGCTAAGAAAAGAGAAGGAAAGCCAATACATGCACATCTTTATATTTATACTCACATGCAAGCTTATAAATAATTATAAGTAGCACCTTTTCTTTGATATTGATTTATAATATTTTGAAAATAATTTTGATTTAATAGTGATATTAGCCATTCATATTATTACTTTAGCCAAAACATGATATTTGACATAAAGGAAACATTTCATTTTTTTTTAATTTGATTTTTAAAAGGCATGAATGCATGATTTACATATGGCATACACATTTAGCATGCTAGGAAAGAAATAAAGTGATGAAAGCATATAAATTCATTCACCCTAATTAATTCCTAATGACAATCTTATGAGATAGATTATTTAAAGCAAATCAAATTTGGTTTTAAAGAAATTTTATTTTATTTTGAGTTTGATTTTAATTTGAGAAGTGTGAGAAGGTTTGCTGGTCCTAACCCATTCCTACATGTATATGATGTCTTAGTTTAATTTTTAAGTGATTAGATCAATTTTATGCTTTGGTTAGGTTAAGGTGTGAATTAAGTGTGTTAATTACCCCTTTTCTATACCTCTTTAGCATATTTAATCAAATAATTATGAGCCAATGATATGACATAAAACCACACAAGGAATTTAAATCAATAATGCACCTAGGAAAGAAAGGGCCAAATGCAATTGGCTCACAATTAATGATTAATTAAGCTAAAGGGTTTAATTTAAGTACTTTCATAACCCTTCCCACACATGTGGGTTGGATTTTGATTTCCTTAAGCTACTTAGGTTATTGAACACCTAAGCACTTACCCAAGATGGATTGATTAAGTTCTGGAGTATTTTGAAAAATTTATCAAAGTAATTAAGCAAGTAATTAGGGGATTAGCCCTTAATTAAGTTTAGGTTAAGGAAGGAAAGGGGTTTAGGGAATGGTTTAGGGAAAATTTCCTAAATCTATTCCATAAAACTCTTTCTTACTTAAGCAAGGCTTAATTAACTTAATAAAGGGATTAATCCACTATTCATATGCTTAATTACCCTTAATTACATAAAGAGAGTAATTAAGGGTTCATTAATTGATCTTCCTAATTAACCATCAATAAATCCCAAGAAAATTAGAGGAGGCAGAAGTCATCCCCCTAAATCCACTATTCATATAAAAAGAATTACAATAAAGAGAGTAATTTCATTAATTGATTTTCAAAACCATCAATAAATCCCAATACTTTTTATTTTGTATTTTTTGATTTTTCAATATTTAATTATGAATATTTGAAGTTTCCATGATTATTAAGTAATTAATCCCTTAATTATATGGATAATCTCGTCGACGCAATGTGGAGGCTCATGCGGCATGCGCTTTCCATGTGGCACAGAGGCCACTTAAGTTATCACATCAAAGATCACATCTGCTTATGCTTTTCTCCCCATCCGTCTGATCAAAGATTGGACGACTGAGATCGAGCCCGCAGTATTAATAGGATTAAATCAAGGGTCCTATGTGTCTTGATCATGGTCGTCCATCCAAAATGTGCGGATGGACAGACCATAATCCATCATTAATCTTCCCTGTGGGAGAGGACATCCGCCCTGTGGAAGATCCAAGCTCGATTGAGCTTGAGCTCAAACTCATCCCACACCATCATCATGCGGGGACACATCCAATGACTAACTTTGCAGATGAAAATTCACTTCACAAAAGACCACACACTCTGGGCTTAAGCTCAGTTAAGGCATACCTCACCGAGCTATCACCTGCTCAGTTCGATGAGGTAGCTTTTTCTAGTGGAGATGAAGCCCTGTTGATGATTTGAGGTGGTTTGGTTGAGTGGATCTTGCTATTGACCAAGCTCTCCTTCAAATGGATTTGGTCTTGATCAATGTCCCACCACCCTTACCTTTGGAGCTCGGAAGAAGTTTGGGATGACTTCGATTAGGCCCTCTGAGGGTGCTCAAAGAAGGAATTGGATTGGTTTTATGTATTGGCTAAGTTCGATTTCCTTGCTACCTCCCCTATTTTAGGCTTGGAGAAATCAAGAATGGAGAAGTTGAATTAGCTCTAAGAAGCTTGGAGGAGCTATGGAATGCTAGCTCTGACTTCCTATTACTCAATTGAGAAGAATTCAAGTGGAATTAGAGGAGTATCTCCCTCAGTGAATCAAATGGCCAAGCTTTGCCTTTTGATCCAATACACCTCCTGAGTGAGTTTGGTAGGCCATTTGGGTATTGCATTTGTTTGGTGAAAGGTGGTGGAGGAGTGCCATGTGCTTAAAATGGGTGAGTGGAGGGATTCCATGTGCTCATTTCCATGTGGTCATTTTGACCTGGGTTGGTGACCCAAACCTAATGGATCATGTGCACCATGTTGATTAGTGACCATTTGGTCCACTAAGAGGATGCGAGGTGTCCATGAAAAGGAATTGACCAAATTCAAGTGGTTTTGATTTTAGGTTACCCTATGGCCTAGGGATAAAATGGTCATTTAACTTTGATTTCAATTTGAATATGTTTGGTATGATTGAAAAATGGGTTTGGCCAAGTTTCATTGAATTTGGAGTTGGTTTGATATGATTTGGCTCATGTTGACCCATTTAGGTCAAAATGGGTCAACTTGGGTCAAGTTGACCAATTGGTCAAATTGGATCAAATCAAGGGTTGGGACAAGTTCATATGACCATTTGAAATATTTTGGCATCATTGGTTTGGTTCAATTTGATTTATGTTTGGATTTGGTTCATTTGATTTCATTTAGGTCAAATGGGTTAAGTTGACCAATTTGACCCTATTTGACCTATTTGGGTTAGGTCATGGGTTTGTGTTTGGCTGATCATTTGAAATGGATTGGTATCTTTGCTTCTAATCAATTTGGTTTATATTTAGATTTGGCACAATTTGACCTTTTAGATCAAGTTGGGTTGAAGGTCAATTGGGTTAGGTTGGGTCTAGTTGGCCAATTGAGGCTTTGGTCAAGTTCATCAAGTGATTTGGAATGAACTTAACCCATTGGTTTCAATCAATTTGACTTAGATCAAGTTTTGACACATTTTAACTTTTTAGGTCAAGTTGGGTCAACTTGGGTCAAGTGGTCAATTGGGCTAGTTAGGCTCAAATGATGATTTGGTCAGGTTCAATCATTGATCATGAATGAGTTTTGATCAATGGTTTCAATCAATTTGGCCTATGGTGAATTTTGGCTAGTTTAGGTTTCATTTAAGTGTTGACTTGGTCAACCCTTAGGTTTGACTGGACCCAATTTGAGTGATTGATCATCTTATGATGATTGCTCACAAATGAGGCTTGGGTGGGCTTAGTTCAATCCAATTTGAGTAAGATTAGAATTTGGCTCGGGTACTTTAGGTCATTTGGGTCAAGTGAGCCTAAGTGGGTCAAATGGTCAAAAATTTGAGTTGATTGAACTCACATATTGTGAAATATAAATCCATTTGTAAGTGGTTTGAAGTCAAACGAGTTTTGATTCACTTGACAATTTCAAGTTCAAAGGGTGAACATGAGTTTGACTTTGGTTTGGTTTGAGTTTAGTTTTGGTTTGATAATTGGAGTTTATGTTTATATTTGGATTCATGATTGAAAGATTGATTGAATCATGAAGAAAAATCAAGGGTTTGGCTTGATTTGAAATTGATTTAGCTAAGTTCAAGAATTTGACTTGAAAGGCTTAGGTTGAATTTTGAATGAATTTGGATTTGATTTTTGAATTTAGTTTTGGATTGATGTTTAAAGTTTATGTTTACATTTTGATTCATGATTGTAGGATTGATTGAATCATGAAGAAAAATCAAGAGTTTGACTTGATTTGAATTTGATTTGGCTAAGTTCAAGATTTTGACTTGAAAGGCTTAGGTTGAATTTTGGTTGAATTTGGATTTGATTTTTGAATTTAGTTTTGGATATTTGAATTTATATTTTATTTATATTTGTGAATATAAATGAGAATATAAATGGGTTATGAGAAAATTCCTTGAATTTAAACTAATTTAGATTTGATTTGGGCTAAGTCTATAAGATAGAATCAGAGTGACTTAGGAAAGATTTTTTGATTTGGATTTAAATTTTGAATTTAGTTTGATGGATTTGAATTTATATTTCATTTATATATGTGAATATAAATGAGAATATAAATGGGTTGTGAGAAAATTTCTTGAATTTTTATAGATTTAGATTTGATTTGAGCTAAGTCCATGAGAGGGAATCAAAGGACTTCGGAAATATTTTGGAATTTGGAATTCAATCATGAGTTTCAATCATTTAGAATTGATTCATGATTTAAGAAAAATCCATTGAATTGATTTGATATTTGATTTAGAGTTGGAGTTGATATGAGTTTGGAGACAATCAATCAAGTTGGAATTGATTTGAGTTTGGAGTTTTGACTTGGAAGAAGGAAGTGGGGAATTTGATTCAAGCTATAGGGTAGAAAATTTTCCTAACACCCCATGGCATGACCTATTCCTATGGCTAACTCTTCTAAGTCTCAGATAGGTTGAGTGTCCACCTAATCACTAGATGTGTCTTAAGACCAAGGAACTCTTAAAGTCAAGAGAAGTCCTAAGACATGGAGGGTTGAGAGCTCATCTTAAAAATGAGGTCAGTGGAAAGCCTCCCGCACACTCACTCATTACTACTCAGGTCGAGACCGCCTTGCTAGTGTGTCACCCTATTGTATCTTAGAAGATGTAAGTCTACACTTTCTTTCCCCGATTTGACTGTGCATAATGAGCATCTTGTTAGCATGGTATGCTATCGCATCTGTAAGCTACCCTCATGTTGGCTCCATTTAAGAGGATGTAAGCTATGCTTTCTTCTTAAACAAGCCATCATGAACCGACTTGTTATAGGATTAGGTAAGTCCCCAATGGCTCCTTTCCTTGACTACTTCAAGTCGGGGCCCCATAGACCGCCCACTTGATGTAGCACCCAGTCTGGATAAATAGTCGTCAAAGACAATTATCTCAAATCGCTTACTTGGAGATGTAAGTCACACGCCTTCTTTCTAGACCGATCGCTGCACACCCAGGACACCCAGGTTGGTTGGTGTTCCATGCTCACTTGACCCACCCGGGATACACCACTCTGGCGTGATGTAAGATTGCTACACTTTCTCCTTGAGTTGGCCACCGAATACCTATAGGCTTTCTTTTATAGGGTTTTAGATAAACCCCCTAACAACACCTCCCCCGTCGGCACTCTATTTGGATCATGTCCATAGCAACCCCATCTAGACACTACCCTGGTTACTTTTGGATTGAAAAGTCCCCCTTTCTTAGTAGCCACCCCTGTGGATGGAGAATTTGTCTCGCGGATATGCACTTGAGTGCAGTAAGTCACGAGATAGGACTAGGTTGATATGAGCTTCTACCGATGTGATCCTGCACATGGTCCACACAAACATAAATAAACATAACAAAATATATATATATCTTCGCTTGTGGATTAGGAGGAAAACGCTAGTGGTACCTTTTCCTAAGCAGACATCCTATCTTTAAGGTAGTGTCAGTAAAACTCACTATAGAATCGCCTGACTACTTTTGAGTTGAATTAAGTCATCGGGTTGACACTCTCTCAGCTAGTTGCCCTTAGGCCGGGTTTGACTTGTTGTGCCATCAACGAGTCACCTTAGCGATCGTCCTTGCTTTGGAAGATGTAAGTCTATCACACATTCTTTTCAGCACAATCGTTGCACACTGACGGGTAGCCTTAGGTCAGGTTTGATTTATTGTGCTATCAATCGATCACCTTAGTGGTTCCATGTTCAGGAAGTTGTAAGCCTATAAGCTTTCTTCCTAACTTCACCATTGCACACCGAAAGGCACCCTTTGGTTGGTTAGCTCTACCTCATGACCGATAGACTATCACTTTGGATTTATAAATCTAAGATAAGTCTAGGTTGATATTATCCCCTTCTTAGTGGATCCATCACACATCGATAGAAACCATCTAAAATTAAATTGATTCTGACTATTCTTGAGTCAATGTGAGTCCACAATGGCATTCACTCAATAGTCACCTTAGGTTGGGTTTGATTTGTTATGCTATCAACTAATCACCCAAGTGGTTCCTTGTTTAAGAGGATATAAGTCTACAAGCTTTCTTCCTGACTTGACCATTGCACACTGAAAGGCAACCCTTAGGTTGGTTAGTCCTACCTGATGGTTGGTAGACTTCCCCTTTGGATTTGTAAATCTAAGATAGGACTAGGCTGATATTAGCCCCTTCTTAGTGGATCCATCACACACCGACAAGGTCCATTTCATTAAATCCACCATCCTCCCTCCAGGAGAGTCCAATTTAAATATGCCTTATCCCTAATAGATCTGAGCTCATATCTCTAGCAAATGTGCCCTAAAAATCAAAATCTTGGCCTCTCCCCAATGGAGCCTCAAACCCGAAGTCAACAAATCAAATTAAATTCTCATCCCTGTGGATGCCCCACCAATTAAATCAAACCAATTTCCACCCTAACGAGGCTCAAATCATATTCTTTCCCCAATGGAGCCCTCATAAAATCAAAACAAATAAGATCCCTATCCTAGTGGATGATCTGAACCTGCTTCCCTAGTGGAAGGTTCATGCACTCATCTCCATTGGATATTTTCTCCCCAAATCATTATCAAACTCAACTTTTATCCTCTATGGATAATCTAAACCTGCTTCTCTAGTGGAAGGTTCATGCTTGATCCCTCAGTGGATCCTTTCTTTCTCTCTTATGCCTTAGGCATGAGTTGAGTTGCATTGCACTAACATCTTGATTCCTTCTACATCTCAGGTTTAAGAGTAGATTGTATCTATTAATGGTTGCAATCCTTCGAATGTTGTTGATCGTCTCGGTCAACACCAATACGTGTGATGCACCCAGTTAGTTACACCACACATATTGCCCTTTGTTCACTTTTGGGAGTAAGCTCTCAACTTCCTCAACATAGATCTAGGACACCTACAAACTCTAAGAGCTCCTTAGTCTTAAGACACTTCTAGAGATTAGGTGAACACTTAACCTAAGCCTAGAGACATAGAAGAATTAGCCATAGGAAAGGTTATGTCGTAAGGATTTAGGAAGATTTGCCTACCCTATAACCTTAAAACCAATCCTTGCTTTCTTCTTCCAAACTAAACCTAAAATTCAATTACAAGTTCATAAATCTAATCCAGATCAAATGATTGAAACCCATGATTGAATTCAAATTTCAAATCCCTTCCTAAGCCCTTTGATTTTATCTTATGGACTTTGCCTTAACCAAATTCAAATCAACCCCAATTCAATTAATTTTCTAAAATATCAAATTCAATCTCAAATTAAATTGCAACCCAAATTCCAAACCAAATCCAACTCCAAATGATTAGAACTCATGATTAGATTCAAACTCCAAGATCCCTTTCTAAACTATATGAACCACCTTCATATGCATAGCCAAAACCTCCTTCAAATCAAATCAAATTTGGTTGGTTTCTTTATAAATCAATCATTCCTTCATTTATATTCACAAATATAAATGAAATCTAAATTCAAACCATTCAAATCAAATCAAACTAAATCAAAATAAATCAATTCCCTACTTAAGCCCTTTTGACCTACATCCCTCAACTTGGTCTAATTTTCTTCTAAATCACTCCAAACCCAAGTGATTTTCTCATGAACCATTTATATCTTCATTTATATTCACAAATATAAATGAAATAAAAATCCAAGTGGCCAAAATCAAACCCAAATCAAAACAAATTCCAAATTTTAGCCTTTGTAGCCATAATCTTGAACTTGGCTAAATGATACCCAAATCAATTCAAAACCCATGGATTTCTTCATGATTCAATCATCCTTCAATCACTTACCCAAATATAAACACAAATTACAATTATCAAACCAAACCCAAGTCAACCTAAGTCAAGCCCATGTCGACCCCTTTTGACTTGAAATTATCATATGAATCAAAATTCATTTGACTTTAAACCACTTGCAATTGGATTTATATTTCCATCCTAAGTTCATATGTGAGATCAATTAAATTTGAATCAAGCCATAATCAAGTAAAGTGACACATTTAGGTCCACTTGACCCAAAGTGACCTAAAAGACCTTTTTGAGCCAAGTTCTAATCCAACCCAAATTGGATTAAACTAAGCCCTTTCAAACCCCATATCATGATCAACAATCATACTAAGGTGATCAACTACCTTGAATTGGGTCAAACCAAGTCAACCATTAGCCCAAATGAAACCTAAACTAGCCAAAACCCACCATATGCCAAATTTATTGAAACCATTGACTCAAACCCACTCATAATCAATGATTGAATATGGCCAAACCATAAATTGAGCTAAACCAAGTCTAATTGGCCATTTGACCTAAGTTGACCCATATTTGCCTAAAAAACCAAAATGGGTCAAATCATGATTTGATCCATATTGATTGCAACCAATGGCTCAAGTTCATTCCAAACCACTTATTAAACTTGACCAAAACCATGATTGAGAGATTTGACCAATTGGTCAACTTGACCCAACCCAAATTGACCTAAAGGGTCAAATTGGCCAAAATCAAATTAATTCTAATTAAATCAAAAAAGCCTACAATTACTTTTCACCAATGAACTTGACTCAACACACAATTTGATCAAATTGGTCAACTTGACCCATTTGACCCTTTTAAATCCAAATGAGTCAAATTAATCAAAACCTATTGAACCAAAACACCCCAAATCATCATATGATCCTAAGCCAAGCCTTGGTTTGACCCAATTTGACCAATTAGTCAACCAAACCCAACCGAACTCAAATGAGCCTATTTTGACTATATGAAGCCAAATCACCCAAAACCAACCTATGGAACCTTGTTGGTTGACCTAATAACCCAAATAGACCCTAGGTCAGCTCCAAACTAGCCTAAGTCCATGTGGGACCCAACCCAAAGGAATTGACCATTGGACAAGCTCATTTGCATTGGAGTCTTTCCATAAGAGACAAAGTTCACTTTGCCTCTCCCATGACAACCCTCCACT
The DNA here is from genome assembly GCA_021442155.1 of Cymbidium sinense. Lineage (NCBI taxonomy): Eukaryota > Viridiplantae > Streptophyta > Magnoliopsida > Asparagales > Orchidaceae > Cymbidium > Cymbidium sinense. Next base: position 41,324,114 of record CM038218.1, read on the forward strand.
TGCCAAATGAGGCATTCCTAAACTCCCCTAGCCCAATCTAAGCCGCCTAACACTTTCCATGGACCAAGGGAAACAAGCCAAGCCACTCCCTCTCATGGCTGAACCCAATGGATGCAAGGAGGGAAAATTAACACACAATCTCCCCATATCAAGCCTTGAGACTCCTACCACCACTTCCTCCAACTAGGGCATGCCATGTGGAGCTAACGGTGACCCCTTCGATGACCCGATGACAGCGAATCAACTGAATTTCTGAAAGCCATCCCATCCATCCATCAAGTGTAATTGAGAGGTATACCCCCTCAATTCGAGCGGGATTCTTGATGATTTGCATTCTCTGAGTTCCCTAAGACATTTCAAAACTTTAGAGCTTTTCTAAGAATTCTTGGAGCTCCCTTGATCGACATTCTTCCTCCCCAAGCAAAGATGAAATATGACACCACCTTCCTGATCAATACTCCCCCACCACTCAATAAAACTTCAATTCCTTGCACTCACATTCCATCCTCATATTTCGTCGAAGCCAACCAAACCATCCCTGAGGCTTCCCGACCACCAAAGATTGGAGTTCGATCAGAGCTGAATCCTTTACGCATGTGGATTGGTCAACCGAGAGCTCTACACCAAATCAAACACCAAGCTTCTCAACAGGGCCTCGCTTCAACTAGGCGAAGCTACCTCCATCAATCTCACCGCAGGACATTAGCTCAGGTGAGGTAATTTTATAAATTAAGCCTTGTATGGAAAATCATTTGGTCTTTTGTGAAGAAAATTTGAATGTCATTAGATCTTAGTCATTGGATGTGTGCGGTTCCCCTCCATGAAGGTATGGTATCAATTTGGAGGGAATCTGAGCTTGGGTGAGCTCAGATCGAATGGGGAAAGATGGATGACATCCGTCTTTCATTGCTCGCGAATAGGACGGATCATGAACCATCCATTCCGTGTGATTGGAATGAATGATCATGACCTAATCCCATGTTAGATCCCTTGATTCCTTTCCTAAATTGTAGATCTAATGGTCTCGATCTTGATCCCGGTCCAGAGCCGTCCGTAATCCGAGTTAGTAGTGGATGTGAGAACTTAAATAGCCAATCCTGTTGAGCCATATGGAAAGCATGCCACGTCAATCGCCATGTGGCCCGACGGGATTAAGGCTTTAATTAGGCATAAATAATCTATTTTAAAGTTGAAACTTCTAAAAATCATTACTAATCCTAGAAAAATTCAAAAAATACAAACTAAGCCTCATTTTAAAGATATTTCAGAGTAGAATCTAGGAAAATTATTGTTAATTAATTTTGAATGATGATTATGGATTAATTAATATTTAATTAAAAATTTAGTTAGCTTAATTACTCCTTAATTAATCACCCAATTAATCTCAAATTTTTTGTAGATGTTTAGGGGTATGACCTCTGCCTCCCCTATTTTTTGAGATTTTATTGGTTGCTTAATTAGGAAAATAAATTGATTAAGCCTTAATCACTCTCTTAATTTAATTAGTGATAATTAGTGAATGAATAGTGACTTAATTAATTATTTAAGCCTAATTATGTCTGTTGAACAGTAAGGGAGCTTAAGGAATGTGATTGAGATACTTTTCCTAATTCATTTCCTAAGTTTTCTTTAATTTTTGGAATCAAACCAATTGATGATTAATGAGGTAATTAATTAATTAATCTCCAAGATAAAATTAGAGGTTAAGTGATCAAATATAGGACTTAGGGATTGATATTAAGACCACTTTCTTGATCTCTTTTCTTAAGGTTAATCTCATTTCATTAGTTGAATGTGCTTAATGCTTAACTAAAGGGATTAATGGACTTCATTAACTCAATCTAAAATTCACTTCACATCTAATCACCTTTAATCAATCTTGGGTAGCTCTTTGGGTGTTCAATAACCTAAAGAGAGAGCTAATAAAATTATGGCTAGCTCATATGTGTGAGAAAATTATAAAAGTAGTTAAGTGAGATCCCTTGAGCTTAATTAACTATTAATCATGAGCCAATTGCATTAAGCACCTTTCATTTCTTAGGAGCATTGCCAATTTACTTTTCATGTGGTTGCATATCATATTGGCTCATTATTAATGAGGTAATTAATTTAAGGTGATGTAGGTAAGGGTTAATTAATTGACTTAATTCATACCTTAACTTAATTAAGACATAAAATCAATCGAAATATTTTTCATTAAACCAAATTAACTCACACATAGGTAATGGAATTAAGATTAGCAAACCTCTTTCACTTTTCTTAACTCAAATCAAACATAGATGAAATGACATTAAAGAACTTTGGTTTATTTTAAATAATCTTATTTAATTTGATTGTCCTTAGGACTTTGTTGATTTGAATGAAATCACATGCTTATGTTATTTTATTTCATTCCAATCATGCTAAATATTGTATGACATATGATTCATGTATCCATCTATTTTAAAAATAATTAAATAAAATGATTCCTTTTATGTTAAATTTGCGTGTTGATTTAAATTAAAAATATGAGTGGCTAGTATCACTATTAAATCTCAAATATATTTTTAAAAGTCTATTAATAAATGAATACACATATATATTATAAATTTAGTTATATATACATAGGGAATGCAAGTGAATATAAATTTAGTGTATGAAATAAAGTCTCTTCCTTACGTTCATGTGTTGATTTGCATAAGTGAGAGTGTTAACGATATATTAGTCTAGACATCCTAGGGATGCACGTCTTTAAGTAGCTCTAAGGAGGTTCATACCTCGTTCCCTTGGTGTAGAACAATGGCAACGTACCTGCTTAATTTCATTCTTATGCATTTTAACATTAGAATTTAGATAAAGCTTTAATTCATTTATACAAAATAAATCAATCAAACCAAAATATAATTTTTGCATGGCTTTCTATTCTTGTAGTTGTTTATACATCTATATGTATCTAAAGATAGCAGGTATATTAATTTGGACATTCCAGGGACACACGACTTTAAGTAGCCCCAAGGAGGTTCCTATCTCGTTTCCTTAGTGCAAAAGAATGGCGACGTACTTGCTTAAAACTTTTATACATATAGATGCCAGCTAATGAATGGAAACCCCTTTTTTATTAAGAAAGACATGCATTAATACTTTGTTTAATTGGTTGAGTTGATTAGTCATGTTATTTAAGGCTCTTTCCTTATGCTTTTGCATAAGAATTTAGATCGAGCTTTAAATTAATGTGACAAAATCATTCAACCAAATGGAACATTAATTCCAAATACATTTACTCACATTCATCATTTAAGTGTGATAAGATATTAATTACATGTATATGCTTAGGATCTAATCATGTGCATAACATATATAATGAAAAGAAATGAATAAAGATATGTTATATGATAGTAATTCATTCCAACTAATCTTAAGATGCCTTTCTTATTGAATGTGTTTATTTAAAGTGAACCTAAACTTAGGACTTATTATAATAAGCCATTCATTAAAGGAAATTGGTTAATTAATTTGCTTTAGATGTGACTTAAGGTAGGGATAAAAGAGAGTGATCCTCTCTTTCTTTTCTCTTCATAATACTTAATTGTTAAGTGTAGGTCAAATGAAACAAAAGAAAATATTAAGTAAAATTTTCAAATTAATTAAACCATTTAAAGTGAAACCACCTTTTATAATTAAATGCCCTTCATACTTAGAGAATGTTAACTCTAAAGCCTAGCTAGAACATATCACACAAGCCTTAAGACATACACATTAGATTAAATCACCACTTCTAGCTTTATGTTAGGGTAGTGCATGGTATGATGTATATTTTATTTTATGATATAATATTGTAGACTAGATGTTAAGGTGTATGTTGCTTACACTAGATGTGAGGCTATGATTAGCCTAATCATATTTTTTGTAGGATATTATGCTTTAGAGATATTTAAAATAAATATAAATGCTCTCTTTTGTAGGTTTCTTAATCTACATTAGGATAGGGGGACTTGGTTACCCATATGCAGGGTGCTAAGTCCAAATTATTCATATAACTACTTGGGTTGTATGCTGTGTTTAGCTAACACTTATTTTACAGGTGTAGTTAGATTTACTTTTCCTATTTTCAATATAATTTTACATTAGGAATTAATATTAGTGTTATGGCGACTTAGGATAAATATTAGTTACAAGATCAAGTCTTATGTACCATGTGATCCTATGGAGCTTGCCCAACCAAATGAAAGAAGGAAATGAAGGAAAGAAGGAGCTTTGAAGTTTTGAAGACTCCTCATAGCTCCTATTCATTTATTATAATTAAATTATAATTATTCTTTAATTATATCAGGATGTATAAGGGTAGAGCTCGACAACCCATTTCTTTTTGTCAGGGTGTACATTACAGCCTGTTATTCTTTCACGTTGAGATTATAAATTATTTGATGATTTTTTTACATTATGCAGTAGAAATGACATGTATTTTCATAGTTTTTTTTATGATTGATGATTGTTTTGTGGCCTAGATCTATTTAGGCTCTTAGGATAAAATTATTTTTTTCTATGCCACTATAATTCATAACTAAATTTTCTAAAACAACTCATAACCTTAGATAAAGCTTAAGTATTAAATCAAGATAATAAATATTTAGCAACCCCTTAGCTGGATGATTGTATGCTTAATATCATCCATGTCATTTTGTTTCACTCTTGCTAAGAGAGGATTTCCATCTTTGCTAGATAAAAAATGGCTTGACCTTTGAGAGCCTATGATGGAAAACACCTCTTTCTCTTTTGATTTAATCCATAATCAACTTCATCATACATTTAGGCATATAAAATCCTACAAGCTGTGTCAAAATAAAGAGTCCAAAATCAAATAAAATTTGATAAAATTTATATTAGACTAAGTCATTATTCATACCACTCATGCTCTAGTCTCTTAGGGAGTGGGTTTAAAGACTTTAGTTTTATTTCTAAATAATAATATCTTAACCATCTTGCAAAACATATGACTTGACCACATGGTTTTAAATCGTAGGAGGAGTTAGCCACCACTTATAAGTCAGAAGTGGTTTACTCTCTCTTGTGGAGGTAAATTTAGGTCGTGCTTTGGCCCTCACTAAAGCTCCCTAGATTTTGGATCTGAGATTATTGTTTCCCTTTGGGGCTATAAGCATAATTCCCCGCCCTTAGGTATTTTTAAAATCTTATGTTGTGAAATTATGAGTCTTAGATTTCTAGTAAAATTTTAACTTAAACATATAATTCTCCTCAATTTTAAATATATAAAACCCAACCATGGGATAATTTGGAATGCTCTTTAGGATTCCTAGTATCATGAGCATCCCTTACTCATCTCCCTTTGGCTTCAATAATAAGTCTTTCCTTTTGATCTATCCCATTTGATTTTCTAAATATAATCAATTTATTGATAGTCCTATCTTTGAATTCTTTGGACAATAAGTGCATACTTTAATCGAGAGTATTCCTAAGGAACTCACCTTCTTTAGAATGTAATTAATTATGGGGGCTTGCCCCTATAGGGAGCTTTAGAACTCAATTTAAATAAACCCTACTTTATTCATCCTTGTAAAGTAGGGGATAAATCTCTTGTACATTTGAAGACCCATCAGGCTTTAGTAGTCCTTATTAGGTGATTAGGTCCATCGTAGGATAGTGATTTCTATCTTTTGAGATAGTGCACTATTTCTTGATGTTGTCACCTCAATAAAATATCCTGATGCCCCATACACACACACACATGCACTCTAAAAATAAACACCACACATAATTATTTATTTTTCAATTTATTAGAATATCATATTAGCTCATAATTGTTTAATTAATTACCTTAAGGTAACATAGGTAAGGGTTTAATTAATTTATTTAATCCATGCTTAACTTAACCAAATCATAAAATCAACTTAATTACTTTTCGTTAAATCAAATTAATTCACACATATGGGGAATGGGTTGGATTAACACATCTTTCTCACATTTCTTAAATAAAATCAAACATGAAATTAAAAAGGCATTAAGGAACTTTGGTTTGTTTTAAATGATCTTATTTAATATGATTGTCCTTAAGAATTAATTGAATTGAATGACATTATGTGCTTATGTTCTTTTATTTATCTCCAATTGTATTAAATATTGTATGCCACTTGTAATCATGCATTCATCCTTTTTAAAAATTAATTAAATGAAATGATTTCCTTTAAGTCAAGTTGCATGTGTTAGCTTAAATTAAAAATATGTGTGACTATTATCACTATTAAATCTCAAATTATGTTGAAAAGCTTATTAATGACTAATAATACATGTTGCGACTTTAGTTATACATACATAGGAGGTGCATGAGAATATAAGCTTAGTGTATGAAGTGGAGTTTCTTTCTTTCATTCATATGTTGATTTGCATAAGTGTGAATGTTAATGGGTATATTAGTCTAGACATTCCGGAGATGCACAGCTTTAAGTAGCCCCAAAGAGGTCTTTACCTCACTCCCCTGGTGCAAAATAATGGTGGCGTACCTGTTTGATCTCATTCTTATGCATTTTGACATTAGAATTTGGATAGAGCTTTAATTCATTCACATAAATAAATCAATTAAATCAAATTCAACTTTTGCATAGTTTTCTATTCTTATAGCTGTTTGTACATTCATATGTATATAAGAGTAGTGGATATATTAGTCTAAACATTCACGGGATGCAAGGCTTTAAGTAGCCCTAAGGAGGTCTTTACCTCACTCCCCTGGTGCAAAACAATGACGACGTATCCACTTAGAACTTTTATACACTTGTGTGTACATTTAACTAATGAATGAAAATCCCCTTATTTATTAAAAAAGACATACATTCATGTTTTGTTCAAGTGGTTGAATTGATTAGTCATATGCTTTGGAGTTCTTTTCTTATGCTTTTGTATAAGAATTTATATAGAGCTTTAAATTAATATGATAAAATAATTCAATCAAATGAAACATCTAAATTTCAAATGCATTTGTTTACATTCATTATTTAAGTGTGCTAAGATATATATTGCATGTATATATATGCTTAAGGATTTAATCATATGCATGCTATATATGATGAAAAGAAATGAATAAATATATGTTATGTGATAGTAATTCATTCCAATTAATCTTAAGATGTCTCTCTTATTGAATGAGACTATTTAAAATGAACATAATTTTAGGACTAATTAAAATATGTAATATGTCATTCACTAAAGAGAATTCATCTAATTAATTTGTTTTAGATGTGACTTAAGGCATGGATAAAAGAGAGTGATCCTCTCTTTCCTTCTCTATATAACCCTTAGTTGCTATGTGTAAATCAAGTAAAATAAAAGAAAATATTTAGTAAAATTTACAAATCAATTAAACCACTTAAAGTGAAACCACCCTTCAAATTAAATCCTTTTATACTTAGAAAATTATAACAAAGCATTGTTAAGGCATACCACACAAGCATTAATTCACACACCTTAGAATTAAGTCACAACTTTTAGCTTTATGTTAGGGCGGTGCATGGTTTGATGTATGTTTTATTTTATGATGTATTATTGTAGACTGGGGTGTATACTCGTAGACTGGATATTAGGCCGTGATTAGCCTAATCATATTTTCTACAGAAAATTTTGTTTAAGGGGCACTTAAAAATAAACATAAATGCTCTCTTTTGTAGGTTGCTTAACCCCTAAACACAATCTAAATTAGGACAGGTGGACTTAATTACTTATGTGCAAGATGCTAAGTCCAAATTATACATATAACTGCTTGTGGTGTTAGCTAACACTTATTTTGTAGGTGTAGTTAGATTTACTTTTCCCATTTTTTTATTGTAATTTTGCATTAGGAGTTAGAGTTAGTGTTATGGGGAATTAAGATGAACGGTGACTAGAAGGCTTTGGCCTGAGAGGCCCTGTGATGCCTTTAAAGTAAGCACATCCAAATCAAGTCAAAGGAAGAAAGAAGAGAATACATGAAGAATGAAGAATGAAGACCCCCATAATATTTATTCATTTGTAAATATGTAATTATTCTTTCATATACTGGGTTGTATAAGGGTAGGGCTCGACTACCCATTTCTCTTTTCGGGCTGTACAGTGGTACCCAACCACACCAGCCTTTTATTCTTTTACATTGAATTTATAAATTATTTGATATTTTATTTATAATTGTGCAATGAAAATGGCATAGATTTTTCTAGTTTCTTCATATATGGTGATTTAATGTGTGGCCTAGATCCGATTAGGCTCTTAAGAAAAAAATAATTTTTCTACCCCAACTACAACTCATAACTAAATTTTTTAAATAACTCATAACCTTACATAAAGCCTAGACATTAAATCAAGATAATTAAAAGATTTAGCAACCCTTTAGCTAGATATTGTATGTTTAATATCATGCATATCATCTTGTTTCACTTTTGCTAAGAGAGGGTTTCCATCTTTGCACCATAAGAGAAGACTTGACCTTTGAGGCTCCCCATGGTGGAAAACACATCTTTCTCTCTGATTTAGCCAATAATATTATTTCATCATGTATTTAGACATATAAAAATCATACTTTGTCAAAATAAAGAGTCCAAAATCAAATTAAAATTGATAAGATTTACATTAGACTAAGTCATTATTTATACCACTCATGCTCTAGTCTCTTATTGAGTGGGTTTAAGGACTTTCGTTTCTTTCTAAATAATAATAACTTAGCTATATTGCAATATCATATGACTTACCTACATGATTTTACGGAGTTAAAGTTAGCCACATACCTGCTATAAGTCCAACAAGCCATGGTTTACCCTCTCTTGGAGGTAAACCATATACCCATCTTCGCCAGATTTAGGAAGTGCTTTGGCCTCGCTAAAGCCATAGATTTAGATCCGAGATTTATTTTCTCTGATGCATAATCCTCACCTCTGCATTTTCATAATCGTGTTGTGAGATTATAAGTTCTAGCTTTCTAATAAAATTCCAATTCAAACATATAATTCTCCTCAACTTCAAACATATAAAGCCCAACTATAGGATAGGCTGAAATGCTCACTAGGTTTCATAGTATCATGAGCGTTCCATACTCATCTCCTTTGGCTTCGATAATAAGTCTCTCCTTTTGATTTATCTCGATTAATTTTCCAAACATAACCAATTTATTGATAGTCCTATTTTTGAAATATTTGGAGATAACAATTGTCTACTTTAATCGATAATATTCTCAAGGAACTCACATTCCTTATGATGTAATTAACTATGGGGGCTTGCCCTCATATGAAACTTTAGAACCCAATTTAAATAAACCGTATTTTACTCATCCAAGTAAAATAGAGAAAAAATCTCTAGTATATTCGAAGACCCATCATACCTTAGGAGTGCTTATTAGGTGATTAGATCTATTGTAGGGTGGTGATTTCTATCTTTCGAGATAATACATCATTCCTTGATATCGTACACAATCACATTAATAACTACACCCTCAGATCTATATATGTCCCTTATATAAACATATCGAAAACAAATACCACAGATATATTTACAAAAAATTCGGTTTCAAAATTTGATGATGACTTCAGATCTATAGCTATAATTATATTAAAAAAATGATGATAAAGATATTATAAAAAAGTTATTATTTGAAAAAATTGTGATGAGTGTTCAAATTTTTTTTATTTTATAAAAATTAAATTGTAGAATTCTAATCGCTATTATAAGTGGCTAGATAAAATTTTGGATATAATTTTTTTATCATAAAATTTTCAAAATATAACTGAAGCGCTCAAATGATATGATATTGTAATACAATATTACACTATAGTGTCATAATTGCTCTAAACGACCCTTAAAAATTGATTATCCTCACATCTATAAATTTATTTTACGCCGCATTTCCGTCTTTTTGAAGTTCCATCTACATCACTATTAACCAGTCCTCACATGGAGCCCACCATAAATATCTTATTCAATTACCAGCGCCGGATGTTGCCATCTCTCCTTTATATTGTCTGCCATGCTAGTTTGTTTATTACTTATGAACGTCATTTGATTTATATGTATCGAAAATGATATTTATAGAAGCCTAGAACCTTCTAGATGATACTGAGGACTGCATAGTAGATTTGTATTGTTCCGTAATTTTGCTCTTTATTTGAAGAAATAATTACAACATGTATATTATATATTAAATATACAATAATTATATATTAATTATATACACTTGGTCTATATATATAATATATAGCTAAAATATAATTTTATGATCGAGTACATAGCTAATATATTATAATATGAACAATGAAGACTCAATACCTAATAATTTCTCTTTTTTTTAAGAGATTATATTTTTTAGCACTTGTGAAAATGAACCCACATAATTTTATTGTTGTACTTTAAATAATATTAAGTAAATGCCAATTAAGATAGAGTGCTTTGAACCGTTTTATCTAAAAGAATATTTTTTTAGAGAATATTTTAAAAAATAATTATTAGCAACTATAAATTTACTCTTCTAAAACTTCTTAAGTAGATTGAGATTTTTTTTTGGAAAGAATTAAAATATTTTATATATAAATATAAAATTATGTATTTGATATATAATTATATTTATTACTATATATGTAAGTCCCTTGATAAAATAAAGTTTCTTGTGCAATTAGCTTTAATGTATTTAGGTTAAAGAGCGATTTCGAAATGCCGAGATTCATAACTAAAACATTCAATTTAGTCACGGCTCTTTTATAATTAATTTTGAGCTGGCTCATTTTGATTTCGAGCCAACTCGAATTAAACATTTTTAACTTTTTTTTACTCAAATTTAAATAGAATTGGCTCGTTTTGATCAAATAACTTGAATTTAATAAAAATAATTATAAATAAAGTTAAAAAGAATTGAATTAAGTGCATGAAATGAAAAAAAATGATTCTCAAAGAAATAATATTTATATTTATAAATATATTATATTTATTTTAAAAGATTATTAATTAAAATTCTATATATTTAATTTTAAGAATAATTTTATTATTACAAAACTAGAAGTATTATATATAAATTTAAATATTTTTAATAATAAATTGATATTCATGCTGAAGTCAAAAGAATTTGATCTCCATTATAGAATATAATCGATTTTGATCGATCAAAATTGATTCATGATCTTTTTTGAGCTAAACTAACAGCTTTAAATGCACTATATGCAATGATAAAAAATTGTGCATAAATTCTTAATCAGAAAATAAAAGAATTAAACTCCATTATATTTGAATAGGAAAGATGACATCTATGTGAAATGTTATGCGAATCATTTTTTAAAATTATTTAAAATAAAACTTAAATGTTTTGAATAAAATTTAAAAATTATATTGAATATTGAATCAAAAAGAGAAGAGATTTAAAATTAATGATTATATAAGAATTAAGTTATTATAATTAGAATAATGTAATAATATTATTTTAATTAATTTAATATATAATATTCTATTTTATTTTTAAATATTTTAAATATATTTAGAAATTAAAATTTTAAGATAAATTATTTTAATTATATTTTTGTCAATAGTGTTTTATTTACTCAAACTTATTAAAGGAGTGTTTCAGTCCAACTTGTTGATCTGATCGAAGGTTCAATTTTTAAAAATAAAATTTAATTATTTTTAAAAATAACTACTATGAAAAAATATATTTTATTTTAAATCAAAATATAATAATAATAATAATAATAATAATAATAATAATAATAATAATAATAATAAATAAAATTATTTTCTTATGACCTTAAATTAATCTGATTCGATGATTTCTAGTTTTTTTGTTATAAATTCAATGCCGAAAATTAAGAAAGGGGGCATTGCTGCAGAACTAACAGCCGCCTGCGTGGTTTTAATTTAAAAAAAAAAATGGCAGAATTAGTTGGCGATCGCCATTCGGCAGCTCCGCCTCTCCGCAGACTGACTGAGAAGAGACTGCTTCCTTCTCAGAAGAAAGGCGCCGTTCCAATTTCCAACCTCCTTTGCTGGTTTTATATGATCCTTCCGCCGAACTCTCTCTTTCCTCTCTCTTTTTCCATTTTTCTTTTGATTTGTTTTTTCTTCTGAAAAATGAAGAAAATATTGGCTGAGATGCTCTTCCCTCTTATATTCATTCCAGGGGATATGTAGTTAAGGATGGAGATGGATATACAATATATATTGCACGGCTTTCATTACTTCTCTGACTCATGCAATTATTTAGAAGCTGTTTGGTTACAAGTGTTTAGAATGTAGTATAAAAAAAATTGAGTATAAAAAAAATTCAATGTAAAAAAATTATTTTATAATTATTTGATTAAGAGTTTTATAAATTAATGATTTTATTTTTTTCTGTTTATAATATAATATATGAAAAAGGGCGTGCATGGCTAATACGATCATTTATATTAGATAGAAATCAAACCAAATACACCAAAACATTTCGATATATTTGAAATACATTACATTATATTGAAAATTTAGTTTATTTCCAACTAAATACCCAAAATATTAAAATAGGTGCATTTGAAATGCAGTGCACTCTAAATGCACGCAACCAAACAACTACTTAGGAGAGGAGGAATGGTAAAAAGTAATTTAAACTTTTGATGGGAAACAAGTTTTAGATTTTTTTTTTGATAAATTTATCTTTTTTTTTAATTATCTATCTTTTAATTGTTGAAGCCTACTTATTAACTAAGTGACACCTTAGCTTAGTTTAGTGATAAACTAGTACCCAAAGTTTATATGCAAGAATTTAAATTTAAGATCTCTGAGTTAAAAATCGACTCAACTATTAGACGTGCTTTGATGCTTTACTACTTACTTTTTGAGAAAAAAAAATAAAGATTTCGTATCAACTTTTGAATTATTTTCAAAAAATTTATGGTGAAAAAACTGTTTTGAAAATCAGAACTGTTAGAGTGTGGTGATATTAGAAAGTTACTTTTTGAATTTTTTTTAAAAAAAAATATTTGTATCAAATCAGCTTTTTCAAAAAACTGTTTTCTCCATATCAACTTTACAATCAGTTTTTTAAAAAGCTATAGCTACCCTAAATAGATCCTAAGATGTCTTGCTTGATTTAAGAATTTAATTCCATATAATTTTATTTTATATATATATATATAAAGAGAGAGAGAGAGAGAGAGAGAGAGAGAGAGAGAGAGAGAGAGAGAGAATTGAAGTAGTATTTTGGCAACAACATAAAAATTTCAGCAATATTTTATTTAAATTCTATAAATTTTGAGTGAAACACGAGTTTTATACAAAATTTTATCAAAAATCTTTAATTTGACTTGAAAATTTTGGAGCAAGTTCAAATGCAAGATGCCCACTTATATGAGCAATAACGACATCGATTAACTGTGTTATCCTACGTTCGTTCGAAAATTTTAGCATGCATGGCTTGCTCAAATTTCATGTAGGAAATTTCTTATAAGAATTTCAGTTAGTGATGCTTAAAAATTAACAGTTAAAAAATTTCCACTATGTGAAAATTTTCTGATCTTTGGTGATAAGTTATTCATGCAGCAGTCACCTCTTAATTTTGCTAAAATCTTAATTCTATATAGCACATTAATTAATTTTCTAGGTTTCACTATCATTCTCTTTAAATTCTGATTCCGCCGCAGCTCTGAAGGAATAAGCTAATGCATGCTACCTACAATAACTCCTTCGAGAGGGTTACGAACTGCATTGTTGTCGAAGGGGTAAATAAATATGAGTATTTACTATTGTAGTAATGTGAATTTTATTTTTGAATCATTTGAATCATTTTCATGGCAAACTCACACACCTATGCATTCATTAAGATTTGAACCCAAGATCTCCGAGAATGAAGTAATGCCACAATTAGTTGAGGTAAGAAAAAGCTTCATCTTAATTCTTTAAATAAAGTTGCATGTCCCATATCCATGGGAAGCTTGGGTTTACTGTCCATTGACCACCTCTCCTGTGGGTTCATGATCAAGCTTATGCTACACTTATGCTACATGTCTTTAACAATGATATTCTTTTATCTAGATGATTTCAACTAAAATATCTATCTTTTTGGAATCAAGAAAGTAAAGAAGGCTCCTTCTTTTGAAAAAATCTCATTAAAAATTGGCAAGTTTATATAGGGATAAATTTTTAGTAGCTATTGGCAATGATAATAGAATTCAGATCCTTTGGGATCCTTGGATGTGTGGCAGCAGCATTAGAGATCTCATGGGTTCTCCTTCATTCAATGCTCTACATATTGCTCTTGATGCCCATTTAAGCATTTCTACTGTTAGCTCTGGTTGGGTTATTCCACCTATATCATCTCATTTCCCCTTCTGGGATCTCATTAGCAAAATTTAAATTTCTCGTGGAAATGATTCTATGTTTTGGATGGGGCTTTCCAAACCTACTATCCATGGTATTTTGAAAGAGCTTTTCTCTAACTACCCATAGGTTAGTTGGTTCAATGTCGTTTGGCATAAAAGGTATGCTTTAAGGTATTCTCTTTATTCTTGGTTAGCTCTCAATGGGGCCTTAAAACAACTTATGTATTGGCTGCTAAAGGGATCAATATAGATCAGTTTTTGATTTTCTTCTAACGTAGTTGTTTCTTGGTCTACGCGAACTGATTTTGGCCATCTTCTAACGGGGAAAATATTACGTGAGGAGTCTAGATGCAGCTCTGCATCCGGACTCCAATCAGAATTGGACACGTGTCCACTCTTAATATATTTCTTTTTGACTTTACCACACAATAACGACGACGGGATGTGAATCGCGGACTTGCCCTACCGTTAAGTTGACGAGATTGCACTTGTTAGATGACATTTTCGCATGCGTTGGGGGCTAAATTTAGGCTTTTTTTTGCTGTGTTCATTGACTCACATATTATATTCAGCTCCCTCCTTCCCGGTGTGCATCAGTGCGAGCATCCGACCTTCCTCCAGTTTAGGGTTACTTCTTGGACATTAAAATTCGAGGTACTATCTCATCTTCTCCGTTGACATGAATCGATGAGGTATTATTTCGTGCATTCTTGAACTATAGAGCTTTTAGTGTTTTCACATTTGTTCCAACTGTTACCATCTTATTTCCTCCATCGAATACGACTACAGAAGATATTATTCTAGACTCTTTTCAAATTTTTGAGATGTACAATTTGAAGTATACACCCTTTTTTTAATTTTAATTCACTAGGGGACTTCCTATATCCCTTATAAATGCTATTATAACCTGCTTTAGATTCTTTTCAAGAGGATTTGGGTGATTTTGTAGTAATTTTTCATGTGTACACTCTACATACTCTAGAGTATACACCTTTTTTAAAAAAAAAATTAAGCCACTAGGGACTGCCTATTATGAATCTCAATGGTGTTATATGTTGTATGGAATGCCTTTCAACATAATTTGAATAATTTTATCAAGTTTAGTGTACACGGTAACTCTATGTACACTATGTACACCCTTTTTTAAATTAAACCACTGAGGGACTGCCTATTATGGAACCCAATGGTGTAATATACTGTATGGAATGCCTTTCAATATGATTTAAATATTTTTTTATCCATTTTTTAGAGTGTACACTCTAGAGTGTACACCTTTTTTGTTTTAAACCACTAAGGGACTTCCTATATCCCTTGTAAATGCTATTATAACCTGCTTTAGATTCTTTCCAAGAGGATTTAGGTGATTTTGGAGTAGTTTTTCATGTGTACACTCTCTACACTGTGAAGTGTACACCCATTTTTTTTTATTTTAGGCCATTGGGGGACTTGAAATTATAGATCTCAATGATATTATATGCTGTATGGAATGCCTTTCAACATGATTTTAGTGTTTTTTTTATCAATTTTCCAGATATACACTCTAGAGTGTACACCTGTGGTGAAAATAATATATTATTGCCTCCATCTATCCCTTTGGAAAGAATGAAAAGAAAATAAAAATATATATGCCTTATTGGGATACCATGTAGATCTGCAGATATTCTTATTAAGGTGATCGGGAATGACATTGATGAATGGTATCTCCGAAGTCACCAATCTTATAAATGGACCTAATCAATAGGACTCAAAGACTATGGGTCTTAATGCAGATTCTTCTCCTACTTTACATAGAAAAGAAAGCAGGTTTATTTTAAATCGGGTTTGTTAAGAAAGTTCCTATGGAGAGCCCCATAGTTAATTACATCTTAAGGAATGAGATTCTTTAGTTATACTCTCGATTAAGGTAAATGATCGTTATCTCCAAAGATTTTGAAGGTAGGACTATCAATCGATTGATTTATTTTTAGAAGATTAAGTGGGATTGATCAAGAGGAGGGAGTTATTATCGAAGCCAAATGAAGATAAGTAGAGGATGCTTAGGATACTAGGAAGCATAGTAAGCATCCCAAACTATCCTATGGTTGGGCTTTATATTTTTGAAATTGAGATGATTTATTTGTTTGAGTTGAATTTTTATTTGAAATCTAGGGCTTATAATTCTATAATACAAGGTCATGGAAATGCCTAAGAGGTGAGGATTTATGTTTGTAGCTCGCAAAGGGAAGTAGCAACCTCAGAACCTAAATCTAGGGAGATTTGGAGAGGGCTAAAGCATGACCTAAATCTAAGGCTAAAATGGGTATTTGGTTTACTTCCACAAGAGAGGATAAATCACCCGACTGTTTGGACTTACAACTGTTTGGGGGTGGCCGCCAACTAACTCCTCCTATGGTTTTAAATACATGTAGGCAAGCCATAGCTTTTATAAGATAGCTCAACTGTTGTTTATTTAGAAAGAGATTAAGTCCTTAAACACACTCCCTAAGAGACTAAATCATGTAGGGCATGATTTAATGACTTAAATCTAATGCAAATTTTGTTACATTTTATTTTTATTTTGGACTATTGATTTGACACAGGCTTGTAGTATTCATATGCCTAATGCATGATAAATTAGATTATAAACCAAAATCAGTGAGATAGGAGGTGTGTTTCCATCATGGCTCTCAAAGGTCAAACCAAGTTCTCTAGCATAGGTGGAAGCCCTCCAAATCAAGAGTGAAATAATATGCTTTTTATGCATGATGTGAGAAAGGAAATACAACATCTAGTTAAGGGGTTGCTAATTCTTTTATCTTGATTTTTATAACCTAGGCTTTAGGTGAGGTTATGAATTATTTAATTTTTAGTTTGAATTGATCAGTTGGATAGAAAATTTATTTTTTCTAAGAGTCTAATCGTCATCCAGGCCATACATAAAATAAAGGAAGAAACTATAAAAAGATGTCATCTTAATGCACAAGCTAAACAAACATCAATCAGTTTATAAAGCTAGTGTAAAAAGAATAAGATGCCTTTTGTGGTCAGGCTCCACCGTACAAACCCAAAAATAAATTGTGTAGCCGAGCTCTACCCTTATACAACCCAGATTACAAATGAATTAATTACAAAAATGAATTCATATTTTGGGGGTCTCCATTCTTCAATCTTCTTTCTTTCTTCTTTCTTCTTTTGGTTGGTTGGAATGTGGTGGTTCCAAAGGCTTCACATGGTACATAAGACATAGTCTTATTACCAATATTCAACCTAATCCCCCATAACAATCATTCTAAATCCTAATTGAGAAATCACATGAAATGGGAAAAAGTAAATCTAACTAACACCTACAAAATAGGGATTAGCTAAACCAAACCAAACAATCCTAAATATGTATATTGCATTAATTGGACTTAACACCCCACACATGGGTAACCAAGTCCACCTGGCCTATTTTGGATTATGCTTAGGGGTATAAGCAACCTGCATAGCAAAAAGCATTTATATTCATCTTAATTGATTTATATTCTTCTTAATTGATTTAAATGCTTAGGGGTATAAGCAACCTAGATAGCAAAAAATATTTATATGCTTACAGCGGCCCTTAAGCACAGTCCCCTATAGAAGACAATGATTAGACTAAGATCACCCTATCATTCAATGTACGCACAAACATCTAGACTAAAAATGTTACATCACAAAATAAAAGTAAACATCAAACCATACACCACACTAACATAAAGCTAGAAGTGGTGGCTTAGCCTAATGTGTGCTAGATTTATTATTGGTATGTCTTAGGCCTATGGCTTTAAGGTTATTTTCTAAGAGTGTGAAAGAGTTAAACTTGAGGGTGGTTTTCATTTAAGTGATTTAGTTGATTTGGTTGATTTATTTTGTGATTTTGGGTTTGAATGAACCTACAATTAATTACTAAGTGTTGTAAAGAGAGGAAAGAGAAGAGAACTTCTCTTTCATCCATACCTTAAGTAATTTCTAAGGTAGATTCATTATTGATTTTTATTTAGTGAATATTTTATTGTGTTTTAATTAATCATAAGTTTAGATTTTTTCTAAACAAACCTATCCAAAAAGAAAGATATTTTAAGATTAAGTAAAGTGAATTACTATCACAAAACATACAACACTTTATTTCTTCCCCAACATGTGTAACATGCATATGGATGAACCCTACGCATATCTATACATGCAAATGAGAATGTTTAGCACACCATCATGATGAATGCTAAGAGAGTTTGTTTAAAAAAAAATTGGAATGTTTCATGTATGCATGATTTTGTTAAGTAAAAAAGAAGAGATTCTTTTATCCATTATTCATATGCACATGTACATGTATGAAAAGTATAAGTGAGTATGACGTCATTATTTTCTACACCAGAGGTGTAAGGTACAAGACCAACTTGGGGCTACTTAAAGCCTTGTAACCCTGGGATGTCCAGACTAATATACCACTTTCCTTAAATACATGTGCATGTACAAAAAGAAATGAATAGAAAAGAAAGATGCAAAAAGTTTGTGTTTGTTTGTTTGATTTGTTTATGAAATTTTCATGGTGTAAGTGTGAATATCCTTCTTCAATGATAACATATGAATGAATAGGAATATATTTAAGCAAGTGTTGTGTTCTTTTCAATAGAACTATACACTTTGCAAATCTTATTCAAAACTATGTTAAAAGAGAGGGGAAGGAAAGTCACATCATGCACATCTTTATATTTTATTCACATGCAAGCTTATAAATAATTATAAGTAGTATACCTTTCAGTTGTAATGTTTGATTTATAAAATTTGAAAATAATTTTAGATTTAGTAGTGATAATAGCCATTTATACTCTTACTTTAGCCAAAACATGCAAAGTGACATAAAGGAAACATTTCATTTTTAATTTGATTTTCAAAAGGTATGAATGCATGATTTTCATATGACATACACATTTAGCATGCTAGGAAAGAAATAAAGTGAGGAAAGCATGTAAATTCGTTCACCCTACTTAATTCCTAAAGACAATCTTATGAAATAAGATTATTTAAAGTGAATCAAAATTATTTTAAAGAGATTTTTGTTTTGTTTTGAGTTTGATTTGAATTTAGGAAGTGTGAAAAGGTTTGTTGGTCCTAACCCATCTCCTACATGTGTATGTTATTTTAGTTTAATTTTAGAACCATTAGATTGATTTTATATTTTGTTTAGGTTAAGGTGTACATTAAGTCCATTAATTATCCCTTACTTACACCGCTTTAACATATTTGATCAAATAATTATGAGCCAATATATGACATAAAAATACAAGGAATTTAAATCAACAATGAAACTAAGAAAGAAAGGGGTCTAATGCATTTAGCTCACAATTAATAATTAACTAAGCTAAAGGGTTTAATTTAAGTACTTTCATAACCCTTCCCATGCATATGGCTTAGGTATGATTTCCTTAAGCTACTTAGGTTATTGAACACCTAAGTAATCTACCCAAGAAGAAATTGATTAAGTTCAGATTGATTTAACTTTAAAATTTTGATTAATTAAGCCATTTAATAAAGTGATTAGACTATTTAATTAATTTGCACCTTAATTAGATTTTTATCTAAATGAAATGAACTTAGGGGAAAAGATTTGGGAAAGAACTCCTAATCTCATTCCCTAAGTCCATTCACTGTTCTAAGGTAATTAACAAACTTAATTAATTAATTCATCACTATTTAATAGATTAATTAATCACTTAATTAAATAAGAGAGTAATTAGGAGTGAATCAAGCAATTTTTCTAATTAAACCATTAATAAATCCCAAGAAAATTAGGGGAGGCATAAGTCATCCCACTTGTTGACCTCATTATTAGAATGAGTCCTCAACCCCTCCATATTAGACATAGGACCACTCGTAGGCTTTAAGAGATCCTTAATCTTAAGACACATCTAGTGATTATACACTCAACTCCAAAATAATTGAAGAGTTAGCCATAGGAATAGGTCATGCCTTAGGAAAATTTTCCTACCCTATAGCTTGAACCAAATTCCTCACTTCCTTCTTTCAAGTCAAACTCCAAACTCATATCAGCTTCAACTTTCAATCAAATCTTGAATCAATTCAATGGATTTTCTCAAATCATGAATCAATTCCCATGATTGAAACCCATGATTGAAATCCAAATCAAATTCCAAAACCTTTCCTAAGTCACTTTGATTTCCCTCTTATGGACTTAGCCAAAATCAATTCAAATTCATGAAATTTTTCTCATAACCCATTTATATTCTTATTTATGTTCACATATATAAATGAAAGATAAATCCAAATCAATCAAAACTAAACCCAAAAATCAAATCAAAATTCCAAAAATCTTTCCTAAGTCATTTGATTCCCTCTTATGGACTTAGCCTAAATCGAGTTCAAATCATTTCAAATTCATGAAATTAACTCATAGATTTATATTCTCATTTATATTCACATGTATAAATGAAATATAAATTCAAACAAAACCAACTCCAAAATCAAACTCATTCAAAATTCATAAGCCTTTCAAGTCAAACTTGAACTTAGCCAAATCAATTTCAAATCAAGCCAACTTGATTTCTCTTCATGATTCAATCAATCCTACAATCATAAATCCAAATATAAACATAAACTTCAATCAATCAAACTCAATTCAAAATCAAATGACTCATGTTCACCTTTGAACTTAAAATTGTCAAATGAATCAAAACCCATTTGACTTCAAACCACTTGCAAATGATTTATATTTCAATCATAAGTCCATTTGTGAGTTCAATCAAACACAAATCAAGCTTTGACCAAGCCATTTGACCCACTTAGGCTCACTTGACCCAAAGTGACCTAAAGTACCCCTTATGAGCCAAATTCTAATCCTAACCAAATTGGATTGAACTAAACCGACCTAAGCCTGACATTGTAAGCAATAATCATCATAAGATGATCAATCACTTAAATTGGGTCAAACTAAGTCAACTTAGGAGTTGACCAAGTCAACACCTAGCCAAAATGAATCCTAAACTAGACAAAATTCACCATAGGCCAAATTGATTGAAACCATTGATCAAAACTCATTCATGATCAATGTTTGAACTTGACCAAATCAACATTTGAGCCTAACCTAGCCCAATTGGCCACTTGACCCAAGTTGACCCAACTTGACCTAAAAATTCAAAATATGTCAAAACTTGATCTAAGCCAAATTGATTGAAACCAATGAGTCAAGTTCATTCCAAATCACTTGTTGAACTTGACCAAAGCCTCAATTGGCCAACTAGACCCAACCTAGCCCAATTGACCATGAACCCAACTTGACCTAAAAGGTCATTTTGAACTAAATCCAAACTATATCAAAATTGATTAGAAACAAAGATATCAATCCATCTCATATGACCAACCAAACATAAACCAACCCATGGCCTAACCCAAATAGGTCAAATGAGTCAAATTGGTCAACTTTTGACCTAAATGAACTAAATTGAACCCAAAACCAAATTGAATCAAACCAAAGCCACCAAAATATTTCAAATGGTCATATGAACTTGACCCAACCCTTAGTTTGACCTAATTTGACCAAGTCTTAACTTGAAGTTGACCCATTTTGACCTAAATGGGTCAACATGAGCCAAATCATATCAACCCAACTCCAAATTCATTAAAACTTTGCCCAACCCATTTTTCAATCATACCGAACATGCCCAAAATGAAATCAAGGTCAAATGACCATTTTACCCCTAGGCCATAGGGTAACCCAAAATCAAAACCACTTAGATTTGGTCAATTCTTTCCAATGAACACTTGACATCCTCTTAGTGGAACAAATGGTCACTAATAGACATGGTGCACATGACCCAATGGGTTTGAGTCAGCCAAACCCAACCCAAACCCAAAATCGACCATCTCCTTTGAAAATGGCCACATGGAATCCTCTCCACTTTGTTTGAGCACATGGCCACCTCACCCACTCCTTTTTTGGCCAAAATCGAATGCCATGCCACTCTAAACAGCTCAAACAACCCATTGAATTGGGTCAATTGGATCAAAATGATAAGAGAAGGCTCGACCGTATATACTCCCCCTAATTTTAATTCATTTTGTCAGTCTCATACTCAATTGAGCTAAGGAAAGCTAGAGGAGCCATTGTGAAGTGATCCCAAGCCTCCTATAGTGATTTCAACTTCTCCATTTTTGGATTTACTCCAACCAAAAATAGGGGAGCTCCATTGAAATTCAAACCTACTCCACTCTAAATACCAAGTCAATTCACTTTGCAAGCTTCATCAGGGAGCTCGATCGAACTCATCCAAGCCTTCACACAAGCTCCAAAGGCAAGGGAGGGCTACTCTTGATCAAGACCGAGCCTACTTGAAGGGGAGCTTGGCCTCTGAAGGATTCATCCAATCTTAAGACCTTAAACTCAACAAAGCTTCACAGGAAGCTTCCAAGAGCGAAGCGGTGATCACCTTCCGGTGAGGTAAATCGAGCTCAATTTATTTTGAGCTTATGAAGAAATATGAGTTAGATGTGATCTCTTTGTATGTTGATGGTGTGGGTTGAGTTTGTCCAATCTGAGCTCAATCGAATGGATCTTCTAGAAGATGGATGGTGTCCATTTCTCACAGAGAAGAACATGGAAGGATCATGGGCCATCCATCCGTGCATTTTGGATAGTGGCCATGATCAAAGACATGCTACAGATTATCCCTTTAGAATTGTAGATCTAACCTCAGTCATTCCATCCTTGATCGAACGGGTGAGGAGAAAGTGCGTGGGGCTACCGCTGACGTGGCTCTATGATGTGATAACTTAAATATTAAATCTCATCATGCCACGTGAAAAGTGCATGCCGCATCAGCAGTCCACATGGCGCCGATGGGATTAAACATTTAATTAGGCTATTAAATCACCTAATTAATCATCCAAACTTCCTAAATTCATATCTAAGCCTAAAAAAATAAAAAAATATAAAATAAAGTGCATTGAATAGATTATTGAACATAGAATATTCTAAAAATAATTTCAATGGATTATGAATAGTGCTTTTCTCTGGATTCAGATCTTATTGGAAACATTATTTTACTAATTACCCTTTAATTACTCTATTGATTAATCCCAAACTTCTTGTACATAATTAGTGGGCTGACTCCTGCCTCCCCTAATTTTCTTGGGATTTATTGATGGTTAAATTAGAAGAATTGCTAGTTCATTTCTTAATCACTCTCTTAATATAATTAAGCTTTATTAAGGGTTTAATTAGTGGTATAACACTCTAACTGAGTCAATTAAGTTTTGATTAAGTGAATATGAGGTTTTGGAAATAATTTTGGGATACTTTCCTTAAGATATTCCTTAAACCCCCTTTCTTCCTTAATCCAGCTTTAATTAAAGGTTAATTCTTCAAAATTAATCTAGGTGATCTTTATTTAGAAATCTCCCACTTGTGTGAGAGGGGTTTTAAATTAAAAGTTTAATTAATCATTAATCATGAGCCAATTGCATTATTTGATTTAAATGTCATAATGGTATAAGTGAGGGATAATTAACATACTTAATTCATACCTTAACCTAATCAAAGCATAAAATTGATCTAATCACCTAAAAATTAAACTGAAACAACAAACATATGTGGGAATGGGTTAGGAATAGCAAATTCACCTCACATTTCTTAAATTAAATCAAACTCAAAATAAAATCAAACCTTCCTTAAAAATAACTTGATTTGCTTTAAACTTTTTTATTTCATATGATTGTCTTTAAGAATTAATTAGGGTGAATGTGTTTACATGATTTCATCACTTTATTTCTTTCTTGGCATGCTAAATTGTATATCATATAAAATTCATACATTCATACCTTTTTAAAATCAAATTGAAAGTTAAATGTTTTCTTTATGTCAAATTGCATGTTTTGGCTAAAGTAAAAAATATGATGGCTATTATCACTACTAAATCCAAAACTATTTTCAAAATCTATAAATCAAATACATAAAACTGAAAGTGTGCTACTTATAATTATTTATAAACTTTCATGTGGATATAAATATGAAGATGTGCATAGTGTGGCCTTCCTTCTCTTTTCTTTTAGTATAGCTTTGAATTGGATTTGACAAAGTGTATAGTTCATTTGAAAAGAACACAACACTTGCCTAACCCCATTCCTATTCACTCCTGTGCTATTACTTAAGAAGAACATCCATACTTGTACATATAAATTACATAAACAAAATAAACAAACAAATACAAACTTTTTGGATCTTTCATTTTTCATTCTTCTCTTTTATACATGTGTTTGTATTTAAAAAAAAGTGGTATATTAGTCTGGACAACCCCAGGATTGTGAGGCTTTAAGTAATGCTAAGTAGGTTTTGTGCCTTACACCCCTGGTGCTAACAATGGCACCGTACTCACTTATGCCTTTCATACATACATATGTGTATGTGAATAATAGATAAAAGAAACCCCTCCTTTATACTTAATAAAAATCATACATCATAAAGCATTCATATTTTCATTCCTATTTTCTTAAGTAACATTTCTTAGCATCCATCATAAAGTGTGCTAAACATTTCCATTTGTATGTATAGATATGCCTAGGATTCATTCATATGCATGTTATACATGATTGGTAAAGAAATGAAGTGATGTGTGTTTTGTGATATTAATTAACTTTACTTAATCTTAAAATGCCTTTCCTTTTGAATAGGTTTGTTTAGGGAAAATATAAACTTAGGATTAATTAAAACACATAATAAAACATTCACTAAATAAGATTAAACATGAATCTACTTTAGAAGTTACTTAAAGTAGGGAAGGAAAGAGAAGTTCTCTTCTATTTTCTCTCTCTTTACAACACTTATTAATTAATTATAGGATTCATTCAAACCTAAACAAAACATCAAATAAAATCAACCCAAATCAACTAAACACTTAAATAAAATCACTCATCTAAGTTGAACATCTTCATACTTAGAAAATCCAAACCTTAAAGCCATAACTAAGCATACCACACAAACCTTCTAAAGCACACACATTAGACTAAGTCATCACTTCTATCTTTAGGTTAGGATGGTGCATGGTTTGATGTTTACTTTTATTTTGTAATATTTTATTTTAGTTTGGATGTTAGGGTGAATGTGCATATAATGAATGGTAAGATGATTTTGTCTAATCATTATTTTATGCAGGGGATTGTGCTTAATGGGCATTGTAATAAAAATATAAATGCTTTTGCTGTGCAGGTGCTTATACCCCTAAGCATAATCTAATAGGTCAGGTGAACTTGGTTACCCATGTGTGGGTGTTAAGTCAAATATACATTCTTGATATTTGTATGGTTTGTTTAGCTAATATCTATTTTGTAGGTGTTTGTTAGATTTACTTTTTCTTTTCATGTAATTTTTGCATTAAGGATTTTGGAATGATTATTATAGGAGATTAGGATGAGCATTGGTCATAAGATTTCATCTTATGCACTATGTGAAGCCTTTGGAGCATCCACATTCTAGCCATCCAAAAGAAGGAACCAAAGAAGAAAGAAGAAAGAAGAAGAAAGAAGAAAAAAAGAATGAAATGAAGAATGAAGACACCTAACATGAATTTCTTTGCTTAATTGTAATTAATGAAGCCTTTAGAGATCGACTAATTTATTTTTTCAGGTTTGTGGTGGAGGTACAAATGATCTTTTATTCTTTTGCGTTAGTTTTATAAAAATGTTTGATATTTTATTTAGCTTGTGCATTAAGATGACATATTTTTCTAGTTTCATCCTTGCTTGATGTATGGCCTGGATGACGATTAGGCTCTTAGAGAAAAATAAATCTTCTACTAAATTAAATAACTCAAAATTAAAGATAAAAAACTCATAACCTCACCTAAAGCTTAGGATAAAAATTAAAATAAAAGAATTAGCAACCCCTTAGCTGGATGAGTATTTCTTTTCTAACATCATGAACAAAAGCATATTATTTTACTCTTGATTGGAGGGCTTACACCTTTGCCAGAGAACTTGACTTGACCTGTGAGAGCCATGGTGGAAACACACCTCCCCTTCTCACTGATTTTGGCCCATAATCTTATTTTTCATGCATTAGGCATATGAATCCTATAAGCCTTAGTAAAAATGATTGTCCAAAAATAAAAATAAAAATGCAATATGATTTGCATTAGATCTAGATCATTTTTCCTACTCTTACATGATCTAGTCTCTTAGGGAGTGAGTTTAAGGACTTAGTCTCTTTCTAAAATAAATAATAGCCTAGCTATCTTGCATAAATCATATGACTTGCCTACATGAATTTATAACCTTAGGAGGAGTTAGTTGGCCGCCACCCCTAGGCAGTTGTAAGTACAAATAGTCAGGTGATTTACTATCTCTTATGGAGGTAAACTAAATACTCATTTTTGCCTTAGATTTAGGTCATGCTTTTGGCCCTCGCCAAAGCTCCCTAGATTTAGGTTCTGAGGTTGCTTCTCCCCTTTATGGGCCCTAAGCATAAATCCTCATATCTTAGGCATTTCCATAATCTTGTGTTATGGAAGCATAAGCCCTAAATTTTTAATAAAAAATTTAACTCAAATAAATTAATTCAATTTCAAAATATAAAGCCTAACCATAGGGTAGTTTGGGATGCTTTCTAGTATAGTAGCATCCTACTTCATTTGGCTTGATAAGAACTCCTTCTCTTGATCGATCCCACTTGACTTTCTAAAAATAAACCAATCGATTGATAGTCCTACCTATTGAAATCTTTGGAGACAACGATCATTTACCTCAATTGAGAGTATTCCTAAGGAATCTCATTCTTTAGGATGTAATTAACTATGGGGGCTTGCCCTTGTAGGGAACTTAAAGAACCCAGTTTAAAATAAACCCTATTTTACTTTTTCATGTAAAGTAGGGGAAGAACCTCTGGTACATATGCATACCCATTGTCCTTAGGAGTCCTTATTCAAGTGATTAAGTCCATTATAGGGTGGTGACTTCTATCTTTCGAGATAGTACACCTCTCCTCAATGTCATACCAGATCATCCTAATAAGAACATATGAGGATCTACATGGTGTCCAAATGTAAAGAGTATATTTCTATCTTCATTTTATCCACATAAGTTGAAGATGGATGTATACATCTTAGAAGAAACATAAAAATTTTTTTCACCACACCACTAAATGCACCTGAGAAGTTTGAGAATAATCAATCAAATAATTAGGGAGTAATTAACATAATTATATTCCCAATAAAACCTAAATTGCATAAAATTCACTGTTCAAAAACTATCAAACTTAATTTTAGATTATTCCCCTTTGAAATATCTTCATAATGCATTTGAGTTTGTATTTTTTTTTAATTTTTCAACATTTAGTTATATATTTTTGAAAATTTTGTGATTAAAACTTAATTAAATAGCCTAATTATATAGTTAATCCCATCGATGCCATGTGGACCACTAACACAGAGTGCGCTTTCCACGTGGCACGATAGGATTCACTATTTAAGTAGTCCCATCCAATGTCACATCAGTCGGCGATGCTACACACTTTCCCTTGGACCATTCGATGAAAGATCAGATGGTCAAGATCAACCTGTGATATTAACAGGACAAATCATCAAATCTAGCATAGATTAATTAGGACCATCCATCCAAAACATGTGGGATGGACGGTCCGTGATTCATCCCTAAGCTTGCCTGCGGAAGAGGGCAACTGTCCACTCCTTAGGGCTTGATCCGAGCTTGGTTGAGCTCAGATTGAGCTAAAATTTAGCCCACACTATCATCATGCAAGGAGATATAGATCTAATGGTCAAAATGCATGGGATTATAATTTCCTTCAAAAAGGACCAAAAAATATACACCTAGGCTCAGTTTTGATCCATACTTCACCGGAGGCTATCATCGGTGCTCCCAACCATTGAGGTAGCTTTGTCTAGTGGAGACGAAGCTCTATTGAAGATTTGAGGGCTTGAGGTTGAGTGGATCTTCCTATGGACCAAAATGGGCTTCAATTTCTTGCGGCCTCGATCAAACTCTCCCTTCCTGTGGCTTGAGAGCTTGGATGAAGACTTGGGTGAGCTCGATTGGGTTCTCTCAAAGTGCTTGAAGGAGGAATTGAGCTAAATTTGAGTATTGTGTGAGATTGAAAATCCCTTGAGCTCCCCTATTTTTGGCTTGAAGAAACCTAGAATGGAGAAATCAAAATGGGTTGGGGGAGCTTGGAGAGACTTGGAAATGCTTGTTCTGGCTTCTTATGCTTCAATCGAATGTGATTCTGGGAAAATGAAATGAAATTAGGGGGAGTATATCTTCCCCTAGAAGGATCAGATGGCCGAGCTTGCATATGCCATTTTGATCAAATTGATCACAAGGGTTGAGTTGGTTAGGCTATTTTGGATACCATATGGTTTGGTTTGGCTAGAGGGTGGTGGTGGAGAAGTTCCCATGTGCAAAATGAGGTGGAGAAGTGATTCCCATAGGCTCATTTTGAGTGGGGTGGTCAGTTTTGGCCTTGGGTTGGGTTTAGCTAACCCAAACCCATTGGGTCATGTCCACCACACCCACTAGTGTCCACTTGGTCCACTAAGATGGTGCCAAGTGGCTATGAAAAGGATATGACCAACTTCCAAGTGGAATTGGCCATAGGTCACCCCTTGAATTAAGGGTAAAATGATCATTTGGCTTTGATTTTATTTTGGGTAGATTTAGAATAGTTTGAAGTTGGGTTGGTCCAAATTTCAAAGAATTTGGAGTTGATTTAATATCATTTGGCTAATGTTGACCCATTTAGGTCAAAATGGGTCAAGTTGACCAATTGATCAAATTAGGTCAAACCAAGGTTGGGTCAAGTTCATATGACTATTTAAAATGTGTTGGCATCATTGGTTTGGTTCAATTTGGTTTGTATTTGGTTTTGGTTCATTTGATTTCATTTAGGTCAAATGGGTCAAGTTGACCAATTTGATCCTTTTGACCTAATTGGGCTAGGTCTTGGGTTGGTTTAGATTTGGTTGGTCATTTGAAATATGTTGCAAGCTTTGGTTTTAATCAATTTTGGCTCAATTTGACCTTTAAGGTCAAGTTGGGTTCAAGGTCAATTGGGCTAGGTTGGGTCTAGTTGGCCAATTGAGGCATTGGTCAAGTTCAACAAGTGATTTAGAATGAACTTGACCCATTGGTTTCAATTAATTTGGCTTAGATCAAGTTTTGACACATTTTGACATTTTAGATCAAGCTGGGTCAACTTGGGCCAAGTGGCCAATTGGGCTAGGTTAGGCTCAAATGATGACTTAGTCAAGTTCAAACATTGATCATGAATTGGTTTTGATCAATGGTTTCAATCAATTTGGCCTATGATGGATTTTGGCTAGTTTAGATTTCATTCAGGCTAAGTGTTGACTTGGTCAACCCTTAGGTTTGACCTGGTTTGACCCAATTTGAGTGATTGATCATCTCATGATGATTGTTGCTCACAATGTGAGGCTTAGGTAGGCTTAGTTCAATCCCATTTGGGTAAGATTAGAATTTGGCTCAAAAGGGATACTTTAGGTCACTTTAGGTCAAGTGAGCCTAAGTGGGTCAATTGATTTGATTAAGGCTTTAATCAAGTTTGATTGAACTCACATATGGACTTGTGATTGAAATATAAATCCATTTGCAAGTGATTTGGAGTCAAATGTGTTTTGATTCATTTGACAATTTCAAGTTCAAAGGGTGAACATGAGTTTGACTTCGGTTTGAGTTTTGAATTTAGTTTTGGTTTGATGATTGAAGTTTATGTTTATATTTTATTTCATGATTGAAGGACTGATTGAATCATGAAGAAAAATTATGGGTTTGGCTTGATTTGAATTTGATTTGGCTAAGTTCAAGAATTTGACTTGAAAGGCTTAGGTTAAATTTTGGTTGAATTTGGATTTGATTTTTTTGAATTTAGTTTTGGTTTGATGATTGGAGTTTGTGTTTATATTTGGATTTATGATTGAAGGATTGATTTAATTATGAAGAAAATCAAGGGTTTGGCTTGATTTGAATTTGATTTGGCTAAGTTCAAGAATTTGACTTGAAAGGCTTAGGTTGAATTTTGGTTGAATTTAGATTTGATTTTTGAATTTAGTTTTGGTTTGATGATTGAAGTTTATGTTTATATTTGGAATCATGATTAAAGGATTGATTAAATCATTAAGAAAAATCAAGGGTTTGGCTTGATTTGAATTTGATTGGCTAAGTTATAGACTTTGACTTGAAAGGCTTAGGTTGAGTTTTGGTTGAATTTGGATTTGAGTTTTGAATTTAGCTTTGGTTATTTGAATTTATATTTCATTTATATTTGTGAATATAAATGAGAATATAAGTGAGTTATGAGAAAATCTCTTGAATTTGAATTGATTTGGATTTGATTTAGGCTAAGTCCATAAGATAGAATCAAAGTGACTTAGGAAAGGTTTTAAAATTTGGAATTCAATCATGGGTTTTCAATCATTTGGAATTGATTCATGATTTGAGAAAATCCATTGGAATTGATTTAAGATTTGAGAAAATCAATCAAGTTAGAATTGACTTGAGTTTGAAGTTGATTTGATTTGGAGTTCAATTTGAATTTGAGAAAATCAATTAAGTTGGAATTGATTTGAGATTTGATTTAGAATTGATTTGGGATTTTGATTTGAATTGATTTGGAGTTTGACTTGAAAGGAGGAAGTGAGGATTTGTTCAAGCTATAAGGTAGATAAATTTTCCTAACACCCCTAAGGCATGACCTATTCTTATGGCTAACTCTTCTAAGTCTCTAGGGTTAGGTTGAGTGTCCACCTAGGGACTAGAAGTGTCATAAGACTAAGGGAACTCTTAGTGTCTAAGAGTTGTCCTATGTCTAAGATGGAGGGGTTGAGAGCTCATCATAAAAATGAGGTCAACAACACCCTTTACACTCTAGAGTGTACACCCTTTACACTATGGAGTGTACACCCTTTACACTCTGGAGTGTACACCCTTTACACTCTTGAGTGTACACCTTTTTTTAAATTAAACCTCTGAAGGACTGCCTATTATGGATCTCAATTGTGTAATATGCTGTATAGAATGCCTTTCAACATGATTTAAGTAATTTTTATCAATTTTTAGATTGTACATTATGTACACTTTGGAGTGTATACCCATTTTTTTGTTCTAAACCACTGGGGAACTTCATATATCCCTTGTAAATGCTATTATAACCTGCTTTAGGTTCTTTGTAAGAGGATTTGGGTGATTTTGGAGTAGTTATCCATGTGTACACTTTGTACACTCTAGAGTGTACACTATTTTTTTATTTTAGGCCACTAGGAGACTTGGAATTATAGATCTCAATGGTCTTATATGCAATATGGAATGCCTTTTAACATGATTTCAATATTTTTTATAAGTTTTCCAGAGTGTACACTCTATACACTCTGGAGTGTACACCTTTTTTTAAAATTAAACCACTAGAGGACTGCCTATTATGGATCTCAGTGGTGTAATATGTTATATGAAATGTCTTTCAATATGATTTGAGTATTTTTTTTATCAGTTTCCCTAGAGTGTACACTCTGTACACTCTAGAGTATTTTTATTTTAAACCACTGTGGGACTTTCTATATCCTTTCTAAATACTATTATAGACTGCTTTGAGTACTTTTCAGGAGAATTTGGGTGATTTTGAAGCATTTCTCTAGAGTGTACACTTTAGAGTATACACCCTTTTTTTATTTTAAACCATTGGGACTGCCTATATCACTTCTAAATGCTAATATAAGCTACTTTGAGTTCTTTCGAGGAGGATTTATGTGATTTTGGAGCAATTTTCCATGTGTACACTCTAGAGTGTGCACCCTTCTTTTTAATTGAAACTATTGAGGGACTACTTATTATGGACCCCAATGGTGTAATATGTTGTATGGAATGCCTTTCAACATGATTTGAATATTTTTTATCAGATCACCCGAGTGTACACCCTGTACACTATGCACTCTATTTTTTATTTTAAACCACTAAGGGGACTTCCTATATCCCTTGTAAATGCTATTATAACATGCTTTAGGTTCTTTCTAAGAGGATTTGGGTGATTTTGGAGCAATTTTTCATGTGTACATGTTGTACACTCTGAAGTGTACACCCATTTTTTAAAATTAAATCACTGGGGAATGCCTATTATGGATCTCAATTGTGTTATATGCTATATGGAATACCTGTCAACATGATTTGAGTATTTTGTTATCAGTTTCTAGAGTGTACACCCTTTTATCATAGGGATGTCAAATATAGGGAAGGTCACATGGCAGAAATCCCCATTGTCAAAATCCAATTTAATAGATTTTAAGAATAAAATTGAGAAGCTCGATTATCCGCTAAGCTCAGCACAGTTTGTGAAGTTGTACATACAATTTTTGATTTCAAATATATTTTTAATATCATAATTACAGAGTGGCATCAGACCTAATCTCCTATGTTGATAATATAGAGAAATTTGTAGGTTATAATTGGCCAAAAGCCATATGGAGCTTCATGGTTTCATAATTTGATGTGATTACATCAAAAATCTTGATGCTAAAGGCACCCGGGTACATGAGTGACTTTATCACTCTTTTGATGGTATGTGTTACATTTTTTGATTTATATTGTCACATACATTGAAGCTAACTTATGCAACTCTTTGCCGCATATTTGGGCTGTTGAGCACACAAGAGTCCTAAGGCCCTCAGTTCCCTCTGCAAAGCCCCGTATGTTACGGTGGCCAAAAATAAAGTTTGAAGAGGATTCTGTTAGTGGTCTGCAAGGACACCATGTAATGTTAATTAGACTTATTTCATTTGCATCGAAAATGATTTATTCCTATTGCAAATTACTAATCTTTCTTATTGGTGTAACGTAGGTCTTCCAATCATTTCAAGACATATCAGAAGAGGAGACTTGGCTCTTCGAAACATTACCCTCTGTCCAATAGCCACCTCATAGTGATCCCCAGAGGAGTCTCATTCCAAGTCCAAGGAATGATGCCCCATGCAGATCTCCTTACATCTCTCCTTGATATTCTCCTCCTTCATGTGCGTCTAGCTTGTCATCTGCTACTACCCCTACAGAGAGTGTTGAGAAGGAGAATATACTTTCATCAATCAAGGCCCTGGGGGATTGACTAACATTTTTTGAAGCTACAATAACTAGGAGAGTATATGATATTATTGCACAGCTTGCTATCCTTCGGGTGAGGATTGGTGGACAAGAGAGTCCAAGCATGGGAGAAGCTCTTGAGGAGGCTAGCACAGCGGTAGCCACAGAGGCCACCCATCCAAAGGAGCCTTTGGAAACCACATAAGCAAAGGATATACAGTTGAGTGTATATGAAGGCCCTACATTAGAAAAGACACTGCTCAGCCTTTAATCAGAAGCATAGCACACGGTGTGAAGGTGAGACAGCTTAGAAAGAGGAAAACAGTCCCATCCACATTCACATGGGTGTATAGAAAGATGTGGAGAGCAACAAAGCTTGTTGTTGTTGCTACACCAGATGTAGAGAGAGTAGATGAGATATTTCTTATCTATTACACCACTTTAATCTAATAAAGTTGATTTTAGTAATTTTCTATATAGGCGAGTATAGAAGAAGTTCCTACAACAGAGGAACAAACTACAATAGTTATAATAGTGGTTGAGGAACTAAAGGATATGGTAAAAAATTACATTCCTTGCAGGTAGCTGAGGCATAAAAGACCATTGAATTCTCATCAAGAGATGTTCTTCCGAAGCCAATGCTAGAGTTGATTGACGCATCTCGCACCCTATTTAAGGATAAGTATGTCATTGTTTAATATATTCATTTCAGTATCCATAAAATCACCCTTCAATTTAGATTGCTAATATGCCCATGCGCCACATGTAGAGTGAATATTTTCTAAAATATCATTATTGCTAGAGGACAAATTGATGAATTACTAACAGATTAGTATTTTTCTGATGCATATATTGCTGCCTTTGCCTATTTGCTGGACGAGAAGAATAAGATCTGTCCTGGGTTATATGTCCCATATCTGTATATCTCATGTCTACACTGGGTGAGTGCATGCAAGGAGGATTGGGTTATAAGATGCCTTCCAATTTTTAGTTTGTTTTAACCTTGTTAATTTAACTTTTCTTTGGATTTTTGTAGAATTATGCCTAATATGGCTTGTTAAAGGGAAACAAAATGTTCATACAACATGTTAATGCAGACATTGTATCAAGATTTAATCT
The DNA here is from genome assembly GCA_021442155.1 of Cymbidium sinense. Classification (NCBI taxonomy): domain Eukaryota; kingdom Viridiplantae; phylum Streptophyta; class Magnoliopsida; order Asparagales; family Orchidaceae; genus Cymbidium; species Cymbidium sinense. Next base: position 41,358,607 of record CM038218.1, read on the forward strand.
TAATTCTAATTATTAGTAATCATCATTGGACACTACTAGTGGGGCATATCGAAAATGGGCCATGGTTCTTTTACGACTCACTACCGAACCCAATCCACAAGGATGTATGTCTTGATATTGTAAGAATCCTTGGCTTCCTCAGTTTCTCCTAAATACATAATTTATAACTACCACATTTTCTTTGTCTTGTTGCATGTGTAGATCAAACTACTTATCAAAGATGCACGAGAGGCTTTCGAGACCAACCCTGCAGAATGGCTAGTCAAAGCCATCACAGGTATACCAGTCTAGGAGAATAGCATTGACTGTGGTATGTCTGTATGCAAATATATGGAGGTAGTGGTCAGCAAACGTCCAAGGGATTGGGCACAACACAAAGACTGGCCAAAGAGGATGAATTTCTTTAGAGCGGAGTTTGTTTACGTTATTTTCTGCTTAAATATGAAATAATTGAATTATACATTATTCATAGCCTAAGGGTTTGTGTATATATGAATTATTTGACCACAACTGTGTATGTACATAATCTCTTTAAGTATTTATCTTGTACATTTCTTCATGCATGCTCATATGCTGTATGAAGTGCCTTCTAATAGCATTTGAGTAATTGTATGTCCAGTTTTTTAGGGTGTACACCCTTAATTTTTAAATTTGAATAATGGGGGCCTTGAAATTGTATATCTCAATGATTTTATATGCTGTTTGGAGTCCCTTTCAACATGAATTGAGTTTTTTCTATCAATTTTCTAGAGTGTACACTCAGATACTCGGGTACACCCTTATTTTTAAATTTAAATGATGTGGTCTTCCAATTATGGATCTAGATTTTATATGATAAAAATGAATTGAGAATTTTAATTTTACAGATACACTATATACTGGAGTGTACACTCAGACACCATAGAGTACACTGTACACTCATACACTGAGTGTAGCCTTATTTTAAAATTTAAATAATGGGGGGACTTCCAAATATGGATCTCAATGATCTTATATGATGTTTGGAGTCCCTTTCAACAAAAATTGAGTTTTTTCTATCAATTTTCTAGTGTACACTCTAAGTGTACACCCTTATTTTTTAAATTTAAATGATGCGGGTCTCCTAATTATGAATCTCAATGATTTTATATGATGTATGCAGTGCGTTTAAATAGGAATTGAGAATTTTTTGGTCGCTTTTCTAGAGTACACTGCACACTGGAGTGTACAATCTTATTTTTAAAATTTAAGTAATAGGGGGACTTCCAAATATGGAACTTAATGATTTTATATGCTGGTTGGAGTCCCTTTCAACAAAAATTGAGTTTTTTCTATCAATTTTTTAGAGTGTATATTCTATACACTCTGGGGTGTACACCCTTATTTTTTAAATTTAAATGATGCGGGTCTTCCAATTATGGATCTCAATGATTTTATATACTATATGGAATGCATTTAAATAGAAATTGAGAATTTTTTGATCAATTTTCCAGAGTGTACACTCTATACACCCTGGAGTGTACACTATGTACACCATGGAGTGTACAACCTTAGTTTATTTTATGTTGAACTATAATTAGTTTGAGATAATAAAATGAGCCATCAGAGAAGCATAAATTAATTTAGCAACTTATGAAAAAAATCTAATAAAATATACCTAAAGGTTTTTATATACAAAAAAAAGATAAAGAAAAGCAAAATTATTTATGCTTTTAGAAATAAATTACATAATATTCTCATTTATTTATCTAGCTCTTGCCATGTTCTAAAGCCGTCACAGTCTACATTGCATAAAGGTTCATAAAATACACATTTGAAATATTGTACTGGACTATTTAATTCACTTCACTGAAATATGTTGAGTTGAGCGTCAAAGTACAATATTGTAACAGTGGATTAAAATACATTCATTCAAATTATGTAAAAAATTAGATATTTATATGAACACATTAAATTTGGGCTTCAACTAAACATAAAAAAGCTGTAACTAAAATATATTTGTCCCTCTGCTTCACGCATTAATATCTCCCTCTAATGATATCCATCATTAGCTTGGCGTATCCTTATGCCGACTAACTTACTGTTGAGCTGGAGTGAAATTCTAAATTTGAAAACATCGAATTAGTTGCTGAAATCTAACAACAAAACTAAAGTATTATACATGCATACTCTTAAAAATACTCTGGCATTATAGAAAAAGTGTTACAATAGGTGACTCTTTATTTCTGCATCTGTTGCTACTTGTTTATTCTTCTCTATAACATTAAAAACATAATGTGTTCAATTCTGACAGTAATATTTAAAGAGTAAAATTTTAAAAACTAGTAAAAAATTGCTCTTGACTTTCGTTATTTCTCACCCAATATCCTTTCAACCCTGCATTAGAAACACCCTTTAGCCGCATCTTAGTTGGGTCCTTTGGTAAGTCTAGAGTACATCTGGAATCTCTTATAGGAGACTTCTTTTCTTCTTTGCTTTATCAATTGGAGGTGAATACCCACTTAATATAGAATCAACATTATCAGATAATTTCTTTAAAGAATCCAACATGTACTTCTCAGCTTCTTTATTAACTCGTGCTCTAGTGCTTATTTGATATGAATATTAACTGATGTGGTTCCAAAAAAGAATGTCTATCGGATTTTTATCATAACCTTCTAAATCTTTAAAGCATTTGTAAGCACTATCAAAGTAGATATCCTTCTTTGCTCTAGAAGATCATCGCATGAGAAGATACTTCTCCAAGATCCTCACAATATCTTCTAGACTCAAGACTCTAATGCAATGGGCATAGAGTAATCCCATCATTTCAAATTTTTTATAGCTATAAGTTATATTCAGGCATGCCTTGTCCAAATGAATAGTCCATGTCTTGGAAATATTGGTTTTCTCTAAGTTTGTTATGAAATATTCCATGGGATTGTCATCCGAGACATTTGCTGCTAATCCAATAACTCCATGTAAAAATTCTTCTTCAAAAAAAGTGTAAAGCTTTCTTGTGTAACTTAGCGGCTTGCTTCAATAGAAGACTAGTTCTAACTACTGGAATAATTATTGACTGGCTACATTTGAAATCTTCATCATATTGATTCCATCTCCATTTGTCCATAACCTTCTCAATCCCAAGAAATAATTGGTGATAGAGCTTGTTGGTTTAGAGATTCCATGACATACATTATTCATAGACTCACTTCGTTGCATTGATAAAATACCCATGAAGAATGAATATTTATTGAATGAGGTAGACTACTTAGTTTTTAATTTTGTATAGCTCAGCTAGCCAAGCATGATCCTGTGAATTCCCTTAATCTAGCATCTTAGACTAATGGTGATCAAACTCTTTTTTTGAATCACATTTATTCATGCATTTATAGAAGATACTCTGTACAAACTTATTATTATTAAAGCAATGTATCTTTGAAGGAGCTTTCTTAAAAATATGCCATTGGCACAACCTATGGTGAGTATGAGGTAATATAATTTCAATGGCTCTCACCATTGCTTGATCTTGATCAATGAATATTGTTATAGGGTGCCTCTCATTCATTAGCCGGATAAATATTTTGAATAGCCATATGAATGACTCAATTATCTCTTCAGATAGAAATGTTACTCCAAATAAAATATTTTTTCAATGATGGTTGACTCCAACAAAATGTGTACAGACTAGATTATATTTATTGAGTCAATAACTTGTATAAAAAATTATGACATCCTCGAAACAATCATAGTCTATCCTTGACATGCCATCAGTCCAAAAAAAAATTCACCAAGCCATTCGACTCATCAACTTGGACATCCCATGCAAAAATTCCATCTTCCGACTACCTTTCCTTGAACAATTATATTAATGCATTGGTATCACTATTTACAATCCTTGATCTTCTTTCTTTTTGAATATAATTGAAACCATCTCTTTTTATAAAGCCAACATCCTCCACTCTACCAACTTCCTTACTAAGATTGCTATATACATTAGTTGCTCTAATTCCAGCCTCTATCATTGACTTTAACATTGCTGCCTTCTCTTCGTTGATGCCTCTATAAGATCTTAGAGGATGTAGGTCACCTGGCTTTACTAATGAATGATTATGAGTTTATATAAATTTTTTACCTTCCAATTCCCATCTAAATCAATACAGAATCTAATCATGGTAAGATAATCGGTCCTAGTATCTATTTTCTAAAATTTAACTGAGTAGTTCAGATTGAGACCCTTTCATACCTAATTTTGCACATAAATAATCTTTGGATTTCAAATTCTTAGAGTTCGGCTAATAACTAGCATGATCCTTCCGGACACTGAATCCAATTTGATGTGCATAATCACAATAGAGTTCATATGCCTCCTTTTCATTATGAACAATAGTGCAAAGAAGTTTGCCTACAATTGGTTCATGAGACATAATAACTTCATCATTACACTGATGTTTTGCCTCATTCACCTGCGTCGACACACACTCGCATTATAAAAATCTATATAACATGTATAACTATGAACTCAAAGCAGGTTATAATAACATTTACAAGAGATATAGGAAGTCTCCCAGTTGTTTAAAATAAAAAAAGGGTATATAGAGTGTACACCCAGAATGTACAAATCGTTGAAAATTTCTCAACATACACCATTGGATCCATAAAAATGTGGTGTTTATTTTAGATTTATGTGATGTGTGTGTGTGGGGGGGGGGGGACACCACGTAGATCTAAGGATGTACTTATTAAGGTGATCATATACTACATTAAGGATTAGCAAACTATCTTAAAAGATAGAAATCACTACCCTATAATGGACCTAATCACCTAATAAGGACTTCTAAGGCATGATGGGTCTTCGAATGTACCAGAGATTTTTTCCCTACTTTACATGGATGCATAAAGTAGGATTTATTTAAATCGAGTTCTAAAGTTCCTTATGGGGGCAAGCCCTCATAGTTAATTACATCTAAGGAAGGTGAATTCCTTAGGAATACTCTCGATTAAAGTAAGCAACTATTGTCTCCAAAGAATTCAAAGATAGGATTATCAATAAATTGGCTATGTTTGGAAGATCAAATGGGTTAGATCGAAAGGAGAGATTTATTATCGAAGTCAAAAGGAGATGAGTAAGGGATGCTCATGATACTAAGAAGCCTAGTGAGCATCCTAAACTATCCTATGGTTGAGCTTTATATGTTTGAAATTGAGAAGAATTATATATTTAAGTTGAAATTTTATTAGAAATCTAGGACTTATAATCTCACAGTACAAGATTATGGAAATGCATAAGAAGTGAGGATTTATGCTTGTAGCCCTAAAGAGAAACAACAACCTCATATCCTAAATCTAGAGAGCTTTAGTAAGGGCCAAAGCACGACCAATATCTAAGGTGAAAGTGGGTATATTATTTGTTTCCATAAGAGAGTAAAACCACTGGACTTATAACGCAGTGGTAGCCTAACTCCTCCTACATTTTAAAATCATGTGGTTAAGTCATATGTTTTGCAAGATGGCTAGATTATTATTATTTAGAAAGAAAACTAAAGTCTTTAAACCCACTCCCTAAGAGACTAGAGCATGAGTGGTATGAATAATGACTTAGTCTAATGCAAATCTTATCAAATTTTATTTGATTTTGACTCTTCAATTTAACACAGACTATAGGATTTTATATGCCTAAATGCATGATGAAGTTGATTATGGGCCAAATCAAGAGAAAGAGGTGTTCTCATAGGCTCTCAGGTCAAGCATTTCCTTATGTGCAAGATGGAAACCTCTCTTTCAAGAGAGGAACAAGATGATATGCATGATATGTTTAAGCAACATTTAAGGGTTGCTAAATATTTTATTATCTTGATTATATCCTAGATTTTATGTGAGGTTATGAGTTATTTTAAAAATTATAAGTTGTAGTTGGGGCAAAAAATTTATTTTTTTCCTAACGGATCAAGCCACACATTAAATCATCATACATAAAGAAACTAGAAAAAAAAACATGTCATTTCTATTGCATAATGTAAACAAATCATCAAACAATTTATAACCTTAACATGAAAGAATAATAGGCGGTCTGCGGTTGGGTACATATACAACAAAAAAAAAATATGGGTAGTCGAGCTCTACAATTATACAACCCGGTATATGAAAGAATACTTACAAATTATAAAATGATTAGTGTTATGGGGATCTTCAAGTCTTCATGCTCCCTCAATTTCTTCATTTGATTTGCTCCATTTGATTTGGTAGGCTTATAGGCATCATATGACACCCTAGGATTAAACCTTCTAGATAATATTCAACCTTAACCCCCATAACACTTAACCAAATTCCTAATGCATAATTACATTAAAAGAATGGAAAAGAAAATCTAACTACACCTGTAAAATAAGTGTTAGCTAAACACACCATACAATCCAAGTAGTTATATGAATAATTTGGACTTAGCACTTTGCACATATGTAACCAAGTCCACCTCTCCTAATGTAGATTATGCTTAGGGGTTAAGCAACTTGCAAAAGAGAGCATTTATATTTATTTTAAGCATCCCTTAAGCAAAATCTCTTGTAGAAAATATGATTAGGCTAATCACAACCTAACATATAGTCTATAAAATACACACCCTAACATCAAGTCTACAATAGTACATCAAAAAATAAGTATACATCAAACCATACACCGCCCTAACATAAAACTAAAAGTAGTGACTTAATCTAATGTGTGTGTTTTAAGCATTGTGTGGCATATCCTAACTAGGCTTTAGAGTTAAGATTTTCTAAGTATGAAGGACTTTCAATTCGAAAGGGTTGTTTCACTTTAAATGGTTTGACTGATTTACAAATTTTACTTAATATTTCCTTTTGTTTCATTTGACCTACACTCAACAACTAAGTGTTATGAAGAGAAAGAAATAAAGGATCACTCTCTTTTATCCCTACCTTAAGTCACATCTAAAGCAAATTAATTAATCAATTCCCTTTAGTAAATGACTTATTACATGTTTTAATTAGTCCTAAGTTTAGGTTCACTTTAAATAAACTCATTCAATAAGAAAGGCATCTTAAGATTAGTTGGAATGAATTATTATCACATAACACATATTTGTTCATTTCTTTCCATCATGTATATCATGCATATGATTAAATCCTAAGCATAGCTATACATGTAAATTATATCTTAGCACACTTAAATGATGAATGTGAGTAAAGGTATTTTGAATTATTATTCCATTTGATTGAATGATTTTGTCATATTAATCTAAAGCTCTATCTAAATTTTTTTTGCAAAAGCATAAAGAAAGAACCTTAAATCACATGACTAGTCAACTCAACCAATTAAATAAGGTATAAATGCATATCTTTTTAATAAAAAAGGGGTTTTCATTCATTAGCTAAGTACACATTCACATGTATAAAAGTTTTAACCAAGTACGTCACCATTATTCTGCACTAAAGGAACGAGGTAGGGATCTCCTTATGGCTACTTAAATTTGTGCGTCCCTGGAATGTCCAGACTAATATACCCATTATCCTTAGATACAAATGGATGTATAAACAACTATAAGAATAGAAAGCCATGCAAAATTTGTATTTTGATTTGATTGATTTATTTTGTGTAAATGAATTAAAGCTCTATCTAAATTTATGTCCAAATGCATACTGAATGAAATCAAAGATCATCATTGTTTTACACTAAGAAGCGAGGTAGGAACCTCTTAGGGCTACTTAAAGTCATGTCCCTAGAATGTCCAGACTAATATACCATTAACATTCTTACTTATACAAATCAACATGAATGTAAGAAAGAGACTTTATTTCATACACTAAATTTATATTCTCTTGCATTTCTATGTAATATAACTAAGTTACAATATATATGTATATATATATATATATATATATAATATATATATATATATATATATATATGATATATATATATATATATATATATATATGTTCATTCATTAATAAACTTTGAAAATATTTATTTAATAGTGATACATACATATTTTTAATTAAGGCAACATTTTATCAAATTAACATAAAAGAAATCATTTTTATTTGATTAATTTGAAAGACATGAATGCATGAATACAAGTGGCATACAATATTTTAGCATGATTGGAAATAAATAAAGAAACACAAGCATGTGATTTCATTCAATCCAACTAAGCCCTAAGGACAATCATATTAAACAAGCTCATTTAAGATAAATCAAAGTTTCTTAAAGCCATTTTTTATCTTTATGTTCAGTTTTAGTTAAGGAATGTAAAAGAAGTTTGCTAATTCTAATCTCATCCTCCATGTGTGAGTTAATTTGGTTTAATGAAGAATAATTTAGGTTGATTTTATGTCTTAATTAGATTGAGGTATGAATTAAGTCCATTAATTAACCCTTACCTACATCCCCTCAAGCTAGCTAACTAAATAATGATGAGTCAATATGAAATGCAACCATATGAAAAATAATTTGGCAATGCTCCTAAGAAATGAAAGAGGCCTAATGTAATTGGCTCATAATTAATAGTTAATTAAATTTAAGGAGCTCACTTAATTACTTTCATGGTTTTCTCACACATGTGAGCTAATCATAATTTCATTAGCTCTCTCTTTAAGTTATTGAACACCCAAAGAGCTACCTAAGATTGATTAAATAAAGTTAGGTTGTGAATAAATGGATTTTAAATTAATTTCATTAAGCCTTTGATTAATTGATTAAATTCTTTGATTATGTTATAATTAGAATGATGAAATTAACTTAAGAAAAGGGATCAAGGAAGAGGCCTCAATCCTAATCCCTAAGTCATTTCAAACACTCAATTGGGCTCAGAAATAATTAGGTTCCCTCTTATTTTGATTGGTTAATTAATTATTTAAGCTTTTTTAATTAACTTTAAAAAAATGAAAAGGTTTAATGAAATGGTTATAAGGAATAAACCCAAACCACTTCCTTAAGACTTCCCACCATTAACAGAGGATAATAAGATTAATTAATTAATTAAATCAATATTAATTTTCTTAATTATCACTAATTAAGGTTGGAGAGTAATTAAGGCTTAATCTATTGATTTTCCTAATTAATTATCCAATAAATTCTAAGAAAAATAGGGGAGGCAGAGATCATCCCCCTAAATATCTTTAGAAAATTTGACATTAATTGAACAACTAATCAGAGAGTAATTAGGCTAATTAAGTTTTTAATTAAAATTTAATAAGTAAAAATAATTGTTCCAAATTAATTAATCATAATTTTAATGGATTCTACTCTGAAATATCTTCAAAATGAGCCCTCATTTATATTTTTTTGGATTAGTTATGATTTTAAGAAGGTTTAATTTGAAAAATTAATTACAACAGCCCTAATTAACCCTTAATCCTATCGGTGCAACGTGGATGTTGACATGCATGCACTATCCACATGGCGTGACGGGATTAGGTATTTAAGTTGTCACGTTTGTCATTGACTTGAATTGCGACGGACGCTCTATCTGATCTAAGATTGGACGACCACGATCAGACCCGCGGTTTCAAAAGATTAATCGAGGGATCTATGTATGATTTGATCATAATCGTCCATTTTGATCACATGAAATGGACAACCCATGATCCGTCTCCTTCACGAAAGATGGATGCCATCCATCTTTTCCCGTTCAATCCGAGCTCACCCAAGCTCAGATTGCCTCCAAAATCATTGCAGACCTTTGGGGAAGGGAGACACACACATCCAATGGTTAAGATTCACTCAAATGCACATTCACTTCACAAAGGACCAAATGATTTTCACTATGGAGATCGATTTTGTAAAGTTACCTCACTGGAGCTAATGTTTGGCGGTGAGGGCGAGGAGGAGCTTAGTTGAAACAGGCTATTGAGCTGGAGCCTTGATTTGGTGTAGAGTCTCTTCGACCAAGCCGCATAGAGCCTCAAATTTCAATCCTCGGTCTCGGTTGGAAGGCTAGAGGATGATTCGGTTGGTTTCGATGAAGTATGAGAATGGTGTGGGTGGAGGAATTGTGATTTAATTGAGTAGAAAGGGAGTATTGATTGAAAAGTTGCCCTATTTCAGTTTTGCATGGAGAGGAGAAATCTGAGGGAGGCTTCAAGAATGCTTGGAAAAGCTTTGTGTGGTTTCAAAATGCTTAGGGAACTCTCATAATACAAATCTTGTCAATTCCCACTCGAATTAGAGGAGTATACCCCAAAATCGTGCGTGTTGGATGGACGGGATGGGTTGGCTTATTTGCAGGTAGGCCACTATGGGAGGCGCCCCCGTGGCTCATTGAGTGGAGGAGGCTGTAGGAGCTAAGGGGATGGTGTGCAAAAGTCTCTTATCTTGAATCCATGGGTTTTCAATTTTGGCTTGAATGAGGAGGTTGAACTCCCATTGGTCCTTGGCCAACTTAGGGGCGATTATGTGAGCTAGGTGGGTTAGGTGGAGCCTCACTTGAGTGCTTGGGGGCTACCATGGTGATGAGGGAGTCAACTTTGCTTGTTAATATGAAGATCCAATAGAAAGAAGGTTTGTCCAATGGCTCATTGCTTGGGTGGGGCCCCCTATAGATTTGAGTTCATTTGGGAATGAGTTAGGATTGGTTTAGGTTGGGTTAGGCTAGGTCCTAGGGTCCAATAGGTTGTTTTGGGTGATTTGGCTTCATATGGTCAAAGTATGAATTGGGTGAAACCAAGACTTAGGTTAGGTTCAAATAATATTTTGAAGAATTTTGGTTTAAGTGGTTTTGATTAATTTGGCTTAGATTTGATTTTGGCTCATTTGGATTCAAATAGGTCAAATGGGTCAACAATTTGACCAATTTGACAAAAAATTAGGTTGGCTAGTTGGTTCATGTTCAATTGGTTAATTGAAAATGATTGTAGGCTTTGGTTTGATTTAATTTAGATTTTGGCCAATTTGACCCTTTAGGTCAAATTGGGCTAGGTTGGGTCAAGTTGACCAATTGGTCAAATTGGGCTCAATCATGGCTTTGGTCAAGTTCAATAAGTGATTTGGAATGAATTTCAACCATTGGTTGCAATCAATTTAGATTAAATATGATTTGACCTATTTTGGCTTTTTTAGGCCAATTTGGGTTAGGTCAAATGGCCAATTGGACTTAGTTTGGCTCAATTGATGGTTTGGTCATGTTCAATCATTGATCATGGGTTTGGATCAAAGGTCTCAATCAATTTGGTACATGGTGGGTTTTGGCTAGTTTAGGTTTCATTTGGGCTAAGGGTTGACTTGGTCAAAGGACCAAGTTGATTTGGTTGACCCAATTCAAGGTTGTTGGTCACCCTAGGATGATTGTTGATCATGATATGGGGTTTGAATGGGCTTAATTCAATCCAATTTGGGTTGGATTAGAACTTGGCTCAAAAAGGTCTTTTAGGCCACTTTGGGTCAAATGGACCTAAATGGGTTAACTAGCTTGATCATGGCTTGAACTCACATATGAGCCTAGGATGAAGATATAAATCCATTTGCAATTGGCTTGGAGTCAAATGAATTTTGGTTCCTATGATAATTTCAAGTCAAAAGGGGTCAACATGGGCTTGACTTAAGTTTGGTTTGATAATTGTAGTTTGTGTTTATATTTGAAACAATGATTGAAGGAATGATTGAATCATGAGGAAATCCATGGATTTTGAGTTGATTTGGGTGTCATTTAGCCAAGTTCAAGAATTTGGCTAAAAAGGAAAAAAATTGGGAATTTGATTTGATTTGGGTTTGCTTTTGTACACTTGGATTTATATTTCATTAATATTTGTGAATATAAATGAAGATATAAATGATTCATGAACAAATCACTTGTGTTTGGAGTGATTTGGAAGCAAATTTGACCAAGTTGAGGGATGTATGTCAAAAGTGCTTAAGTAGGAAATTGATTTGGTTTGATTTAGTTTGATTTGATTTGAATGATTCGAATTTAGATTTCATTTATATTTGTGAATATAAATGAAGGAATGATTGATTTATAAAGAAATCAATTGAGTTTGGGTTGATTTGAATTGGGATTTGGTTAAGCTTATGGAGGTTGGTCCATAGGGCTTAAGAAAGGTCTTGATTTAGTTTGATTTAGTTTGATTTGATTTGTTTGAATTTAGATTTCATTTATATTTGTTAATATGAATGATGGAATGATTGATTTATAAAGAAATCAACCAAATTTGATTTGGTTTGAAGGAGGTTTTGGCTAAACATATGAAGGCGGTTCATATGGTTTAGGAAGGGATTTTGGAGTTTGAATTTAATCATGGGTTTCAATCTTTTTATTTAGGATTTGATTTGTAATTTTGGTTGGGATTTTATTTGAGATTGAATTTGATATTTAAGAAAATCAATTGAATTGGGGGAAGTGAATTTGGATAAAGCTAAGTCTATAAGATAAAATCAAAGGGCTTAGGAAGGGATTTGGAATTTGAATTTAATCATGGGTTTCAATCATTTGCTTGGGATTGGATTTATCATCTTGGATTTAAATTTGAGGTTTGATTTCGATGAAGGAAGCAAGGATTGAGTTTAAGGCTATATAGGCAAGTCTTCTTAAACCCCTAAGGCATAATCTATTCCTATGGCTACTGTCTAGTCTCAGGCTTAGGTTAAGTGTTCTAATCAGAAGTGTCTTAAGACTAGCTCTTAGTATCTGAGTCCTAGATCTTTGATGAGTTGAGAGCTCACTCCCAAAAGTGAGGTCAACAAAGGGGCCATATTGGTGTGGTGATACGCACAGTGGTGTTGACCGAGATGATGAACAACGTCTGAAGGATTTCAACCACTAAAAGAGTTGATCTACTCCTAAACTTGAGATGTAGAAAGAATCAAGATCTTAGTGTAATGCAACTCAACTCATGCTAAGGGCATAAGAGAGGAAGAAATGATCCACCAAGGGATCAAGCATGTGAACCTTCCACTGGGGAAGCAAGCTCAGGTTATCGATATAGGTTAAAAGTTTGACTTTGATATGATTTGGGGAGAAACGATCTACTGGGGAAGAGTGCATGAATCTTCTACTAGGGAAGCCGGTTTAAATTACTCACTAGGGATAGGGATTTAATTTGGTTTGATTTTTGAGGGCTCCACTAGGGAGAGGATATGATTCACATCTCACTATGGAGGAAATTGGTTTGATTTAATTAGTGGGGCATCTAGTATGGATGAGAATTTAATTTGATTATGATGACCTGTGGTTTGAAGCTCCATTAGGAAGAGGTCATGATTCTAATTTTGAGGGCTTATCTGCTAGAGACATGAGCTCAGATCCGGTGAGGATAAGCTAGATTTAAATTTGGTTTCCCCTGGAGGGAGGATGATGAATTTGATGAAATGGACCCTATCAGTATGCGATGGATCAACTAAGAAGGGGCTAACATCAGTCTAGTCTTGTCTTAGATTTACAAATACAAATGGATAGTTTACTGGCCATCAGATAGAGCTATCCAACCTAAAGGTTTCCTTTTGGTGTGCAATGGTCAAGCCAAGAAGAAGGCTTGTAGACTTACAACTTCCTAAATAAGGAACCACTGGGGAGATCGGTTGATAGCAAAATAAATCGAACCTGACCTAAGGTGACTATTTTAGTGAATGCTACTGTGGACTCACATCGACTTAAGAATAGTTAGAATTAATTTAATTTTAGATGGATGGATGTTATGGCATCGATGGATCTACTAGGAGACTACATCTAGGGGTTAGCTAACCGGGGCGCTTTTTGGTGCAATGGTCAAGTTAGGAAGAAAGCATGTAGACTTATAACTTTCTAAACAAGGAACCACTAGGGTGATCGATTGATTGCACAATAAATCAAACCCGACCTAGGGCTGTCTGTCGATGTGCAATGATCGTGTTGGAAAGAATGCATGATATACTTATATATTCTAAAGCAAGGATGACCGGTGACTTGGTGGTAAGTCAAAAAACTATTGAGAGGAAACTGGGGGAGTTCTCAAAAATAATCGTGATTTCTATGGAGTTTTGTTGACATTTCCTTAAAGATAGATGCACCTTGGGTATGCTTTATTCCATAAGTGAAGATATATATATTTATTTTATTATTATGCTTGCATGGACCCTGTTGGTGTGCGAGGGACCATACTGAGAAGAAGTTTATATCAGCCTAGTCCTATCTCAGACTTATAGGACCAAGGGAGAATCTGGATATCCGCGAGACAAATTCTCCAACCATAGGGGTGTAGGAAAGTGTGAATGTCCAATCCAAGTGTTACTAGGGTAGTGTCTAGATGGGGTCGCTAAGGACGTGTTCCAAATAAAGTGCCCACAGGTGAGGTGTCACTAGGGGATTTATCTAGGACCCTAATAAAGGAAGCCTATAGGTATTTGGTGGACAACTCAAGGAGAAAGCATAGAAGTTTTACATCTACCAAGAGTGGTGTATCCCCCGGGTGGGTCACTATCTGCATAGCGAACACCAACCAACCTAAGGTGCCCATCGGTGTGCAAAATCAGTCTAGAAAGAAGGTGTGTAGACTTACATTTCCCTAAAGCAGAATTGATTGTCGGAATAGTTTATCTTTGGCTTGACAGGTGCTATCCGATCTAGGGATGCCCATCAGTGTGTAATGGTTATACTTAAGAATAAAGCATAGCAGACTTACATCTTCTATAGTAAGGATCAATCAGGGGTGACCCATTGAAGGTGCAACAGATCAACCCGACCTAAGGGTGACTACTAAGTAGGGAGTCACAAAGAAGGACTGGACCGAGACTTGAAGTAGTCAGGAGGAAAGGAGCCACTGAGGGACTTACCCTAATCCTCAACTCAACCAAGTTAGTTCATGATGGACAATTCAAGAAGAAGGCATAACAGACTTACATCCTCTTAAACGAAGCCAACTTGAGGGTAGCTTACCGACCGCACAGTAAGGCCTACCACGCTAACAAGGTGCTCGTTGATGTGTAGCGATCAAGTCAGAAAAAAAAAAGCATAGCAGACTTACATCTTCTTAGATAAGGGACCACTAGCAGGGTAGCACGTTAGCCTGACCTAGAGCAGCAAATGAGTGAGTGCCAGGGGCATTATCCCACATGAAGGTAGCCCAAGATAAAAGATATGTGTTTATTTTATATGTGGTTGTGTGTAGTTTGTGTTCGTGTTGTGTTGCTAAAGGATAGATGCCGCTTGAGTTCTTTACACCTACCCTAAACACATCATGGAGGATTCTCAAGCAAGATATTTATAACCAATATGAAGAGATGGAATTTGAAATAAAAAGAAGTTTTATTGATTATTATTTTCAAGCAAGATTTATGGATAATATTTCTTCAGGTAGAGCCCATTGGTTGGAAGCATAAAGTGCTCTCCTTTATAATTTATAAGTTGATAGGATCCTCCTTGGTAGGCCTTTTCTATGGCGAAAGGGCCTTCTAAGTGGGTTCAAACTTGCCTCCCATATCGACGTGAAACAATTAGTCTCCTTAGAACTAAAATAATTGGTCTCTCCTCCAAACCTTAGAGCTCTTCTAACCGCAACTTGGCCTTCTACACCATTTGTGATTTTACTACCCATAATTATCCTTAATGATGGGAGTTGGACTTCTAATGGTAGAACTGCTTCAGACCCATATACTAAGAAGAAAGGGGTAGATTGAGTTGGAGTCGTGGATGTAGTGTGGTAAGCCCACAAGGTCTCAACTAACTGCTCATGATACTACCACTTGTTGTCGTTGAGTGTCTTATTTAATATTTGGATGAGAGTTTTGTTGAAGGCTTCTACTAAGCCATTTTTCCTCGAATAATAGATGGTGGAATATCTCTAATCTATTCTATGTCTCTGAGCAAAGCTGCTTATTTTATTACTTTTGAATGTAGTACCATTATTGGATATAATTCATCGAGGCACCTCGAACCTATATATGATATGGTTCCTGAAAAATTAGAGCACATGCTGAGCTATGACCTCTCTTAGTGGGATTGCCTCTGCCCACTTGGAAAAGTAGTGGTGGCTATAATGAATGACCCTTGGAAGAAGGAGGTCATTGACTTGTATGATCCCAACACTTTCGAATGGCCATGCCATAAGGCTAATATAAGATGAAGAATATTGGTTGGTTAATGTCAGACCACACCGTGTACTTAACATTGGTGGCATCTCCTAGCTACATCCATGAAGTCTTTGATCATCGAAGTCTGGTAGTATCCTAGTCTCTTGATCTTGGCATTCATTTTCGGACTGGATTGGTGAGCTCCGCATAAACCTGAGTGTATCTCAGTCATGATCTTATGGGTTTCGTGTCTATCCAAATAATGTAACCATTGTGATTGAAAGATCGTCAATATAAGGTGCCATCTACGAGAGCATATGAGAGATGTCTCTGCTTCACCTAATGGGCTAATGACTTCTCTTAAGGTAATTTTCCTGTATTTAGATAATCCATGAGGCTGCCTCTAATCCGACTCATCATCCTTTATGGCAACGATAGCCTCCCCTTCAAGAGAGATTCTCTCTATGAGTTCAGCATCAATAAAGGACAAGGCTTGTCTATTTTGGACCCTTATTGGTATGAACTCATCTTCTAGATATGCCAGTTCTTTGGCAAGCTTGGCCAATGCATCCGCTACTACATTTTCTCCTCGAGGGATCTTATAGATGGTGACCTATGGGATTTGAGCCAACAATTACATGGTATACTTGTGGTAATGATGGAGCTTAGGCTTTAGAACTTTGTAGGACCCAACAATTTGATTGATAACTAATTGAGAATCCCTGAAGATGTTGATGCTCTGGATGCATAGTGTAATGATTAACTCCAGATCGGCAATCAGAGCCTTATATTCAGCTTCGTTGTTGGTGCATGGATTGGATAGATAATATGAGAATCTCATTACATCGTGGTACGAAGTTAGGAGAACTATTCCTACCCCAACCTTTTCTGGAAGAGTAGATCGTGGTTCTTCTCTAGTCGCACCATCAAAATACATCTCCTAATGGTGAATGCTAGTGTCCCCTAAGTTCATGATTTGTTCATCAAGGAGGTTATCACTGAGCGGGGAATCGCCAGGAAATGGGTGTGCTGCTAAGAAATCTACTAGTGCCTGTCATTTCACCACATGAGGGGTGCAAATATGATATCAAAATGAAATAAAATCATGGATCAACGTGCCAACCATCCGGATAGCATCACCCATGTCATGAGATATTATAGTTGATTGATCCTAGAGATCAGATTCACCTTATGAGAAAGCATGTAATGCAATAACTTTTGGGATGCAAAGATTAAAGTTAGGCAGTGCTTTTGAATAGGTAGGTAGTTTGCCTCGATAGAGATTAGATGACGATTGAGATAGTAGAGTGCATTCTCCTTCCCTTTATCATTGGTTTGAGCCAACAAAGTGCCAAGGGATTCATCTAATGTAGTAGTATATAATATCAATGGCTTGCCCGAGATAGGGGAAGTTAGAACTGGCAGCATCATCAGGTAGTGCTTGATGTCTTCAAAAGCATTCTAGTACTTGTCATCCCACTTGAACTTAGCATCCTTTTTGACAAGTGCTGAGAATGGCTGGCATCTTCCTGATAGGTTGGAAATGAAGCATCCTAGATATGCTAACCACATTTGAAATGATCTGAGTTGGGTTAGACTTTTAGGGGTGGCATTTCTAAGATAGCCTTGATCTTCTCTGGATCAATTTCTATTCCACTGTGTCGGACAACAAACCCAAGGAATTTCCCTAAGGCTACTCCAAATGCACACTTCAGGAGATTCATTTTAAGTTTAATTATCTTAACCGTCCAAAAACTACTCTCAAGTCGAAAAGATGGTCTTCCTTTTCTTTGCTTTTGACTCAAGATCATCAATGTAATATTCAACCTAATGATGAATGAGTTTGTTGAAGATCCGAGTCATGGCCCGCTGGTATGTAGCATCGGCATTTTTAAGGCTGAAAGATATGACCTTATAATAATATATTTTGATCGGGGTTCAAAAAGCAACATTTTTCTCATCCTCCAGGGCCATCTTAATTTGGTTGTAGCCAAATGACCCATCCATGAAAGGGAATATTGCATGAGATGAGGCAATATCCACCATCAACTCTGGTATAGGAAGTGTAAATTCATCCTTAGGACATGCCTTATTTAGATCCCTAAAATTGACATATATGCAAATTTGGACATTCTTTTTCTTATCTAAAATGATACTAGCCAACCAAGTGGGATATTTTTCTCCCCTGATAAAACCAGCATCGATCAATTTCTTGATTTTAGAAATGACCTGCTGCTCAATATCTAATCGCATTTGTTTAGGAGCTTGCTTGATAGGATTAGCATTAAGATTTATCGCTAGTTTATGGACTACTACGTCAGGAGATAAATTGGGCATTTCTTCATAACTCCATTCAAAGTAGTTTTTAAACTCAGCTAATAGCCTAATGACATTGGTTTCTTCTTCATTCAACAAGGAACTAATGTATGTCAAGCATGGATCTTCTTTTGTTCCCAGGTTCATTTCTTTGAGTTCATCGATGGTTGATATGATTTCTTCTTCAAACTCTGGTAGTGCATCCTTTACTTTGAGATCATTTGAGTCATCTAAAGTTTCTACGCACACCTCCTCACATGAGTTAGCATGATTTAAGAAGACCCTATCAGACTCCGGATGATTGGTGATGACTGGAAAATGATTATCATTGTCGACTGGACCCACTATGCTGAATCCTAGTCTTGGTCTTGATTGAGAATTTCTACTTTGGTTGTCCCATATCCTTTCAAAGTAATCCAACCTATGTTTAGACCAAGTATGCAGGATTAATCCATTCTTTACTAAGTTAAGAACACAAGGAAAATACCAATCAAAAGACAAATATATTATATCTTTATATGAATCATTCTTAAGTTCTACATCAACTTCCTGACTTGAGGATGATCTCCCAAAAAAACCCTTTGGCTTAACATTTGTGGATGACTTGAGGGCCTCCTTAACTACAAAACCCTTAACTTTTTGGGAAGAAAGTGAGGTCAGAGCTAAGGTTCTCAACTTACCCCTATTCTACATATCTTGATTTGGATACATTCATGCTGCTTGGAGGCTGGTCTTCATCAAATGTCACCTCCAATGGGACCCACTGAGAGGGGTTGATTGACGTGCTAACCACATGAGACTCATCCTCTGAACTAGACTTTAAATCTATGTGGATAGCGAGGGTACTCTTATGAGCTGAAACATAGCTCCTACTTGCTGGCCACCAACAAGGAGGTCTTCCACCTCTGAAACTGCCTCTGGATCTACCACTTTCTCACCTAGTGGGGGTTGAGTCATCTTACCCATGTGTTCATATGAAGGAACAAACTGTGGGTGGAATCTAACTTCAGGCTCTACTTCTTCCTCAGTGTTTGATTCTCGCTCACTTGCATTTTCATTTTCTTTTTCATTTTTTTAATGTTTCTTTTCTTTTCTTTTTCTTCTTCTTTTGTTTTTGAATATTGACCAAGTTCATGAGAATAGACTTTCTAATTTTGAGGAAGATAGTAGGTCACATCCTCATATATCTCAACCTCTCTAACTAAAAATGGCTTCAAGTCTCTTTTGACAGAATACTAGATTCCACATCTTTAAAATTTGATGCATTGATGTAAAGAGGATGGATCCGTGTTGTTTCCATGTATCCAAGGCCTACCAAGCAAAGTAGTGAAGGATGTATCTGAATCAATTATGTAGAACTTGGCTTCTGTCTTCCAGTCATCTATCTCTAATGGCAACACTATGGAGCATAAAGCCCTCTCACCTTACTCATTGAATCCTCTCAACACCATCCGATGTCCTCAGAGTTTGAAGATATCAATCCTTAGGTAGGCAAGGGTCTTTAAACTCATAATATTCATTGATGCACCTGGATCAACTAACACCCTAGAGAGTCTGAATCTCATATCCATTATAATGGTTGTTCTCGGTTGTCCCCAAAAGAAGGTCTTCATCGGGGAATGTAACTCTACGGGTTTCTCTTGAATAACATGCCTTCTCTCTAATAGCGGTCAGCCGAGCTAAGCATATTTCCAAATCGAGAAGAGCTTTGATCAATGACTCTCTCATCTTGGAGGCCAATTGAACTTTCTCGGGTGGCATGACATTGTGTCAACTCTGAGTTGGTCCTCCATAAGCATATCTATAGATGAAGCATCCTATGGAGGGGCTACTTGATCGCTAGAACTAATGACTTGCTTACCCTTATCCTAAGGTGCTACCCTAGGAGGTAGAACTTTGCCACTATGAAGGTTGACTTCAGTGACTTCATGAGATGGTTTAGTGGAAAGTTCTACCTGCTCATCAGATTCACCGACAACTTCTCCTATAGGATCATCAGAGTTAGATGACTCCAAATCAATCTTAATGGGTGAACTTGAGTGATTCAAGAATGGATAATCCATTTCCAAATTAGAAGAAGAAGAGTAATCAGAACAAGAGTTATTATTAATTAGACTTAGAGAGCTATCTATAGAAATAAACTCAGGAAGATCATCAGAAGTGACACAAATGTAACTAAAATTAGTTTTATTTATTGATTTTTAGATTTGGATGGAGATACAAAATAAAAATTAAGTAAAGTAAGCAGAGTGAGGGATTTGGCACCCCCTCCGCTGATATAATATGACTACTAGAAGAAGAGCTGGCTAGAGGAACTATAACTGCAACTATGGACAGAGTGCTGGAACCGGTTGATGATTGTGCTACTGTGCTATCCCGGGCAAGTGGAGGTTATCGATGCTGCTGTTGGGCTCTTACTTCCTCAAGTTTTCCTTAGCAACTTGCAAACCTTCCTTGGAGTTTGAGGTTTGAGCTGCCTCAGACACCTGCAAGGGTAATTTTTTGATCTTAGAAATAGTTTTCTTAGAGGTTTGGGATAGGGAGATATCTCAACCTTCCTTTATCTTAAGAGGATCACATGTATCCCAAGGATTACTCTAATAGAACTAGAAGGTTGCTTTAACAGGTATTCCTTAGGGATGACGATGGCACCCGACTTGAAGCTATGCTCAAGCTAGTCCTTAAAGGTAATGTAATCTTCTAAGACATGGCCTAACATGCGGTGGTATGAAAAATTATTTGGATGATAACTCTTTCCCACTTCCTCCAGCATCTTAGGCTCTGGTAATTGGAAATCAGGCTTCTTAAAGAGATTCTTAAAGATCTTCCTGACTACCTCCCTCTTGAATGGATAATGTTTATTCAATCTATCGACAAGAGTAAGTAAGTAATAGCTACCTAGTGGCAGGTAGGAATAATGCTACTGATGATGCTGATGAGGAGGCAGTGGTGGCGACCACTGTGGCAACTGATGGTCGAGGTGGTGGCAGAGGAGGTGACAGAGGAGGCTTATTGACCTCACTTTTGGAGTGAGCTTTCAACTTCTTCATCTTAGACATATAACTCCTTTAGACATTGAGAGTTCCTTAGTCTTAAGACACTTATAGTAATTAGGTAACACTTAACCTAACCCTAGAGATTTAGAAGAGTTAACCATAGGAATAGGTCATGCCTTAGGAGTATTAGGAGAACTTGACTATCCTATATCTTGAACCCAATCCTTGCTTCCTTCTTTCAAACCAAACTTCAAATTCAAATCACAATAGATCTCCCTCTAATTTAAGCCTAAATCATGGGATTAATCTCGATGTCTAATCTTAGATCAGACGACCAATAGAGAAAGTGTGTCCACCACCGGCTCACTCAGCGATGGATGTGACAACTCAAATAACATATCCCATCACCCCACATGGAAAGTTTGCCAAATCAGCCGCCACATGGCTCAATGGGATTAGGGGTTTAATTAGCTCTAATTAATCCAATTTTAATACTGAAAAATACAAAATTCATAACTAAATATAGAAAAATCCAAAAAAATACAAACTCATGTTCCTTTTAAAGATAATTCAAAGAAGAATAATATAATATTAAAAGAAATTGATTTTGAATAGTAATTTTCACTCAATTTAGGTTTTATTAGAAATGTAATTAGGCTAATTACTCCTTAATTACATCATCAATTAATTCCAAACTTTCTATGGTTAATTAGTGTGATGACCTCTTCCTCTCATGATTTTCTTGGAATTTATTATTGGATTAATAAAGGAATTACTTATTCCATTCCTAATCACTTTCTTAATTAATTAAATGATTAATTAACCTATTAAACATTGATAAATTTATTAATTAAGCTTGCTAATCACCATGAGACAGTGGATTGACTTAGGGAATGAGATTATGATTTCTTTTCCAATATTTTTCCCTAAGTTCATTTCATTTGGATAAACACTTAATTAATTTATAAATTAATTAATGGCTTAATCACTTCATTAATTAGTTCAATTAATCACATTCAAAATTAAATCACTCCAAAACTTAATCACTTAATTCTTGGGTAGATTCTTAGGTGTTCAATAATCTAAGAGACTTCAAAGGAAATTATAATCAAACTACATGTGTAGGATGGTTATGAAAGTACTTAATTAAACCCTTTAGCTTAATTAATCAATAATTGTGAGCCAATTGCATTAGGCCCCTTTGTTTCTTAGGTGCATTGCTAATTTAAATTTCATGTGGTTGCATATCATATGTCAGCTCATAATTATTTGTTTAATTATATTAAAGTGGTGTATGTAATGGGTAATTAATGGATTTTATTCACACATTAACCTAAACAAAACATAAAAACCAACCTAATTGTTATAAAATTAAAATAAATCAATTCACACATGTGGGAAATGGGTTAGAACCAGTAAACCCTTTTCATATTTCCTAAGTCAAATCAAATTCAAAAAAAATCTTCAAGAATTTTGATTCACTCTAAATGATCTTATTTTATCGGATTGTCTTTAGGAATTAATTAGGGCGAATGAAGTCATATGATTACATCACTTTATTTCTTTCCAAGCATGCCAAATATTGTTTGCCATATAAAATCATGCATTCATTTCTTTTGAAAAATTAATTAAATAAAATATTTTCTTTTTATGTCAAATTGCATATGTTGGTTAAAATTAAGAATATGAGTGGCTATTATCACTATTAAACCAAAAAAATATTTTCAAAACTTATAAATTAAAGATTATGAATTAAGTAATGCTACTTATAAGTACTTATAAGCTTGCATGTGATTATAGCATAAGATGTGTTTTATGTTATTTTCTTCTCTTCCTTTAACATGGATTTGAATAGGATTTGCAAAGTGTATAGTTCATTTGAAAAGAACACAACACTTGCTTAAATCTATTCCTATCCATTCATATATTATGACTTAAGAAGGATCCTTGCATTTACACATATAAATTATACAACCAAATCAAACAAAAATCTTTTGCAAGATTCTTCATTCATTTGTTTCTTTTTGTACATTTACATGTATTTAAGAAAAGTGGTATATTAGTTTGGACATCCTAGGGTCGTGAGGCTTTAAGTAGCCCTAAATAGGTCTTTTACCTTACGCACCTCATATAGAAAATAATGGCATCATACTCACTTATGTATTTTATACATATGGATGTGCATTTTATTAATGGATGGAAAATCCCCCCCTTTTTTACATAATAAAAACATGCATCAATGAAACATCCAAAATTTCAAATCAGATCTCTTAGCATTCATTATCAAAGTGTGCTAAAGTTTGCATTGCATGTATAGGTATGCTTATGATCATTCATATGCATGGTATACATGGTGGAAAGAAATAAATGGTTGTGTGTCATGTGGTAGTAATTCACCTTAATTAATCTTAAGATGTCTTTCTTATTGAATAGGGCTATTTAGAGCAAAATCTAAACTTAGGATTAATTAAAACACATAATAAAACATTCCTTAAAGAAAATTCATCAATTAATCAACCTTAGAAATGTTTTAAGGTAGGGTTGAAAGAGAAGTTCCCTTCTCTTTTCTTCTCTTCACAACAATTAGTAACTAAGTGTAGATTCATTTAAACGAAAGCAAATCACCAACTAAAATTGATAAATCAACTAAATCACTTAAAATGAAACCACCTTCTAAATTGAATCCTTCACACATAGGGAATTTCAACCTTAAAGCCTAGCTAAGACATGCCACACAAGCCTTAAATGGCACACACATTAGGCTAAGTCACCATTTCTAGCTCTATGTTAGGGTGGTGCCTAGTTTGATGCCTAATTTTATTTTGTGATGTATTATTTATAGACTGGATGTTAGGGTGTATGTGCATATATTGGATGATAGGATGATCTTAGCCTAATCATGTCTTATGCAGGGGGTTATGCTTAAGGGGTGTTGTAATAAAAATATAAATACTTTTGCTATGTAGGTTGTTTATTCCCCTAAATATAACCCAAATTAGGACATGTGGACTTGGTTACCCATGTGTGGGGTGCTAATCCAAATTATTCATATACATTCTTGGGTTATGTGGTATGTTTAGCTAATCTCTATTTTGCAGGTTTAGTTAGATTTATCTTTTCCATTTTCATGTAAATTTTACAATTAAGATTTGTAATGAATGTTATGAGGGGAATTAAGATGAACATTGGTTATAAGACCATGTCTTATGTACCATGTGAAGCCTTGGAGCAAACTACACCTCAAATCAAATCAAAAGGAGGAAAGAAATGAAAAAAGAAGTAAATGAAGGAAGAAAAAAATGAAGAAATGAAGAAATGATGAAGAATGAAGACCCCCATAACATGAATTCCTTTTAATTATGATTATTCATTTATAATCCGGGTTGTATAAGGGTAGAGCTCGGCTACCCACATTTCTTTTCGGGTCCGACCACACCAGCCTCTTATTCCTTTTGCGTTAATTTTATAAATTGATTGATGTTATGTTTATGATTGTACAAATAGGATGGCATGATTTTTCTAGTTTCTTAATTGGTTGATGGTTGTTGAATGGCCTGGATGCGATTAAACTGTTAGAGAAAAATAAATTTTCTATCCAATTAATCAACTCAAAATTAAATTAAACAACTTATAACCTCACTTAAAGCCTAGGATATAACTCAAGATAATAAAAGATTTAGCAAACTCTTAGGTTGTATGTATCTCTCACATCAGCATAAAAATATTGCTTCACTCTTCTAAGAGAGGGCTTCCACCTTTGTAGAAAATGGCTTGACCTTTGAGAGCCATGGTGGAAACACACCTACTTCTTTCTGATTTTGGCCCATAACCAATCTTCTCATACATTAGGCATATGAAATCCCATAGCCTGTGTCAAATAAAAGTCCAAAAATCAAAATAAAAACTTAATAAAATTTGCATTAGATTAAGTCATTATTTATGCCCTCCATAATTTAGTCTCTTAGAGAGTGTGTTTGAAGGATTTAGTCTCTTTTCTAATAAAAAATATCCTAGTTATCATGCAAAGCATAAGACTTGCCTACATGTATTTAAAATCATAGGAGGAGTTAGTTGGCCACCCCCAAGCAGTTGTAAGTCTAATAGTTGGGTGGCTTATTCTCTTTCGTGGAGATAAACCATATACCCCCTTTTCGCCTTAGATTTAGACTGTGTCTTGGCCCTCACCAAACTCCCTAGATTTAGGATCCGAGGTTGTTATTTATCTTTGTGGGCTACAAGCACAAATCCTCACCTCTTAGGCATTTCCATGATCTCGTGTTGTGGAATTGTAAGCCCTAGATTTCTAACAAAAAATCAACTCAAATATATAATTCTTCTCAAATTTCAAAAATATAAAGCCCAACCATAGGATAGTTTGGGATGCTTACTAGGTTTCTTAGTATAATGAGTATCCCCATGATTTTCCAAAAATAACTAATTTGTTGATAGTCCTATCTTTGAAATATTTGGAGAGAATGATCATTTACCTTAATCGGGAGTATTATTAAGAACTCTCATTCCTTAGGATGTAATTAACTATGGGGGTTTTTCTCCACAGGAAACTTAATGAACCCGATTTAAAATAAACTCTACTTTACTTTTCCATGGAAAGTAGGGGGAAGATCTCTGGTACATTTGTAGATACATTATCCTTGGGAGTCCTCATTAGGTGAATAGGTCCATTGTAGGATGGTGACTTCTATCTCTTGAGATAGTGCACCATTCCTCAATGTTGCACCCGATCACCCTAATGAGTACATCTGTGGATATGCGTGGTGTCCTATATCATTCTCTCTCAAAAATAAAATACCACAAATTTTTTGGCTACTCCGCTAGGGAAGGTTTCTCTTTCCATCTTTGGTAAATGATCATTGTCTCCAAGTGTCGATAATGGATTTGTATTTTATATGAATCCAAAACTATCCTTCTTTTCCTTTGGCACTTAGTTTATTTCATTCTTAAGCTAAGCTAGCCAACATCCTTTAGGTTTTAGGACCTCTCTCCATGTAAGTCTTAAAATCCCTATTGAGTTCCCCAATACGTGAAAATAAAATATAATAAAAAGAGATTACTAATGACCTTTTGAGCCTCCTTACCATCTCTATGGTAAGGAAAAGTTCATTCCAAAAAATTAGAAAAAAAATCCTTATAAAAACATCATTCTTCAAAAGCACTTTCTAAATAAAGTTCACATAATAAAATACTTACACAAAAATTTTTATAACTCAACCTCATCTAACATTCTTCAAAGACTGTTACATGTAGGATCCTTTCAAAAATCAAAGTTAAGAATCATCTTTCAAAAAGCACAAATTTAGAAATGAACATTCTCATTCAATATACCCAAATTTATTGGATGAAGATTTCATTTTTCAAAATCATCTTTCAAAAAGCATAAATTCAAAAATGAACATCCTCATTCAATATACCCAAATTTATTGAATGAAGATTTCATTTCCAAATGAAATCAAAATCATCTTTTAAAAAGCACATATTTGAAATGAACACCCTCATTCAATATACCCAAATTTATTGAATGAAGATTTCATTTCCAAATAGAATGCTATCATAAAATTGAAATTTCGTTTCAATATATCTCACATATGTTGAAGTTGGAGTTTCTTCTTTTTCAGAAAAATTACAAGTTTGAAGATATCTTCATTCAATATATCCAAATATGTTGGATGAAGGTTCCATTTTCAAACAAAATCAAACCAATTGAAATTCCTCTCAACACATTCCACATGTGTTAAGTTGGAATTCCTTTCTTTTCAAAAAGCAATAATCACACACAAAAATTTCATCTTTGAAAAATAAAATTTAATTGATTTTCATTTTACATACCCAAATTTTTTAAATGGAAATGTACTTTGCAAAAATCTTGAAAATCAAAATACATTGGAATTCCATTTGACATGCCCAAATTTGGCAAATGAGAGTTTCATTTTTTCAAAAAGAAAATTGAAATAATAAATTGGATTCCATTTAACACACCATGCTTATTAAATAGAAATCCTTCCTTTCAAAAATAACACAAAATCAAAAAAAAAAAAAAACACATTTGGACATTATTTAACATGCCCAGATTTGCTAAGTAAAGATCCCATTTCCAAAATCAAAATAAAAAAATTGAACACATTTGGACTTTATTTAGCATACACAAATTTGCTATGTAAAGATCCTCTTTTCAAAATCAAAACAAAAAATTAAATATATTTGGATTTTTATTTAGCATACACAAATTTGCTAAGTAAAGATCCCATTTTCAAAATCAAAATAAAAATTACATTTGGGATTTATTTAGCATACACAAATTTGCTAAGTAAACATTCCATTTCTAAATTCACACATGATAGACATCATGGGCAAATAAGCAAAAAGAAGAAAATTATTTTCAAACAACTCATTTAGCATACCCAAATTTGCTAAATGAGTAATCCTAAAGAAAATCAATTGACCCTCTATTGAACATACTCAAATTTGTTAAATAATGGGTGCCCAGTCATAAAAATCAAATTCAAATATGAATAGATGGAAGCATCAAAAATCTCTTCGAAATATTTGAACTCATTTCCAACATACACCAATTTATTGAAAGTGGATTGTAAACTCAAAATCTCTTCTCCAGTTCATTCAAAATCTATCTCCTAAATTCAATGAACCCCACTTAACATATTCAAATTATTGAGCATGGGTTCAAATTTTAAAGCAAATTAAGACAAAAAAAATCTGATTTGAGTTTGTTTCCAATAATTGCAGAGTTCTAGTTCAGTCTTAGTCAACTTTTTCTCGAGTTCACTACAATGCTAAT
The DNA here is from genome assembly GCA_021442155.1 of Cymbidium sinense. NCBI lineage: Eukaryota > Viridiplantae > Streptophyta > Magnoliopsida > Asparagales > Orchidaceae > Cymbidium > Cymbidium sinense. The sequence goes on from CM038218.1 coordinate 41,386,684, forward strand.
GGATGCTCAGAAGTATGTGTTGACTTTCACCTTTGGGATGGATTTGGCCTTGGATCGGACTAGCCTCCCACAAACTGAATTCACCCATCTAATGCACTTTAGTCAAATATTGTAGGGGACCAAGATCACTTGTGAAGGGGCAACCCTCACCACTGTCAGTAGGAATGTGGTGACTAGGCAGAAGCCAATCATCCATATTGAGATGTCTTCAAATAATGAATTTCCTCACTAAAGAGGAAGGCGGTGGAGGTTCCCACAGCAGCCACAGCTCCAGTGCCTATATGCTCAGTTTTTCCTGTCACTACCCCAGCACGGGCTAATACCCACTCATTGGCTTCCTCCAAGGGGAAGGCTACCCTGGCTACAGGGATAGTCTTCCCTACCTTTGAGATAGGTCTAGTTCCCCTCTTGCTACCAAGAACTCAGTGCCATAATAAGAGCCACAAGATCAAGCGACATCATGTGCATATAGCCAAGGAGATGGAACCAATCTCGCACATTGCAGTGGAGGAGTCACCTAGGGTAGTTTCTCATTTGATTTCATAGAACAAGTTTCATCCTCTTTCCAGATCTGATGAAGAGAAAGATGTTGGGAGGATTACAGTGTCACCTCTACCTGCATTTCATTATGAGGCACCTACTAGAGATAGGAGGAGGTTGTATGCTAGGCCTCAGGATAGTTCTACGCTGAGTTGGCAGGGCTTACAGATGGTCAGATCGGTGCCTAGTTTGATTTATGATCAATTATTCCTTGCAATGTGGGCAAGCATATCCGTCATGAGAGGGTTAAAGAGGATCGTGTATTAGTGCATGTTACTAGCAGAGAGAGGTGAAGGTATGCTAGCCAGTTAGCAACCTCTGCCCTCATATATTTCTCTTTTTGGCTTGATATCCATGCTGGTCACATTGATAGTATTCTGTTGAAATGCGAACTACAGCTGTCTAAACATCATGCTATTGAAATTTTACTAAAGAATATTCATGGCTCGATCACCTCCATGCTTAAAGGTTTCACCATTAAGACATTTGAGAAGCTAATCAATAAGGCAGCTAGCCTACAATGAGAGGCCAAACAGTTTCTTTTTCAAGATCAGTCATCAAAGACAAACTTGCAAAAAGCTTATGAAAAGAAGTAAGGGGTAGTAACAACATTAGATATTGACAATTCAGACTTTCTAGGGTTTTACTTGATCCATGTGCATTGGTGAACATTATGAGCTTGAAAACCCTTGCCTATTTGAGGATTGACATCTCCAAGCTCTGAGGAGATCAGATGATGTTGAGAGGATTCAATGAATAGGACGAGAGGGCTTTAGGCTCCATAGTGTTACCTTTGGAAATAGGAGACTGGAAGACTGAAGCCTAGTTCTATATAATTAATTTAAATATATCGTTCACTACTTTGCTTGGTAGGCCTTGGATACACCAGAATAAGATGATTCCATCCTCCCTTCATCAGTGCATCAAGTTTTGAAGTGATGGAATCGAATAATGTGTCAAAGGAGATGAAAAGTCATTTTTAATTAGAGAGATTGAGATATATGAAGATACGACCTACTATCTTCCTCAAAATTAAAATGTCTATTCTCACGAACTTGGTCAAAATTCAAATACAAAAGAAAAATAAAAAGAAGAAAAGGAAAAAGAAAAAGAAAAAGAAAAGAAAAATGAAAGTACAAGTGAGCGAGAAAGGGACACTAAGGAAGAGGTAGAGCCATATATTACATTCCACCCACAGTTCGTTCCACAATACGGACATATGGGTAGGATAACTCAGCCTCTACCAGGCAGAGGCGAGGCATATACAAAGGAAATTCCAGAGGTGGAAGACCCCCTGGTTGGCAGCCGGCCAACATGGGTTATGTTCCAGTTCACAGGAGTACTATAGCTATTCACATAGACTTGGAATCCAGCTCAGAGGATGAGTCTCATGTGATTAGCACACCAGCCAACCCCTCTCAACGAGTCTCATTGGAGGTGACATTTGAGCCAGACAGTGATGAACACCTGGCCTCTAAGCAAAGCACAAATGTCTTCAAATCAGGTTTATGTAAAACTATTAGGCAGCAATTGAGAACTTTAGCTCTAACCTCACTTTCTTATCAAAAAGTTGAAGGTTTAGTTGTTAAGGAAGCCCATATGTCTTCCATGAATGTAAAGCCAAAGAGGTTCCTATTGGGATCATCATCCTCAAGTCCAAAAGCTGATGTAGAACTTGAGGATAATTCATATAAAGATTTAATGGAATTAACTTTTGATTGGTACTCGCCTTATGTTCATAATCTTGCAAAAAAAGGTTTGATTCCTTATGCATTATCCAGGCACATTTAGCATATTTCAAGAAGCTGTGGAACAACAAAGGTAGGGATGCATAATCAAGACCAGGACTAGGATTTGGTATAATGGGTCCAGTTGACAATGATGGTTACTGCTTAGTTGTCACCAATCATCTGGAGTCTGATAGGACCGTCTTAATCCACACTAACTCTTATGAGGAAATGTATTTAGAAACTTTAGATGATCCTGATGATTTTCAAATCAAAGATGCACCTCCATAATTTGAAGAGGAAATCCATTCAACTATCAACAAGCTTAAAGAAATTAACCTCGGCACAGAAGAACATCCACGCCTTACATAAATCAGTTCTTTATTGAATGAAGAAGAAACCAATGACTTAGTTAGGCTATTGGCTGAGTTTAAGGACTACTTTGCATGGAGCTATGAAGAGATGCTGGATTATCTCCTGACGTAGCAGTCCATAAACTAACAATAGACCCTAACACTAACCCTATCAAGCAAGCTCCTAGATGCATGCCATTAGAAATTGAACAACATATCATTTCTGAAGTCAAGAAACTGATTGATGCTGGCTTTATTAGGGAAGAAAAATACCCTACCTGGTTAGCTAGTGTCATGCCAGTTAAGAAAAAAAATGGCTAAATTCGCATATGCGTCGATTTCAAGAACTTAAATAAGGCATGTCCTAAGGATGAATTTTCACTTCCTATACCAAAATTAATGGTGGACTAATGACCTCATTTTTAGAATGAGCTCAACCCCTCCATCTTAGACATATGACTCATCTTAGACTTTAAGAGTTCCTTAGTCTTAAGACACAACTAGTGTTTAGGTGGACACTCAACCTATCCTTAGAGACTTAGAAGGGTTAACCATAGGAATAGGTCATGCCTTAGGGGTGTTAGGAAAACTTGCCAACCCTTAGCTTGAACAATTCTTCACCTTCCTTCCATCAAGTCAAACTCCAAATCAATCTTATTTGATTTTCTCCAAACTCAAATCAATTCCATGTGTTTGAAATTCATAATTGAAATCCATGATTGAAATCCATGAATGAAATGCCTAAGTCCAAATCTTTCTTATGTCCTTAATATTTTCTTAAGAACTTAGCCTAAATCATGATCAAATCAATTCAAATTCATGGGATTTTCTCATAACTCATTTATATTCTCATTTATATTCATATATAAATGAAATATAAACACAAATCATGCAAATAAAATCCAAAAATTAAATTACAAATTTAAAATTTCCAAAGTCCTTTTAAATTCCCTTTTAAAAGACTTGGCCTAAATCATGATCAAACCAATTCAAACTCATGGGATTTTCTCACAAGTCATTTATATCCTCATTTATATTCACATATATAAATAAAATATAAATTGAAATCAATTAAACTAAATTCATAAAAAAATCAAATTCCAAAGTTCAAAAATCTTTTGTTAAATCCTTTAAATTCTCTTAATGGACTTAGCCTAAATCATGATCAAATCACTTCAAATCTTGAAATTTTCTCTTGATTCATTTATATTCTCATTTATATTCACATATATAAATGAAATATAAATTCAAACAATCAAAACCAATTCCAAAATCAAACTCAAACCCACTCAAAATCCAACCTAAGCCTTTTAAGTCAAAATCTTTAACTTAGCCAAATCAACTTCAATTCAAGCCAAACTCTTGATTTTCCTTCATGATTCAATCAACCCTACAATCATGAATCCAAATTTAAATACAAACTTCAATCACTAAATCAAAACTAATTCCAAAAATCAAACCCCAAATCCTTTCATGTTCTTCCTTTGAATATGAAATTGTCAAATGAATCAAAACCCATTTGACTTCAAACCACTAGCAAATGAATTTATATTTCAATCATAAGTCCATATACAAGTTCAATCAAGCTCAAATTAAGCTTTGAATAAGCCATTTGACCCGCTTAGGCTCACTTGACCCAAAGTGACCTAAAGTACCCTTATGAGCTAAATTCTAATCCTAACCAAATTGGATTGAATCAAACTCACCTATGCCTCTCATCATGATCAACAATCATCATGGGATGATCAATTAATCAAATTGGGTAAACCAAGTCAAACCTAAGGGTTGACCAAGTCAACACTTAGCCAAAAATGAAACCCAACATAGCCAAAATCCACCATAGGCCAAATTGATTGAAACCATTGATCAAAGTTCATTCATGATCTATGTTTGAACTTGACCAAGCATTTGAGCTAACCTAACAATTAACTACTTGAATTGACCCAACTTGACCTAAAAAGTCAAAATATGTCAAAACTTGATCTAAGCCAAATTGATTGAAACTAATGGGTCAAGTTCATTCCAAATCACTTGTTGAACTTGACCAAAACCTCAATTGGCTAACTAGACCTAACCTAGCCCAATTGACCTTGAACCCAACTTGACCTAAAAAGTTCATGTTCAGCCAACTTAACCAAAATTTATTGAAAATAAAGATATCAATCTACTCTATATGACTAACCAAACCTAAACCTACCCATGACCTAGCTCAAGTAGGTCAAATGGTTCAAATTGGTTAACTTGACCCATTTGACCTAAATGAAGTCATATGAGACAAACTCAAAACTAAACCAAATTGAATCAAACCAAAGCCACCAAAACATTTCAAATGGTCATATGAACTTGACCCAACCTTTGGTTTGACCCAATTTGACCAATTGGTCAACTTGACCCAAGTTGATCCATTTTGACCTAAATGGGTTAACATGAACCAAACCATATCAAATGAACTCCAAATCCAATGAAACTTGGCCAAACCTATTTTCTCAACATACCCAACATATTCAAATTCAAAAATAAGCCAAATGACCATTCTACCCCTAGGCTATAAAACAAAATTTTGTCAAATATATGGGGAATTTGGTCAAGCCCTCTTCATATCAACTTGATACCTTCCTAATAGGTCAAGTGAACCCTATGGAGGGTGGTGCACCCCACCCAATGGGTTTGGGTCAGCACAAATGGACCCAAGCACAAAACTGACCCCCTAACTCAAATTGGCCAATTTGAAAACCTCCCTCTACTTGATTTGAAGCACATGGGAGGTTACTAATCTACTCCTAAGCTCAAACTGACCATGTGGTAACTTCAAATAGCTAAAACAAACCTTTTCATATGGTCAATTAGATCAAAATGGCAACACATGCTTTAGCCGTCCGATCGCCATAGGGGAAGATATACTCCCCCTAATTCATTGGAATTCAAGATCCTCATTATCAATTGAGTAAGAGAGAGTGTTAAGAGCCATCATAGAGCAATCTTAAGATTCCTAGGAGGGAATTGAAATTAGCATTCTCAGTTTTCTTCCTTTGAAAACAAGGGAGATCTACTCATTTCCAAACTTCTTCCATACTCTAATCCACAATTCTCTTTGCACATTCCATCAAGTGGCTAAGTCGAGTGCACCCAAGCCTTCACTCAAGTTCTCAAAGTAAGGAGAGGTTTAATTTGATCAAGCCCGCAAAGGAGAGGAGGAGGTGTTGGTTAATAGAGCCATCCACTCAACCTCAAGAGCTCAAACTCTCAACATAACTTCGTCTTAACCAGACAAAGCTCCTCCAAGGGAATCGAGCACCGGTGAGGTATGCCATTTTCTGACCACTAAGCTTAGGAGGTGTTGGTCCTTTATGAAAGAAAGTGTCATGGCATGATAATTCAACCATTGGATAGGCTTGCCATTAGTGCTAGATGGTGTGTGCAAGTTTTTGTCCTAATCTGAGCTCGATCGAGCTCAGATATTCCTTTAGATCATGGACGGTCTCCATTAATCCTCAGGGAAGAACAAGGGTGATCCTGGTTGTCCATCCGACATTTTGGATTGACTACCCAGATTAACCACACGTTTATAAATCGAACGGGGATCAAACCCAGTCCAGCCATCATGCCATCCTGGTGATGTGATGTTAAGTAACCTGCTCACAGCATGACGCGTGTAAACCGCACTAACCACCACCGCCACCGCGTGTCGGGTTGTGGGCTAAGGGATTTAAGTTTTTAATTAAATTGAATTATTCCCCTAAGCTTTAAAAACTCATATCTCCCTGAATAAAAATAAAAAAAATATATGAGGTAAATTTTTATTGAAAGAAAATTCAATCTAGAATATCCTAAAATTGATTTTAATTAATTTTGAATTATACTTTTTCCTGATTTTAGGTTTTAATGAAAATCTTATTTTGCTAATTAATCCTTAATTAATCCTCTGATTAATCCCAAATTTCTAAGGTAGGTTTTGGGGGACGACTTCTGCCTCTCCTAATTTTCTTGGGATTTATTAAAGGCTTAATTGGGCAAATTGCTAAATACATTTCCTAATTGCTCCCTTATTATAATTAAGGCTAATTAAGGGTATGATTAGTGTTTTAATCTTTATTGAAGTTGATTAAGGTTAGATCCAGTAAATAGAAGGCCTAGGAAATAATTTTGGGGTATTTCTCCTAAGCTATTCCCTAAACCACCTTTTCTTTTCTTAATCCTCTCTTAATTAAGGGCTAATTCACTAATTACCCTCTTAATTAATTTCATAAAATTTCTAAAACTTTCTAGAACTTAATAAATCTACTTGTGTAGATGCTTAGGTGTTCAAGAGCCTAAGTTCAAGTAAGAAAATCAAAACTCAACTAACATGTGTAAGGGGTGTTTTTCAAAATTACTTAAGTTCAACCCCTTAGCTTAATTAACCATTAATCATAAGCCAAATTGAATTAGGCCCTTTTTTTCTTAGGTGCATTACAAATTTAAATTTCTTGTGAGATTTTATGTTATCTCATTGATGCATAATTATTTGGTTAACTATGCCAAGGTGGTGTAGGTATGGGTTAATTAACATGTTTAATTCATACATTAACCTAATCAAAATCTAAAATGAATTTAATCATCTAAAAATTAAAAAAAATATCAAACACATGTGGGAATTGGTTAGGAATAGCAAACTCAACTCACATTTTCAAAATTAAATCAAACTCAAACTCAAACAAAAATCATACTAAATGAACTTTGATTTATTCTAAACTTTCTTATTTCATAAGATTGTCTTTAGGATTTAATTAAAGTGAATATTTTTACATGCTTTTATTGCTTTAGTTCTTTCCCCAACATGTTAAATATGTGTGTCATGTGGCTTCATGCATTCATACTTTTCAAAATTCAAATTTAAAATAAAAATGTTTACTTTATGTCAAATTTGCATGTATTGGCTAAAGTAGAAATATGAGTGGCTATTATCACTATTAAATGCAAATTATTTTCAAAATTATGTGAATATATTATCAAAACTAAAAGTGTGCTACTTATATCTTAATTATAAGCTTGCATGTGAGCGAGATATAAGGATGTGCTTAGTGTAGGTTTTCCTTTCATTCTCTTTTAGTATAGTTTTGAATAGGATTTGGTAAGATGTATGGTTCATTTGAAAAGAACCAAACACTTACCTAATTCCATATCCTATTCATTCCTATACTATCACTTAAGAAGGATACCTATACTTGCACCTATAAATTGCATAAACAAAATAAAATCAACTAATACAAATTTTTGCATTCTTCCTTTTCCATTCATTTCTTTTGTACACATGTTTGTATTTAAGGAAAGTGGTATATTAGTCTAGAAAATCCCGAGATTGCAAGGCTTTAAGTAGCTATAAGTAGGTTTTATACCTTACACCTCTAGTTAACAATGGCACTGTACTCACTTATGCCTTTCTTACTTTCATGTCTGCATGTGCTTTCATGTCTGCATGTAAAAATTGGATAAGAAATCCCTTTTCTACTTAATGAAAATCATGCATCATAAACTTCCAAATTTTCTTAAATAAATTACTTATCATGCATCATAAAGTGTGTTAAATATTCTCATTTGTGTGTATAGATATGCTTAGGATTCATTCATATGCATGTTATACATGTTAGGAAAGAAATGAAGTGATGTGTGTTTTATGAATTTGGTTCATTTTACTTAATCGTAAATACCTTTCTTTTTGAATAGGTTTGTTTAGAGTTCATCTAAACTTAGAATTAATTAAAATAGTTAATCAAAAAATTCACTAAACAAAACTAAAATATGAATCTACTTTAGAAATTACTTAGGTTAGTAAAGGCAAGAGAAGTTCTCTTTCCTTTCCCTCTCTTCATAACCTAGTAATTAATTGTAGGATTCACTTAAACCTAATGAAAACACAAAATAAAATCAACCCCAAAACTTCTAAACAACTTAAATGAAACCCTCCTCTAAGTTGAACATGCTTCAAACTTAGAAAATTCTAACTTAAAGCCATAGCTAAGCATACCACACAAACCTTTAAAGCACACACATTAGGATAAGTCACCACTTCTAGCTTTAGGTTAGGGGTGCATGGTTTGATGCTTGGTTTTATTTTGTGATATATGTTTTAGAGTGGATGTTAGGGTGTATGCTCGTAGACTGAATGGTAAGAAGATCTTAGTCTAACCATTACTTTTTGCAGGGGATTGTGCTTAAGGGGAGTTGTAATAAAAATATAAATACTTTTGTTGTGCAGGTGCTCATACTCCTAAGCATCCAATAGGCTAGATGGACTTAGTCACCCATGTGTGGGGTGATAAGTCCAATATATATGCTTGGGATTTTGTGTGGTTTGTTTTGTTAATCTTTATTTTGCAAGTGTTAGCTATATTTACTTTTCTTTTTTCATATAAATTTTGCAATTAGGATTTTGGAATGATTGTTATGGGGATTAGGATGAGCATTGGTCATAAGATCTCATCATATGTACCATGTGAAGCCTTTGGAGCATCTACCTTCCAATCATCCAAAAGAATGAATCAAAGAAGAAAGAATAAAAGAAGAAGAAAGAAGAAATAAAGCTTGAAGACCCCCATAATAATGAATTCCTTGCTTAATTGTATTTGATTCATTTGTAATCCGGGTTGTATAAGGGTAGAGCTCGGCTACCAAATTTATTTTTTGAGTTTGTGCGGTGGTGCTCGACCATAATTTGGCCTCTTATTCTTTGCTCTTGGCTTTATAAATTGATAGATAATTTGTTTAGCTTGTGTATTAAGTGGCATCTTTTCCTAGTTTCTTCCTTGCTTTATGTATGACCTGGATGACGATTAGGCTCTTAGGAAAAAGAAATCTTGTACCAAACTTAACAATTCAAAACTAAAAATAAAGAACTCATAACCTCACTTAAAACTTAGATTTAAAAATCAAGATAAAATAATTAGCAACTCATTAGCTGGATGACTATTTCTTTTATAACATCATGCATAACTGCATCTTGTTTCACTCTTGATTGTAGAGCTTTCAACTTTGCTAGAGAAACTTAGCTTGACCTGTGAGAGCCATGGTGGAAACACACCTCCTCCCTTCTCATTGATTTTGTCCCATAATCTCATTTCTCATACATTAGGCATATGAATCCTATTATCCTGAATCAAAATGATTGTCCAAAAATGAAATTAAAGAAAATCTGAATTGCATTAGACTTAGGTCATTTGAAGCATGCCTTTTACATGATCTAGTCTCTTTAGGGAGTGAGTTTAAGGACTTAGTCTCTTTCTAAATAAATAACAGCTATCTATCTTGCATAAAGCATAAGACTTGCTTACTTGAATTTAAAATCATAGGAGTTAGTTGGTGGCCACCCCTAGGTGGTTGTAAGTCCAAGCAATCGGGTGGTTTATCCTCTCTTATGGAGGCAAACCAAATACTCATTTTCACCTTAGATTTAGGATGTGCTTTTGGCCCTCGCCAAAGCTCCATAAATTTAAGTTCTGAGGTTGCTTCTCCCCTTTGTGGGCCGTAAGCATAAATCTTCACCTCTTAGGCATTTCCATAACCTTGTATTATGGCATTATAAGCCATAGCATTCTAATGAAAAATTTAACTCAAATAAATTAAATCAATGTCAAAAATGTAAAGTCTAATCATATGATAGTTTGAGATGCTTGCTAAGTTTCTTAGCATCGTGAGCATCTCTTACTTATCTTCATTTGATTTTGATAATAAATCTCTCTTTGATCAATCCCATTTGATATTCAAAAATGAATCAATCGATTGATAATCCTTTCCTATTAAAATATTTGAAGATAATGATCATTAATTGAGAGTATTTCTAAGGAATCTCCATTCCATAGGATGTACTTAATTATGGGGGCTTGCCCCTGTAGGGAACTTAACGAACCAAATTTAAAATAAACACTATTTTATTTTTTCATGTAAAGTAGGAGAAGAATCTTTGGTACACCTCGAAGACCCAACGTCCTTAGGAGTCCTTATTTTGGTGATTAGGTCCATTATAGGGTGGTGATTTCTATCTTTCGAGATAGTACACCTCTCCTCAATATCGTATCCGATCACCTTAATAAGTACATTTGTGGATCTATGTGACATCCTACCAAGGCAATTTTTATATTCCCCTGTGTTCTTTCTCATTCATCTATTCTTTTCTTTCCACCTCAGAAAGGAAAGAGAGGAATAGAATGATGAGAGGAGGACATATATATTGGGGGAATGTGAAATTTTCTACTGACATGGATATTGCCTCATCTCATGCAGTATTCTCCTTTATGGATGGGTCATCTGGCTACAACCAAATCAAGATGGAACTTGAAGATGAAAGAAATACTATTTTTTTGAACCCCATCAATGTTGTTATAAGTTATGCCGACCTTAAAATGTCTGCTACATACCGAGCCATGACTATCTTCAATGAACTCATTCATCATCAAGTTGAATGTTATATTGATGATCTAGTAGTCAAAAGCAAAGAAAAGGAAGACCATCTCTTTGACTTGAGAGTAGTTTTTGAACAGTTAAGACAATTCAACATCAAAATGAACTCCCTGAAGTGTGCATTTGGAGTAGCTTCAAGGAAGTTCCTTGGGTTTTGTCCAACACTGAGGAATAGAGATAGACCCAGAAAAGATCAAAGCTATCTTAGAAATGACACCGCCTAAAAGTTTAACTCAATTTAGATTATTTTAAGAGAGATTGGCATATCTAAAATGCTTTATGTCCAAACTATTAGGGAGATGCAAGCCATTTTTAGCACTTATCAAACAGGGCACTAAGTTCAAGTGGATGATAAGTGCCAGCAAGCTTTTGAAGACATCAAACAGTATTTGGTGAAGCCGCTAATTTTAGTAGCCCCTATCCCGGGCAAGCCACTTATCCTCTACACTGCTGCATTAGACAACTCCTTTGGCATGTTGTTGGCTCAAACCAATGATGAAGGGAAGGAAAATGCTCTACTACCTAAGTTATCATCTGATCCCTGCTAAAGCAAACTACCCACCTATTGAGAAATATTTCCTAGATCTCATCTTTGCATCCCAAAAGCTATGACACTATATGCTTTCTCATAAGGTAAACTTGATTTCAAGAATCAATCCACTGCAGTATCTCATGACACAGCCTACATTATCCAGATGGTTGGCACGTTGGACCATGATTCTCTTACAATTTGATGTTACATTCATACCCCCTCCGTGCGGTGAAAGTACAAGCACTAGCGAATTTCTTAGTAGCACACCCACTTCTTGCTGATTCCCGCTTAGTGATGATCTCCGATGAATAAATCATGAACTTAGGGGAGGTTAACAATCACTATTGGGAGATGTATTTTGATGGTGTGGCTTCCTTTCAAAAAGGAGAAGAACCATGATCTACTCTTCCAGGAAAAGCAGGTGTAGGAATCATTCTCTTAACTCCAGACATAGTGGTCATAGACTAGGATACTACTGCCCTTCGATGATCACAGACTGCATGAACATAGCTAGGAGATGACATCAGTATCAAGTACATGATGTGGTCTTACATGACCACCCAACATTCTACATCCTACATTAGCCTCATGGCCGTTTGAGTGTTGGAGTACTGACATAGTGGGTCTTATCGATCCTCTTTCTTCTAAGGATCATCGATTCATTCTAGCTACCATTGACTACTTTTTTAAGTGGTTGAAGCAATCCCACTTAGAGAGGTCACATCTCAGCATGTGCTCCAGTTTTTCAGGAACCATATCATATATAAGTTTGGGGTGCCTCGATGAATTATATCCGATAATGATACTATATTTAAAAGCACCAAGATCAACAACTTTGCTAGGAGACACAGTATAGATTAGAGATATTCCACCATCTACTATCCTAGGGTAAATGGCCTAATAGAAACATTCAACAAAACTCTCATCCAAATACTAAAGAAGACACTCGATGACAACAAGTGACAGTGGCATGAGTATCTAGTTGAAGCCTTGTGGGCATACCGCACCATATACATAACTCCAACCCAATCTACCCCGTTCTCCTTAGTGTATTGGTCCGAAGCTATTATACCATTAAAAGTTCAGCTCCCATCACTAAGGATAATAATGGGTAGTAAAATCACTACAAAGCATAATGTAAAATTATGGTTAGAAGAGCTCAAAGGTTTGGAGGAGAGACGCCTACGGGCATGCCAGAATCTCGAGTTGTACAAAGCCAATATGATTCAAGCTCACAACAAGCTAGTCCACCCTAGACCTTTTCTAGTAAGAGAGCTTGTTTAGTTTTAAGGAGACCAATTATTGCCCGTTGAAAGATGGGAGGCAAGTTTGAACTCACTTGGGAAGACCCTTTTGTCATAGAGAAGGCCTACCAAGGGGGATCTTATCAACTTATTGATTCTAAAGGGAAACACCTGATGCTTCCAATTAATGGGCTCTATTTGAAGAAATACTACCCATAAAATCATATTTGAAAAAAATTATCATCAAAAATTTCATTCTGATTCATCAAAATATTCTCTTCATTTGAAGCATTATTTACTTATTTGCGAATCTACCATGAAGTGTTTATGGTAGGTGTAAGAGAACCCAAGAGAAATCATATCCCTCTTTCATAACATGAACATAAATTAAACATGATTCCCCCAACGCTACTAGAATAGGTGTGAGAGATCCCAAGAGGCATCCTATTTTGACTAGTCCAACTAAGTTAGGTGTGAGAGAACTCAAGTGACATCCTTTCTTGGTGGAACCATAACTACCATTCATGGCACCATTTCATCAACTTTTAAGCGTATTTTAGGATAAGTGTTAGAAAACCCAAGAGGCATCCTATCCTCCTTAAACATAAACACAAACATAAACATAAATACATATCTTTTGTCTCGGGCTATTTTGACATGGGAGCAAGCCCCCTGTGGCACTCACTCATTAGCTGCTCTATATAAGGCTAACATACTACCTTACTAGTGTGTCACTCCAGTGGTAACTTATCTGAGAGATGTGAGTCCATGCGCTTTCTTCCTAACTTGACCAATGCAAATTAACGAGCACCTTGTTAGCTTGGTAGGCCTCACGGTGCAGCCAGTAAGCTACCTCATGTTGACTTTGTTTAATAGGATGTAATCTGGCACACTTTCTTCTTGAACTAGCCACCATGCACTGACTAGGTCAACTATATTTGAGGTTTAGGGTAAGTCCTCTAGTGGCTCCTTTTCTCTTGACTACTCTTAAGTTGATGTTCGTCCCCTTGTGACGTTCACATAGTAGTCGCCCTAGGTCAGATAGCACCCATCGAGCAGAAGATAGACTATCTAGAAATCAGTTCTGTTGTAGGAGGATGTGAGTCCCTGATGCTTTCTTCTTAGGTTGATTATTACAAACTGACGGGTACTATAGGTTGGTTGATGTTCGTTATGCTGACAGTGACTCACCTAGTGGATACACCACTCTTGCAGATGTGAGTCCCCGTACTTTCTCCTTGAGTTGGCCACCAATACCAATAGATATTATCTTCTCTAGGGTTTTGGATAAAGATGTTAGTGGCCCCTCCCCTATGGGCACTCTACTTCGATCATCTTAGCGACTCCATTTAGACACTACCCTGGTTGCTGTTGGATTGGACTATCCCCCATTCCTAATAGCCACCCCTGTGATTGGAGAATTTTTTAGCAGATGTCATGTCCACCGTTGACTCAGATTATAGTGGACAAGCTTTCCCATGGTCCGTCTGATCTAAAATTGAATGGCCATGATCAGACCCATAGTTTAGAAGGATTAATCGAGGTATCTACGTGTGATTTGATCTGATCATGCGAAATGGATAGCCCATGATCCGTCTCCTTCATGAGTAGCAAAAGACGGATGTCATGTGTCTTTCCCCGTTCAATCCGAGCTCACCTAAGCTTAGATTGCTTCCAAAATCATCGCACACCTTCAAGGAAGAGAGATGCACACATCCAACGGTTAAGATTAGCTTAAATGCGCATTCAGTTCACCAAGGACCAAACTATTTTCACTGAGGAGCTCAGTTTTATAAAATTATCTCACCAGAGCTAATGTCCAGCGGTACCAACATTTGAGGAAGCTTCATATGATTGAGACGAAGCCCTACTGAGCTGCACGAGCCTTGATTTGGTGTAGAGCTCTCGGTCGACCAAGCCACACACATAAGAGCCTCGGATTCGATCAAACTCCAATCTCCGGTGGTCGGGAAGGCTCGAGAATGATTCATTTGGCTTCGATGAAGTATGAGAATGGTGTGGTTGCGAGGAATTGAGATTTGATTGAGTAGACAGGGAGTATTGAACGAAAGAAGGCTGCTCTATTTCAATTTCACACACAAAAAAAATCAAATCTAGGGAGGCTTCAGGAATGATTGGAAAAGCTCTGTGGGGTTTCAAAAATGCTTGGGAACTCTCACAATGCAAATCGTGTCAATTCACACTCAAATTGGGGGGAGTATACCCTGAAATTGTACATGAAGGAAGGGCGGGATGGGATGGCTTATTTTGACCTGTAGGCCATCATCAGGTGCCAAAGAGGTCATCTCCAACTCCACATGGCTCAACATGAGTGGAGGGAGCTGTGGGAAGATGATTAAATGCCGGTGTGCAAAGGTCTCTTGGCTTGAATCCATGTGTTTTCAGTTTTGGCTTGAATGAGGAGGAGTTGAACTCCTGTTGGTCCTTGCCTGACTTAAGAGGATTATGTGAGTTAGGTGGGTCAGGTGGAGCCTCACTTGAGTACTTAGGAGTTGCCATGGTGATGAGGGAGTCAACTTTGCTTGTTAATGTGAATATCCAATGAAAAGAAGGATTGTCCAATGGCTCATTGCTTGGGTGGGGCCCACTATAGATTTGTGCTAGTTTGGGGATGAGTTAAGACTAGTTTGGGTCGGGTTAGGCTAGTTCATAGGGTCTCATAGGTTGATTTTAGGTGATTTAGCTCCATATGATCAAAATAGGCTCATTTGGGTTAGGTTGGGTTGGGTTGATTAATTAATCAAATTGGGTCAAACTAAGACTTGTGTTAGGTTCAAATGATGTTTTGAAGAGTTTTGGTTCAAGTGATTTTGATTAATTTGGCTTAAGTTTGATTTTGGCTCATTTGGATTCAAATAGGTCAAATGGGCTAAGTTCACCAATTTGACCAATTTGACCAAATTGGGTTAGATTAAGTGTTGGAACATGTTCAATTAGTTAATTAAAAATGATTGTAGGCTTTGGTCTAGTTTAATTTGGAATTAATTTGAATTTTGGCAAATTTGGCCCTTTAGGTCAATTTGGGCTAGGTTGGGTCAAGTTGACTAATTGGTCAAATTGGGCTCAATCATGGCTTTGGTCAAGTTCAATAAGTGATTTGGAATGAGCTTGAGCCATTAGTTGCAATCAATTTGGATCAAATCATGATTTGTCCTATTTTGACTTTTTTAGGCCAATTTGGGTTAGATCAAATGGCCAATTGGACTTGGTTTGGCTCAATTGATGGTTTGGTCATGTTCATTCATTGATCATTAGTGGGTGTGGATCAAGGTCTCAATCAATTTGGTATATGGTGGGTTTTGACTAGTCTGAGTTTCATTTGGGCTAAGGTTGACTTGGTCAAAAGACCAAGTTGACTTAGTTTGACTCAATTCAAGATAGTTGGTCACCCTAGGATGATTGTTGATCATGATATGGGATTTTAATGGGTTTAGTTCAATCCAATTTGGGTTAGATTAGAACTTAGCTCAAAAAAAGTCTTTTAGGTCACTTTAAGTCAAGTGAACCTAAATGGGTCAATTGGCTTGATCATGGCTTGATTCAAGTTTAATTGAACTCACATATGAGCCTAGGATGAAGATATAAATCTATTTGGAATTGGTTTGGAGTCAAATGAATTTTGGTTCATATGACAATTTCAAGTCAAAAGGGGTCAACATGAGCTTGCCTTGGGTTGACTTGGGTTTGGTTTGATAATTGTAGTTTGTGTTTATATTTGGAACAATGATTGAAGGAGTGATTGAATCATGAGAAAATCCATGAGTTTTGAGTTGATTTGGGAGTCATTTAGCCAAGTTCAAAAATTTGGCTAAAAAGGCTAAAATTGAGAATTTAATTTGATTTGGGTTTGGTTTTGGCCACTTGAATTTATATTTCATTTATATTTATAAATATAAATGAAGATATAAATGATTCATGAGAAAATCACTTGGGTTTGGAGTGATTTGGAAGTAAATTTGACCAAGTTGAGGGATGTAGGTCAAAAGGGCTTAAGTAGGGAATTGATTTGGTTTAGTTTAGTTTGATTTAGTTTGAATGGTTTGAATTTAGATTTTATTTATATTTATGAATATAAATGAAGAAATGATTGATTTATAAGAAATAAATTGAGTTTGGTTTGATTTGGATTGAGATTTGGTTAAGTTTATGGAGGTTGGTCCATATGGCTTAAGAAAGGTCTTGATTTAGTTTGATTTAGTTTGATTTGATTTGTTTGAATTTAGCTTTCATTTATATTTATGAGTATAAATGAAGGAATGATTGATTTATAAAGAAATCAACCAAATTTGATTTGGTTTGAAGGAGGTTTTGGCTAAGCATATGAAGGTGGTTCATATGGCTTAGGAAGGGATTTTGGAGTTTAAATTTAATCATGGGTTTCAATCATTTTATTTGGGATTTGATTTAGAATTTGGTTTGGGATTTGATATGAGATTGAATTTGATATTTTAGAAAATCAATTGAATTAGGGTTGATTTGAATTTGGTTAAGGCTAAGTCCATAAGATAAAATCAAAGGGCTTAGGAAGGGATTTGGAATTTGAATTTAATCATGAGTTTCAATCATTTGATTTGGGATTGGATTTATGATCTTGGATTTGAGTTTGAGGTTTGGTTTAGAAGAATGAAGTAAGGATTGGGTTTAAGGCTATAGGGTAGGCAAGTCTTCTTAAATCTCTAAGGCATAATCTCTTCCTATGGTTAATCCTTTTAATTCTCTAGGCTTAGGTTAAGTGTTCACCTAATCACTAGAAGTTTCATAAGACTAAGGAGCTCTTAGTGTCTACAAGGGTCCTAGATCTATGATGAAAAAGTTCAGAGCTCACTCTCAAAAGTGAGGTCAACAGCAGTCTATCAGTGATTTAATTTTTTTTTAAAAGGGTGTACACTCTGGACTGTACACAGTGTACACTCTAGAAATTGATAAAAATTACTCAAATCATGTTGAAAGGCATTCCATACAGCATATTACACCACTGAGATCCATAATAGGTAGTCCCACAATGGTTTTATTTTAAAAAAGGTGTATACTCGAGAGTGTATAGAGTGTACACTCTGGAAAACTAATAAAAAAAATGAAAATATGTTAGAAGGCATTCCATACAACATATAAGATCATTGAGATCTATAATTCCAAGTCCCTCAGTGACCTAAAATAAAAAAATTTGGGTATACACTCCAGAGTGTATACATGAAAAACTGCTCTAAAATCACTTAAATTCTCCAGGAAAGAACATAAAGCAGATTATAATAGCATTTACAAGGGATATAGGAAGTCCCCTATTAGTTTAAAGCAAAAAAAGGGTGTATACTCTAGAGTGTACACAGTGTACACTCTAGATAATTGATAAAAAAAATGCTCAAATTATGTCGAAAGGCATTCAATACAGCATATTACACCATTGGAATCCATAATAGGCAGTCCCCTAATGGTTTAAAACAAAAAAGGGTGTACACATGAAAATTGCTTCAAAATCACCCAAATTCTCCTGAAAGAACTTAAAGCAGCTTATATTAATATTTAGATGGGATATAGGCAGTCTCATAATGGTTTAAAATAAAAAAAAAGAGTCTATACTCTAGAGTGTATATAGGGTACAGAGTATACAGAGTGTACACTCCAGAGAAATGCTCCAAAATTATAGAAATCCTCCTGAAAGAACTCAAAGCAGCCTATAATAGCATTTAGAAAGGATATAGAAAGTCCCCCAGTGATTTAAAATAGAAAAAAGGGTATACACTCCTGAGAAATTCTCCAAAATCACCAAAATTCTCTTGTAAAGAACTCAAAGCAGCCTATAATAGCATTTAGAAAGGATATAGAAAATCCCCCAGTGGTTTAAAATAAAAAAAGGGTGTACACTCGAACAGAATGCCAATATATGGCTTGTTAAAATCTCAATCAAAACTCACAACATTAATAAATATTTCTATATTAAAAGAATTTATATAGAAGATCAATATATGTATTCTACATATATATATATATATATATATATATATATATATTATATATATATTCATATCTATATTTATCATCCACTAAATTTGTTACTATATTCATCTTCACAGTTCTTTTATCAAATGAAATGAAAGATTTTTGCTTCTCTTCTCTCTAATTGGTCTGAAAAAAAATTTAAAAATACTTTTTTGTTTGAGTGCCCTAAATCTATTTATATCTCGAACATCTAAATTTTTCCTGCACACAAAATCTGAAACGGCGTTGGAATTATCAAGATAGTGATAAAATCTGGAGCAATATAATATATATATATATAGAGAGAGAGAGAGAGAGAGAGAGAGAGTAAATACATCAACGAATACGATCATAAGATTCAAGTTTATGAGGTTTAGCAATAAATATTTTTTATCATATAAATTGTAGAAAATGATAATTAGGTCATTTTTTTTATGTCAATGATTGAGAGAGAACATAAATCAAATATGAACATTGTGAGAGTTGAATATTGAAAAGAACATATTGCAAGTATTATTGTCTTAACATTTTTTGTTGTGAGATTTTTTTTCACCCTTCCCTATTTTGTTATAAAAGTTTCTACTTCTTATGACTGAACCCCTTCATCTCTTTTCTCTTTCTGTCAATTCTCTTTTATCTATTTGTGATAATGAGTTGGCCGTTATTCATCTCTTATATAATATTTAAAAATGATTTTTTTGCAAATTTATAAAATTAGATAGATGGATGATAAAGAAAATCATAGGAGAAATTTATAAAAAAATATTTTAAGACTTATTCCAGTTATTAATTTTCTATTTGTCAAAGGTGTGTAAATAAAATTTGTGCCGACATCCTTAACTTCCCTCTGCTCTGATAAATGTGAAACCTGCTGCAAATTAGCAGACCCATTATTAATAGAAGAAAAATAGAGACAGAGAAAAAAGAAAAAGAAAAAAGAATTCAGACTAATCAATGCCCTACCAGTTCTACAAATTCAGAAATAAATCAATTGAATTTATCAAAATCTCAGTAAAATATTGATATTCTTCTTCGAATAAAAGAATTCAGACTAATCAATGCCCTATCAGTTCTACTAGTAATTTTTTTACCAATCTTCTGTGAAGTATATGCGATGCTTAGAACTGGTAAATTTTTTACCAATCCTCTGTTAACTGTATGGGATGCTTATTAAAACTTGTTCTGCTGTAGGGGTAGTCTGAACCAGCGGTGCACCGCAGATAGTATTTGATAAATTGTATTTTAGTTATATTTTGAAAAAATTATGATAAAAAAATTATATTTGTCAACTTCATCTCATAAAATATAGTGATTGTCAAAAAATAAATTACATTTTAACTCTATTTTAAAGAGTTAACTTCATTTGATAGAGTGTGTTTAGGGTTTAAAAAATTATAAAATTTTTATAATAATAAAAATTTATAATAATCATAGTAGATTTATAAATAAAAGTTTTTTCTGTAAAAATTTTATCACCATTTTTTTTTTTTTTACCAGCTATAGCTGCCTCAAACAAATCCTTGTATTTATTGGCTTTTAAGTTTTATTCATTTCTTTCATTTCAACTGAGATCATCTATCATAAATTTTATAAAATTTCAGATAATTTAGTCTTTTCATTGAAATGATTTAGTTTAGACTATATTTTCAACGAAGGTGTTGTTCCTATTTTAATCATATTATATGAAAAAGAAATTATTATTATGCTTAGTGTAAAAACTAAAATTTTTTGAGGTACTCATGCTCCCTGTATTATATGTTTTGCTTAAACATATTCATTCAAAGTGGTATAAAAGTCAAGATTACTCCCTCAGGTAATCCAGTGAAAAAAACTGGACAAAGAGTCATAAAGAATATTTAAGTTTGAGGAAACAAAAATACAATTATCAAAAAACCGATTAACTTAGTGGTCATATTTCATAATCTTAAAGAAAATACAAGCACAAAATTTTGATATGTCATTAAATTTCATACTAAAGTCTTTTAAAAGATAAAGAATGAAGAAAACCGAAATTAAACTAACTCTTAAAGGACTGTTTGAAAGAGTTTTTATTTTTTTATAATTATGCTGACAAGTTGTTATGAATTCATTTTATTAAATGATTTTAATTTTTTAAAAAATAAATTTCTTGCAGGTAACTCTACACTTCGGCAATTTTACAGTTCACATAACAACGCCTAAATATGTAGGTCAGCGCAGGACCAAAAAATAAAAAATAAACACTTACTAACATGATCTCTCAATCTGCCAGAAATAATTATAAAAACATAAAGAGTATAAGACATTCTAGAATGTCCTATTTATAACTGCACTCCCTTTGCCTTCAAAGCCTGCAACATTATTATGTGCATACCCTCCAAAGCTAATTAATCCCTTTTATTTCCTCTCATCTTCCTCCCATATTCATCCGCTTCTCTTCACAATCCTTATAACAGTCATGAAAGATCACTGTTCCTCCAAGGTAATCAGCGGAAGCAGCATGGCGGTGGAGAGATCTAAGCTCAAAGAAGAGCCTTACATCTCCAGCGCTCACATCCGCCGCCTTGTGAAGCGGCTAAGCTCATCAAGGTCCCGCTCCAATGCTCCGGCGATCGTCGGAGATCACAGTCATCCACAGAACTCTAGCAACCACCCCATCGAATCTTCTTCGACGACTCGCCAACCCAAGAAGCAAGTTAGAAGAAGATCGAACACCAGCAGGCCATATCAAGAAAGGCTAATGAACATGGCAGAGGTAAGAAGAGAGATTGTGACAGCTCTCAAGTTCCATCGAGGCAAAAGAGAAGAGTTGAACAACACAAAGGATGATGTGTAAGCAACCATCTCCTATCAATTAAGGCAATTCTGGAGGAGTCACACTTTAGCTTACTTGTGGATACTCTTAAGCCAAATCCCATAGCACCATGCTACACTCAGCAATCTTTTTACTCGTCTCCCTTCTCTTATTCTTCCTCTCCTTGGACACATTCTCACTTCACTCCCCTGCCTTCTGATAAGCTGTTCAATCTCCGTCTCCCTAACCAACCCTTAGGGCTAAACCTCAATTTCGAAGGCTTCAACAATATTGAAAAAACTTCTCTTTTCCGCAACAGTCACAACAACAACAACGAATCACCTATCATTCAGCAAACAACATCGTCCTCTACATCAGCATCATCTTCATCCTCTCCTACAGCCGGCATGGCTAATCTGAACCCGACCAACCCGAGTCTGCATCGAGTGATGGGAGATGAGGAGATGGAGGAGATCAGATCGATTAGATACATGATATGGAGTGGAACGACATAATGAATTCTGTGAAGACTGCATGGTGGAGCAAGTTTTTGAAGGCTACGGAGGCCGACGATGAAGGGGACAACAGAGAAGGAGATGCATTTAGGATGTTCAGTGACGTGATTGAGTTACCGGCTTGGTTGACTGATGGATCATGGATGAATAACTACCAATTAGAGAATCAAATTCATGATCAGGTCCAAGATTTTATTTTGCCATGGTAAGTGGATATCCTTCTATGGCTTTAGATATTTGGAAAAAAAAATATTTATATATATATATATATATATATATATATATATATATATATATATATATATATATATATATATATATATATATATATTATATATATTTCTGCGCAGCTCTTTCTCGGAAAATTTGTATATAAAATTTTAGGTAAAAAATATTAATTAATTTATTACATTGTCTACTGCTGGCGAACAAAAGTGCAGTTTAGAGTCAGCTGATAAGATAAGATATTTTTTAAAAGAATTTGTTTTCTTACGAAAAACAAAAATTAAAAATTGGTGCATTAAAATCAGAACATCGATTAATTCTATGCCTAATATATTCATACCCTTATGATACTTTTTAAGATATTGTTATTATTTTACGCTTCAGATTACTCTGTAGACAGTAGGCTGCAGATGCGTTTGCTTCAAATAATTATTTTTTCATCTTTTTTTACAATTAGTTCATTTTTTTTCTTATTATTTTTATAGTTTCAGTCAACATCCATGAAAATAAGGTGATAAGAACGTACAGTATTAAATAACCCCTATAGGAAATTTTATAATTAATACGTACAATAATTTAAAAAAATGTTGAAATTCACACATAATAATTAAATTAAAAGATCTGCCTTTATATTTAAATTTAAATAATATAATATCATATAAAGTTAGATAAATACATAACTGTTATATATTAATAGTAAAATATGATATTTTTATATAATATTAATTATATGATAATATATAATATATGTATATATAATACTTTATAATTAAAAAATTAATTCACTGTTAATATATAATAACTATATATTAATTAAATGTCACATAATAAGATCATTAGAGGACGAACGTAAAAACTATATAATAACTCTTAATTTAAAGTATCGCTGCCGCATTTCTTTCGGTATTTTAGATTTAGATTTAATGCAGTTGATCATTAACTATATTGGATTTGAGGCTTTTAACCGTTGGGCCTCCAGATGCTACATTGGCCATATTCCCGAGGACTAGAGGAACTAAATGGCCCATTAGTGCTTGGCAAGTGAAGGGACAACAGTATGCGCGATATAAAAACAATTTTTGTGGACACTTTACAATAATATATATATATATATATATATATAACTTAATTTTTATATTAATTAGCTTAAAAGAAAGAGATAAACTATTGCAAGAGATTATGGTTTAATCTCCGCTTGTAAATAAGAGTGCATGAGCACATGCTTTGGCCTGTAGGTGAAGCTTCCCTAGAGATCAAAATTAGAAAGGGAGGTGTATATCTGTAAAAAAAATCTATATTGTTGATTAAGAATATTTTTTTTAATCTTTTAATTAATAAAAGAATTAATTTTGATCTGATGAAGTGTTTCTAGAAATCATAATACTATCATTATCATCATCATTTATTATTATTTTAAAGTTATTGACAATACTATTAAAATTTATCACAGAAATCGTAATAATCACATCAAGATTTATCTACACTGTAAAGCTGTAAATTTAGAATTAGTTAACCTTACTTAAAAATATATATTATCTTTAATTATAAAAATTTAAATTATTATCAACTTTTATTACAAAACCTGAAATCATGAAGAGCTTTAAACAACTATCCATTAATAAAAAAAAAGCCTTGTTGATGCCAAGAAAAGTATGATTATATTCACCAAATAAATTTATACTAAATTAATGAAATGTCAATTTCTTATATAACTCAATAAAATAAAATTATATATATATATATATATATATATATATATACATAGAGGAGGAAATAACCTCAATTTTTAGAAGAGTCGTATTTATATTTTATGATAAAAGTAAAGGACAAAAATAATTTTTAGAAAAGTGAAATGATTAATTTAATTATCTCATATAAGAAAAATTATAAAATTCAAGTGGAGCAATCACCCCACTAAACTGTGATTAGATCCTCCCTTATATACACACACAGGTGGACCCACATTGAATTGAGGGTGGGCAATTGCCTACCTTTAATTTTAATGAATTAATGCATATCAGATGGGCAAATAAGTAATTTTGCCCTCTCTAAAATTTTATTTTGTCATACACAACCGGCAACCCTAAGAGGGTGTTTTGTAACAAATTTAATTTATTTCAAGTAGGATTTAGTAAATTCAGTACATCTCTATTTAGTAATTTATTAAATCAAAATTGTTTAGATTATAAATCTAAATCTAAAAGATGTTTGGTAGTTATTTGTATTTTCTTGATTTAAAAAAGTTTTTTAATTAATAAATCATTAGTAGTACATAATTAAAATTAATTTAAATATATATTAATTAATCAATTAATAGTATTAATATTAATTTAAAGTATTATATATTAATATTAACTATTAATTAATTAAAATTAATAGTTATTAAATTCTATTAGTAGATTAATATCTTAGGAATTAGATTATATTAAGACATGTGAAGAGGTAAAACTATAAGAACTCTTTCAAATTTTCAATTAGTTAACTATCAAACTTATAACAATCATAACTATATTTATTAAATTATAAATAAATGTTTATAACTTATAAGTTAATCTTCAATAATATTTTATTAATCAGTTTAAATTAAGTTAAATTAAATGAAAAACTATCAAATATTACATTAGCTAAAATGACTTAAATCTAATTAATAATTATAATTAATTAAATATAATTACATATTAATAAATAGTTAATAATATTAAATTAAAATTAATTTTATCATAATATATTAATTAAGAAATAATTAGTTATTGAATGAATTATTTAAAATTAAGATTTTGTAAAGAGATTAAAAGGGGCATTTACATACATAGCACACAATTCTTATATATTTATATATCTAATACTTAAATATAAATATTTATATATATATATATATATATATATATATATATATATATATATATATATATATATATATATATATATATATATATCATTTAAATTATTATTATTATAACAAAAATAATCATTTTCTTAATTTTTTAAAGTAAAATTTAACTTTTGAAGTGTAAAAAATATGTTATATTTGTAAATATCAAATTTTAGATATTAGATATATAAATACATAAAATTTAGTATTGTATATTTTAAATAAATCTGTTGTCAAATACCCCCTAAATTAGACGCATATATCTCTTTCCCTCGTATTCTCCACATATCAAGACAGCCAGCTTCGGCCTTCAGTGGCTCCGCCAGTCCACCTTCGACCAATCAACCTTCGTCGTCCCACTCTTTGCCCGCCTCCCGGAGCCTTCTTGCATTTCACGGCTCCTCATTTTGCTCTTGTGCAAGGTAAAATTTGAACACTATTTCTTTCTCTGTGTCTAGATTATATTAAAATCTCTTTCATTAAACTTTATTATAATAGTTGATCAGGATTTAAGCCTGATTTAACTTAAATCCAACCGAATGATGTTTCTGGACAAGTTAAAACCACTTTTTTTTTTTTTTTTTGTAATCCGCTAAACGGCTAAAGTAGCTTTCCCAGAATCACATGGTTAAATCTAACGTTACTATGGGGCTGTTTGGCTACATGATTAGAACAGGATTTAAGTTGGATTTAACTTAAATCTAGCCAAACGGTATTTTTGGACGAGTTAAATCCTCTGCTTTTGTAATCCCGTTAAAGCTACTTTCCCAAGTTAAATTTCATTGTTTAATTGCCGGTATTTAGAGTATAAAATAAATTAAATATAGTATATTTGGATTACTTGTTAAATTGTTTGGTTAAAAAACTTTACAAATATATGATTTTTTTTCATGTTTGATAAAATAAATATAATATAAAATATTTTCATTATCGAGCGTGATGTCACGATCGGCATAATGTGGTGGTCTCGAGAGTCAACCTATGACGATGGCATATGGCGCAAATGACGGTATTTACTAAAGCGCGAAGTCGGGGCAAAGGGCGCGGTCGATTGGTCGAAATACTTTACATCCGTGAGATTTGAAATTCGTCAAATCTGACCTAATTTCAAATATACTCAAAATGATCATTCTAATGCATTTAAAATATACTACAAATGCATTAAAATTTTACTTTACACTATATCAAACACTCAAAAAATTAAATTCTTTATATTTGATTTACTTTAGCAGATTTAGTAGATTTATAGTAGCTTAAGCGCGAAGGAGGGTGAGAGGGAAGATGATTATCTTTGTGACATCTCCCATCTCTTTTTCAGACAGCTGCGGAATGGAAAGGGTTAGAATTAAGAAAACGAGGGTTTAGAATTAATACATTATTTTAAATTAATTATAATTTTATAAAATTAAATGTAATTATATGGACTTATTTTTTATGATTAATTAATAGATTTATAATTAATTGACATATTATATTAAAATAATTATATTTTAATTAATTTAAATATGATTATATTATTTTTATATAAAAAAATAAATATAAATTATTATTTAATTCACTTATTATATTCTTAATTATTGTCTCAAGAAAAAAAATTTATTTTAATGTTTGATGCAAGGAATCTTCTGTGCTCCCCTCTTTTTAGCTTTATTTGATTTATAGCCCAAACGATTTTTTTTTTTTTTGAGATTTTACTAAATTTATATATATAATATATATATAAGGACTTGAATTTAAAATCTCTTAATTAAAAATCAAAATTCTTAATCACTAGACTAAAATATCTTATACATATCAAATGAATTAAATAATTATTCTATAATTGAGACAAGTCTTCCTCTGCATGAAGCAACAGAACAAAAAACTTAATGTCTTTTAAGTTTTTCTCAAGCACATGATAAGATGAAGCTTTTATATATATCATATATGACAACTTTCATGCAGAAATGTGCTCGCGAAAGATGAATAACTTCACGAACTAAGTTGAAGCCATAAGCATTAAAGAAAAATAATGCAAGAATCATTAAGAAGTTTTTCTATATATATATATATATATATATATATATATATATATATATATATATATATATATATATATATATATATATATATATATATATATATATATATATTATTGCTCGTTTAAATCATTCTCAAGCTTTGTTTCTTATGTCAAAATAAATGCAATTTATTTTAATGCTTAAATATTGAACTAGCACTAATCACTATCTTCATGTGTCTGCAAGTTTGATGGCATGCAGAATAGCAAATAGCACGACTAAATTCTATGAATATAGTTGTTATTGTTTTTCTTACAGAAAGTTAAAAAAATTATTTTTGTTTGGAGCACAATAAGAAGTATTTTGTTATGTATATGAGTTGGATGCATAATCAAATATCTCAAATATTAATCGTTAATTATATGCTTTCTGCAGGTGATATTATATTATTAGAGTATTCAAAATATTCTTCAATGAAATATTCTTCACAATCAATTGAGGTATGAAAAAAAATTATTTAAAAAAGGTTGAATGTCTGCCTTCACTTTTAAAATAGTATAATTCTATTTTTATTTTAAATAAGTTTGAATAGCATTTATTTTTGAAATATTATTAATTTATTTTTATTTAAAAAAAGTCAAATGTGTGCCTTTATTTTTGAGAAAATAATAATTTTAAGATATTATTGATTTACTTCTATTTGTATTATATTTACTATTATATTTAGGATTTTATAAATGGATCGTTATTTGAATAGAAAAGAACGAGTTGAAAGTGATATTAACAATCTTCAGGCTAGCCTTGGTCTTTGTCCTTCGATTTGGAATTATGATATTAATGAGAGAGATAAAATACGTAGAGCATATTTGGTGAAGAGACCACATCAACCCAAAAGTCATAATTTTACTCGAATAATTATAGACAATGTTGAACGAAGATTTAGTTCAAAATGGTTTGAAGAATATCCAAACTGATTAGAATATAATATACATAAAGATACTGCATATTGTTTATATTGCTACCTATTTAAACTTCAAGAACAAGTTACTACAAGTTAAGGAGATGGAGATTCATTTGTGGAGAAAGATTTAAAAATTGAAAAAGAAAAAAAAAACTTTTAGCTCACGTTAGTGAGCATAATAGTGCTCATAATAAAATAAGACAAAAATGTGAAGACCTAATGAAGCTTCAAACACAAAGTGTTCCTACTATGTGATTGATTAAAGATAAGATAAACAAAAGGAATACATGATAATGTTAATAGCAAAAGTTGATTATGTTAGATTTCTTTTGCGATAGAAATTATTATTTTGTGGCCATGATGAATCTTCTAATTCAGTTAATCAAAGATATTATTTAGAATTATTTTATTTTTTTTTGCAAATCATAATGAAGAAATTAAAAAAGTGACATTTGAAAATACTAATAGTAAGCTACAGTTGACTTCACCAAAGATATAAAAATAATTTATCAAGCTGCATCATCTCAGACTTTAGTTTATATCATTAAAAATATCAGTGACTCTTACTTTTCTATTTTTGTGGATGAATCTTGTGATGTATCACTAAATGAACAATTAGCTATCGCAGTGAGATATGTTGATAAAAGGATCAAGTCATTGAAAGATTTATTGGCATTAAACATGTTTCTTCAACCAATGCAATTGCATTAAAGATAGCTCTTGAAACGATACTTGCTAAACATTCATTAAGCTTGCATAGATATGAGGTCAAGGCTATGATGGGACATCTAATATATGAGGTGAATTCAATGGTTTGAAGGCACTCATCCTTAATGATAATTCTTATGTATTTTATGTTCATTATTGTCCATTAACTTCAATTATGCTTGATGGTTGTACCAAAAATTATTGACAAGTGAAGCATCTTTTTAACTTCACTTTAAGAATTTTAAACACAATTGAAAGTTATTGTAAGAGAAGCGACACTATAAAAATCATTCAACGTGAAAAGATTATTTTACATCTCAAAACAAGAGATTTAATTAGTGCACATGATTTGAATCAAGAAATTAACTTACAATGAGTTGGTGACACCCGTTGGAGCTCACATTTTTATACTTTAATTAATCTTATGAAAATATATACATCCGTGCTTGAAGTGTTTGAGATAGTAAAAGAGGATGAGGTACATGATCATCAGTTAGTTGAAGCTGATATTTTAATCAATGCAATAAAATCTTTTAATTTTGTATTCACTATGCATTTGATGATTGCTATTTTAGGTATCACAAATGAATTATCACAATCTCTGCAAAGAAAAGAGGGATATTGAAAATGTAATGAAATTAGTGTAGATATTCAAGCAATGATTACAAATGATGAGAAATAATGGATGGAATTCTTTATTATATGAAGTGTCACTTTTTTGGACTATTTTTGAGATTGATATTTCATATATGAATTCTATTTTTAACACTCGTCAATGAGCTATACAAGGAGGTGAAGAAATGATAAATTTGCATCATTATCGTGTTGAGTTACTCTATATTGTAATTGATATGTAACTTCAAGAGTTGAATGATCATTTGTTTGAAGCAAACACAAATTTACTTCTTTGTGTGGCATGTCTAAATCCAGGTGATTCATTCTTTGCTTTTGATAATGAGAAACTTATTCGGCTTGCAAAGCTATATCGTAGAGGATTTTTTTACAGTTGAGCTCGTGGTCCTTAAACACCACTTTCCACTTATATTATTGATATGCATAGTAGTGATAATTTCTCATCCTTCAATGATATTGTTGATCTTGCTAAACAGCTTGTCAAGATAAAGAAGGATGGTGTATATCTTTTATTTTATAGGTTCATTACTTTAGTACTAACTTTACTAATTGCTATAACTATAGTAGAGAAATCATTTTCTGCAATGAAGATTATCAAATATCGATAGGATTGTTTTAATGACAATAACGATTATACATTATATTAAGAAAGAAGTATTTAAATTGATTCACATTGAAGTTATCATGCAATATTATCAGACAATACAAAATAAATTAAAAAACTTGTAAATATCTTTCAATGTATTGATGCTAATGCAATACAAGTCTTACTTTTGAGTTATTCATTATTAAATTCATTTTTTTTAAATTATTTTTTGTCCATCCTCAAAATAAAGGTTGGTTTCGCCCCTACACACACATATGTGAATTTAAAGATAAAGTCACATTCATAATATATGTGTAAGACTTGAATCATAAATCTCTTGGTTGATAATAAAACTCTCAAAATATTAGATTAAGATATTTTATCTGCACTAAAGGTAATAATTCTATTAAAATAATTTTTTTATTTTTTTTATTTTTATTTTCTTTTTTGATTCATTCAAATCAAACGGAGCCTGAATTTCACCGAAACTCAACTTCATAAAAGAACCGCTGAACTGATTGCATTACAAAATGAAGAAAATCTATCAAAAAATTTTTTTGGCGGAAGGAAAAAAAAACAAATGCAAGCACCGTATCCACATTGAATTACTTAAAACGTCAAACTAGCGAATAGTTTTGGAATGTAAAGAATCGGATAATTATCTATAAATGTCTCACTCAATCGTGTACTCCACTTTAAAGTTCGTGCAAACGCTTTCATTCATGGGCCGTTCTTAAGACTATCAAAGGGCTGCAAATGAATAGAGCCGAGCTGAGTATGTATGTGTTCAAGTTTGAGCTTTGATATATCACTAAAAATTCTATTAGTTGAAGCAGAATCGATATCTAAAAAATAATGCATGAGTCGATTTGATCAAACATTTAAAATATAATTGAAAATCTTTGAAATATCAGATCCCTAAATAGCTCATATATATATATATATATATATATATATATATATATATATATAGTGTTATAGTCAAATATATATATATATAATAAATTTGGATCTAACAAAGATCTCTTAATTTTGACTTCATTTGAGCATTCAAATACTTAAAGAATATCAAATGATCGAAGGAATCATTTTGAGTCGTTCAATGGAGTGGTTTGAATTTTATTTGTA
This sequence comes from Cymbidium sinense, assembly GCA_021442155.1. Taxonomy (NCBI): domain Eukaryota; kingdom Viridiplantae; phylum Streptophyta; class Magnoliopsida; order Asparagales; family Orchidaceae; genus Cymbidium; species Cymbidium sinense. The sequence goes on from CM038218.1 coordinate 41,417,911, forward strand.
TTTACAGAAATGCCACTCTCACTCTCATAATCTATAAAAAACATCTAATTCTTCACATGAAGGAGCCTGAAATGAGATAGCTCAGACTCAAGAATCTCAGCATAATCGAACGCGTCAATACCGCCGGCATCGCCGGCCGCCGTCGTTGCCACCGCCAATCACCACCGTGATCATTGTTGTTGGTTACCGCCACCGACCATCATCGTCGGCCACCACCGCCGATTATCGTTGCCGCCGTGCCATCGCCATCGACCACGCCATTGCCACACCGCTATTACCATCGTCGGCCGCTGCCGGCCATCATCGCTACCATCGTTGCCACCACCGTATCGGCCATCATGCGGTCACCGCTGCCGTTGATCGGGCATCATCCGGTTATCGCTGCAGCCGTTGCCATATTACCGCCGGCTACCACCGACCGCCGCATCGCTTACCACTGCAGTCATTATCGCTGCCGGCTACCATCGCTGACCATCGCTTTGCCGCGACCATCGATAACCACCGCCGATTAATAACATCGACCACCGCCATCGGCGACATTACCACGCTCGCAGTCACCATCGCTAAGTTACCGCTTACGCCAGATTACCGCACCGCCGCCACTATGCATTGCCACCGCTTTTGATCTTTTGATGGTCGGATCATCAGACCACCATCTCAAGCAATACCTTCGTCGCTAATCTAGCGAACCTTGCCACAAAACTCATTCTTGTAAGCTATCATTCTCCAACTTTGGAGAAATGATAATAATTGTAACAAAAGATGATATAGTGAAATTATTTTCAAGTGAGCTAGGCCACGTGGTTTATTCCTTTTTGGCTTTTCCACGTAAAAATCCTGAGGTCTCTCAAACTCTTTTACTGTGTGTGCAGAATTTTTGTGTAATGCCAAGACATCAAATTCTCCTACTCTACCAACCCGTATCTTCTTCTGCACGCAATAGTTTGTCACCGTCAGGAGAAAGGAATCCCACAATCGCAATATCTGTGAACACATGCTTTATTGCCAACAGATGCAATACTCGCAACAACGGAGCCTCCCGCTCCAACTCCCATTACTCCGAAACCAATCCTTAAACCAAGAAACTGGTCACTTTCTCCTCGATAGATTTACAAGGTAATAGAAACCTCTCTAGAAGATTGTGTTTACCGAATGGAAGATTCTCAAAATGAGATAATTCAACTTTTACAAGAAACATGACAGTCATTATTGTAACAAATGCATCTCCCCCAAGATCAATCATTAGTTGGAAGGTCAAAATGCTTACACAGGGCCTTCTCTCCATCGAGATGAGTTCCTCCGCCGCTATACATTGATGCTGACATCCTTGGCACTGCTAGTTCTACACATCCATCACTTGCAGCTCAACTGATCTCTAACCCACCAATAATTGCGGATGGCTTGGCACATTCTTGCCCTGCTGATTTCACCCATCATATTATACGTGCAGAATTATAATGTTTAATGCGAGAAGAATTTCACTTCAAAGATATAAATCATCTTCTCTCTCATCATGACTATCAGGAGTTTTCACCTTTAGCTCAAGCAATTCTTCATCATCATATTCTAGTATGTTTCAAGCTTCCAAGCATCAACTCCTATGATGGGGCATCCAACCCATATGAACACATTGACCATTACAGAACCATCATGCACATCCAACGAGCTTCTAACACACTACTTTGTTAGGTCTTCCCAGTCACTCTCAAGGGTCAGACTCGCACTTGGTTCTACTCTCTTCTAAGGGGATCTATCTATACTTTTGATGAACTGGATAAGATTTTTATAGAATAGTTCATTGCGAATCAATGGATCATTAAAGATTCCTCACATCTCTCAAGAATTCATCAAAATGAAGATGAATCACTTAAGGAGTACTTTCATAGATTCTTCTTAGAAGCCCGCCAGATACCAGGGTTGGACTGTATATTACTAAGAGGAGTTTTTCTTGGAAGACTCCTTCCTAGGCCTTTCTATTCATCACTAATGTAATACTGTTCACTCATATGCCTACTTAGTTTATCATGTGGAAGCATAAATTTTTGCTAATGAGGCTATCAATGCACATCGAAAGTAGTTTGAGCAATATTTAGGGAACAATCATGGACTGGGGGGCAACCCACTTGATTACCATTCCTAAGATAAACAAGTCAATATTGGGGAACGATTCTAATTACAACATTCAAATGATGATATTATGGCATATTATGATTACAAAGCTCATTTCTTCTATCATCTAATTTTATATATTAGATTTATGATGAGTAAGGCAATATGAAGAGGCTTTCTACAAATATATAAGATGTCATAAGAAACTCTTGGGCAAGATTAAAATTCTTTATACAACCTTCAACTAGACTTATACTCATTGGGCAAGATTATAATTCTGATCCCTGGGTGTAGTAACGGTCTAAATACAAATCAAAATTTCATCTTCGATTCAGATACACGCGATAATCACCTCATTCCAATCAGAGTATAATCAATCCCAGGGGGATTCAATTCGACCCCTTCCATATAGATTAATGTCATCAAATAACGCTTTGACAAACAACCTCAGATGGATCAAAAATTCTTAGTGAATTTCTTTCGATTTATTCTATACAGGTTAACATTATCAAGTAACATCATGGAAAACAACCTCAGATGGGTAAAAATCTTTAGTGGTTCAATTCAACCTCTTCCATACAGGTTAATGTCATTAAGTAACACTTTGGCAAACAACCTCGGATGGGTCAAAAATATTTTGTAGATTTAATTCGACCCCTTCCATACAGGTTAATGTCATCAAGTGACACTTTGACAAACAACCTCAGATGGGTCAAAAATCCTTGGCGGATTCGATTCAACCTTTTCATACAGGTTAATATCATCAAGTAACACTTTGATAAACAACCTCGAATGCAAAAATTATTAGCGGATTCGATTCTATCTCATTCATACAGGTTAATTTCATCAAGTAATACTTTGACAAACAATCTCAGATGAGTTAAAAATTCTTGGCATATTTGATTCAACCTCTTCTATACAGGTTAATATCATCAAGTAATACTTTGACAAACAACCTCGGATGGGTCAAAATTTTTTGACAGATTTAATTCGACCCATTCCATACAAATTAATGGCATTGAGTAACATTCTGACAAACAACCTCGGAGGTGTGAAAAATCCTTAGCGAATTCAATTCGACCCCTTCCATACAGGTTAATGTCATCAAGTAACACTTTGACAAACAACCTCGGATGGATCAAAAATCTTTGGTGGATTTCTTTCGACATGTTTCACACAGGTTAACATCATCAAGTAACATCATGACAAACAACCTCGGATAAGTCAAAAATTCAAGATAAATTTCTATTATCATGACAAACAAACTCGGATAGGTTAAAAATTCAAGATGGATTTCTTTCGTCATTATTCATATCAAGTAAATACCATGAAGAATAGCCTTGGATGGGTTAAAATTATCAACGAAAAAATCGAGCCTCAACATATAAACTACGGGCCTTGATCGCCTCTAAGCCCCCAATGATGGGACACCTCTTCCGGGAGAACCGAGTCTCTAGTATGAACTACGGGTCTTGATCACCTCCAAATCCAATCGGTTTGACGAGGACAGTTGACACCCCTTTCAAAGGAAAACCAAAGCCTCGTCATATGAACTACAGCCTTGACGCCTCCAAACGGGTCGACGATGACCTTCTCGAGAAAAAATTGGAGCCTCATTATATGAAGTACAGGTCTTATTCAACAAATCAAATAACTTTCTTTTAAGAAGAAAGTCAGAGCCTTGTTGAAAAAAAAGAAAATGTCTTGTGCCATGAAGATCTATTCTCTCAAACTATATCTGATGCAATGGTTAATGAACCCAAAAATTTTATTAACATTGAAGAAGTTATTAGTTTTAATTATTTGGCATGTATTTTTGGATGATAGAAATGATATCATCCCAAAATAGGGGTCATCTGATATGTCACTAAAAACTATACTAATTGAAGCATGAATCTTGATATCAAAAGCAATCTGATTCTTAGCCGAGACTAGGCCAGATCAAGCACTTAAAATATAATTGAAAAATTTTGGGATATCAGTCAAATTCCTAAATAGCTCTTAAATATAGACTATTTATAGTCAAATCGAGCGTCTTGATGATTCATATCTAATAAGCCTAAGATCTCTTAATTCTGACTTCATTTGAGCATTCAAATACTTAAAAAATATCAGATGATCGAATGAATCATTTTGAGCCGTTCGATAGAGTGGTTTGAATTTCTTCTATATTTAAAAAAATGTCACTCCCATAATCTATAAATAACCCCTCATCTTCACATGAATGGGCCTGCTAAAGAAAGGAGAGAGCTCTAAGACTCAAAGAATCTCAAAGCATAATCGGGCCACGTGCCGACCATCATTAACGCCGGCAGCATCGCTGTTACCGCCAACCACCACTCATCACTACTGCCGTCACCGCCACCAACCACCATCGTTACCACCGCTACCATCGCACCACTGTGGTTATCGCTGCTGACCACTGCCGATTATCACGCTGGTTGTTTGTCGGCCATCACTGCTACCACCACCGCTACGATTTACCACGTCGCTACGCATTACCACTATCGTCATCATCACGCCAATCGCTGCCATCCGCGATAAGCCACTCACCGCTGACCTCCGGGCTCGCGACATATTACCATAATGGATCATCGTTGTACACCATCATCGGGTCACCACCACGGTTGCCACCATCGGGCAACCGCTGCTTCCATCGCCACTACTGGTTGGTTACCTCATTTATCACTGCTGGTTGCTTCCACTGCCACCACCATTTGGTAGCGGCTCGATCACCGGATTTGATCGCCACGCTTCACCAATGTCAATCATTTACCGCCACCCAACCATCTTTCGATAGTTTTCGTCAAATCATCAGACTACCATCTCAAGCAAGGCCTTCATCGTTAATCCAACGAAGCTTGTCACAAAACTTATTCTTGTAAGCTATCATTCTACAACTTTGGAGATATGATAATAATTGTAATAGAAGCTGATATAGTGAAATTATTTTCAAGTGAGCTAAGCCTTGTGGTTTTTCCCTTTTTAGGTTTTTCACGTACAAATTATGAGGTCTCTCAAACTCTTTTACTATGTGCAAAATTTTTGTGCAACCCTAAGACATCGAATTCTGCTACTCTACCAACCTGAACTTTTGTGCAACGCTTTCATTCATGGGCTGTTCTTAAGAGTATCAATAGGGCTACAAATGAATCAAGTCGAGCATGTATGTGTTCAAGCTTGAGCTTATTTAGTATTATCGAGTTCGAGCTCGAATCGAGCTTTTAAGAATAATGTTCAAGCTTGAAGCTTGTTTATCATTATCGAGCTTGAGCCCGATTCAAGCTTGTTTATGAGCTCAGTTCAAATTGAATTATCGATCTTGTTAACGAGCAGCTCATTTAATAAAATAAATGAGCTTTAATCAAGCCTTAATCGAGCTTGTTCATGAGCAACTTGTTGAGAAATATATATGAGCTTATTGGCCTCATTTTTAGAATGAGCTCTCAACCCCTCCATCTTAAACATAGGACTTCTCTTATACTTTAAGAGTTCTTTAGTCTTAAGACACATCTAGAGACTTAGAAGAGTTAGCCATAGGAATAGGTCATACCTTAGGGGTGTTAGGAAAATTTGCTTACCCTTAGCTTGAACCACTCCTCACCTTCTTTCCTTCAAGTCAAACTCTAAATCAATCTTATTTGTTTTTCTCCAAACTCAAATCAACTCCATATGATTGAAATCCATGATTGAGACCTATGAATGAAATTCCTAAGTCCAAATCTTTCTTAAGTCTTAATCTTCTTTTAAGGACTTAGCCTAAATCATAATCAAACCAATTCAAACTCATGAGATTTTCTCATAATTCATTTATATTCACATATATAAATGAAATATAAATTCAAGCTAATCAAACTAAACTAAAAATTCAAAATCAATTCATGAAATTTCCTAAATCCTTCAAATTTTCCTTCATGGACTTAGCCTAAATCATGATCAAATCAAATCAAATCCTTAAAATCTTCTCATAATTTATTTATATTCTCATTTATATTTATATATATATAAATGAAATATAAATACAAATCAATCAAATCCAATCCAAAAATTAAAATTCCAAATTTAAAATCCTTCTTAAGTCCTTAATTTCCCTCTTAAGGACTTAGCCTAAATCATGTTCAAATAAATTCAAATTCATGGGATTTTCTCATAAATCATTTATATTCTCATTTATATTCACATATATAAATGAAATATAAATATAAATCAATCAAACCAAATTCAAAAATTCAAATCCAAAACTCCAAAATTTCTTAAGTCTTTTAAATTTCTTCTTAAAGACTTAGCCTAGGTCATGAGCAAATCACTTCAAATCCTTGAAATTTTTTCATAATCTGTTTATATTCTCATTTATATTCATATATATAAATGAAATATAAATTCAAACAATTAAAACCACTTCCAAAAATCAAACTCAAATCCACTCAAAATCCAACCTAAGCCTTTCAAGTCAAAATCTTGAACTTAGCCAAATCAACTTCAAATCAAGCCAAACTCTTTATCTTCCTTCATGATTCAATCAACTCTAATCATGAATCCAAATATAAATACAAACTTCAATCATTAAATCAAAACTCAATTCAAAAATCAAACCCAAAATCTATTCATGTTCTCCTTTGAATATGAAATTATCAAATGAATCAAAACTCATTTGACTTCAAACCACTTGCAAATGGATTTATATTTAAAACATAAGTCCATATATAAATCAATCAAACTCAAATCAAGCTTTGACCAAGCAATTTGACTCACTTTGGCCACTTAGGCTCACTTGACCCAAAGTGACCTAAAGTACCCTTATGAGCCAAATTCTAATCCTAGCCAAATTGGATTGAGTAAAACTCACCTATGCTTCTCATCATGATCAACAATCATCATGAGATGATCAATCACCCAAAATGGGTCAAACTAAGTCAAACCTAAGGGTTGACCAAGTCAATACTTAGCCAAAATGAAATCTAACATAGCCAAAATCCACCATGGGCCAAATTGATTGAAACCATTGATCTAAGTTCATTCATGATCTATGTTTGAACTTGACCAACTCAACACTTGAGCCTAACCAGCCCAATTGGCCACTTGACCCAAGTTGACCTAACTTGACCTAAAAAGTCAAAATGTGTCAACTTGATCTAAGCCAAATTGATTGAAACCAATGGGTCAAGTTCATTTCAAATCACTTGTTGAACTTGGCCAAAGCCTCAATTGGCCAACTAGACTATAGCCCAGATTGAACCCAACTTGACCTAAAAGGTCATGTTGAGCCAAATTCAAACTTAACAAAAATTGATTAGAAACAAAGATACCAATCCACTTCATATGACTAACCAAACCTAAACCTACCTATGAGCTAGCTCAAATAGGTCAAATGGGTCAAATTAGTCAACTTGACCCATTTGACCTAAATGAAGTCATATGAGCCAAACTCAAAACTAAACCAAATTGAATAAAGCCAAAGCCACCAAAATATTTCAAATGGTCATATGAACTCACCCAACCCTTTGGTTTGACCCAATTTGATCAATTGGTTAACTTGACCCAAGTTGACATAGTTTTACCTAAATAGGTCAACATGAGCCAAACCATACCAAATGAACTCCAAATCCAATGAAACTTGGCCAAACCCATTTTCTCAACATACCCAACATATCCAAATTCAAAAATCAGCCAAATGATCATTCCACCCCTAGGCCATAGAACAAATTTTGGTCAAATACATGAGGAATTTGGTCAAGTCATCTTCATACCAACTTGATACTTTCTTAATAGGTCAAGTAAACCCTATGGAGGGTGGTGCACCCAACCCAATGGGTTTGGGTCAACCCAACCTGATCCAAGGCCAAAACTAAGCAAATGGCTCAAATTGGCCATATGGTAAACTTCCCTCCACTTATTTTCAAGCACATGGGAGGTTACCACTCCACTCCCTAGCCCAAACTGGCCAATGTGGAAACTTCTAACAGCTCAAACAACCCTTTCAATCTTGGCAATTGGATCAAAATGGAAAATAAAGCCATCCGATTGCCAGGGAGATACTACCCTATTTCACTTCACCTCACTTCCTCACCATTGTAAGGAGAGTGATATGAAGCATTCTTGAGTGGTCCTAAGCTCTAGAGGAATTTGAAATTTCCATTCTCGATTTTCCCAAAAAAATAGGGGACCTCCATTGAAAAACTTCTCTACCAACCACCTTTGCACACTCCACCGAGGACCAAATTGAGCTTTCCTAAGCTCAAAGTTCAAATCCATCAAAGCCAAGGAAGCTAAGGAGGTTGGTCCATAGAGCAATCCACTTAACCTTAAGAATCAACGAAGCTCCTCCAAGGAATGAAGCGCTGGTGATCACCGATGAGGTTAGACATTTTTTTACCACCAAACTCCATGTGTGTTGGTCCTTTGTGAAAGAAAGTTTAATATGAGGTTTCAACTATTAGATGTGATTGTCATTAGGGTTAGATGGTATGTGCAAAGTTTCATCCCAATCCAAGCTCAATCGAGCTCAGATCAAAGCCTAGAACATGGATGGTCCCTGTGGATCATAGGCTTTGGCAGGGATAGATCTCTAGCAGTCCATCTGCATATTTTGGATGGACAACCGAGATTAAATACAAACTTATATCTGATTTAATCCCATTGGAATGACAACTTTAATCTCAGTTGTCCGATCCTTGATCACACGACTGAGGCTAAAGAGCGTGCATCGCCATGAACACGATGTGACGTTTAAGTCACCACCGTGCTTAACACATGAAAGTGCCGACCATCATGGCATGATAATTAAGGGATTAATTAATGTTTATTTATTTCTAATTAATCCTCTAAACTTCAAAATTTATCTCTCTAAAAAATTAGAAAAATATGAGGTTCTCACTAAAAGATAATTCAACCTAGAATATTCTAAAATTGATTTTAATGGATTTTGAATTGTATCTTTCTCTGATTTTGGGTTTTATTGGAAATATTAATTTTCTAATTACTCCCTAATTAATTCACTAATTAATCTCAAACTTCTTGGGTATATTTTGGGGGATGACCTCTACCTCCCCTAATTTTCTTGGGATTTATTGGTAGCTTAATTAGGAGAATTACTAATTCATTTCCTAATTATCCCCTTTATATAATTAAGGATAATTAAGAGTTTTATTAGTATTTTAATCTCTTATTGAAGTTGATTAAGGTTTGATCCAGTGAGTAGGAGATTTAGAAATAATTTTGGAGCATTTCCCCTAAGCTATTCCCTAGATCCCCTTTTCTTTCTTAATCCTCTCTTAATTAAGGGCTAATTCACTAATTACCCTTTTAATTAATTTCTAAAAATTCTAAAATCTTCCAGAACTTAATTAATATACTTTAGGAAGATTCTTAGGTGTTCAAGAGCCTAAGTTCAATTAATAAAATCAAAACTCAACTCATATATGTGAGATGTGTTTTGAAATTACTAAAGTTAAACCCCTTAGCAATTAACCATCATGAGCCAAATTGCACAAGCCCCTACCTAGGTGCATTGCAAATTTAAATTCCTTGTGAGTTTTCATGTCATCTCATTGGCTCATAATTATTTGGTTAACTTATGTTAAGGTATGCAGTAAGGGTTAATTAGCATGCTTAATTCATACCTTAACCTAATCAAAGTATAAAATGATCTAATCATCTAAAAATTAAACAAAAATATCAAATACATGTGGGAATGGGTTAGGAAAGGCAAACTCAATCCATATTTTCAAAATTAAATCAAATTCAAAATCAAACAAAAATCATATTAAACAAATTTTGATTTACTTTAAGCTTTCTTATTTCATAAGATTATCTTTAGGATTTAATTAAAGTGAATATGTTTACATGCTTTCATTACCTTAGTTCTTTCCCAAACATGTTAAATATGTATGTCATGTGGTTTTATGCATCCATGCTTTTTAAAAATCAAATTTAAAATGAAAATATTTCCTTTATGTCAAATTGCATGTGTTCGCTAAAGTAAGAATATGAGTGACTATTATCACTATTAAATTCAAATTATTTTTAAAATATATGAATCAATTATCAAAACTAAAAGTTTTTTACTTATATCTTAATTATAAGTTTGCATGTGAGTAAAATATAAGGATGTGCTTAGTGTAGGTTTTCCCTCTCTTCTCTTTTAGTATAATTTTGAATAGGATTTGGCAAGATGTATGGTTCATTTGAAAAGAACCTAATACTTACTTAATTCCATATTCTATTCATTCCTATACTATCACTTAAGAAGGATACCTATGCTTGCACCTATAAATTGCATAAACAAAATAAATTAACTAACATCAACTTTTGCATTCTTTCTTTTCCATTCATGTCTTTTGTACACATGTTTATATTTAGGAAAGTGGTATATTAGTCTAGACAACACAAGGTTACGAGGCTTTAAGTAGCCCTAAGTAGGTCTTATACCTTACACCTTTGGTTAACAATAGCGTACACACTTATGTCTTTCATACATTCATATGTGCATGTGAAAGTTGGATAAGAAACTTAATGAAAACCATGCATCATAAACTTTCAAATTTCCTTAACTATATTACTTAGCATGCATCATAAAGTGTGTTAAACATTCTCATTTGTATGTATAGATATGCTTAGGACTCATTCATATTCATGTTATACATGTTGGGAAAGAAATGAAGTGATGTATATTTTGTGAATTTAGTTCATTTTACTTAATCTTAAAATGTCTTTCTTTTTGAGTAGGTTTGTTTAGAGTTCATTTAAACATTGGAATAATTAAAACATTCACTAAACAAAGCTAAAATATGAATCTACTTTAGAAATTACTTAGGAAGGAAAGAGAAGTTATCTTCTTCCTCTCTTAACTTAATAATTAATTATAGGATTCACTTAAATCTAATCAAAATATGAAATAAAATCAATCCAAAATAATTGAATCACTTAAATGAAACCCTCCTCTAAGTTGAACATGCTTCACACTTAGAAAATTCTAACTTAAAGCCATAGGTAAGCATACCACACAAACCTCCAAAGCACACACATTAGACTAAGTCACCACTTCTAACTTTAGGTTAGGGCGGTGGATGGTTTGATGCTTGCTTTTGTTTTGTAATATATGTTTTAGACTAGATGTTAGGATGTATGTATGTAGAACAAATGGTAGGGTGATCTTAGTCTAGTCATTGTCTTCTGTAGAAGATTGTGCTTAAGGGGCGTTGTAATAAATAAAAATATAAATACTTTTGCAGTGCAGGTGCTTATACCCCTAAGCATTATCCAATAGACCAGGTGGACTTAGTCACCCATGTGTGGGGTGATAAGTTCAATATACATGTGGGATTTTGTGTGGTTTGTTTGACTAACCTTTGTTTTGTAGGTGTTAGCTAGATTTACTTTTCCTTTTCTTGTAATTTTTATAATTAGAATTTTTGAATGATTGTTATGGGGATTATGATGAACATTGGTCATAATATCTCATCTTATGCACCATGTGAAGCCTTTAGAGCATACAACTTCTAACCGTCCAAACGGAGGAACCAAAGAAGAAAGAAGAAAAGAAGAAGAATGAAGAAATGAAGCTTGAAGACCCCCATAACAATGAGTTCCTTGCTTAATTGTATTTAATTCACTTATAATTTGGGTTGTATAAGAGTAGAGCTTGGCTACCCAATTTGTTTTCAGGTTTGTATCGGTGGTGCCTGACCATAATGGCCTCTTACTCTTTTAAGATTAGCTTTATAAATTGATTGATGATTTGTTTAGCTTGTGCATATAACTGGCATAATTTTCCTAGTTTCTTCATTACTTTATGTATGGCCTGGATGTGGATTAGGCTCTTAGGGAAAAATAAATCTTTTACCAAATCTAACAACTCAAAACTAAAAATAAAAAACTTATAACCTCACCTAAAGCTTAGGAAAAAATCAAGATAAACGAATTAGCAACCCCTTAGTTGGATGAGTTCTTTTATAGCATCATGCACAAATGCATATTATTTTCACTCTTGAGAGCTTCCAGAGAAACTTTGAGAGCCATGGTGGAAACACCTCATCTCTGATTTTGGCCAATAATTTCATTTCTCATGCATTAGGCATATGAATCCAATTATTTGAGTCAAAATAATTGCCCAAAATAAAAAAAATAAAATGAAATCTAAATTTCATTCATTTGAAGCATGTCCACATGATCTAGTCTGTGAGGACTTAGTCTCTTTCTAAATAAATAATAGCTAGCTATCTTGCATAAAGCATAAGGCTTGCCTACATGAAAAATCATAGGAAGAGTTACCACCACACGGGTGGTTGTAAGTCTAAGTAGTCGGGTGACTTGTCCCCTCTTATGGAGGCAAACCAAATACCTATTTTTTGCTTTAGATTTAAGTCATACTTTGGCCCTTGCCAAAGCTCCCTAGATTTAGGTTCTGAGGTTGTTTCTCCCTTTCATTAGACATTTTCATAATCTTGTGTTGTGGAATCATAAGCCCTAAATTTCTAATAAAAAATTCAACTCAAACAAATTAAATCAATTTAAAAAATGTAAAACCCAATCATAGGATAATTTAAGATGCTCGCTAAGTTTCCTAGCATCATTGGCATCACCTACTTATCTTCAAATTGCTTTGATAATAACTCCCTCTCCTTGATCAATCTCATTTGATCTTCAAAAATAAGTTAATCGATTGATAGTCCTACCTTATGGTAAAAAATTTCTATAGAGGTTGCCTTTCAAATCTATTGGTTAGAAAAGAAAGGAAAGAATATAGAAATTCATCTTTTAGGACGTTACAGATCCATAGATGTACTTATTTAGGTGATCGAGTACATCATCAAGAAATAGTGTACTATTTCAAAAGATAGAAATAACTACCATTTAATGGACCTAATCACCTCAATAAGGACTCCTAAGGATGATGGGTCTGCATATGTACCCGAGATTATTCCCCTACTTTACATGGAAAAGTAAATCAATGTTTATTTTAAATCGGGTTCGTTAAGTTTCCTATAGGGGCAAGCCCCCATAGTTAATTACATCCTAAGGAATAGGGATTCCTTAGGAAAACTCTCGACTAAGATAAATGATCATTGTCTTCAAAGATTTCAATAGGAAAGGACTATCAATCGATTGGTTCATTTATGAAGATCAAATGTGATTGATCAAAGAGAGGGAGTTATTATCAAAGCCAAAATAGAAGATAATTAGGAGGTGCCCATGATGCTGGAAAATCTAACAAGCATCTCAAACTATCCTATAGTTAGGCCTTATATTTTTTAAATTGATTTAGTTTGTTTGAGTTGAATTTTTCATTAGAGATTTAGGACTTATGATTCCTTAACACAAGATTAAGGGAAATGCCTAAGAGGTGAGAAATTAAGCTTATGGACCACAAAGGGGAGAAGCAATCTTAGAACCTAAATCTCGCGAATTTTGGCGAGGGCCGTAAGCACAACCGAAATCTAAGGCGAAAATAGGTAATTGGTTTGCCCCCACAAGAGTGGACAAACCACCCGATAGCTTGGACTTACAACCGCCTGGGGGTGGCCACCAACTAACTCATCCTATGATTTTAAATATATATAAGCAAGTCTTATGTTTATGCAAGATAGCTAGGCTATTACTTATTTAGAAAGAGACTAAGTCATTAAACTCACTCCCTAAAGGGACTTGATCATGTACGTACATGCTTTAAAGGACCTAAATCTAATGCAATTCAAATTTCATTTTATTTTTATTTTTGGACAATTATTTTGACTCAGGATAATAGGATTCATATGCCTAATGCATGAGAAATAAAGTTATTGGCCAAAATCAGCAAGAAGGGAGAGGAGGTGTGTTTCCACCATGGCTCTTAAAGGTCAAGCCAAGTTTCTCTGGAAAAGGTGGAAGCCCTCCAATCAAGAGTGAAATAAGATATTGTTGTACATGATATTATAAAAGAAATATTCATCCAGCTAAAGGGTTGCTAATTCTTTTATTTTGATTTTAAACCTAAGCTTTAGGTGAGGTTATGAATTCTTTATTTTTAATTTTGAGTTGTTAAGTTGGGTAAAAGATTTATTTTTTCCTAAGAGCCTAATCCACATCTAGTCCATACATAAAGCAAGGAAGAAACTAGGAAAAGATGCCACTTAATGCAAAAGCTAAACAAATCATCAATTAATTTATAAAGCTAATCGCAAAAAAATAAAAGGCCGTTGTGGTCGGGCATCACCGCACAAACCTAAAAATAATAAATTGGGTAGCCAAGCTCTACCCTTATACAACCCAGATTATAAATGAATTAAATTACAATTAAGCAAGGAATTGATTGTTATGGGAGTATTCAAGCTTCATTTATTCTTTCTTCTTTTCTTCTTTCTTCTTCTTTTCTTCTTTCTTATTTTCTTCTTTCTTCTTTGGATCCTTCTTTTGTATGGTTGGAAGGTAGGTGTTCCAAGGCTTCACATGGTGCATAAGATGAGATCTTATAACCAATGCTCATCCTAATCCCCATAACAATCATTCCAAAATCCTAATTGCACAAATTTACATGAAAATGGAAAGAATGGAAATCTAACTAACACCTACAAAATAGAGATTAGCTAAAATAAACCACACAAATCCCAAGCATATATATTGGACTTATCACCCCACACATGGGTGACTAAGTCCACCTGGCCTATTGGATTATGCTTAGGTATAAAGCACTGCAAGCAAAGCATATATATTTTATTTATGATAGCTCTTAAGCACAATCAGAAAATAATGATTATACTAAGAGCTCCATCATTTATTTTATGAGCAACAAAAAATATATATCATAAAAAATAAAATAAACATCAAACCATGCACCATCCCTAACCTAAAGCTAAAAGTGGTGACTTAGCCTAATATGTGTGCTTTGAAGGTTTGTGTGGTATGCTTAGCTATAGCTTTAAGTTAGAATTTTCTAGGTGTGAAAATATGTTCAACTTAGAAGAGGATTTCATTTAAGTTGTTTAATTATTTTGGGTTGATTTTATTTCATGTTTTGATTAAGTTCAAGTGGATCCTATAATTAATTACTAAGTTATAAAGAGAGGGAAAGAGGAGAGAACTTCTCTTTCCTTCCCTAACCTAAATAATTTCTAAAGTAGATTCACATTTTAAGTTTTGTTTAGTGAATGTTTTGATTAAATCTTTTAATTAACTCTAAGTTTAGATGAATTCTAAGCAAACCTATTCAAAAAGAAAGGCATTTTAAGATTAAATAAAATGAACCAAATTCATAGAATACACATTACTTCATTTCTTTCCCAACATGTATAACATGCATATAAATGAGTCCTAAGCATATCTATACATAAAAATGAGAATATTTAACACTTTATCATGCAAGCTAAGTAATCCATTTAAAGAAATTTGGAAGTTTAATATGCATGGATTTTCTTAAGAAAAGTGTTTCTTTATCCAATTTTTCACATGTACACATAAAAGTAAGAAAGACATAAGTGAGTATAGTGTCATTGTTAACCAGAGGTGTAAGGTACAAAACCTACTTAGGGCTACTTAAAGCCTCGCAACCTCGAGGTTTTCCAGACTAATATATCACTTTCCTTAAATACAAACATGTGTACAAAAGAAATAAATTGGAAAGACAGAATGCAAAAGTTGTATTAATTGATTCATTTTGTTTATGCCATTTATGTGTACAAGCATAAGTAACCCTTCTTAAATGATAGCATAGGAATGAATAGGATATGGAATTAGGTAGGTGTTAGGTCCTTTTCAAATGAACCGTATATCTTACCAAATTCTATTCAAAATAATACTAACATAAAAGAGAAAGGAAACTTATGCTAAGCACATTCTTATATTCTTTCACATGCAACTTATGATTAAAATATAAGTAGCTTCATATTTGATAATTGATTTATATGTTTTGAAAATAATTTAAATTTAGTAGTGATAATAGCCACTCATATTTCTACTTTAGCCAACACATGCAAATTTGACATAAAGTAAACAATTTCATTTTTAAATTTGAATTTGAAAAATATGGATGCATGAAACCACATGAAATACAAATTTAACATGTTTGGGAAAGAATCAAAGCAATGAAAGCATGTAAACACATTCACTTTAATTAAATCCTAAAGACATTTTCATGGAATAAGAAGGTTTAAAATAAATCAAAGTGTATTCAATGTGATTTTTGTTTAGTTTTAAATTTGATTTAACTTTGAAAAGGTGAGTTGAGTTTGCTATTCCTAACCCATTCCCACATGTGTTTGATATTTTTGATTAATTTTTAGATGATTAGATTCATTTTTATGTATTAATTAGGTTAAGGTATGGATTAAGCAAATTAAATAGCCCTTACCTACATCACCTTAGCATAGTTAACCAAGTAATTATGAGCCAATGATGACATAAAAACTCACAAGGAATTTAAATTTGCAATGCACTTGGAAAAAAAGAGCCTAATGCAATTTGACTCATGATTAATGATTAATTAAATTAAGGAGTTTAACTTAAGTAATTTCAAAACACCTTTTCACACATATGAATTGGGTTTTGATTTCCTTAATTGAACTTAGGCTATTCAACACCTAAGCATCTATCCAAAGTAGATTAATTAAGTTTTGGAAGTTTTTAAAAATTTTTAAAAATTAATTAAGGGGATAATTAATGGATTAACCATTAATTAAAAGGGGATTAAGGAAAAAAAAGGGAGTTTAGGGAATAGCTTAGGGAAATTCTCCAAAAATTATTCCCTAAATCTCTATCTATTGGGTCTGACCTTAATCAACTCTAAGAATGGATTAAAACCAATAATCATACCTTAATTAACCTTAATTATATAATGAGGATAATTAGGAAACACATCTACAATTCCCCTAATTAGGCCTTCAATAAATCCCAAGAAAATTAGAGAAGTAGAAGTCATCCTCTAAAACATATCCATGAAGTTTGAGATTAATCAGAGGATTAATTAAGAAGTAATTAGCAAAATATAATTTCTAATAAAACCCAAAATCAGAGAAAAGGATAATTCAAAATCCATTGAAATTATTTTTAAAATATTCTAGTTTGAATTATCTTTTCAAAGGATTTCACTTCATATTTTTCTAAATTTTATTGAAGGAGATATGAATTTTAGAAGAACATGAGATTAATAATTATTAATTAAACCCCTAAACCAATCCCTCAACTCACAGCATGACACGCGGCGGCGGCGGTTAGCACGCTTTAGACGCATCGCACCGTGAGCCTATTACTTAATTGTCACATTAGGTGGCGGTGCGGTGGTGGGATGCGCTTTGATCTTTGTCATACGGTCAAAGATCGGACGACTAGGGATCATCCCGCGATTTATAAAAGGGATAAAGGATTTTCTAAATGTGGGAATAATTGTGACCGTCCATCCAAAATGCATGGATGGATAGCTACGCTCACCTGAGTTCTTCCCTTAGAATTAATAGAGGCCTTCCATGATCCCAAGGAAGATCTGAGCTCGATTGAGCTCAGATTGGAACATGATTGTTCCCACACCATCTAAAGCTAATAAGGAGCATATCCAACGGTGGATTTTACATGACTTAAAAAATTTCTTTTACAAAAGACCAACACCCCCTAAGCTAAATGGTAAAAAAAATTCCATACCTCGCTAGAGGTAATCACCGGCACTCGAGCTCGATGAGGTTGCTTCATCTAGTGGAGACAAAACTCTATTAAAAGTTTCAAGCCTTGGGGTTGAGCGGATCTTCCTATGGACCAACACCACTTGATCTCCCTTGCGGCTTTGATTCAATTCTTCCTCTCCTTACTTTGGGAACTCAATTGGATACTTGGGTGCACTGGAATTGATCCCCTGAGGGAGTGTGCAAGAGAAATTGAAGTAGCTTTGAGTGTGGAGGAAGTTGAAGGTTCAAATGAGCTCCCCTATTTTTCAACAGAGAAAATCGAGAAGGTCACTTTTCAAATCCCTCTTAGAAAGCTTCGGATGGCTCTCTGATCCTTTTTGGCACTCTCTAGGCTTCAATCAAATGAGGAATGATAATTTTAAATTAAATTAGGGGGAGTATATCTCCTCCTATGGCAATCGGATGGCCGACACCTCCCTTGTTATTTTGATTCAATTGATCATATTGGAGGGGTTGTTTGATCTGTTATCTATTTGCACATGGTCGGTTTGAGGCCTTGAGTGGATTACCAACCTCCCATGTGCATTAAATTGGGTGGAGGAAGGATTTGTAATGAGCCAATTTGACCCATGGGGTCAGTTTTGGCCTTGGGTCCATTTGGGCTGACCCAAACCCATTGGGTGCACCACTCTTCATTAGCCCACTTGAGCTATTAGAAGGCATCAAGTTGATATGAAGAGGGTATGACCAAATTACCATGGATTAGGCCAAAATTTGTTCTATGGCCTAGTGTAGAATGGTCATTTTGCTAATTTTTCAATTTGGATATGTTGGGTATGTGGTGAAACTAGGTTTGGCCAAGTTTCATGAGATTTGGAATTCATTTGGTAAGGTTTGGCTCATGTTGACCCATTTAGGTCAAAATGGGTCAACTTGGGTCATGTTGACCAATTGCTTAATTGGGTCAAACCAAGGGTTGGGTCAAGTTCATATGACCATTTGAAATGTTATGGTGGCTTTGAATTGGTTCAATTTGGGTTAGTTTTGAATTTGACTCATATGACTTCATTTAGGTCAAATGGGTCAAGTTGACCTATTTGACTCATTTGACCTATTTAGATTAGGTCATGGGTAGGTTTAGGTTTGGTTAGTCATATGGAGTGGATTGGTATCTTTGTTTCCAATCAATTTTGGTTAAGTTCAAATTTGGCTCAACATGACCCCTTTAGGTCAAGTTAGGTCTAAGGTCAATTAGGCTAGGTTAGGTCTAGTTGGCCAATTGAGACTTTGGTCAAGTTCAACAAGTGATTTGGAATGAATTTGACCCATTGGTTTGAATCAATTTGGCTTAGATCAAGTTTTGACACATTTTGATCCTTTAGGTCAAGTTGGGTCAACTTAGGTCAAGTGGCCAATTGGGCTAGGTTAGGCTCAAATGTTGGCTTGGTCAAGTTCAAACATAGGTCATGAATGAACTTAGATCAATAGTTTCAATCAATTTGGCCTATGGAATTTGTTATTTCATTTTGGTGTTGACTTGGTCAACCCTTAAGTTTGACTTGGTTTAACCCAATTTGGTTGATGGATCATTCCATGATGATTGTTGATCATGATGAGAGGCATAAGTGAGTTTGGTTTAATCCAATTTGGTTAGGATTAGAATTTGGCCCATAAGAGTACTTTAGGTCACTTGTCAAGTGAGACTTGGGTCAAATGGGTAAAAGCTTGAAGTTTGATTGCACTCGTGTATGGACTTATGATTGAAATATGAATCCCTTTACAAGTGGTTTGAAGTCAAATGGGTTTTGATTCATTTGACAATTTCATATTCAAAGGGTGAACATGAACAGATTTAGGGTTTGATTTTTAAATTGGATTTTGATTTGGTGATTGAAGTTTGTATTTATATATGAATTCATCATTGTAGGGTTGATTGAATCATGAAGGAAAATCAAGAGTTTGGCTTGATTTGAAATTGATTTGGCTAAGTTCAAGATTTTGACTTGAAAGGCTTGGATTTTGAGTGGATTTGAGTTTGATTTTGGAATTGGTTTGATTGTTTAAATTTATATTTCATTTAGATATGTGAATATAAATGAGAATATAAATAGATCATGAGAAAATTTCAAGGATTTGAAGTGATTTGATCATGATTTAGTTTGGTTCAGATTTGGAATGAGCAAAAGGAATGAGGTAAAGGATTACTATAGTTGTTTGGTTGAAACTTTATAAATTCATGACTTTGCTTTTGATTGATAAATGTAATGTAAAGTAAAAGGTTTTGACATCTATGTGAAAAAAATGGCGGCGGCGATTTGATATGATTTGATGGTTGAATTTTGATTAATTGAAAAATGGAGGTCAGGAGAAAATGAATGTTGTTGATCATTTTATTTCGGTATTTGAATTATGAGTGAATTAAATACATGCAAATAATTCGGTGTATTTGAAAGAATTTTACTTTACTTACAACTAAACACTTGAAATGTTCAGCGTATTTGGAATGCATCCAAATGTAACAAACAAACTTGGCTAAGTCCATTAAAAGGGAATTTAAAAGAAATTTTGGAGTACATATTTGAATTTAGTTTGATTGATTTATATTTATATTTCATTTATATATGTGAATATAAATGAGGATATAAATGAGTTATGAGAAAATCCATTGATTTGAATTGATTTGATTATATTTTTTTAGGCTAAGTCCATTAAAAGAAATTTAGAGGACTTGGGAAAATTTTAGATTTGAAATTTAATTTGAGGGTTTGATTTGATTGATTTATATTTATATTTCATTTATGTATGTGAATATAAATGAGAAAATAAATGAGTTTTGAGAAAATCCTATGAGTTGAAATTGGTTTGATCATGATTTAGACTAAGTCCATGAAGGGAAACTTAAAGGACTTAAGAAAATTTCATGAATTGATTTTAAATTTTGAGTTTAGTTTGATTGGTTTATATTTCATTTATATATGAAAATATAAATGAGAATATAAATGAATTATGAGAAAATCTCAAAGATTTTATTTGGTTTTGATCATGATTTAGGCTAAGTCCATTAAGAGGGATTTAAAGGACTTAGAGAAACTTTTAACTTAGGAATTTTTCATTCATGGGTTTAAATCATGGATTCCAATCATGGATGTCAATCATATGGAGTTTATTTGAGTTTAGAGAAAATAAAATAAGATTGATTTGGAGTTTCACTTGAAGAAAGGAAGATGAGGAATGGTTCAAGCTAAGGGCAGACAAATTTTCTTAATGCCCCTAAGGCATGATCGATTCTTATATCTAACTCTTCTAAGTCTCTAGGGCTAGGTTGAGTGTTCACCTAATAACCGGATGTGTCTTAATACTAAGGAGCTCTTAAAGTCTAAGAGAAGTCCTATGTCTAAGATGGAGGGGTTGAGAGCTCATTCTAAAAATGAGGTCAACGAAGGGTACCCAATAAATGTGGTGTGACTGACAAGGAACACCGCACATATTGGTGTTGACCAAAATGATCAACAACATCGAAACATCACAAGCACTAACAGAAACAAACTATCCCTAACCCAAGGTCTAGAAAGAATCCAGAGCATAGTGCAATGTGGCTCTCATTATGTCCAATATATAAGAGAGAGAGAGAAAAATCCACTAAAGGATAGAGTGTGAACCTTCCACTAGGGGAAGCAGGTTCAAATCATCCACAAGAGGGTGAAAGGTTTGATTTGATTTGAGTCTCACTGAGGAGAAAAAGATTTGATTTGTTCCACTGGGGAAGAGAGTTGAATTTGTTTTAATTTGTTAGGTTTGAATTTTAAGATGAACCTTGTTGGTTTATGGACCAATAGCCAAGGCCAAGACCTAACTGATTTATACCAATCCAAAGGGTAGTCTATTAAACACATAGGGACTAGCTAACCAAAGGGAATGCCTTTCAGCATGCAGTTGTACTAGGAAGAAAGCATAGTAGACTTACACCCTCCAGAGTAGGGACCAGTTGCTGGGGAAATCTATTGGCAAGACAATAGATTGAACCCAACCTAGGGCTGATTATTGAGTGAATGCTGCTGGGGGACTTAGATCAGCTCAAAGATAGTCAAGGATTAATTTTCATTTTTAGTTTGTTTGTTTTTGATTATTTTGGATCCCATAGGTTTGCAATAAACTGCACTGGGTAGGGGCCCTGAGGCTTGGACCTAACTCAGATTTACCAATCCAAAAGGAGTAGTCTACCAACCATAAGGTAGAACTATCCAACCAAAGGGATGTCATTTGGTATACAATGGTCAAGTATTAAGAAGAAAGTGTGGGGACTCACATCTTCTAGAAACAAGGAACCATTGGGGTGATTGGTTGCTTCGGGCAACAAATCAAACCCAACTTAGGGCTGATTATTGAGTAAATTCCATTGGGGGACTTAAATCAGCTTAAAGATAGTCAAGGATTAATTTTTAATTTTAGTTTTGTTTATTTTTATTATGATGGATCCCATAGGTTTGCGATAAACTGCACTGGGTAGGAGGTCTGGACTTAAATCAGATTTACCAATCCAAAGGGAGTAGTCTACCAACCACAAGATACGACTATCCAACCAAAGGGATGCCTTTTAGTATATAATAGTCAAGTCTTAGGAATAAAGCATGGGGACTCACATCTTCTAGAAATAAGGAACCATTGGGTTGATTGGTTGCTTTGGGCAACAAATCAAACCCGGCCTAGGGCTGACTATTGAGTGAATGCCACTGGGAGACTTAAATTATCTTAAATATAGTCAAGGATTAATTTTCATTTTTAGTTTTATTTTGATGGAGTCTATTGGTTTGCGATGGATTACACTGAGAATAAGTTTATATCAGCCTAAACCTATCTCAGATTTACTGAACCAAAGGGAGTAGCTTCCCGGCTGATGGGAGAGATATCCGACCAAAGGAGTGCCTTTCGATTTGCAATGATCAATTGAAGGGAAGAAAACCTGGGGACTCACATCTTCCACTAGAAAAGACCATTAGGGTGATCGGCTGCTTTGGGCAACAAATCGAACAAGACCTCGGGCTGCCCATCAATTTATGATAATCATGCTAGAAAGAATGCGTCATAGTCTACATCTTTCAAAGCGGAATGACTACCGGGGTAACCTGCTTGTGGAAAAATAGACTGAACCTGACCTAAGGGTGACAATAGAGTGAGTACCGACCTAGAGATTTATCTCAACTCAAGTAGTTAGGCAATTTCTATAGGGAGTTCTGCTGATGCTGCCCTAAAGATAGGATGCCTGCTTGGGAAGAGGGCCCTTTGGGGGCTTGAATTCCTAATCCATAAGCGAATTAATTTTGTTTGTTTTATTATGGTCCCTGTTAGTTTGCTAGAGATCAAACTGAGAAGGAGCTTATATCAGCCTAGACCTATCTCAGATTTACTGAGCCAAGGGAGAATTTGTGCATCCACTGAACAAATTCTCCAACCACAAGGGTGGTTACATGGAAAGGGGGACTGTCCAATCCAAGAGTAACCCGGGTAGTGTCTAAATGGAGTCGCAAATGATGTGATCCAAATAGAGTTCTGCAAGAGATGGGGCCAGTAAGGGCTTAATTCAACACCCTGGAGAAAATGACATGGCTAGTCATATATCCAATAGGTATTCGTGTCCAACTCAGCATGTGGACTCACATATGCCAAGAGTGGTGTACTCAGGGTGAGTTCACAAGATATAACATCAACCAACCTAAGGTGCTCATCGATTTGTAATAATCAGTCTAGGAAGAAAGCTGGGACTCACATCCTCCTATGGAACTGACTTGGATATATCTTGACAACGTTATCCCACCTAGCATTAGAGTGAATGCTACTAGGGGACTAAGATCAACTCAAAAGTGGTCAAGAGGAAAGAAGCCTCTAGGGGACTTATCCTAAACCTCAAATATACTCAACCTAGTTAGAACATGATGGATAGTTCAAGAAGAAAGAACGGGACTCACATCTTCTTAAACGAAGTTAATCACGAGGTAGCTTACTGGCTGGATGGTGAAGACTACCATACTAACAAGGCCCTTGTTGGTTTGCAATGTTCAAGTTAGGAAGAATGCGTGGGGACTCACATCTTCCAATGACTACCGGGTGACATACTAGTGAGGTAGCACCTAGAGCTAATGAGTGAGTGCCACAGGGGGTTTGCTCCCACATCAAATAGCTCAAGACAAAAGATTTGTGTTTGTTATCTTTGTACATGTGTTAAAAGGAATATGACGCCTCTAGGGGACTCTTACACCTACCTTAAACACACTAGGGGTTTGATGGAATGGTACCACAGATGGAAAATAGGATTCCCACTAAGAAAGGATGCCGCTTGGGTTCTCTCACACCTAACTTAGTTGTGCTAATTGAATTAGGATGCCTCTTGGGTTTTCTTACACATATTCTAATAGCATCGGGAGATTGTGTGTGTTGTGAAAGAGGGATAGGATGCCACTTGTGGGGGGGGGGGCACTTTACACCTACCTAAAATACGTTATGATGGATTTGCAAGAAAAGTAAATAATGCTTCGAAAGAAGAGAAGATTTAATGAATGGAATCATTTTTTTTATTTTTTTTATTAATGATTATTTTCAAACATGATTTATTTCATGGGTAATATTTTTTTAGATTGAGCCCATTAATTGGAAGCATCGGGTGTTCCCCTTTAGAATCAATAAGCTAATAAGATCCTCATTGGTAGGCCATCTCTATGACATAGGGGCCTTCCCAAGTGGGTTCAAACTTGCCTCCCATCTTTCGACGGGCAATAATTGGTCTCCTTAGGACTAACACAAGTTCTTCTACTCAAAAAAGACCTAGACCAGAGCTTGTTTGAATCATTTTGGCCTTGTACAACTTGAGGTTTTGCATGCGTAGGCACTCCTCCAAACCTTCGAGCTCTTCTAACTAACTTTGCATTCTTTCAGAGTGATCTTGTTACCCAATGATATCCTTAGTGATGGGAGTTAAACTTCTAAAGGTAGAACGACTTCAGATCCATACACTAAGGAAACATGGTAGACTAAGTTGGAGTTCGATATATGGTGGCCCACAAAGCTTCAACCAACTGCTCATTCCACTATCGTTTATTATCATCGGAGTTTTCTTCAATATCTGGATGAGAGTTTTATTAAATGCTTCTGCTAAGCCATTTGCTCTGGGTAGTAGGTGGAGTATCTTCAATCTATATCGTGTCTTCTAGAGAAGCTGTTGATCTTCATGCTTTTGAATGCAGTACCATTATCAGATATAATTCATTGATGCACCCAAACCTATATATGATATGGTTCTAAAAATTAAAGCACATGCGTGACCTCTCTCGAGTGGGATGGCTTCACCACTTGGAAAAGTAGTATGGCGCTAAGATGAATCGATGCTCCTTGGAAGAAGAAGGATCGATCGGACCCACAATGTCGGTACCCCAACACTTAAATGGCCATGAGGCCAATGTAGGGTGTAGAATGTTGGGTGGTTAGTGGAGGAACACACCATATACTTGACACTGATGGCATCTCCTAGCTTCATTCATGTAGCTTGTAATCATCAAAGGTTAATAGTATCTTAGTTTCTTGATCTTCATCTTCATCTTCAGACCGAATTGATGTGCTCCGCATAGACCTGATTATACCTCGATTATAATGCCATGGGCTTCATGTATGTCTAAACAGTGTAACCACATTTGGTCAAAGGACCATCGATACACGGTGCCATCAACAAGAGCGTAGAAGAGAGCTCTCTGTTTCATCAGACAGGTTTGTTACTTTTCTTAAGGTAGTTTGCTAGTGTTCTATGAACGGCTGCCTCCAATCTAGCTCCTTGTCCATTTTGGCAACATCAACCTCCCCTTCAAGAGAAAGTCTATCAATGATTTCAGAATCAATAAGGTATAGGACTTGTCTATTTTGGACCCTTATTGAAATGGACTCATCTTTCGGACATGCCAATTCTTTAGCAAGTTTGGCCAAGGCATCTGCTACTACGTTCTCTGCTCGGGGAACCTTATAGGTGGTGACTTTGGGAATTTGGGCCAATAGCTTCATGGTATACTCATAGTAATGATGAAACTTGGGTTTGAGGACCTGGTAAGATCCGACAATCTGGTTGATGACCAACTGAGAATCCCCAAAGATGTTGATGCTCTTGACACTAATAGTGATGGCTAACTCTAGACCAAAAATAAAAGCTTCATACTCGGCTTCGTTGTTGGTTCAAGGGTTGGAAAGATAGTATGAGAATCTCATCACATCATAGTTTGGAGTTAGGAGAACTATTCCTACCCCTACCTTTCCTGAGAGAATAGGTCATGGTACTTTAAATTTAAGAAAAGAAGCAGCACCATCAAAATACATCTCCCATCGGTGGTTGTTGGTCTCCCCTAAGTTCATGATTTATCTTCAGGGAGATCGTCACTAAGCGGAGAATCAGCAGAAAGTGGGTGTGCCACTAAGAAATCCTCTAGTGTCTGTGCCTGTCCTTTTACCGTACTGAGGGGTATAAATGTGATATCAAACTGTGAAAGTTTCATGGACCAGCATGCCAAATGTCCGAATAACGTTGGCCATGTCATGAGGTATTGCAGTGGATTGGTTCTGGAGATCAAGTTCACCTTATGAGAGAGCATATAATGTCATAGCTTTTGAAAAGGAAAGATCAAAGCTAGGCAATGTTTCTCAATATGCAGATAGTTTGCTTCAACAGGAATTAGACGATGGCTAAGGTAGTAGAGAGCGCTCTCCTTCCCTTCATCATTGGCTTGGGCCAATAGAGCACTGAGAGAGTCATCCAGAGTGTAGAGATGAGTGACTTGCGGATAGGACCGCTAGAATTAGCTTCAAAATCGCTTGATGTATTCTGCGTTGATGACACTTATCATCCCACTTGAACTTGGCATCCTTTTTGACAAATGCTAAAATGGCTTGCATCTCCTCGATAGGTTTGAGATAAAGCATCTTAGATACGCCAGCCATCCTTGGAAGGATCTGAGTTGAGTTAAACTCTTAGGAGGTGGTATTTCTAAGATAGCTTTAATATTTTTAAGATTTATTTCTATTCCCTGATGTCTGACAACAAACCCAAGGAATTTCTCAAGTTCAATGCACACTGGGGATTCATTTAAGAGGTTATATTATCTCAACCGCTCAAAACTACTCTCAAAGAGGTGGTCTTCCTTTTCTTATCTTGACTACTAGATCATCAACATAGCACTCAACCTAATGATGGATGAGTTCTTGAAGATCTGAATCATGGCCCGCATATGTAGCACCAAAGATTTTTAAGGCCGAAAGGCATGACTCTATAATAGAAAATTTTGATCACGATTTGAAAAGTAGTGTTTCTTTCATCTTTAGGAGACATCTTGATTTGGTTATAGCTAGATGATCCATCCATGAAAGAGAAGACTATATGAGATGAGGCAATGTCCACCATTAATTATGGTATAGGAAGAGGAAACTCATCCTTAGGACATGCCTTGTTTAAGTCCCTAAAATTGATGCATATGAATTTGGCCATTCTTCTTCTTAATTGGGATGACACTAGCTAACCAAGTAGGATATTTTTCTTCCCTGATGAAACCGATTCGATGATTTCTTGACTTTGAAATGACACATTTGTTCTAATGCATCGTCTAGGAGCTTGCTTAATAGGGGTAGCTTAGGATCTATTGCTAGCTATGGTACTACGAGATAATCAGGGCATTTCTTCATAACTCCATGAAGTAGTCTTTAAACTTCTCAATAGCTAACTAAGTCATTGGTTTCTTCTTCATTCATTTAACTCGATGTATGTTCATGGATTTTCTTATCACGAGGTTGATTTCTTTAAGCTTGTCTATTATTGAATGAATCTCCTCTTCAAATTCTGGCGGTGCCTCTTTGGCTTGGAGATCATCTGGATCATCTGAAGTTTCTAAACACACATTCTCATAAGAGTTTGTGTTGTGTGAGAGGAAACTATCAGATTCCAAATGATTGGTAACAACTAATCATTAATCTTCGTCAACAATCGGACCCACTGTATTAAATCCTAGTCTTACTCTCGATTGTGCTTCCACATTTTGTTCCATAGCTTTTCAAAAATACTCGACTGTGCTTGGACCATGTGTGAGGAACTAAACCTTCTGTATAAGATTTTGAACACAAGGTGAGTAAAGTCAAAGGTAATTCCATTAATTCTTTAAAGTATCCTCCTCAAGTTCTACATCAACTTGGGGCTTGAGGATGATGATCCCAAAAGAACTTCTTCATGTCACTAAGACTTAGGGACTTCCTTAACTACTAAACCTTTAACTTTTTTGAGATGTAAGTGAGGTAAGAGCTAAGGTTCCCAAATGCTAATAGTTTCACATAAACCAAATTGAATACTTTGCTTGGAGGCCTGGTCTTCATCTCTGTCCGGATCAAAAGTCACCTCCAATGGAACCTACTGAGAGGGGTTGGCTGGTATACTAATCACATTAGACTCATCCTCAGCTGGATTCCAAGTCTATGTGAATAGTATGGGTACTCTTATGAACTGGAACATGACCTCTGTTGGATGGCCAACTAAGGGTCTCCACCTCAGGCCTCTATTTGCCTCTGCCTCTACCTAGTGGAGGTTGAGCCATCTACCCACATGTCCATATGATGGAATGAAGCGTGGTGGGATATCTTGATCTATTTCTTCTTTAATTCCCTTTCTTGTTCACTTCTTTTCTTTTCTTTTCTTTTATCTTTTCTTTTTTTTATTTTATTTTTCTTTTATGTTTGCATTTGAATTTTTTCCAAGTTCACGAGAAAGGGTGTTTTGAAAGATAGTAGGTCGCATCCTCATAAATCTCAACCTCTCTAACTGAAAATGGCTTTTCATCTCCATTGACATGGTATTCAATCTCATCTTTTCTGAACATGATGTACTGATGGAGGGAGGATGAAACGATCTTGTTCTGATGTATCCAAGGCCTACCAAACAAAGTAGTGAACAAAGTATTTGAATCAATGATGTAGAACTTGGCTTCAGTCTTCCAGTCACCGATCTACAAAGGTAACACTATAGAACCTAAATCCCACTCACCTTGGTCATTGAATCATCTCAACATCGACCAATCTCCTCGAAGTGTAGAGATGTCGATCCTTAAATATGAAAGGGTCTTTAGACTCATAATTTTCACCGATGCACTTGAATCCATGAGAACTCAGGTGAGTCTAAACCTGTCCATGTCGACTGTGATGTAGAGGGGACGGTTGTGCTCCAAGTCCCCCAAAAGAAGGTATTCATCTGTGAAGGTGATCCTTTGAGCTTCTTTTTGCATAATGTGCTTCCTCACCTATAGCGGTTAGCTTAGCTAAGCATATTTTAGGATTAAGGAGATCCTTGATTAGTGATTCCCTCATCTCTTTGGATAAGACAAGGGCATCATATATGCTTAGCTTAGATGTAGTCTACCTTCGACTGGTCTTCCATAAGCATATCCTAGGGTGGAGCATCTTGTGGAAGGGCTTCTCGATCTTTAATACCAATGACTTATTTCCCTCTATCTTGAGGTACTTCCCTAGGATGTAGAACCTTGCCACTCTGAGGTTGACCGGTGATCTCTTGTGGTAATGGAAGGTTCTACGCACATGGGCTCACCTACAACTTCTATGGGACCCTCAATCAAATGATTCAAGTCTATCTCAAGTGAACCCATAGTATTGAGTTGGAAAGTCCAACTCTAAATCAGAAGAGGAAGATCAAATTATTATAGTTATTTTGACTTGAAGAGTTATCATTAGGAATAGAAGACAACCCATCATAGTGACACAGATGTAATTCAAACTAGCTTTATTCTTCAATTTCTTGGAATTGTTTGGAGGTACAAAGTAGAAATCAAGTAAAGTGAGTGGGTAAGATTTGATGCCCTTATATCACTATACAAAAGTTCTAGTAGAAGAAATAAAGCTAGAAATGGAAGAAGTTGAGTGGAAAGAAGCTGGAGGAGGACAGTCGGTGGTGCTTGGGCTATCCAGGGCTCACATGTTCTTTTCTTGAATTCCCCTTTCTTAAAGTTGGCACTATAAACTTGCAAACCTTCCTTGGTGTTAGAGGTTTGAGCTAACCTACAAGAAAGCTTCTTGATCTTGGATGATCTTCTTAGAGGTTTTGGATAAAGAAATGTCCCAACCTTCTTTGGTTTTGGTAGGATCACTTATATCGCCAAGGATTACCCTAATGGAACTGGAAGGTAGCTCCATAAAGTATTCCTTTGGGATAACTACATCACCGATCTTAAAACTGTGCAAGCTAGTCCTTGAATGTAAAGCAATCCTCCAAATATGGCTAGCATGGTGGTAGGGCAAAAGTTTGGATCATGACTTTTGCCTACTTCCTCTAGTCTCTAGGCTAGTGGTGAAAATCGATTTCTTTAAGAGATTCTTAAAGATTTTCTATTACCTCCCTCTTAAAGAATAAGGTTTGTTTAACTTATCTAAAAGAGTAGGTGGACCATAGCTTGGCAATGGATATGCATGCTTGGTATGGTGAGGCGTGGCTATCTTTGGGCGTGGAGGTTGCGGTGGAGGTAGGTGGTACCTCGGTGGTGGCAAAAGAGGTGGAGGCTGCTGAGGTCATGGTCTCTCGGACTAATCTCTAGCTGGCTGTTTCCCTTTGTCAACTATTACTATTGCTCTTGGTTTCTTCTCATAGACCTTCTATAGCTTCTTCTTAGGCAACTGATCTTGAAAAGGCAACTGTTTGGCCTCTCCTTGTAGACTAGCCTCCTTGTTGATTAGCTTCTCAAATGTCTTGATAGTGAAGCCCTTAAGCATGAAGGAAACTGGGCCATGGATATTCTTCAAAGAATGGCATGTTCATCTTTGTAGTTCACTTCACTCAAGTTCATCGAGAATATAATCAATAAGGGACTTGACTGGTGTTGTTGTGCTACAATGAGATCACCTCGGTAACCTTTGAGCTCCAAAACCTCTTGATGAAGAGTTGCTCTAACTTAAATAAATGTCTTCTAAACCGTTGGGCGTTGACATATCAATCAGTAATACCTTGGCTACTTACAAAGAGAGTGTAGCCACTACGTTGCAATAAGGCCTTGAAATGTGTCATGTATTGCCTTGGGTTTATTTTGAAGGAGGCTTGGGATATTGGATATAGCATTGAATTCCTCTAGGTAGGGTCTACCCGATGATCCTCGGGCTTGAGCCAAAACGTCCTTCACTTGGTGCTCAACCATGGATTTTATGTCTTTTTCTTGTATGGAGGTACTTTCCACTATCTTCTTATGAAAGCTAGTGCTACCTTGCTTAACAAGAGGTAGAGTCTTGACTGGGTCCAAGACATGCACTAACTCAAGAATGATGTGTTGTAGGATGATGAACTAGAGGCTTATTTTTTGAAACTATTTAACAAGTCCCTGTAATAGGCCATCTATCAATCGCTCCTCTTACCTCAAGCGATGTAGGTGTTGGATCTTTGTGGTGTCTTTCGATCAACCTCATCACCTTCCATGTTGACTCCTCGAGTGTCAACCATGTGGACTCATTGAGTCTCCCAACAAGTCATCTTCGTTGGGATCAAAGCTGACTTTCTCTTCATCTGACAATCATACCCCAAGATCTCCTTCTTTTCCATGAAATAATGTGCCTATCTCATCTAAAGAATGATCCATAGAGTACAAATAATCTAAATGAGGTGTGATCGTATCGTGCCAGAACGACCTCTTATCAGAGACAATCAATCCTATATGGTACTCACTGATGAATGACACTCGACTTCACTAACTATGAGAGGGGTAACAATCTAGGATGTTCCACTATCTTGCTAGACTATCATCTACAATATTTGAAATGACTGTCACCATCTCCACATCCTGTTGTACTAGTATAGTTGGTGAAGGGACAACAATAATGCTTCAGGGTTGCCACTCCTTTCGCACCACTATTGAGGCAGAAGATCGAGCAGGAGAGCTCAGCCTCACCACAATGGGTGGTGTGGATAGGGTAGGATCCCTTGGATGTAACCGGATCACCAATGGGGTACACTTTTCCTCGGATATGGCCTTCATGGCCTTTGCTTGAATAGGAGATGTTGTAACCTAAACTGGTGATGGCGAACGAGGGGTAGAGCGGTGGAGTGGAGACACCACTGACTCTCTATGTATAAGAACCGCCTCCCCTATGACTAGTCCCACAAGAAGGATACCATCTCGGGTCAAGATGGTAGTGCATCTAGTGGAAAATCAATAACGGATGTCGCCGACCGACGAAACCTCCGCCTCCCCCGGGTAATATGCACTATATGGGCCTCTCGGGCCTTCTCCTGGTGGATATGCTTCCCCACGCTACGGGGGATGATGGATCAGATCAAACCGAAGAACTCTAAGCTCCCAGAAGTTCACCACCGGGCGTAAGATAGATCGAGGTCGTGCATGACCTTCCTAGTAATCATGGTCGATAATGCACCATGAGGAGGTGATGAGCGAATCCTCTTAACATTCTCTTTGTTTGACCTAGAGAGAGGATGGAACTAGTTTGTTGTAACCAGTGGTGAAGTAATAATGGGAAACTCATCAACAGCTGAATGGGCTGATGCCTCCATCTCCCTTGTGATCCTGGTGTGGTACCGCTTAATCATGTAGTTCTTATTCCTATGCAGTGTCCTGGTAGGATGGGAGGAGTGAGAGCTAGACCCATACTCAAAGATAGGGGAGGCAATCCCTGAGACCAGGGGAGCCTTACCCTTGGAGGGTACAGATGAGAGGGTACTAGCCTGCACTGAGAAACTGGGCGACCGCAACCGGGTAGTGCCGGGTACCGACATTGTCCCAACTGAAGCTTGTGGGACTACCACCACTTTCCTCTTCAGCGAGGAGACATCAGAGTCGAAGGGTAAACCAATCCTGATGACCGGCTTCTGCCCGGTCACCGTGGTCCTACTAACTATAGTGAGGGGAGCGCCCTCACAAGTAATCCGCTCCTCAAATCCCCACCAAAGTGAATCGATGCATATGGTCTAGTGGGAAGTTGGCATCCAAAGCCAAATCCATACCATGGGGAAGGTGAAATGAACTTTGAACCAAACCATCTTTAATAACTATAGATGATTGAAAAACTATCATCAGATCGTAAGAATCTACAATGAGAAATAAGTTTGTATCAGATTTCTATCTTCATAGATTTTTGAATTTTGAATTAAAAATTTGAACCCACATCCAACAACTTGGAAGTGTTAAGTTGGGTTCAAATGGATTTGAGAATTTGATTGAAAGTGGAATTTTGAATGTGAATCCAACTTCAACAAATTTAGGTATGTTGAAATATGGATTCAAATATTTTGATATGGATGCTTCCATAGGTTCATGTTTGTTTGAATTTGAATTTTTGATTTAAGGACCTCCTTTAACAAATTTGGGTATGTTAAAAAGTAAAGGTCAATTAATTTTATTTTTGTTTGGTGATTTTAGAATTTAACTTAGCAAATTTAGGTATGCTAAGTGAAGTGTTTGAAAATAGTTATTTCTTTTTGTAAATCTTTGTTTTGATTTTTGGAAATTTGGAATTCCCACTTAGCAAATTTAAGTATGCTAAGTGAAGAATCCAAGTGTGTTTTGTTTGATTTTTTTTTAAAATAGGATTCTTAGCAAATTTAAATATGCTAAGAAAATCCTAAGTGTTTCATTTTTGTTTTGATGTAATGGTTTTTGAAAAGGTAGGATCCTTAGCAAATTTAGGTATGCTAAGGAAATCTTAAGTGTTTCATTTTTTTGCTTTGATGTTTCAGTTTTTGAAAAGGTAGGATCCTTAGAAAATTTGGGTATGCTAAGGAAATCCTAAGTGTTGCATTTGTGTTTTGATTTGTTTTGAAAGTGAAGACTTAACTTTAGCAAATTTGGTATGCTAAGGATGAAATCCCACTTTGTCTTGTGAAATGAAAATTTCACTTAGCAAATTTGGGTATGATAAATGAAATTCCAAGGGATGTGTTCAAAATTTTGATTTGTTTTAGTTTTGAAAATGGAAACTTCTCCTTACCAAATTTGGCATGCTAAAGAGAGGCATTCCAAAGGTGCTTGAAAATTTTTTGGTTTTGACTTTAGTGATTTCACTTAGCAAGTTTGAGTATGCTAAATGAAGTTCTAAAATGTGTTTGAAAATGTTTAATTTTGGATTTGGAAACTTCACTTAGCAAATTTGGGTATGCTACATGAAGTTCCAAAAAGGTGATTGAAAAATTTTGATTTTGGATTGGGAGACTCCACTTAACAAATTTGGGTATGTTAAGTGAAGTTCCAAATGTGTTTTGAAATTTTTTTTTTTTTGAAATTTGGATTTGGAAACTTCACTTAGCAAATTTAAGTATGCTAAATGAGGTTCCAAATGTGTTTTGAAAATGTTTGGATTTTGGATTTGGAAACTTCACTTAGCAAATTTGAGTATGCTAAATGAGGTTCCAAATGTGTGTTTTAAAAATTTATGGATTTTAAATTTGGAGACTTCATTTAGCAAATTTGAGTATGCTAAATGAAGTTCCAAATGTGTGTTTTAAAAATTTTTGGATTTTGGATTTGGAGACTTTACTTAACAAATTTGGGTGTGTTAAATAAAATTACAAATGTGTTTTGAAAATTTTGGATTTTGAATTTGGAGAGTTCACTTAACAAATTTGGGTATGTTAAGTGAAGTTCTAAATGTGTTTTAAAAAAAAATTGGATTTTGGATTTGGAGACTTCACTTAACAAATTTGGGTATGTTAAATGAAGTTCCAAATGTATTTGAGAATTTTGTTTTGGGAAATATGATTGTTAAGTTTTAGATTTTTGAAAAGGGGACTTCCATCCAACAAATTTGGATATGTAGGAATGAAAATCAATTTTATTTTTGAAATGTTCAGATTTTATTTTGTGTGTGATTATTGCTTTTTGAAAGAGGAAATTCCAACTTAATCATATGTGAGATATATTTAAGTGGGATTTCCAAATGATATCATTTTTTAGTTGGGAATGAAATCTTTATTTAATAAATTTGAGTATATTAAATGAAGATGTTCATATGTGATTTTTTGAAAAGTTTAATTTTATTTGGAAATAAAACTTCCATTCAATTGGTGTGAGTGTATTGAATAAAAAGGTTCATGTGTGCTTTTTGAAAACTTAATTTTTTTTTTTGGAAAGATGATTATTCATTTTATTTTGAAAATGAAATCTTCATCAAAATGAATTGAATGAATATGTTCATTTGTGCTTTTGGAAAATTTAGATTTATTTAAAAATGAAACTTCCATTCAATAGTGTGAATATATTGAATGGAAAGACTAATGTATGCTTTTTGAAAGCTTTATTTTTGATTTTTGATTTTGACTTTTGGAAAGATGATTGTTCATTTTATTTTGAAAATGAAATCTTCATCAAAGTGACTTGAAAGAAGATGTTCATTTGTGCTTTTGGAAAATAGATTGTTAGCTTTATTTTTGAAAATCCCTATATATAACAATTATGGGAATTGTTACATAAAGGTGATAAAAATCTTTGTGGAAAATATTTTATTAAGTGCATTTTTGAAAATGTGCTTTTTGGAAAGCAAAGTTCTTTTTGAAAAGATTATTTTGTCTTTATTATTTTAGAATGAACATTTTCTTATCATAAAAATAAATGATAAGGAGGAAGTCTTTAAATGTTTTCTTTTTATTTAGATTATTTTATTTTTACCCATTGGAGAACCCAATGGGGGTTTTAAGACCAACACAGAGTGAGGTCCTAAAACCTAAAGATGTTGGCTTGCTTAACTTAAGAATGAAATAAGCTATGGGCCAATGGAAAGAAATATAGTCTTGGATTCATGCCAAAGTACAAACCCACTATCGATACTCAAAGACAACGATCATTTACCAAAGATGGAGAGAGGAATCATTATTGACCTCATTTTTAGAATGAGCTCTCAACCCCTCCATCTTAGAAATAGGACTCCTCTTAGACTCTAAGAGTTCCTTAGCTTTAAGACACATCTAGTGATTAGGTGGACACTCAACCAAGCCCTAGAAGACTTAGAAGAGTTTGTCATAGGAATAGGTCATGCCTTAGGGGTGTTAAGAAAACTTACCTACTCATAGCTTGAACCATTCCTCACTTTCTTTCCTTCAAGTCAAACTCTAAATCAATCTTATTTTATTTTATCCAAACTCCAATCAACTCCATGCGATTGAAATCCATGATTTAAACCCATGAATGAAAATTCCTAAGTTAAAATTTTTCTAAGTCCTTTAAGTTTTCCTTCATGGACTTAGCCAAAATCATGATAAAAACCAAATCAAATCTTTAAAATTTTCTCATAATTCATTTAAATTCTCATTTATATTCTTATATATAAATGAAATATAAATTTAAACCAATCAAACTAAACTTAAAATTCAAAATTAATTCATGAAATTTTTCTAAATCCTTTAAGTTTTCCCTTAATGATAGCCTAAAACATGATCAAATCAATTCAAAATCATGGGATTTTCTCATAAATCATTTATATCCTCATTTATATTCACATATATAAATGAAACATAAATATAAATCAATCAAACCAAATTCAAAAATTCAAATCCCTACTTCAAAATTTTCCAAGTCCTTTAAAATTCCCCCTTAATGGAGTTAGCCTAAATCATGATCAAACCACTTCAAATCCTATAAATTTTCTCATGATACTTTTATATTCTCATTTATATTCACATCTATAAATGAAATATAAATTCAAACAATCAAAACCAATTCTAAAAATCAAACTCAAATCCACTCAAAATCCAATCTAAGCTTTTCAAGTCAAAATCTTGAACTTAGCTAAATCAACTTCAAATCAAGCCAAACTCTTGATTTTACTTCATGATTCAATCAACTCTACAATCATGAATCCATATATAAATCCAAACTTCAATCACCAAATCAAAATCAATTCAAAATCAAATTAAATTTTCATATTCTTCCTTTGATGAAATTATCAAAACAATCAAAACTCATTTGACTTCAAATCACTTGAAAATGGATTTATATTTCAATCATTAGTCCATATACACGTTGAATCAAACTCAAATCAAGCTTTGACCAAGCCATTGGCCCACTTAAGTTCACTTGACCCAAAGCGACCTAAAGTCATGAGTCAATCGTTTTTATGAGCTCTCAACCCCTCCATCTTAGATATAGACTCCTCTTAGACTTTAAGAGTTCCTTAGTCTTAAGACACATCTAGTGATTAGGTGGACACTCAACCCATAGACTTAGAAGAGTTAGTCATAAATAGGTCATGCCTTAGGGGTGTTAGGAAAATTTCCTCCACTTAGCATAAACCTTTCCTCACTTTCCTTCATTCAAGTCAAACTCCAAATCAATCTTAATTGATTTTCTCCAAACTCAAATCAACTCTATATGATTGAAATCCATGATTGAAATCTATGATTGAAACCCATGACCAAAATCCATCAAAATTCCTAGGTCCAAATTCTCCTAAGTCCTTAATCATCTCTTAAGGACTTAACCTAAACCTTGATCAAATCAATTCAAACTTAAGGGATTTTTTCAAAACTCATTTATATTCTCATTTATATTCACATATATAAATAAAATATGAATATAAATCAATCAAATCAAAACCTCAAATTAAAATTCCAATTTCTAAGTCCTTAATTTTCCATTAAAGGACTTATCCAAAATCTTGATCAAACCTTCTAAAGACATGAGATTTTCTCATAATTCTTTTATATTCTCATTTATATTCACATATATAAATGAAATATAAATTCAAATCAATCAAACTAAACTCAAAATTCAAAATTAATTCATAAAAATTTCATAAGTCTCTTAATTTTCCATTAAAGGACTTAGCTAAATCTTGATCAAACCATCTCAAATTCATGAAATTTTCCATAACTCATTTATATTTTCATTTATATTCATATATAAAAATGAAATATAAATATAAATCAATCAAACCAAATTCAAAAAATTCAAACTCCAAACTTCAAAATTTTCGTCCTTTAAATCCTTCTTAATGGACTACCCAAATCATTAAACCATTCAAATCCTTGAAATTTTCTCATAATCCATTTATATTCTCATTTATATTCACATATATAAATAAAATATAAATTCAAACAATCAAAACCAATTCCAAAATCAAACTCAAATCCACTCAAAATCAAGCCTTTTCAAGTCAAAATCTTGAACTTAGCCAAATCAACTTCAAATCAAGCCAAACTTGATTTTCCTCATGATTCAATCAACCCTAATAATGATTCAAATATAAATACAAACTTCAATCAATCAAAATCCCAAAATCAAACCCAAAATCCTCTTCATTCTTCCTTTGAATATGAAATTGTCAAATGGATCAAAACCCATTTGACTTCAAAACCACTTGTAAATGGATTTATATTTCAATAGTCCATATACAAGATCAATCAAGCTCAAATCAATCTTTGACCAAGCCATTTGACCCACTTAGGCTCACTTGACCCAAAGTGACCTAAAGTACCCTTATGAGTGAAATTCTAATCCTAACCAAATTGGATTGAACCGAACTCATCTATGCCTCTCATCATGATCAACAATCATCATGGGATGATCAATCAATCAAATTGGGGGTTGACCAAGTCAACACATAGCCCAAAATGAAACCTAACATAACCAAATTCCACCATAGACCAAATTGATTGAAACTATTGATCTAAGTTCACTCATGACCTATGTTTGAACTTGACCAACCCAACATTTGAGCCTAACCTAGCCCAATTGGCCACTTGACCCAAGTTGACCCAACTTGACCTAAAAAGTCAAAATGTGTCAAAACTTGATCTAAGCCAAATTGATACCAATGGGTCAAGTTCATTCCAAATCACTTGTTGAACTTGACTAAAGCCTCATTGGCCAACTAGACCTAACCTAGCCCAATTGACCTTAGACCCAACTTGACCTAAAGGGTCATGTTGAGCCAAATTGAACATAACCAAAATTGATTGGAAACAAAGATACCAATCCACTATATGACTAACCAACCTACCCTTGACCTACCTCAAATAGGTCAAATGGGTCAAATAGGTCAACTTGACCCATTTGACCTAAATGAAGTCATATGAGCCAAATTCAAAACTATACCAAATTGAACCAAACCAAAGCCACCAAAACATTTCAAATGGTCATATGAACTTGACCCAACCCTTGGTTTGACCCAATTGACCAATTGGTCAACTTGACCCAAGTTGACCATTTTGACCTAAATGGGTCAACATGAGCCAAACCTTATCAAATGAATTCCAAATCTCATGAAACTTGGCCAAACCTAGTTTCTCCACATACCCAACATATCCAAAGTAAAAAAATTAAAAAATGAACATCATTCCTAGGCCATAGAACAAATTTTAACTATGGGTAATTTTCATACCTCTTCATATCCACTTGATGTTTTCCTAATAGCTCAAGGGGACCTAATGGAGAGTGGTGCACCAAACCCAATGTGTTTGGGTTAGCCCAATTGGCCCCAAGACCAAACTCGACCCCATGGGTCAAAATGACAAATTCAAACTCCCTCTTCCACTCAAATTCAAGCACATGGGAGGTTGGCATTCCACTCAAGGCCTCAAACGGACCATGTACAAACATCTAACTGATCAAACTACCCTCCCATTGTGATCAATTGATCAAAATGGCACATAAGCTTGCGACCGTTCGATCCTTCAAGGGGGAGATATACTCCCCCTAATTGAATTCAAATCCATCAGTCCTCATTTTGATTGAGCCTAAGTTAGAGCAAAGCCTCCCAAGCTTCCTAGAGTGAGATCAAACATCATCTGTGAACAAGCAGAAAATGGGGAGCTCAACCACTTGAACTTCCTCCACACCAAAACCATTCCTCCAATTCTTTCTAAGGACCAATCCAAGCTCACCCAAGCTTCCATTGAGTTCCCATAGCAAGGAGAGGAGCAATTGGAACAAAGTTGCAAGGATGTGGTGTTGGTCCATAGCAAGCCACTCAATCCCAAGGCTGAACTCAAGGGCTCTCCACTAGATGAAGCTACCTCATTGATCTCAAGCATCGATGATCACCTCCGATGAGATATGGAATTTTTCAACCACTTAGGATAGGAGGTGTTGATCCTTTGTGAAGAGAATTTTTAATTCAAGAAAATCCCACCATTGGATGTGATTACCCTTAGATGGTGTGGGGTTAAATTTTTGAATCAAGCTCAATCGAGCTGATCTTCCCTAGATCATGGATGGCCTCATTGATCAAGGGGAAGAACTTGGGAGATCTCATCCATCACATTTTGGATGGACAATTATTCCATTTTATAATTTCTTATATCCTTTTAAAGCGGGAGATCTGCCATCGATCTTTGATCGGAGTTCAAAGCATGTCGGCCGCCAAGCCACATTTCGGATGTGACTTTTAAGTGATGGGTTCACGATGTGATGCATGTAAAGACCATCCCTCGCCACGCTAATGCGGAGCGTGAGGATTAGTTGGGGATCTTAAGTAATAATTAATCTAAGGATTTTCTAAAATTCATAACTCTCTCAATAAAATTTAGAAAAATATGAAATAAAATTCTATGGAAAGATAATTCAACCTAAAATATTTTAAAATTAATTTCAATGGGGTTTGAATAATAATTTTCTTTGATTATGGGTTTTATTGCAAAGTTCATTTTGCTAATTACCTTTTAATAAAGCCTTTGATTAATCCCAAATTTCTTGGGTATATTCTAGGGGATGACTTCTGCGTCTCCTAATTGTCTTGGAATTTATTAAAGGCTTAGTTAGGGGAATTACATATGAATTTCCTAATTACTCTTAAATAAGCATTGTGATTAGTGATTTTAATCCATGATTAGGGTTGATTAAGGTCAGATCCAGTAGATAAGAGATTTATGGAATAATTTTGTGGCATTTCCATTAAGCTATTCCCTAAACTCCCTTTTCTCTCCTTAATCTTCTTTTAATTAAGGGTCAATTCTTTAATTATCCTCTTAATTAATTTTTAAAATTCTAAAAAAAACTTCCAGAACTTAATTAATCTATTTTGGGTAGATGCTTAGGTGTTTAATAGCCTAAGTTCAATTAAGGAAATCAAAATCCAATTCATATGTACGAAAGGGTATTTTGAAATAACTTAATCTAAACCCCTTAGCTTAATTAACTATTAATTGTGAGAGAAATTGCAGTAGGACTTTTTCTTATTAAGTGCATTGCAAATTTAAATTCTTTGTGAGTTTTTATGTCATCTCATTAGCTCATAATTATTTAGTTAATTATTCTAAGGTGTGTAAGGGTTAATTAATTACTTAATTCATACCTAACCTAATAATAAAATTGGATCTAATTATCTAAAAATTAAACAAAAATTTCAAACACATATGGGAATGGGTTAGGAACAACAAACTCATCTCACCTTTTCAAAATTAAATCAAACTTCAAACTAAACAAAAAAAATGACATGGAATACACTTTGATTTATTTTAAACTTTCTTATTCCATAAGAATGTCTTTAGGATTTAATTTTTAGTTTGTTTACATTTTCATTGCTTTGATTCTTTCCCCAACATGTTAAATTTGTATGTCATGTGGTTTTATGCATTCATATTTTCAAATTTAAATTTAAAATGAAATTGTTTACTTTATGTCAAATTTGCATGAGTTGGCTAAAGTAGAAATATGAATGACTATTATCACTACTAAATTAAAATTATTTTTAAAACATATAAATCAAATATCAAATCTAAAAGTATGCTACTTATATTTTAATTATGAGCTTGCATGTGAAAGATTATAAAGGTATGCTTAGTATAGGTTTCCTTCTTTATGTTATATAGTTTTGAATAGGAATTTGGTGAGATTGTGGTTCATTTAAAAAGAACCTAACACTTACCTAATTTCATATCCTATTCATCTCTATGCTACCACTTAAGAAGGGTTACCTACATACATATAATTGCATAAATAAAATGATCCATTAATACAACTTTGCATTCTTCTTTTCCATTTCATTTCTTTTATACATATGTTTGTATTTAAGGAAAGTGGTATATTAGGACAACTGAGGTTGAGGTTTTAAGTAGCTCTAAGTAGGTCTTGTACCTTACACCTCCAGTTAACAATGGCACTGTACTCACTTATGCTTTTCTTACTTTCATGTGTGCATGTGAAATTTAGATAAAGAAATCCTTTTCTACTTAAAGAAAAATCATGCATCTTCATCTTCTAAATTTCCTTAAATGGATTAATTAGCATGCATCATAAAGTGTGTTAAATATTCTCATTTGTATGTATAGATATGCTTAGGATCCATCCATATGCCTGTTATAAATGTTGGGGAAGAAATGAAGTAATGTGTGTTATATGAATTTGATTTATTTTATTTAATCATAAAATGCCTTTCTTTTTGAAAAGGTTTGTTTAGAGTTCATCTAAACTTAGGATTAATTAAAAGATATAATCAAAATATTCAATAAACAAAACTAAAATGTAAACCTAATTTAGAAATTACTTAGGTTAGGGAAGGAAAGATAAGTTCTCTTCTCTTTTGCTCTCTTCATAACTTTGTAATTAATTGTAGGATCCACTTAAACCAAATGAAAACATAAAATAAAATCAACCCAAAATAATTAAATAACTTAAATGAAACCTCCTTTAAGTTGAACATGTTCTTCACACTTAGAAAATTTGAACCTAAAAGCCATAGCTAAGCATACCACACAAGCCTTCAAAGCTCACATTAGAAGTCACCACTTCTAGCTTTAGGTTATGGTGCATGGTTTGATTTTTTATTTTATTTTGTGATATATATTTTAGATTGATGTTAGGGTGTATGCTCAGAATGAATGGTAGACGCCTTAGTCTAGCAATTCTTTTAAGGGATTATGCTTAAGGGCTATCATAAATAAAAATAAATGCTTTTTCTTGCGTGTGCTTTATACCCTAAACATAATCCATAGTGGACTTATTTACCCATGTGGGTGATAAGTCCATATATACATGCTTGTGGTTTGTTTTATTTTCCATTATTTTAAAAGTGTTAGTTAGATTATCACTTTTCCTTTTCATATACATTTGTTCAATTAGGATTTTGGAATGATTGTTATAGGGATCAGGATGAGTATTGGTCATAAGATCCTATCTTATGCACCATGTGAAGCCTTGGAGTAGCTACCTTCCAACCATCCAAAAGAAAGAATCAAAGAAGAAAGAAGAATAAAGCTTGAAAACCCCCATAACAATGAATTCTTTGCTTAATTGTAATTTAATTCATTTATAATCTGAGTTGTATAAGGGTAGAGCTTGGCTAACCCCATTTGATATTTTTTGAGTTTATGGTCAATCACAATAGTTTATTCTTTAAATTAGCTTTATAAATTGATTGATGATTTGTTTAGATTTTGCATTAAGTGGCATCTTTTTCTAGCTTCTTCCTTACTTTATGTATGACTTAGATGTGGATTAGACTCTTAGGAAAAAATAAATCTCTTACTCAACTTAACAACTCAAAATAAAAATAAAGAATTCATAACCTCACCTGAAGCTTAGGTTTAAAATCAAAATAAAAGAATTAGCAACACCTTAACTAGATGAGTATTTCTTTTATAATATCATGCATAACATCTTATTTCACTCTTGATTGGATGGCTTTCACCTTTGTGAGCCATGGTGGAAACACACCTTCTCCCTTCTCACTGATTTTG
The DNA here is from genome assembly GCA_021442155.1 of Cymbidium sinense. Taxonomy (NCBI): domain Eukaryota; kingdom Viridiplantae; phylum Streptophyta; class Magnoliopsida; order Asparagales; family Orchidaceae; genus Cymbidium; species Cymbidium sinense. The sequence continues at coordinate 41,461,279 of CM038218.1, forward strand.
GCCAGTAACTTATTTCTCATGCATTATATGAATCCTATTGAGTCAAAATAATTGTCCAAAAATAAAAATGAAATGAAATTTGAATTGCATTAGATTTAGGTCCTTTAAAGCATGTCCATACATGTCTAGTCTCTTTAGGGAGTGAGTTTAAGGACTTAGTCTCTTTCTAAATAAATAATAGCCTAGCTATCTTGCATAAGCATAATGACTTGCCTACATGTATTTAAAAAAATAAGAGGAGTTAGTTGGCACCACCCAGTTGTATGTCCAAGTGTCGGTGATTTGTTCTCTTATGAGGCAAACCAATTACATATTTTTTTAAATTTAGGGTGTTTTGCCCTTGCCAAAGCTCCCTAGATAGGTTGTTTCTCCCTTTGTGGGCCATAAGCATACCTCACCTCTTAGGCATTTTTTTAAGCTTGTGTTAAAGAATCATAAGTCCTAAATTTCTAATGGAAAATGCAACTCAAATAAACTAAATCAATTTCAAAAATGTAAGCCCAACTATAGGATAATTTGAGATTCTCGCTAAGTTTCCTAGCATCATGAGCATCTCCTACTTATCTTCCATTTTGGCTTCGATAATAACTCTCTCTCATTGATCAATCCCATTTGATCTTCAAAAATGAACCAATCGATTGATAGTCCTTTCCTATTGAGATCTTCAAAGACAACGATCATTTACCTTAATCGAGAGTTTTTCTAAGGAATCCTCATTTCTTAGGATGTAATTAACTATGGGGGCTTGCCCCTATAGGAAAATTAATGAACCTGGTTTAAAATAAACCCTGCTTTACTTTTCCATATAAAGTAAGAGAAGAATCTCTAGAATATATGCAGAATCATTATCCTTAGGAGTCCTTATTGAGGTGATTAGGTCCATCAAAGGGTAGTGACTTCTGTCTTTCAAGCTAGTACACTATTTCCTTGATGACGTACTCGATCACCTGAATCAGTACATCTACGATTCTATGTGGCATCCTAAATAGACAAATTTCTATATGCATGCTCTTTTCAGTTCTTACCAACAGATTTGAAAGGTGACACCGTATAGGAATTTTTCTTCACAAATTTTTCTGGCGACTCCGCTGGGGATGGTTCCTCTCTCCATCTTTAGTAAATGATCGCTGTATTGGAGTATCGATAGTGGATTTGTACATTGGTATGAATCCAAGACTACCCTTCTTTCCATTGGAACTTAGCTTATTTTATTCTTAAGTTGAGTTAGCCAACATATTTAGGTTTTAGGATCACATTCCTTGTTGGTCTTAAAACCCCCGTTGTGTTCTCCATCAACAACAACAAGCCTTAATCCCACTAGGTGGGGTCGGCTACATGAATCCTTCATCTCCATTGTGTCCTATTATGACAAATTCTCATTTAATTCAAGTATACTAAGATCATTTTTATACATCTTAACCAAGTCTTTTAGGTCACCTCTACCTTTTTTTAACATAAATCTAATGCATCTACTCTTCTAATCTCATGGACTCACGCTTATGTGGCCAAACCATCTAAGCGACTCTCCCTAATCTTATCTACCACCGAGCTAGTCCAACTTTTCTAACATACTTATTTTCATTCTATCTAAGGGTAAAGCCACTCATCCACTGAGCATCCTCATCTCAGAATAATTTAACTTAGTCTTATGTTTCTCTTTATTGGCCAACATTCTCACCATAAGTCATTAGGTCTTACCACCATCTTATAAAATTTTCCTTAAGTTTATGGAACTTTTCTATCACATAAGGCCATGATTCTCCACTTCAACCATCCAACTTGAATTCTACTAATAATATCTCCATCTATTTCACCATCATTTTGAACAATGAGCCTAAATATCAATCGCTCACCTTATTAATGACTTGATCACCTAAAGTCACAACACCACTAAAACTTCTACAACTAAAATTACACCATATATTCATTTTAGATCTAAATGAAAACCTTTAGACTCAAAGTTGACCTCATAATTCAAGTTTCGTTGGACTCTCTCTCTAGTCTTATCAACAAGAAGAATGTCATCAACAAAAAGCATACACCAAGGTACATCTTCTTGTAAATGCCTCGTAAGAACATCCATAACTAAAGTAAAAAGATAAGGGCTTAATGTTGATCCTGATGTAATCCAACCAAATAGGAAAATATTTGTCAATCCTCCTTGTGTTTGGACACAAGTGACTCTAGTATACATATCCTTAATGACTTGAAAATAACCAATATTAACTTTTTTTATGTTCTAGAACTCTCCAAAGAACATCTCTTGAGACTTTATCATAAGCTTTCTAAATAAATAAATATCATATGTAGATCCTTCTTATTTTGTCTATGCTTCCATCAAACCTCTTAACAAATGTATAGCATCCATAGTAGATCTACCCCATGAAACCAAACTGATTATGAGAAACTTTATCACATAACCTATGCTCAATTACTCTCCCATAATTTTAATGTATGGCACATTAACTAATTCCTCCATAATTTGCACACTCTTGTGCATCACCTTTATTCTTAAATATAGGAACCAATAAACTCTTTCTCCACCCATCTGGCATCTTTTTAGTCTTTAAAATAACATTAAAAAATATTTGTAAGCCAAGAAATTTCTTGATCTCCTAAATATTTCCACACTTCTATTGGAATATTATCCGTATGCTTTTCCACATTTCATTTTCTTTAAAGCTTCACTAACTTTATTTACTAATCAAAAATGAAATTCTTATTTTGTTTAGGGTATTAATTGCTAAAATCAATCGACTTTGATCCTTCATTGAAAAGTTTATTAAAATAATATCCACCTATTTTCAATATCTTTTCTAAGAAAAGCACTTTATTATTTTCATCTTTAATACAACTTGAACTATCTTTACTTCTCCTATCTTGGTTATACTTTCATCTAATATATTGTATAAATCACTAAAGCTAAATTTTTTGCATCATATATTGCTTTCTTAGAGTCTCTACAGCCATTTTATATCTTTCCCATGAATTTTACATCTAAACCAAGTTTTATAATGCTTCTTATTTGTTATCTTTTCTTGACACTGACTCCACCACCAACTATTCTTATTAAAAGAAGTTTTCCTTTTGATTTGCCAAGCACAACTTTAGCAACTTGTTTAATAAAGACTGATACTTTTCCTACATAACGCATTTCCTTATGAACATCCCAAACTTTAATTTCTTGTAGCTTGCTCTAAAAATATTTTATTTGTGTTCTTTAAGTGTCCCCATCTAATTAGACAATAATTAAGTTTATTTTTCTCTACAACCTTTCATCTTAAAATCTAAAACTAATAGTTCCAATTGGGTACTTAAAATTTTACTGGAATGACCTTACAATCTTTACAATCTAAACGACTATTTTTCTTATCAAAAAATAATCAATCTGTGTTTTACTAGATCCATTTTTATAAGTAATAACATGTTCATTGGAGAACATCCGTTGTGTTCTCCAATGGGTAAAAAATGAAAATATCTAAATAAAAAAGAAAACATTTTAAAGACTTCCTTCTTATCATTTTTCATGATAAGGGAAGGTTCATCCTAAAATAATAAAGATAAAATAAATCTTCTATAAGAACTTTGCTTTTCAAAAAGCATCTTTTCAAAAATGCACTTAATAAAATATTTTTTACAAAATTTTATAACTTTATTTAATAATTCTCATAATTGTTACATGTTAGAGTTTTCAAAAATAAAACTAATAAATTTTCCAGAAGCACAAATGAATATCTTCTTTCAATTCACTTTAATTGGTAGATCAAGCGTCTGTACTACCACCAAGTGATGTTAAGTAAATGTGCTCACACATGCGTAAAGTGCACAATTCACCACCAAGTAAGTTGAGGGATTATTTTATTGATTTAATTAAATGTTAATTAATCTCTTGATCTTCTAAAAATCATATCTCCTTCAATAAAATTTAGAAAAATATGTGGTAAAATCCTATGGAAAGATAATTCAACCTAAAATATTTTAAAAATAATTTCAATAGATTTTAAAAAAAAAATTTCTCTGATTTTAGTTTTTATTAGAAATCATATTTTGTTAATTAATCCTTAATTAATCCTCTGACAATCTCAAACTGGTGTTTTGGGGATGACTGCCTCCCTTTCTTGAGAGGATTATTAAGAGAATTGCAAAATGGTTTCTAGTTACTCATGTAATTAAAGATAATTAAGGTATAATTAGTAGTTTTAATCCATTATTAGAGTTGATTAAGGTGATCTAGATGAGGTTTAGGGAATAATTTTGGGGCATTTCCCCTAAGCTATTTCATAAACCCCCTTTTATTTCTTTAATCTTCTCTTAATTAAGGGTAAATTCATTAATTATCCCCTTAATTAATTTCTAAAAATACTAAAAATTTCAAGAACTTAATTAATCTACTTTGGGTAGATGCTTGGGTGTTTGTTTTAAGTTCCATTAAAGAAATCAAAACCCAATTCATATGTGTGAAAGGGTGTTTTGAAATTACTTAAGCTAAACCCCTAAGCTTAATTAACCATTAATCATGAGCCAAATTGCATTAGGCCCTTTTCTTTTTAGTTGCATTGCAAATTTAAATTCCTTGTGAGCTTTTATGTCATCTCATTGGCACATAATTACTTGGTTAACTATGCTAAGATAGTGTAGGTAAGGGTTAATTAATTTATTTAATTTACACCTTAACCTAATTAAAATATAAAAATGAATCTAATCATCTAAAAATTAAACAAAAATATCAAACACATGTGAGAATAGGTTAGGAACAACAAACTCAACTCATCTTTTGAAAATTAAATCAAACTTAAAACTAAACAAAAATCACATTGAATACACTTTGATTTATTTTAAACCTTCTTATTCCATAAGAATGTCTTTAGGATTTAATTAAAGTGAATGTGTTTACATGTTTTCATTGCTTTTATTCTGTCCTGAACATTTTAAATTTGCATGTTATGTGGTTTCATGCATCCATATTTTCAAATTCAAATTTAACAGTGAAATTGTTTACTTTATGCCAAATTTGCATGGGTTGGCTAAAGTAGAAATATGAGTGGCTATTATCACTACTAAATTCAAATTATTTTTAAAACATATAAATCAATTATCAAATCTTAAAGTATGCTACTTATATTTTAATTATAGGTTTACATGTGAAAGAATATAAAGGTGTACTTAGCATATGTTTCCCTCCTCTTTTATGTTAGCATAATTTTGAATAGGAGTTGGTAAGATGCATGGTTAATTTGAAAAGAACCTAACACTTACCTAATTCCATATCCTATTGATTCCTATGATATTACTTAAGAAGGGTTACCTATGCTTGTACACATAAATGGCATAAACAAAAATGAATCAATTAAGACAACTTTTGCAATCTTTCTTTCCAATTTATTTCTCTTGTACATATGTATGCATTTAAGGAAAGTGGTATATTAGTCTAGACAATCCAAAGGTTGCGAGACTTTAAGTAGCCCTAAGTAGGTCTTGTACCTTATACCTCTGGTTAACAATGGCGCTATACTCACTTTTGCCTTTCTTACTTTCATGTGTGCATATAAAAAATTGGATAAGAAATACCTTTTCTACTTAAAGAAAATCATGCATATTAAACTTCCAAATTTCCTTAAATGGATTACTTAGCATGCATCATAAAGTATGTTGAATATCCTCATTTATGTGTATAGAAATGTTTAGGATTCATTCATATGCATGTTATACATGTTGGGAAAGAAATGAAGTAATGTATGTTTTGTGAATTTAGTTCATTTTATTTAATCTTAAAATGCCTCTCTTTTTGAATAATTTTGTTTAGAGTTCATCTAAACATAGGATTAATTAAAAGATTTAATCAAAATATTCACTAAACAAAACTAAAAATGTGAACCTACTTTAGAAATTACTTAGGTTAGGGAAGGAAAGAGAAGTTCTCTTCTCTTTCCCTCTCTTTATAACATAGTAATTAATTATAGGATTCATTTAAACCTAATCAAAATATGAAATAAAATTAATCTAAATCAATTAAACAACTTAAATGAAACCCTCCTCTAAGTTGAACATGTTTTCACACTTAGAAAATTTGAACCTAAAGCCATAGCTAAGCATACCACACAAACCTTCAAAGCACACACATTAGCCTAAGTTACCACTTCTAGCTTTAGGTTAGGACGGTGCATGGTATAATATTTTGTTTTATTTTATGATATATCTTTTAGACTGGATGTTAGGGTGTATACTTATAGAATGAATGGTAAGATGCTCTTAGTCTAACTATTATTTTATGCAGGGGATTGTGCTTAAGGGGCACTATCATAAATAAAAATATAAATGCTTTTGTTTGCAGGTGCTTTATACCCCCAAGCATAATCCAATAGGCCAGGTGGACTTAGTCACACATTTTTGGGGTGATAAGTCCAATATACATGCTCGAATTGAGTGGTTTGTTTTAGCTAGTCTATATTTTGCAGGTGTTAGTTAGATTTCTAATCTTTTCCTTTTCATGTAAATTTGTGCAATTAGAATTTTGGAATAATTGTTATGAGGATTAGGATGAGCATTAATCATAAGATCCTATCTTATGCATCACGTGAAGCCTTGGAGCATCTACCTTATAACTATCCAAAAGAAGGAACCAAAGAAGAAAGAAAAAATAAAGCTTGAAGACCCCCATAATAATGAATTCCTTACTTTATTGTAATTTAATTCATTTGTAATTCAGGTTGTATAAGGGTAGAGCTCGACTACCCAATTTATTATTTTTGGGTTTGAGCGGTGGTGCCCAACCACAACGGTCTTCTATTCTTTTTGCGATTAGCTTTATAAATTGATTGATGATTTTTTTAGCTTTTGTATTAAGTCGCATCTTTTCCTAGTTTCTTCCTTGCTTTATGAATGACCTGGATGTGGATTAGTCTCTTAAAGAAAAATAAATTTTTTACCCAACTTAACAACTCAAAATTAAAAATAAAGAATTCATAACCTCACCTAAAGCTTAGGTTTAAAATTAAGATAAAAGAATTAACAACCCATTAGCTAAATGAGTATTTCTTTTATAATATCATGCACAACATCATCTTATTTCACTCTTGATTGGAGAGCTTCCACCTTGCTGAGAGACCTTTGAGGCATGGTGGAAACACACCTCTCCTTCCGATTTTGGCTAACTTTATTTCTCATGCATTAAGCATATGAATCCTATTAGCCAGAGTCAAAATAATTATCCAAAAATAAAAAAAATGAAATTTGAATTGCATTAGATTTAGGTCATTTAAAGCATGTCCTTACATGATCTAGTCTCTTCAGCCTAGCTTATCTTGCTTAAGCATAAGACTTGCCAACATATATCTAAAATCGTAGGAGGAGTTAGTTGGCAGCCACCCCCATGTGGTTATAAGTCAAAGATGTCAGGTGGTTTGTTCTCTCTTGTGGAGGTAAACCAACTACCCATTTTCACCTTAGATTTTGGTTGTGCTTTCGGCCCTCACCAAAGCTCCCTAGATTTAAGTTCTGAGGTTGCTTCTCCATTTATCGTCATAAGCATAATTCCTCACCTCTTAGGCATTTCCTTAATCTTATGTTAAGGAATCATAAGTCTTAAATTTTTAATGAAAAATGCAACTCAAATAAACTAAATCAATTTCAAAAATATAAAGCTCAACTATAGGATAATTTGAAATGCTCACTAGGTTTCCTAGCATCGTGGGCATCTCATACTTATCTTCCATTTTGGCTTCAACAATAACTCCCTCTCTTTGATCAATCCCATTTGATCTTCAAAAATAAACCAATCTATTGATAGTCTTTTCCTACTGAAATCTTTGAAGACAATGATCATTTATCTTAATCGAGAGTTTTCCTAAGGAATCCTCATTTCTTATGATGTATTTAACTGTGGGGGCTTGCCCTTATAGGGAACATAATAAACACGGTTTAAAATAAACTCTGTTTTACTTTTTGTATAAAGTAAGGAAAGAATCTCTGATACATATGCAGACCCATCATCCTTAGGAGTCCTTATTGAGGTAATTAGGTCAATTAAAGGGTAGTGACTTCTATCTCTTGAGATAGTATATTTCTTGGTGACATACATCACCCAATAAGTATATATCTATGATGTGGCATCTAAAAGATAAATTTTTATAGTCTTGTCTTTCTCTTCTCCCTGTAGATTTGAAAGGCAACTCCTATAGAAAATTTTCACCACAGATTTTGTTGTTGAATGCCACTGGGGGACTTAGATCAGCTCAAAGATAATCAAAATTGATTTCATTTTTAGATTTATTTGTTTTGATTATGATGGACCCCATAGGTTCGCTCAGAATTGAATGAAGGCCTAGACCTAACTCAGATTTACCAATTCAAAGGGAGTCATCTACCAACCATGAAGTAGGACTATCTAACCAAAGGGGAATGCCTTTTGATTTGCAATGGTCAAGTCTTAAAGAGAAAGTGCGGGGACTGACATCTTCTAGAAATAAGAAACCACTGGGATGATTAGTTTCTTTGGGCAACGAATCAAACCTGACCTAAGGCTGACTATTGGGTGAATGCTACTATGGGACTTAAATCAGCTCGAAGATTGTCAAAGATAGATTTTCATTTTTTAGATTTGTTTTGATTTGATAGAAAAATTTGTGGTGAAAAATTTCTATAAAAGTCGCCTTTCAAATCTGTAGGGAGAAGAGAAAGATAAGACTACAAAAATTCATCTTTTTAGGACACCACACAGATCAGCAGATGTACTTATTCAGGTGATCAAGTACATCATTAAAAAAATAGTGTACTATATCGAGAGATAGAAGACACTTCCCTTTAATGGACCTAATCACCTCAATAAGGACTCCTAATATCTCCTAAAAAATGTAGATTATCCCCTACTTTTACAAAAAAAGTACAATAATTTATTTTAAATCACGTTCCTTAAGTTCCCTACAGGGGCAAGCCCCCATAGTTAATTACATCCTAAGGAATGGAGATTTCTTAGGAAAACTCTCGATTAAGGTAAATGATCATTGTCTTTAAGTATTGATAGTTGGTTTATACTTTGGTATGAATTCGAGACTATCTTTCTTTCCGTTAGAGCTTAGCTTATTTCATTCTTAAGTTGAGTTAGCCAACATCTTTAAGTTTTAGGACCACATTCCTTGTTGATCTTAAAACCCCCGTTGGGTTCTCTAATGGGTAAAAATGAAAAGATCTAAACAAAAAGAAAACACTTAAGGACTTCCTCCTTATCATTTTTATGATAAGGAAAGGTTCATCCTAAAATAATAAAGACAAAAAAAATTTTCACAAGAACTTTGCTTTGCAAAAAGCACTCTTTCAAAAATGTACTTAATAAAATATTTTCCACAAAACTTTTGTCACCTTCATGTAACAATTCCCATAATTGTTACATATAGGGATTTTCAAGAATAAAACTACAATTTATTTTCCAAAAGCACAAATGAATATCTTCCTTCAATTTATTTTGATGAATATTTCATTTTCAAAATAAAATGAACAATCATCTTTCCAAAAGTCAAAATCTAAATCAAAAATGAAGTTTTCAGAAAGCACACATGAACCTTTCTATTCAATACACTCACACTTATTGAATGAAAGTTTCATTTTCAAACAAAATTAAACTTTTCAAAAGCACATATGAACATCTTCATTTAATACACTCAAATTTATTAAACGAAGACTTCATTCCCAACTAAAAAAATAATATCATTTGAAAATCTTACTTAAACATATCTCACATATGATTAAGTTGCAATTCCTCTCTTTAAAAAAAGCAATAATCACACACAAAACAAAATTTTTACATTTTTCAAAAATAAAATTGATTCCCATTCCTACATACCCAAATTTGTCAAATGGGAGTCCTCTTTTCAAAAATTAAAATTTAAACAATCATACTTTCAAAATTATATACACATTCGGAACTTCATTTAACATACCCAAATTTGTAAAGTGAAGTCTCCAAATCCAAAATCCAAAAAATTTCTAAACACATTTGGAACTTCATTTAACATATCCAAATTTGTTAAGTAAAGTCTCCAAATTCAAAATTCAAAATTTTCAAACACACTTGGAACTTCATTTAACATACCCAAATTTGTTAAGTGAAGTCTCCAAATCCAAAATCCAAAAAAAATTCAAAACATATTTGGAACTTCATTTAACATACCCAAATTTGTTAAGTGAAGTCTCCAAATCCAAAAAAAAAATCAAAACACATTTGGAACATCATTTAACATACCCAAATTTGTTAAGTGAAGCCTCCAAATCCAAAATTCAAAATTTTCAAAACACATTTGAAATTTCATTTAATATACCAAAATTTGTTAAATGAAGTCTCCAAATTTAAAATTCAAAATTTTCAAACACATTTGGAACTTCATTTAATATACCCAAATTTGTTAAATGAAGTCTCTAAATTCAAAACCCAAAAAATTTTCAAACGCACTTTGGAACTTCATTTAGCATACCCAAATTTTCTAAGTGAAGTTTCCAAATCCAAAATCAAACATTTTCAAACACATTTTGGAACTTCACCTAGCATACTTAAATTTGCTAAGTGAAATCTCCAAAGTCAAACAAAAATAAATAAAAAAATAAAAAAATTCAAGGACCTTTGGAACTTCTCTCTTTAGCATACCAAATTTGCTAAGGAGAAGTTTTTATTTTCAAAATCAAAACAAATCAAAAATTTTGAACACATTCTTTGGAATTTTATTTAGCATACTCAAATTTGCTAAGTGAAATTTTCATTTTACAAAACTAAGTGGGACTTCATATTTAACATACCAAATTTGCTAAAGTGAAATCTCCACTTTCAATCACCTCAAAATAAAAATGAAACACTTAAGATTTCCTTAGCATACCTAAGTTTGCTAAGGATCCTACCTTTTCAAAAATCAAACATCAAAACAAAAATGAAACACTTAAGATTTCCTTAGCATACCAAAATTTGCTAAGTGGGAATTCCAAATTTCCAAAATCAAAATAAAAATTCATAAAAAGAAACAATCACTTTCTCAAATTGTTCACTTAGCATACCTAAATTTCCTAAGTACGTGAAATTACAAAATCACCAAACAAAAATAAAATCAATTTGACCCTTACTTTAACATACCCAAATTTGTTAAAGGAAAGGGTCCTCAAATCAAAATTTCAAATTCAAACAAACATGAACCTATGGAAGCATTCTTATCAATATATATATATATTTATATACTGAATATATCTTTCAACACACCTAAATTTATTGATGTTGGATTCATATTCAAAATTCCTCTTTCAATCAATCTTTTCAAATCCATTTGAACCCTACTTAACACTTCCAAGTTGTTGGATATGGGTTCAAATTTTTAAATTCAAAATTCAAAAAATCTATAAAGATAGAAATCTGATACAAACTCATTTCTCATTGCAAATTCTTACAGCGATAGTTTCGTTATTCTATAGTTATTCTGAGATGGCAGGTTCACAGAAGTTCATTTTTACCTTCCCCCATGGTATGGATCTGGTTTTGGATCAAGCCAACTTCCCTTAACTAGACCATCCACAGGGGATTCGAGAGCCATGATTACTTGTGAGGGCACTCCCTCACTAGTTAATAGACCACGGACTGCGTAGCATCATCGATTGAATTACCTCTACTGATGTCTCCTCGAAGAAAAGCTGGCGCCCATGTGCCAGCAGACATTGTGCCAGTACCCAGCAGCCAGTTTCTCATGCTATCAAGAGGGCCCATCTCATCTACATGCTATCTGAGGGCTAGCATCTCATCTATACCCTCAGGGTAAGGCGTGGTTTGCCTCCCCATGTGAGTATTCTTCGACTCCTCCCATCCTACACATAAGAATATGATCCAATCACCTAACACAAGGGAGATGGGGCGTGCAAATGCCAAGGAGTTCCTCATTGTTACTTCACCACTGGTTATAGTAAACTAGTTCTATCCTCTCTCGGAGAGGATGTTAGAGGAATGGCTCATCACCTCCTCCGTGGTGCAAAGATCACCGAGCTTGTGAGCAGGAGGTCACGGGCCTCCAATCATATGCCGGTAGGGGCATATGGACACTCAGAGTCCGAAACTCAGTTTGATCTTTGATCCATCATCTCTTATAGCGTGGGGAAGTATATCCGCTAAGAGAGGGCTCGAGAGGCCTATACAACACATATTACCGCAGGCAATTTAGAGCACATCCACTCTTATTGATTTTCCTCGACGCCACTCTCCGCACCATACACAATATATCCTTATGTTGGGACTAGGCGGCTCTCATGAGAGTCTGTATCTCCACCCCACCACTCTACCCATTGTTCACCATCACCAATTCAAGTTACAGTATCTCCTGTTCCAGCAAAGGCCATGAAGGCCATATCCATGGAAAAGCACACCCCATTGGTGATCCGGCTATAGCCAAGGGATCCTACCCTACACCACCCACAAGGCAAGTCAACTCAACCTTCGCCCAATGGTGGTGCAAAAAGTGAGTGGACCCCAAAAGCATCATGGTCGCCCCTTCACCAACCCGCCAAATGGAGATGTGGAGAGTCATTTCATGGTGATGATACCCAATCAGATAGTGGAACATCCTTGGATTATTACCCCTCTCATAGCTAGTAGCAGTCAGTAGTGTCATTCATCCAGCGAGTATAGTCCACATAGGATTGCCTCTCTAGTGATAGGCGAGGTCTAGTACCTCTCAGTATACGATAATGATCACACCGATCAGCCTAGATTATTTATACCTTCTCAGATGGATCATTCTTTCGATGAGATAGTGGCTCATTATTTCATAGAAAAGAAGGAGATCTTGGGGTACGACTAGTTAGATGAAGAGAAAGTCATCTTCAATCCCAACGAAGTTGACTTGTTGGGAGACTCAATTGGAGTCTACCTGGTTGACACTATGGGATCTCTTCTTAGAGGACAACAAGTCATGAAAGGTGATGAGGTTAATCAGGAAGACACCGCTGACGCCCAAAGACCTCGACATCGCTTAAGGTAAAAGGATGAGCGATTGATAGGATGGCACATCAATGACTTGTTAGTATCAAGCAAGCCCCTTTAGTTCATCCTTCTTCACAGTTTACACAAGACTAATTGAGTAGAGTATAGGAAGGTAGTGGAAAGTACCTCCATACAAGAAAAAGACAAAAAATCCATGGTTGAGTGACAGGTGAAGGAAGCTTTGGCTCAAGACTGGGAGGATCATCAGTTCCAAAGGGTAGACCCTGCCTAGAGGAATTCAAAGCTATCCAATATCCCAAGGGTTTCTTGCTTCCTTCCTTCAAAAGTTTTGATGGCAGTGAAAACCCAAGGCAGCTCATAGCACATTTCAGGGCCAGTTGTTGTAACATAGGTGGCAGTGATGCTTTGCTTGTATGCCTCTTCGTTAGTAGCCTAGCAAGTATTGCTTTTGATTGGTACTGAACTGCCCAACAGTTCAGTAAAGACATTTGTTGAGTTAGAGCAACTCTTCATCAAGAGATTTGTCGGAGCTCAAAGAAAGGGTTATCAGTAATCTCGTTGTAACAACAAAGACCTTGATGAGTCCCTTATTGATTATATTCTTTGATGACGTAACCTGAGTATGAAGTTTGAAATGTAGCTCTCTAAACAGCATGCCATTAAAAATATCTTGAAGAATATCCATGGCCCTATCGCCTTCATGCTTAAGGGCTTCACTATCAAGACATTTGAGAAGCTAATCAACAAGGCGGATAGTCTACAAGGAGAGGCCAAACAGCATTTTCAAGATCGCTTGCTCAAGCGTCCACGAAAGGTCTATGAGAAAAAGTAGCAAGGAATGACAGGGAAGTGCCTAGAGATCACCAGAGACCATGACCTCAACAGCCTCCACCTCCTTTGCCACTAACGAGGTAGCCCTACCGGCCTCCACCGCAGCCTCCACGGCCAACACAACCACCACTTCAGCCATACCACCAGCAGTAGCGGCATGCATACCCGCCACTAGGTAGTCATGGTCCACCTACTCTTTTAGATAAGTTAAACAAATCTTATTCTTTTAACAGGGAGTAATCAGGAAAATCTTTAAGAATCTCTTAAAGAAACCTGATTTTTAGCTACCCGAGCCTAGGATATTAGAGGAAGTAGGTAAAAGTTATGATCCAAACTTTTGCCCTTACCACCATATGCTAGGCCATGTTTTGGTGGATTGCTTCACATTCAAGGACTGGCTTGAACACAGTTTCAAGAGCGGTGCTATAGTTATCCCAAAGGAATACCTTGTGGAAAAACCTTATAGTTCTATTAAGGTAATCCTTGGGGATACATGTGATTCTACCAAAACCAAAGAAGGTTGGGATATTTCTTTATCCAAAACCTCTAAGAAGATCATTCAGAAGATTAAGAAGCTTTCCAGGTGCCCGAGTTGAAATTTCCAATAGGTTTACTAAGTGCCAACTTTAGGTAAGAGGAGTAGAAGGAGTAAAGATGTGTTGCCTAAGATAACCCTTTAGCGCTGCCACCGACCATGTCAAGCCTCCAGCCTACAGTTGTAGCTTCCACACTGGTGACTTCTTCCACTTTAGCTAGCTCTTCTATTTCTTCTACTAGTAGAACTCTTGTATCAGTGGATAAGGGCATCAAATCTCTTACTCCACTCACTTTACTTGACTTCTACTTTGTACCTCCAAACAATTCAAAGAAATTGAAGAATAAAGCTAGTTTGAATTACATTTGTGTCACTTCTGATGGGTTATCTTCTTCAATTCCTAATGATAACTCTTCAAATCTAAATAACTATAATAATTCTGATATTCCTCTTTCTGATTTAGAGTTGGACTTTCCAACTCTGAATACTATGGGTTCACCTCTTGAGATAGACTTTGAATCATTCGATTCTGAAGGTCCCATAGGAGAAGCTATAGGTGAGTTTGATGTGTAGGTAGAACCTTCCGTTACCCTACCATAAGAGATCACTAAAGTCAACCTCCAGTTTAAGGTTCTAGGGAAGCTCTACTACCTCGCCATCGTTCCACCTCGCAAACTATCCACCTATTGTCAGCTATCTTTGCATCTCGGCTACCACATTACATGCTTTCATAAGGTGAACTTGATCTCCGAATAAATTAATCGTAGATTCTCATGAAACGCCAACGCTATCCGATGTTTGGCTCTTGTCCATGATTCTCTAGCAATTTTATATCACATTCATACCCCTCGTGCGATAAAAAGGAGTGCACTAGCAGATTTCTTAGCAAGACACCCACTTTCACGATTCTTAGTGACGATCTCCCCAATGAACAAATCATGAACTTAGGGGAGGCTGGCAACCATCAATGGGAGATGTATTTTATTGGTGCTGCTTCTTTTCTCAAAGGTGAAGCACCATGATCTATTCTCCCAAGAAAGGTCATGGTAGGAATAGTTCTTCTAATTCCAAACTATGATGTGATGAGATTCTCATACTATCTATCCAATCCCTACACTAAAAATGAAGTTGAGTATGAGGCTTTGATTGCCAGTTTGGAGTTAGCCATCACTATCAGTGTCAAGAGCATCAACATCTCTAGGGATTCTTAGTTAGTCATCAACTAGATTGTCGGGTCCTACCAGGTTCTTAAACCCAAGCTTCATCATTACTACGAGTATACCATGAAGCTGTTAGCCCAAATTCTTGAAGTCACCATCTACAAGGTTCCCCGAGTAGAGAACGTAATAGCAGATGCTTTGGAAAAACTTGCCAAAGAATTCACATGTCCGGAAGATGAGTCCATTTTAATAAGGGTCCAAAATAGACAAGTCATGTCCCTTATTGATGTTGAACTCATCCAAAGACTTTCTCTTGAAGGGGAGGTTATCATTGCCAAAATGGACAAGGAGCTAGATTAGAGGCAACCATTCATAAATTACTTGAACATCAGAAAACTACCTTAAGAAAAGTTACAAGCCCATCAGATGAAATAGAGAGCACTCTCCTATGCTCTTGTTGATGACACCCTATATCATCGATCCTTTGGCCAAATGTGGTTACATTGTTTAGAAAACAAAATGCTTATGGCATTATAATCGAGGTACATTCAGGTCTATGAGGAGCACATTAATCCGGTCTAAAGATGAAGACGAAGATCAAGCAACTTGAATACTAGTGGACTTTGATGATTATAGACTGCATGGATATAGCTAGGAGATGCCATCAGTGTCAGGCACACGGTGTGGTCCTCCACCAACCACCCAACATTCTACATCCTACATTGGCCTCATGGCCATTTGAGTGTTGGGGTACCGACATTATGGGTTCGATTGATTCTCCTTCTTCAAAGGGACATCGATTCATTTTAGCTACCACCGACTACTTTTCCAAGTGGGTGAAAGTCATCCCACATAGAGAGGTCACAGCTCAGCATGTGCTTTAGTTTTTCTGGAATAATATCGTATATAGGTTTGCGGTGCCTCAATGAATTATATATGATAATGGTACTGCATTCAAAAGCATGAAGATCAACAACTTTATTAGAAGACACGATATATATTGGAGATACTCTACCATCTACTACCTCAGAGCAAATGGTTTAGCAGAAGCATTCACTAAAACTATCATTTAGATACTGAAAAAGACTCTTGATGACAACAAACGATAGTGGAACGAGCAGTTGATTAAAACTTTATGGGCCTACCACACCACATACCAAACTCCAACTTAGTCTACCCCATTTTCCATAGTGTATGGGTCTGAAGTCATTCTTTCTTTAGAAGTTCAACTCCCATCACAGTGGATAGCATTGTGTAACAAGATCACTATAGAGCAGAATGCAAAGTTGTTGTTAGAAGATCTCGAAGGTTTTGAGGAGAGTTGCCTACAGGCATGCCAGAACCTCGAGTTGTACAAAGCCAAAATGATTCAAGCTCACAACAAGTCTGCCCTAGGTCTTTCTGAGTAGGAGAACTTGTGTTAGTCCTAAGGAGACTAATTGTTACCCTTCAAAAGATGAGAGGCAAGTTTGAACCCACTTGGGAAGGCCCCTATGTCATAGAGAAGGCCTACCATGGAGGATCTTATGAGCTTATTGCTTATAAAGGGGAACACCCAATGCTTCCAATTAATGGGATATATCCAAAGAAATATTACCCATGAAATAAATCATATTTGAAAATAATTATTAATAAAAAAGAACAAAAATTTGATTCCATTCATCAAATCTTCCTTCTTTCAAAGCATTATTTATTTGTCTTGTGAATCCGCCGTGACGTGTTTAGGATAGGTGTAAGAGTCCCAGTGGCATCCTATCCCACTTTTACAACACAAGCTCAATCTCCCAAGGCTATTACAATAGGTGTAAGAGAACCCAAGAGGTATTTTATTTCGATTAACACAACTAAGTTAGGTGTAAGAGAACCCAAGCGACATCCTTTCTTAGTGGGAATCCTGTTTTCCATGCTTTACATGACCTAAATCTAATGCAATTCAAATTTTATTTTATTTTTATTTTTGGACAATTATTTTGACTCGTTAATAGATTCATATGCTAATGCATAAGAAATAAAGTTATTGGCCAAAATCAAGAGAAGGGAGGTGTGTTTCCACCATGTCTCTCAAAGGTCAAGTCAAGTTTCTCTAGCAAATGTGGAAGCCCTCCAATCAAGAGTGAAATAAGATGCTGGTGTGCATGATATTATAAAAGAAATACTCATCTAGCTAAGGGGTTGGTAATTCTTTTATCTTGATTTTAAACCCAAGCTTTATGTGAGGTTATGAATTCTTTATTTTTAATTTTGAGTTGTTTAGTTGGGTAAAAGATTTATTTTTTCCTAAGAGCCTAATCCACATCCAGGCCATACATAAAGCAAGGAAGAAACTAGCAAAAGATGCCACTTAATGTAAAAGCTAAACAAATTATCAATCAATTTATAAAAATAATCACAAAAAGAATAAAAGGCCATTGTGGTCGGGCACCATTGCACAAACCTGAAAATAACAAATTGGGTAGCCAAGCTCTACCCTTATATAACCCGAATTACAAATGAATTAAATTACAATTAACTAAGGAATTTATTATTATGGGGGTTTATAAGCTTCATTTCTTCTTTCTTCTTTGGTTCCTTCTTTTGGATGATTGGAAGGTAGATGTTCCAAGGCTTCACATGATGCATAAGATGGGATTTTATGACCAATGCTCATCCTAATCCCCATAACAATCATTCCAAAATCCTAATTGCATAAATTTACATGTAAAGGAAAAGAATGGAAATTTAACTAACACCTACAAAATAGATATTAGCTAAAATAAATCACACAATCCAAGATGTATATTGGACTTATCACCCCACACATGGGTGACTAAGTCCACCCTATTGAATTATGAGGTATAAAAGCACCTAAGTATTTATATTTTAATTTATGAAGTGCCCCTTAAGCATAATCCCCAACAAAAAATAATGATTAGACTAAGAGCGTCCTATCATTCATTCTACGTGCATACATCCTAACATCCAGTCTAAAATATATATCACAAAATAAAACAAACATCAAACCATGCACCGTCCTAACTTAAAGCTAGAAGTGGTGACTTAGCCTAATGTGTGTGCTCTGAAGGTTTGTGTGGTATGCTTTTAAGTTAGAATTTTCTAAGTGTAAAAACATGTTCAACTTAGAGGAACATTTCATTTAAGTTGTTTAATTTTTTGGGTTGATTTTATTTCATGTTTTAATTAAGTTCAAGTGGATCCTACAATTAATTACTAAGTAATAAAGAGAGGGAAAGAGGAGAAATCTTCTCTTTCCTTCCCTAACCTAAGTGATTCTAAAGTAAATTCACATTTTAAGTTTTATTTAGTGAATGTTTTGATTAAATCTTTTAATTAATCCTAAGTTTAGATGAATTCTAAACAAACCTATTCAAAAAGAAAGGTATTTCAAGATTAAATAAAATGAACCAAATTCACAAAACACACATTACTTCATTTCTTTCCCAACATGTATAACATGCATATGAATGAGTCCTAAGCATATCTATAAATACAAATGAGAATATTTAATACACTTTATGATGCATGCTAAGTAATCCATTTAAAGAAATTTGAAAGTTTAATATGCATCATTTTTCTTAAGTAGAAAAGGGTTTCTTTATCCAATTTTTCACATGCACATATGAAAGTAAGAAAGACATAAGTGAGTGTAGCGCCATTGTTAACCAGAGGTGTAAGGTACAAGACCTACTTAGGGCTACTTAAAGCCTCGCAATCTCGGGGTTTTCCAGACTAATATACCACCTTCCTTAAATACAAATATGTGTACAAAAGAAATAAATTTGAAAGAAAGAATGCAAAAGTTGTATTAATTGATTCATTTTGTTTATGTCATTTATGTATGCAAGCATAAGTAACCCTTCTTAAATGATAACATATGAATGAATAGGATATGGAATTAGGTAGGTGTTAGGTCCTTTTCAAATGAACCATATATCTTACCAAATTCCTATTCAAAACTATACTAACATAAAAGAGAAAGGAAACTTATGCTAAGCACATTCTTATATTCTTTGACATGCAAGCTTATGATTAAAATATAAGTAGCACACTTTCAGATTTAATAATTAATTTTTATGTTTTGAAAATAATTTGAATTTAGTAGTGATAATAACCACTCATATTTCCACTTTAGCCAAAACATGCAAATTTGATATAAAGTAAACAATTTCATTTTTAAATTTGAATTTTAAAAATATGGATGCATGAAACCACATGACATATAAATTTAACATGTTGGGGAAAGAATCAAAGCATTGAAAGTATGTAAACACATTCACTTTAATTAAATCCTAAAGACATTTCTTATGGAATAAGAAGGTTTAAAATAAATCAAAGTGTATTCAACGTGATTTTTTGTTTAGTTTTAAGTTTGATTTAATTTTGAAAAGGTGAGTTTAGTTTGTTGTTCCTAACCCATTCCCACATGTGTTTGATATTTTTGTTTAACTTTTAGATGATTAGATTCACTTTTTATGTATTAATTAGGTTAAGGTATGAATTAAACAAATTAATTAACCCTTACCTACACCAGCTTAGCATAGTTAACCAAGTAATTATGAGCCAATGAGATGACATAAAAACTCACAAGGAATTTAAATTTGTAATGCACCTGGAAAAAAAGGGCCTAATGCAATTTGGCTCATGATTAATAGTTAATTAAACTAAGGAGTTTAACTTAAGTAATTTCAAAACACCTCTTCACACATATGAAATGGGTTTTGATTTCCTTAATTGAACTTAGGCTACTCAACACCTAAACATCTACCCAAAGTAGATTAATTAAGTTTTGGAAGTTTTTTAGAATTCTTAGAAATAATTAAGGGGATAATTAATAGATTAACCCTTAATTAAAAGGGTATTATGGAAAAAGGGGGTTTAGGGAATAGCTTAGGGGAAATGCCCCAAAAATTATTCCCTAAATCTCCTATTTATTGGGACTGACCTTAATCAACTCTAAGAATTGATTAAAACCAATAATCATACTTTAATTAACCTTAATTATATAATGAGGGTAATTAGGAAACACATCTGCAATTCTCCCTAATTAAGTCTTCAATAAATCCTAAGAAAATTACTCGAGGTAGAGCTCATCCCCTAAAATACACCAAGAAGTTTGGGACTAATCAGAGGATTAATTAAGAAGTAATTAGCAAAATATAATTTCAATAAAACTAAAATCAAGCAAAAGGATAATTCAAAATCTATTTAAATTATTTTTAAAATATTCTAGGTTGAATTATCTTTTCATAGGATTTCACTTCATATTTTTTTTGAATTTTATTGAAGGAGATATAAATTTTAGAAGATCAAGAGATTAATAATCATTAATTAAATCCCTAAACTAATCCCTCAGCTCACAGCGCAACATGCGGCGGTGGTGGTTAGCACGCTTTACATGAATCACGCCGTGAGCCTATTACTTAAACATCACGTTAGGTGGCGGCACGGCAGCAAGATGCGCTTTGATCACTGCCGATCAAAGATCGGATAGCCAGGGATCATCCCGTAGTTTATAAAAGGGATAAAGAATTTTCTAAACGTGGGAATAATCATGGTCATCCATCCAAAATGCATGGATGGATAGCTACTATCACCCGAGTTCTTCCCTTAGAATTAATAGAGGTTATCCATGATCCTAGGGAAGATCTGAGCTCGATTGAGCTTGATTGGAACAAGATTGTTCACACATCATCGAAAGCTAATATGGAGCTTATCCAATAGTGGATTTTACATGACTTGAAAATTTCTTTCTCAAAAGACCAACACCCTCTAAGCTAAGTGGTCAAAAAATTCCATACCTCATGGAGGTGATAACCAACGCTCGAGCTTGTTGAGGTAGCTTCATCTAGTGGAGACGAAGCCCTGTTGAAAGTTTCAAACCTTTAGGTTGAGTGGATCTTCCTATGGACCAACACCACTTGATCTCCCTTATGGCTTTGATTCAATTCTTCCTCTCCTTGCTTTGGGAACTCAATTGAATGCTTGGGTGCACTCGAATTGATCCCCTGAAGGAGTGCGCAAGAGGAATTGAAGTAGTTTTGAGTGTGGAGGAAGTTGAAGGTTCAAGTGAGCTCCCCTATTTTTCAATGAAGAAAATTGAGAATATCACTTTTCAAATCCCTCTTAGAAAGCTTAGAATGGCTCTCTGATCTTTCCTAACACTTTTTAGGCTTCAATTGGATGAGGGAATGATAATTTCAAATTAATTTAGGGGGTGTATAACTCCCCCTATTGCAATCAGATGACCGACACTTCCCTTGCATTTTGATCCAATTGATCACATTGGAGGGGTTGTTTGATATGTTAGCTCTTTGCACATAGTTGGTTTGAGTCCTTGAGTGGATTACCAACCTCCCATGTGCATCAAATTGGGTGGAGGAAGAATTTGAATGAGCCAATTTGACCCATGGGGTCAATTTTGGCCTTGGGACTATTTGGGCTGACCCAAATCCATTAGATTTGGTGCACCACTCTTCATTAGGTCCACTTGAGCTATTAGGAAGGCATCAAGTTGATATGAAGAGGGTATGACTAAAATACCCATGGATTAGGCCAAATTTTGTTCTATGGCCTTGAGATAGAATGGTCATTTTGCTAATTTTTTTTATTTGCATATGTTGGGTATCTAGAGAAACTAGGTTTGGCCAAGTTTCATGAGATTTGGAATTCATTTTAAAAGGTTTGACTCATGTTGACCCATTTAGGTCAAAATGGGTCAACTTGGGTCAAGTTAACCAATTGGTTAAATTGGGTCAAACCAAGGGTCAGTTCAAGTTCATATGACCATTTCAAATGTTCTGGTGGCTTTGGTTTGGTTCAATTTGGGTTAGTTTTGAATTCGACTCATATGAGTTCATTTAGGTCAAATGGGTCAAGTTGACCTATTTGACTCATTTGACCTATTTAGGTTAGGTCATGGGTAGGTTTAGGTTTGATTAGTCATATGGAGTGGATTGGTATCTTTGTTTCCAATCAATTTTGGTTAAGTTCAAATTTGGCTCAACATGACCCCTTTAGGTCAAGGTCTAAGGTCAATTAGGCTAGGTTAGGTCTAGTTGGACAATTGATGCTTTGGTCAAGTTCAATAACTGATTTGTAATGAACTTGACCCATTGGTTTGAATCAATTTGGCTTAGATCAAGTTTTGACACATTTTGACCCTTTAAGTCAAGTTGGGTCAACTTAGGTCAAGTGGCCAATTGGGTTAGGTTAGGCTCAAATGTTGGCTTGGTCAAGTTCAAACATAGGCCATGAATGAACTTAGATCAATGGTTTCAATCAATTTGGCCTATGGTGGAATTTGACTATATTAGGTTTCATTTTGGGCTAAGTGTTGACTTCGTCAACCCTTAGGTTTGACTTGGTTTGACCCAATTTGGTTGATTGATCATCCCATGATGATTGTTGATCATGATGAGAGGCATAGGTGAGTTTGGTTCAATCCAATTTGTTAGGATTAGAATTTGGCTCATAAGGGTACTTTAGGTCACTTTGGGTCAAGTGAGCCTAAGTGGGTCAAATGACTTGGTCAAAGCTTGATTTGAGTTTGATTGAACTGGCATATGGACTTATGATTGACATATAAATCCATTTACAAGTGGTTTGAAGTCAAATGGGTTTTGATTCATTTGACAATTTCATATTCAAAGGGTGAACATGAAAAGATTTAGGGTTTCATTTTTGAATTGGATTTTGATTTGGTGATTAAAGTTTGTATTTATATATGATTCATGATTGTAGGGTTGATTCAATCATGAAGGAAAATCAATAGTTTAGCTTGATTTGAAATTGATTTGGCTAAGTTCAAGATTTTGACTTGAAAGGCTTAGGTTGGATTTTGAGTGGATTTGAGTTTGATTTTTGGAATTGGTTTTGATTGTTTGAGTTTATATTTCATTTATATATGTGAATATAAATGAGAATATAAATGGATCATGAGAAAATTTCAAGGCTTTGAGGGGATTTGATCATGATTTAGGCCATCCATTAAAAGGGAATTTAAAGGACTTAGGAAATTTTGGAGTAGGGATTTGAATTTTTGAATTTAGTTTAATTGATTTATATATATATATATTTCATTTATATATGTGAATATAAATGAGGATATAAATGAGTTAAGAGAAAATCTCTTGAATTTGAATTGGTTTGATCATGTTTTTTTAGGCTAAGTTTTTTAAAAAAAAATTAAAGAACTTAGAAAAATTTTAGATTTGGAATTTAATTTGAGGGTTTGATTTGATTGATTTATATTTATATTTCATTTATATATGTGAATATAAATGAAAATATGAATGAGTTTTGAAAAAATCCCATGAGTTGGAATTGGTTTGATCATGATTTAGACTAAGTCCATGAAGGGAAACTTAAAGGATTTAGGAAAATTTCATGAATTGATTTTGGATTTTGAGTTTAGTTTGTTTGGTTTGAATTTATATTTCATTTATATATGAGAATATAAATGAATTATGAGAAAATCTCAAAGATTTTATTTGGTTTTGATCATTATTTAGGCTAAGTCCATTAAGAGGGATTTAAAGGACTTAGAAAAATTTTAACTTAGGAATTTTCATTCATGGGTTTATATCATGGATTTCAATTATATAGAGTTGATTTGAGTTTATAGAAAATCAAATAAGATTGATTTGGAGTTTGACTTGAAGGAAGGAAGATGAGGAATGGTTCAAGCTAAGGGTAGGAAAATTTTTCTAACACCTCTAAGGCATGACCTATTCTTATGGCTAACTCTTCTAAGTCTCTAGGGCTAGGTTGAGTGTTCACCTAATCACTAGATGTGTCTTAAGACTAAAGTGCTATTAAAATCTAAGAGGAGTCTTATGTCTAAGATGGAGTGGTTGAGAGCTCATTCTAAAAATAAGGTCAACATACCCTATTGAAATCTTTGGAGATAACGATCATTTACCTTAATCGAGAGTATTCCTAAGGGATCTCATCCCTTAAGATGTAATTAACAATGGGTTCTTGCCCCTGTAGAGAACTTAACAAACCCAGTTTAAAATAAACCTTACTTTACTTTTTCATGTAAAGTAGGAGAAGAATCTCTGGTACATATGCAAACCCATTGTTCTTAGGAGCCCTTATTCAGGTGATTAGTTCCATTGTAGGGTAGTGACATCTATCTCTCGAGATAGTATACCTCTCCTCAATAACATACCCGATCATCTTAATAAGAACATTTGTAGATCTACATGGCATCTTAACAAGGCGTATTTTATATATTTCTGTTTTCATTTATCCTCTTTTCCGAAAAGAGGGATAGATGAAGGCAGGAATGTATAAAAAATTTCACCATAGATTTTTCTAGCGACTCCGCTGGGGATGGTTCCTCTCTCCATCTTTGGTAAATGATCATTGTCTTCAAGTATCAAAGTGGGTTAGTACTTTGGTATGAATCCAAGACTATCTTTCTTTTCGTTGGCACTTAGCTTATTTCATTCTTAAGTTGTGTTAGCCAACATCTTTAGGTTTTAGGACCTCACCCTGTGTTGGTCTTAAAACCCCCGTTGCGTTCTCCAATGGGTAAAAATAAAAAGATCTAAATAAAAAAGAAAACATTCAAGGACTTCCTTCTTATCATTTTTATGATAAGGCAAGGTTCATTATAAAATAATAAAGACAAAATAAAATTTCTCATAAAAATCTTGCTTTTCAAAAAACACTCTTTCAAAAAACATAATAAAATATTTTTTATTTTTCACAAAATTCTCTTAAATCACCCTCATCTAACAATTCTCATAATTGTTATATGTAGGAATCTTCAAAATAAAATTTACAATATTTTTCAAAAGCACAAATGAACATCTTCTTTCAATTCATTTTGATAAAGATTTCATTTTTAGAATAAAATTAACAATCATCTTTCCAAAAATCAAAATCAAAATCAAAAATAAAACTTGCAAAAAGCGCATATGAACCTTTCCATTCAATATACCCACACCTATTGAATGGAAGTTTCATTTTCAAATAAAATTAATTTTTTTAAAAGCACAAATGAACATCTTCCTTCAATTCACTTTGATGAAGATTTCATTTTCAAAATAAAATGAACAATAATCTTTCCAAAAATCAAAATAAAAATTAAAAATAAGACTTTCAAAAAGCACATATGAACACCTTCATTTAATATACCCAAATTTATTGAATGAAGATTTCATTCCCAAATAAAAATAATATCATTTGGAAATCCCACTTAAACATAACCACATACGATTAAGTCAGAATTCACTCTTTGAAACAAAGCAATAATCACACACAAAATAAAATTCTTATATTTCAAAAATAAGATTGACTTCCATTTCTACATACCCAAATTTATTGAATGGAAGTCCTCTTTTCAAAAATTAAAACTTAATAATCATATTTTCAAAATTCAAACACATTTGGAACTTCATTTAGCATACTCAAATTTTCTATGTGAAGTCTCCAAATTCAAAATCGAAAATTTTCAAACACATTTGGAACTCCAATTAGCATACTCAAATTTATTAAGTGAAGTCTCCAAATTCAAAATAAAAAAAAAAATTCAAACATATTTGGAACTTCATTTAGCATACTCAAATTTGTTAAGTGAAGTCTCCAAATTCAAAATAAAAAAAAAATTCAAACACATTTTGAACTTCATTTAGCATACGTAAATTTTCTAAGTGAAGTCTCCAAAATAAAAATAAAAATCTGCAAACACATTTAGAATTTCATTTAGCATACTCAAATTTGCTAAGTGAAGTCTCCAAATTCAAAACCAAAAATTGTCAAACACATTTGGAACTTTATTTAGCATACTCAAATTTCCTAAGTGAAGTCTCCAAATTCAAAATCAAAAAATGTTAAAATGCATTTGGAACTTCATTTAGCATAATCAAATTTGCTAAGTGAAGTCTCCAAATTCAAAACCAAAAATTTTCAAAACACATTTGAAACTTCATTTAGCATACTCAAATTTGCTAAGTGAAGTCTCCAAATTCAAACCAAAATATTTTTCAAGCACTTTTGGAACTTCACTCTTTAGCATACCAAATTTGCTAAAGAGAAGTTTCCATTTTCAAAATAATACCAAAATACAAAAAAAATTTGAACACATATTTTGGAATTTCATTTAGCATATTCAAATTTGCTAAGTGAAATTTCTATAAAATTAAGTGTAACTTTATCTTTAGCATACCATAATTGCTAAAGTAAAGTCTCCACTTTCAATTAAAAAAACAAATCAAAATAAAAATGAAACACATTAGGATTTTCTTAGCATACTCAAATTTGCTAAGAATCCTATTTTCAAAAATCAAACAAAACACACATGGATTCTTCACTTAGCATACCTAAATTTGCTAAGAGAGAATTCCAATTTTCAAAATCAAACAACAACTCACAAAAAGAAACAATTATTTTCAAACACTTCACTTAGCATACCCAAATTTTCTAAGTAAATTTCCAAATCAAAAATAAAATCAATTGACCCTTACTTTAACATACCCAAATTTGTTAAAGGAAAGGGTCCTCATATCAAAAATCTAAATTTGAACAAACATTAACCTTCTAAATCTTCAAATCTATTTGAACCCCACTTAACACTTCCAAGATGTTGGATGTGGGTTCCAATTTTCAATTCAAATTCAAAAATCAACAAAGACAGAATTTTGATCCAAGCTCATTTCCTATATTACAGATTCTCAACATCAATACAGCTACAGTTCAATTTTAGTCTTTGCAGTCAATCTAAAATGGCAGGCTCATAGAAATCTATTTTCACTTTTCCTCATGGCATGGATTTGGCCTTGGACCAGGCCAACTTTCCCCGATTGGATCATACACACCTTATCCATTTTAATAGGGTATTTGAGGGAGTGAGGATTACATGTGAGGGCACTCCCTTATGGTATTGGTAGGACCATGTGGTGGGTAGAAGAATCATCAAATCTACCTTTTGATTGACATCTCCTCATTGAGAGGAAAGGTGGCAGTCCACCGGTAGTGATAATACTAGCAGTGTCAACCCCAGTTTCAATGTGCCCTGTGGTTTCTCATGCTGCCCCAGTGAGGGATAGCACCCTCTCATTAGTACCCTCTAAGGGTAAGGCTCCCCTGATCTCAGGGATTGCCTCCCCTACTTTTGAGTATGGGTCTAGCTCTCACTCCTCTCATCCTACCAGAACACAGTGAAGGAACAAAAACTACATGATCAAGCGGTATCACACCAGGATTGCTAGGGAGATGGAGGCAGCTTCCCGTTCAACTGTTGAGGAGTTTCATGTTTTGACTTCACTATTGGTTACAACAAACCAATTTCATCCTCTCTTTGGGTAGACATAGAGGATGCTAGGAGGATTCGCACATCACCTCCACTAGTGGTCCGGCCGACCATCGTTACTATGAGCGGAGATGGGAGGCGGCCTCCACTTAGTCTTGTGCAGTTGGCGGCTTCTACGCTTGAGTCCGAGCTCAATTTGATCGAGATCCATCATCCCAGGTGTGGGGAAACATATCCATCAGGAGAGGGCTAGAGAGGCCCATACTTCTCATATTAGTAGGAGGCGAGGTTGCGGTTGACATCTTCCTACTTCTTGATTTTCCTTCGGCATGCTACACCAACCATCATATCATCACTTAGGATCATCATAAGAGGACATCTCCTGTTCATAGAGAGTCGGTGATGTTTCCACCACACCGCTCTACCCCCCGTCCACCATCACCAGTCCACGTCATAGCATCTCCAGTTCCATCAAAGGCCATGAAGGTCATATCCGGGGAGAAGCGCACCTCATTGGTGATCCGGATGGCCGGGGATCCTACTTCATCTACACACGCCCTCTTGTGGTGAGGCTCTCTCTGATTCGCGGTGGTGGTGGAGGAGTGGCGACCCCGAAGCATAGTGGTCATCCCTTCACCAACTCCACCAATTCAGCAGGACGTGGAGATGGTAGTAGTTATTCAAGGTAGCAGATGATAGCTCAGCTGCACCAATGATAATGAAACCTCTAGGAATGTCACCCATCTCATAGCTAGCTAGTGCCAAACAGGAGTGTCTCTCCTCTAGTGAGTACAGTCCTCATAGGATTGTCTCCCGATGGTAGGCAGTGCGGTACGATCACACCGATTTGAGATCATTTATTCCCATTCAGATAGATCATTCCCTCGAAGAGATAGTGGCACATTATCTTGTAGAGAAGAAGGATACTTTGGGTACAATTGGTCAGATGAGGAGAAGGTCAGCTTCGATCCCAATGAAGATGACTTATTGGGGACTCTGAGTCTATATGGTAGATACGAGGATCTCTCTCCTCGGGGCGGCTATGTGAAGATTGATGAAGACACAGCCCAATTAGCCCAACACCTCTAATATCAGTTGAAGCAAAAAAGATGAGTAGATAGATAGGATGGCAGCAGCTTGAGGACTTATTAGCAGCAGTTTTAGTACTTTAGAAATAAGACCCAACAGTTTATCCTACTATAACCGACATTAGTCAGCCTGAGTTAGTGCATGTCTTGGACCTAGCCAAGACCTTACCTCCCGTTGAGCAAGGTAGCACTAGCATGTATAGGAAGGTAGTGAAAGTACCTCCATATGAAAAAGACATCATCCATGGTTGAGCAAGTGAAGGAAGTTGGCTCAAGCCGGAGGATCATCGGTTCCAAAGGTAGACCCTACCCATGGAATTGATTCAATCCAATATCCCAAGGGTTTCATGCCACCTTCCTTCAAGATTTTAATGGGAAAACCAGATATAGCACATAGTTGTTATTACAGCGTCGATGATAGTGACGCTTTGCTTTTCTACCTCTTCATTAGTAGCCTATTAGGGATTACTTTCGATTGGTATGCTGAACTGCCCAATAATTCAGTAAAGGCATTTGTTGAGTTAGAGCAACTCATTATCAAGAGGTTTATTTGAGCTCAGCAAAGGGTTACTGTAGGTGATCTTGTTGTAGCACAACAGCACCCAGGTGAGTCCCTTATTGATTATATTTTCCATTGGCATAACCTGAGTATGAAATTTGAGCTGCAACTGTCTAAGCAGCATGCCATTGAGATTCTTCTAAATAATATCTATGGCTCGGTCCCCTTCATGCTTAAGGGCTTCACTTTCAAGACATTTGAGAAGCTAATCAACATGGCTGCTAGTCTACAAGGAGAGGTTAAATAGTTTCCTTTTCAAGATCAGTTTCTTAAAGCAAAGCCACAAAATGTCTACGAGAAGAAGCCGGGAGTGACAGTGGAAGATAAGGGGAAGCAACCAGCTAGAGATCAGTCCGAGAGACCACCTTAGCTAGCTCCACCTCCTTTGCCACCAGAGCGACCCTACCTTCACAGCCTCCATGGCTAGCACCACACCTCCTGACCATACCAGTGGCACATACCCATGATAGTTATGGTCCACCTACTCTTTTAGATAAGCTTAACAAACCTTATTCATTTAAGAGAGAGGTAATCAGGAAGATCTTTAAGAATCTCCTAAAGAAGCATTTTCTGAGTCTAGGAGGAGGAGGAAGTAGGCAAAAGTCATGATCCAAACTTTTGCCCCTACCACCGTATGCTAGGCCATGTTTTGGAGGATTGCTTTACATTCAAGGACTGGCTTGAACATAGCTTCAAGACCGATGCTATAGTTATCCCAAAGGAATTCTTTTTTAGAATAATCATCCAGTTCCATTAGGGTAATCCTTGAGGATACATGTGATCCTTCCAAAACCAAAGAAGGTTGGGGCATTTCTTAATCCAAAACCTCTAAGAAGATCATCTAAGATCAAGCTTTCCTCAGTGTGCAGTCACCAAACCTCCAACATCAAGGAAGGTTTGCAAGTTAGTGCCAACTGTGAAAAGGGGAAGCTGAACAAGAGGCATGTGTCGCCCGGATAGCCAAGCACAACCACTGACCAGTCCAACCTCATAGCTTCCACACTGGTGAGTTCTTCCACTTCAGCTAGTTCTTCTTCTACTAGTAGAACTATTATGTCGGCAGATAAGGGTATCAAATCCCTTACCCCACTCACTTTACTTGATTTCTACTTTGTGCCTCCAAAAAAATCTAACAAATTGAAGAATAAAGCTAGCTTGAATTACATCTGTCACTTTTGAGGTCTTTCTTTTCCTAATGATAACTCTTCAAGTAAAATAATTATAACAATTCCAATCTTCCTTCTTTGATGAGTTGGACTTTTCCACTCAATACTATGGGTTCTCCTCTTGAGATAGACTTAGAATCATCCGATTCTAAGGGTCCCATAGGAGAACATGTAGGTGAGCATATGTGTAGAACCTTCCATTACCTCGCCACAAGAGATCACCTAAGTCCCTCAGAGTGGCAAGGTCTCTATCTCCTAGGGCACCTCAAGATAGAGGAAACAAGTCATTGGTTTAGAGGATTGAGAAGCCCCTCCATATGCTTCACCCTTGGATATGCTTGGAGGAAGGTGGACTACAATGTCCTTTCATCTAAGAAAGTTGTCCATCTAAGCTAAGCATATATGATGCCCTTATCTTATCCAAAGAGATGAGAGAGAATCATTAATCAAGGCTCTCCTTGATCCCGAGATATGCTTAGCTCAACACTATAGTGAGGAGGCACATTACACAAAAAGAAGCTCGGGGATCACCTTCAGATGAAGACCATCTTTGGGGACTTGGAGCCCGCCCCTCTACATCACAGTTGACATGGACAGGTTCAGACTTGCCAGAGTTCTCATGGATCCAAGTGCATCGGTGAACATTATGAGTCTAAAGAACCTTGCCTATTTAAGGATCGACATCTCCACACTCTAAGAAGATCGGATGATGTTGAGAGGATTCAATGAACAAGGTTAGCGGGCTTTAGGTTCCATAGTGTTACCTTTAGAGATAGGTGATTGGAAGATTGAAGCCAAGTTTTACATCATTAATTTGAATACTTTATTCACTGCTTTGCTTGGTAGACCTTGGATACATTAGAATAAGATAATTACATCCTCCCTCTATCAGTGCATCAAGTTCAGAAAAGATGGGATTGAATACCGTGTCAATAGGGATGAAAAGCCATTATTAGTCAGAGAGGTTGAGATTTATGAGGATGCGACCTACTATCTTCCTCAAAACACCCTTTCTTGTGAACTTGGACAAAATTTAAATGCAAAAGCAAAATAAAAAGAAAATAAAAAAAGGTGAAAGAAAAAGAAAAGAAAAATGGAAATCCAAGTGAACAAGAAAGGGGAAATGAGGAAGAAATAGATTTGCATATTACATTTCACCCACAATTCATTCCATCTTATGGACATGTGGGTAGATGACTCAACCTCACCGTGCAGAGGCAGGTAGAAATAGAGGTTCTAGAGGTGGAGACTCCCACTATGGCCATGAGACCCCATACTATTCCTATTCATAGACTTAGAATCTGGATGAGTCAATGTGATTAGTATACCACCAACCCCTCTCAAGTTCCATTGGAGGTGACTTTCATCCGAGATGAAGATCGAAAGACAAACCAAAGTAATGTGGTTTATCTGAAAATATTAGGCAACAATTGGGAACCTTAGCTCTAACTTCACTTACATCTCAAAAAGTTGAAGGTTTAGTAGTTAAGGAAGTCCCTAAGTCTTTCAATGACATGAAGCAGAAGAGATTCTTTTTAGGATCACCATCCTCAAGTCTTGAAGTTGATTTAGAACTTGATGAGGATACATTTAATTAATGGAATTACCATTTGACTTTTACTCGCCTTTGTGTTCATAATCTTACAGGTTTAGTTCTTCATAAATGGTCCAAGCACAAAAGTATTTTGAAAAGCTATGGAATAATACGTAGGAAGCACAATCAAGAGCAATTAGATTAGTGGGTCAGTTGATGACAATTACGCTAGTTGTTACCAATCATTTGGAGTATAGGTTCTTCTCACACAATACTAACTCTTATAAGAATGTGTTTAGAAATTTGATCGATGATGATGATCTCCAAATCAAAGAGGTGCCACCATAATTTGAAGAGGAGATTCATTCAATAATTGACAAGCTTAAAGAAATCAACCTCGATATAGAAGAAAATCTACGCCCGATGTACATCAGTTCATTGCTGAATGAAGAAGAAACCAATGACTTAATTAGGCTATTGACTGATTTTAAAGACTGCTTCACATGGAGTTATGAAGAGATACCTGGATTATCTCCTGACGTAGCAATCCATAAGCTAGCAATAGATCCTAAAACTATCCTTATTAAGCAAGCACCTAGACGCATGCGATTATAAATTGAACAAAGTCATTTCAAGTCAAGAATTGATCGATGCTAGTTTCATCGTGGAAGAAAAATATCCTACCTGGTTAGCTAGTGTCATCCCAATTAAGAACAAGAATGGCCAAATTTGCATATACATCAATTTTAGGGACTTAAACAAGGCATATCCTAAGGATGAGTTTTCTCTTCCTATACTAGAGTTAATGGTGGACATTGCCTCATCTCATGCAGTCTTCTCTTTCATGGATGAATCAACTGGTTATAACCAAATCAAGATGTCTCCTAAAGATGAAAGAAACACTACTTTTCAAACCCCGATCAAAATTTTTATTATAGGGTCATGCCTTTCGACCTTAAAAGCGGTACCATACGGGCCATGACTGATCTTCAACTAACTCATCCATCATCGTTGAGTGCTACGTTGATGATCTAGTAGTCAACCGCACCTAGTTGGTTTAGTTATAATCGACTCACCCGGGATACACCACTCTTGATATGAGTCCGTGCTTTTTTTTTGAGTTGGCCACCTAATACCTATTGGATATATGACTATCCATGTCATCTTCTCCATTTTGGATTAAGCCCTTAGCGCCTCATCCTCGGCACTTTATTTGGATCAAGTCTTTTGACCCCATTTAGACACTACCTGTGTTACTTTGGAGGACAATTCCCCTTTCCTAGTAACCACCCCTATGATTAGATAATTTGTTCTCAATGATTCTCCCCCAGTTCAAGAATGAAGGTCAAGGCGATATAAGCTCCTTCCTTGATCCCTCACAAACTAATAGGTCCATATAAACAAACTAAACAAACAAACTAAATAAATAAACAAACAAAATATATTCTCTTGTGGATTAAAAATTCAAGCCCCCAAAGGGCCCCTTTTCTCAAGCAGGCATCCTATCTCTAGAGCAGTGTCAGCAGAACTCCCTATAGGATTTGCCTGACTACTTGAGTTATGATAAATTCCTGTGTCGATACTCACTCTGTAGTCACCCTTAGGTCGATTTCAATCTGTTTTGCCACAAGTTACGATAGTCATTTGCTTTGGAAGATGTAAGATTATGACATTCTTTCTAGCATGATTGTGAAACCCACGAAGTTGGTCGATGATATTTAAAGCAACCATCACAAAGGATCTTTCCTAGTGGAAGATGTAAATCCTCGAGCTTTCTTCCCGTAAATTGATCATTGCAACCGAAAGGCACTCCTTCGGTCAGATTATTCTCCCATTGACTGGGAAGCTACTCCCTTTGGTTTAGTAAATCTAAGATAGGTCTAGGCTGATATGAGCTCCTTCTCAGTTTGATCCATCACAAACCAACGAAATTCATCAAAATAAATAAATCTAAAAAAATGAAATTAATCTTGACTATTTTTGAGTTGATCTAAGTCCCCCAGCGGTATTCACTCAATAGTCAGCCCTTGATAAGGTTCAATCTGTTGCCTTATCAATAGATTACCCCAGTAACTAATCTCTACCTTGAAGGATGTAAGTCTACTACGCTTTCTTCCTAGTATAGTTGCTGCAAAAGACATCCCTTTGGTTGGCTAGTCATACTATGTGTTTGGTACCCTTTGAATTGGTAAATGAGAAGCTCCATGGTTCTACTCGCTGATCCCTCGCAAACCAATAGGCTCCATCTCAAAATCCAAATATAAAAATTAAAACAAATTCAACCCTCTTCCCTAGTGGAAATTTCTCCTCAATGAGACTTAAATCAAATCAAACCTTTATCCCCTTGTGGATGACTTGAACATGCCTCCCTAGTGGAAGGTTCACACTCTATCCCTTAGTGGATGCCTCCCTCTCTTATGTCCTTGACATAAGTAGAGTCACATTGCACTAAGCTCTAGATTCCTTCTACACCTTGGGTTAGAGTAGATCATTTCTAGTGCTTGTGATCTTTTGGTTGATTGTTTCGTCAACAACACGCGCGGTGTTCCTTGTCAATCACACCACACCTATTTGTGACCTCATTTTAGAATGAGCTCTCAACCCCTCCATCTTAAACATAGGACTTCTCTTAGACTTTAAGAGTTCCTTAATCTTAAGACACATCTAGTGATTAGGTGGACACTCAACCTAGCCTTAGAGACTTAGAAGAGTTAGCCATGGAATAAGTCATACCCAAAGGAAAAAATTTGCCTACCCTTAGCTTGAACCACTCCTCACCTTCCTTCCTTCAAGTCAAACTCCAAATCAATCTTATTTGATTCTCTCCAAACTCAAATCAACTCCATGTGATTGAAATCCATAATTGAAATCCATGATTGAAACTCATGAATGAAATTCCTAAGTCCAAATCTTTCTTAAGTCCTTAATCTTCTTTTAAGGACTTAGCCTAAATCATGATCAAACCAATTCAAACTCATGAAATTTTCTCATAATTTATTTATATTCTTATTTATATTCACATATATAAATGAAATATAAATTCAAGTAAATCAAACTCAAAATT
Organism: Cymbidium sinense; assembly: GCA_021442155.1. Lineage (NCBI taxonomy): Eukaryota > Viridiplantae > Streptophyta > Magnoliopsida > Asparagales > Orchidaceae > Cymbidium > Cymbidium sinense. Next base: position 41,496,430 of record CM038218.1, read on the forward strand.
CAAAATCAAGTCATGAAATTTCCTAAGTCCTTCAAATTTTCCTTCATGGACTTAGCCTAAATCATAATCAAATCAAATCAAATCTTTAAAATCTTATCATAACTTATTTATATTCTCATTTATATTCACATTTATAAATGAAATATAAATACAAATCAATCAAATCCAATCCAAAAATTAAAATTCCAAATTTGAAATCCTTCTTAACTCCTTAATTTCCCTCTTATGGACATAGCCTAAATCATGTTCAAATCAATTCAAATTCATGGGATTTTCTCATAACTCATTTATATTCTCATTTATATTCACATATATAAATGAAATATAAATATAAATCAATCAAATCTAAATTCAAAATTCAAATCAAAAACTCCAAAATTTCCTAAGTCTTTTAAATTTCTTCTTAAAAGACTTAGCCAAACTCATGATCAAATCACTTCAAATCTTGAAATTTTCTCATAATACATTTATATTATCATTTATATTCACATATATAAATGAAATATAAATTGAAACAATCAAAACCACTTCCAAAAATCAAACTCAAATCCACTCAAAATCCAACATAAGCCTTTCAAGTCAAAATCTTGAACTTAGCCAAATCAACTTCAAATCAAGCCAAACTCTTGATTTTCCTTCATGATTCAATCAACTCTACAATCATGAATCCAAATATAAATACAAACTTCAATCACTAAATCAAAACTCAATTCAAAAAATCAAACCCCAAATCCATTCATGTTCTTCCTTTGAATATGAAATCGTCAAATGAATCAAAATTCATTTGACTTCAAATAACTTGCAAATGGATTTATATTTCAATCATATATATACAAGTTTAATCAAACTCAAATCAAGCTTTGACCAAGCCATTTGACTCACTTAGGCTCACTTGACCCAAAGTGACCTAAAGTACCCTAATGAGCCAAATTCCAATCCTAACCAAATTGGATTGAATCAAACTTACCTATGCCTCTCATCATAATCAACAATCATCATGAGATGATCAATCACCCAAATTGGATCAAACCAAGTTAAACCTAAGGGTTGACCAAGTCAACACTTAGCCAAAATGAAACCTAACATAGCCAAAATCTACCATGGGCCAAATTAATTGAAACCATTGATCTAAGTTCATTTATGAACTATGTTTGAACTTGACCAAGACAACATTTGAGCCTAACCTAGCCCAATTGGCCACTTGACCCAACTTGACCCAACTTGACCTAAAAAGTCAAAATATGTCAAAACTTGATCTAAGCCAAATTGATTGAAACTAATGGGTCAAGTTCATTCCAAATCACTTGTTGAACTTGACCAAAGCCTCAATTGGCCAACTAGATCTAACCTAGCGTAATTAACCTTGAACCCAACTTGACCTAAAGGCTTATGTTGAGCCATATTCAAACTTAATTGAAATTGATTAGAAACAAAGATACCAATCTACTTCATATGACTAACCAAACCTAAACCTACCATGACCTAGCTCAAATAGGTCAAATGGGTCAAATTGGTCAACTTGACCCATTTGACCTAAATGAAGTCATATGAGCCAAACTCAAAACTAAACCAAATTGAATCAAACCAAAGCCACCAAAACATTTCAAATGGTCATATGAACTTGACCCAACCCTTGGTTTGACCCAATTTGACCAATGGTCAAGTTGACCCATTTTGACCTAAATAGGTCAACATGAGCCAAACCATACCAAATGAACTCCAAATCTAATGAAACTTGGCCAAACCCATTTTATCAACATACCCAACATATCCAAATTCAAAAATCAACCAAATGACCATTCTACCCCTAGGCCATAGATCAAATTTTGGTCAAATCCATGGGGAATTTGGACAAGTCCTCCTCATACCAACTTGATACCTTTCTAATAGGTCAAGTAAATCCTATGGAGGGTGGTGCACCCAACCCAATGGGTTTGGGTTAGCCCAACCTTACCCTAGACCAAAATCAAGCACATGGCTCAAATTGGCCATATGGAAAACATTCCTCCACTTATTTTGAAGGAAATGGGAGGTTACCACTCCACTCCCTAGCCCAAACCGACCATGTGCAAACTTCTAACAGCTTAAACAGCCCTTTCAATCTGGACAATTGGATCAAAATGAAAAACAAAGCTTTGATCATCTGATTGCCATAGGGGGAGATATACTCCCCCTAATTCACTTCAATTCTCACTTCTTCAATATCAATTGAGTAAGGGAGAGTGATAGGAAGCATTCTTGAGTGATCCTAAGCTCTAGAGGGAATTTGAAATTTTCATTGATTTTCCTTAAGCAAAAATAGGGACCTCCATTGATTGGCAAACTTCCTCCACACTACAATTTAACCAAATTGCCTTTGCACACTCCACCGAGGACCAAATCGAGCTTGCTAAGCTCCCTCTCAAGTTCCAAAGGCAAAGAGAGGTCTAATTCCATTAAAGCCATAAGCTAAGGAGGGTTTGGTCCATAGAATCCACTTAACCTCAAGAGCTAACACTTTCACCTTGTCTCAACGCAGAAGCTCCTCCAAGGGAATCGAAAGGGATCACCTCAGGTTAGACATTTTCTGACCACTAAACTCTATGTGTGTGGTCCTTTATGAAAGAAAGTTTAGTGGCATGAGATTTCAACCATTTGATGTGATTGCCATTAGGGTTAGATGGTGTGTGCAAAGTTTCATCCAATCAGCTCAATTGAGCTGATCAAAGCCTAGAACATGGACGGTCCCCATGAATCACAAGCTATGGTAGGGATAGATCTCTGGCCATCCATCCACGCATTTTAGATGGACGGCTGAGATTAAATACACACTTATATCTGATTTAATCCCTTTGAATGGCTTTAATCTCGTGATCCTTGATCGAGTGAGGCTAAAAATCATGTTACGCGACACTACGATGTGACATTTAAGTCACCACTCAATGATCAACACATGGAAAGCACATCTGTGTCAGCCATTGCATGGCACGCTAATTAGATTAAGGGATTAATTAATGTTTATTTAACTCTAACTAATTCTCTAAACTTCAAAAAATTCATATCTCTCTAAAGAAAAACTAGAAAAATATGAGAAATTGCACTAAAAAGATAATTTAATCTAGAATATTCTAAAATTGGTTTTAATGGATTTTGAGTTGTATCTTTCTAATTTTGGGTTTTATTAGAAATCTTAATTTGCTAATTACTTAATTAGTCCATTGATTAATGTCAAACTTCTTGGTTATATTTTGGGGGATGACTTTTGCCTCCCCTAATTTTCTTGGGATTTATTGGTGGCTTAATTGGGAGAATTGCTAATTCATCTCCTAATTATCCCTTTTATGTAATTAAAGATAATTAAGGGTTTGATTAGTGTTTTAATTCCTTATTGAAATTGATTAAGATTTTATCCAGTGGATAGGAGATTTAGGGAATAATTTTGGGGCATTTCCAAGCTATTCCCTATCCCCTTTTCTTTCTTAATCCTCTCTTAATTGGATAATTCACTAATTACCCTCTTAATTAATTTTTAAAAATTCTAAAATCTTCCATAAATTAATTAATCTACTTTTGGTAGATGTTTAGGTGTTCAAGAGCCTAAGTTTAATTAAGGAAATCAAAACTCAACTCATATGTGTGAGGGGTGTTTTGAAATTACTTAAGTTAAACCCCATAGCTTAATTAACCATTAATCTTGAGCCAAATTGCATTAGGTCCCTTTCTTCTTAGGTGCATTGCAAATTTAAATTCCTTGTGATTTTTTTATATCATCTCATTGGCTCATAATTATTTGGTTAACTATGTTAAGGTGGCGTATGTAAGGGTTAATTAACATGTTTAACTCATTCCTTAACCTAATCAAAGTATAAAATGAATCTAATCATCTAAAAATTAAAAAAAAAATGTCAAACACATGTGGGAATTGGTTAGGAATAGCAAAGTCAATCTATATTTTCAAAATTAAATAAAATTCAAAATCAAACAAAAATCATATTAAACAAATTTTGATTTACTTTAAGCTTTCTTATTTCATAAGATTATCTTTAGGATTTAATTAAAGTGAATGTGTTTGCATGCTTTCATTGCCTTAGTTCTTTCCCCAACATGTTAAATATATATGTCATGTGGTTTCATGCATCCATACTTTTCAAAAATCAAATTTAAAATGAAAATATTTCCTTTATGTCAAATTGTATGTGTTGGCTAAAGTAAGAATATGGGTGGCTATTATCACGATTAAATTTAAATTATTTTCAAAATATATGAATCAATTATCAAAACTGAAAGTGTGTACTTATATCTTAATTATAAGTTTGCATGTGAGTAAAATATAAGGATGTGTTTAGTGTAGGTTTTCCTTCTCTTCTTTAGTATAGTTTTGAATAGATTTGGCAAGATGTATGGTTCATTTGAAAAGAACCTAACTTGCTTAATTCTATAGTCTATTCATTCATATACTATCACTTAAGAAGGATACCTATGCTTTCACCTATAAATTGCATAAACAAAAATAAATCAACTAACATCAACTTTTGCATTCTTTCTTTTCAATTCATTTCTTTTGTACACATGTTTGTATTTAAGGAAAGTGGTATATTAGTATGGAAAACCTCGAGGTTGCGAGACTTTAAGTAGCCCTAAGTAGGTCTTGTACCTTACACCTTTGGTTAAGAATATGGCATCAGACACACTTATGCCTTTCATACATTCATATGTGCATGTGTTGGATAAGAAACCTCTACTTAATGAAAACTATGCATCATAAACTTTCAAATTTCCTTAAATGAATTACTTGGCATGCATCATAAAGTGTATTAAACATTCTCATTTGTATGCATATATATGCTTAGGACTCATTCATATGCATGCTATACATGTTGGGAGATAAATGAAGTGATGTATGTTTTATGAATTTAGTTCATTTTACGTAATCTTAAAATGTCTTTCTTTTTGAATAGGTTAGTTTAGAGTTCATCTAAACTTAGGATTAATTAAAATATTTAATTAAAACATTCATTAAACAAAACTAAAATATGAATCCACTTTAGAAATTACTTAGGTTAGGGAAGGAATGAGAAGTTATCTTCTCTTTTCTCTCTTTATAACTTAGTAATTGATTGTAGGATTCACTTGTACCTAATCAAAACATGAAATAAAATCAACCCAAAATAATTGAATCACTTAAATGAAACCCTCCTCTAAGTTGAACATGCTTCACACTTAGAAAATTCTAACTTAAATCCATAACTAAGCATACACAAACCTCACGCACATTAGACTAAGTCACTACTTATAGCTTTAGGTAAGGACGGTGCATGGTTTTATGCTTGCTTTTTTTTGTATATGTTTTAGACTGAATGTTAGATGTATGTAAGAAGAATGGTAGGGTGATCTTAGTCTAACCATTATCTGCGGATTGTGCTAAGTAATAAAAAAATATAAATACTTTTAGTGTGTTTATACCCCTAAGTATAATCCAATAGGCTGTGAACTTAGTCACCCATGTGTGAGTATTAAGTCCAATATACATGCTTGAGATTTTGTGTGTTTTGTTTGGATAACCTTTATTTTATAGGTGTTAGCTAGATTTACTTTTCATTTTCATGTAATTTTTACAATTAAGATTTTGGAATGATTGGTATGGAGATAAGGATGAACATTGGTCATAAGATCTTAGCTTATGAACCATGTGAAGCCTTTGGAGCATACACCTTCCAACCATCCAAAAGGAGGAACTAAAGAAGAAAGAAGAAAAGAAAAAGAAAGAAGAAAAGAAGAATGAAGAAATGAAGCTTGAAGACCCCCATAACAATGAGTTCCTTATCTAATTGTATTTAATTCACTTGTAATCGGGTTGTATATGGGTAGAGCTCACTAAATTTATTTTTGGGTTTGTGCGGTGGTGCCCGACCATAATGGCATCTTATTCTTTTGTGATTAGTTATAAATTGATTGATGATTTGTTTAGCTTGTGCATTTAAGTGACATCCTTTTCCTAGTTTCTTCCTTACTTTATGTATGGCTTGGATGTGGATTAGGCTCTTAGGAAAAATAAATCTTTTACCAAATCTAACAACTCAAAACTAAAAATAAAGAACTCATAACCTCACCTAAAGCTTAGGCTAAAATCAAGATAAAAGAATTAGCAACCCCTTAGCTGAATGAGTACTTCTTTTATAACATCATGCACAAATACATATTATTTTCACTCTTGATTGGAGAGATTTCACCATTTCCAGAGAAACTTGGCTTGACCTTTGAGAGCAATGGTGGAAACACACCTCCTCCCTTCTTGTTGATTTTGGCCAATAATCTCATTTCTCATGCATTAGGCATATGAATCATATTAGTCTAAGTCAAAATAATTGTCAAAAAATAAAATAAAATAAAATCTGAATTGCATTAGATTTAGGTCATTTGAAGCATGTCCATACATGATCTACTCTCTCTAGGGAGTGAGTTTAAGGACTTAGTCTCTTTCTAAATAAATAACATCTAAGCTATCTTGTACAAAGCGTAAGACTTGTCTACATGAATTTAAAACCATAGGAGTTAGTTGGCAACCACCTGGTAAAATCCAAGCCGGGTGATTTGTCCTCTTATGAGGCAAACCAAATATCCATTTTTGGCTTAGATTTAGATCATGCTGCCGCCAAAGCTCCCTAGATTTAGTTCTAAGGTTGCTTCTCCCTTTCATGGGACATAAGCATAAATCCTTACCTTTTAGGTATTTTATAATATTATGTGGAATCATAAGCCCTCAATTTCTAATGAAAAATTCAACTCAAACAAATTAAATCAATTTCAAAAATGTAAAGCCCAATCATAGGATAATTTGAGATGCTCCCTAGGTTTCCCAGCATCGTGGGCATCTCCTACTTATCTTCTTTTTGGCTTCGATAATAACTCCTTTTTCTTGATCAATCCCATTTGATCTTCCAAAATAAGCTAATTGATCGATAGTCCTACCCTATTAAAATATTTGGTGACAATGATCATTTGCCTTAATCGAGAGTATTCCTATAGGATCTCGTCCCTTAGGATGTAATTAACTATGGGGCTTGCCCTGTAGAGAACTTAACAAACTCGATTTAAAATAAACATTACTTTACTTTTTCATGTAAAGTAGGAAAAGATTCTTTGGTACATATGCAGACCCATTGTCCTTATGAGTCCTTATTCAGATCATTAGGTACATTGTAGGGTGGTGACTTCTATCTCTCGAGATAGTACACCTCTCCTCAATGTCATACCCGATCACCATAATAAGAACATCTACGGATCTACGTGGTATCTCAGTAAGGTGTATTTTATATATTTCTATTTTCATTTATCCTCTTTTCCAAAAAGGGGGATAAATGAAGGCAGGAATGTATAAAAATTTTCACCATAGAGCTATGTCAAATAAAGCTTATTAAGCCTAAAATAATAATAATTTGAACAATATTTTCATAAATAAGCCTTAATCAAGTCAGAATCATACTTAGCTTTTAGCGAGCTTGTTCACGAGCTTTAAATGATAATATTCAAGAACATAAATGAACCGAATGACAAGCTGTTCAAGCTTGTTCATTTAGCAATCAAGTATTTAAAAAAGTGATCAGGCTCATTTGATTAGTTAATCAAACGAACATGAATGAGTTCTAATCGAGTCGAGCCACGAGTAGCTTGTCGAATGCTTCATTCATTTGCAACCCTAAGTATCAAAATTATATGTTATGATAAAAAAAAAGATAAATTTTTTTTAAGAATAATATAAAAGTAATTATAAAATTTAGAAGAAATTAGGAGAAAGTTCATCCTTAATCGAGCTGTAATTGAGTCATACTTAAACTTTTTAGCGAGCTTGTTCATGAGCTTTAAATGATAATATTCAAGAACATAAATGAACCAATTGACAAGTTGTTCAAGCTTGTTCATTTAGCAATCGAGTATTTAAAAAAGTGATCAGGCTCGTTTGATTAGTTAATCAAACGAACATGAATGAGTTTTAATCGAGTTGAGCCACGAGTAGCTTGTCAAATGCTTCATTCATTTGCAGTCCTAAGTATCAAAATTATATGTTATGATAAAAAAAAGATAAATTTTTTTAAGAATAAATAATTAATTTGATAACTCATATAAAAGTAATTATAAAATTTAGAAGAAATTAGGAGAAAGTTCATCCTTCTATCAAAATGTAATAAATTAGAATTTTATGTTATCATTATTTTGATTTTCTTTTTCTCCTCTATTAAGTGGTTGGTGTGATGTGTCCTTGTGGGTGGGTGAGATTCCAAAAAAGATGAAGACAAATTAAAAAATATAAAATTTCTTATGTATGATTGTGATTTTTTTCACATAAAGAATGGAGATTAATGTCAAGAAAAAAATTATTATGTGTAGCCTATATGTAGAAAGTTACATTTATAATAATATGATGTTAAGTGATGCTTAGTTAACACTTATTATATATTGGTTGAAAAATATTACATATGACTATAAATTATTGTATATTATTATTTATAAAAATAATATGTATTATTATGCACTTAATATAACATCAATATACAATAATATATAATTGATATGACACTGAAAATTTTACCAAGGCACTAATCTTGATGTCAAAAGCAACTGATCCTAAGTTGAAACTAAGATCAAGCACTTAAAATCATTAAAACTTTGGGATATCGGTTGAATCCTTAAATAGTTCCTAAGTATGGAGTGTTTATGATCAAATCGAGCGTCTTAATGAGCCTGATCTAACAAGCCTAAGATCCCTTGATTCTATCTTCATTTGAGCATTTAAATATTTAAAATACATCAGATTATCAAGGGAATCATTTCAAACCGTCAGATGGAGTGGTTTGGATTTTGCATGTATTTATAGAAATGTCATTCCTCTAATCTATAAATAGTCCATCATTCTTCACATGAGGGGAGCTCAAGCTAAAGAGAAGAGAGAGATCTAAGACTTGAAGATTCTTGCATAATCGTTACCACTCGATAATGCTGATCACCACCGGTCATCGCCGCATAACTGGCTACCACATGCCAACCACACGGCCACCACGGCCGATCCTTCATCTTATCGCCATAGTCATCACTATAACCACTACCGACCGCCATCGTTACCACCACGCTGATCTCATCGCGATCAACCATCGTCGCTATCACTGCGACCACCGCTATTGCCACCGCTGCTGACCACGTCGGTTGCCGCCGCATCCATACCATCGACAACACCATTATTGACTATCGCTGCCATACCGCCATCGATTACCGCAAGCATCATTATCGCCATCTCAGGATCACCACCGATCATCGACCGCCGACCGCTGATTCACATCGCAATCGCAATAATTTATAGTTAACACTGCCGCATTCGTTACTGATCTCGATTCATTGACAAGTTTTCTCATAAACAATTCGTAATTTATTATTGGAAAACTTAAACTTTGTACTCAAAGATATATAGTGAAAGATTTTTACTGGGCTAGGCCCCGTGGATTTTTCCCCCTCTTTCTGAGATTTTTTCACATAAAAATTATGGAGTTTATTGTTCACTCTTCAAATATCTGTGTGTGTGTGCTGGATTTCACAATAAGGCTAAGGCATAAACTTTTATTCTACCGCAATTTTTTAGCAAATGACATCATTTGTGGAATCAAACACACAATCGTAATCTCTATGAACACATGCATGGCCAATCAATACTCACAACAATAGAGCCTCTCCCAACTCTCACCACTCCCGAAACAAATCATTGAAGTAAGGATGCCAAGTTTTGCCTCACTTCCCCTTGATTGACATGACCCTATCAGTGAAGGTGCAATAGGAATCTCTCTAGAAGATCGTGTTCTACAAATAGAAGAGTCTCAAAATGAGATAATTTGACTTTTACGAGAAACTTGACAGTCACTACTGCGATAAATGCATCTCCCCCAAGATTGATCATTAGCAAAGGGAGGTCAAAATGCTAATACTGGGCCTTCTCGCCATCAGGCTGAAGTTCCTCAACTTCCTGACCGTGATGCTGACCTCCTTGACACCATTAGTTCTACTCATCCATCACTTGTAGCTCAACCGATTGTTAACCCACCAATTATTACTGGTATCTTGGCATGTTCTCGTCCTGCTAATTCCACCCGTCATGTTATATGTGTGGAATTACAATGCTTAGTGTGAGAAGAATTCCACTTTAAATATGAAAATCATCTTCCTCTCTATCAAGAGTCTTCACGCTGGTTGAAGCTATTCTTCAACATCTTATTCTAGGTTTTAAGCTTAGAGCATTGACTCTATGCAATTGACTCATTTGAACACATCGACTATTACATAATCATGCATATCTAATGATCTCTAACACACCGCTTTGTCAAGTCTTTTCCCACCCCTCAAAGGTCGCTCACTTGGTTCTACTCCTTCGGGATCCATCCATATCTTTGACTAACTCACCAAGATTTTTTGTAGAGTTCATTACAAATCGAGGAGGATCATTAAAGATTTCTCTCATCTCGGGCATTCATCAAAATGAGGATGAATCACTTAAGGAGTACTTCTAGATGTTCTCCTTAGAGGCTCACCAAATACCTATAGTAGACCCTAAATTATTAAGAGTTTTTATTGAAGTGGTCCGTTCTAAGCCTTTCTACTTATCACTAATCTGAGATACAGTCTGCTCATATGCTGACTTAGTTCATTGTGTGGAAGCACAAATATCTGCTGATGAGGCTATTAATGCCCACCGTAAATAATTTAAACAATCTATTGGAAATATAAGAGTACCTCAGGAAACACAGATCGACAATCCCATCAAAAGAAGCAACAAGGTAGCCATGATCTCCCTCCACGGACCTCACATTAATGACGTGAACCACACCCAAAAAAGGAATACATGCTACTGAACACATCTCATGTTAACATCTTGATGGCCATTTGAGATGAAGATATCATTAAGTGGCCACATCCACTGAAACCATATTCAAGAAATCGAGCAATATTGTCACTTCCATCAAGTTGTGGACATACTATTGAGGCATGTGTAAATAACTCAAAGAAGAGATTGAGAGGCTCATTCAAAAGGATATCAATGTTGATTTATGCGAATCAACTCAAGCAAACATAACTCCAATTGGGAAACTGACAATCATCATAGAAATAACAGAATAGTCATCAGCTAGTTGGAGAAATTGAAACAATCACAGGATGACCACAACTATCTAATCAAGTCCTCATTGCCACCTCCGAAGAGCCAGAGTTAAAGAAATCTCATATTGATCATTACATCACTTTTAATGACTCAGACTTAGAAGGAGTCCAAGTTTTGTATCAAGATCCACTTGTCATTAGTGCGGAAATTGGTGACTCATGTTATAATGTTAAGAGAATTTTGATTGATAATGGGAGTTCTATCGATGTCATATTTTACTCCACATTTCTTAGCATGGGCCTAGAAAAAGCTCCAACCCGCAGGCCATTATATGGTTTGATAACGCCATGTGCGAGTGGAGGGGGCAATCACCCTTCCTGTTATCCTCAAAGAATTTTCTTGACAAGTGACTCATTCAATTCAATTCATGGTGAGTCAGATTCAGTGTACAACGCTATCTTTGGAAGACCCCTCTAATCAAATTTTAGTATTGTTACTTCGGTATTTCATCTTTAGATGAAATTTTCAACCCCCATTAGGGTTGGAGTGGTCTGTAAAAGTTAATAAATAACACAATCATGTTACCTCAGATAAGCTCAACTATGCCCTTCTGACCTTCGATCGAATTTTAATTTTGAGATGAAGAAGTACCCAAAGGGCTTCGCCTGAAGAAGACTTGCTCCATGTTTCATTATCAGATGACCAACCTTATAACAAGTAAGTCGGATCTATGCTCTCAGACAAACCAAGGGTAAAATACATAGACTTCTTGTGCAAGAATCAAGACATCTTTGCTTAGAGTCTGACCGATATGCGGGTCAACCCCAATGTGATCATGCACTCCCTCAAGATTGATCCAACATTCAAACCGATCATCCAAAAGAATCAAAGTTTTGCACCTGATCACCTCCATGCTATTGAATAAGAAGTTAACAAGCTCTTAGAAGCGAGATTCATACGAGAAGTATATTATCCTACATGGCTAGTAAATATTGTCAGAGAAAGCAAATGGAACTTAGAGAATGTGTATTCATTACTAATCTCAACAAAGCTTGCCCAGAAAGATAGTTTTCCCTCCCCAAATTGAGATGTTGATGCCCGGGCATCAAATGCTCAATTTTTAGATGCTTACTGTGTTACAACCAAATAAAATGGACCCAATGGATGAAGAAGTCACATCTTTTCAAACATATAAAGGTTTATATTATTACCAAGTTATGTCGTTTAAAAATACCTATCAATGCCTTATGAATAAGATTTTTAAAGACCTCTTAGGCCACACAATGGAGGTATATGTGGATGATATGTTAGTAAAAAGCTTGGAAGAATCATAACATATTTTTGACTTAGAAATATGCTTTAACCTTCTTCGACGTTATAATATGCAACTCAACCCAACCAAGTGTGCTTTTGGGGTTACGTTGGAAAAATTTCTTGTGTTCATGGTCACCCACCGCGAGATTGAAGCTAATCCTAAGAAAATTAGAGCGCTCATAGATATGGCTCCTCCAAATAATATTAAGAAAGTTCAACGCTTGAATCGACGAATTGCTGCCTTATCCCGCTTCTTAGCCTGTTCTGAGGATAAATACTTTTCATTCTTTAAAATATTAAAGGGAGCTAAAAATAATAATTTTCAGTTGATTGATGAATGTCAAGCTATTTTTAAGCAACTAAAGAAATATTTTGCATCTCCACCCTCACTATCCAAGCCTATCAATGAGAGATATTATACTTATATCTCACTGTCTCTTCCAACAATAAGCTCAATTTTAGCAGAGAAAAATGCAATACAATGACCAATTTACTATGTTAGAAATTCTCTCGATATAGAAAGTCATTATCCACTAGTAGATAAGATGGCTTTTGGCTTTAATTTTCGACAAAATTGCATCCATACTTCTAAGCTCACACCATCGATGTTTATACCCATTTACCATTGAGGGTCATTCTACAAAAACCAGAGGCATCCGAAAGGTTAATCAAATGGTCCGTAGAATTGAGAGAGTTTTATATTCATTTTCTACCGCCGCATAAAAAAGTCTCAAATAGTACTGACTTTTATAGTGGAGTGCACTATCCCTACTCCAAATGAGCTATCTATTACACCTCTTTCATCTCCTCAATGGACCATCTATGTTGATGGGTCTTCAGGAAATGATGGTGTCATAGTAGAATTCTTACTTATTTTCTCCCAATAAGATACCTTAGAGTATGGACTTCACCTAAAATTATCTACAACTAATAATATGGCTGAATATGAGGCTCTCATCGCAGGGTTGAGACTTGGCATTGATTGTGAAGCTCAAAACTTAGTGATCCACACTGACTCTCAACTTTTCACCTCCCAGGTTGAGGGAAACTTTAATGTTTATAATCCCCAGCTAGCACAATACCTCAGCTTGGTGAGGTCACTTCTTGCCCATATTAAGACACATCAAATCATTCACATATTGAGAGAAGAACACTCGATGCCGCTAAGCTACCTCTACTATGAAGATCTATTTAAGAGATGGCATGTTGAGAAAATATATTTTCTTAGTATCTAAGGGTCATGGGTAATACAAGCAATTAATGAGATGAAGGAACCTTCGTGGATGAACCCCATCTTATCCTTTCTACAAGAAGGGACCCTCCCTGAAGACCCAATCGCTCTCGTCTCCAAAGATAAGCTGCAAACTTTATTATTATCGGAGGTGAACTATACAAACAAGCTTTTTCTAGGTCATACCTTAAATGCTTCTCATCATCAAAGGCTAATTATACATTAAGAGAGGTTCACTCTGGGATATGTGGAGAACACCTATGAGGAAGGGCGTTAGCCCTTAAAATTATGAGGTAAAGGTTCTATTGGCCTACGCTGAGGTAAGATTCCTTAGATTTTAAAAAAAAAGTGTGAGTTATCAGTTGCACTCTAACCTCTCTCATACACCACATACAGAGCTCTCATCCCTTCAAAGCCCGTGGCCTTTTGCTCAATGGAGAATTGATATCATGGGACCTTTTTTCGATAGCATCAGGGCAACAAAAGTTTATCATTTTAGTTATCAACTACATCACTAAATGGGTGGAGACTGAACCACTCACTAAAATTATGAAGGCAAACACTAAACAGTTTATTTGGAAAAATATAATATGTTTATTCGCAAAGATCATCACCACATTGAAACCTAATTCTTAAAAAAGCCTTTACATCTTTTTGTAAAGATCTTCACATTCAGCTGCTGCATACGGCTGTAGCCCAACCTTAAACTAATGGATAAACTGAAGGTACCAAGAGGACTATACTCAAAGGGTTAAAAATGTGTCTCGAGAAGGCTGGGGGGGAAATGGGTTGAGGAGCTCTCTAATATTCTTTGGGCTTACCGCACTACATTGTGAACTACGACTGGTGAGACACCATATAATTTATGTTTAGGTATAGAAGCTATTATAACAGTAAATATCAGGATTCTAAGTCTAAGCATTCAATCATTCAATCATAATAGTAATGAAGAAAAACTCTGACAGAGCTTGGATCTACTCCCCGAAACTCGTGACATGGCCCTACTTTGGATTTCTTCCTACCACCAAAGGGTAGCTCATCACTTCAATAGAAGAGTAAAATCCCGTCCTATCTCTGTTGGTGACTTGGTCTGTTGAAGCTAGCAAAGGCCCTCAATGAAGCTCTCACCTCTTTGGGATGACACTTAGTGGTTAATCCGGAATATTTAAGCTCAAGGATCTAGGGAAAAACCTTACCTCGAACTTGGAACATGGAGAATCTTTGAAAGTATTATCGAATTCTACGCATAAATATTGTAACTTTTATTTTATCTCTTTTGTCATTTCCTCTTCAACTCATATCTTTGTTAAGTTATTTTATGATAATATTATATCACCCCTTATCAAAGTAATGAGTTTATATTTTTCTTTCAAGCTTGTTGCATATAAACAACCTTCTTCATTTAATCCACCTACTTGAAGAATGCACAACTCACATTGTGTCAGTCGGGGCATGATCAATCTCAAGGGGATTTGATCGAACCTCTTCAATACAGGTAAGAAATCAAGTAACACTTTGACTAAAACCTAGGATAGGTCAAAAAGTCCTTGGTGGATATTCCATGGCCTCTTCTATATAGATAAGATGTTAAATAATATTTTAACTAATACCTAGGATAGGTTGAAAAGTACTTGGTGGACTTCCCACGACCTCTTCCGTATAGGTTAGTGTCGTCGAATAATATTCTGACTAATCACCTCGGATAGGTCAAAACAAAACGAGAGAAAATCACCCAAAATTTTTAGTTTACTAATATCATTGATAACTCTAACATGATGAAATAAGAAAGAATCAAAATTCTGGATACAAAAATAATAATAATAATAATAATAATAATAAATAATACATAGATAAAAGAGAAATAAATGTATCCTCAAGTGATACTACATGATATCAACATCCTCCTCACCATTGGAAGATGCTCCCTTAAAATCACTCTCAACTCATTCATCTCCGAATGTGAAGGGTCCTCGATACTTGACTGGGAGACACTCACTGCCCCAATTTTGTGATGAAAGTGGATTCCTTTTAGGAATCCCTGGATGAAGCCTTCCTCCAAACATTGGCTCCAAGTCCTTCACTTCAACATCAAGAATATGATTATGAGCTTCTTGGATATGATCCTCGATAGCAGATCATAAGGTATGGAGTTCTTAAAGACTTCCCGCCTTCAAGGAGACTTCATTTTCTTTTCGCCGACATTATATGCTCCTTCTCAAAAGACGATCATGTAATGCTTTCTTTTCCAGTTCAAGAGCTTTATTCTCCGTTGCAAAAGCCTTGAGTCTTTTCTCTTTCTGGTGAGTCTCTTCCCTCACCTTAATCAGCTCGTCATGAGTATGCTCCACCTCCTGATGCTGGAGAGAAAGAGAAGTTGACATGTTCACTAGCTCGGTTCTACACCCGGTTAGCTAATCCTCCATAGCTACTGCTTCTTTGGCCTTATCACTCATCTTTCGCTTGTACTCATCTTGCAAGTATTTTACCTTCACAAATTTAGTATTCCACTTATCTAGAGCAACACACAAATGATCCATAAGTCCTAATGTTTGGGTTACTTACAATCAAAAAATCATAAATATTACATGAAGAAAAAAGGAAAGAAGAAAAGAAAGAGAAATGGAAAATAATGTACTAATTTATCTGCTAGTTGACATCCAGTGCATGCTTTTAACACCTCGTGAATGTGACTTTGAGAAATGAATCCCTCCATTATGAGTTGAGATAGCTAAATTCTCAGAGGCCAACTAGGGGAGAACATCTTCTCTGCAAATATTTGACATAGTTACTTCGACACATGTCTTCTTTTTCTTTAAAAAGGAAGCTTTGTTGTCACCTTGATTTTGTAATGGGCTTCTTGAAAGAATCCTATGAATATGAGAAGACATTTCATCACCTTTACTTGATTTCTTCAGTGGAAAATATGAGATCTCCCTGCCTGAATGGAAAGGCCAACCTTGAATATTTTATCTTCAATTATATACTTGCCAATATGACGTAACTCGTGCTACAAGCCTCCTATATCAAGAATATTAAGAATTGTTAAGATTTCATTCTCTTCAATCAGTAATGGATCCGGAAGGTCATTCAATCTTTCCCATCTCTTAGGGAAGCCCCACTCATTTTTCACAAAAAAAGAACCCATTAGACCAATTTCTAGATGGATTCCATGCTGAAAATTCTATATAATTCTTTATACCTCGATAAAACATGTCCGAGCATCACATATAAATCTACACATTCAAAGATAAATACTGATGTTCAAAGTCGCACCACGCGCTCTAAAGAAGATAGTTAAACCAATGATGATCACTAAAGCTTGAAATGAAAATTATGACAAAGCTACACCACATATTTTAAAGACCTCAATCAATTCAGGAGCCAAAGGGAATCGCAGATCCGCATGGAGAATCATCTCATAAATAGTAAAGTATCCTTGCAGGAGAATGTGCGATCAAACTTTTGGCAATAATAGCCACCAACTCATTTGAGAAATAAAATTTCTAACCATTAAACTATCGTTGTGATAGGATGATATATCCGTCACACGTTATTGGTTTTCTAGCCATCATCCAAAAAATACATCATAAATATGAAACAAAAAGAGGAGAGAGATAAAGGTTTGAGAATTGTGTGAAGTAACTCACTCACCCAATACTTGGGCATATCCTTTCGACTTTCTTATGGATAGTTTGGATTAAATTTTTTGCCTATGATCTGACAAAAAATATACACATACATATGAGATCAAAAAAGAAAAAAAATTATTTCTCTCTAATGATACTCCAAAATTACCTGTTAGATTTTCTGAGTTTTTTTAGGGATGGTTCCTAATTGACGCTTCCTCGCCACCTTGGTAGTTGTCAACACGAACCATCCATTGAGTTTCAAATTTAATTTCCTACAATAAAAAGTAGAAAATATGGGTCTTGATCACCTTTAAACCCGGTTGGTCTGACAAGGATAGTTGACGCCTCTCTCAATGGAAAATTGGAGCCTCGTCATATGAACTACGGGTCTTGATCGCCTCCAAATCTGGTCAGTCCAATGAGAACAGTTGACACCTCTCTCAAGAGAAAATCGGAGTCTCGCCATATGAACTATGGTCCTTGATCACCTCAAACTGGTCCGAGGGACGCTCTCGAGGGAAAATCGAGTCTCACCGTATGAACTGGGTCTTGATCAGTATGACCTTCAAGAAAATGTCGAGCTTCCAACAAAAGAAAAAAATATTATTACTCTACCGGCTAAGATAATTTCTCATCCAACACGGAAGATCACTATAGCATATGGGAATTGTGTCTCCTAACTTGAATCTAAAGAGGTTTTATAAATCCACTATAGGGGCAAAAATGGAATAAATAAAAATAGAAAAATGATAAAAATTGAAGAAAATAAAAAAATGCTCATCTACATGTATGCGCACATAAGACGCTGAACCCGGACTACCGCGGCGCAAGAAGCATTCAGCGGGCCGCGGGCCTCTTGTGCCCGCTAGCACTTGCACGCACCTGCGGATGTAGTGCGGCCCTGCACCCACTTCCGTGATCATAATCTTATACACCCATGAAGATTTATTCTCTCAAACTATATGTGACGCAAAAGTTAATGAACCACAAATTTCATTGAAGAATTTGTTATTTTCAATTATTTGGCATATATTTTTGGATGATAGCGATAATGTCATCCAAAAATAAGGGCAACTAATATGACACTGAAAATTCTACTAGTCGAGCACGAATCTTGATGTCGAAAGTAATTCGATCCTAAGTCAAAACTAGCCCAGATCAAGCACTTAAAATATCATTGGAAACTTTGGGATATCAATTGAATCCCTAAATAGTTTTAAAATATTGAGTGTTTATGATCAAATCGAAGGCCTTGATGAGCGGATCTAACAAGCAAGATCCCTTATTGACTTCATTTGAGCATTTTAATATTTAAAATACATCATATGATCAAGGGAATCATTTCAAGCTGTCTGATGGAGTGGTTTGGATTTTGCACGTATTTATAGAAATGTCATTCCTCTAATCTATAAATAACCTCTCATTTTTCACGTGAGGGGAGCCCAAGCTAAAGAGAAGAGAGAGCTCTAAGGCTTGAAGATTTTCAGTATACCATCGCCACGACATCGCTGTCAGAGCACCGCTACGGCTATCGCCATAACTACGCTGCCGCCGCATAAGACCACTGCACCTCGCTCACCACCGAGACCGACATCGCGAACTATCGCGGCACACCAGATCTCGCCGCATAATCAGTGCCATCACATCACCACTTTGATTACGCCATATCGCCAAGATCCGCTATCCACCATCATCGATCATTATCGACTACTATTATCGGTCACCCGCTGACTATCTCTAATCATTATCCCATCTCACTATCACACCAAACCGTGCGTTCTACCGCATTCACTATCGCAACATTACCATAATCAGTATGCTTAATTGTATACGTGAGGATTCCCATTGTCGCTTTTCATACAATTCAATCTTATCGGTAAAACTTAAACTTTGTACTCCGAAATAGATATATAGTAGAAGATTTTTACTGGGCTAGGCCCCGTGATTTTTCCCCCTCTTTCTAAGATTTTTTCACGTAAAAATTCTAGAGTTTATTGTTCACTCTTCAAATATTTGTGTGTGTGCTGGATTTCACAACAAGGCTAAGACGTAAACTTTTATTCTACCGTAATTGATTTTCTAACACGCAACAATAATATTTCATAGTTAATATACAACAACTAAATATTGATTGAGCTTCACATAATGTTAGGTTATTAGAGTCCAAACATAATGATATCTTTATGAAGAATGCAAATAATTATTTTAACTTAGATCTCTCTCTCTCTCTCTCTCTCTCTCTCTCTCTCTCTCTCTCATTATTTGTTTTGATTTGATGATGCATTTAGAGTGTTAAGTAAATCAAATGTAGGGAATTTAATTTTTGAGTGTTTGGT
Organism: Cymbidium sinense; assembly: GCA_021442155.1. Taxonomy (NCBI): domain Eukaryota; kingdom Viridiplantae; phylum Streptophyta; class Magnoliopsida; order Asparagales; family Orchidaceae; genus Cymbidium; species Cymbidium sinense. The sequence goes on from CM038218.1 coordinate 41,516,053, forward strand.
ATGAAAAGTAAATTTCAAATAGTAATGTATTTGAAATGCATTTGAATAAATATTTGTGTATTTGGAATTGTCCGATGTAAATTCCAAATACTAAATAATGTAAAAGTGTTTATGTGCCGACCATGCATTGCCGACCACCACTAGTTTGCCACCGCTGACCACCACCATACCGCCAACCACCACCAAATACACCACCATCGTAGCCGCCGTAAGGCCACCAAAAATTTCATTGCCGAATATCGCCACGGCCGCCGCCACGACCATCGCTATCCGCCGCTATTACCACCGCTCGCCAGTGCCACCGCTGCCGGCCGAACGCCATTGTCATTAATCTCAAAAGATTTCTTTATATTATTTGCCAAACAAAAAAAGAATTTCATGATTAGAAGCCAACCAATAAGCAGTAATATAAATATATTATATTCAGTTTATTTTATATTCTAAATGCAAGCAACCAAACAACCCCTTAATTAAAAGCAAATTATTGGAGAAGTCATTTCAGTTCGTTTCGAATTGAGATGATATAGAGTTAAATATTGAGTCAATTAAAGTTAATTGTGAATTATGTACCGATAGTCAATGTTTAATTACGCATTTAATTATTAGGGAGAAGAAGATAATAATTGACTAGAAAGTCACATATAATTATTGAGTCATAATTTAAATCAATTATGATTAGAATTAGATACTTGTTTGATTAAATCTTTCATCTCAAATTGTGTATCATCTCAAATACCGTAGTTTAATTCAGTTGGGATGAAAAGTATTTTAATTTTAAATATTAGATTTGTACATTTATTTATTTATTTAATTTTTTGAAAGTGGAGATTAAACAAAACTACTTTTAAATGGCTTAATATAACTATTTTATTTTAGTAAAGCTAAAAAAATAAAGATTTGAAGAAGCAATGATAGGGGTTTAAGGGCGAAAGAGAATTATGATGTTATGGCGTATAAAAGTTATTTATGGAATCTCATGTATGGTATAGTTGAATCATATATTAACGTAGATATATTAAATGATTAATAATTTTTATGAGCTTAAATTTTATACTGTTAAATAAGTTAAATGCTCATAAATAATTTAAATAACAAAAATTAAATTCTCGTTTTACGTTCTTCCTCTCAACCAATTCGAGATTTTGAATAGTTCTCGGAGATCTCGGTTTCAAATTTTAATAAATATTTGAAGTATATGAATTTATCATAAAATGACTCAAATGATATATATATATATATATATATATATATATATATATATATATATATATATATATATATATATATATATATATATATATATATTCTCATTTTTCTCTTTAAACAAATTGGCAAAACTCCCATTTGATAGAACTTATTTATTTTTAATTCATACTAGAGCTCAAATTTTTTTTTTTGGAAAACAGTTAAGAGCCTTAGCCCAATATATTCCAAATATGAGAGAATGTTACAGTGTAATCCTTAGAAGGAAGAAGAAACAGAGAAAAAATAAAATAAAAGGCGGTTAAAAAGAATTTCCGACTCAAAAAAAGGAAACAAACCACAATAATCGAAAACCGCACAAAGGAAGACCAAAAACCTCAATCGATCTGCCATGATTGTCAAAACAGCGATCATTCAAGGAGCACGAGCTACCAGAGCAGCTTGAACAGCAGACGAGGTTGCGAGGGGACATGTGGATGAGGAAGCGCAGAGAAGGTCTTCATCCAGAAAGAAAAAGCTCCAATGGAGCATATCATCGAGATACCAATAATAAAGGTGATACAATCCAACGGTGCAAAGATGCTGAGCAAATAAAGAACACGCCCAAAAAACAAAGAAATAAAACAAAAGTAACCATTTAAAGATCGAGTTCTTCCATTTCAAATAAAGCTAAAGAACCAGCTTTCCTTGAATTTCCAACAATTACTCAATTGCATTTTGATAAGTAAGATTAGAGGGGATAATTCTTCATGCATTCTACTATTCCTCTCCTCCAAATATAGTAAACCATAGCAATAATAACAGCTTAAGACGTTGATTGTCTGATGCCCGAGGAGGGGGAGCTTAATGCTAAAGCAAGAGGAGTATCAAATAGGAAGAAGGAACCATTTGGGAGCAAAGCAGCTAAGCAAATTCATAGGAGCATTCAAGAAGAGGTGATTATGGGATTCAAGAACCGCTTTGCACAAACAGAGAGAGCACAGTACCCAAGCCCCTAGATTGAAGAAGATCGATGTTTTAAGGCTAACATTGCCATCCATGAATCTGAGCTTGGTTGATACATGCCTTTAAACCAAATGTCCCCATGCTGAGATGAGGCGTGAAAGCAAGAACATATCAATTTTAAGTTGTATAGTTTTATCACCCTTCCAAGACACATCGTCAGGTTCCTGGTAAACAGACACCCGTCTAATTCGATCAAAGCATACAGATAGCTCTCTAAGGGGAAGAATTCAAAAAGTTGCAAAGGATATCCCTTACCTTGGAGTGAGGATGTTTGTTTAACATAGAAAAGCAATCCTGCCCCAAAATATCATATAGAGAAGACCCCCCACACCAAGGGTCAAAAAATAAAAAAGGAGGAGTTTAAGCCTACCTTGGTGGAGGCAATCCCAAATGAGCCATAATTTTAAGGTCTTTCCAAAAGAGGAGCTAGAGGATTGTTGCCAAAGGGAGCCATACTTGAAACCCAAGAGGCAAGAGTAGAGAGTATTGAGCAACCTCCCAATAAGCTTAACTTTGCAAATGGTATAAAGTGAGAGCAAGATGAGACTCCTCCACGGCCCCTAGGAAGAGTAGTATTGTTCCACCTAAATGGTGTGGAGTTTCTTTTCACAGTGAAAAGAAAGTTAGAAGTAGATTTTTTAAAGACCCCTTTTGAGTTGATCTAAACCAAGAGATAAGAGGCTATTAATTGACGACCGAATAAGCTGAAAATGTCCTCCCAAAGAGAGCAGGTTGCTCTTCCAACCAGCTAGCCATTTATAAAGCTTATCAATTAAAGGGTTGAAGTGAATTGCTTTGAGCCGACAAGGGGAGGCCCAAATAGTGAATTGGAAATGTTGTTAACTAGACACAAAGAATTCAGCATGTCTATCTTCTTTAGGAAAGCAAATGAGAGACTTTTTCCCATTGACAGAGAGACCCATAGTGGAAGAGAGAACATCTAATGCAGTTTTTAGAGATGCCATAGTTGAGACATTAGCTTTTCCAACCACAAGAAGATCGTCAGCGAATAAGAGATGGGAAACCCCACAATTGAATAAAGGGTTAAATCTTTGAAGGTGGACCTCTATCAAGTAGCAGAAAAAGATCCATAACCACAAGTGAAGAGATAGGGAGACAAGGGACAACTAAGTCCATTTGTGGACCGAAAGTACTTTGATCTCGCTATATTAAAAAACTATAGAAAAGGAACACAAGTGATGCAAGCCTCTATCCACTTGATGATCGAGAGGGAACTTTGGATTCCACCTCTTCAGGTTATCTGACCAAGTCTTTTTTTTCAAATCAAATTTGGCCATGAAGCAATCTTTGAAACAAGTAGAGCCAAATTCCAACCTATTTCTTGTGCTAGAATAATGTTTTCTAATGTCTCTTTCTTTTAATGAATACTCAACCGACCACAATACCTTGCTATAGTTTTGTAGAATGTGCTGTATAAGGAGATAGGTCTCAGAATCGGAAAGACTTTGAGTGTTTTTCTTGGGAATAAGAGTTATTATATGAAGATTTGAAATTTCTTAGTTTGAAAGAAGTAGTGAGCGCCTTAAATTGTCTCAACTATGTCCCAATAATGAGTGAAGAACTAATTGAACCCATCCGCCAGTGTTTTATTCTCATTGATACTCAAAAGAGCAAACAATTTAATCAGATTTGAATCAAGGTCTTGAAAGATGGGGTATGGAGCAATGTGGGATATCCCACACATCCAGGGGTGGCCTATTAGAGGGATGCATAAGACTAAATCTCAAAAACCATCTCCGAGGATCGAATAAGGCCATTGGAAGTTTGTAGAGAACGGATGAGCAAGAATTCCTCCTTTCTTTGATAGAACCATATAGAAATTTCAGGTCATCCTGTGAAGACAATGGGTTTTGGCCCTTTGTTTAGCCCACAAGTGCTTTTAGTAAGGAGGTGAATGTAATTGTCCTTCTTAGCTTTAGCCATGTTGATTAAGGTGGGTTGGAGGGGTCTCAAGCTCGATGAGGATGGAGTCGATCTCAACTTAAGATCTTGGATCTCAACCTTAAGAGGTTGCTCGTCCAAGCTTGGTGCTTAAGTGCCCATCTAGTGAGTTTAAGCTTTTTTGAGAAAACAAATAGTGGGTCTCCCTGAATATAGCTTGTCCAAACAGCAGATACAATCTCCCTGAGCCATTCATGTTTAGTCCAGTAGTTTCTAAACATGAACCTAGGTCTTATGAAAGTTGGTTTAGAGAGCTTGGTGATGAGAGGAGAGTGATCTGAGGAGAGAGGGTTTGCAACAATGTAGTAAGAGGAAGGTAGTGGTCTAGCCAAAGAGAATTTAAATCTATCAATCTTAGAGGATATAGGGTTGTCGAGCTGTTTCACCAAGTCAAAAAAACCGTCTTGGGAGATCAATAAGAGCAATCCTGCACACTTCTTAAAGTCAGTGCTTAAAGGTAAAGGGTTACCCCCACACTTTTCTCTGTAAAGAATGCAGTTAAAATCACCCGATACTACCCAGGGAGAGGTCATAGTAACGAATGCTTCAAGTGATTCCCACAGAATTAACTGTCACGAGCATCATTAAAAGCATAAATCCATGTAATGAAGAATGAGGCAGAGCCTAGAGTGGTAACCAAACCAGAATAAGTTGGGGTTTTGTAGAGAGTTGAAAGTGAATAGAAGAAGAGTTCCACTTCAACCAAATACGAAGGTAGAGCTCAAAGTTATGACGATTCCTCCAAAAAGCTTATGGTGCACTAGAACCTCGTTTAGGGATTCCAGTGACAGCTTAGTTTCTAAAAGGCACAACATATCAAGCTTTTCAGACTTAATAAGTCTTGTGCAATCGGACAATCTCCCAGTTGCCAAGAGACCCCTGACATTCCAACTCCCAAAAGAGACACAAGTCATTGAGAATTGACTTTGCCTTTGCCCTTCTTCTTGATTGGTTTTGACGAGAATTAGAGTCACCTGCCATGGTCGGATTCAGAGCATTGACCGAGGATGTTTTGAGAATCGATCGAGAGACCCCAGGGAAGTATCCAGTCGAAAAGGATTCCATGTGGTTGTAAGAATTTGGAGGTGTTGAGAAGAGATGGAGATCCTCGAGTTGGAGAGTTTGTATGGTTAAGATCAGACGTAAGCATGAGTAGGTGGAGAGGGGTCCTCCCGAGTTGGAGAGTTTGTGGGGATGGTTAAGATCACCGAGCGTAAGTATGAGTGGGATGGAAGGATTAGGAGCAGTCTCCTCAATGTGAAGTTCGGCAAACACAGGTTCCTTAGGAGAAGCCTTGTCTACGTGCTCAAGAGATTGATGACATGTTTATTGAGAGGTACTAAGCTTGGTGAATGGGGGTGAGAATGAGGTGGTCGAGTTCTGCTACTGCTCCTTCCCCTGGTAGAGGTTTTGTTGGAAGGGTTGACGGGGCAAGAGGAGGGATCATGGGAGAAGGTGCAACAGGTTCGGCAGGCCGTTGGCTTCCAGTCATACTGAATCTCCTGATCGAATTTGAAGCCGTTCAGATTCATAGGGATAGAGTCCCAAAAGGGAGAAGAAGCATTTATTTGAATGCAAATGCAGCAAAAGAGACTCGATTTTGTAGCCGTGAGGTTGTCAGCCGCCAAAGGGAGCCCTATCTTACTTGCGACTTTTGAAAAACCATTCTCAGTCCAGCAACAAAGGGGAAAGTTTGGTAGTTTGATCCACAAGGGGATCTCGGCAACATGTTCCTTAGACGGTCTGAAATTCCAGCTCCATTTTTGAAAGATGAACGGCTTCCCGTTCAGAAAACAAGGACCATTGTCCCAGACGGAATCATAGTCCTCTTGGCATGTGAATTTGAAGAGAAAGAAGTCTCCTTCGAGAGTGAGAAGGTCTACACTTCCTTTAAACTGCCATTTCCTCTTTACAGCCGCAAGCAAGGATCCATAGTAGGGACGCCACAATTGCATATCCCACAAGAGCAAGGTTCCATTCACATTGGTTGAGAGCTCTTCTTCTGAGAACAAGACCTCGTAAGATCTGTAAGGGATGTAGAGAGGGAGAAAGCACTACTCTTCACGCTTTGGGAGGTTAGAAGGTCCTTCCATCCACGGGACAAGCGTAAGTGGAAGGAGTTCCTTTGGGCACTGCCCCAAGAATCGAGACGTTAGAGGAAGAGGAGGGGAGGAGGGGGAAGTTCATCCTGAAAGAGGGGTCTTGCGCCATGGACGAAAAGAGGAAGGGGGAGGTGGGTTAGGGGGCCTCCGGCAAAAGGCCGGAGGCCGAAGGGGAAGAAGAGGGAGAACGCCTGATTTGAGTACTTACCTCTATCTTCAATGTGGAGGCTGACCAAGCACCGCCGGAGGAGAAGCAGAAGAAAACCCGAGAAACCCTATTCATTCAGGAATACTAGAGCTCAAATTGTCTATAACTCACACAAATTTTAATATTATTGTTGTCATAAGGCACCAAAATCGAGGATAATGGGCATATGCTTGTGATTCTGTCAAGTTCATTTGATAAAATCAATAAAAAAAAATTACACGACTTAATCAATTTCTACAGAACAAGATCAAATTACTGAATATATTCAAAATGAAACAAATAAATAAACTTACATACTTGGAACCTGTTTATTAACACCTTCCGGCACTGTTCTCCAGTTTCTTATGAGTATGAAGCTTTGAAAACTAAAATTATTCACCCTTATTTTTCATTAAATTATAGCATTTTTTTAAATTATTATTATGAATTCATTTATGAAGCTTTGAAAACATATAGTACGCGCGCACTGATTAATGGATCAATCTTCATCACTATCATCTTCGTTATAGTCCTGATTGTTGTAAGGGCTGAAGGCCTCAGAAAACCAGCTCTTCTTCCTCCATGAATTCCAACCCATCTCCTCACATATTTCATCGCTGTGATTGATGCTGAAGGTGGAGATACAATGGCGACGATAGAACCTCGTCGTCTTTCTCATTATCTCTGTTTCCTGACGTATCTGTGAGAACATTTCTTCAACGCTCGGAAGCTTGAACCGCCCTTCGAGCAGCCTTGCCAGCCATTTGCACCTAAGTTCTGATGTGGGCAGGTTCGATACGCTTTCAATGTAACCCACGAAGGCCATGTGAGGAATCAATGGATTTATGCTCCCCCTATTTAATTAATTATAACATTACGACTTAATTAACAATCAATATTATCTTATAAGGCAAACGAGCATGTTATCCTGAAATTAATCAACTCGCCTGTAGAGAGGCATGACGCCGGAGGAATCCTCTATAAGGCCGGAGAAGGGCTGTGGCAGAACCAGTCGAAGCTTCTTCTTGCCGTCGAAACCGGTGGCGAGGAAGACGATATCAGCTTCTATCTTTCTCTTGTCTTCCAAAACCACTCCTTCCTCCCAAAACCACCATTTCCCAGATTTCTCAAACTTAATCTTTCCCTCATCGGCCTGGAGAAGAAATTCTCCGGCAATATGGCCATCTGGCAGGAAGCATAATCCTCTTCAAAGGGATGTTCAGGCTTCAGTCCGTATTTGTTCAGTGGAAGTTTCCAAGTCAGATATGATTCTATGAATTTGGAGACACCCTTCCTCTGCATGAATCACCAAGAAATATACTGATGCATGTAATAATCAATATATACGATTAAATCACATACGCTTATTCTGACCAGCATAAATTTTGCTGAAGGTAAAAGTACTTCAAATCGTAAATGAAATTCCTACTATATTATATCTTAATTTCACGCATTATATCGTATTTAGAACCTTTTCGTTAAATTAGGCAACTGCCGACTATTTGAAGTTTTGGAAGAAAGATAGTCTTTCATCCAATTGAATATAGTACATCATTCGATTACGTTGAAAATCTTATTGCATCCAACATCTTATTTCCTTAATAAAATATTTTATTTTTAAGTGAAATTTTTCATAAATTTTTTTATTTGAAATGAAAAGAATTCATAATACTCACAATAATTTTACAGTTTTACTTTTCACATCCTTATAATTTTTTAAGAAGATTTATTTTACAAAATTTTTTATATATCTACATATCTAACATCAAAAATTTGATATTTATAAAAAAATAATTATTCTATACATGAATGGATGCATCTCAAAAAGAGAATGATGATATATTTTTGATATAATATTAAATATTTAGATATTATTTATATAAATATATAATAATTATATATTAAATATGTAAATGCCCCATAATTTTAATAGCTCAAACTTGACTTCCCATTATTTCTTTTTTATTTTTCGATTGAAACACAGAAAAAATACACTTTTTTTTACTATTTTTTATAAATTATTTATCAGAGAAACAGATTGATAAAGGACGTATACCAATGGAGCAGAGATGTCGCAGAGAACAGATCTAAGGAAGCCTTGGTTTGGCCGCGGATGAAGGAACTGAGACAGCCTGGTTATAGAATAAGAAGAAGGGCAGACCCATATGGAGTAGGAAGGGACAGTCCAGTGCAACGTCCTTATCAGCATTTATGGTTATCTGCCCCTGCATTTCAAATTTATTATTATTATAAACCAAATACATTAAGCTTGACTCCAGTTTTCAGTCAACATTCACAATTAATAATTTAATAACAACAAATGCTTCATTGTCAGATTGTTTGATTAATTTAAGAGCAGTAAAATATCTGCTGATCATGACTAGAAAAGTAATAGAGAATTATGATAGGAAGATTCGGAAAGACAAATTTATATTTTAAGGAAAAATATAGTTTAAATTAGTTGGTGAAAGACTGAATTAATGTTCAATTAGTTACACATCTGATTAATTATAATTAGAACAATTTATAAACATATTATATTTTTTTTTGTATTTATATGTAACATCAAAACTTTCATATTTATATACAATTTTTTTTTTATATTGTATAATCTAATATTAATATTTCATATACAATATCTATAAAAAATTTAAAATATAATTTTTTTTTTTAATTTATAAAAATATTTTAATAATATTTTTAAAGTATTTTGAGATTGATAATACCTTTTTCAATTTTCTTAATGATCAGTCACACTTTTAAGAGTTTCATTATCTTTATATGTCGAAAAATATTTTTTATTAAATATAGATATTTAAACAATTTTCATATTGTTAAATATTACAACTAAAATTTTTAATCATCAAAACAATAATCGCATTTTTAATATTCACTCTCTTTTTTTTCAAAAATTTTTTTAAAGCACTAAATTATGATAATGATGCAAATAATTTCTGCACAAGTTAAAAAAATATTAAGACACAAATTTCATTTTTTAACCATAATTTATAATAAAAAAACACTAAAACTCGATTACGATTAAAAGCCTCATTTTTAAACAAATTATAATTATACTTAGCATCAATTTCTCTCTCTATATATATATTTATATGTAGATAACTGATAATTAAGTACCTTTGTTGACTTGAGCGCATTCAGTAGCCAAATCAATGGCAGACTTCTTGTAACCAACAACCACAACCTTCTTTCCCTTCATCAACTGTGGCTTCTTCTTCGTTGAGTTTACAGTAATCCAATGTATCACCCTGCCTTCAAATATTTCCTGCCCCTTCCCCTTTGGAAATACTGGCAACTTTATGTGTCTCCATATTTTCCAATGCACATCACCACAAATTCAAATTTATGCCACTGCCCCAAATGATAAACATATTTCAAAAAATTAGATAAATGATTAATTAAAAAAAATATTACATATATATCTCATAAATTTTTATGTATTTTCATATCTATCACCTAAAATTTTATTGTTAGACATATAAGACTTTTTCATGTATGGAAGTGTATATCACTTTAAAAAAAAAAAATAATAATAGTGATATTTTTTATGTGATAATAAAGATTTAAATGTTATGTAAACAAATATTAAAAATTGTTTTTTAAATATCTAAATAAATAAGAATTATGTGTTATACATGGTTAAACTTTATATATATACACTGTTGAGAGTAAATTATCTTTAGCTGATTTTTAATGTTTTAAAGATGAAAATCAACAGGAAATTAAAATTTTATATGCTGAACAAATTATTTTAATTTTTTTAATTTATTTTACAAAATTTATTTCTCAAAATTAAAAAAAACTTATGGTAAAAAAAAGCTTTTCAAAGACCCTGACAGCAAAACTATATAATATATATATATATATATATATATATATATAATGGATAATAACTACTTTAACGTTCACGTCTTTCTTTATTTCATCTTATTTCTTTTGACTTTTGTTGGTTTATTACACATTCTTAATTATGATAGATGGCAATTAAAAAGGTTGTGTTTGACTTATTTTATTATTTGCCCGATTTGTTTTGTTTTAAGGAGTCAATGCTTAGTCAATGGTGGCTGAAATAAAATGAATGATGCCGTATAGGACAGACATGATTGAATTTATTAAAAAAAAAAATACTGAACGTTAAATCGATTATAATTTTCCAAAAAAAAAAACATTGATTATAGCAAATAAATAATTGTATAAATCATCTGATTAGGTCAGATATTTAAAATAATTGTAACCATCTATGAAAGATATAGCATTTATTGATGGTAATATTGAAGAAAGAAATATTATCTTGATTAAATTTAGTTCATGATAGATTCTATATCATTAAATTTTTTTTGGATTTAATATTCATTAAATTTATTTTAAGTTGAATATAATATGCGATTAATTTATTAAATTTTATATTATATTTATATTAAATTGTCTAACAAGTGTAAAACCCATTTTTTTTCAAAAAGAAAGAAAATGCCCCATATTTCTCCTTATTTTTTGTTTTTAAAATTAAGATGCACGTGCAAATTATATGTTGTATTTTTGATTTATATGTGAACTATATGTGCATATTTATGTATAAATTATTTATATATGTGCATATACTTAAATAATATGACTGAGTTTTTTTATCTTTATTCTTGTGCATGTATATATGATTAAAAATTGTATGTAAGATTGATTCATTATGCATTCAAATTTCACAGTTAAAATACGTTATTGCTAAAGTTATGTTCTTAAATAATTATTTTCAAATTCAAGGAATATAATTTTACACTCAAGAATGAACTGATTCTATGTGATGCAACTTCAAGAAACCTTAATGTACATGCTCATTAAGTTTCACTTCCTATGCATTAATCCATTTCTTGCTTGCAAAGTCAACTGCTCTACGTGTTTCTTCGTTGATCGTTCAATATTGGACTGAATCGTTGGTTTTAAATTCTTGAACATTCTCTGTCCAACTTGACTATCATTTAGTACAAAAAGTTTGAAATTGAATGGTATATGTCTAGGTTTGACTGATTACCAGTATAATTATGGACCGAAGTAGTCATATATTTATCATTAATTAAGCTAATATTAGCTATTAAATTGATTTAGGATTGAATTTAATACTTTAATTAGTTTGTTTATCAAATATAAGGTAATAATTAATGGAAACTGAGGGAAAGTCACGGGGATTTCCTCGTACTGTGAACGATGCAACAATACTTAATTAAGTCACATGTTTTAATGGAGTCCAGTCACTTGACCATATCTTATCGTCAAAACCATTAATTTTATTTTATTACTTTTAAAAAAAAAAAATTTAGCAGTTGCATCTTTAGCTTTACAAAGAGAGAGACAAAAGATTGCTTTGACAAGCATGTCGAAGTCTTTCCATGGTTTAGGTTTTGGTTGGCGGTGAAGACTGAAGAGTGGATTTTTTTAGGTTTGTGCCAGATATTGGTCTGATGGGAAAAAAAAAATCTGAAAGAGAGAGCTGATTTTCTCCTCGTAATAGAGCTGGTTTCTCTTCTCCATTCCTACGGTGAATGCATGATCCACTAGACGTCTGAAACATGGCATGTGGAAGGTATGCATTCGGAAATCAAACCTGAGGGAAATCGAGCTAAGCTATCTTCGATTAAGGAGAGAAGAAACGCAACGCAAAGAACATAAAAATATTATATGTAGACATTATTTTGAAGTGGTACTGATCTACGTACATCGAATATGGAGGAGATAGAGAGGGAATATTTCACTTTGCAATAATGTAGCAAAGGGAATATTTCACTTTGCAATATCTACGTACTGATCTACGTACATCAATTTTGTATAAAAGAAAATTACTCTAGAACACTTATAATAAATAAGAAGATTCTAGACTATAGTTATCTATAATGAGTTACTAGTATAGACTAGAAGGTTCTAGGATATGTAATAATGGAAAAACTCTAGCGTATATTTTTTTTGGAAAGTATTATAATATCATAGAAGTCTATAGATTTGATTTTCATGCATATAAATAAGTTCATTGTGTTATAAATTAAGCTAAAAACTACTCAACAAATTCTGATAATAAAATTCTTCATTCTCTTTCTCTTCCTAGTCTCCCATCTAAAATTATTTGCTTATTATTCACTCAACAATCCTTCTTCTCACAAAAATTTCCAACAATTAGAATGACATATACATATATAGCTATTGCTTGATGGGGGTAGGCATCACTAAGATGATTTGAATTGTGGATGGGTGGCAGTTGTAAGACAATGTCCTCATGTAATTCATTAGCATGGGGCATATAGTAGACCGAGGCCAAACTAGATTAAGTTCAACATGGGCAATTGCCCACCCTAAAGTTTGTAATATTTCTATATTTGCTAGAAAATTTAGTGATTTTGTCCTATATAATTTAAGCAATCTAGTGATTTTACTCTCCTTAATAAATCTTATTTTTAATACTTTAAAAAAAAAAATATCATATTAAATAGTTTTCCTCACTCTCATGAAAAGAAAGTTTATTCCTCCACTAATGACATAAAGACAGAGTGACACATAAAGGCGACATAGAGTGATGCATGTCATCACGACGCCTATGGAGACTACAAAGGATATGATGAGATGACAATATTTTGTAGGGCAGCAAATATATTGTTCAAAGATTGATAATAATGCTAAGCTGAATGTTAGCAATATAGAACCTAAACCTAGCCAAACTAACGGTTAACTCACACCCAGCTTGACCTAAATTTAGTATTTAAAACTGCACATTCATTATGTAAAACTTAGTACATATGCATGCCATAATTTCATCCATTTTATACTGCATTATGTATAATCATACATATAATCATTGATCATATCTACAAACAGTTCACTTCAAGCTAAATAAATTGTCGAAGTTTAGCTTTATTTGATATGATTGATCATGTTATTTACAATTGCACTTTATAGATTCATCTGGTATATATATTTGATTTGTTGATATTTATTTCATGCTTTAGTTAATTTTATTCATTTTGTTTCACTGAGAATTTTATTATAGCTAGATCAAGTTTTTTTGCAACTTGATTACTTTCTTAAAAAATTTTCCTTAATTACAAACATGATATTGTCTATATAATATTATTTCTTTTATCTTTTTATTCATTTTCAAAACAAATGTAAATCCTCTTCCTCACATCATGAACTTTGGGTATTACCATTGAACTGTTTCTCTCATTTTATTTTTATTATATTATTATTTTTGTTTGGTGACTTCTTCATTAATGGCAGTGAAAAATAGAAATAATAAAGAAAAATCACTCTATAATGGAGTATTGTAAAAATAGATCAAAGTAAGTACATAATCTATACAGGCACTCTATAAGCAAATATTTATATACGCACAGTAGAATACTTTGGAGAGTATAATTAAATGATCTTGATTAGAAGAGCTTGTTATAAATGGATAGTGAAGATTGTAGTTGTACTGGGCCTTGTGGTTGATGATTACTATTGGCTCCCCTCATGTTAACTATCCATGGTTGGACAGTTAACTTGTTGCACGACTATTGAAATTTGACTAATGATAAGGCCTTGGTGAAGATATTTATTGGTTGATCTTGAGTGTGAATGTACTGAATGGTTAGTTCGTTAGATTTAATGTGATCTCGAATAAAATGATAGTTAATTTCAATATGTTTGGTGTGGCCGTGGGAGACTTGATTATGAACGAAAGCCACTAAAGATGTGTTATCACAAAGAATAGTATGGTATTTGTATGCCTTGAAGGACGCATCATAGCAGAATGATGTCCATGGCTGTAGTTGTTAAACCTATGTATTCAACCTCAATAGTTGAGGTTGAGACAATGAGTTTCTTTTTCACAGGCCGGGAATCTAGATTTGGTCATAAGAAGTAGATCCCTATAGTGGATATTTGATCATTGAGATCACCAACCCAGTCCAAGTGTCTATAAAAGGAGATCACCGGGTTGGAGTAAATCATACAACAACAACAACAACAAAACAACAAGCCTTAATCCCACTAGGTGGCTACATGAATCCTTCATCTCCATTGTGTCCTATTATGTGTCAAATTCTCATTTAAATCAAGTATACTAAGATCATTTTTTATACATCTTAACCAAGTATTTTTAGGTATACCTCTACCTTTCTTAACATAAGGCAAATCTAATGCATCTACTCTCCTAATTGGGTCATCTCGACGTTTTATGTGGCCAAAACATCTAAAACTCTCCCTAATCTTATCTACCACTTAGCTACTCCAACTTTTTCCTAATATACTCATTTTGCATTCTATCTCTAAGAGTAAAGCCACTCATCTACCTAAGCATCCTCATCTGTAACACTTAACTTAGTCTTATGCTTCTCTTTATTGGCCAACATTCTCGCACCATAAGTCATCAGGGTCTTACCACCATCTTATAAAATTTTCCCTTAAGTTTAAGTGGAACTTTTCTATCACATAATAGGCCAGATGCATTCCTCCACTTCAACCATCCAACTCGAATTCTACTAATAACATCTTCATCTATTTCACCATCATTTTGAACAATAGAGCCTAAATATCTGAAACGCTCACTCTTATTAATGACTTGTTCACCTAAAATCACAACACTACCACTATAACTTCTACAACTAAAATTACACTCCATATATTCAGTTTAGATCTACTTAAACAAAACCTTTAGACTGTGAGTTGACCTCCATAATTCAAGTTTCGTTGGACTCCCTCTAGTATTATCAACAAGAAGAATGTCATCAAGAAAAGCATACACCAAGGTACATCTTCTTGTAAATGCCTAGTAAGAACATCCATAACTAAAGTAAAAAAGATAAGGGCTTAAAGCTGATCCTTGATGTAATCCAACTAAAATAGGAAATATTTTGTCAATCCTCCTTGTGTTTGGACACAAGTAACATCTCTAGTATACATATCCTTAATGATTTGAATATAACCAATATTAACTCCTTTCTATTCTAGAACTCTCCAAAGAACATCTCTTGAAACTTTATCATAAGCTTTCTCTAAATCAATAAATATCATATGTAGATCCTCCTTACTTTCTCTATGCTTCTCGATCAAACCCCTTAACAAATGTATAGCATCCATAGTAGATCTACCTGGCATGAAACTAAACTGATTGGGAGAAACTTCTATATCACATCGTAGCCTAGCTCAATTACTCTCTCCCATAATTTTAATGTATGGCACATTAACTTAATTCATCTATAATTTGCACACTCTTGTGCATCACCTTTATTCTTAAATATAAGAACCAACAAACTCTTTTTCAACTCATCTCGCATCTTTTTTAGTCTTTAAAATGACATTAAAAAGATTTGTAAGCCAAGAAATTCCTTGATCTCCTAAATATTTCCACACTTCTATTGGAATATTATCCGGTCTCTATGCTTTTCCACATTTCATTTTCTTTAAAGCTTCACTAACTTCATTTACTAATAATGACGATAAAATGAAATTTCCTATTTTGTTTAGAGTATTAAGGTTGCTAAAATCAATCAATTTCAGATCCTTCATTGAAAAGTTATCAAAATACCTCATCCACCTATTTTCAATATCCTTTCTTAAAAAAAAACATTTTAATTTTCATCCTTAATACACCTCACTTGAACTATGTCTTTACTTCTCTATCTCTTTGGTTGGCTAACTTATACATACATCTTCTTTGGTATCTAATCTATTGTATAAAATTAAATTTTTTGCATCATATATTGCTTTCTTAGAATCTCTACAGTACTTTATATCTTTCCCAATTCTCCGAGTTTTACATCTAAACCAAGTTTTATAACAATACTTATTATTTTTTATCTTTTCTTGCACACTCTGACTCCACCACCAACTATTCTTATTAAAAGAAGCTTTTCCTTTTGATTCTCCAAGCACATCTTTAGCAACTTGCTTAATTTCATTTGCTATTTTTTCCCACATAATGTTAGCTTCCTTATGAACATTCCAAATTCTAATCTCTTGTAGCTTTATGTTCTTTAAGTGTCCCCATCTAATTCTAGGACAATAATTTGGTTTATTTTTTCTCTACAACCTTTCATCTTAAAATCTAAAACTAACAATTGATGTTACTTAGATTTTCACTTGGAATGACCTTACAATCTTTATAATCTAAACGATCTATTTTTCTTATCGAAAATAATCAATCTGTTTTACTAGATCCATTTTATAAGTAATAATATGTTCATCTCTTTTCTTAAATAAAGTTTTAGCAACTACAAAATCATAAGCTAAAGCAAAATCTAATATAGTCCTACTTTCTTCATTAGTCACTCCAAATCCATAACCACCATGAATATTTTAAAATCTTCATCCACTCTACCAACATGTCCATTTAAATCTCCTCCAATAAATATTTTTTCTTCAAGAGGTATATTTTGTATTAATCCCTCTAATTTATTCCAAAAATTTTTATTTACGCTTACCTCCAAACCTACTTGAGGAGCATAAACACTTATAACATTGATAATCTTAGTATCAACAACAATCTTTAAAGCTATAATTCTATCTCCACATCTATTAATATTTATAACATTATCCTTCAAACTTTTATCTATAATCACACCTACACCATTTCTAGTTCGACTTTTACCTGAATACCAAAGTTTAAAACCTAAACTATCAATCTCATTGGCCTTCTCCCCAACCCATTTAGTTTCTTGAACACATAAAATATTTATCTTTCTATGAACCATAATATCTATTAATTTCATTAATTTACCCGTGTACCTATATTCCAAGATCCTAACCTAATTCTAGTTTCATGGACTAACTTCTTTGCCCGTATCCGTCCATAATGTGGGAACCCTTGCTTATTTAACACTGCACCCAGGCGCCGATGCAGCGGGTGAACCTAAACCATCTGCAACTAAAATATATTTCATTGGTTTGGGAGAAGTACCAGTGAGGAAGCCTTCAAAGCCATTGGCAGTGAACAATTTAAGCACTTGTGATCTCTAGGAAGGATAGTTATTGTTTGAAAGATGAGTACTTGTGATGTTCTTAATATTTACCATGTGGAATTCGAAAGAGGAAGGAATGTTATTTGGGGCCTTTAAAGAGGAGTCGGGGGATGCTGAAGTTGAATTGGTTGGTAAATGTTCAATTTCTTAATTTGAAATCACAGACAGATGTTTTAATACTATGGAAAAATAGAAAGAATGGAGACATATTAATTACGCTATAATGGTATATTGTAAAATCAAGACTTGAGTGCATAATCTATACAAGCACTCTAAGCAAATATTTATAGGTACAATATAATACTGTAGAGAGTATAATTGAACGGTCTTGATTCAGAGAGTTTGTTACAAATAGACATTAAAGATTGTAGTTGTATTTGGTGATGATGATGATAATTGTGTGTCTTCTTTACTTCCTACTCAAATCCCATTTGGCCCTTTGGAGATGTCGAATTAGATCCATTGCTTTTGTGGGGGAAAAGGTTCTAAATTCTCTAAGAATTTCATTAGCATAAGGTCTTTCAATTTGGAAATAGTCCTTATATAGAAGCATCAACTTTTAATGATCTTATAAACATCTAATTTTCATTGTGAATCAACTTTTTTTCTATTTTAGGGTAGTGGTTTTAACTCTAAATTTACTCTTATTGAAATATTTCTTTGAGTTATCCCTTTTAATCTAAAGATCTCTAAAAGTTTTTGTTGTAGGTTATGGACTTCAATACTAATTTAATCATATTATTTTTTAGGTCATGGAATGATAATGACTATTCTCGCTACTAACTCACATGATATATTATACTAATGAGTTTGTTATCAAGAATTGAAAATAATTAACATTATTAAGGAATTGTCAATTTAGGGTTCTTTATTCCATTGTGAAGATTTTAAAGCATTCATTCAAACTTGAACCTTGAACCTTCCACTTTAGGTTTATTTAGTTTGGTCAATTCAACTTTCTAAATTTATAATCAAAATCAATTAATTTAACTAATTTATACATTGAGTCATCTAAATTGATCAAATGCACATTCTTATTTGTTATTAATTTTGCTCATTTTTTTCTATTTTATAATATATCTATGATTGAAAATTTGAAAATTTTGAATAATATTATTTTTATAATCTAAAAATTTATAGGCTTAAGGAAATTATGACTTTCGAGAAAGAAGTTTACGTATTAATTATATATATATATATATATATATATATATATATATATATATATATATATATATATATATATATATATATATATATATATATATTAATTTTGGACATCTAAAGAGAGAAAAAAAGTTTATTTAAAAGTTATAATTAACTCCCATGGAACTACTCGCATTACTCCTTAGACTCTCATTTTATTCTTAGATAACTAATTTAATTAATGCCGGCTACAGCCAAAATATTAAAAGTTTCAAAGAATCTACAAAAAGAACTTGGAAACCATCAACTAGAAAATGCAAAGACTAGAAGGACATTTCAACAAAATCACAGAAAATCTATGGTATGATATATAATTTATTTAATTTACATATCTTTCTAATTTTATAATAGTAAATGAATATTTTAATGGAAAAGTAAATTTATATCAATCCTTCTAGAGTTTCAAATTCAAGTTGGTTTCCTTATCTATATATTTGGCATGAGAAAAATGTAAATAATATATATAAATATATGCGTGCATATATAGCAACTTGCAAGGATTTCAAGTCATGCATGTAAGAAAGTGAAAGAAAGCAGAGAGAGAGAGAGAGAGAGAGAGAGAATGTTTGGAAGATGCATATCTGCCTTTTCTTCCACGTAAAATTCTTTTCTTCTTCTCACTATTCAAAGGGAATTATAAAGGTACTGCGCGAAAATTCTCTCCCATTGAGAGCTTCAAAGACTGTCAAAAGTAATATTTCTTATGATAGAGAGAGAAGAAGAAGAAAATGAAGAAGAGGGAAATTTTAGGTGATATTCTTATTAAAATTTAGTATAATTAAGATAAAATATTACAGACTGTAAAATAAATAGCAAAATCTTTAATATATATTTCCAATTAAATTGTAAGATGAAAATGAAAATAATAAAAATAGTTCTTGTAAGATAAAAATATAATATTACAAAATATGAAGATTTTCTTTTAGTCCAAACGTGCTTACGTTTTGAAATAAACTTATGGATAATAACATAGTCAGATTTTATCAAAATTTATCTTGAAAGCAATCAGATAATTTTTTAGATGGGACACAACAAGATAAGAAAATAATACTCATATACAAAATAAAAATTAAAGTATTTTATATAACACAATAAAAAAATTAAGCATCACAATTAAATAAATTTTCTTCACATTGTTAGAAACATGTAAAAATAAAAATAAATTCATCTGCATCTCAAGTCAAATCATCGAAGATGTAATGTCGATCAATCCATGGAAGAGCTAATGCGATTTTGGCCTTCCACTAATCTAAATGCATCTCACGTCAAATCATTAAGAAGATAATATAATCTGAATCATAAAGATAATGTTAATTGAATTGGCCTTCCACTTCTAAAGGGGTGTTCTTGAGAGAGAGTGAGAGAGAGCCTTCTTTTACTCAAGATGGGATATAAAGAAAATGAGAACTTCGCCTTAACGAATGAATCCTATTTATATTTTGAAGATTTTATTTTATTTCAGCCATCATTAAAATAAAATAAAATGTCCTCTACATAATAATTCCATACAAAATTTAATAAGATGTCTCAAAAGACTAAAATTAATTAATCTTTATTTGATCACAAAATTAAAAGGCTTAAAATAAGATAAAGACATAATGAATTAAATTCATATGTGAGCCCACATTCAAAATTCCCAACACACACATTGCATATCTTTTATAATTTCTCCTTTTGAGATTTATATTTTGAAGATATTATACAATCAATTTATTATCAATATTTATAAATAAATAATTTTCAATATATGCAACAAGATAATCATTAATCTAAGAATCTCTCATTCTATTGCACAAATAATTTTTTACGATCTTTATTGTAGAAAATACTCGTTCAATAATTACTGTTACGATTGATAATATCAATGCGATCTTTTTAAGCAAATATACAAAAAGTAAAAATCATTTTCTTTATCTATCAACTTTTATGCAAGTTTTTTAATGTCTTTCAACTTTGAAATGTACTTGCAAGTTCTCCAAATCAAGATATACTAGAATATCTTCTAAGTTAAATTCTAGTGTTACTATTCTCACAAATAATATTATGTGAAAAAGTTGAGCTCTATTGCTTCTATATTTTTAAAATATCTCTTCATATCTAATTAAAATAATTAATTAAACTAGTAAATTAAATACAGTTAAATTTTAGGTATATCAATAAAAGCTGAAAAAATATATCAATGCTATCATATTAAAAAAGAAAAACACATTGAAGGATTAAATCTGAGCTTTTCCATTATATCCAATTATGAGTGTTTCCAGATAGGCAAACTGGTCGAGCTCGACAGGGAGCTTGTGGGTGAGGTTGTTGATGGAAAGGCCTAAAAATATGAGCTTTCGAAGTTTCTTATAAGATTTCGGGATAGAGCCGGTGAAGAATCCGCCGTGGAGATCGAGGGTTTCGAGCAGGAAGGCATTGTCGATGTCAGCGGGGAGAATGCCGACGAAATTGTTCCCCGATGCGTTGAGAGTTCTCAGCGAAGGAGTCGACCACGGGAAGAACCCAACAAAGTCGTTGTCGCTGATATCGAGATTGCGCAGCTCGGAGAGGGTGGACAAAGTTGCCGGTAGAAAGCCGGTGAAGGAATTGCAGCACACGTTAAAGTGTGTGAGGGCGGGGAGGTTGCGCAAGGCATCGAACGAGATGGCGCCGCTGAGATTCAGTGGGGGCACGTGCCCCCAATGCCCCCATTGTGTATCCGCCCTTGCTTGAAAGTATTTTTTTAAGCTGATTGAGTGAGAAGGGAGGGAGGGAGGTAGAGAGAGAGAGAGAGATAACTACGAAATTGGAATAAATGTAGAATTAATAAAAGAGAACATGGAATTCTTTGGATGCATGCACAATAGAGATCGTGGGAATGTATAAAAAGCGATGGGGAGAGGGTGATCGTCCATTAATTGGATTATTGTAGGGCGGCGTCTAATGTCTTTGATATTTCTTTTTGTCCAATTAAAGCTAAGCGTTAATTTTCCGCTATTAATTCTTTAGCAAAAACTAACAAAAGTTCTTAGTTCTTTTTGATATATCACATTGAAATTTATCAAATCAATCATGAATCATAAGATAACACATATTTACAATCGAATTGAACGACTTAGTGAGACAAGCCTATCGACAGAAATGGTATATACAAGTCCAAATTAGCTCAAATCGAAGTTCAAAAATGATATATCAAAATTTTGAGACAATAATTGGATGGCCAAATGCCCTCAAAATTTGACACGCTATAATCAAATCAAACTCTAATGATGAATCTAACAAACCCAAGATTACTAAAATCGGATGTTGATTGGATGGTCAAATCATCAAAAAAATATCTACGATCAAAAGAATTAATATGAACCATCTGATAGAGTGTTTTTAGATGTTGCTATAATTATCAAAATGTACCTCTAATCATAAATAGACCTCATTCTCATGAGAGAAAAGATAAGTAACTTGAGAAAGCAAAAGAGTAAGCAAATCCACCACCACAAGCATTTCACCATCGCCAGAGGCACCGACCGCCATAACCCTTACAACCCAACAATTGTCATAATTGTAACATAATTCTAGAACTCCTATCATCTTGATTTCTCAAATACAATTTAATAATCTCGTTATCTCGAAGGATGGAACTTTATAACTCAAAACACATAATTGAATATTCTAACTAGGCTAGGTTTCATGATTTTTTCCATTTTTTTTGAGATTTTTTTAACTTAAAAATCTTAGAGTTTTTTGTTTTATTTTCAACTATCTATGTGTGTTTTGAATTTTCATACAAAACTGGTATAGTAAAATATTTTAACTAGACTAAGCTCCGTGATTTTTTTTTACTTTTTCTAGGGTTCTTTTCACATAAAAATCTTAGAGTTTATTATTATTTTTTCCAACTATGTGTGTGTTCTAGATTTTCATACAAAAATAAGACGTGAAATTTTATTTTATCGCTATGAGTTCTTTGACACGCAATACATTTAATGAATGATTTCTTTAAAAATATTAAGTCAGTAAGAAGGGTCGCTTTCGATATGTTGGTTATCAACTCTGATATCACTTTCATTGTGAGACAATTAATATATTCTTTCTTGATGGAGGAGCATTTCCTTTCTTTTTTTATTTTTTTTTTTTTTTTATTTTGAAGTCAGGCCAAAAAATTAATAATTAGTTGGTAGAGGTGAATTAAATCTAGATGTTCAACTTGGAGAGAACTAAATCACTCTACCAATTCTTCCAAAGATAAATCACATGGAGTTCCACTTGACTCTCATTTGTCAAATTTTAGAATAAATTCATTAATAATTTAATTATTTTGAAATTGACTTATTTTTTTAAAGCCTTATTTTCTCCTTCCATGTTATTTTTCTTTAACGATACTACATGAATGTGTATCTACATATTAGCATGACTCAAGTAAAAAAATTTAACTGGATCCTCAATCAAACTCCAAGGCAAAAAAGAATATGGAAACTCATGAACCAAAATTTCTGTAGGCCACGAATCTCGAATTTGAATTTTGAGAGTGATTTGAAATGCGTGTAATTTTGAAGGCGAAAGATAGTAGTAAAGACACTACCTGAGATTTCTCGCATTTGGTGAGAACTTTAGATTTGGTTCCAGCCCATAAAGCAAGCCCTATAATTAATTACTCCTCCCACAAGAGAGAACTTTCATTAAGGCTAGATCGCTAGATGCAAGCGTATAGTAGAAGATATGGAGTTTTAGAATTTAGAATATGAAATTCATCATTTTAGCTTAAACCGATGGTGGGGAAAATGATGACGCGTCTGGTCTGATCCCATGGGCCATCTCGCGTCAGGGCCCCTAGTCTACTTAGTAAGAGGTAGTCAACCCAACATGACAGAAGGATTCTCATCAGCAACACATGGGTTACGTCATCTAAGAAATCCTTGTAGACCTGGAGTGGTATTTGTCTAAGGAGACATGCTTAAGTCTACCTTAACTGACAGAGGGTTGTTTGTCCTATCAAGTATATCATATGATTCACAACTCAAAAGGTGAGCCATTAGGAAGCATACGGGCTACGGTCGTGATTGTAATATAATGGAGCCGGACTGGCCAAACCACCCGATCAGAGGACTCTTGTCATAATTGCTTCATCTCATGAAGCCAATGCAAAAGGACACGCCACGCCCTTACTATGAGATTGATTGAGAGTGAACATAGATAACACTTGATTTGACATTGGTATGAGCTAAAATTTTCTTAATTTGTCACTCAAACAAATTGTGGTGGATAGATTGAGTTTGATTTAAGTTTTTAATGATAGAGTTTCATTTAGCTTCAGAACTTAATTTGATTTGAAAAATTGATTAATTTGAATATACTTAAGAGTTTTAGATCTTGTCAACTCTGTTTAGCTACTAATGGAGGATTAGATCTACTGTCACCTAACAAAATAAATTTTTTCAAATATTTCACTGATTTGAAATTCTTATTATAGGATTTTAGGTTTTGTTAACCCTAATCTCCCAAGACTAAACTGGAAGCAACCCAAAGATCCTCGCACACTTGAACTTAAGCATTCAGCATAGTGTCGAGACCCATGCTGGTGTATTATAATTTTAGGTAATTTTTTGTTTAAATTATGAGATTGATTTTATATTTTCATTTCTTTTTTTCTGCGATGCTTTTAGACATTAAAATTTGCACTTGAAATCTCAGTCCGAAAGCACAGGTGTTTATAAATTTTAGATAATTTCACCTAATTAGCGACTTCATTGATTTTTAAAATTATAATTAGAATGAAATTCCTTAATTTTGGCATTGAATAAAAGCTCCATAATTTTCATAGATTTTGGTTTAGTATCGCTTGTTTGTAACGAGTTGCATCCCATGAAGGCATTGATTTAGATTGTAGTTTAAAATAATATTTGCACTTAGTTTACTTGTTGAGTTTATATAATTCTCTCAATTTGATTATGTTCAATCTACATCACTTTTGATAAGTTATGTTGATTTCAATGTTTATTGCTTTAGCCTTACTTATGCTTATTAGCTAGCATAGTAATCACCTTCATATTCATATAAGAGTTATTAAACCCAATTTGGATTCATCCCCAAACATTAAGTTTATTATAAGTTAATTATGATTTTAGCATTAGTCCCCCCCCCCAAATTCCAATTAAATCTTGTTTAATTTTGAGGAATTTGCAAGAAAAGAGAACTCACTTTATCGCTTTAATTTAAGCCGTAGAGAATTACAATTAAAGTTTGTGAGTTTAATATTAGCCTCCCCAAAGTTTGTGAGTTTAATATTAGCCTCCCCCAAATTTCACTTAGATTTTAAATGAATGTTCTATTCCTTCCAAAATTTTCTTTAAAGGCTCCCCACCTTTTTTTTTGTTTGACGCTTTTAGTTTAAAATTAGCTGCATAGTTTTACTTAGCATTCTTAAGTCATTTCATTTTATCCTCCCCTTTTTTCTAAGTCAAAAGATTTGACACAATTTTGGCAACCTCCTAGCTTTATCCGTATGGGCTCAGGGTGTTTTTTACTTAGTATGCCCTCTGAAGGAAGTGGTGTCTTGGGACACAAGGTTTTCACCATCATGCCCTGTTGAGCACAACGAGGCCTTCAGACCTAAAAGACCTACAATGCAATATATATATTCATCTCCCCTTTTTTATAAGTCTTGAAATTAGATAAAATTTCAACAAGATTTAGGGGAGCGACATCTATGACGCCTTACTCGACGCTTCTCGAAGTTATGCGGTGTCTCATGACACCATATTTCATCTCGTGCCTATTGAGCACAACGAGATCTTCAAACCTACAAAGAAACACAAGCATGTACATATATTCACATTCACAGATCACACATGTTCTGAAGCATTTTTCACAGAATGATCTAAGAACAAGGTTGGTTATGCAATCGAATGTAAGGAAAGGAGCAACATGAAATCAAAAGAAGAATTACTGTTGATGATTTTTTCCCGCTTACAAAATGGGAAGGCTACTGATGCGAAAAATTGAAAGAAGAATTCAACTCTTAATGATGTTTTTCCACACGAAAAAAAAAATTGAAGGGTTACGTGAATGGAAATCGAAAGAAGAATTGCCTCTGATGATGTTCTTCTCCGCATGTAATCAAAGATTGGAAGGCTAAAATGAGGAATAATGATCCAAACCTAAAAAAAAGAATTCGCTCTTAACGATGTTCTTCCCGTGTTTGTGGTGAAGAAAATGGAAGGTTAAAGCGGAGTGCACAAAATTAAAATAAGAATTCTCCTCGATGTTCTTCCCAGTTTATGGAAGCAAAAATTGAAGGGTTATGGAATACAACATCGAAAATCGAAGAAAATTCATTGATGATGTTTTCCAATTGCAAGAAAAATTAGGCTAAAGTGAGGATGCAACACGAGAAATTGAAAGAAGAATTCACCTCTGATGTTCTTCTCGATTGCAAGCAAAACGGACGGGAAAAGATGCGGGGAGTCGTGGAATTCTTTGGGCTTGGGCCGTGGAAAGAGATCATGCGCGAGATGCACAAATTGGTTGGGAGCCCCACGGCAACGGTTTGATGGAGGAAAAGGAAGGTGGGATTCGAAGCAGGCAGACGGATGCGAAGAGAGCGGCGGCGTTGCAGCGGGCTGGAACAGCAGGTTGGTCTGCGCGTGGTCGGGGGGCTCACGGCTAGCGAACAGAGTGGGTCGAGGCTCATCCACGCGAATGGAGGTCGGACGGTGGATGGGGCAGGGTCTGGCTGGAGTGGTGGCTGGATGGGGCCATGAATGTGGTTTTGTAGGATGCGCGCATGGCGCGGCGGAGTTGCAACTGGAATTGGATTTATGAACGGAACAGCAAACGGTCGAAAGAACGGAACAGTGGAATAAAAAAAATCGAGGGAATTACCTGTTTTCCATTTCCGACCAGAAAGAATCTAGGAGAGAGAGAGACATGGGAAGGAAAAGGAGGGAATGGGAAGAGGGATAGTTTTTTTTTTTTGAATTAGAAAGGGGAACTTGAATATGGGGGTAATTTAGGACTTTTTAATAAATTTTAAATTTATTAAATGGTTTTAAAGTGGATTTCATGTTGGTAAATGCACATAGTCAATATAATTATCGATTTAAGATAATTCTGTTGTTTTGAATGACGCACTGCCGACGGAGGCCGTTGGTTGGTGCCAAATTGATTTCAACCAAAATGCGATCGCCGCGATTGCTCGATTTTCTGACTCATCCAATTGAGTGCAAATAGTCTTACTTAATAGATTTGAAAGCCAAACATGATCAATGATGAACGTCATTTGATCCTCGTTGGTGCCTCCTGACCATGATATGCGTGTAGGCGCGTTGATGACTCAAGCGCTTGATCGATTGATCATGAAGTCATGGAATATTTATATTCTAACCAGTTTTGATATTCTAAATGTGATGATGAAGTCCGTTCATCGATCGGAGGTCATTTGAGTTGATTTTGGTGACATCTAGTACATTTTAACCTCAATTTGTGCATTGTCACTTCAAATCACTCGACATTTGCACAGACTCGTCCGAATTGAGCGTGGATAGTCTCATTTGATAGATTTTGATATTTTAAAGCTAATGACATGATTAATTTTATAAATAAAGGTTGTTTGGTTATTATCATTTTCCAACTCGATATATGCGTCGACACATTGATAGCTCGGGCTTAATCATATGCCGCGATTTTGCAATATCTATATTATGATCAATTTCATCATTCTGAACCTGATGTTAAAGTCCGCTCATCGATCGGAGGTTGTTTCACCATTTTAGGGATGTCCGCATATTTTGAGCCTCAATTTGTAATGCCATCTCAAGTTCGTCAATTTGACTTGTGGGCTTGTTTTGATTTTTGACTCATATGTGGAGGTCAACAATGCCCCCCAACAAATGTGATTTGCATACGAGTCACATTTGTTGAAAACTAGTGATTGGACCACGTAACTTGGATCATTTCGACGCAGTAGCTCTCTTCTTTTATGTCCTTGTGGATTTGAGCCTCCTCCTCACCTAGCTTCATGCTTGGGTTTGATGGAGGAATTGGTATGCTTGTTTTGATGAAGGACCACTTGGGAATCTTTATCTGCTTTTATCAATTTGAAATTCTTTCTGCCTTAACTTTGAGCGGACTTGATGAAAGGACTCACCGATTTGTCCCTTTGCCTTGTCGAAGTGTATGCACTCCATGAATCCTGTGCTTACTGCTTTGATGGATTTATTGAAGGATACATACAGATGACCCATCCTTCTTGCTTATATAAGGTCAATGTTGTTATTAGTCTAGAACGTGTGCTTTAAATGCATCAATAACCACAAAATTTCTTTAGTGACCATCGACTTTGTATGACCTATGGAATTGCTTCCTCAGTACTGTGCTTTTTGCTTTGATGGACTTGATGAGAAAATAGGCTTTGATCTGTGTTTTGAGCTTAATCAGATCATTTGAGAATAAATTGAGATATCACCCTGAGGTTAATATATAGATTGATTTGAGGTAGCCATTAATTGAGCGTTGCCTCAGCTTGTCTTGATCTATCGATCAAGTAGAGAGATCTCTTGGATCCTGGTTGCTTGTAATCACTAAGTTAGATCTGTTTGAGATTGAGTATCATCATTGACCTGAAAGGGGCTTATTTCACTGATGCCTTTTCTTGTGGCTTGTTGAGTGAGGAGAGCGTCAGCAACTCGGCCACATTTGGGCTTGTTGAGTTCAACCTTTAGAACCTACTCGAGTCTTCGACTTAAGTTGTAGTGGTTTGGTATTTTTCATCGACAATGAGTGGGCTCTTTAACTGGGCCTTTTCTGACTTATGAAGAGAGTGTCGAACTCACCATTTGTGGGCTTGTTGAGTTCGACCTTTAGAACCCATCCATGTCCTAGACTTCAGGATGTAGAGTTTGATGTTTCTCCAACTTAATTGATTGAAGCTTTTAAAATCGGGAGTTCTTCTGACTTAATTTTCAGAATTTGACAAATTTGAGCGATAAATTTCTTAACATTTAGGATTGTCTTTTCATGCATAGAAATAGATTATTTTTGTTTATGTAAAACATGCAACTTAATAATGATAATATAGATATATTCGTGGGATCTGTAACACTCAATGTTAACTCAATAATATATTTGATGATCTCATCTTATGGCATGATGTCAACTCAAATAGACTTAATATAAACTAAAAATGCCCTCTATCTTGGGGGAATTCTAAAATATATTTAGAGAATTTTCAAGATGAAAATAAACAAATACATCAATATTTGAATTGATATACTCTAAAGGAATTTTAACATACAACATTGATTTCATCTGTATATAAAAATCTAACATTGTCCCCTATGTAACAAGGAAATTTTCACGAAAAAGTTCTTCATCTAGAGTATGTTTATTTAGGGATCTCGGCATAAAGCACGATGTCAACCTAAATAGATATACTAAAAAAATGCCCCTGTCTTTTAGGGGGATTTCTATTATACCTCGAGAATAAGTATAATACTTTTTAACTATCACCATTAATCATTAGTCTTTCACCCTTTAGGTTAATAAGTTGGTATGCCCCTCCTTGGTACACATTTTCAATGACAAAAGGGCTTTCCTAGTTCAATTTTCCACCAAATTTTGATTGGTGATAATTGGTCTTCGACTGAACCAATTCTCCTTTTGGAATGTTCGCCGTATGGTCAAAAGCCCTGACATCTTTGCTCGATATTCTTAGATTTTGATGAGCATGTAATCTAACTTCATCAAAAGTTCCTCCATTCTCCATGACGAGCATTTTGATCTTCGAGATTGTATTGGATGGTTACTCAAGTGAAGGCAACTCAACTGCTTTAAGAGCCGCTCAGCCCAAATACCAATGAATAGAGAGTGGCTTTAATCTTGTGTAGGTAGATACTCATAGTGCCTCTACTAACTTGGTATGTCTTTATTTTTAGTGAGAATCTTCTTGATCAACTTGACTAATATCTTGTTGAAAGCCTCCAAATCATTTGCTATTTGATTATATATTGAAGAGTATCGCAAATCAATGTCGAATCTAATCTATAAGCACTTTTGAAAGGTGCCATTATCAAAATTACCGGCGTGACACTCCAAATCTATATACCACATTATGCATAAAGAAGTTAATCACTCGATCACGAACTTTTTTTAAATGGAGCAACCTCACTTAGAGAAATAGTCAATTGCTGGATGAAGCGATGTCCAAATGACGGTGGATTAATTGGTCCAATTACATCTATACCCCAACATTCAATGGCCGGATGTTATTATTGGGGTGTAATGGATTTGGAGGTTGATGGATGAGATTCTCATGTATTTGACACTCTTAGCAAGATTAATGTAATCTCTCACCATAGAGGCCAATAATATCCCATCCTTTTATCTTTACGTCATCTTGGGACCTAACCACAAAGTCCTTCATGAACTTCAACCACCACTTTGCTAGCTTCATCTACACCTAGGCATCATAGACATTTGTTCAAAGGATTTACGATAAAATATTTGGAAAGCATGAGTAGCATTCTCTTTTGATTGAGGCCGAGATTTATTATTTGGTAATTTATCTTCTTTAAAGTAGTCGATGAAGGTTTGCCTCCAATCACGTGACTCTTCTACAACAAAGGCTTCACACTGCTTTCTTGAGGTAATGTCATTCTTAGCTTTCTTGGTACAACTTATTGATTTTGGGAGTATGAGGAGCAACTTGAGTCACATCCTACTAGGTTAGATTTGGTAACCCCTCTACTTGGGGGGATTGATACTTTACTGGCTCTAGAACTCATCAAGTAAATATACCGATCATGACATAATCATCATTCATACTTGTCATTTTCTTAGCTAATTTTGCTAAGCGCTTTGTTATTCATGGATCGAGACTTCAGTCGGTGTGATATTTGGTATATGCTTCATAAGCTCAAGAACTTGCTTGTGATAGAAAGCTAACTCAAGCTCGTTAATTCTATAGATGCTAAGTACTTGATTTATAATAAGTTGAGAATCGCCAAAAATATGCAAGTTCTGAATGCCTATGAAAATAACTTCTTTAACTTGCCACTAATGCTTCATATTCAGCTTCATTATTAGTTCTTGGCTCGGTCAATCCATATGATCATCTCATTATCCCTTCTTCTGGTGTTATGAAGACGATGTTGATTCCTATTCTTGCTCTTAAAAAATTTAGATGTTGAACTTGTTTGATCGATGAGGCTCCATCAAAGTACATTTCCCAAATTTATGATTTTTCTCTTTCATGAATGAGCATAATTTACTCATGAGGCAGATCGTCATTAAGAGAAGAGTCCGCCGGAATGGGATGTGCATCAAGAAAATCTACTAAGACTTGTCCCTTCACTGCTTTCTAAGGAACGTATGTGATATCAAATTACAAAAATAATACTACATATCTTGCCAAGCGATGCCAACACCGGTCTTGTCAAAGTACTGGATCGATCCTTGAGATGAGGGTAATCTTGTGAGATAACATATAGTGATAGAGCTTTTGGACTGTAAAGATCAATGATAAATAGTATTTCTCTATCAGAGAGTATCTCATTTCTGCTCCAATCAACCTCTTATTGTTATAATAAAGGGCATTCTCTTTACTTTCTTCATTATGTTGTGCCAA
Source organism: Cymbidium sinense (assembly GCA_021442155.1). NCBI lineage: Eukaryota > Viridiplantae > Streptophyta > Magnoliopsida > Asparagales > Orchidaceae > Cymbidium > Cymbidium sinense. Next base: position 41,547,310 of record CM038218.1, read on the forward strand.
AAATACTTGAGAGACTCTTTTATCATATGTATATAATGAGGGCTTCCGTGAGGGGGCAAAGATTGGATTTAACATGTAGCTTTTAATATTGAAGGCTTCTTGGCACTCTTTATCTCACTTGAATGGAGCGCCTTTCTTCATTAACCTTGCAAATTGTTGACAACATCCTGATAGGTTTGATATAAATTGACGGATGAATGTCCTTGTAAAGAACAGAGCTAACGCAAACTCTTCGATGGAGGCATCTCCACGATTGCCTTGATTTTAGCAGGATCTATTTCAATACCTCTGTGACATACTATGTACTCGAGAAATTTTCCAGAGGATACCCCGAATGCACATTTTAGAGGATTCATCTTGAGATCATATTTTCTGATTCTCTCCGCACAATTCTCAAGTGTGGTTTCCACGCTGTTTCACCACCAGATCATCAATGCAATAAGCTCTCACCTCTTTGGGATGACACTTATGTGGTTACAGCTATGGTCAAGCCAGGAATATTTAAGCTCAAGAATCTAGAGGGGAAAACCTTACCTCGAACTTGGAACATGGAGAATCTTTGAAAGTATTATCGAATTCCTGCATAAATATTGTAACTTTATTTTATCTCTCTTGGCATTTTCTCTTCAACTCATATCTTTGTTAAGTTATTTTATGATAATATTATATCACCGATCTTATCAAAGTAATGAGTTTATGGCTTTTTCTTTCTGCTATATGATATAAATGTCTCACTGGAATGATCAATCCTGGGGATTTGATGGACCTCTTCCATATAAAAAGTCAAGTAACACTTTGACTAATACCAGATAGGTCAAAAGTCCTTGGTGGACATTCCATGGCCTCTTCTATATAGATAAGAAGTCAAATAATATTTTGACTAATACCTAGGTCAAAAGTACTTGGACTTCCCACCCTCTTCTGCATAGGTTAGTATCGTCGAATAATATTCCGACTAATCATCTCGGATAGGTCAAAATAAAATGAGAGAAAATCACCCAAAATTTTTAGTTTACTAATATCATTGATAACTCTAGCATGATGAAATAAGAAAGAATCAAAATTCTGGATACAAAAATAATAATAATAATAATAATAATAATAATAATAATAATAATAATAATAATAATAATAATAATAATAATAATAATAATAATAATAATAATAATAATAATAATAATAAATAATACATAGATAAAAGAGAAAGAAATGCATCCTCAAGTGATACTACATGATATCAACATCCTCCTCACCATTGGAAGATGCTCCCTTAAAATCACTCTCAACTCATTCATCTCCGACCGCGGGGGTCCTGATACTTGACCGGGAGAGATTCTCAATACTCGCTTTTGTGATGTACTAAGCGGATTCCTTTAGGAATCCTCGGATGAAGCCTTCCTCCAAACATGGCTCCAAGTCCTTCACTTCAACATCAAGAATATGATTACGAAGCTTTAGATGATCCTCGATAGCATCGTGATAAGCTATGGAGTTCCTAAAATCTTCCACTGCCTTCAAGGAGACTTCATTTTCTTTCTTTTCTTACATTATAAGCTCCTTCTCAGAAAGACGATCATGTAATGCTTTCTTTTCCAGTTCAAGAGCTTCCTTCTCCGCTGCAAAAGCCTTGAGTATTTTCTCTTGGTGAGTCTCCCTCATTTTAATCACTCATCGAGTAATGCACCTCCCCGATCCGGAGAGAAAGAGAAGTTGACATGTTCACTAGCTCGCCTCTACACCGCTAGCTAATCCTCCATAATCGCTTCTTTGGCCTTAGCACTCATCTTTTGCTCGTACTCATCTTGCAAGTATTTTACCTTCACAAATTCAGTATTCCACTCATCTAGAGCAACACTCAAATGATCCATAAGTCCTAATGTTTGGGTTACCTACAATCAAAAAATCATAAATATTACACGAAGAAAAAAGGAAAGAAGAAAAGAAAGAGAAATGGAAGATAACATTTACCGTCGTTGACATCCAAGGACGTTTTAACACCTCTTCGTGAATGTGCGCTTGAGAAACAAATCCCTCCATTATGAGTTGAGATAGCTAAACTCTCGTGAGGCCAACTAGAGAACATCTTCTCTC